>CP139503.1:131539856-132824347 GCA_021014915.2 Artemisia tridentata subsp. tridentata | reverse complement strand
AAACAATGTAGGTAGATCTAAATTAGCTATTCATAAGATTGCTAAGATAGCCCAACCTGCATTAAATGATTCCAATGTGATGTTTATGCCTAATCATGACCCGCCTGAGCTTCTCTACACTAAAGAGGAGGAGGAGATGAGTGATAGAACAAAGGAAAGAATGAATGAGAAAATGAGGGATCCCGAGTGCATAGCCAGACGAATAATAATCAAACCCCATGATTATTATGAGGAGAATCGTTTGACTGTGTTTGCTCCTCAAAAGAAGTTAACACCTGAACAGATATTTTGGAAACAAGATAATGAAAAACTTAAGGTAGAAAAACTTAAGGCCAACACCCCCCTAATTAGAAAAGTTGCATCCATAACGGTGTATCCTCCCAATACACCTAGGAATTTGGTGCCTTTGTCTCTTCCCACTGAATGCAAAACCTTTATTAGCTTATATGTGCTTTGGCAACTGTTTGCTGATTTCGATAAAACATGTAAGAAGAGAATCACACCCACTGGCATTACTGAGGGGGAAAGATGTTTTGAACATGCAAAATGGTGTTACTTAACTGAGGTCATGCCATTCTTTAAACTACTTAAAGAACACTTTGAAGGGTTGCAAACTGCCCTTAAAGCCGAAATAAAAGAAATGGAAGTAGTGTTTAAAGATATGGAAAGTGAGGTGAATGAATATGCAATAGAACTTAAGAGTCGAGAGATTGAAAGAAAAAACATACTCATTACTAACGACAACTTGATTGCTAAATGTATTGCACAAGATGTATTTTACACTGTCACTGATTCTGCATTGTCTGCTTGTCAATTTAATGAGTATGCTATTGCGTTAAATGTCACCCAGAATCGTGTTGTTGAGCTTGAGGGGGAGAATTTAAAATTGCTTGAAAAAATTCAAAATGATGACCATGAGAATATGGTTAAACGTTTTTCTAAATTAGAAGTTGAATATCTTAATTTGCAATTGAAACATCAACATTTAAATGAAAAACATAAAATATCAAATGGCAAGGTATCCTTGGATGCTCCTGAATTTGATACTTATTTTGAATTAAGCAAACGAGATGAGACAATTCAAGCTCACACGAACACGATTCGACTGCTGAGGGCCCAAATTGCCCAATTGAAATCCAACAAGTGTGAAGTGTATGGCACCAATAAACCTTCGTCTTCAGATTCTCAGAATTTTCAATATCAAAACACCATAAATAAGTTACATTATGAAAATGTGTGTTATCGAGAAGAAAATTCAAAGGTTAAACAACATTTCAAAGAGTTATATGATTCTATTAAAGTTACAAGAAGCAATCACAATGATCAAATAACCTCTTTGACAAATGAAATTGAGAATCTGAAGGTTCGGGTGAAAGGTAAAATGCCATGCACCACTTGTAATTGTGATGCACCAAAGGCTACTGATAGTAAAAAGTATGATGTTGATGTTGGGCGTATTCCGTTTAAGCTTAGAAATAACAGCTTTGCCCATCAAACATATCTCGATCATCTTAGAAAGGGCCTTGACACACTTCGTGAGGTAGTTGAAGAGGATAGGGCTGATAAGCCACTTGATAGGGCAGTTGTCTATGCTTGCAAACTCACAAAAAGGATTCAGGAAAACTTAGAATATGCCATAGGCTCAATTCCTAAGTTTAGCTGCCATAGAGATAGATTTGTGGCATCATCATCCAATGTTGAGAACAAGCATGTAGCCTTTGATCTACCACCTAAAACATCAGAACCCAACACATCATTATCAGGAAGGCATGTGACAGAAAAACAAACTAATGTTACCTTCGATGCTTCTACAGGAGTAAAAAGTGACACCAAAGCTAGCGGGTCAAGGTCTAGAGGAAATGCAAGAAAGGATAGGACTGCGCCAGCTAAGAATGATCACTTGAAGAATGTAGAAGCCCAACCTAGGAACAATAATTTTGCAATGAGTAGGATGAATCGTGTTGATTCTAGTATCAAAAGTACTGTAATTAATTCGAATTCTAATGCTATCTGTAAAACATGCGACAATTGTTTAATTTCTGCTAATCATGATGATTGTGTTGTGTCCTTCTTGATGTCTTCTGCATCACCCCATGTTAAGAATGGTAGGATAACTGAAGCATGCAAAAAGGTTTGGAGAGCAACAGGAAAAACATTTGCTAGCATAGGCTATCAATGGAGACCCACTGGAAGGAAATTCAATTTAGGAAAATAGTGCACGTTACCTAAAATGAATAAGCATAAAATTGTGAAAGTTAAGGAATGGAGACCCACTGGAAGGAAATTCAATTTAGGAAAACAGAGATCATTACCTAAAATGAATATGCATAAAATTGTGATGAATAAGGAATGGAGACCAACTGGTAGAATCCTGTCTTTAGAGTCACAATGCTTTCCATCTAGGTCTTGTCCTGCCTCTAGTTCTGTCTCCTCAGTAAAGACAGTAGCATCTGTGAAATCTGTGGTTCCTGAATATGTGTGTGCTGACCAAATGGACCCCAATTGCACTTGGGGATCCACATTTTTCAGTTATCCATTGTTGTCTGGTTTCAAATGCAGGTCGTACAAATCGTCCTGTGGTATTTGGACTCAGGCTGCTCAAAACATATGACTGGGAATCGCTCACGGCTCAAGAACTTCGTGAAAAAGTTTATCGGGACAGTTAGATTTGGGAACGACCACTTTGGTGCTATTATGGGTTATGGAGATTATGTGTTTGGTGACAGTGTAATCTCAAGGGTATATTATGTGGAAGGACTAGGGCACAATCTGTTTTCTGTGGGTCAATTTTGTGATTCAGATCTGGAAGTGGCTTTCAGAAAGCATACATGTTTCGTCAGAGAATTGGATGGTATAGATCTCCTCAAGGGCAGTCGAGGCACCAATCTATACACCATATCGATTGAAGAAATGTTGAAGTCCTCTCCCATATGCTTGCTTTCTAAAGCCTCCAAAACAAAATCATGGCTGTGGCATCGTCGTTTGAACCACTTGAACTTCGGTACCATAAATAATCT
Organism: Artemisia tridentata subsp. tridentata; assembly: GCA_021014915.2. Lineage (NCBI taxonomy): Eukaryota > Viridiplantae > Streptophyta > Magnoliopsida > Asterales > Asteraceae > Artemisia > Artemisia tridentata. Next base: position 132,821,330 of record CP139503.1, on the reverse strand, counting down.
TTCTCGTAAAGATCTTGTTAGAGGAATGCCTAGACTGAAATATGAGAAAGATCATCTCTGCTCGGCATGTCAACTGGGTAAAAGCAAGAAACAAACCCACAAGCCTAAAACCATCAACACCAACTTGGAAGTTCTTCATACCCTCCACATGGACTTGTGCGGTCCAATGAGAATACAAACCATAAATGGAAAGAAGTACGTTCTGGTGATAGTAGATGATTATTCTCGGTTCACATGGGTAAAGTTTTTGAGAACCAAGGACAAAACTCCAGAGGTTATCATTAAACTGATAAAACAGCTGCAAGTAAGGCTCGATAAAACTGTCAGAATCATCCGCACTGATAATGGTACTGAGTTTGTTAACCAACAACTCCGTAATTTCTATGAAAGTATTGGCATCACGCATCAGAAAAGTATCCCTCGCACTCCTCAACAGAATGGAGTGGTAGAGCGAAGGAACCGTACTCTGGTAGAGGCTGCAAGAACTATGCTTATATTTTCAAAGACACCGATGTTTCTCTGGGCAGAGGCTATTGCAACAGCTTGTTACACTCAAAACCGATCCCTAATTCATCCGGTTCATGAGAAGACTCCCTTCGAGTTAATTCATAACAAGAAACCAGATCTTTCCTTTCTCCGTGTGTTTGGTGCACTTTGCTACCCAACTAACGATAGTCAAGACTTGGGAAAGTTAAGAGCTAAAGCAGATGTAGGTATTTTTGTTGGATACGCACCAGACAGTAAAGGGTATCGAATCTACAATAAGAGAACCCGAAAAATTATGGAAACCATTCATGTTACGTTCGATGAGCTGAGTGAGCAACCTGCTTCAGGACAAATTAGTTCTGGACCCGATCTTAACCTTTTGTCTCCTGGACCCATTAGTTCAGGACTTGTACAGAATTCCACGCCTGCAGATTCTTATGTGCCGCCTATATGCAAGGAGTTAAAGAAGCTATTTGATCCTATGTTTGATGAATACTTTGAGCCAACAAATGGAACCATCCCAAGTGTACCTGCTGTACTTCCCATGGCTGAGGTTCAAGCCCCACAAGGTTCAGAAGGCCCTACAGCTTCAGTATCAGTCAGTCACAATGCTTCAGCTGCCAGTCTATCGCCTTCGTCATCAAACGCTCAAACTTCTCCAGTAATACAAGAATCTTCAGATAATAATTCATTGGAAGTTAATCCTTTTGCTCCTGTTGATGAGGCTCCTTTTGAAAACATATTTGCTCCTGAACATTCATCAGACACATCCTCACTTGAAGGACACAGCACTGCTACGTCTGTTCATAACCCTCAACCTCACGACCATCTCAGGAAATGGACCAGTGATCATCCAATCGACAACATCATAGGCAATCCTTCACGTCCAGTATCCACACGTAATCAACTAGCCACTGATGCACTATGGTGCTTCTTCAATTCCGTACTGTCCAAAGTCGAACCAAAAGATGCCAAAGAAGCAATGACTAAAGATTGCTGGTTCCAGGCTATGCAGGATGAAATCCATGAATTTGATCGACTTGAAGTATAGGAATTAGTGCCTCCTCCAGAGCTTGCAATGATCATTGCTTTAAAGTGGATCTTCAAAGTGAAGCTTGATGAGTATGGTGATGTGTTAAAGAACAAGGCACGGCTAGTTGCTAAAGGGTTCAGACAAGAAGAGGGCATTGATTTTGAAGAATCGTTTGCTCCGGTTGCTAGAATTGAAGCTATAAGAATCTTCCTTGCAAATGCTGCTAGTCGAAATATGATAGTCTACCAGATGGATGTCAAAACGGCATTCTTGAATGGTGACTTAAAGGAAGAAGTTTATGTGAGTCAACCAGAAGGATTCGTGGATGCTGAACATCCTACTCATGTTTACCGCTTGAAGAAGGCTCTTTATGGGTTAAAACAGGCGCCAAGGGCATGGTACGATACATTGTCCAAGTTCCTCCTAGTGAACGGATTCTCCAAGGGTGTTGTTGATCCCACACTATTCACCAGGAAGTCAAGAAACCATCTACTACTAGTTCAGATATATGTAGATGATATCATCTTTGCTTCAACAGATCCTAGTGAATGTGATAGTTTTTCAAAGGAGATGAATTCCAAGTTCCAAATTTCCATGATGGGACAAATGTCATTCTTCTTAGGATTACAAGTTTCTCAAAGTCCCGGAGGCATATTCATTAATCAATCCAAATACGCCAACGAGATCTTGAAAAAGTTTGGATTCTATTCAAGTGAACCTGTTGAAACTCCCATGGTTGATAGAACAAAGCTGGATGAAGATCCTTCAGGAATTCCAGTAGATATAACAAAGTATCGAAGCATGATTGGATCTGTGATGTACATCACGGCTAGCAGACCAGATCTTTTGTTTGCTGTGTGTATGTGTGCTCGGTATCAATCCAGACCAACCAAGAAGCATGTTGAAGCAGTGAAAAGGATCTTCCGATATCTTCAAGGCACGGTTCATATGGGTCTCTGGTATCCTAAGGACACCGCAATGGAGTTAACGGCTTACGCGGATGCTGATCATGCGGGATGTCAAGACACTCGTCGAAGTACTTCAGGAGGAGCTCAGTTTTTAGGGGAAAAATTGGTTAGTTGGTCTTCTAAGAAGCAGATGAGTACTTCCATATCATCTACTGAAGCTGAGTACATTGCTATGTCTGCTTGTTGTGCACAAATCCTTTGGATGCGATCATAACTCTCGGACTATGGATTCTCATACAACAAAATTCCCCTATATTGTGACAACAAAAGCGCCATTGCTCTTTGTTGTAACAATGTTCAGCACTCCAGGTCAAAACACATCGAAATCAAGCATCACTTCATCAGGGAACAGGTGGAAAAAGGAATTGTGGAACTATACTTCGTGAGGACAGAGTTTCAGTTAGCTGACATCTTCACCAAGGCCCTCCCAAGAGAAAGGTTTCAGTTTATTCTCCCACGCCTTGGCATGAAAAGCATGACTCCTCAAACCCTCAAGTGTTTTCAGGAAGAAAAGGAGGAGTAAAGGATTGTCTTCTTATATCCTTGTACATAGTTGTATATACCTTAAATCAAAAAGAAAAATACAAAAATATAAAACCTATAAAATCCATAAAAATCGAAAAATCAGAAAATACCAAAAATAGTCCTACCTAGGCATGTCTTCTGTTTATCGATAACATTTACGGATCTAGAAATGTCATTCAACAATGGCACGGATTCTTAAATGAAGCTCGAGCAGAAGTTATACTAATCAGTTAAAACATGTCTTAATGGCTTGCAGTTACTTCATACTGCAACCCGCACTGTACAATGGGGAAAGCATGTCGCCAAAAAGACAGCTGTTCCTCCAACCGGGTGATGTTCACCTGGGCATGGATTACTTTATATCCATGTTCTCCCGACTTGATGTACGTTTCAGTGCGTCATTTCGTGTATTAGAAGAGAAGTCTTCTTTACATCAGACTCTTTATCTTGTTTGATTCTTCAAGAGAGTCTTGATGTTACACAAGGTGGTAAATTGATTTAAATTTTCACAAATACCCGTCGCTCAATTGAATGACTACAGCTCCTTTAATGGAAAACGGGTCATTAATTGAGGGGGGGCATATTTGTTCAAATTTCCGACACCTTGCCAAATTTGTGCAACATCAGCAGTGACACTCTCTCGGTGTTTCAAGGGAAGCATAGTATGCTTCAAAATCAGAATACATTTAAACCTGACCACATTTTCTCCCAAATATTCTAAACTTATTTAAATCACTTGGGATCACAAATCTCAAATGGTTTGAAATTTTTGATCGAGGGAGAGAATGTGATTTAAATAGGAAATTCTGATAAAATGTGATGATTTTGGAAGTTAATGTATGCTCTCCCGTATGTGCTAAACCATTTTGTATATCAAGGCACATATTGAGGGGGAGCAAAATGTTTTGGTCATAAAAGCAAGCTCTTCCATATGTGCGAAAATCTTTCTTATATAGATGCACATATTGAGGGGGAGCAAATGGTGTTAACAAAACAAAGGATTTGGCATCTCACGTGAGCAAGGCTCAGATTTCACCAATGAATTGACGAAACTTGAATTGCCATCAATCGAAAGGATACGTCTTGGCCGGGTAATAATTTCAAGCTGGTTTAACCAGTGATGTAAGCGTGTCTCGAAAAAGATGTATCTGAGTAGAGTGTACCGTTTCGAGAAACTTTCTGTGGACTTGACCAGGCCGGGTAATAATTTCAAGCTAGTCTAACTAGTGATGTAAGCGTGTCTCGAATCGGTCATGTTCACTGAAAGTGGATCAATTCAAAAAGTGCGAGCTCTACCTAACATGTGCAAATTTATAAAACAATCAACCGAGCACATGTTGAGGGGGAGCATTTGAAAAATATAAAACTCTCAAGTGTTTGCAAAAATGTGTTTCAGAATCATGAACACTTTGAGAGATTTTTCAAATATTTGGTTTGGCAATCATGGATGAATATCAAAGACCGACCATTTTAATTAACGCATGGAGTTATAAGGATGGTTAGGATAGGTTCAAGTTCCCATGATCCCGCCAGAGCCGGAGGGATCTACCCAGGGATAATCCACTAGTTAGTGTAGAAGTCCTTAGGTATGATTAAAAAGGAGAAAAGTGAATGAGGGAATAGTGCCGACTGAGATGGAGCTAACGCTGGAACAAACCCAACAAGGTGTTAGTTATGAAGTCTCGGTAAACACTGAAGGGGTTGAAGAATGAAAAAGAATTGTAAAGATAAAGGGTGAAAAGAAATAGCCCTCCTTACAACTTAGGCAGAAACCGGGTCAATACATATGCTGTCAGAATCACTTAGTTGATTGCTGGCATTGAAGACAAAGTATCATGGACCCAGTGATACGCTGCACAACCCTCCCTAGCCACTCAAGGTCCCTCAAAGGATTCTTGTTTCAATTGTCACGGAGATCAATACATTTCTATCGTCTCTCTCACTCCGAGTTAGATGATATTGAAAAGGTGGCAGTCCTCTCCAACCTCCGATCACCAAATCAAAACGCACAATTGAGTCTAGAGCCACGAGATGCATAATAAGATCTCATAGGGACACGAATTACTTCTACATTGGTAGTTCAACATTAAGAACACCAGATGTAAACTTATGAGTCCTACGCAGATCTTAGCAATCTGCCAGAACATTTATGAGAGAATTTACAAATGTAATTCTCAATGATTGAATGGAAATTCCTACCAGGGTCAACATCAAGCAGCCCTGAAAGCAGGTCACTTCGGTAATTCCTCGTGGATTACGCTTAGTGGTCGCGGCGGTTTCAACCGGTCTACAGTCGTGGAGTGATCTCCAGCGACTCACCTAATCGTTGATTTACTACGGTAAAATCTTAAAAAGCCCTCTGTGGGTTTTCGATTAGGAACGGTCTTGGTAAGGATTAGAGAGAGTTTTCACACTATGCTGTTAACTATCTCGAAGCCCAAACTTGTAAGTACCGGTCGAATTAGTGCTAATTGTCGTATACAGGAATATTTGGCGGTTGTAACTGTGGAATGCTGTAGCTGGTTGCTGTTGTAGCTGGTTGCAGAAAAGATGCCAATCCATCAACACATGTTCACTCTACCACATCATCATCAAAGAAGTCATGATCAACCAAAAGACCTTCAACACAGCTTCTGCTAACTCTGATGCTGAAGATCATGACCCTGATTAGTGTGAGCATGTCGGTTCTATGTATATTTCATCACATGGAGACCTACTACTAAAAGATGACTTGGAGACTCAAGTGGGATGATACTTTCAATGATTACTCAAAGTTCATCCAAGACAAAAGAGAAGTCATCTTCAGATCACTGATGTTTGCACAACAATCTATGACATTGATGATTCAATGATTACGAGCTATGATGTCAAGATCCAAGGAAGAAGTGCTGAAATTCAGAACATTACTTCCGGGGTGACCTCCCTTAGGGGGAGATTGTTAGGAATATGAATATTCAGCTGAAGACTCGGTCACCCCGAGTAATTATTAGTACATCATAGCTCATAGGATTATCAGTATTATTATTAGTAGCTTAGTTATTATTATTAGTATTGTGGAGTGGGTCGGGTCTTTACCCTCTGTCAGCTCACTTTACAGCCCGCTAGGGGCATAATATGCTGTAAGTATAAATACCCCTTCACAAGTGTAGGAAGGGTTGGAACTCTCATTATTTCAAGCTAATACACATAGTGTTTCTCTCACTAGAAGTTCCCACTTTCTCTCTCTAAGTTTTCTTTCATTCGATCCATCTAAAGGCCTCAAACAAGTGTTTCTTGCATTGTGAATACCCTACAGCTAAGCTTCTCCAACATAAAGCTTCTTCTTGATTCTGGTATTTTGTATTCATTTTGTATCTTAATTTTCTTTATTTCATTTATGTCTTATTTCATTCTTAATTCTTAGTTAAAAAAAAAAAAAAAAAGAAAAAAAAAAAAAAAAAAAGAAAAGAAAAAAAAAAAAGAAAAAAAAAAACGTTTTTGTATATTTGTGTACTAACTTTTCTGCAGGTTTGTTGTATAACTCTGTTGATGGTTATCAACTCACCAGATGTGACTTGTGTCCATCAAAGAGTTGGCTAGTCCAAAGGGTACAACTTTGGTAAAGACACATCAAATCTGTTGATAGCTGTAATAGCTTGCTCAAAGCTATAGGGTATTTCAACTCACCGATGGTTAATTCCTAAGAGTTGAAATGGTTCTCAATTCACCATGGATGTAACCCTTTCTGGGATCCAAAGAATTGGCTAGTCCACAAAAGTATGGTTTGTGGTAAAGACATTTGGTATCCATATTTGGTATTCAATTCACCAAGGTTCAGTTGAAACCAAAGGATTGGCTAGTCCTGAGCAAACGGCTACAGGTAAAGACATCTCAAATCCGTTTATAGTTGCTGATTTGCTAATAAATCAGATGGTTATCAGTGTACCATAGTTTTCGAACTTAAACATTTGGCTACTCCAGTAGTGATGGCTATTGGTAAAGAGACATCAAATCCATTATTTTCAATGATTCACCTCTCACAGGAGTTCACACACCTGGATGTGATGAGAATAGTATGAAACTTAAATGTTTTGATGTACAAATTGTCATTTGTTGCTGCAAAGACCTGAAGTTTCAAGTTCTACCATTCATAGAGATGTGGTCATTTTGATTCTTTGCTGCTGATGTTCGAAATTCAATCCTCTTATTCTGAAGTGTTAAAGATCTATCAAGAATCTTGAACTTAACCATGTCAAATTCAAGATTAGGGGAGGATTGTTGGGAATTCTGCTAAGGAAGGATTCTACTGATGGTTACTGCTGAAGCTTTGTGATTCTGCTGAAGAATGTTACTGCGGAAGTAGAGATTCTGCGGAATGTGTTTCTGCTGATGGATAGTTTCCGCGTATTTTGATATTAGTTAGGATATGTATGAGTTTATTTAGAAAGTGATAATGCATATCTTGTTTAGTTTTTAGAATATACGTTTCTTGTGAAACGGTTTAGGGTTTCTAGTGAAACCTAGTTAGGGTTCCTTATCTATAAAAGGAACATGTTATTTTGTAATAGGTACGAGTTTAGAAAAACAACTTTAGTATTAATCAAAGATCCATAGAGGATCAAATCGTTCTTAGTAATCGTGTTCTTACTTGTGTTTGTTTTCCGCTATAGAATACAAGTAACTTAGACTTTCTTTTAGTGTGTTTGTGATTACATAAACATTACTAACGATCCACGAGCTCACGAAGATCTATCAAGGTCTTTAGGTTCAACATTTCAATTTTTAGTTGCTAGTATAGGTATGATCAATCTTTAAAATCTTATCTCTGTATGATTTGTAAAAAGTTTTTGAGGATTTGTGCTGTTATTAATCAAATAAGTTGTTTCTAGTCTTTGCTATGTCTGTAAGTTGTCTACTGCTAAGTTGGTTATTCTGTTGATTGTCTTGTGATTATTGTGAGATACTCTTGTTTGTGTTTTTGTGGTTTTTGGACTAACCTTTTGCAGGATAAGTAACAAGAGAATGGTTGATTGATGGGAAAAAGATGATTATGATATTCAGGGGAGGATATCAATTCAGAATCAGTGATAAGAGTGGATGTTTATCAACACAAAGATCATAAAAGTTTATTCATTAAGTGGTGCATTCATTACATAAGCAGAAGTTACTTCATCCTGGACTTAATGGCAACATAATCAACACAAAACAAAACCAAACACAAACCTAACACAAAACAACTACTTCAGCTTCCTTTTTCCTTTTCCTTGAACATCAGGCATGGTTTTGTGGACTCCTCTGCCACCAATGGCATCAGACACCTTCTTGCAAGGGAGTCCCAGCACTTGTGTTATTGGCTTTGGATTTTGCTTCTTCTCAGGCACAGGGATCATACTCATTGACGATGCAGCCTTTTTAAACTGACTTGTTAGTAAGACTGATAGCACTTGGAGATCATCATCATCAGATGAGTCAGAAGAGGAGGATGAATCATTCACATAGGATGGTAGTTCATCTGTTGAAATTTCATCAGAGGAGGTTGTTTCAACCTTTTTCTTTGATGTTTTGTTCCTTGAGCTTGAGGTGTAGTCTGGTGGAAAATAATCTTTCCATCATCCGGAAACTGAGTCTGAAGACGAATCAGATGAAATCTCCACAACGTTTGATGGGGAAGGATTCATTGTATTGAAAATTGTTTTATGGTATGTGATGGAGTTGGTGTTGATAATTTGAGGTCTTTTATAGAACCAATGGTGCATTAAAGTCATTAAATGAAGGGTTGGTTTTAGGAATTAATTCATTGGGTTGGTATTAGGAATTAATTCCTTGCTGGAATAAATTTCATTATGGTAATTCTTGTGGAGTTGACTAAAATGTTGGGTATTTATTTTGGGTAATGGTATAAGTGTTTAGAATCCATTCTGCTGCTAAAGATTATGCTGCTCAAAGTTGAAACTATTGGATTCTACTGCTTGGTTTGAAAGTGAAGGGACTATTTTGTACATTGGCGCGAATAAAGCCCTAAGTGGCTCTAAACGGCATAAAAACCTAATTTGATCTCACCAATAACTTTGTGCGCCCTAAATTAAACCTAATTCAAACCTTAACACTTCTTTTCATCATTCGATCAAAACCCCCCAAATTCAAGACCCTAATTCACAATATCGAGACGCACTTACTCCGCCGAACACAATCAAATAGCTTTTCTTCAGAAGGTCCCAGAGGCAGATGGATTTACTGAAGTCATTGACTTTCTTAATGCTACTTCAATTAGGTATGCATTAACAGTTAATCCAACTATATATAGATCCCACATGAGACAGTTTTGGTCAACTGTTACGGCTGAAACTCAAAATGGGGAACAAATGTTAATTGCCACAGTAGATGAAGAAAGAATAGTTGTTACTGAAACATTTGTAAGACGAATTCTTCATCTTGCAGATGATGAAGCAACAACTTGCCTTCCTACTTCTACTATTTTTGAGGAACTTGAAAAAATTGGGTATGAGAGACCAAACACTAAATTAAAAATTTTCAAACGTCTCCTCTGCCCACAATGGAAATTTCTTATTCATACCATTCTACATTGTCTTAGCCCTAAAACAACTGGGTGGAATGAGTTCAGTACAACTCAAGCATCAGCCTTGATTTGTCTAGCTACAGGACAACCATTTAACTTTTCGGCCATGATTTTTGAAGGGTTGAAAAAGAATATTTCTGGAAATTTTTATATTTATCCAAGGTTTTTGCAATTAATCATTGATAGTCAATTACAAGAACCTTTGGAACATGAAAAGCCTTATAAAAGTTCTGTGCTTGTAACCAAAATGTTTAAACACTTGAGAAAGAATGAGACTGGATTTTCTGGAACTATCACACCTTTGTCCCAACATATTTTAAACATTGCTGCTGCTGTTGCTCAGGGTGAAGAAGCTGAAAACCCCACAGCTTCCCATCACACACCCACTCCTAAAAATACAAGTGAATCATCTCAAAATGTACCCAAAAAGACCCAAACACCTAGGCATTTACAAGAAAAGAGCACTGAGTTACCTCAGACTTGTGCTAGTATGGAAGCAGATGAGGCTCCCACAGGTGTGGTAGGTGGGATGATGGAAGGGGCTGACACTACTATTTCCAACTTAGAAGTTGAACAGGCCAGTGTCAACATAGATAAGACCCCAACCATGGCAACATCTATTGCTGAGGATTCTCATGAACCTAAAGCACAAGATGGTAACCCCAGCTAACTGGCTAAAAAGGGGGGCTCAGGTGCTCAATCTAGGATTGAGACTGAGTTTCAGTCCAAAGATTCACCTCTCAGGGAAGTTAACACATCCCGAAGTGATGAGGACAGACATGAAACTAATGAGGAATTGATGGATCAATTTGTACAACATGACATTGCCTATGATACACCTCTCGGACCAGGTAACACAGGTCGAAGTGTTGAGGCTAGACTTGAAACTGAAACTGAGACTTTGATGGAAAGTGTACAAAATGCCAAGTCTGGTGATCCACCTCTCGGGTCAGGTAACACAGACCGAAGTGGTGAAGACATTCTTAAACTTTTAAATGAATTGACGGTCACTTGTACAAAATTGTCAAAACAAGTTCTTGGTCTCAGAAGGCAACTACACATGTTGAAATCTTCTCAAGGTGCTCAGATCAGAAGGTTGAGGCAAAGAGTTAAAAAACTTAAGGGGATGAAAAGATCAAGAACTTCACACTCACAGAAATCCAAACCTGGTTCGGGGGAGGATGCTCCCAAACAGGGGAGAAATGAAGAAGAGGAAAACAAGGGTCAAGGGGAGGTTGACATGGATATGGATGTGAATGTTGGTGGTATTGCTGAGAATGAAGTTGAAAAAGATGTTAGAAGTGACATTGTTGCTGATGTTGGTGAGAAGAAGACACAGGATGATTCTGCTGCTGGTGCAGGACATTCTGCTGCTGGGCTGAAGGATACTGCTGCTGGTTCAGAAAAGGGTTCTGCTGCTGAATCAGATGATGATACCATTCCTATAGCCCAAGTCATGCTGAACCTTAAAACAACACAACAACAACAACAATCATCACAAAAACCTAAACCTGCTGCTACAATGAAACAACCAACACCTTCAAAACCAAAAGCTAAAGGAGTTGTCATTCAAGAACCTGTATCAATTCCAAAACCTGTACAACTAACCATTTCATCAACAGACAAAGGCAAGGGCATCTTGGTTGAAGAACCAAAGAAGAAGTTCAAGTTTATGGATGCTGCTGCCAAAGAACAACAAAGTGAAACTGATGAAGAGGTTGCAAGGAGAATGGAAGCTCAATGGAAAGTAGATGATGAAATGGAAAGACAAAGGAAATTACAGGAGGATTGGGAAGTGGAAGTGAAAACTCAGAAGGAGGAAAGAGAGAAGTACACTCCTGAAGAACAACAAGATGCTATAGCTGATATGCTTGGAGCATTTAGAAAGAAGCAAAATGAAAAGAAGGGTGAGTACAAGAAGAAGAAACCTTCAAAAACTGATGAGTACAACTATATGAAGATGTATCTGAGAAATCATGCTTATTGGAGGCCTAGTGCATTTAGAGGGATGAGTAGAGCTGATGTTGCAAAGTCTTACTATGAGACTCATGCAAGACTCAACAGACCAATTGAACCTTTAACAGATGCTGAGATTAAGAAGCTTACAAGAAGAGTGGAACCAAGGGCTTATCTTAATCCTGAACATCAAGTTACAAAGCCTAAAGAAGTAACTGAAGTTGTGCAAGAAAAGATAGTGAAAGAGAAAGAGGTTGTAGGTGAAGCTGAGAAGGAAAAAGAAGTTGTTGAGGAGCAGAATGTTGAAGAGACAAAACCTGAATCTACTATTGGTGTGAAAAGAACAGGAAAAAGGTTAAAGTTAGGAAGGAAAAAGAAAAGAGCTAAATCTGTTGTAATGAGTGATTCAGAAAGTAATTCTAAAGGTGAGAAGGAGTCAAATGCTAATGAGTATGGAACTGAAGAAGTAACTGCAGATGATATGAAAAGGATTATGGATTTTATAGTTCATAAACCTCAAGAAGAACCAGAGATAACAAATGCAGTTCCCTTGGAATCAAAGTACCCAATCATCTCTTATACACATGATGTTCAAGATGGAAGTGAAGCATGGTGGGAGATTAAGAGAGCAAATGGTGTATGTCAGAAGTTTATTAGATTCTCACAAATGCTGCATTACATGGATAGGGATGATATAGTACAGCTCTGGAGGATGTATAAGGAAAATTATGGGGATAGAAGACCAGATGTGATCTATGAAAGGCTACACTATTATTACTTGAAGAACATGTTTGAGCCTGATGCAAGAGATATTGAATGGATAGATTTGTTAAGCTCAACCAAGGTTCATAAATGGTATCTATATCAATCATGTGGAGTACATGAGTTGATTGGTAGAGGTGTAGGTGTATACATGCTGGTGGAAAAAGACTATCCCTTGAACAACAATACTGCTGGTATCACTCAGATGTTACAACATGGAAAGTTAAGGTTATAAAGATCATTTCTGTCAGATCATCAAGCTTATGAGTTAGTAGAAAAGTATAGAAAGATTCTGAAATCAAATACTTCATAGTAGAAAGTGTTTGGAAGCATCCTCTTTGTGTATATCTGTGCTTAAAAGAAACTTGTATATTTTGGGAGAAAATATCAAGTTTAGGGGAGGATTGTTGGGTTTAAAAGATACTGCTGCTACTTTGAAGATGCTGCTGCTAAGTATTTTATTCTGCTGCTCATGGTGTTAATAGAAATATACTAAGTATGATTCTGCTGCTAGGCATAATCATTCTACTGCTAGTATATTTATTCTGCTGCTGATGATATCTGACGAGTAGTGAAATAAGCTAAGTATCAAACTGCTGCTAGCCTAAGATGATTCTGCTGCTAGAGTTTTGATTCTGCTGCTTATTAGATATGTATAGTTTGTTTATGGTAAAGATACGAGTAGATATTATTCTTGTATAGAAAGTTTTTGTAACCGACTAGGACTCCTTAAGTCTATAAAAGGAGGATCTAGGGTTAGGGTTAGTATATGATTGTTTAGCATACGTATTATCTTGTATTCACTTCAAGGTTCGTTGTAACCCTGTTACTTTTGAGTAACCGTATATTAATATATTGAGGTGAAGGTTGAGAGAATTACTGTGTGTTATTGTTAATTCTTCTTAAGATTAATTACTAGTTTCCGCATAGTAATTAATAGATCATTCAAAAGCAGTTTCTATACCTATTGCTTTAGGTTTATATCTAAAGTAATTAACAAGATCGTTAAGCTCATCTGGGATCAACAAGGGAAGATGTCTATGTCTTAGATATGTCAACCGTTACACAAAATGGGACTTGTCTCTTCACAAAGGCAAGTGAAACAATCAACTGGCTATGGCACAAAAGACTCTCTCATCTTAACTTCAAAAACATCAAAAACCTAGCCAAACAGAACAAAGTTCTTGGCTTACCCTCCCTTGTGTTTTCCAAAGATAAACCTTGTTCAACTTGTGAAAAGGGAAAACACCACAGGGCATCTTTCAAAACTAAACAAAATTTTTCCATCAAAAGTTGCCTTCATCTTCTTCACATGGATCTTCTTGGACCTGTCAGTCCAATGTCTATGCATCATGAGAAGTACACCCTGGTCATAATAAATGAATACTCAAGATATACATGGGTCTACTTTCTCACTAAGAAAGTCAGGCAACTGAAACAATCATGTCCTTTGTCAGGAATATTGAAAATCAAAATGACATCAAAGTCAAACAAATCAGGACTGACAATGGGACTGAGTTCAAAAATCAGGAACTTTAGTGTTTCTATGATGAGAAGGGAATCTCTCAAAACTTCTCTTCTCCTTACACTCCTGAACAAAATGGAGTGGCTAAAAGGAAGAATAGGAAACTCACTGAGGCTGCTAGAACACTGGTGAATGGTTCAGTACTTTCAAATCCCTTCTGGATAGAAGCAGTCAAAACCGCCTGCTACACTCAAAATAGGTCCATTGTTGTCAAAGGCACAACAAAAATCCCTATGAAATATTCAATGGAAGAATCCCTGACATTAGCTAGTTTCATGCGTTTGGGTGTTCTGTGTTTATTCATAATCACAAGGATCACTTAGGCAAATTTGATGCCAAAGCTGATGATGGATATTTCTTAGGATACTCACTTGTCTCCAAAGCCTATAGGGTATTCAACACTAGGAGACAACAAACTGAAGAAACATTTCACATAACCTTTGATGAAAGCACTGAAGCCATCAGGTTCTCAAACACCTCAGTGGAAGAGATTGAGATTGATGACTCATCAAGATATCCTCCTGATGAATATCACCCTGAATGTGATCCTTCCACACAATATCAAGCTGATGCAGACATCTCTTACTACATCATCCCTCATAACCTTCCACATCCAAACATCAGTGAGTTCATTGAAGCTCAACAAATCTCTAATGAGATGACTCACACTGAACCTAATGTTCAGGAACCAGAAGACCAAAGTGCTCAAGTTGAACTTACTGAGAATCAAAACCATGAAGTCCCTCAAGCCTTAGTCCTTGAACCTACTCCTCCACCAAATCAAGCCTCCACAAGTTCTAACTCATATCCTAGACCTCAGGATAGTTGGACAAAATCCAAAACAATAGAACTTGTGAATATCATTGGTAAGCCTACTGAAGGCATGCTTACCATAAGCATGGCTGCTAAACTTAAGGTAGCCTCAACAAATGAATGCCTCTTTGTTGACTTCCTCTCAGAAGTGGACCCCAAGAGTGTCAAAGAAGGCATGAAACATCCAAGCTGGGTTCAGGCCATGCAAGATGAGCTTGAACAATTTGACAGAAGCAAATTCATGACCTTGGTCAAATGTCCTCAGGGTGTTTATGTCATTGGCATGAAATGAGTCTTCAAGAACAAGACTGATGAAAATGGCACCGTCATTAAGAATAAAGCAAGACTTGTTTCCAAAGGGTACAATCAATAAGAAGGCATTGATTATGAGGAAACCTTTGCCCCTGTTACTAGAATGGAATCCATCAGGATCTTCCTTGAGTTCATCACCTATGCAACCTACATGAACTTCAAAGTCTACCTATGCAACCTACATGACTTTGACAGAAGCAAAGTCATGACCTTGGGCAAATGTCGTCAGGGTGATTGTGTCATTGGCATGAAATGGGTCTTCAATAACAAGACTGATGAAAATTGCACAGTCATTAAGAACAAAGCAAGACTTGTTTCCAAAGGGTACAATCAACAAGAAGGCATTGATTATAAGGAAACCTTTTCTCCTGTTGCTAGAATAGAATCCATCAGGATCTTCCTTGCCTATGCAACCTACATGAACTTCAAAGTCTACCAAATGGATGTGAAAAGTGCATTCCTGAATGGTAAGCTCAAGGGAGATGTTTATGTGCAACAGCCTCCTGGATTTGAAAGTAGTGAGTTTCCTGACTATGGATGCAAGCTTGATAAAGCCCTTTATGGACTGAAACAAGATCCTAGGGCATGGTATGAGACTTTCTCAGCCTTCCTGATCTAAAATAAGTTTGTCAGAGGAAAGATAGACAATACCTTGTTTATCTATAGAACAAAAAGAGATGTGATTTTGGTCCAAGTGTATGTAGATGACATCATATTTGGCTCAACAAATTACAAACTTTGCAAATAGTTTGAAAAACTGATGACAAAGAAGTTTGAAATGAGTATGATGGGAGAACTCACATACTTCCTTGGACTTCAAATCAAACAGACTGACAAAGGAATCTCCATCAGTCAAGAGAAATACACAAGGAACCTACTGAAAAAATATGAGCTCACTGATTGCTCTTCAGCAAAGACTCCAATGGTTCCTCCAAACAATCTTGGCCCTCATCTCACTGGTAAACTAGTAAACCAAACCTTATTCAGGGGAATGATAGGGTCACTGATGTATCTACTTGCCTCAAGGCCTGATATACAATTTGCAATGTGCCTATGTGCAAGATATCAGTCTGATCCAAGAGAGTCACATCTCACTCCTGCAAAGAGAATCATCAGATATCTGAAATGTACTCCAAACCTTGGTTTGTACTACCCAAGATGTTCAGGCTTTGATCTCAAAGGCTACACTGACTTAAACTATGCTGGCTGCAACATGGATAGAAAAAGTACCTCAGGATCCTGTGAATTCCTTGGAGGAAAACTTGTTTGTTGGAGCACTAAGAGGCAACAATCAGTGGCCATGTCTTCAGCAGAAGCTAAGTATGTAGTAGCTGCTGGTTATTGTACAAATGTACTTTGGATGAAAAGTCAACTTAGTGACTATGACATCCATTATAAGATGGTGATAACACAAGTGCAATTGCAATCTCCAACAACCCTGTACTTCACCAAAGAACCAAAAACATTGATATCAGATATCACTTCATCAGGGACCAAATCATGAATGGAGATATTGAACTACACTTCATCCTCACTGAATATCAGTTGGCTGATATTTTCACAAAACCCCTGGATGAACCTACTTTCACAAGACTGAAAGCAGAATTAGGCATGTTGGATATTGACAATCAGGTCACTGACTAAATTTATTCAACCTGGTGTAAATACTCTATAAGGTCCCTGAACAACAACATCTCTTAGTGAGTCCCTAAACAATCTCACTCATTGAATATCCTTCCCTCAACATCATCACACTGAATGAAAATTCATTCAGGGGACTCAAGACATAAATAGGGACATTCAAAGCAAAACTAAATGCTCTAAGTATTTAGTTAGTAAATGTCCTAGGTTGGTAACTAGACATATTAAATTAAAGGAATATATGTCTCTGCCTAACTGGCATCCATTTCTTGGGCCCCCTCAACACTCATCATAATCCCACCAGGCATTTAATTCCTTCCTCTCACAAATAATATCTTTTGATATTATATGTGATGACATCACTCTGCAAAATACACTTTTGCAGAGAAACGCAACTGTTTACCTTGATAGCTGCGTAAAAGACGGGTAATGGGAAGAGTGGCATTTAATGCGGATATCAAACGGTTTTCACAAAACTGTTTTCAAAAATTCACATTAATATCATTTGATATCCAATATTTTCAAACTACACCCCTCTCCACTTCCCTATAAATACCCCTTACAAAGAAAAACACATACACGCTATTATAATCTAATCAAAACTCTTGCAAATTTCTCTCTCAAAACTTGTATGTGTTTTATCACTTCAAAACCAGACCTTTTCTCTTAAATGACAACATATAAGGAAATCACCTTCGCTCCAAATGTGGAATTCCAATTGGAAAGCGTAGACATGACCAAAAACAATGTCGTGGGGAACTTTGCCTATCCGGAAAATTTTCCAGCTAATAAGGATATGGTAAAGTATCTTCAAAACTATTTTCTCTCCACGGCATTCACCAAGACACCCTTAGTCATCTACAATGACTATTTGAGAGAGTTTTGGTGTACAGCAGAGGCCACCAACCCTGACGTCACCAAGGACTCCACCATTAAGTTTACAGTGAAGAATGGGAAGAAAACCATAACCCTTGACTATAAAACCTTTATCAAAGCCACTGACCTTGACTTCACTGAAACTTTTGCCCCACAACCCTCTGACTCAGAAGTAAAGGCCGAATTGCTTTTACTTGGGCCACATGACAAACAGCACCCTGATGTGGCCCCAAGGACTCTTTTGGCCAAGGCCCCAATAATCAAAATTTGGTTTCCTGTCGTTTGGAGGATACTGATGACATTTTTCATTCAGGTCCTGGGTGGGAACAAATCCTCAACGGAGCAATTAAACACTGCTCAACAAATGATAGTGTTCAGTCTCCTAGAAGGTAAAAAGATTGACATTGGAGAAATTATCTTCAAGGACCTCATAGTCAAGCTCACAGGCAAAGCCAGGCAAATACACATGTCTTACCCCAGGTTTATCTCTTGTGTGCTTCAAGACTTACTGGGCTCTGAGTATGATCAGGACAATATACAGGGATCTTGTTATGAAACGATATTATCACTTCACACACATATAACTTAGAGAGAGAGAGAGAAGTATTCTTAGAGAGAGAAAGAGGTAGAGAGAGGTGGAGAGAACTATGTGAAATAAACCTTGAATATTATGAACTCCCATACCCTCCTAACAAGATTAGGAGGGGTTTATATATTTCTTACAAAGGCCACATGGGTTGGACCATGGACCTCATGTTGCGCCAAGCCTTTAAGGCTTTACATTTACTTAATGGACTAGCACGTTTACTAACCATTAAGTGTTAACCTATTACAATACTTGTTGACTCCATAACGATCGTCACTTTTATTTCTAACAATCTCCCCCCAAGGGGAGATCATTGAGATCTCTCTTTGATTACATAAATGATCAACACTTCTAATGCTAACAATCTCCCCCTAAGGGATGATCATTGAGATCTCTCTTTTGTGACCTTGATCTTTGATCTTTGAAGCTTGTTGTCTTGAACTTTGAGTCTTGTTGTTGTCTTAATAGTTTTGCTAGGTCCTTTGTTCCAACCATGCTTTGTGATCTTTAGTATAATCTCTT
This sequence comes from Artemisia tridentata subsp. tridentata, assembly GCA_021014915.2. Lineage (NCBI taxonomy): Eukaryota > Viridiplantae > Streptophyta > Magnoliopsida > Asterales > Asteraceae > Artemisia > Artemisia tridentata. The sequence goes on along the minus strand of CP139503.1, from coordinate 132,802,769 downwards.
GTCTTTATCTTGCCTTAGATCAAAATCTTCAATTGTCTTGTCTTTACGTCTTCTCCAACATGCTCATACTTCTTGTAAAGCTTTAATCTTCATACTAATGTAGTCCTCATTGCCTTTTGAACTTGATATTTGACATCTTGATACTTGACTTTGAAGTGAAACTTTGTCGTGAGCATTCTGACTTGATCTTTGATGAGGATAATAGTATCAGCACGGGGAGTTGAAGGTTGTTGATGAATAATATGATGGTAAACGGCTTTTTCTCCAAGGGACTATCATCAGTACCTTCATAAATATCATTAGTTGAAATCACCAATCGATCACGGTTGACATTTCTTAGAGATTAGACCACTACGATTGTTATACTGATGAATGTCTTGATTCCATTCACCTTGGTCGGGCACATCAACCGTCCGAATCCCGTTAGGGACAATTATCATTACATTAGATAAATCTAAGTAACAACCCACGTCTTTAGGATTCAATTCATGAAAGGAATCTCCTTGGCAGGATTTCTAGCACTTACAGGTTTAGATGTCGAGAGTGTTAACAGCATAGTGTGAAAATACATCTCTAATCCTTACAAAGGTTGTTCATGAATTGGATACCCTCAAGAAGGCTTACAAAGATATACCGAAGTATACCAACAATTCAGGTGAGCCGCTGAAGTATACCGAAGTATCACTCCATGGCTGTAGACCGTTTGAAACATAGTAACAACCATGATAGATAAGGCAAGATCCGTAGATCTCATAAAAGACTCTTATACAACTTGTGTCCTTTTTGGCGAACACAAGTGTATGTTATGGAAGTGTATCCTAAGAGATCTTTTAATGAATCTCATGGCTCTAGACTCGATTAGTGTGTTTTGGTTTTAGTAGTCGGAGGCTAGAGCAGACTACCACCTTTTCAATATCAACACATCTCAGAGTGAGAGGCCGATAGATTATGCAAGGTTCTCCATGAGAAATGAAACAAGAATCTGTTGAGAGAAACTTGAGTGGCTAGGAGGGGTTGTGCAGCGCGTCACTGGGTCCATGGCGTCTTGTCTTCAATACCGGTATCATCTTTGTGATAACTGATAGCAGATGTATTGAACCGGTTTCTGCCCTAAGTTTTCATGGAGGGCTATTTCTTTTCACCCTTTTCACAAACTTTTCTTTTTAATTCTTCAACCCCTTCTTTCTCCTTTTGATCACTTTACTCATTTTTTCAATCAAATCTAAGGATTTCTAATTCCAATCTATTGGAATTGTCTTTGGGTAGATCCATCCGGCTCTGGTAGATCATTGGACATAAACCTAACCTTAATCACCTTATTACTCCATGATTATCCTAGGTTGGTTCATCGATCACTTGCCACAAAACCTTTTATAAAAATCTCTCAAAGTGTTTATGATTATAAAACACATTTTTGTTAACACTTTGAGGGTTTCGCATTTTTTGAAATACTCCCCTTTCACATGTGCTTATACTATTTTTAGCTAATTTACACATGTTGGGTAGAGTTCGCACTCTTGAATTTATCGATTTTCAGTGAACATGACCGATTTGAGACACGCTTACATCACTAGTTAGACTAGCTTGAAATTATTACCCGTCCTTGTCAAGTTCAAAGAAAATTTCTCGAGACGGTACACTCTACTCAGACAAGTCCTATTCGAGACACGTTTACATCACTGGTAGGACCAGCTTGAAATTATTACTCGTCCAAGACAAGTCTATTCGATTACGGACATTTAGGCTTCGTCAATTCGTTGGTTATATCTGAGTCGAGCTCACATGAGATTATGTCATGATCACTTTTTAATCTCATTTCTCCCCCTCAAAAATAGCATACCCATGGTATTTTTTATACCAATTGATTAAAACCTTTGTTTTTGGATAACTTATGGGGAGAAACGGATGTTTTTTAATTCTGTATCAGTTTCTTTTGAGCATGACCTTTTTGGAACATCTTTTTATCACACCCCCTTAAAAATAGAACATTTTTAATAAATATAAGCTTTTAAGGATTTGAGGGAGTAATATCTTGAGCAAAATTTTGAAGAGTTTTGAAAACCTTTTGAAACATTTTAAATAGATTTTGCTCAAAATTAAGAAGTTTTTGATAAATTTTACGTGAAGACTTCTTATTTGTTAGGATTGTCGCACTGAAACGTACAACAGGGTCCTTTCTTTACAAAGATCGGGTTATGCACTATTATGTGTACATAAGCCATTATGTTTTTTAGGATAAGTGCACGAAAAATGTTTAAAACCTTTGTTTTGATTAAGCACTTTCCTTTCTTTGAAGCACGGGTCCTGAACTGATGTGTCCAGAAGCCATTGTTTGAAGTACGAGTCCTTAGCTGAAATATTAAGAATTTATTATGAGATCAGATTAGACAACAACCTTAGGAACCCAATTAAGCATGGCGCCAACGGGTTTACCATATTTTGAAATCTATTTGTAAGTTATGTCAATCCGATACAACGAAGTTGAATTCCAACGAGGGCTAAAAACCGGTGTTTCATTTTGAAATAAAGCTCGTGGAGTCAATGATGATTTAAAACTCTTTTTCTTTTGAAAATTGTTTGAGAAACCCGGTGTCTCTCTTGGAGTTTTAAAACTTGAAGAAGAAGTTTTCCATCCATTTTTGAAACCCGGTGTTTCATTTCGAAAATTCATTTTTGAGATGAATGGAAACCTTCCGGTATTTGGAATATCCAAAGCAGAGCCATTTTTGGGTTGTAGCGGAAACATTTCAGAGTTTGAATATTTCAAAGGTTTTAATCGAGAGTATGGAGTTTGAAAAACTTGATTCTTTTCTTTTTGAGCACTTTCATTTGAAACCTTTTGAGGAGTAAATGTTTCAGAAAAATTAGGTTTCTTTGAAAACTTCCTTCCTTTTTGCAAAGAATAGGTTGTAAACTGAGAAACCCTTTTAGAAAATGGTTTTGAGGATTCACCCGTGTAAACCTTCTCCGAGACACTTACTTGTGGTTTGGACTCGTTTGAAACTTGAGATTTGCCTTTTGACCGGTTAAGAGCATCAAACTTTGCTTTTAAGGCATTGTATGACGTTCTCAAATCATTGTATTCTTTTTGAATCGTAAGATGATCTTGTGATGCGAGTTTTTCATGTAATGAAACATTTTGATCTTCAAGATGTGAAAAATATTTTTCATATTTGTCCGTTTCTATTGAAAAATTGGTTTTGGCATCATCAAAATATTTGGCTTGTTGTGCTAAGATCTTTTTCAAAAAGATGATTTGTTGCGATCTGAGAGTCAAATTTGTTTGAAATTTGATTTTGAACTCTTGATCGTTTGATTGAATCAAACAAGTTTTTGTATGTTTGTTTCAAATGCTCATTTTCTTTTTGTAATGCCACAGCATGTTCCAACTCAATATTTTTTGTATCAAGTTCGTCAAGATCAAACTTGATGTTGGCATCATCACAATTTTCTTCAAAAATCTTTTCTTTTCCTTTAAGCACCGTTGTCAAAGAGTTTTCAGAAGACTTTTTCTTTTCCTGCAGTTTGAGTTGGAAAGAAATACTTTGTCCTTCGAGTTTTGTTAAATCTTTCTCAAAATGAGCAGTTCTTTTTGACAATTCTTCTTTGACTTCAGCTGCTTCTTTTGAAAGCTCTGTGATTTTCTTTTTGAGACAAAGATTTTTAGATTTCAAAGAAGATGTTTGTTCAAAATTCACATTCTCATAATCATGGCTGACCGACATTGACTTGAATGACTCTATTTGATTTGTGAAAAATTCTTTATGAATATCAAGTATTAAGCATTTTTCATCAAATTCGTCTTCAAGAGAATGGATGTACTTTAAATCTTCTCTCATTTCAGTGACAAGATACTTTTCAAAGTGATCAAAACTTAAGTTGATATCTTTCACACGAGGTTCAATCTCATCTTTTAAAATCTTACGGACTTCTATTTTTAGGCGTGAATCCGATGAAAGAATATTAGAGTAATCATTATTGGTGTATTGTTGCTTAACACAAATGATTTTTAACGTTTGCTTAATGTGATGTTTAAGATTACAAAACTGTTTCCTTGCTTTATTTTTCCATAACTTAGCATCATAAGTAGCAAGTTAAGCTTCTTTTAAATATCTTTTCACGTTTGTGTCTTTTCTTTTCAAAGGTCCTTTTGGTATATCTGTCAATTGTGTACAACCATATACAATGCCGTGGTACGAGAATGGTGTTTTTCTTTGTTTTACTTTTAAACATTTTTCCTCTTCAGATTTTTCTTCATCTTCTGAATTGTGCAGAACATCAGTCGACAAACTTTTTCCTAGTTTTTCAGCATCATACAAACTAGGTGTCAACTTTTGCACTTTGTTTAAAAAACAAGGTTTTTCATTTTTCAAATCATGTTTCAAATTATTTTCCAAATGATCAGTATTTTCGAAACCAAGTCCAGATGTTCTTTGATTAACGTCCTCATCTTTAGGAAACATCATTTGAACTGTTTGAACAGTCTGTCCTGTATTTCGAAGTTTTGCTTCGAGATTGTTTGCTCGTTTCAAAAACTCTTGATTTTCATTCTCAAGTTTTGTTTTAACAATCTCAAATTTTGAAGTGGTTTTTTGAAGCTTTGAATTTTCACTTTTTAAATCAGAGATCTCTTTTAAAAGCGCTTCAACCTTTCTGTTGTTAAGTACCATTTGTTCATCTAGTTATTGAATGGAACGTTTTTCACGAAAAACAGCTTCTCTATAACCAACTTCAAGTTCTTCTTTTTGTTTTAAAAGGGGTTTAACAAACTCTCCGTTCACTTCATACTTCCGAGCTTGAGATTTAAGGTTTGAGATTTCAATTTCAAGTTCAGCTTTTCTTTTTGTTACATTTTTAAAACCTTTTTCCATTTCCTTAAATCTTTCAAGCTCTTTGGTCAATAAGACATTCGCTTGCTTAGCTTCGCGATTGTCCTCTTTGCACTTATCAAGTTCATGTTTGAAATTATTGATTAATGAAGCAAATAAGGCACGATCTTGTTCATAAGTAGATCCATCCTGGGGAGGCTCACCTTTATTAGGATCCATATCTAGAGTTGTAGGAGTGATATTACTATCAAACCGTTCCACCACATATGTGTCGCTTACGGACTCAGGATGCGCAGGATGTGTCTTATCATGAACAAGCACATTATCGAACACAACAACATTATCATTATCGTTTGAATGTTGTACCGTAGCCAATATATCTATGTCAAATGAAGGTCTGATATGATCATCCTCGGTATCCCAAACAGCTTCATTCCTGTATGTACCATTAGCATCAGAATCATACATTGGACTACTGCTTTCAACCTGCTGTTCTGAAGATGTATTAATTCCCGTGAAAACCAAACTAGCATCCGATGCTTCACCCTCATTGACTATTTCCTCTTCTGTTTGTGCATCTTTGTCTGTCTCTCTTTCAATTACCACTGTTTCCTTTAACAACATTTCCCTTTCAATTAGCTCTCTTTCCTTTAACTGCATATCTTTTTCAATCTGCTCTCTTTCCCGTTTCTGCTTCTCAATTTTATGTAACCCACCTTCCTCTGCATCAAGTAATTTTTCGAGTTCACCCATGTTATTGATGCATTTAGTTCTGAAGGTCATATAGCTTACCCAAAATCTTAGGTAAAACGCATCGATAAACTCTGACTGGTTCAATAACCAAGGATTAAATATACTCTGAAGCTGAGTTTTGATCACTTTAAGAGCTTCCTTGCAGTTACGCGTATGAAGTTCTTCTCCATTAAGTAGCTTTTCAAGTTGATTCAGGCTTTGGATGAGTTTTTCTTTGATATGATGAAATTGGACTCTGATGAAGTATTCAAATGCCTGATCGAACTTTGGTTCATATCTTGATGTATTTATGACCTTCTCAACCTGTGACTTGAACACTTTAAACGCTTTCTTTGAATCTCTCTCTTTCATTTGCATTTCCTTTTCCATTTAGTGGCGATGAGTGATAAAGTTGATCTTGGATCGGTTCAACGAAATAGAAGTTGTGTTTTGTTGTTGATTAAAAACGTCAATAACTTCCGTTCTCCTGAGTCTCACGGTCTTTTTGACAGGTATTACGTCAAACACGGACTTACGGTTCAAAAGTTATGGTCGTTTGAAGTTTTGTCGTAAAAAGTCAACTTTCAGACGCAAAAAGTCAACAAAATCCACCTAATTCGAAACTTTTAGGCTAGTTCGAAACTTTCAGCTAGTTCAAAATTTTGAGGCTAGTTCGAAACTTTGAGGCTAGTTCGAAACTTTCTGCTAGTTCGAAATTTTGAGGATAGTTCGAAACTTTGAGGCTAGTTTGAAACTTTCTGCTAGTTCAAAATTTTGAGACTAGTTCGAAACTTTCTGCTAGTTCGAAACTTTTTAAGACTTTCTAGTTCGTACGAATTGAAATTTTTTCCAAAAGTCAAAGTGTTTTTCTAACTTATACAAGAAAGAATAACATTGAGTAATCCACCAATCCTGAAGAAACTGCCTAAAGAGCTTGTTCGAAACTTTGGGGTTTTGCTAGTTCGAAACATTAGGGTTTTAGGGGCTAGTTCAAAATTTTGAGGTTTTAGCTAGTTTGAAATTTTGCCAGAATTTCCAAAACTCTAAAATTCGACCAAGAAGTGTTTCTAACCAAGATTTTCTTATACAACTAAGCTTAAAAACACTAAAACTTAACGAAAGTTGCAAACTTTAACACTTTTAAGACCAAATAAGGTAGCTCGAAATTTTCAAGAACACAAAAAGTATGATTTGCAAAACTCAAATTTTACCAAAAAGCTTTAAACTTTCTTGTTTAACAAGGTTTGTAACACCTATTTGTAATCAAAAGAGTGCTAAAACCCCAAAAAACAAGAAAAAGACGCAACTTTTTTTTAAAAAAAAAAGAAAAGAAAAATTTTTTTTTTTTTTTTTTTTTTTTTTTTTTTTTTAAAGAAAAGAAAAATGAGTAGAAAGGATGAAATATGCTTCGAACCAAAACATCATACACTCCTAAATCATTGTTAGGCTCTTGATGCAACTTGTTATGACCCGATATTATCACTTCACACACATATAATGTTGAGAATTCTGCTAAGGAAGAATTCTACTGACGGTTACTACTGATGGAATCTGCTGAAGTGTTGGATTCTGCTGAAGAAGTGTTTCTGCAGAAGTAGAGATTCTGCGTAGTTTGTTTCTGCTGATATAGATATTCAGCGTACTTTGTTACTAGTTTGGATATGCACGAGTTTTATTAGGAAATTATATAGCATATTTTCTATTAGTTTTTAGATATACGTTTCTTGTGAAACGGTTTAGGGTTTCTAGTGAAACGGTTTTAGGGTTCCTTATCTATAAAAGGAACACGTTATTATGTATGATGTACGAGTTAAGAAAAACAAGTTTTAGTTTAATAAAAGATCCATAGAGGATCAAAGTGTTCTTAGTTATTCGTGTTCTTACTTGTGTTTAATTTCCGCTTTAGAATACAAGTATTAGAGACTTTCTATTAGTGTGTTTGTGATTACATAAACATTACTAACGATCCACGAGCGCTCAAAGATCTATCAAGGTCTTAGGTTCTACAAGTGGTATCAGAGCCTCGGGAGAGTCTTTGTGATACTAAGAACATCCTTTCTTTACACCCTCTCAATCAAAACAACCAAAACAATGCCTGGATCAGACGATGGATCAGAAGTTAACAACAACCATAACACCACATCTTCATCTATGCAACAACTCACTCTCACCAACAGCAATGCAAAGTTCCCATATCTCAAGAAAGAAGAGTATGAATTATGGGCTATGAAGATGCAGAACTGGATCACAAATATTGATTGGAATCTTTGGGAAATTGTCAAAAAGGGAAATAGTTTGAAAAGGCACACCGAAGATGCTGATGGCAAGATTACCATCCTTGGTCCTAAAACTGCTGAAGAGTTTCTAGCTGTACAGAGAGAGCAAAAATTCAGAACTATTCTCCTTCAGGCTATTCCAGATGATCATATGGGTGACTTTCACTACATGCAGGATGCAAAGGACATCTGGATGGCCATCAAGGCTAGGTTTGGTGGGAATGACGAGTCAAAAAGGATGAGGAAATCAATGCTGAAACAGCAGTTTCAAGAATTCCAAGTCTCTGAGGAAGAAGGCATCCACAAGGGGTATGACAGGTTTCATAGGATTTTGAGTCAATTGAATCAGCTGAAGGCCAGGCCAGACAATGAGGATTGCAATGCAAAGTTCTTGCGATCTTTACCTCCATCTTGGCTGCAAGTGAGCATTGCACTCAAAGCTAAAGGTGGACTGGATATGCTATCGTTTGATGATCTCTACAATAAGCTTAAGACTCTTGAGCCTGATGTTAGAAGTCCCATTCGTGCATCCACTCCCAGTTACTCAGCTTTTGTTAGCACCACCTCCAATAAGATGAATCAAGCTTCAAGCCCAAGCTCCTCAGTATCATCTTCCTACACCAACAACAGACCAAATTCACAACCACAGTCTAGTGGTGTATTGGAAGATGTAATTCACTCTTTTGTTGCTGATTATGATCATCAGCAGCAACTTGCTTTTGAGGATTTTGATCAAGTGGATCCTCTGGATATGGAAGAGATGAACTTGAAGTGGCAGGTGGCCATGCTCTCAATGAACATCAAAAGGTTTGAGAACAAGTCAGGGAGAAAGTTTGGTTTCAAGGGAAGAGACCCTGCTAGATTTGATAGGAGGAAGGTCAAATGCTATACATGTGGTCAGATGGGTCACTTCTCAAGAGAATGCAAGGATAGGAAGGCTGGTGATGAGGTTAGGTATACTACCTATCAGCAGAATCAAGTGGAAGCTGGGAAAGCTGGAGCTTTGGTCACTCTGGATGATCATGTCAACTGGAAGGTGCATGAACCTAATAATGATGAAGCTTCTGCGCAGAGTGGATTGCTGGCAAGCTGTACTACAGAGGATCAACATGATCAAGTTGCCTTTATGGGCATCTCTCAGGTACATAATTGTGTTTTTGGTTGTAGTGAAAGATATAATGAACTTAAGGAGGCATATGATGAATTGAAACCTAAATATAATGAATGTTATGTTGAAGTTGAGGCTTACAAACAGGCTTTAAAAACTAAAGAAAGACAACAAATTTGGTTTCAGAAGAATCAGACTGCCTATGAAGAAAAGATAGGGGTGTTAGAGAGAGATTTACTATGTACTACAAATGAACTAAAATGTTGTGAAAAGGAAAAAGCTAAACTAGAGTTAGAGAATCAGGAACTAAAAGAAAAACTAGAGCAGGAAATAGCTTGTCATAAAATTTGGTTAATGTCAGGTGATAAGTTATCTAACTGTCTCTATAATAGTCAACCTGTAAACTCTAGTATAGGTCTAGGTTTTAAAAAATATGTGGGTTTAGAGGCTAGGTTTGATATGGGTAAACCTACACCAGCAGGCTTAGCAAATTTTGTTAAAGAAGGAAAATTATATGCTGTACCTGGACCTATAAGAGGAGAATTCATGCCCACTACCAACACCACCTCAGACTTTGATGGATCACACCATCTGTATGGCAAAAAGTCAAGTGACTTGCCAGACCCTGATTCTAATTCTACTGACTATGTCTCTTGTTCTTCTAGTGACAAGTCCTCTGACCAAGGGTCTACTACCAGTTGTGATTCAAGTGAAAAGTCAGACCTTCCCAAGACCTCACCCAAGACCTCACCAAAGTCTACACCCAAGACTCCCTACAAGTCTATTAGAGTTGCTGCTGAGGAATCAAAGTCCAAGACAGTTTCTTCTGAAGACTTGTCTTTTAATTCTTTGCAAAACAATGTTTTTAATTCTGTCAAAAACAATCCTGTTAATGTTAGTGGTTTGAATAATCTTGCATGTAATGGAACATCTTTCACTTTTAATAAATCTTCTAAAAAGAAGAAATGCTTTGTGTGTGGAAGTAAATTTCATTTGATTAAGGATTGTAATTTTCATGAGCAAAGATTGGGTGTATGTAGTGGTCAAAATAAACCTAGACCAATGTGGAATAATGTTAAGGATATACCACCATATGTTCCACAAGCAACTCATAAGTCCAACAATTCTGCTGATAGACATTCTCCATCTGCTGGGAGAAGACCTGTTGCTAGACCATATGTGAGACCAACTAGTTCATACTTTCAGAATGGTCATTGGCCTGGATATATTGACCCAATGTATGTGGGTAGGGGATATAGGGATACTGCTGTTAAGCCCTCAGCAGGTTGTTTTTGGACTAAAAAGGGACCTAATTTTCATAGCAGGTCCAAGAACAATGGTGGATCTTATACATCTACATGGCCTAACTCTTATGATCCACAAGGCAGGCTCAAGTCAGCAATGACTTGAGTCTCCAAAGTGTACTTATATTTTGTATTTTTTTTTTGTTGTTGTAGGATCATCCTCTGAAAAGTAAAGAAGTAGGCATTGTAGATAGTGGTTGTTCCAGGAGTATGTCAGGAAACATTGAGATGATGCATGATTTTGTACCCATTGAAGGACGAGGCAATGTGACTTTTGGTGGAGGAGATGGTAGAATCACTGGGAAAGGAACCATCAGAACACCTAATTTGGACTTTGAGAATGTGTATTATGTGAAGGAACTGCAACATTTCAATTTGTTCTCAGTATCACAAATTTGTGACACCAAGAACAAAGTATTCTTCTATGAGAATGAATGTCTTGTGCTCTCTAAAGACTTCAAACTTCCAGAAGATACAACAATTCTGCTGAGAGTTCCCAGAAGTTACAATTTGTACACATTCAATTTGAATGATGTTCAACCTGAAGGTGACTTAACATGTTTGGTGGCTAAAGCATCCCTGGATGAGTCTACAAAATGGCATAGAAGGATGGCTCATGTGAATTTCAAGACCATTAACAAGCTTTCTAAACTTGGTCTAGTTCATGGGCTTCCCTCCAAAGTCTTCACCAATGAGCACAATTGTGTTGCCTGCAACAAAGGAAAGCAACATAGAGCCTCATACAAAGCCATTACTGCTGTGAGAACCATCTCAGAACCTCTTCAGTTTCTGCATATGGATCTCTTTGGTCCAACTCAAATCAGAAGTATTGATCACAAGTACTTCTGCCTGGTAATCACTGATGACTATAGCAGGTTTTGTTAGGTATTCTTTTTGAAAACTAAAGATGAAACATCTCCAATTTTAAAAGAGTTCACTACCCTTGTTGAAAACCAGCTAAACAAAAAGGTTAAAGGAATTAGGTGTGATAATGGGACAGAGTTCAAAAATGCTGTTTTAATAGAACTTTGTCAGTCTAAGGGGATAAAAAGGGACTATAGCAATCCAAGAACCCCACAGCAAAATGGGGTTGCTGAAAGAAAGAATAGGACCTTAATAGAGGCGGCAAGATCCATGCTTGCAGACTCTAAATTACCCACTATGTTCTGGACTGAAGCAGTAAGCACTGCTTGTTATGTTTTGAACAGGGTATCCATCACTAGACCTCATTTCAAGACACCTTATGAACTTCTCACTGGGAAAGTTCCTGATATTCATTATCTTAAACCTTTTGGATGTCAAGTGACCATTTTGAATACTAGTGATCCACTGGGAAAGTTTGATGAGAAAGCTGATGAGGGGTATATTGTGGGTTATTCAGCACATAGTAAGGCTTATAGGGTATATAATTTAAATGCTAAAAAGATTGAGGAGACCCTTAACCTGAGATACCTAGAAGACAAGCCTAATGTTCAGGGTCAAGGTCATGCTTGGTATTTTGACCTGGATTACTTAACTGATTACTTGGGCTATACTAGATATGTTGCTAACCAATCTGCAGGTTCTCAAGAGTCTCCCACTAACAATGTTGGTACCATGGATGTTGACTCAGATAGTGAGTCTGAGCATGATGAACAAACAATTGTTGTACCTTCTTTTTCTCCTAACCATTTTGCAGGTGATAGCTCTAAAGAAACTTCTGATGAGATTGAAGATGAGTCACACTATGCAGAGGACCTTGCTAGACTCAAGAAGCAGGAGCATGCAGCCAATCACCAACCCAAAGCTGGAATCTTCAACTCAGCCTCCTATGACAGTGATTTTGGACCCAATGTGAACAATCTTGACACCACAATTGATGTCAACCCCAATGCTACCAAAAGGATCAACATTGCTCATCCCCAATCCAATATTCTTGGTGATCCTCAAGCACCTGTTAGAACTAGAAGTACTGTGAAAAGTTCTAAGTATGGTCAAGTTGCTTTTCTTTCCTATGTCTCAAATCAGCAAAGGGACAATCACACAGACTTTAAGCATTGTCTGTTTGCTTGCTTTCTTTCTCAAGTGGAGCCAACCAGTGTTGCTCAAGCTCTTGAAGACTCAAGCTGGCTTGAAGCAATGCAAGATGAGATGCAACAATTCAAGAATCAGCAGGTTTAGATATTGGTACCACTACCTGAAGGGAAGATAGACATTGGGACAAAATGGATTTTGAAGAATAAAAGAGATGCAAGGGGTATTGTGGTTAAAAACAAAGCAAGATTGGTGGCCCAGGGGTTCAGATAAGAGGAAGGAGTTGATTATGATGAAGTATTTGCTCCAGTAGCCAGAGTTGAGGCCATTAGAATCTTCTTGGCCTATGCATCTTATATGGGTTTCCTGGTATATCAGATGGATGTGAAAGGTGCTTTCCTGTATGGTGAAATTGAAGAGGAAGTATATGTCACTCAACCCAAAGGTTTTGAAGACCCAGATAATCCAAAACATGTTTACAAGGTTGTAAAAGCTCTCTATGGACTACATCAGGCACCAAGAGCTTGGTATGCTAGGCTTTCTGCATTTCTGTTGAAGCATGGATACAGAAGAGGTGCCATTGACAAAACACTCTTCAATAAGAAGAATTCCAGGGATATAATTCTTGTGCAGGTTTATGTGGATGACATTATCTTTGGCTCCACTAAAGAAGCTTGGTGCAGGGAGTTTGAGGAATTGATGAAGGGAGAGTTTCAGATGAGTGCTATGGGGGAGCTTACTTTCTTTTTGGGTCTACAAGTTCAGCAAAAACAAGATGGTATCTTTATCAGTCAGGATAAATATGTGAAGGATATCTTGAAGAAGTTTGATATGGAAAATGTCAGAACTGCCACTACACCTTATGAAGCTCCAAAACCAAAGAACAATCTTGAACCAGATCCTGCAGTGAATGTTCACCTATACAGATCCATGATTGGGTCCTTGATGTATTTGACAGCTTCAAGGCCTGACATTACATTTGCTGTGAGTGCTTGTTCTAGACATCAGGTCACTCCACTCACTTCCCATTTGAATGCAGTCAAAAAGATCTTCAAGTACCTCAAAGGCCAACCTAACTTAGGTCTTTGGTACCCAAAAGAGTCTCCTTTTAAGTTGGAAGCATATAGTGATAGTGATTATGCTGGTGCAAATCTGGATAGGAGATCCACAACTGGAGGTTGCCAATTTCTTGGAAGAAGATTGATTTCTTGGCAATGCAAGAAACAAACTATTGTTGCTACCTCATCTACTGAAGCAGAGTATGTTGTTGCTGCCAATTGTTGTGGACAGGTTCTTTGGATACAAAATCAATTATTGGATTATGGGTTTAATTTTATGAACACCACAATCTTCATTGATAATCAAAGTACCATATGCATTGTCAAAAATCCAGTTTTTCATAATCGAACAAAACATATTGAAATCAGGCATCATTTTATAAGAGATACGTATGAAAAACATTTGATTAAGGTGGTAAAGATTCACACAGATGATAATGTGGCAGATTTATTGACTAAGGCTTTTGATGGACCTAGGTTTCAACACTTAGTTGTCCATATTGGGATGGTTAACCCTTAAATGCTCACTTTGAGGGGAGGCATAGGCCTCAGGGGAGGCATATGCCTCAGGGGAGGATTGTTGTTGTAAAATTTGTAATAATTTGTATATTATGTTTGCTAACACACTAACCAACTTATGTACTTTAAGTTTTGTATGGTTTGTTTGCTGTTAAGTGTCTATTTTGCAGAATGCCTTGATGTGTAGTTGCTGATCTTCAGTTGAAGTTCACCAAGATTGGTTAAAATGGACATGGTCAAGTAAGCTTAAAGATGGTTTCTGCTGAATGAAAGTGCTGAAGCACAGTTCAAGTGATAATCATTGAAAGATAAAAGAGAAGTTGTTCATTCATTCAAAAGAAATTACAGCATACAAATAACTTCAAATTGAAACTAAAGACCATTCCTATACAAGATAACCTACACAGAATCTAGATCCTATCATCATGGCTTCAAAAGTTGTTGGAGATGCATGACCAGGAATGAAGATGCTGAAGAACCTAGTTTTATATCTTTGGTCCTTGGCAACATCTCATCATCACCTACTCCATTTTCCCCTTTCCTTTACCGGTCACCTCTGCACCCTTGCCCTTTCCTTTGTCTCTGTGGTATGAAACACCAGACCTTGGAGCAGGAAGACCAATAACCACCTCCCTTGTCACTGGGAGTGGTGGATTTCTGGTGTGTGGCCTAGGTTAGGGTTGTGAAGGTTGGGGATTCTCTCCCCTGGCTGTTGCTGCTTCCCTCTCCTCTTCCTCTCTCACCAATCTATTGAAGATTGGCTCTAGACGCTCTGTGGAGTCATCAGAGCCCCTAGATGAATCATTTGGATTCACCACACTATCATCTTCAGATGAAGGGAGAAAGGGGGACTTCAAAGGACGAGGTTCATCTTGGTAGGGGTATCGAAATAAAGGACGACTATCCTCAGATGATGATGATGATGGAGTTTTTGGTGGGTTGTTTGGTCTGCTTGATGAGCCCACATCATGTTTTCTCTTACGGGCTTGTTCTTTGGTAAGACCATACCTTCTATGGGAAGGTTGTCAGGATGATTGGGAGGCTTGGTGTGTTGGTGGTGATTGGAGAATGTTATCTCCTGAGTCTGCTGATGACTCAGAGGTGAGATCAACTACTTCTTGCTGGTTTTTCATGGTGTTGATGATTGATCTTGGTTGAATGAGGGTTTGATGGTAAATTGGGGTTAATTGATATGTGCGGATTGAGATTTGGGGTTATTTTATAGGCGAAGTCAAGGGTTGATGGTAATTAATGCGAGTTGGGTGGCAAAGTAAAACTCAAGATCTTTACTGAAGATATTATTACTCTTGAGTTGATTCTGCTGATTGACTTCTCACTTCAGCAGATTGACCGTCATTTCTGCTGAAGAGTTAATTTTGAATGTTGAAGTTACTTTACACGTCAGATACGGTCAACAATTAGTTCCGATAAATTTTGACCATAATTGGGTAAATTCTATTTATAACCTACATCATATAATCTTCGCCTAAAATCAACTGATTCTCTCTTCGACCAATTTAAACCCATTTTCCATTCACTTAATTCATATCCTATCTCTCATAAGTTCTTCAATGGAGGCACTTCAATTTAAGAAGGATCACAATAAAGTTGCTTTTCTAGGAAAAGCGAAGGGACATGAAATGTATGAACCTATGGTGGATTTCTTGAAGCGTTCCAAGATTCACTTTGCATTGACTCATTATCCAGATGTGGTACATGAATCTTTGGTCAAGCAATTTTGGGCATCTGCTGAGAATCGTTCTGACACAGAGATTGTTGCAATGATTGATGGAGCAGAATATGTGGTGACTGAGTCATTGATTAGGACAAGATTGCAGTTGGATGATGAAGGTGGTGTCTATCACACCAACACTGGTGAGATACTTGCTGGGCTGAGAGCTGCTGGTTATCAAAGTATGGATACAGTTATGTGGCTCAAGAACAAGTTTTGCCCCAAGTGGAGGTTTTTGGTGCACACATTGCTTCAGTGCATCAGCAACAAGTCTGGAGGATGGGATCAATTCTCTACCCAATTGGGTTGTGGTATAGTATGTCTATCACAGGGTTTAACTTATAATTTCTCTAAGTTTATTTTTGATAATATGGTTGAAAATATTCAAAAGAAAAAGCATAAGTTTCTCATGTACCCTAGGTTTCTTCAAATAATTTTAGACATAAACACCCAAGATAGAGGCCATTATCCCATAGGAGCCCTTAGTGCTAATTTGTTTGCTTCAATAAAAACTCACTATGTTGGGGCACATCACCCTCTGCTACCAGCTATGTTGCCACATGGCAATGATGATGCTGATGAGGGTAATGCTGCTGGTGCTTCACCATCTCCCAATGCTGCTGATGATGGTACTCCATCATTTCCAAGTGTTACTGCTGATGGTAATCCATCAGTGGAAAGGGATGAGGGTCCATCCACAACTGCTGAAGCACCCATTGTTTCTCCTGACCAACCTACACCTTCACCTGTACATGTTTCACCCAGTCCTATTCCATCACAAACTCATGAAGCTCCTGATGAGCTTGTTCCTGAGGTTGAGGAGACACTTCAGTCTCTTGACACTCATGTGCCTACACCTCTTGAATATGAGACTACCAGACTGTCCACTCCTAGCCCTTTTAGACAACCAATTGATGAAAGCACTCCTACTTTTGAGAATATACATATTTCTTCTGAAAGGCCCAATGAAGTTCCCTTTACCACTGAGAAATCTGCTGGTGGAGCTGAGGACCCTATTACTCTCACTTCTCTGTATAATTTGCTCAACAGGAATGTTCAAGAAATTGAGAAGTTGAAGAAGGAGCTTGAAGATACCAAATCCTCACTTGGAGGTGAGATTGTGGTGTTGAAAAAGAGGGTTCAGGAATTAGAAGATCAACTTGGGCAGAAAAAGAAAAGGAAGTTTGTGTTTGCCTCTGATGAAGAGCAGGAGGATATTTATTTGGATCATCTTGATTTATTGGCTGAAGCTGCTCAGCAGACTCATACTTCTTCACCCAAAGCTGCTGAATCCTCACAACAAAAAGAGCAGATCAAGTTCTATAGAAAGAGGAGAAGACAGTATTTGAGCAAGGATTCTAAAATGCCAAGTTTGAATGTTGTTCAAGAACAAGTTGATGCTGAAGTATTTGTTGCTGGGAGATCTTTTGTCTTGAATACTGCTGCTGAGGTTTCTACTCCACATGTTGAATCTACCACTCAACATGTTTCTGCTGATGCTTCTATTGGTGTTTCTTCTGAAAATATTGACAGAGTTCCTAGTGTTGACATCTCTGGCAATGAGCAAGGAGTGATGATTGATGAAGATCTTGGTACAGATCTTGTGAGTGAAAAAGAAAGGAAGGAGCAAGCTAGACTGGTGAAAGAGTATGAGGATATGATGAAGAGTCAAGCTTTGGCACAAAAGATGACAGCTCAATTTACTTCAGATTTGCCTCCTGAAAGGCAAAGAGAACTGGATGAGCAATCAGTTCATTTTACTGATGCACAATGGGATTCTTATACTCTACAAGCTGCTTCCAATCCTACTTTGGCCCAAAGCATCTTAGGAGCTGATTTTGATAGTAACAACTTTGCTGCACAAATGGTAGCTCTTGGTCAACAGAGGAAGAAAGCTGCAGCAGAAAGGAGAAAGGCCATTGCAACACAGAAGGCCAAAGCTAAGAGAGCTAAAACCCAGACTGAGGCACAAACCAAGAATTATATGAGAAATGTGGTTTATCATCAATATACTTCTGTATATAACTCTGCTTTGACCAAGAAGCAAGTCTGGGCCTTATCTGAATCTGATTTGTATCAAATATATAATCAGATTATGAAGGCTATTCACTCACCTCAAACTCAATTGAAGAGGCCTAGTGCAAGTATAGATGCTTCAGAAGCTAAAAGGATCAAAACAGCTGAGCTTGGTACTTCATCTTCTGGTGATAAAGACCAGCTGCTCCCTCAAGCTGTTTCTGCTGAGGCAACTCCTGAAGGCAATCAATCTGCTGACACCTCTACTAAGGCTGCTACCATTCCTTCTTCTGCATCTGCTGAACAAGAGGAATCACTTATTTCCAACTACAATGCAGATTTGGTGAGGAAAGCTGAACTAGAAGCTGCTGAGGCTAGAAAGGCCAGAGAAGATACTGAGAAGTTGCTTGCAGAAGGTGGTTCTGTTCCCACTTCTTCCATTCCTCCTGAAGATGCTTCTGGTACATCTGAAAATGTTAGTCCTCTGGGGATATATATACCTGGGAGAAGGAAGAAAAGGATGGCACACAGCAGACAAATTGCCATCAGAAGATCTGTGAGGTTAGCTAGAGAGCAGGTTTCTAGAGCACATAAGTCTAAAAAGGGGAGTTATTATAAGCCTATGGATCTCAATGCTGCTGATACAACCTTTATCATAGTGGGTTCTTCTGAGACATTTCCTGAGGGTTCTTACAATGTGTTGGTCAAATGGACATTGACAGATGGACAGATAAACACCATTTATAGGCAAGATCATTCCTATATGGAGTTTACTTTCTTGCAAGAAATACTTCACTTGGTGGATAGGCAAGATTTGCATACTCTCTATGGAATGGTCACAGAGTACTATGCCTCTCATAATCCACAGGGGGCTGGTTTGTACTTATTGGGAGATCTGCAAGTTCTGTTTGATTCTCACTCTCCTAATGGAAAAGGCTACTCAATTTGGGAGAATTCACACAAATGGAAGGTTGATACTTGGAGGTTTTACCCTATGCCTAATGTGCATGTTGTTGAAACAAAGTCTGGCATTAGGGTATGTATGTTTTCTGATCAGCATTATCCTTGGTCCATTACTCTGATGAAACGTATGCTTAGAAGAAAATTGGAAGTTCCTCCTGATCCAGTGGCTAATGATGAGACTCATGCTGAACAGCTGGTTGGGTTAATCAAGTCCAAGCTTCTGCAACACAAAGCTTCTACTTGATTCCAGTGGCCAATGATGCAACTCATGTTATATTTGTACTAACTTTTCTGCAGGTTTGTTGTATAACTCTGTTGATGGTTATCAACTCACCAGATGTGACTTGTGTCCATCAAAGAGTTGGCTAGTCCAAAGGGTACAGCTTTGGTAAAGACACATCAAATCTGTTGATAGCTGTAATAGCTTGCTCAAAGCTATAGGGTACTTCAACTCACCGATGGTTCATTCCTGAGAGTTGAAATGGTTCTCAATTCACCATGGATGTAACCCTTTCTGGGATCCAAAGAATTGGCTAGTCCACAAAAGTATGGTTTGTGGTAAAGACATTTGGTATCCATATTTGGTATTCAATTCACCAAGGTTCAGTTGAAACCAAGAATTGGCTAGTCCTAAGCAAACGGCTACAGGTAAAGACATCTCAAATCCGTTTATAGCTGATGATTTGCTAAAAATCATATGGTTATCAGTGTACCATAGTTTTCGAACTTAAACATTTGGCTACTCCAGTAGTAATGGCTATTGGTAAAGAGACATCAAATCCATTATTTTCAATGATTCACCTCTCACAGGTGTTTACACACCTGGATGTGATGAGAATAGTCTGAAACTAAACTGTTTTGATGTACCTTATGTCATTTGTTGCTGCAAAGACCTGAAGTTTAAAGTTTTGCCATTCATAGAGATGTGGTTCCTTTGATTCTTTGCTGATGATGTTCGAATTCAATCCTCTTATTCTGAAGTGTTAGAGATCTATCAAGAATCTTGAACTTAACCATGTCAAATTCAAGATTAGGGGAGGATTGTTGGGAATTCTGCTAAGGAAGAATTCTACTGACGGTTACTGCTGATGGAATCTGCTGAAGTGTTGGATTCTGCTAAAGAAGTGTTTCTGCGGAAGTAGAGATTATGCGTAGTTTGTTTCTGCTGATATAGATATTCAGCGTACTTTGTTATTAGTTTGGATATGCACGAGTTTTATTAGGAAATTATATAGCATATTTTATATTAGTTTTTAGATATACGTTTCTTGTGAAACGGTTTAGGGTTTCTAGTGAAACGGATTTAGCGTTCCTTATCTATAAAAGGAACACGTTATTATGTATGATGTACGAGTTAAGAAAAACAAGTTTTAGTTTAAAAAAAAGATCCATAGAGGATCAAAGTGTTCTTAGTTATTCGTGTTCTTACTTGTGTTTAATTTCCGCTTTAGAATACAAGTATTAGAGACTTTCTATTAGTGTGTTTGTGATTACATAAACGTTACTAACGATCCACGAGCGCTCAAAGATCTATCAAGGTCTTAGGTTCTACATATAACTTAGAGAGAGAGATAGTATCCTTAGAGAGTGAAAGGAGTAGAGAGAGGTGGAGAGAACTATGTGTAAATAAACCTTTGATATTATGAACTCCCACACCCTCCTAACAAGCTTAGGAGGGGTTTATATATTTCTTACAAAGGCCACATGGGCCGGACCATGGACCTCATGTTGGGCCAAGCCTTTAAGGCTTTACATTTACTTAATGGATTAGCACGTTTACTAACTATTAAGCGTTAACTTATTACAATACTTGTTCACTCAATAATGATCGTCACTTCTATTTCTAACAGATCTCTTCCTGATGTCCTACGTAAAACCAACTACTCAAGAGACCCCACTGAGGTCACAAAAATCACCCTCACAACATATATGTTGACAGTCATTCAGGGTGCTGACGCTGTTTCACCTGTGCTTTCTCCTTCCAAGAAGGAGAAAAAGATGAAGAGACAGGGGTTCAGGAAGGTGGTTCAACCCAAGCCACTCGCTACTAAGACCTCTGGCTTAAAGCCTGAGAAAAGGAGGCATAAGAAATACCAGGCCAAAGAGATACCCACTGAAGGGCCCAGCATCACCCTGACCAAAAAACAAACGCCAACGGAGGGCACTGAGAAATCACACTCAATGTCCTCGGGTAAACCCTCTCCCAAAGACTCTGCTGAAATAAACAAGGCAGTTGAGTCAAGAACAATTGAACAATCACTTCCCAATAAAGGCATTAGTATATCACAACCTTTGCCTGAGGGAGAACAGGGTCCTATAACCTCGCTAGGGCAGCACCACCCTACTGAGATAGGAACCCATACCCCCTCACATCCCGCTTATGGCTTTGATACATCACAATTAGAGTCTCAGGGAGTCATGGTCCTTATAACTTCGACATGGCAGCACAACCCTGTTGGAAAGGGGAACCTCAACATTCCACTTTCTAGTGATGATACTAGGTCAAACCCACCAGTCCCAGAAGGAACATCAGGGGACAAAGACTCAGGGGGCATGCAACCACCCGCTGATATGGAACCTACACCCCCCCCCCCCCCCCGCCACGGCGATGCGCATACCTCAGTAACTGACTCCGTGGACCAGGCATAGAAAACCCACTCTGTTCTCCTAGAGGGGTCAGGACCTGACCATACCAAAGGCAAGCCCTCTTCTGAGGGGGAGTCGGATTTAGCTTTGGCTCCTACTCTTGCTGATTTAGAAATTTTCATCAATGAAGAATCAAAAGAGGAAGTGGTTGAATTTGAGGATGATGAAGTTCTAGCTGCTGGGGAAGACATGGACACTGACGACCAACTTCACACTGAAAACTCTCCTGAGCACAATGAGCAACAAACTTCATCTCCTCCTCCTGATGAACAAGAACCCCGCCAACAACAACAACATAATTCATCATCATCATCATCATCATCATCATCTCATAAATCATTAGGCTTCTCTGACTCTGTTGCTGCACTTCCTGAATATTTGCAGAAGTATGACGATGTTGTTCCCCTCACTGAAAGGTAGTTGGTCAAATTCCTCCGAAAGTCTAACACTGCCCTCTTCAATGAAATCATCAAAGAACAATGGGAACAACACACTGAAGCAGTTGCTTCTTATGCTGACTTCAGGGCAACTGTTGAAGAGTCTCAAGGTCATCTCAAACAAGTCACCACCTCCACTGATAAACATGTCAGTGACTTGAAGACCTCCATTGAGAAGCTGGGTACTGATCAGGCTACTCATTTTGCCTCCATCCTTCAGACTCTTACCAACATTCAGGCTGAGTTTAAGGATGATCCAGTTCTGATCACCAAGCTTACTAAGTTCATGGACTCTCACAAGTCTACCTCCGCAGCTCTCAGTGCACTCCCAACATTATTTAGGGAGGTAGACTTCTCAGCTCTCAAGACTCATCAAGAAACAGTTGCCAAGGCGCTCAGGGATCAAGAGATCAAGCTCACCACCATCTCCTCATCATATGATGAACTCAAAAAGAAGCATAATGAACTGGTCTCATGCTACACCAGTAAGATTTCAGCTCTCTCTTCGGCTCAGGCAACAATGACCACTGACATCTCCAGCCTGAAGAATGAAACCAGTGAAATCAAAACACTGGTCACTGATATGTTCCAGTTCCTAAAGTCTGCTTCTTTTCAGGCTCCTTCTTCAACAGCTGCTTCCACTGAAGCTACAGCAACTGTTGAGGGGGAGAAAGCTGCTCCAACACAGCCTACACCTACACCTATTCAACAATTATTCAGGCAGTTGGATCCACATAGGCAGCCAAGAAAAGATGGTCAGACTTCTGAAGACCAGGAAGTGATTACTGATGTTGTACCAATCCAAAGCTACATGGCTGAACAAACAGCAGCATCAGGAA
The DNA here is from genome assembly GCA_021014915.2 of Artemisia tridentata subsp. tridentata. Taxonomy (NCBI): domain Eukaryota; kingdom Viridiplantae; phylum Streptophyta; class Magnoliopsida; order Asterales; family Asteraceae; genus Artemisia; species Artemisia tridentata. The sequence continues at coordinate 132,780,297 of CP139503.1, read as the reverse complement.
CCACAATGGCTATGGTGATCTCATCGGTTCCTCCTCTCACTGAAAGATCTCCAACTCCAATCACCACTGAAGCTACAACAACCACCATCGATGTTCCTGAGCCCTCCTCCTCAACACCTCAGCCCACTAACAAAGGGAAGGGGTTAAGGAATCAGGAGACTCTCCTCCCAGACTTGTGCTAGCTCAGAAGGAAGTTAGACAAGATCCTGACACACCAATACTTATTGATCTTGTCCTACACAATGGGAAGGTATTCAGAGGGACTCATGATGAAGTGGCTGCTGTAATGGAACAGGAAGACAAGATCAAGGCTTAGTTACTCAGTAGGCCTGTCATTGTAGAAGTGTCTAAAGAAGTGATCAAGGAGACTGATCAAAGCATCAGGGGGGAACAGTTTCTACAACTTCAGGCTGATCTAATCAAAGAACACAACCTGAAGGTCAAGCTGAATAGTGAAAGGAAAAGGAGGAACTATGAAAGGTATGTATGGACTATGACCAAGACCAAGGGTGAAGGTCCCATCACTGATATGATCATTCATGCAAACACTGACCCTCTTGCCATAACTATCCAAAGAGGACCAATAGTGCATGAAAAGAATGCTCCCTTCAAGTTCTCTGCATTCGGCATCAAAGAATGGGACATGATGGGGCCCATCCTGAGCAAGAAGAAGAAAAAATGCATCCCTGAACTACTGGAAGCCCTAACAAAGAAATACGAAGAATTGGAAAGGGTTGCCAAGAGTCTGGGAGTTGACCACCAAAAGGTACTTTCATCTCAGTGCCTCACAATCCCTGAACCAACTCAGAGCACAGGGAAGAAAAGGAAAGCAATAGAGTAGGAACCTGAACACTTTATTGCTCCACTACACTGCAATAGAAGTCCCCCTGAAGGTGTCAAGTTCGTTCCTAACAAGGTGATCAAGCACCCTGAGTTTGGAATCTTCTTCATTGATTAATTTGGTCAACAAGCCTTTCAAAGAGTCAGTGACATTCACTTAGTGGAGACCACAACACTGCTGGCATACAAACTGATGGCACTCCATGTGAAGAGTCCTGAAAATGATCAGTTCATTAAGCTGATGGACAAGATGATGAGTGAGAGGACTGATAAACAGGTATTGTTATCCAAGAGAGCAAAGCTTGAGCTCATGGGGATTAAGGAAGTCTAAGTACTTAACCCTGAGCATTCTGTATTAGATGATAGGACTTATGTAATTGATGAATAAGATGATGGCCCATGTTTTTTAAATCAGTGTTCTTTAATTGCCTTATAGTATCTTCAATGTAAGAAGAAGTCCACTTGCTCACTTACACTGATCAAACCACTTAGGCTATATTTATATCCAAATAGTGGGAGACTGTTGGGTCCATTCAGTACCCAAGTAATATTAAACAAGGATTTGAATACAAAATAACCTAAGTGTTGGTAGACCTTAAACAATATTCAAGTCACTGAGTAAACAGTTGCTCAGTGAGTTACCTTCATGATGCTTAGGACGAGTCTAAGAAGAAAGTCCCACCATTCAGTGAGGTGGAACTCAACGAGTGGCACTTAAGCCAAAAAAGAAGGTGATGGGTTCAGTGAGTGATGACAATAACTCACTGAACCCCAAGACTCCTCAACAACTAAAGACTGAAGACTGAAGACCTAAAGACTGAAGAATAGGTGGGACAAGGCGGGAAATGTTTGAATGGATAAGATGGAGTCCTTATCAGCCTGAAGTCAAACTCTCCCTGAATGGCAAAATGTCAGGACAATGTCATCACTACTTCTCAGAAAGCAGTGTTGTCCTATACCCAAAATAGCCTATTGTAACAGAGACAAAATACGTAAGTATTTTGTCCTAACTAGCTTAGGTCATCTTTTGTTTTTTTTATCATAACGGTTGAATTTCACTTGTGTATAAATAGGATCATAAAGTGGAGTAAAATTTGACAAGTTTGCACACTAAATACTTAGACATTCACAAACAACTTTTACTACTCCAAGTAGCAACCTAGTCTCTAAGATAGCTCAGTAGGTTCAGTTAGTTGCTACTTAAGCTTGGCTTAAGTTTAGTGAGGAGCCATACCATACTTGTCATTCAATCCCAGGTGTTATTCCGCAAACACTTGGGTATAATTCTTCGTTAATTGCAAATAGAATTAAATGTTGAAAACTTGTTCCTCCTTACTTTACGTTTATCTTTTAACAAAGTTCTTAATACATTGCTAGTCATGGAACACTGGTAGTTTAACTCATTAGTTACTACAATCAGTGTGAAAGGGAAGAACAATGATCAATCGACAACACGAGGATTTATAGTGGTTCGGCCTATAAGGACTTCCTTTCCTTGCCCTACACCACTCCCCGAGTATCCAACCTGAGAGTATCCTTTAACTAGTCAACAAGCTCCCTTATCTGGTGAAGAAAACCTTACATGTCGCTTATACACTATTTCCGACACTAAGCTAAATGACTATGAAATGAATGAGAGAATATACAGATTTTTTACGAAAAAGATGAATTTAAGTGAGATCAAATGGCCACTATTTATAGGAAAGATTATGTCATACCGGCAGATCCGGCGGTACCTTTTGAAAGGTACCGCCCGTTGTACCAAAGGGTACCGTCAGGTTTGACAGAACGGCAAATCCCTCTTCTAAATATTTCCAAAATCTAAACAAAACCAACCTAGGATCTTCCCCAATCAGGAAATATCTTTTGATGTGCGAGTTACAACCCACTTGCGGGAAGCTCGAGAGGAGTTGTTGTGAAGCATTGCCGTGAAGCAAGAATTCATCCATAATTTAAGAGCACTATAAAGTTCGAATCATGTTTTAGTTTTTTATTTCGTTCGTTTATGTTTTTTTATGTATGTTTTAGTTTTTAACGAATGAAATTTAGTTTGTTTGGAAAAAATGGAAAAGAAAATAAAATTGAGGTAGAGTGGGGCCCAAATGGCTTGTTGAAACTTGTTATGAGGGAGGAGATATTTTTAAGTGGGAGTATTGAAATGAGGTGGCACCCGGTGGGACATAAATGAAGAGCCAAAGCTCTTCACCATACCCCTTGCTCTTATCAGCGACATTATACACCAATCAAAGATTATCCTCATTCATTGTTAGTCACCCTTCTTAAATCATATCACACATATATTAGGTATTAGAAAGAGAAAGATTATATGTTTAGAGAGAGAGAGTAGCTAGAGAGAATATAGAGAGAATTTCTCTATTGCATGAACAACCAACACCTCTCTAATGAGAGGTTACAAGTATATACAGTCTTCCATGAGATGAGAATAAGGAAGTGTGCCGTGTTTACATATTTCACTAATTCGACATTAGCCTAAATACTATGACTAAACCAGACGGCACACTTCTACTAACATGTGGACTATATTTTTATGATTCTAACAAGTTATTACATGACCATATTACAAGACTCATTGCCTCGATAATGATCGTCACTTTAAGCATCCCCAATAATCTCCCCCTAAGGGACGATCATTGAGATCTCTCTTTGATTACATTTATGATCGTCACTTTTGCGTTTCCAACAATCTCCCCCTAAAGGGGGGTGATCATTGAGATCTCTTTCTGTGACATGTGGGTTATGGGTCCTCTAATAGAAATGGATGATCTTATTTGATGCTTACTGTCTTGAACTTTGAGTCTTTGTGTAATAGCTTTGCTAGATTCTTTGTTCCAATCATGCTTTGTGATCTTTGTTCTTCGTTCTTGTTCTTGTGATCATTTGTGGTATTCACCTGCCTTTCATCAATGTCTTCATAACTGGTGTCTTTATGTCTTTCCAACATGCTCATACTTCTTGTTAACTTTGAGTTTCATACATTTGCAGTTCCCATTCTTTGACTTTGATCTTTGTCTCTTTACTTTGCAGATTCTTTGACTTTGATGCAGAATCATTCTGAACTTTGCTCTGTTTTGATCTTTGATGAGTACTTTCTTTGAACTTTGCATAACTTTATCTTTCGTAATGTTGTTGGTATGAGCACGTGGAGCTGGAAGTGAGTTGATGATCATGGTGGTAGTGGAACTCCCGGTCTCCATAAGTACCTGCATGAAAACAGTTATCAATAAAGCATCCGACACTTACAGGTTCGGACTTCGAGATCGTTAAATGCATAGTGTGAAAACTTACTCTAATCCTTGCCAAGGCCGTTCCTGAATCGGATGCCCCCAAGAGAGCTAACACAGATACACCGAAGTGTATCAACGATTCAGGGTGAGTTGCTGAAGTATACCGAAGTATCACTCCACGACTGTAGACAGTTTGGAACCACCGTGAACACTAAGCGTAACCCACAAGGGAGTACCGAAGTTACCTACTGTCAAGGCTATTTGATGTTGACCCTGGCAGGAATTTCCACTCAATCACTGAGAATCACAATTGTGAGTTCCCTCATAAATGTTCTTGGCAGATTGCTAAGATCTGTGTAGGACTCTTGTTATTTACAATTGGTGTCCATAATGTTGAACAACCAGTGTAGAAATATTAAGTGTTCCATAGAGATCTTTTGATGTATCTCGCGGCTCTAGACTCGATTTAGTGTATTTTGGTTTAAGTCGTCGGAGGCATGGAGCAGAGTGCCTCTTTTTCAATATCAACTCATCTTTGAGTGAGAGGTCGATAGATTATAAAGGGTTCTCCGTGAGAAATGAAACAAGTATCTTTTGAGAGACACTTGAGTGGCTAGAAGGTTTAGTGCAATGCGTCACTGGGTCCATGAAGGCTTAGTCTTCAATACCGGTTTCACCGTAGTAACATCCAGTAGCATATGAATTGAACCCGGTTTCTACCCTAAGGTTAAACATATGGAGGGCTGTTTTTTTTCACCCTTTCATTTACTTTTCTTTTTAATTCTTCAACCCCTTCTTTCTCCTTTCATTTCATTACTCCTTTTTTCAATCATGCCTAAGGACTTTCTAGTTCTGAACTATTGGTATTTTCCATGGATAGATCCCTCCGGTTCTAGCGGATCATAGGATGTATTTCCTATACTTAGTCACCTTATAACTCCATGACTATCCTATGTTGCCATAAACCAATCATTTGAAAATCTCTCAAAGTGTTTATGATTATCAAACATATTTAGTTAACACTTTGAGAGTTTTGCTTTTTCAAAAATACTCCCCCTTCACATGTGCTCATAAGTTTTTAAGATAAATTTGCACAAGTCGGGTGGAGTTAGCACTTTTGAATTGATTGATTTTCAGTTAATATGACCGTCGCGAGACACGTTTACATCACTAGTTAGACTAGCTTGAAATTATTACCCGTCCTGGTCATATTCAAAAAAAAATCTCTCGAAAATGGTATTCTCTACTCAGAGAAGTCCTTTGCGAGACACGTTTACATCACTAGATAAACCAGCTTGAAATTATTATCCGTCCAGGACAAGTCTTTTCAATTAATGACAATTGATTTTCATCAATTCTTGAGTAAAATCTGAGTCGAGCTTATGCGAGATTTCATACTTTTAGTTACCATATTTTAATCACATACTTATTCTCCCCCTCAAAAATAGCATATTCATGTTGTTTTTAGAAAACTTTTGATTAAAATATGCTTTTTGAGGTTTACGGGAAGAATTTCAACAAGAACTTAGGTGTTGAACAAAGATTTGTTTCAAGTACTCCCCCTCAACAAGGGAATACTTGTTTTTTTGAGCAGAATTTTGAAAAACTTATCAAAATTTTGATTAATTCTGCTCAAAAGTAAGAAGCTTTAGCTCCTTATATTAGGATTGAGGCACTGAAGCATACCTCAGGGTCTTTTCTTTAAAAGGTACGGTTTATGTACTGATATATTTGCACAAGCCATTAAGCATGATTTTCACATAACATTTTTATTTTGGAAATACTCCCCCTCAAAACTCACATTTGTTTTGAGAATTTTAAAGTTTGAGGGAAGGAGTCTTCTTGAAGCAAAATTCTGAAAGATTTAGAAATTTCAGTTTGAAAAATTCTTGAATAAATTTTGCTTCAAGGTAACTAAAACGTTATACTCTAAAATACTCTCCCTCAAAACTAGCATATGTTTTGACATTTTTAAACTTTGGAGCGAATTGGGGAGTAAATATTTGAAAATCTTGAGCAAAATTTTGATAAGTTTTGAAAAACCTTTTTGAAAAATTTTGAATAAATTTTTCTCAAGATTAAGAAGTTTTTTATAAACTTTGCGTAAGAACTTCTTTTCTGTTAGGACTGTCGCACCAAAACGTACAACATTTTATCAACAACCGTTGACTTGAGCTTAAAGATTTTGAAAGTTTTTCTAAAATAGCTCAAGCCAGAGAAGAATTTGCTTTTTGTTATTAGGATAAGTGCACGCTTGGTTTTAAACAATGGTTTAGCAAGACACTTTCCTTTCTTTGAAACCCGAGTTGTACACTGTAATGTATGTACAAGTCGTAATGTTGAAGTCCTAGTCCTTAGCTAAAGTACTAAGAAGTCATATAAAGTATAGATTAGACAACAACCTTGGGAACCTATTTAAGCATGGCGCTAACGGGTTTACCAAATTTTGAAATCCATTTGTAAGTTGTGTCAATCTGATTTAAAGATGTTGAATTCCAACGAGGACTGAAAACCAGTATTTCATTTTGAAATAACACTCGTGGAATCAATGGAGATTTAAAACTCTTTTTCTGTTGAAAATTGTTTGAGAAACCCGGTGTTTCTCTTGGAGTTTTAAAATCTGAAGAAGAAGATTTCCATCTAGAGTTGAACCTCATGGGTTCTCTTTGAAGATTTGTTTTTGTGATAAATGGAAACCTTCCTGTATTAGGAATGTTCAAAGGAGAGTCATTCTTATGTTGCAGCGAAAGCAATTCTGATATTGAATATTTGAAAGGTTTTGAACGACTTTGCTTTGGTCTCCACACTTGCTTTACCGGTGTAAAACGAGAGTGTAGAGTTTGAAAAACTTGATTCTTTCCATTTGAAGCATTTGGGGGTTTTAAACAACATTGTTTAGGTATCCACACTTGCTTTACCAGCGTAAAACGAGAGTGTGGAGTTTGAAAAACTTGAGTCTATTCTTTTGAAGCATTTGGATTTGAAAACTTTTGAGAATTAAGTGTTTAAGAAAAACTTGGTTTTATCGAAAACTTCCTTCCTTTTTGCAAAGAATATGTTGTAAATTGTGAAACCTTTTTGGAAAATGGTTTTGAAGATTCACCCGTGTAAACCTTCTTCGAAACACTCACTTCTGGTGTTGAAAAATCTGAAATTGGAGTTTTTCCCTTTAATCGGTTAAGAGAATCAAACTTCACTTTTAAAGCATTGTATGAAGTTCTCAAATCACTATATTCTTTTTGAAGAGAAAGATGATCTTAGGATGCCAATTTTGATTCTAAAGAGGCAATTTGTTTCAAAAATTGATCTTTTTCAGCTTTAGAATCATCCGTTTTACGAGCCAATTTCCGTTCGAACTCAACATTTTCTTTTTCGAGTCTTTCAAAATAATTTTCAAATTTGGTCGTTTTGTTGAAAAAGGCAGTTTTGACATCCTCAAGATCGTTTGTTTGTTGGGCTAAAAGCGTTTCAAGCTCACCACTTTTGTTTGAAGCACATGATTTACATTTTCAAAAAGATACATTTTCTCCCCCGTTTCCTTTTCAAAAGCAGGAATATTAGAATTGAAAAGGGGATTTGGAAAGGAAACTTTTGTGATTTGAGACTTAACCTTTTTCATTTTCATTGATTCAATCTTTTGCAAAACAGTTTCAAACTTTTTATCAGCGAATTCAGACAATTGAGGCTTCAAATCTTCAGTCTCTTTTTGTTTCATGTTTGAGTTTTGTGTCTGAACTCGTGAACGTTTGATTGAATCAAACAGGTTTTTGTAAATCTGTTTCAAATGCTCATTTTCATTTTGTAATGATAGCACAGTATGTTCCAACTCAATATTTTTTGTTTCAAGTTTTTCAAAATCAAACTTGATTTTGGCATTATCATAGTTTTCCTCAAAAACTTTTTCTTTTCCTTTAAGCACCGATGTCAAAGATTTTTCAGACTCGAGAGTTTGTTTTGACAGTTCAGTTGTTTTGTTTTCAATTAATGAAACAAGTGAAGGACATTTATCGTGAAATTGTTCAACATTATGGTCAACCTCTCCTTCATTAGTTAATTGAGGTTGCTCAGAATGTTGTATTTTAGAAGATGAAGAAATCATATCATTGACATAAAAAGTGTTATAATTTGGTACCTCAGCCATAGGCTCTGTGTCATAAATGGGTATGGTATATGCATTGTCAGCATCCGTATCATTCCCTGACATGCTCTTTTCCTCTTGTTGTTCTTATTCTGTCCCACTGTTGTTCGTAACAACCAAACTAGCATCCAATGCTTTAACCTCATTAACCTGTCCCTTTTGAGTCAGCACCTTCCTTTCATTCATCATGTTGTCATACTCTTTTTTGTGACGTACTCTTTCAGCAATTGACTTCTCAATAGAATCCATTTGTTGGATCAATATGTCTTTGAAAGTTTGAACCTTGATTCGAGTGTATTCTAAAAAATACTTGAGTGCCATTACACTGTCATAATCCGAAGAGAACCAAGAATCGATGAACTGCTGAAACTGTTCCTTGAGCACTCTAAACACGACCGTGGATCCATTCTCGTGAAATTCTTCGTTTTCAAGTTGCTTCTCTAGTTGATCCACATTGAGGAACATAGTTTTTGTGAACATCTCAACGTCTTCTCCAAAGAGTGATGGAAATGCCCGTTTAAATCCATTCCCGGTACGAGTTCCTGCTAAGTCTTTGTTTGAGAGGACCTTAAGGTGTAAATGAAGTAATCTAAAATATGTCATGCATTTCTCTTTTGTTTCTCTATCTTTTTCTTGCATTAATAGCTCTTACGTATCTCTCTCTTTTGAACTTGATTCCATTTAATTTCGGTGTGAAATGAAAAATGGATCTTGTAGACGATAAAAAAGTAAGATTGTGTTTTTAAGTGAATCTTTTGTCAATCGTTCACGCATTCACAATAACTAACACGGTAGTTATATCCAAACAAACCCGAATAATCTAAAAATAAAATAATAATCACTATCGGATTATCGAAGCTTAATTAAAACCGTGTTCCAAAATTATACCCCAAAAATATTAGCATAAATCACCAAAGTTTAGCACAAGATCTTGTGTTGTCTCACGGTCCAAACGAAATACATCAGGCCAAAAAAAAATTGCAACAAATCGTCCCTGTTAGATAACTAGCCACGCAGCCCAATTGCAAGTATAATCACACGGTCCAAAACAATGTATCAGCCCAACTTCAATTATCTAATCCTAACCCTAATACACGCTTATATAACACCATTTAATTACTTACCCTAATCTTTTGATATCCTAAACTCACGCAGTCAACAAACTCCTTTCTTCTCACTTCTTCCAACCAACGCAGCCACACAAACTTAGAATCCGTTCCTGTGATTCACGATCCTTAAAGGGTCACTGGTAAGTTGTATTAGATCTTGTTGTATTTCATTTTTAAATCGAAACAAAGTGAGACTGAAACTTATATGTTTTGTTCTTTCTTAATGGCTTTCGTATATTCAAAAGAAGTTTAATCTTCAAAAAAAATATGTGATGAAATTTCTCTTGTGCTTTATCTTTGGCCGAATCCTCGCAATAACAAAAGAAAAATCTGAGATCTTTAATTGTTTTAGTTTTTAGTTTAACGAATCTGTAAGGATTAGAACCTAAAGTCCAAAACTGAGATCCTTTTAATTTCTCGTTTTCGTTTCTTGTATTGTTTAACCGAAAGAGAATAAGGATTGAAGCACGTTTGTTTTAATCTTTCTTGTAAGTTGCGGATATTATCAAAGTATAGATCTATGATGAGTTGCGTTCACATATGAAAATCTTTAAGATTGGTACAAAACGTGAACGAGTCTGAGATCTATTTGTTTCGTTTTCTTTTCGTTGTTGTCTTCACCGAATGAAAGGGAGGATGAGACATGGGTGTTTTGTTCTTTCCTTTAGATAGTTTGGATATTATTAAGAAGGCTTTCTTCTAAAATAGATCGATGATGGTTGTTTGTTCACACTTAAATCTTAAAAGATTGATACAAAAGTTGAACATGGCTGATCATCTTGTTTCTTGTATGGCTCGGATCTTTTGTATCGATTCTTGTTAAGTCGTTAGAGATGGTGATGGGTTTAGATTGATGGTGGTTGTTTTGATTTGTTATATCATTTTGCTTCGATTTAGAATTGGGTCGTTGTTCTTGACTTTTTTTTTTTTTTTTTTTTTTTTTTAAATAAATTGGACAAATGATGATACAGAATTGATGTCTTCTTGTTGTGGTCGAATATAGGTTTCTTCTTTTCTTCTCTTAGTTCACTGGTTCGATAACCAAAATCCAATTCCGATAACACAAATTTCGATAACCAAGTCTAATTCCGACAACCAAACCCAATTCCGACAACACAAACCCAATTCCGACAACAAAATCCAATTGCGATAACACAGATCCAATTGTGATAAACCCTATCGAATTTCTTTACAAGAAATCGATACCAATTCCGATGAACCCTGAAGTGCAATTCCGATGGACCCTCGTGTGTCAATTCCGATAAACCCTTGAATGCAATTCCGGTAAACCCTTGTTTTCGTACTTTTCCGACCACTTTGCGACCAACTTTTTCCGACCAACTTTTTCACCACAAAAACACAAACGTAAGAAACTTTTTGGACTCAAAATAAGCACATGTAAGTTTTTGTTTGACTAAAATATTGCACTAAATAAGCACAGAAATAAGCTGAAAACACTGTTTGGACTTAAAAAATAGAGAATAAGCTTGTAATAAGCTATAACTAAGCAGTTTGAAATAGTAACGAATCTGGACTTTTTGGACCTTAAAACTGCTATATGGACAAAATAAGCACTAAATAAACTTGTAAAAATCTTTTGTTTTTGTACCAAATAAGCTTAAAATAAGCTACGAATAAGCTAAAGACGTGAACAATAAAACGTGAACAGACGAAAAAACTTCTTAATCATCTTCTAGCTATTGATACCACTTATTGGATCGTGTGTTTAAGTTGATTATTGTGATTCGGGAGGCCGGGGATGATGATTGTACATGATATCCATGGTTAGAGAGAGAGAGAGTAGAGAGAGAAAGGAAACTAGTGTGTTTTATTAATAATAATGAAAGTGAAATACAACTAAGTCTCACCCCTCCATGGAAGTATGGAGGGGTATTTATAGTCTAACATACGCACCACTTTACAATATTGACGCTTTTAGTACCTGCGTATGTGGCTTACATGATAACTAATGTAATCCCGTAAATGTCGTTCCATTTACGTGTTAGGAGCATTCCCAGCAATCTTCCCCCAATGGGACGACATAAGGGATTACTTACACCGTTTCCTACAAGTACAAAAATAAGTAAAATAAAGTCTTCATAAGCTCTTCAAATGCTGAGGATGACTATAATTTACGCTCTTTGTCTTCATCTTGTACATCGTCTTGAGAACTTTTCTTCACTTGTAAGCAAATGATGTAATATGCATGAACTGGATTAATTTCCCCCTAATTCATGCTGCATGTCTTTAGCGGCTTCTTCGTACACTTCTTTTTGGTGAAGTTTCTGAATCAGCTTCCCCCCAAACTGACAACCGTCTTCAGCAGATTCGAAACTTTGATGTCGTTAACATGTCTTCTAACTTTTGAAGTTTTAAGTACGCAGCGGAATTTGTAGATAACATCGTAAAACCACACCAAGCAAATCTGACTAGTCACTCAATAACAATTATACTCAATGCGGAAACTCCGCTAGGGGGTAACATGCAAGAAATCAGCAAGATCTTCTCACATATGCAGATGCTTCATACCAAACAAACCATGAAAGATGAAATAATACTTCTTCCCCCTGATTGTTGCGGTCTATCAGAATAATAGTCACCTGTGTATATACGAATACTCGATAATATGACCGTGTGTGAGGTATCATAATGCGGTTAAAATATCACACATAGGTAACTTCACACAAAACAACTCGTGAAAGTTGAAACGATTACACCAAAATCACAAAACTGAACCACTGATCAACTCTGTGGATGTCTCTCAGGTAGTAATAAAATTGTAAATTCGATCACGTGAATCTGTTATGCGTCCCCGATGTGTACATTTCTCCCCCTTAATTGCAGATATTTGTGGAAAAATAGTGTTTTTGCAAAGAAGTCAAAGAAAGTCAAAGAACATCCACTCTCTCTTCCCCCACGATGTCTTCGCGGAATCGGAAGCATACACACTATGTTTATGATGGAAACGGAGGCAGCGTAACCATGTATGTCCAATTAGTCGAATATGCGTGAAGTACCATAAATAGCCCGTGAGAATCAACTGCTGATAACATCTCTACTCTTTGATACTCCTCTCTGCTAACTCTGTACTGATGAAGCGAAAAGTGTACCGCTTTTAAGGGGTCATTTAAGCCCTAAATCGTATTTATTTGATCAAATATTGCCCTAAATCGTTCCTTTTGTCATTTTAGGTACTTTTGAGGAGAAATCTGGAAAAGGAAGCATTTTGGACGTTTTTGGAGCATAAAAGTGAAGAAAACGGCAAAGTCTCAAAAATCGGCTGAAAGTTACCTTTGACGGCGTCAGGATTTACTCCAGACGGCGTCATGCCTTGGCAGAAAAAGGTGGATGTGAAATTTACTCATGATAAGCCAGTGAAAATTGCATGTGAATTCTGACGGCGTCACGCTTTAACCTGATCAAGGGCGTCACGGCTTAATTAAAAGAGGGACGGCGTCACGTTCAATGTCTGACGGCGTCAAGCCTTGATAAGCCAGAACGGATTTTAGAGAGCTAAAGAGGGACGGCGTCAAGAAGGTCATCCGGGAACCCTAAAAGCGGCGAGGGTGACGGCGTCACACTCCATAACGTGACGCCGTCAGATCCAAAAGTCTATATATAGTTTTCTAATTTTTTGTCATTAGTGTGGAACTTAGTGTGGAATTTTTGGGAGAAAACCCTAAGACGATTTTAGCATCTTTTTCAAGGCTTTTTGCCTTGAGATCTTCCATGTTACATTGAAGATAAGTTATCAATTAATCATTCAATATGTCTATGTGTTGTTTGATTCTATCTTGTTCTTGTCTTTTGATTAATATGTTTGGCTAGATTTATCTTGTGTTTGCTTAGATCTAATGAAACCTAGCTATTGATTATTGGTTATTAGTGTGTTATTAGTTGTATTGGATGATTGTTCATCTATGTTAGGCTTAAGAAATCTGGCTAACTTCCTATTCGGTAACTTGCTTGAACGTCTTAAGAAACATGAACCAAATGCGTACTAAAGGTTTTTATGGTTGTATTTAATGCACAAGCGAATTCTAGTGATCCCATGTTAGGAGCTTCCTAGCCGGCTCGACATAGGAGTGAAGTAGGAGCTTGTAGAGTTGGGGAAGTACGTACGCCACCCCACGATTGGTATTAAGGAATACACCCGTCATCCACGCGACTAATACACACTAATCAACCGGTAAAAGATAGTTAGGGAGTAAGGAGATCTAAGTAAACACATTTCTCTACACATAGTTTCCACCAAACATTTTCATTTTTGTTATTTTATTTTATTTGCATTCGTAGTAATTTGGGTTAGTTGACTAGCAACTAATTCCGCCCACTCTTTCAAACCCGAGATTTTACTTGCTTTCATAAAAATTATAAAAACATAAAAAGAATCTTCCTCAACCCTTAGACCTAATTAGAGTAGCCTTTCATACCTAACGAACACTATTCCCTGTGGAGAACGATCAATCCCCCGTACTTACCACTACACTATACTACATCGGTCAGGTACACTGCCTGGTGGGGTTGTAAGCCTCTTGAGATCCCTCGAGAGGTAAAACCTGTTGTAAGGTTGCAAAACCACGCAATCAAGTTTTTGGCGCCGCTGCCGGGGAATAGTTATTGTTTAGGTTGAATTGTTATTTCTACTAGGTCTACTCACTAGATTCCTTTCTAGTGAGATTTTTATTTTCTTTTTCTAGATTTTCTTTAGTCTATCTATTTTCTTTGTGCTTTTGTTCGTAACAGATCTTCATTGACTATTCAGTTTGCCATTATGGAAAACGCGAATCCACCCCTTACACCTGGCGAAGTGGCCTTGTTGCGTAGCCAACTTGAGAATGAGATTAGTGAGCTCAGGGAGCTCAGTAGAATGATTGATATAGAGCTTGATTATGCCTTGAACAACTTAGGGACCGCCATATACTCAGATAATTACTTAGAACGTAATAATCTTACGGTTGAGAAGTTGATTGAGAAAATTGATGAAGTAAAGATAGATCCTAGGTTTGATGATTATTTCAATGAATACCCCACTAAGGAGGAGATTGCTTACTATAACAACCTAGTTGATAACCCTCGACCACCTTTTGTTAGAATTGACCCAAAGATTAAGAGAGGTGATCCCGGGAATGTGAAGATACCATGTATGATTGGGTACCAATACGTTGAGCATGCTTACATTGACTGTGAATCCCCAATCAACGTTATGTCCTCAGGCCTTTATAGCCAGATCATAAACATACCACTTGAGCCTAGGATGGGCCCCAAGTGTCCAGGCGGAGTCTGCAACTTCGTTGGAAGGATTAAAGATATGCATATCCTTGTTGGGAATTTTACCTTTGTCACCAACTTCATGATCTTAGAAGATTTGGCAAGTGTTGTCGATTGCCGCCTATCTCGCGTGGTGTTAGGTAGGCCATTTATTGAAGCATCCAATTTAAGGTATGATCGTTTGAAGGGCACGGTTCAGTTTTCTAATCACATAGATAGGATCACATATAGGATGCCTTATCGGGTAAATGAATTTCGTTTTGTGCCTCGATTTGACAAGGACAACATTGGTGCGATTGAGGACATCAATGAAGAGGATAAAGAAAAAGGCATGGACTATGTTTGGAATAAGAGAAGCCTTTATTATAAAGATTGCTTAAACCTTGGACCTAAATACAAAATTGATATGGAGGTTGTTAGGATGATTAGAGGGGCAATTGAGAAGCATAACGGAAAAACGTAGAACCCGTGACTTTGAGTCTAGCTACAAGACTCGTTAATAAAGAAAAGCGCTTCTTGGGAGGCAACCCAAGCTTTATTTGCTTTGTGTGTTTGTTTATTTGATTGTTTGATTTTATTTGTTTCCGTATGTGTTTAATTTTTATCATTATTGATTCATGTTCAAAAGTAAATTGTGAAAATGCTTTATTTTGTTTTTAACTTCGTCTTAACTACATATAAAGGTATTTTGCAAAAGATAAGTGTAAGGGAAATCTAAATCGGTTTATTAGAACACATGAACATGAATCATAATAATAATAAATTAACATACATATTAGTGTTTGTTTGAGTCAAATGCTTGTATCGAGTCATAATGATGTTTTGCAGGATTTCCAGGAAGTAAGGTAAAGGTTTTTCCAGAAATTTTCCGGAAACTTAAAATGAGAATTTTTGTCAGGTCATTTCTGACGGCGTCAGGGTTTATAACCTGACGGCGTCAGATTTAATTTTCAGAAATTTTTGAAAGTTTTGTTTTCATAAAAAGTTTTTATTAAAATCTCCAACTTATAATCTCCAGGAATCTGCAAAATTATCATTCCACAAGCATTATATCCTTATATATAGATTTATCCCGCCGATGTTATGCAGGTTTTCGTGTTTGTTTTCTCAGGTTTAACAGGTTATTTTGGACAAGGAAATGTTTTGAATCAAGCTTATGGCGATGCATTAGTCATGGAGCTTCAACATTACTTTGGAAGAAGATTTAACCGTGTAACTTCATTATCCACCGAGCGAATCAGGGGAGTATTTGATTTCATTATTTTACTTTATGCTTTTACATCTTGTTATTTGAACATTGGGGACAATGTTCATCTTAAGTGTAAGGGGGGGTAAAAGTACGATTTTTGAGAATACAATTGCGCTTGATTTTTGTTTGTTTAATAGTAGATGTGTAATAAAACTGAGATAAATACCTGTTAAGGCAATTTTAGTGCCAAATTTAAAATTTTTTACAACATATAGGAGTGAAACTTTAATCTTAATGAGCGTCTCATGGATAGGAGTTATATGACTAGCACAAAAACCGTACCACTAAAAAATTTTCCACCCCCAAATATGTGAGGTTCGCCCCTAGAATTGGTAGGAAAAGCATTTATGCTATGATGTGTGTACCGGTAGCACTTAGATTCTAGAACTTGCGTTAGGACCATTCCGAGGCCACAAGTGAGACTACATTCGTGTAGTTAGATTTACTACATGATAAGAGGCATTAGGATTAACCCATTGTTTTACACCTGTGTTTTTGTTATAATTACATTGGCTACATTGGTCAAGTAATTCTCCCACACCCTTTGCGTTGTACTCATTTTTAGTACACGATACCCCTAGTACACCCCTCAGAGCCTATCTTTTTGTTTCGACCTTTAAGCATTTTACTTAAAGGAAGAATTTGTTAAACCCCACTAAAATGTACACCCAAATCGCCTTAGCCTACCTTGTATGCACTCATTTTCAGTGCATTATTGTTACAACATTTGTTTAAACCCAAGTTAATTATCTAGTTGATTACATGGTTGCTAAGTCGAGTCATATCCTTGTACATATTGTTTTGGGACGATTGGGACTCATGGGTAAAGTACTAGTGTAATGGAGTAATGGGGAAGAACATCATTTATTACCCCCATATGTGCTAAACATTTTTAAAGTACTCCAAGTTTTTCAATTATCTTAATTCGAGTCATTAGATTAGTATTTGTAAAGTTATGTAAAAGTTCAAGTGTAAGGGGGATGCAATGCCCCTATGATGTATTATTTTGGATGGTAGGGCAAAAGTGTATGCCAAAAAAAAAAAAAAAAAAAAAAAAAAAAAAAAAAATCAAGAAAAATACAAAAAAATGAGAAAATGAAAAATAGAAAAAACATACGGACTACCATCCCGTTTCATTTTATGTTTATTTTATGTTTTTGTTTTTGTTATTTCGTTTCTAGCTTAAGATCGAGTCTAGTCTTGGCTTAGCAACATTGTATAGTACATGTAATTGATCAAGATCTTTAACTCGCCACCAGTAAAATATCCTTTGTCCAACAAAACCGTGTTTTCCTTTTCCCTACACCTAACGTTATAACCCATGTAAAAGCCCTCTTTGATAGTTTATCTTTGGTGCTTACGCCTAATGGAGGAGGTTTTCGATCATTTCCCAAGCCTATGGTAATCTATTTGCTATGACAGGTAGTGAGAGATATTATCCGTTTTCATTTATGAGATTTATTTTGATGACACTTGAGAGATGTGAGTATCTAAACACTACTTGTGAGGTGCTAGTTTGTAATCTCCGTGCTTATTATGATTAAAGTGGAACGAATATTTGTTGTAATTACTTTTATGTTTGCATTAAATGACCCCTAACTTGTATTTTGATTAGAATAAAAGCACATTTGCTTGAGGACAAGCAAATCTCAAGTGTAAGGGTATTTGATGAAGCGAAAAGTGTACCGCTTTTAAGGGGTCATTTAAGCCCTAAATCGTATTTATTTGATCAAATATTGCCCTAAATCGTTCCTTTTGTCATTTTAGGTACTTTTGAGGAGAAATCTGGAAAAAGAAGCATTTTGGACGTTTTTGGAGCATAAAAGTGAAGAAAACGGCAAAGTCTCAAAAATCGGCTGAAAGTTACCTTTGACGGCGTCAGGATTTACTCCAGACGGCGTCATGCCTTGGCAAGAAAAGGTGGATGTGAAATTTACTCATGATAAGCCAGTGAAAATTGCATGTGAATTCTGACGGCGTCACGCTTTAACCTGATCAAGGGCGTCACGGCTTAATTCAAAGAGGGACGGCGTCACGTTCAATGTCTGACGGCGTCAAGCCTTGATAAGCCAGAACGGATTTTAGAGAGCTAAAGAGGGACGGCGTCAAGAAGGTCATCCGGGAACCCTAAAAGCGGCGAGGTGACGGCGTCACACTCCATAACGTGACGCCGTCAGATCCAAAAGTCTATATATAGTTTTCTAATTTTTTGTCATTAGTGTGGAACTTAGTGTGGAATTTTTGGGAGAAAACCCTAAGATGATTTTAGCATCTTTTTCAAGGCTTTTTGCCTTGAGATCTTCCATGTTACATTGAAGATAAGTTATCAATTAATCATTCAATATGTCTATGTGTTGTTTGATTCTATCTTGTTCTTGTCTTTTGATTAATATGTTAGGCTAGATTTATCTTGTGTTTGCTTAGATCTAATGAAACCTAGCTATTGATTATTGGTTATTAGTATGTTATTAGTTGTATTGGATGATTGTTCATCTATGTTAGGCTTAAGAAAACTGGCTAACTTCCTATTCGGTAACTTGCTTGAACGTCTTAAGAAACATGAACCAAATGCGTACTAAAGGTTTTTATGGTTGTATTTAATGCACAAGCGAATTCTAGTGATCCCATGTTAGGAGCTTCCTAGCCGGCTCGACATAGGAGTGAAGTAGGAGCTTGTAGAGTTGGGGAAGTACGTACGCCACCCCACGATTGGTATTAAGGAATACACCCGTCATCCACGCGACTAATACACACTAATCAACCGGTAAAAGATAGTTAGGGAGTAAGGAGATCTAAGTAAACACATTTCTCTACACATAGTTTCCACCAAACATTTTCATTTTTGTTATTTTATTTTATTTGCATTCGTAGTAATTTGGGTTAGTTGACTAGCAACTAATTCCGCCCACTCTTTCAAACCCGAGATTTTACTTGCTTTCATAAAAATTATAAAAACATAAAAAGAATCTTCCTCAACCCTTAGACCTAATTAGAGTAGCCTTTCATACCTAACGAACACTATTCCCTGTGGAGAACGATCAATCCCCCGTACTTACCACTACACTATACTACATCGGTCAGGTACACTGCCTGGTGGGGTTGTAAGCCTCTTGAGATCCCTCGAGAGGTAAAACCTGTTGTAAGGTTGCAAAACCACGCAATCATGTACCGACCCCATTATCATTCTGACGGCTTTTTGTAGTGACTACTGATGGAGAAGACCCAGTATACGAACTTGAGACTGAAGTAAAATAACCCAAACTTGTGACTTAAACTTGCACTATTGTCTGACTAAGAACCAATACTGAGAATTTCAATAAAGGTAGAATCATATACCCATCCAACCATCCTTAACTGTATATGAACTTCTCTCGAATTATCCACAGCTTTTTGTGACACTTGAGCACTACAACGTAACTCCTTTAAAGTGATAGCTATACACTATGAGCACAACAACGTAACTCCTTACATCAGGTATAACTAGACAAATCAAGTCTTAATCATTCTTGCGGTTAAAAGCTCGAACAAGGATCTCGAAGAATCATGCATCCAACCAACCCCGATATCTTCAGATACTAAGTACACGCGCCCGTGAAATTCCACTTCAACCTCAAATAAATAATAATGAATAAACGCCGTAGTCACATCTTGCGGTTAAATGCCCAAAACTAGCCTTTTTGACGGTTTAATGAATTTGATAATGGTTTTCCCGATCTTGTCAAAATTGTATCCCCGTGAAAATTAATAACCAAAATACCATTCTTAGTCCAATTATTATCACAAATTTTTTCTAAAATTTAACATTAAACAAAAAATTCGTATATCATTTTTTTCCAATCTATTAAATTGTTTCAGCCGTCCAACACTTGCAACCCAAACCAATTTATTTGATAGCTAATTTCAGCCCAATTCATGATACTCTTGGATCTAGCGATAAGCAGCCCATGCAAGAACCCGTTCCAATATACATACTACACACAATTTGATAAAAACCGGTGTACCCTAATACACTTATCATTTGTATATGTGTAAACCCTAAACACATTTCTCTTAAAAACTCCGCCCACCACCAGACTATTCTCTCCCTTATCCAACCGATCACATAACAAACTGATCAAAATCTCATCACAATCTCAGTTTAAATCTCTCATCAAATCACGCATCACACAAACCCTTTTGAATCTGATAAGGGCCGAGCTGCACACAACCTTCCAAGACCTCGTTTTCCTTTTTGGTTTTATGGCTTCAAGATCTTATCTAAGGTCTCGGGTAGGTGGTTATTGTTGTGATTACATTTTGTTTTCCCTGTCAACGAACCAAAGAAATGAAGTAACATACTTGTTATTGTTCTTTTCTTTTAATTCGGTTAATTAATATGAAGTGTATCTTCCCAAAGATCTATGATGATATGTGTTCAACTAAAAAAAATCTTTGAAAGATTGGTGAAAAAGTTGAACTGAATATGAGACTGATTTGCATATTAGTATAGTTTTTTATTGAAGTGAGTTGGGGAGAGATGTGAGGGTCCTTGGTTGTGTCATAGATGTAGGATTAGATTTTGTTTCGGTTTTGTATGTGGGCTGTTAGCTTTGGACTGATGAAAGGAGAAAGAAGGGGTTGAATAATTAAAAAGAAAAGTAAATGAAAGGGTGAAAAGAAACAACCCTCCATATGTTCAACCTTAGGGCAGAAACCAGGTTCAATTCATATGCTACTAGATGTTACTACGGTGACACCGGTATTGAAGACTAAGCCGTCATGGACCCAGTGACGCACTGCACTAAACCTTCTAGCCACTCAAGTGTCTCTGAAAAGATATTTGTTTCATTTCTCACGGAGAACCCTTCATAATCTATCGACCTCTCACTCCGAGATGAGTTGATATTGAAAAGGAGGCACTCTGCTCCATGCCTCCGACGACTTAAACCAAAATGCACTAAATCGAGTCTAGAGCCGCGAGATACATCAAAAGATCTCTTAGGAACACTTAATATTTCTACACTGGTTGTTCAACATTATGCACACTAGTTGTAAATAACAAGAGTCCTATGCAGATCTTAGCAATCTGCCAAGAACATTTGTAACACCCCGACCCGACAAGGGTAGAGATGTCACAACAATGGTGACATATCAGAAACATACACAAGCATATATCTTCAATAATACAAAGGAATACAAAGGTCACAAGAATTTACAAGGAATTACAAAATTTACAGAGAAATAAATGCTAAGTCTGAAATTATAAATTCTTCTAGTCATCTCTATAACAGAATATCTATCACAGTGTAGTCTTCTAAGTCCAATGATACTCTCCACTCATACCCAGCTTCCTACTAAAACCTGCCGCAGGAAAAGAAATGCGGCTGAGCTACGAGAGGTCAGTGAACAGATATAACGGTAACAACCAGTAATAAAGAATAGTACAGAGTATTAGAAATATAGGTCATGCAGATATAATCAGAGTTAAAGGGTAAATAAAGGAGTAAGGATAAAGGGATAGGGAATAATAAATAGATAAAGGTAAAGGGAAACAGTGCAAGGTATAATAAGGGACAAAGTAAGTAAATGTATATGGTAAAGGGAAAACAGTAATCCACCATGAGCCCAGAAACAGAGATATAATATATATAACCATGCCATCATCATCAATCAGAGGGGTGTCCTCTCAGTAACCAGATAATATGAGGGGTGTCCTCATGTATCAAATGGAGTAGCTAGCTCCCAGAGGTTGTGAAAGACGTGTATCGCACACACCATCAGTCACCAGAGATATAACAGATAATATAAACAGATAACAGAAACAGAACAAATCTAGGATGCATCCATACGCCCCAGGTGGCCAGAGTCTACCAATACACACCAGATAAAATAAAGTCAGGGACGGGATAGGTCATCACTCTCCTGCCCTAGAGTCATGCCATCGGTGCATCAATGACATGGACATGAAACCCTCATGCCTAGTGAGGTGGCTCGGGTATCAAACCGTGGTCAGGGTCAAGTATCAAGTATCAGGTCAAAATCAGAGTGTCATATCAGAAGGTTCATAGCATAAGGTTCATGTCAAATAATTCAGAAGTAAATATCAGAGGTTCAGAAATCGGATAGGTTTATATCAGAGTTTATAACAATGTTCAAGTCCAGTTTCAGAATAGTATATCAGATTAATGCTTATATCAAAGTTCAAATTAAGTTTCAAAACAAGAGTTTATAACCAGGTTTAGAATAAGGTTCAAATCAAGGTTCAATAGGTCATAATCAAAAAGGTTTATAGGTTCATAGAAAGATTTTAATTCAAAGGTTTCATATTAAACTTGTATTTAAAATAATCTTTCAGTGACTTTCATAAAATGATGTTTAGTAAAACCTTTTTATAAAGATAGTCTTTAAAGAGATTTTCATAAAACCTTTAGTCCTTTAGTGCAGTTCCAATTCAAAAATTGGTATAACATCGTATCCAAAACTTTTCAAAAACATTTTCATATCATTAAGGAAAGTTCCCAATTTCAGTTCTAATGTCAAAATGAATCTTCAGGGTATTCAGAGGTTTGCATATTCAGGTCACAAGGTGAAGAACGAATCATGTCAAGTATCAAGGAATAAAACAGGGTTCAGTTTATCAAGGGAACTCAGAATCAGATAACATGTCAGAAGGGTTCATAATCAAATTCTTATAACAAGGTTCTAATCAGGGATTTATAGGCAAGGGAATCATATGAAAGGTTCAAGTAAAGGGAATCATAGCAATGGCATTAATACAGAAACTGACAGATCAGAAAATGAAAGAGATCATGAGAAACCTTACAAGAAAGGTCAGAATATCTGTACCTTATTAACCAAGTAAGCAGAATCACAAAACAAACACTGACAGGAAAATCAGTCACTCCTTCTTCGGACCTAGAGGAGTAAAAGACAGAATTACTATTGGTTCCAATCTACAGATTTCGTTATCTTTCCATTTTAAGTAACTTTCTATTTTTAGCAGGTTTCTGTTTTTATCAGGTTTCCCGACTTAGTAAGTTTCCAGAATTAGTAGGTTCCCATATTTAGAATATCATAAGTTTAAGTATTCAAATGTGACAATGATATTATTTCAAGGTTCATAATGTTGATTATATAAGTTTAGGGTTTATTATGCAATTATAACAAGTTTAGGGTTAATAGTGTCATTATGATAAGATTAGGGTGTAAAATGTAAATATTATCAAGTTACATGTTTTCATCCGTTAAGTCCCTTAGTTTTAGAAAAATGACAATTTAGACCCTTTAGTTTAGAAAATAAACACATTATACCTTTTAAAACCCTTTTACACTTTTTACAAATTTTACACATGAACTGGTCCTGTTTAGTCGAATTTTTCATCCATATAAGAACCCAGAATTAAAATTCCCAAAAATTCACACACGTACCCATATTTCTTAACAACCTACCCTAATTTTTCCAGAATTTATTATTAAGCATAACTATAGTCTAAAAATCCCTATTAGTCAAGTCGTCCAGATTACTGATCAGTTTTAACATACGAAAAGTTTGCAATTCAAAACCCCATCAAAATAGTTTATAAAAATCCACAAAAATTACGAAAACTAAATTATATTCCAAATATTATTATACAGAAATTTTAGGTCATAACTCGTTATAGATTTCAAATTAAAAATCATAAACTACAGGTGAATTTTCGTAACCCGAAATACAGTTTTGACACCCGATCTCATAAATTATAAAAATGTGACTTCCCCACCTCTAAAAATTACAAGGTTAATTTTTACAGAAATCTATTTCATTGAACTTCATTTTAGACCCTAGAAACGCCCAAAAAACTTCTTTATCATTTAGTTACAGGCGATCAAAGTCGGACTAATTTTCCTGGACAGAAACTGTTTCATTATCTCATGCAATCTTTTAGGGTTTTATACTCAATTGCTTAATCCTTGATACAAAAAAAAAAAAAAAAAAAAAAAAAAAAAAAAAAAAAAAAAAAAAAAAAAAAAAAAAAACAATCAAGGTCGGTTTAGGACAGATTTGGGTCGACCCTAGAGTGGTCTTATCCCGTTCATACAAATTCAAATCGAACCATAGCAATAAGCCGATTACATTAGGGTTCCATATTCGTGCTTTCATGTAGTGATTATCATTTTATGTGATTCTTGATTCTATTAATTTATGTATTAAGAAACACGACAAAAACATCAAGAAACAAATGAGGATCACACAAAAATAATGTGTATTGAACAAGAGTGATACTTTTACCCTCGATGCGTGATCAAGAAGAAACAAGAATGGATCGAATCACCCAAAATTTCCCAGCCGAGACTTAGCAACTCCCTTCGAATTGCCTACTAAGGTCACGATCAACACACCACCTTAAGCCAAGAAAATCACCACGACAGGAACACAAAATAGGGTACACAAGAATCTCTTGTTGTCTTGCTTCTGCTCGAACAGAAATGAAAGGAAGAGGACAGCAGCCGAAAATTTTAGTGAAAGAGGGATTAGGGCTTATTCAAAATTTGAATAGAATAACACAAATGTTACATAAATTATTACCTTTGTTATACGAATTGAATGAGAAGATGAGGATCAAACCTCCTCCTTTGGCTGTGATGGATCGAACAGGAAAGACAATAGGGAGGCCGAATTTTTTTGAGAGAGAGAGGGAACTAGGGTTTGATAATTATCGGTATAGAGGTATAAGGAAGAAACCGTGTTTTGTTTTTGTGGTATTTTGGGAAAGGATCAATCACATTAATGGGCTAATTAATCTTATTTAGTAAAATGTATGTTGACCCTTTTGTGGTCAAAGGGGGGGCGGCCATATTAGTGTAGTTTTCTTTTTTCCTTTTTTTTTTTTTTTTGTACAAACATTATATTGTAAGGTTTTAATTATATTGGAACTTAGGTTAGTGTTACTTAGTTAATATTCGTAAGTTCTCAAAAATTTAAATTCGAGGGTATTTTTGTCATTTCATATTATGTTAAATTTCGGGGTTTTACAACTCTTCCCCTCTTAAAAAGGAATTTTCGTCCTCGAAAATTGAAGTCGCAAGGTTAGACGGAGTCGTAGCAAATCGCAAAAGATCGTTACAAACATTCTCACGCCAGGGAAGGTTCTTCCAAAAAAATCTTCAGACCAAAAGTTTCTCATGACTCAATCAGAAACAAGGGGGTTCAGATTCCTCAGAAGAAGACAAATTAGGTTGATTCTGATCAAAAGAACCATACAACATAAAATGGATGATAGGTGAGTCTTCTGAAAAGCTTATATGAAATACGAACAGAACTCTAAATCAGATATCTAATGAACGAAAGCAGAGTATACGCATAGGTAGAATGAACCTAATATCTCACTAATCACGGATAATCCAACGGAGATCAAATTCTAAACTTCTTAGGTACTCCCCCAAGATATCCTATGGCCACAATGAGTGCACGTTATATGGTGTAAGTATTATCACGTTGATCAGGCGTCATAATACTAGCACCACATAAATATGCCTTCATGATGATCATACTTTATCTCGAGTCGTGAGTATAACAACCTATCTTAATCCACCTAGTACTTCTACAGTCTCAGAGTCAACCAGATCAAAGTCATAGTCAAGAGAGAAATAAGACTATTCGCAAGAGTATCGGAATTTCCAGATTGCCTAGCAGAGTAAGGCACGCCGTCACAAGCATCAGATTTTCCATAGTTCGCCAAAATTACTCAGAAAAAAAACCATCATCGAACATACGAAAATAAGCACGGGGCTGAAATGCTTCTAGGAAACTTAAATCATTAGCGGATCTTATCATGATATAACGAAGCTTAAGGGAGTCAACGGAAATGAAAACTAATCGTCAATAACTTCGGTCTTCACAGAATCAATTCTTCCAAACATAAAAGGTCTGATCCAGAAATCCGTTCATTCAAAACATCTACTCTCTTCAAGTCCGGTTAATATGTCTTCATTTTTCCATCAATCTAGAAGTGAAGAAAAATCGTCTGGTTCATCACGCCTCCTGCAGTTCTTCTTGGAATGTGATCGAGTAATGTGAATTTCTGGCACGATCTTTAAGTTTCTTCATCATCCAGTCTGCTTCCGCCCTCAATTCATCTTAGTACAACCAAGATGAATAGGGAAGTGAGACTGTACGTCTTCATCAGCTCCAGGTTCACCGTCTTTCTTCTGCATCGCCAACACTTCTGTCTTGTAAGGAATGTCTTCACTCTTCATGGTAGTCACCGCTGTTGTCAACTCCAGGTTAGGTAGCGAAGCAATTCTTCTGACGCGTTTCTAGTTTGTCTTGGTGCATACGCGAAACCTTCTGTGTTGCAAGGGAGCATAACCGAGTCTCTTTCTGAAATTGTTCCAAAATTTGTTCCGTCTGAAGGTATGGAAGCAAATTTCTATTTCAACTTTTCCAAAACTCCGTTCTCAGTCAGACTAAGCTGTTTCTCTCTGGTCACGAAATTTATCAAGGGTAACGCAAGTTGTAAACGTCTTTCAGAATTCTGATGCAAGGTTCAAAAGATTTTAGTTTACCATTTTGTTGTCGATCTTGACCATTAGGTGATAGTTTCCAAATTTGCGGGATTTAAAAGGGATATTCTCAATCAAGAAAAACCGTTGTCTCAACAGATATCAATCTCTCAGAATGCACAGGTGATCGTCAAATTTCTTACAAAGTGCAAAAATGATTTTCATGTTCTTCTTTGTCTCCGAACGTACTATTAAGTCATACAATGACCATTTGCCCAAGTACTCACGAGAACACATTCATTTATCAAATTTACAGAATAGTCAGAGCTTTAGCTAATACTATTAGCGTCACAAACCGTCATATCAGTCGTTACAAATAAGGAAAGCGATCTCAAGAATAACCTCAATTCACGCTTCCATCCGAAGGGAACTTCGCGCTCTGAAGTTGAATAGATACAAAGTCATTTTAGGGTGGAGAATTAAGGGTTCCAAATAGCAATACGGTTCAGCTTCCAGAATCAATACATGCCTCCTGTCATCATTCTTCTTTATCGCGAACAAAACTGAAATACGCCAAGGAAATACACTTAAGCGAACTTACTTCTCACTCCGGTGGAAAATTTGGTGGTTCAATCAGAAATCGTGTTCAGAAAATTCAAGGTGCCAAGTAATTTTCAAGATAAGGTTCATTCATTGTTGTACGAAATGGGTTCAAGGAAAACTTCATAATCGCGAACATAACACACGAGTCTTCAGAGTAATAATGATAGTCAAGAGTTTAACAATCGGTAATCATGGTAGGGAGTTCAAAATTGTTTCAAACGTCAAAGGTGAGACATAGGAGGATAGTTGTCAAACAACCAATCCTTTATCAGAATAACATCGGAGTTAACAGTCCACAGAAAGACAGATCAACAAGGCAAATCTTATCGTCCAAAATGAGAGGGAAACATTCTTATACTCGTGGTTAAACACCACAAGACTTCTCATAGGGACAGAGATGGTTAAGACGGAATCAAATGGTGTCAGAAAATTTATAGATGCTTATCAAGAGACAAGAGACAATTAACAGAAGGTATCAAATGCTTATCAAAAGTAAAAGATAAATAACAGAAGGTGTCAAGTGCGTCATCGCCAAGGAGATTTTCAGAATGCCCGAAGAGGCATCAAAATGATTAACAGAAGGATCAGAGGTCAGAGTCGGACTCTGCAGACAAGGATCAAATAGTGTCAGGACATATTATGCAGTTCTCAATGCCTTCCAGATTTATTTAATTCTCAAATCTTGGGTAGTGCAAAGCATAAGCTTTCAATTTCTAAAAGTGATCTAAACAGACTTAAATCAAAAGCAGGGCACGAATCAGAGTGATGCGGAAGAAAAATACTTAAACAAACGCCTTATAGTCTACCCATTCCTCACTGGTCAAAACTTAAGTTCATATCAAGAAATCCTAAAGCAAGTTCTCAGGGTGTTCTCCTATGTTCTTACAGTGGAAGCCTAATGGTCCAGAACTCACAGGTCAAGGGTAAATGTATTACGAGTCGCAGCCTGTCTCTCTGATACCATAAATTGTAACACCCCGACCCGACAAGGGTAGAGATGTCACAACAATGGTGACATATCAGAAACATACACAAGCATACATCTTCAATAATACAAAGGAATACAAAGGTTACAAGAATTTACAAGGAATTACAAAATTTACAGAGAAATAAATGCTAAGTCTGAAAATATAAATTCTTCTAGTCATCTCTATAACAGAATATCTATCACAGTGTAGTCTTCTAAGTCCAATGATACTCTCAACTCATACCCAGCTTCCTACTAAAACCTGCCGCAGGAAAAGAAATGCGGCTGAGCTACGAGAGCTCCGTGAACAGATATAACGGTAACAAGCAGTAATAAAGAATAGTACAGAGTATCAGAAATATAGGTCATGCAGACATAATCAAAGTTAAAGGGTAAATAAAGGAGTAAGGATAAAGGGATAGGGAATAATAAATAGGTAAAGGTAAAGGGAAACAGTGCAAGGTATAATAAGGGACAAAGTAAGTAAATGTATATGGTAAAGGGAAAACAGTAATCCACCACGAGCCCAGAAACAGAGATATAATATATATAACCATGCCTGATGACGTATAGTCCGCATTCGGGTCACGAACCCGACCCATGTACACTACTAACATTTAAGCCCATCACGAATGGGCTCAAGCTCATCACGAATGGGCTATCACGATAACGGTTTGGGCTCACGATGGCCCAAACCCAAAGTTATTTATGGTTTTGATATAGGATATCCCTTATTTATGGGATATGTATCAAATAACCGCCCCATGCGGGATACGCTGAGGAGTGAGGAACACGAAACCAACTAGGGTTTCGTGTGTATATAAAGAGTCCTTCGACTCTCATTAAAGGTACGATCTACAAAACCCGAACTCTTCAACTAAACCCTAAAAAACCGATTACTTACTCTCACGCCGGAGGATAATCGTGGGAGACAATCCCACGATAAGCCTAACGGTGTCTTTTTGTTTTCTTAGTGCGCAGGTCTCAAGCATTAAGATCTGATTGGTACGGAATCAAGGAACGCCCAACTTTTGTATCAACAAGTGGCGCCATCCGTGGGACCCTACACTAAGAACTTTGCTAAGAACTAGAATGACAAAGCACGGAAACTCAAGTCAGCGGACTCCGCAGACCAAGAAAACGCATGATGACCTACTGGGGAAGAAGCAGCAAACTGATTCAGCCGCTAAGCAGGCCCCTGGAACAACCAGTGCGCCCAAAAGCCTAGGATCATACTCAGATCTGGCTTTCACTCCAGTAGAACCGCTCACAAGGACTACTCATTCTACTACGACAAGTACTAGCGCGGTAGACCTACAGCGCACTCCTCTCACCATGCCAGAAGTAAACTTCACTGAGCCGCCAAATGCGCCTATCCAAAACAAGGATCTTGTTTTGGAAACAGACACCCTCGCGCTAGAAGGAGTCACGCCTGAACTAGCGCCAAGTGATTTCGTGTCTCAAAACTACGAAACCTTGGCTGCGCTCATACGAGAGGAGGCGAAAAAGAGGTCAAGTCAAAGTCTGCACGCCAGGCTCAACTTCGACCCTGAGAATGAAGCATCCCCACCGCGCTACCGAAAGGAAAGACGCGAGAAGGATAGCCGCAAACACCCTGTGTTTACTAGGATTGGAAGGAAGGTTGTGGATGACGAAGCAGCCGACTTTCAGTACCTGGAGGAGCATGAAGATGGGGAACGGCGCGCCAATGTCCACACTAGGCTTGGTAGTCGCAGGGTTCATGATAGGCTTGGGCGACGGTGCTCCCCAAGCGAAAGCCCTTCAAGCTCTGATTCTGAGGATAGTCGGCGCAAGCGCCACAGAGGAGCAAGCTCAGATTCCGATGATAGTCGGCGCAAGCGTCGCAAAAGAGTAAGCTCATCCTCAAGTGACTCCTCGGACAACGAGGACAAAGAAACAGGACACTGGAAATCAAGGGGAAAATACCGCGACCAGGAAGACGAAGACATGTCTCGTCCCTGGCGCCGCCAAAAAGTTGATGCGTTCACTCGGCGCATCAGCGATTTTTCAGACAGGTGATCCTGATGATCACCTAAAAATTTTCGAATCAGCAGCCACTATCGAAAATTGGCCACAACCTGTGTGGTGCCACATGTTTAACTCTACATTAGTAGGGAATGCGCGCAACTGGTTCAGTAAGCTTCCACGCAGAAGCATCGGTGGGTTTGAAGAGTTGCGAAAGGCGTTTCGTTTAAACTTTACTCAAAGGAAGAAGTGCGCCAAAAACCCTGTCGAGCTCGCTAGGGTAAAACAGCGCCAAGGGGAATCCACAAGCGCTTTTATGGAGCGCTTTAAAGATGAATGCATACATGTCAAGGCATGTCCTGAAATACTAAAGATCTCAGGGTTTATGAACGGAATCAATAACCCAGATCTGATAAAAAAGTTAAACGATAGGGTTCCCCAAACCTTTGACGAACTTATGAAGCGTACGAGGTCCTTCATCCAAGGAGAAGCCGCCGCTGCGGACAGTAAGAAGGGCTACTCAAACTATAGGTCACAAGAAGAGCCAAGGAGACAATCCAATGACCAGAGTAGCAATCGTAACAAAAGCTATCGCAGTCAAGGGGGCGGACGGGGAAACGACAAGTATACCCCACTAACGAAGACTCCAAGGGAGATATTCGCAACGGAAGGTGCGAACTTCCCGAGACCCCCACCAATGCGCACCCCAGAAGGGCAGCGCGTAGGGAACGGGTACTGCGAGTATCACGGACAGAAAGGCCATACCACCAATGAGTGTGTCCAATTGCGCCAACTAATTGAAAAGTTAGTAAAAGAAGGCAGATTGGATCATCTGGTTAAGAACATCAAGGAGGGGAAAAACAAACAGAAGACCGAGAACAAGAAAGAAGCACCTAAGGAAAAGGCTGATACTATCTACATGATACAATCATGGCAGCGAAAGACTAGGCAAAAGGTCAGCCAGAAGTTTTCTCATGGAAGCGAAATTTCTTTCCCCGCCTTGGCTACAGACAACGCAGTGGCGGAACCACTTACCATCGAGATAAATACGGGGGGTCACGATATCCACCGCATGTATGTTGATGGAGGGGCATCCGCAGACATAATGTATGATCATTGTTTCAAAAGGTTGCGACCTGAGATACAAAGACAGTTAAGCCCGGCCACGACACCGTTGACTGGCTTCACGGGAGAAAAGATATGGCCTACGGGGCAACTACGACTACTAGTCGTTATTGGTAATAAAGAACACTCCACGACAGCGTGGATGAATTTTATGGTGATCAGATCTCCTTCGCCATACAATGGCATTATTGGAAGACCAGGAATTTCGGCAATGCGCGCAGTACCGTCCACAGCGCACGGAATGCTCAAATTCCCGGTAGAAGGCGATATTGTCACCATCTACAATAATGCTGCGCCACCAAGAGAGTGTAACACGATTACACATGAGACGACGCACACCCCAGAACAGAGCGCAGCTAAAGTACCAAACCTGAAGGTCGCAATTCATCCTGATTATCCGGAGCAAGAAGTATCGATCGGAGGATCGTTGTCTGACAAAGGCAGAGCGGCCGTGTGCGCGCTCTTGCAAAGGAATCTGGATATCTTCGCATGGGAACCAAAGCACATGACTGGTGTGCCACGCTCGATTGCAGAACACAAGCTGAAAATCAGACAAGGATATTCCCCAGTGCGGTAGAAAAAGCGCGGCCAGGCTCCAGAGCGCGCAAAAGCCATTCTGGAAGAAGTACACAAACTTGTGGACGCAGGCATCATGCGAGAAGTCTATTACCATGACTGGCTCTCCAATCCAGTCATGGTCAAGAAGGGTGATGGCAGTTGGCGGATGTGCGTGGATTTCACTGATCTCAACAAAGCATGTTCACAGGACTGCTACCCGCTGCCAGAGATAGAATGGAAGGTAGAATCTCTGTGTGGATATCCCTTTAAATGTTTCTTAGACGCATACAAAGGAGACCACCAAATCCAAATGGCCAAGGAAGACGAGGAAAAAACAGCCTTCCACACAAGCCAAGGTGTCTATTGTTACACAAAGATGCCTTTTGGCCTGAAGAATGCGGGCGCCACCTACCAGCGATTGGTAGATAATGCATTTGAAAAGCAAGTGGGCCGCAACTTAGAGGTCTATGTGGACGATCTTGTCATAAAAAGCCATACTGAAGACGAAGTGGTGCGCGACATTGAAGAAACATTTAGAACACTACGAAAGATCAACATGAAGTTAAATCCTAAGAAATGCACCTTTGGCGCTACAGAAGGCATGTTCCTGGGATACTTGATAGAACCAGATGGAATTAAGCCATGCCCAGAAAAAACAGAGGCTGTCATCCAACTCCCTTCACCACGCACGTTGAAAGAAGTTCAGTCTCTAAATGGGAAACTAGCCGGTTTGAACAGATTCCTATCCAAATCAGCAGATAAGTCACTTCCTCTCTTTAAAACACTCAAGAAGTGTACAAAAAAGGGAGACTTTTGTTGGACTACGGAAGCGGAAGAAGCTTTCACACAACTTAAGCAACATATAGCAGCGCTTCCTAAGCTAGTCGCACCCCGACCAGGGGAGGAGTTAATCGTCTACTTGTCTGCGACTCATGGAGCAGTTAGCGCAGTGCTACTGACAGAGAGGAACTCTGTACAAACACCGGTATATTTCGTAAGCAAGGCGCTCTAGAAGACAGAGATTAACTATAGACCAATGGAAAAATTGGTCTTGGCATTAGTATTCGCCACCAAAAGACTGCGCAGATTCTTTCAAGCGCACCCAATAGCGGTGATCACAGATCAGCCAATCAAGCAAGTTATCTCTAAACCTGACGCATCAGGGCGATTACAAAAATGGAGTGTACTGCTAGGCGAGTATAACATCTCTTATAGACCACGCACTGCGGTCAAGGGGCAAATACTAGCAGACTTCATCATCGAAAAACCAGACACCGATGCTGCACCCCCACAAGGCGAGGTAGAACTACAAGAGCCATGGGTCCTGTTCACGGATGGATCTTCATGCGTGGATGGGTCGGGCGCAGGCCTTATCCTCACCAATCCAGAAGGAATGGAATTCACTTACGCACTGAGCTTTGAATTCACAGCCACAAATAACGAGGCAGAGTATGAAGCCCTAATTGCTGGATTACGCATTGCAGCTCGAATGGGTGTACGCAACCTAGAAGCAAATGTGGACTCCAGATTAGTAGCCAACCATGTGTTGGGCGAATATGTGGCTAAAGAAGATAACATGGTTCAATACCTCGACAAGACCAAGTCACTAATCAAAAGTTTTGACAGGTTTACCATTAAACAAGTTCCTAGAGGGGAAAACAAAAAGGCGGACGCACTAAGCAAGATCGCATCTACAAGCTTCGCGCACCTGTCATGACAAGTATTGGTGGAGATTCTAAAAAATAAATCCATCTCGGAGATGGAGATATCCACGGTAATAGAGGAAGAGAATCCTACGTGGATGACCCCTATTATCGAATTTATAAGCAAGGGAAAATTGCCCGATGAGCAGAAGGACGCTCGACGGATACGGCGCACAGCGTAGAGGTTCGAACTTAGAGATGGTATCCTATATCGGCGCTCATTCCTACAACCATGGCTTCGGTGCGTTGGACCTCTTCAGGCAGATTACGTACTCCGAGAGATCCACGCTGGTTCATGCAGTATGCATTCAGGACCACGGTCCGTCGTAGCACGAGCATTGCGCTCAGGATACTACTGGCCCACTATGCACCGTGATGCGCGCGATGTGATAAAGAGATGCAACGACTGCCAAGTTCATAGACCCATCCCGCGCAGACCACAACAAGAACTAACGCCTATCACTTCTCCATGGTCATTCTATAAGTGGGGTATCGACATTGCGGGTCCCTTTCCTGTTGCAGCGGGGGGACTGAAATTCCTTATTGTAGCAATAGACTACTTCACTAAGTGGATTGAGGCAAAAGCAGTTGCGACAATTGTAACACCCCGACCCGACAAGGGTAAAGATATCACAAAAATGGATCCATATCAGATCAAAACAAAGCATACTAGTACAGTAATACAAAAATCCAAGGATTACAAATGAAATATCGAATCTAAATGGTTACAATTAAAAGTTCCAAAACTAATTCTAAAACATAATGTCTTCAATCCATCTCTAACCCAGCATAGCTATTCAATCTTCTAAGTCCAAGGTACACTCTTCACACATTCCCAGCTTCCTACTAATACCTGCCGCGTGAAAAATAAAACGCGGCTGAGCTACGAGAGCTCAGTGAACAGATATATAGATAACAAGAAACGATAATGTATAGCAGTACAAGGGAAATCAGGAATGCCGACCATACCGATACGAAATCAAAATGAAAGGAATGAGAAATGGATCATGAATAAAAGAAAAGCACAAAAGTGAATAAGATTTAAGAAAAACAGGAACACAGGAACCTATCACGAGCCCAGATGACTGACAATACCATAGCATTACTAATATAATAAAACATACCTGTGTAGAGTGATCAGCTCTCAGACAAAGTGAAAGACGTGTATCGCACACACAATCAGTCACCAGATAAAATAATCATAATCATATAACATATACAGATAACAGGTCAAATCTAGAGTGCACCCATACGCCCCACAGACAAATCAATAATCATAATTATATTGGCCATAGCAAATAATAAATAAGGGACGGAACAGGTCATCACTCTCCTGCCCTAGAGTCATGTCAAAGGTGCGTCAATGACATGGACATGAAACCCTCATGCCTAGTGATTGGCTCGGATATCAAACTGTCAGGTCAAAGGTCAACTGTACTAGCATAATTAGAAAGTCAAATCTTAAGGGTTCATGGCATAAGGTTCATATCAAGAAATTTTTAGGATTTAATATCAAAGGTTTTAGTCGGAGTTTATCAGATTAAGTTTTTATATCAAAGTTTAAGTTCAGTTCCAAAGGGCAATATCAAAAGGTTTTCAGAAAAGAGTTTTCACCAGTTCATAATTAGAGGTCATAGCAAAAGTTGATTTAAAAATATTTCCATTTAAAAGTCCATTTAAACAATCCTTCACAAACGGTTTCATGACAACTGATCTTACAAAATAGTTTTCATAAAAATGGTCTTCCAAAACTTTTATTAACTTCCATTAAAATAGTGTTGCTTCTTGTAAAATAGCTTTTCTCAAACGGTTTCATATGTATTTTAAAGATAGTTCCAAAATCAATTATGTTCAAATAAGGATTTAACAGATTAAGATTTATATCAAAAATCAAATCAAGTTTTACTACAAGTATATCAGATTAAGTTTCAAAACAAGATTTACAGATCAGGATTTAGGACAATAGGTCAAAACAAAGAGATTCAAGAAATTTCAGAACAAAGGAAAACACATCAAGGATTCACAATTAAAAGATCACATGAACGGTGCACAAACAGGAGGGAACATAGCAATGGTATAGGGATTCCTAAACGAATCAAAATACGAAATCAAAAGAAAACGAAGGCACCTTACTAGAGAAGGGCAGAATATCTGTACCTTATTATGAATGCAAGAACACAGAGATAAACGCTGATAGAGATTAGATTACTCCTTCCTCGAACCTAAGGGAGTAGAAGACAAAATGACAAGTGGGTTTTAGTTATCTTTTCATTTTAAGTAACTTTCCATTTTTAGCAGGTTTCCCGAATTAACAGCTTTTCACTTTTAGCAAGATATTAATATCTCAGATTAAGTTAAGTCCTTATTTAAGGCTTATTATGGTATTAAGGTATCTTTCAGCAAGTTACAAAAGTTTAGGGTTTATTATGAAATATTTTTATAGTTCAAGGTTTTAATTGGAAGTTCATCTAATTCAAAGGCATAAAGTGAAAATACTTTAAGTTACTGACTTAAATACTTATTTTATTCAGAATGACATCCTAATCCTTTTAGTTTCATCATTTACAGATTAAACCCCTTTAGTTATATAGTTTACAAAACAAACTCTACATTTACATAATTCATGTTTTAATCCTTATAATATTCATATTTTCCAAACAAGTACCTTATTTTACAAAGTTACAAAACATAACCTCAGACTTATATGAATTACAAATTAGATCCCTCAGAATTTATTAATTACACATTTGGTCCCTTAACTTTACAAAACTTATAATTAAATCATAATTTCATAACGATTTCATATTAGCCCATAAATACTCAAAATTACACAAAATATTCTTAATATCATTATTTACTCAAAATAACTTCAAGTTTCCAGAATTTACAATTTTAGTCCCTCTACTTTAATTATTTAAAATTCGTACCCTAAATATATATTTAAATTCACATCTTGCAATTTTTACACTTAAGGCCCTCATTTTATATTTTTCCTACATTGTCCCAGATCTATAGAGTCTTACAAAAATGTCCCTTGAGTTTTAGAATTTACAAAACAACCCTTTATCTTTTTATTTTCAATCGTTAATATCCAAAAACAACTAAAAACCCTAATATAAATCTCCAATCATTACACCATCATCATGACAACCTTAAAACATCATTAAAAGTCCAGATCTATACAACAAACCCTAACCCTAAAAGGGTTTATATTTATTTTATTGTTTCCTTTATTTTTCTTTCGGCCGATTAGAATAAAATTAACAAAACACGATTTAGACCTATATAATTCCAATCATTATTTTTCTCATGTTATATTATGTGTTTAGAACCCAGGAAAAATACTTATACAACCCAGAAAAATCGCATGTATTTTATAGGTATTATTTTCGTTTTTAGGGTTTAACAATTCGTAAATTCGTGTATAATTCATAGATCTTGTATGGTTCATGTTTATCATTTTATTTAGGACTTATATGATATAAAAGACGTGAGAAAAATACCAGACCCAATTTAGAACGTGTAGAATGAGTGTGGTGAATTTGGGTTTCTCGGATGAACAATTCGACAACAAATAATCCTCCACGAGCACAAACGCGACTCCACAACCTTGTAAACATTTTTCACAGATCAAAGATGATGTAAGAAACTCAGGAAAAATACCAAAATAATTTTGGCATGATCGAATGAATTAAGATGGATTTTACCTCACTTTTAGCAATCGACACAAGAAAAATACAAGGCGCTTGAACCAGGCTTCTATAAATCGAAAGGCTATTTTTCTTGGCTTCCTAGGATTAGAATGAACTCTGGAAAATTATCTTGGCTCTCCAGAAATTCGTATGAATTAGATGGTGAATTATTTGTGTGTTTTGTGTTTATCGGCAAAGGAAAAAAAAGGAATAACAAGAAAGGAAAATATATGGGATATATTTTGGCCGATCAATGAGGGGTTATGGGCTGGAATTTTCAGTTTTCATTGACCCAAAATCATAATCTTAATTATTTGGCCATTTACCTTAATTAACTTGTAATTATCCTACACTTTTAAAACAATTTAAATCATAACTAATTAAAATGTAAGTATCATTTTCGGTTTACATATATTGTGTAGAGTAGTACAAGATTATTTGGACATATAAAAATTATTAGAAGTCTTTTCTTAATTTTATTTTACTTCATATGTAATTTATTTCACATAATTCAGATTAATTTGGTGCTTATAATAGCTTTTTATTAAATAATTAAGTAGTAGGGGCATTTTGGTCTTTTTACATGTTATCTGAATTTCAGGTATTACAACTTCTTCCCCACTAACAAAAAAATTTCGTCCTCGAAATTTGCAGGAAGCAGAAAGAAAAGAGAACGGAACACAAAACAAGGACATACCAGACCTAATAGATGATGATCGGATTCTCTCGGAAGAGACGTAAGAATTACACAGGATTTTGACTTGACAAGTCAGATTAGAACGCACAGGAATAGATTATCGATAACATCAATTGGTAGAAGTTCTATAACAGAACCTAAGATTTTATCGGGAGTCCAGAGGTCAGCAGAATGCGTGACTAGAATCCAGATGTATCAATTCGTATAACGGCGAAAGCAGATTACGCGTAAAGGTAGAATGAACTTAAAGTCTCACTAACGCAGATGATCTCAAACAGTTATCAGGATTTCTAAAGCTCTAAGGCACTTCTCGAAATATCCGATGCCCACAACAAGTGCACGTTATATGATGTAAGTATTATCACGTTGGCCAGACGTCATAATACTGGCATCATATAAATATGCCCTCATGATGGTCATACTTGATTTCAAGTCGTGAACAAACTAATCTATCTTATCCCACCTAGTCTTCCTACGGTCTCAGAGGTCACAAAAATCAAATACCTTAACTAAGAGGAGAACGAATCACTCGAAGGAGTTAACGGAACCGATCTAGAATGTTTATCAGAATTTGGGCACATCATCAAAAGCATCAGGTCATCCATCATTCGTCAGATTTGACATATCGAAGCCATCGTCCTACATACGCGGAATGAACACAAGGCGGAATTACCAATAGAGAACCTAAACCATTCAAAGGATTTTATCATCAGGTAACCGAAATTTAAATAGGTCAAACGGAAGTGAACTACGTCATCCATTCAATACATGCTCTTAAATCTCTCTCGATTCCAGGCAGTCTGTCTATGTATGTCCATATAATCATTGGGTGAAAAGGATTTATAACTTGAGTCTGATCCCTCAAGCCTTCGGCACTTCTTCTTGGACCATGGTGTGGTAACATGAATCCCTGACCTAGCCGCTGTGTATTACCCATTCACGAGCCTGCTTCTACTCTCAATTCATCTTAGTACAACTAAGATGAATAGAGAAATAAGGTTGTGTGTCTTTGACAGGTCTCCTAGCACAAATCGAAATTCGCCAACTCTGATTGCTGTCGTCACCGGATGCCTGGTAGTATTGTCTGCTACAATTCTGAAAGCCAAGCAAATTTTACTCGTCCAGAACAAAGGGTCATTCCTTAATACGAAAATGGTCTACATGTTCCTCGTTCGTCTCAGCGCACAAACATGTTGTCATACTATGACAATTGTCCAATTACTCGTGCAAACATGATTCTTATTAACCAATACTATTGGCATTATTTAAGACTCACAATGGTCACAATGAGTACGAAAATAATTTTTATGAATCGTTTCAGGGAAAACTTCATATCCAATTCACATCACCCATCTTTACTAATAAAACTGAAATACTTTACGGAAGTTGCTCTCAGTTAGTCATCTCCTATCTTAGGAGTTCTCGTGGTTGCTTCTTCAGTCCTTCAAACATTAAATGAGGTTGTCTGATACAGGGTTTCAAGGTAGAACAATTTAATCAGTGACACATAGAATTGAAAAGTGATTACGGTTTAAAATTACGGTTAGGTTTACGATTGTTGATATGTCAAAGTCGAGTACATGGTTCAGTATAGTGTGGAGATTTATAGGCGAACAATTTAAGGTGTTGAAACCTTATTAGCTATTTAGCACAAATGGCAGGTAGGTTGTGAATAATCGGTAATACGAACATCGTATACTGTCAAAGTGAGACGTATAGAAATATCAGTTATCAGCATCATCATGCTCTTTTAACAATTTCCTACGGAGATAGTATTTGCATCAAATCCTTCCAAAGGAAAACTGATTGGCAAATAAGATTCGTCATTCAAGGAATAAACTTCCTAAATTCATGGTTAATATTCATTAGAGTTCTCATAGGAGTAGTGTGGAATTTGCAAGACAGAATAGTATCGGATGATACATTTATATCCAGCATGGAAAATGATTTATAGAAGGTGTCAACCACATTAGGGTTAAACGGCCCTCAGAAGGGTCGGAAAATATTAACTGTTTATCAAACGGATTGGAAGTGAAAGTCAAAATCAGGTAGCGGTAGCAAGATTTAACAATCGGTAATCATGGTAGGGGTTTCAAAATTGTTTCAACGCCAAAGGTGAGACATAAGAGGATAGTCGTCAATATTAGATGATCAGTCAATCAATCCTTATAGGAACACTAGACTTCTTATGGAAACAGGGATGGTTAAGACGAAATTAAATAGTGTCAAAAGTTTTATAGATGATCATCGGAAGCAAGAAACAACTGACGGAATGTATCAAGTACATCCTTGTCAAGGGAATTCTCAGAATGCCCGAAGAGGCATTAGGATGATTAACAAAAGGTTCGGAGGTTGGAGTCGGAATCTGAAAGCAAGGATCAAATAGTGTCGGATGACTACTATGAAATTTTCAATGCTTCAGGTTTTATTTAGTGTTTCAATTCTTACGTGTTGCAAGGCATAAGCTCTAGATTTCCAAGTGTGATTTCAAAAGGCTTTAACCAAAGGCAAGGCACGAATCAGAGTGATGCGGAAGCAATACTACTTAAACAAAATGCCTTTATAATCTATTCATTCCTCACTGGTCAGGATTTAAGTTCCTATAGGGAAATCCTAAAGCAAATTCTCAAAGGTTGTCCTACGAGCGCCTACAGGGGAAACTTAGTGGTCCAGGATTCACAGGTCAAGGGTAAATGTATTACGAGTCGCAGCCTGTTAGCTTTGATACCATAAATTGTAACACCCCGACCCGACAAGGGTAAAGATATCACAAAAATGGATCCATATCAGATCAAAACAAAGCATACTAGTACAGTAATACAAAAATCCAAGGATTACAAATGAAATATCGAATCTAAATGGTTACAATTAAAAGTTCCAAAACTAATTCTAAAACATAATGTCTTCAATCCATCTCTAACCCAGCATAGCTATTCAATCTTCTAAGTCCAAGGTACACTCTTCACACATTCCCAGCTTCCTACTAATACCTGCCGCGTGAAAAAGAAAACACGGCTGAGCTACGAGAGCTCAGTGAACAGATATATAGATAACAAGAAACGATAATGTATAGCAGTACAAGGGAAATCAGGAATGCCGACCATACCGATACGAAATCAAAATGAAAGGAATGAGAAATGGATCATGAATAAAAGAAAAGCACAAAAGTGAATAAGATTTAAGAAAAACAGGAACACAGGAATCTATCACGAGCCCAGATGACTGACAATACCATAGCATTACTAATATAATAAAACAAACCTGTGTAGAGTGATCAGCTCTCAGACAAAGTGAAAGACGTGTATCGCACACACAATCAGTCACCAGATAAAATAATCATAATCATATAACATATACAGATAACAGGTCAAATCTAGAGTGCACCCATACGCCCCACAGACAAATCAATAATCATAATTATATTGGTCATAGCAAATAATAAATAAGGGACGGAACAGGTCATCACTCTCCTGCCCTAGAGTCATGTCAAAGGTGCGTCAATGACATGGACATGAAACCCTCATGCCTAGTGATTGGCTCGGATATCAAACTGTCAGGTCAAAGGTCAACTGTACTAGCATAATTAGAAAGTCAAATCTTAAGGGTTCATGGCATAAGGTTCATATCAAGAAATTTTTAGGATTTAATATCAAAGGTTTTAGTCGGAGTTTATCAGATTAAGTTTTTATATCAAAGTTTAAGTTCAGTTCCAAAGGGCAATATCAAAAGGTTTTCAGAAAAGAGTTTTCACCAGTTCATAATTAGAGGTCATAGCAAAAGTTCATTTAAAAATATTTCCATTTAAAAGTCCATTTAAACAATCCTTCACAAACGGTTTCATGACAACTGATCTTAAAAAATAGTTTTCATAAAAATGGTCTTCCAAAACTTTTATTAACTTCCATTAAAATAGTGTTGCTTCTTGTAAAATAGCTTTTCTCAAACGGTTTCATATGTATTTTAAAGATAGTTCCAAAATCAATTATGTTCAAATAAGGATTTAACAGATTAAGATTTATATCAAAAATCAAATCAAGTTTTACTACAAGTATATCAGATTAAGTTTCAAAACAAGATTTACAGATCAGGATTTAGGACAATAGGTCAAAACAAAGAGATTCAAGAAGTTTCAGAACAAAGGAAAACACATCAAGGATTCACAATTAAAAGATCACATGAACGGTGCACAAACAGGAGGGAACATAGCAATGGTATAGGGAATCCTAAACGAATCAAAATACGAAATCAAAAGAAAACGAAGGCACCTTACTAGAGAAGGGCAGAATATCTGTACCTTATTATGAATGCAAGAACACAGAGATAAACGCTGATAGAGATTAGATTACTCCTTCCTCGAACCTAAGGGAGTAGAAGACAAAATGACAAGTGGGTTTTAGTTATCTTTTCATTTTAAGTAACTTTCCATTTTTAGCAGGTTTCCCGAATTAACAGCTTTTCACATTTAGCAAGATATTAATATCTCAGATTAAGTTAAGTCCTTATTTAAGGCTTATTATGGTATTAAGGCATCTTTTAGCAAGTTACAAAAGTTTAGGGTTTATTATGACAGATTTTCATAGTTCAAGGTTTTAATTGGAAGTTCATCTAATTCAAAGGCATAAAGTGAAAATACTTTAAGTTACTGACTTAAATACTTATTTTATTCAGAATGACATCTTAATCCTTTTAGTTTCACCATTTACAGATTAAACCCCTTTAGTTATATAGTTTACAAAACAAACCCTACATTTACATAATTCATGTTTTAATCCTTATAATATTCATATTTTCCAAACAAGTACCTTATTTTACAAAGTTACAAAACATAACCTCAGACTTATATGAATTACAAATTAGATCCCTCAGAATTTATTAATTACACATTTGGTCCCTTAACTTTACAAAACTTATAATTAAATCATAATTTCATAACAATTACATATTAGCCCATAAATACTCAAAATTACACAAAACATTCTTAATATCATTATCTACTCAAAATAACTTCAAGTTTCCAGAATTTACAATTTTAGTCCCTCTACTTTAATTATT
The DNA here is from genome assembly GCA_021014915.2 of Artemisia tridentata subsp. tridentata. Classification (NCBI taxonomy): domain Eukaryota; kingdom Viridiplantae; phylum Streptophyta; class Magnoliopsida; order Asterales; family Asteraceae; genus Artemisia; species Artemisia tridentata. The sequence continues at coordinate 132,737,601 of CP139503.1, read as the reverse complement.
TAAAATTCGTACCCTAAATATATATTTAAATTCACATCTTGCAATTTTTACACTTAAGGCCCTCATTTTATATTTTTCCTACATTGTCCCAGATCTATAGAGTCTTACAAAAATGTCCCTTGAGTTTTAGAATTTACAAAACAACCCTTTATCTTTTTATTTTCAATCGTTAATATCCAAAAACAACTAAAAACCCTAATATAAATCTCCAATCATTATACCATCATCATGACAACCTTAAAACATCATTAAAAGTCCAGATCTATACAACAAACCCTAACCCTAAAAGGGTTTCTATTTATTTTATTGTTTCCTTTATTTTTCCATTCGGCCGATTAGAATAAAATCAACAAAACACGATTTAGACCTCTATAATTCCAATCATTATTTTTCTCATGTTATATTATGTGTTTAGAACCCAGGAAAAATACTTATACAACCCAGAAAAATCGCATGTATTTTATAGGTATTATTTTCGTTTTTAGGGTTTAACAATTCGTAAATTCGTGTATAATTCATAGATCTTGCATGGTTCATGTTTATCATTTTATTTAGGACTTATATGATATAAAAGACGTGAGAAAAATACCAGACCCAATTTAGAACGTGTAGAATGAGTGTGGTGAATTTGGGTTTCTCGGATGAACAATTCGACAACAAATAATCCTCCACGAGCACAAACGCGACTCCACAACCTTGTAAACATTTTTCACAGATCAAAGATGATGTAAGAAACTCAGGAAAAATACCAAAATAATTTTGGCATGATCGAATGAATTAAGATGGATTTTACCTCACTTTTAGCAATCGACACAAGAAAAATACAAGGCGCTTGAACCAGGCTTCTATAAATCGAAAGGCTATTTTTCTTGGCTTCCTAGGATTAGAATGAACTCAGGAAAATTATCTTGGCTCTCCATAAATTCGTATGAATTAGATGGTGAATTATTTGTGTGTTTTGTGTTTATCGGCAAAGGAAAAAAAAGGAATAACAAGAAAGGAAAATATATGGGATATATTTTGGCCGATCAATGAGGGGTTATGGGCTGGAATTTTTAGTTTTCATTGACCCAAAATCATAATCTTAATTATTTGGCCATTTACCTTAATTAACTTGTAATTATCCTACACTTTTAAAACAATTTAAATCATAACTAATTAAAATGTAAGTATCATTTTCGGTTTACATATATTGTGTAGAGTAGTGCAAGATTATTTGGACATATAAAAATTATTAGAAGTCTTTTCTTAATTTTATTTTTCTTCATATGTAATTTATTTCACATAATTCAGATTAATTTGGTGCTTATAATAGCTTTTTATTAAATAATTAAGTAGTAGGGGCATTTTGGTCTTTTTACATGTTATCTGAATTTCAGGTATTACAACAATCACAGGTAATCAAGTAAAACGATTCGTTTGGGAAAACATTGTATGCCGCTTTGGATTACCTGGGGAAATCGTTTCGGACAACGGAAAACAATTCTGTGATAACCCGTTCAAAGACTGGTGCGCAGAACTAAATATCACACAACACTTCGCGTCAGTTAAACACCCACAAACCAATGGTTTAGTTGAGCGCGCAAATCGTAGTCTAGGCGAAGGAATCAAAGCGTGCCTGGACAAACACAAAGGAAGATGGGTGGATGAATTGTCGCATGTCTTATGGGCGCACCGAACGACAATCAAAGTTAGCAATGGAGACACTCCCTTTTCTCTCGTCTATGGGACAGAAGCTGTCATACCAGCTGAGATTGGAATGCCAACTATTCGCACCCTAGAAGTTAATGTCGCAACCAATGACGATGAAAGGCGTATAGACTTGGACCTATTGGAAGAAAGGCGTGAACGCGCAGCTATACGTGAAGCAAAAGCCAAGTCAAAGATGAAGGGATACTACGATGCTAAGGTTCGAAGCACCTCATTCAGACCAGGTGACTTTGTGTATCGCGCTAATGATGCAAGCCACGCAGAAGACACATGTAAACTTGGACCAATGTGGGAAGGACCCTATGAGGTCATTGAAGCACTAGGACAAGGCGCGTACAAGCTGCGTGACATGGATGGCCGTGAGCTACAACGCACATGGAATATTTGCAATCTCAAGAGATGCTATCTTTAGGAAAGGTTACGACCCAACACACGGACACTTCCGCACTTTAGTAAGTGCTCAATAAATATCCGTGTATTTACATTTTTGTTTCATTTAGACAAATGTTTTTCTTTTTACAAAAACTTGCAAGTATCAATAAAATGTTGCGGTTTCTAGCTAACTCCGCGACACACTTTACTTTATTGTCTACATATTATTTATGTCTCAATATGGTTTGTTACATTATCTTTTGCCTACATGGCGTGCATGCACTAATTAAAAACCCACGATGGTAAAAGGATGAGTAAACCTACTAAATGACTCATTGAGTAAGAGGGTTGCAAACCCATCAACATCGGATCACGCATCCTTGTTAAACACCTTACTCTCAAGACGTTGGAGTAAGTTCGATGCGTACCCCACGACGGATACACATCAATGCACACTGTGCGCGTTTAACAAATTAGGAGTTAAGACAATTAACCCCTTAATATGGTATTAGCAGCACGCTGCAATCCATACACTTGTGCATCCCACGATGGATACACAACAACTTGTGCATTTCATACACAATTATGTTATACACGATCATGTCATACACGACTATGTCATAAATTTCATACACGCTTATGTTTTACACAATTAAGTCATGAATTTCATACACGATTATGATATAAGTGATTATAGATTCTCGTAATCTTTTGTAAATGTGTTTATACAAATGGTTTGATTCTTAGACATCTTTTACGCAAAGACAAAATAACTAAGTACAAACGTTATAACCACAATCAAATTTGATACAATATGCATACAATCGTATTTTTCAAATCAACACTTTATTATGGATAACAAGTTCATAAAAAGTACATATTCAACATGCATACGTGCAACAAAAAGTGGACATATCACAAAACATCACTACATCCAAACAGCCTATATACTATGAGTACGTTTGAGCCCTGAGCTACCCGCTCGGCGCGCCACAATACCAGCATCTTCAAGCCTACGCAACAGGTCAACATCCTTGGGTGCTACCGTTGGCACGCTAACAGGCACTCCATCAGATCTGGGGATGTGAGCCGCACCAAGACCACAAAGAATGGCTTTCCCCTTCACGCCCTTCTTCCGGGCAAGTCTCATCTCATGGGCTTCTAAGGACTCCCTCAATGGAATTTCCTTCTCAAGGGCAAAAGGGTTGAGGATGTCACGGGGGCGAGCAAAAATAGGCACATGTAGCTGCGACACATCCGGCTTCAGAAAGTAGTCAAGCTGCGCCTCAGCATCCTCGGATGAGTGCCTAGCCAAGGTTAAACCCTGCATGATCACGCCTATGGGGTAATCCTGGTCACGCTCCAGCTGAGCAATATGAGGAAACTCTAAAAGTTTCAACTTCTCCATAGCCGCAACAAGTTCACCATAAGCGTTCTCGTTATAACCAGGTACTTCGGAGGGAGACATAGTCAAAACCTTGGACGCACACAGCTCCTTTACAGCTTCTGCCTTACCGCGTGCCAGTGCACATTGAACCACATCCCCAAAGGAGTCCTTGACCTCTTGAGACTCCAGCGACGTCAAGGCAGCAAGACGCAAGCCATGGCTGATAAGCCACCTGCGCTCAGCAATAGTTGACACCAAATGAGGATACAACTCCTCATCATATTTGATGTTGAGCTTGCGCAGCTTGCTCTCCTGATTCTCCAGTAAACTCTCCACAGCCTTGCGGAATTCATCCAACTTAGAGATGAGTTTCCCCTTGTTTAGCTCCATATATTTCAAGGCCCAAAGGCAGGAGGCCTTGTATTCTTTTGCTCCAGTGCGCTCTTTATTCAGTTCGGCCAGGAGCGACATCTTCTCATCAGCAATTTTCTGGGCGTACATAGCGGATGCCCTCACTTCAGCCTGCGCATCAGCCAACTGCGCCTTCAGAATTTCAATCTCCTTGTCCTTCTGCGCAACCTGGCTACCCTCACCACCATATTGAGCCTGTAGCCGCGCAACCAATGAAGCCTGGTGCGCAGCAGCCAACGCCAACTCTTCTATAAGGCGATCTGTTGGCGCATCTTCAGAAGATTTTTCCTCATCCACTGGACTCTCAGCCACAAACTCACCAGCATATGCAGAACCAGTCTTGGGTGGCGAATTCCCAACATACGCATCATCATCAACAGCAGTTTCAGCACTGCATGCAAATAACAAAGTTACTTTATAGTATTAAACGCGGATTAAAGGACTGAAGATCTAAAGATACAAGTACTTACTTGGGGGGAGGAGTTTTATGCGATGACGCATCCTCCTCAGATGATTGCCCGACAGAAATAGCAGGGCGCTTACTTGATGTCCCTGCGCCATCATCACCAGACGATCTCTTGCGCTTTAACCCTTGGCCCTCCTCCTCAGACTCATCCATAGCACTCCCCGACAAGTCTATATGCAATAACTCCACAGGGATTTGCGACCCAGGAGCGGGAAAGCTACGCAGAGGAGTAGCCATAGTGACACCTGTGGGGACCTCCTCTGTCTCCTCTGTCTCCTCCTGCGCGATCACCATCGTGCGCCCCACGGTAGCTTGTAGAACTGGCTCCTTGCCATCTCTCAAAGGGCGCACCCCTACGGTCACTTGAGTGGGCTTCGCCAAGCGAACAACACCGAATAGATCCATCTCTGCGCAACAAAACAACAAACAAACACAAAATGTGTTAGATAAGCTACAAAGGGAAGAACGCTTACAACTACTAAGCGAAGAGGAAGGAAGAGACAAGCACCCACCCCGGCTATTTTCATCCAAAAATGTTGGCACTTCTTCCGGACTACCGAAGTAATTGCGACTGATGCCCATGTGCACCAAAAACTCTTCTGGATACGCTTTGATCGGTATGCGATTGGTATTTATCGTATCCGCATCAGCTACGTTATACAATCCGGGGTCTGGACGCTCATCTCTCGGTAACGATTCTTGAGTATAGAACTCAAAAATCCATGGAAAAAATGCACTATCAATCCAGAAGAACTTTTCCCTCCAAACCCTCAGCGCGTCTAACTTCTCCGTATAGCACTGCAGTGGCCCTGCGCGCTTGGAGAAAGACACCCACCCGTTTGACCACGACGTGTGGTAAAACGCGCGGAATAGATGGATTGTGGGTTCTATCGCTAACAAGCGACAATTCACTTCAAAATTAGTTATTTTTGCTGCACCTATGCAGTGCAGCTGGGAAATATGAAGACGATAGTGGTTTAGAATATCGCACAAAAAAAGGGAAATGGGCGCACGCTGGTTAGCGAATTCGAAAAAACGAGTGTATACCCCTACTTTCCCTTGCGGGAAATTCGCTATTGACGCATTTGCGGCCGAAACTACCGGATGCAATGCGAGAGGGATGTAATAATCTGAGGTGAACTGACGAAGTTCATCCTCAGATATATCGGAATTAATATCGGACAATTGAAGAACCATGATTAACCTTCAATAAAGCGCACGCGCTATTACCTTAGCTTTTGTTGATTTTTTGATCGCTGTTTGAAGGTTTAACAATGGTGGAAAAGGTTGGTTTTTACTGTGATAACCACAGTGAAATGACGGCTCAACTTTATATAGGGTTACACATATTCGTGGATGAATGACATGTGTACCCCACTTGTTCCAATCATGTGGCTGGGAACCCAAAAGGTAAAGCACTTTTTCACCCACCCTCACGATTTTCGAAGGAGATACGGATGTACTTGGACTAGGTTAGTTTGCTACTTTTGGCGGGAAACACTTGAAACTTCCCCGCTACGCATCGAGGAATATTTTTGCAACATTTGTTAGTCTAGCATCCGCAGTCGTTGTACTACGCATACTAGACTGGGGGGACATGATGACGTATAGTCCGCATTCGGGTCACGAACCCGACCCATGTACACTACTAACATTTAAGCCCATCACGAATGGGCTCAAGCTCATCACGAATGGGCTATCACGATAACGGTTTGGGCTCACGATGGCCCAAACCCAAAGTTATTTATGGTTTTGATATAGGATATCCCTTATTTATGGGATATGTATCAAATAACCGCCCCATGCGGGATACGCTGAGGAGTGAGGAACACGAAACCAACTAGGTGTTCGTGTGTATATAAAAAGTCCTTCGACTCTCATCAAAGGTACGATCTACAAAACTCGAACTCTTCAACTAAACCCTAAAAACCGATTACTTACTCTCACGCCGGAGGATAATCGTGGGAGACAATCCCACGATAAGCCTAACGGTGTCTTTTTGTTTTCTTAGTGCGCAGGTCTCAAGCATTAAGATCTGATTGGTACGGAATCAAGGAACGCCCAACTTTTGTATCAACAATGCCATCATCATCAATCAGAAGGGTGTCCTCTCAGTAACCAGATAATATCAGGGGTGTCCTCATGTATCAAATGGAGTAGCTAGCTCCCAGAGGTTGTGAAAGACGTGTATCGCACACACCATCAGTCACCAGAGATATAACAGATAATATAAACAGATAACAGAAACAGAACAAATCTAGGATGCATCCATACGCCCCAGGTGGCCAGAGTCTACCAATACACACCAGATAAAATAAAGTCAGGGACGGGACAGGTCATCACTCTCCTGCCCTAGAGTCATGCCATCGGTGCATCAATGACATGGACATGAAACCCTCATGCTTAGTGAGGTGGCTCGGGTATCAAACCGTGGTCAGGGTCAAGTATCAAGTATCAGGTCAAAATCAGAGTGTCATATCAGAAGGTTCATAGCATAAGGTTCATGTCAAATAATTCAGAAGTAAATATCAGAGGTTCAAAAATCGGATAGGTTTATATCAGAGTTTATAACAATGTTCAAGTCCAGTTTCAGAATAGTATATCAGATTAATGCTTATATCGAAGTTCAAATTAAGTTTCAAAACAAGAGTTTATAACCAGGTTTAGAATAAGGTTCAAATCAAGGTTCAATAGGTCATATCAAAGTTCATAATCAAAAAGGTTTATAGGTTCATAGAAAGATTTTAATTCAAAGGTTTCATATTAAACTTGTATTTAAAATAATCTTTCAGTGACTTTCATAAAATGATGTTTAGTAAAACCTTTTTATAAAGATAGTCTTTAAAGAAATTTTCATAAAACTTTTAGTCCTTTAGTGCAGTTCCAATTCAAAAATTGGTATAACATCGTATCCAAAACTTTTCAAAAACATTTTCATATCATTAAGGAAAGTTTCCAATTTCAGTTCTAATGTCAAAATGAATCTTCAGGGTATTCAGAGGTTTGCATATTCAGGTCACAAGGTGAAGAACGAATCATGTCAAGTATCAAGGAATAAAACAGGGTTCAGTTTATCAAGGGAACTCAGAATCAGATAACATGTCAGAAGGGTTCATAATCAAATTCTTATAACAAGGTTCTAATCAGGGATTTATAGGCAAGGGAATCATATGAAAGGTTCAAGTAAAGGGAATCATAGCAATGGCATTAATACAGAAACTGACAGATCAGAAAATGAAAGAGATCATGAGAAACCTTACAAGAAAGGTCAGAATATCTGTACCTTATTAACCAAGTAAGCAGAATCACAAAACAAACACTGACAGGAAAATCAGTCACTCCTTCTTCGGACCTAGAGGAGTAAAAGACAGAATTACTATTGGTTCCAATCTACAGATTTCGTTATCTTTCCATTTTAAGTAACTTTCTATTTTTAGCAGGTTTCTGTTTTTATCAGGTTTCCCGACTTAGTAAGTTTCCAGAATTAGTAGGTTCCCATATTTAGAATATCATAAGTTTAAGTATTCAAATGTGACAATGATATTATTTCAAGGTTCATAATGTTGATTATATAAGTTTAGGGTTTATTATGCAATTATAACAAGTTTAGGGTTAATAGTGTCATTATGATAAGATTAGGGTGTAAAATGTAAATATTATCAAGTTACATGTTTTCATCCGTTAAGTCCCTTAGTTTTAGAAAAATGACAATTTAGACCCTTTAGTTTAGAAAATAAACACATTATACCTTTTAAAACCCTTTTACACTTTTTACAAATTTTACACATGAACTGGTCCTGTTTAGTCGAATTTTTCATCCATATAAGAACCCAGAATTAAAATTCCCAAAAATTCACAAACGTACCCATATTTCTTAAGAACCTACCCTAATTTTTCCAGAATTTATTATTAAGCATAACTATAGTCTAAAAATCCCTTTTAGTCAAGTCATCCAGATTACTGATCAGTTTTAACATACGAAAAGTTTGCAGTTCAAAGCCCCATCACAATAGTTTATAAAAATCCACAAAAATTACAGAAACTAAATTATATCCCAAATATTATTCTGCAGAAATTTTAGGTCATAACTCGTTATAGATTTCAAATTAAAAATCATAAACTACAGGTGAATTTTCGTAACCCGAAATACAGTTTTGACACCCGATCTCATAAATTAGAAAAATGTGACTTCCCGACCTCTAAAAATTACAAGGTTAATTTTTACAGAAAGCTATTTCATTGAAATTCATTTTAGACCCCAGAAACGCCCAAAAACACTTTTTATCATTTAGTTACAGGCGATCAAAGTCGGACTAATTTTCCTGGACAGAAACTGTTTCATTATCTCATGCAATCTTTTAGGGTTTTATACTCAATTGCTTAATCCTTGATACAAAAAAAAAAAAAAAAAAAAAAAAAAAAAAAAAAAAAAAAAAACAATCAAGGTCGGTTTAGGACAGATTTGGGTCGACCCTAGAGTGGTCTTATCCCGTTCATACAAATTCAAATCGAACCATAGCAATAAGCCGATTACATTAGGGTTCCATATTCGTGCTTTCATGTAGTGATTATCATTTTATGTGATTCTTGATTCTATTAATTTATGTATTAAGAAACACGACAAAAACATCAAGAAACAAATGAGGATCACACAAAAATAATGTGTATTGAACAAGAGTGATACTTTTACCCTCGATGCGTGATCAAGAAGAAACAAGAATGGATCGAATCACCCAAAATTTCCCAGCCGAGACTTAGCAACTCCCTTCGAATTGCCTACTAAGGTCACGATCAACACACCACCTTAAGCCAAGAAAATCACCACGACAGGAACACAAAATAGGGTACACAAGAATCTCTTGTTGTCTTGCTTCTGCTCGAACAGAAATGAAAAGAAGAGGACAGCAGCCGAAAATTTTAGTGAAAGAGGGATTAGGGCTTATTCAAAATTCGAATAGAATAACATGTTACATAAATTATTACCTTTGTTATACGAATTGAATGAGAAGATGAGGATCAAACCTCCTCCTTTGGCTGTGATGGATCGAACAGGAAAGACAATAGGGAGGCCGAATTTTTTTGAGAGAGAGAGGGAACTAGGGTTTGATAATTATCGGTATTGAGGTATAAGGAAGAAACCGTGTTTTGTTTTTGTGGTATTTTGGGAAAGGATCAATCACATTAATGGGCTAATTAATCTTATTTAGTAAAATGTATGTGGACCTTTTTGTATTCAAAGGGGGGGGGGGGCGGCCATATTAGTGTAGTTTTCTTTTTTTTTCTTTTTTTTTTTTGTACAAACATTATATTGTAAGGTTTTAATTATATTGGAACTTAGGTTAGTGTTACTTAGTTAATATTCGTAAGTTCTCAAAAATTTAAATTCGAGGGTATTTTTGTCATTTCATATTATGTTAAATTTCGGGGTTTTACAACATTCATGAGGAAACTCACAATTGTGATTCTTAGTGATTGAGTGGAAATTCCTGCCAGGGTAAACATCAAACAGCCCTGACAGCAGGTCACTTCGGTAATCCCTTGTTGGTTACGCTTAGTGTTCACGATGGTTCCAAACGGTCTACAGTCGTGGAGTGATACTTCGGTATACTTCAGCGACTCACCCTGAATCGTTGATACACTTTGGTGTATCTGTGTTAGCTCTCTTGGGGGCATCCGATTCAAAACGGCCTTGGCAAGGATTAGAGAAAGTTTTCACACTATGCATTTAACGATCTCGAAGTCCGAACCTGTAAGTGCCGGATGCTTTATTGATAATTGTTTTCATGCAGGTACTTATGGAGATCGGGAGTTCCACTACCACCATGATCATCAACTAACTTCCAGCTCCACATGCTCATACCAACAACATTACGAAAGATAAAGTTATGGAAAATTCAAAGAAAGTTCTCATCAAAGATCAAAGCAGAACAAAGTTCAGAATGATTCTGCGTCAAAGTCAAAGAATATGCAAAGTAAAGAGACAAAGATCAAAGTCAAAGAATGGGAACTGCAAATGTATGAAACTCAAAGTTAACAAGAAGTATGAGCATGTTGGAAAGACATAAAGACACCAGTTATGAAGACGTTGATGAAAGGTAGGCGAATATCACAAATGATCACAAGAACAAGAACGAAGAACAAAGATCACAAAGCATGATTGGAACAAAGAATCTAGCAAAGCTATTACACAAAGACTCAAAGTTCAAGACAACAAGCATCAAAGAAGATCATCCATTTCTATTAGAGGACCCATAACTCACATGTCACAGAAAGAGATCTCAATGATCACCCTTTACTAAAGGGCCTTTAGGGGGAGATTGTTGGAAACGCAAAAGTGATGATCATAAATGTAATCAAAGAGAGATCTCAATGATCGTCCCTTAGGGGGAAATTGTTGGGAACACTTAAAGTGACGATCATTATCGAGGCAATGAGTCTTGTAATATGGTCATGTAATAGCTTGTTAGAATCGTAAAAATATAGTCTACATGTTAGTAGAAGTGTGCCGTCTAGTTTAGTCATAGTAATTAGGCTAATGTCGAATTAGTGAAATATGTAAACACGACACACTTTTTTATCTCATCTCATGGAAGACTATATATACTTGTAACCTCTCATTAGAGAGGTGTTGGTTGTTCATGCAATAGAGAAATTCTCTCTGTATTCTCTCTAGTTACTCTCTCTCTCTAAACATATAATCTTTCTCTCTCTAATACTTAATATATGTGTACCCTGATATGATTTAAGAAGGGTGACTAACATTAACTAATGTCTTTTTTAATTGCTTGATATATAAAATCGACATTTATTTTAAAACATCTTAAAATAAAAACGTAAACATATACGGAATATGTTGAAACGAAAAGAGTATATAAAAACAAGTGAAGTAGAAGGTTAACTTTTGAGTGTTGCATTATTAAGAATTCAAGATCTTGTTAAAAAAGAATGAATTTAAGATCATCTTTGAAAGCGACCAGAATTATATCAAGTTTAATATAACTAATCACAATTCGTGCTATTTGATTTATATCTATCTTAATAATAACAAATTTGGTCTACTTTGAATGCTACTTTTTCATATTTAACTAGAGTACTATGATTCGCTGAAACTATTTAATAAAAGTAACTATTTTAGTTGGTTAATGGTTTTGGCTTGCATACTTTTCTTATTATTAGAAATGTATTATGTTTTGTGTGTCTGTTTTTGTATGTTCTTGTGTTTTTTGTTTGTGTGCTGGAGTGAGGGATAAAGAGAAGACGGGTACATGTGTGGTTAATTAAACGGGTTTTTTTGTAATTATGTTGGTGCGTGTGTCATATAGCATATTTGGATGTGGCTGCTTTTTATTGCTTCTAAATATCTCATTTTAAAAGTGCATAAATTTCTAAAATTATCTATTAAATATACTTTCATCGCTTGTGTTGTTTGTGGGAAAATAATCCCTGCTGCAAAAAGCAGAGCTTCCTCTCTACTGCTAGATGTAAATAAAGGACCAGTTATGTACATCAGAGATGTTATCAGTGACCATTTATATACAATCAAAAACCATTTTGCATTACAATAGCAAATAACTCCCTATTGTTTGCAGCATGGATGTTATCCCCATGGTTTAGGCTGCTAGCACTGGACCGGATAATATCGATCATCACCATCGATCGATCGATTTAACCGATCGATCTTGCCATTGTGGAGTGTGGATTGAACATCGATCGCCGGCAACAATTTTGCAATATCGTTCGCCTAGCCGAACGATATTTCTACCATTTCATTTCGTATAATCCCAAATTTAAAAGAAAAAAAAATGATGATGCAATATGGGTTGCCACTGTGATGAGAGAGATGAATATGGGTTGAAGAGAGAGAAAGCTGAGGTGGCAGCCGGAAAGATGATGCAATATAGATCACCACTGTGAGCAGCCTGGTTTATACACAATCAAACTACTTTTTACTTCTTCCAATACAAATACACTATTAAGGGATTGTTCGGTCGGAGGAAATTAGAGAAATTTGGAGGCATTTGAATTTGAAATTACATGTTATGTCTGTTAGGTTAGCCTATTAATAGACATTTAATTTCCATAAAATGGAAAAAACATGGGTATTTCAAATTCCTTAAAAGAGTGGGATATTTAAATTTCCATTTTTGTCCATCAAAAGTCAAAGATATAAAATAGACAAAATTTTAACAACCAAACATGTATGAGAATTTTAATTTCTAAGATATAAAATTAGACAGATTTAAAAATTCCATGAAATTTGAAATTTCTTCATTTTAAATTCCACAAACCAAAACCCCTTAATAAAAACTAAGTCTAAAAAGAATTGGTCAATAGACATTAAAATTTGAAATCATAATTTCTAAAGAGTTGTATGGTTTATAGATCATCAAGACATCAACCTAGGGCTGGGCAAACGACCCGAACGGACCGGACCGACCGAAGGATCGACCGAGACCGGACCGGACCAGACCGGACCGACCACATTCGGTTCGGTCCTCGGTCTTGGCATTTTGGCTAATTCGGTCCTCGGTCCGGTCTGGTCTGGACCACAATCCGATTATTTGGCCTTGTTGGACCGGACCGACCGAGACCGGACCGGACCGGACCGGACCGACCACATTCGGTCCGGTCCTCGATCTTGGCATTTTGGCTAATTCGGTCCTCGGTCCAGTCGGTCCGGTCCGGTCCTTGACCGATGCTCACCCCTAAAGAGTTGTATGGTTTATAGATCATCAAGACATCAACCTACTTTTTGATTCTCTCAATACAAATAAACTAATAAATTTCAAGTCTAAAAAAATTGGTCAATCTATATTGAAATTTGAAAATAATAGTTGCTAAAAAGTTGATTTATAAGGATGGGCGCAAAGGATAGGTCGACCGATTGAGGATTGACTGGGCGATCGATCGCCCCTACTGTGGGGTGTCGATTGGCTCCTTTTTTTGTGTTAGTCGAGTGGACGACCGAGTGAGATTGCAAGATATGGACAAAAACATCCAATTTCCAATAAATTGTGACCGTTTGGTTAAAAAATTAAAAAAAAAAAAAAAAAAAAAAAAAAAATTTTAAAAAAAAAAAAAGTGACCGTTTGGTTAAAAAAAAAAAAAGAAAAAAAAAAATCTTTTTAACTCTTAAAATTTAAACACTTTTAACACTATAAATAACCCATTCATTTCACTATTTTATTTACACATTCAAATTACAACTCTCTATATACACATTCAAACACATTCTCTCAAATCTACATAATGTCGTCTTACGAGCTATTTTTTGCCACTTTATCTTCGGACGATGAAGATGAAGTTACTAGCGAGCTTGCGATGTTTACGGAAGCCTGTTGGGAGGCTTTTCAAGCGTCAAAGCAAAAACTCACACGAAACCAAGTTGAGAGGGATCGTTACGGTGCTCATAATCGTTTAGTGGCGGCTTACTTCTCCGAACACCCAGTGTATGACGAAGCAACATTCCGTACGCGGTTCTGAATGAGCCAAACACTATTCACACGTATTGTTCGAGAGATAACCGATCATTCCCGTTATTTACAACAAACTCCTAGTTGTACAGGCACACTTGGTATTTCCCCATTGATGAAGTGTACTTCGGCAATTCGTCAATTGGCATATGGAGCCAATCCTGATGCTCTTGACGAATATCTGCAAATGGGTGCGTCAACATATCGTGAGGCTCTCCAAAAATTTTGCCAGTGCATCATGGAGTTATATGGTGAATATTTTGCGAAAGCCAACATATACTGACATTGATTTCCTGGGATGATAGGAAGCATTGATTATACAGATTGGCCATGGGTGAATTGCCCACACGCTTTAAAAGCTCAATTTGCAAGGGGTGATCACGGGCCAGATCCATTCATTTTATTGAAAGCGATCGCCTCCCACGATTTATGGATTTGGAAATTTGGTGTCGCCGGGATAAATAACGATGTGAATTTTTTACGTCAGTCGCCTCTTTTCAATGATCTCAAAGCGGGGAGAGCACCGGATATGGAATTCGATGCTAACAGTTTGACTTACAAACGGGGATATTATCTTGTGGAGCGAGCTTTTGGTCTACTAAAGAGGAAGTCGCTAATGATTAATCATTCGGCTAGAGGGTTAGACATAAATCGACTGTCAGATATAATGTACACATGCATCATATTACATAATATGATAATCCAGGACAACAGAGAAGCGATATCTCCCACATTTTTTTGAGGGCAGCAACACCGTGATTATGATCCCTTAAGAACGCATGAAGAATCGTTGGAAATTACTCGGGAGATAGTCAACAGAACAACTCATCTAAGCCTAAAATCCGATTTGGTGGAAGACATTTGGCGTCGTGAAAATCAAGACTAGTTTAGTCATTTTATTATTGTAATGTTTTAATTTTATTTGAATTATTATGTAATGTTTTAACTATTAATGAAATTTAAGTTTGTTGTTAAAAATGTTTGAAAAAAAATGATGGTCGCCTTTACTGGGGAAAAAAATCGCCTGTTGATCGCTGCAGAGAGAAAGCTGATGTGACGGGTAAAATGATCGTTGTTGCTTGTCACTACTGTGCCCAGCCTAATGGTCAACAAATTTTACATCGTAATAAACAAGTAATAAACAAAGTTATATAATTAACTACCCTTAACAAAGTTTGGCAGCTGAAGGACATGTTGAAGCAAGTACTATAAGATTTCCGCATTGGTCTAGTCCACCTCAATCCCATCCATATGAACACATCATGATTGCACACGTGAACGATAACCCTTATTAGGGTGACACTAAGGGAATGTTATCCTTTACCGTTAACTCATCCATCATGGACGTCATACATAGGTGATATTGCCTGTAAGTAGGAATACCTATATCTTAGCCGACAAAGTAATTATGGTAAATATCATTATCGTGTTCTGAAGCTTATGACCTTGATTAATATAGTTATGTAATAGTTTTGTAATTTTGATAATACTTTTATCAATAAATAAAAAAAGTTGTTTGTTTACTTTGTTTATTTTATATTTGTATATTTATTTGTTTATTTTTCATTTGTATATGTGTTATGATTAGTTGATTATTATGTAATGATTAATTGTTAGAAAATCTAAAAATTATATTAGTGATCTTTTAATGATTGAAAGGAGATAAAATATAATGATGAGACATAATAATTAGGTTATACGAGGCATTCAGACTCGTGTGATTTTGTATAAAATTGTTTTACGTAATGTTTAGCATAAACCGCTGAAGTATAAATCTAATGGTGCATCTGATTGAAACGCGCATCGCAATTCTTAGCAAAATAGTTATAAAATAAGTTAGTTAACCTCGAATCTAACATAATCATTAAGTGTTAAGCCCCAAATCGACTTGATCAATATTCACATAGCGTGATAGTTTGGTTTCCCAAATACTCGATAAATATAAACTTAAACAACCCAAAATAAAAATCAAACGCATAAGACTCTATAACAACGGTAATATTTTGAATTCTCAAAATAAAATTTAACATCTATAAATTTACGTTATTATAAATTAACACTATTAATTAATTTCTTTAAATAACATTAACCATAAAAAAGTTTAATGTCCTCCTCCCTCCCACATGTGTAAGTCAAGAAGAAAAACCCACCCATCTCAGAGAACTATATGCTGGATGCAGGAAAAATTATGAACATCATATCCAATCTTCTTCATCCTCTTTTGAAACCCTAAATAACTACAAATTAAGATCAATACGAAAACATTGTCAGCAAAGTAAGATTATTTGGATATAATCTTGCTAATGCATCTTTAGTAGTAATGTTTAATTGCTACTCAAGCCTAGAGTTGGTTGACCGCATTGCAAGTCTTTCGATATAGGAACCAGTGGTGAGCATTCTTTATCTTCTTCTTTAGCTATGATCACTTGTATTTTGAACTAGAGCAGGTTTTATCTTTGAAGGGAAGTTTTATAGGCCCAAGAGTTAACTGGTCGGGTTCCAGCTTGCGTACTAAAGCTGCTGGTTATGGGCTAGTAATACTCCTCCTCTTTGCAAGCCATTTCAATTTTATGCAGTTAGGAAGAAAAGGTTTTGACAGACACAGTTGCTTTTACAGGTTTTATTTGCTAAGCTTATACTTGCAGACATGAATAAAGAATTCAAAGGAGTATGGTTGATATATATCTTATCTGTGTCGGTATTTTTTGAAAATTTCAATTTTGCTATTTTCCTTTAGCTTCCTTTTTAAGAAGGACAAAATTCAGTTTACTAAGGTTTTAGTAATACGCAAGTGAAAGTTGATAGTATTGGAATTCGAAAAATTTCAATTTGCAGTTCATAAGATAAGTAATGTATGAAAATAGTAGGTGCATTCATAAAATTAAACATAGCCAAAAATGAGTTATGTGATGAATAAGGCATACTATCACATAATCCTAACAACGCTTGGGGTTCATTTTATTTTTTTTCCTAACTACTTATTTGTGAAGCGCTTCAATCATCATGTTATTTAGCATGGTTGGCCCTTGAAAGTTTCCAAACTTCAGTCACCTATTCTGACTCAGATTATTCCACAATGTATCTAAAATCATTGGAGACAAAAAAAAAAAAAAAAAAACACTTGTTATTAGTTGGTACAATATTAATTTAGTGTGTAAGTTTATAGTGGAATGACCTTTTCTTTTTCTTCTGATCAGAACCCCCACCAACCTTGCCACCTTCGCGTCTGAATCTTCGACAACGTATCTAAAATGATTCAACCAAAATTGACATGTTAGTGGTTCCAGGAGTATTCATTCGATGTATAAATTTATATTGTTATTGGATGTGAATTCATAAATTGTTTTCTTACCTTTTCTTTTTCCTTTCCTCGGTATGTTTTGTACCAGATAAATTGTAAGCGACGTTGTAAGGTTTCTCCACCGATTAAGGAACTTGTTCACATAGTCTTTACAAACTCTCGAGTTAGCTACTCGGGGAGTGAACTAGGGCGAGGAAATGAATCTTCGTGGCCGATCCATTATAAATACTTGTGTCTCGGTTTGATCTTTCCATCCGTTACTTATTTATCTTGCATTCTTACTTATTCTCATTATTATTGTTTACATTCTTGTTTGAAGATTAGATGGAACAACCTCATCCCGACCACTAGTAGCATCCTTTATTGTTGGTCTAAGATCACTATCAACAATTATATACCAAAGACCAGTATCTTTCGATTTCACATAAGTTTCAAAATGATTTTTCCAATAGATAAATCAACTTGATTCAAAAAGTGGTGTTCTTTGCGTAGCTTGCCCTACTTTGTAATTTTCAAAATCCATGGTTAGATCCAAGTTTTAAAATAAAATATATTTTAAAAATCTTGAGTAACTTAGCTCTTGATGCCAATTGTAAAAGACTAGAAGGGGGTTGAATAGTTTTACTGATTTTTAAATTTGGTTTCTTTCGAAACTTTGATATGAAATCGACAAGTATAGTAATAGACAAACAAGTAATAATGTAAAGCAAGATATGTTAGGTCTTATTATCAATCTCATGGTTACTAGATAGATTTAGAAAGAGAGAAAGATGTAGGTTAAACTCAAGTGTAATGTAGAAATGAATAATGTATTAACCAACCACCCTTCCCTTCAATGAGAGGGGTATTTATATTGTTTAACATGAAATGGGCTTGGCCCTAAATAGAAAAGAAATAGAGATGGGGCGCAGCCCATATAAGAAAATAAGTATTGGGCCACGGCCTATGGGCCTTCTACACAGGCCGTAGCTTAAAACTAACCTAAAGGCCTAAGCAACCTATTACATAATATGATCGATACTTCAATAATCTAAGACGAGTTCCCAACAATCTCCCCCTAAGTATTGATCATCGAGGTTGCTTGACGTAATCTTTGCTTCGTAGGATTCGACGTCATCTGGATCTTTGTTCTTTGTTCTGGACTAAGTGATATGGTAACATAAGGATCTGCCTTCCACCGACATTCTTTAACTCTGGTGTCTTTGTGTCTTTTCCGCCATGCTCATATGTCTTCTGACTTTTGTTCTTCATGTATCAAATAATACTTACTTCATAAGCTTCGATCTTTGACTTGTGAAATGTTGTATTGCTTGATCTTTGACTTTTCATCGGGATATGAGCATGATGAACTGATGTCAATGGAATTTTCGGTCTCCATGATTCGCTGCATGTAAACAGTTAGCAATAAATCATCCGGTACATACAGGTTTGGACTTCGAGATCGTCAACAGCATAGTGTGAAGACTTTCTCTAATCCTAACCCAGGCTGTTCTGAATCGGATACCCCCGAAAGGGCTTACACAGACGCACCAACGTGCACCCACGATTCAGTGAGTCGCTGGATATCACCCCACGACTGTAGACCATTTTGGAACTAACACTAAGCGTAACACACAAGGGATTACCGAAGTGACATGCTGTCAGGGCTGTTTGATGTAGACCCTGGCAAGATTTCCATTCAATCATTGAGAATCACATTTGTGGTTTCTCTCATGAATGTTCTCGGCAGACTGCTAAGATCTGCGTAGGACTCTTCTTAATTTTACAGCTGGAGCCCATAAAGTAGAACATCTAGTGTAATGCTAAGTGTCCCTATGAGATCTCTTGTTGTATCTCTTGACTCTAGACTCGATTTACGCATACTTGTTTGGTCGTCGGAGGCGTGGAGCAGAGTGCCTCCTTTTCAATATCAACACATCTCGGACTGAGAGGTTGATAGATGATGAAGGGTTCTCCGTGTGAAATGAAACAAGTGTCTTTTGAGAGACACCTGAGTGGCTAGAAGGTTTAGTGCAGTGCTTTACTAGGTCCATGATGGCTTAATCTTCAATACTGGCGTTACCGTAGTAACAACCAGTAGCATACGTATTGAACCCGATTTCTGTCTTAAGGTTGATCATATGGAGGGCTATTTCTTTTCACCCTTTTCGTTACTTTTCTTTTTAATTCTTCAACCCCTTCTTTCTCCTTTCATTTCTTTTCTCCTTTTATCATTATACCTAGGACTTTCTAGTTCTAAACTATTGGTATTGTCCTTGGGTAGATCCCTCCAGCTCTGGCGGATCATAGGACGGTTTCCTAACCTTAGTCACCTTATAACTCCATGACTAATCCTATGTATGCCATAAACCAAACCTTTTTAAAAATCTCTCAAAGTGTTTATGATTATTAAAACATATTTTGTTAACACTTTGAGAGTTTAGTGATTTTCAGAAATACTCCCCCTTAACATGTGCTCAGAAGTATTTAAGATAAATTTGCGCGAGACACGTTTACATCACTAGTAGAACTAGCTTGAAATTATTACCCGTCCAGATCATATTCAAGGAAAATCGCTCGAAATCGGTACATTTTACTCAGACACGTCCTTTGCGAGACACGTTTACATCACCAGATGAACTGGCTTGAAATTATTACCCGTCCGGGACATGTCTTTTCGATTACTTACTTTTTCGTCAATTCAAGGGTAAATCTGAGTCGAGCTCTCGTGAGATTACAACTTTACTTTTACCATATTTTAATCATTCACTTATTCTCCCCCTCAAAAATAGCATACTCATGTTGTTTTTGTTAAACTTTTGATTAAAATATGCTCTTTTTGAGGTTTACGGGAAGAATTTCAAGAACTTTAGTTTTCAGAACAAAGATGTATTTTCAAAAACTCCCCCTTAACAAGGGAATACTTGTTCTTATGAGCAGAATTTTGAAAAACTTAGAAAAAAATTCCGGTTAATTCTACTCATAAGTAAGAAGCTTTCGCTCCTTTGATCAGGATTGAGGAACTGAAGCATACCTCAGGGTCCTTTCATTACAAGAACGGGTTGTGCACTGTCATGTGTGCACAAGCCATAGTCATATTAACAAATGATGAAAGAATGAGAGGAATATAAACCAATGATACCATACGTTTATTCAGGACGTCGGAAGGTAAGAATGTTGGGAATTCTTGGACATCCACCCACATAACTTTCGAATCGCCTCATCCGCTCACGAAACTTAAGCCTTCGGTCGATGCGGTCGATGAACTTGTATGCTTGTTTGACGTCATTTCTAGTCCACCACATATGCCTTAGCCATCCTATCTTCAGCCCCTCTCTATGGTTCTTCAAAATCTCTTCAAGTTCAGACTTGACACGTAACAAAGTCTCATCACCGAATTTGTGGATGTCCTGAAAACCCATGAACCTTGGTGACCTTTTATCCCTTACATATACCAACCCAAATGGTCTGTCACCAAAAGTATAAGGTATCTTTTCTACGATCCCTGGTGGTCGGAGATTAGGCTTGACCAGATTTAACTTCGTCTGGTAACTTTCTACCCCAAGATGAACATCCTCAACTCTTGATCTGATTACAATATTACGGATGTAAATCAGAATAGAGTTGATGATGTCGTACTGAAGACGACCCGGTAAATGCTCAAGCTTGCCTTGAATCTTAAGGAGATACATATCTTCAATGTCGTTGATATTCAGATACAGATAATCAGCTTCTTTGAAGGTGTATTCCTTTCCGTCCTGTCTTCTTACGGTGATCTTCGTCAGGAAGTTATACCCATACTTGGATTCAGTTTCAGCGCTGGTGATAGAAAGAATCCGACTATGGTGATAGACATCGGTCTTCGAGGGTTTTGTAAGCTTATACTTATAAAACCATTTCCGCATATCCGGCCAGTGATAGATACCGAGTACGGCTTCGTCGTTATATTCTTCAACTTCTTTGAGGAATAACTCGTCCATGTGTTCTTCAAAACCATCTATCACGTAGGAAGCTGCCGGACACTTAGTGAGGGATGTAGCATACCGCTTTTCAGGGTCCGTATTACCATAGATCAGATACTCCAAGTCTTTATTGAAGAAGTATGCCTTAGGTATCTGTAGGTTGTGAGAGGGTTCGATAAGGGGTAGAGGTTTTGAATAATCCCGAAGATTAGAGGAGCCAGCAACATCCCAATTCACGTTCTCTGACATTGCCCTTGCAACCTGTTCCAAGTTATACTCGAACTCCAAATGTGATGTGGTGATAGTCTTGAACTTAGTAAAACCAGCTTCGTGAACCTTGACGATGTCAGAAAGTTCTAACTGCTGAACCCGCATTGCTTTCTTTAGGCGCTTCGTAAAGTCCACAATAGATCCGTTAGTAGGAACAACATCTTTAGGAGTATCAGGGTATGCATCCACCATTTGTTCAAACCATGTATGCTTCGCAGCATCTGGGTTGACCCATTCTGGTGCAGGCATCAAAGCTGCATCAGCTGGTGGTGCAAGAAAAGATGTGACCTTTGTAGGAGCAATGTCAGCTTCAGCTTCATCCATGGTGATATCATCATGTGGCTCTCCTTCATCAAAGGCGCCCGTCTCAAGAGGCACAAACCCTTCAGTGCCAGTTGGTTGAGTGGTAGTGGTAGGTTGGGTCGTAGAAGTACCCTCCTTTCTTGGTCGTTTTCCTTTTTTCTTGGCCTGATCATCCTTTTCAGGATCATCCCGATGACGTTTACTGGGTTTGTCTTGCTTGCAGGTCTCACCCTTCTTTTCAGCTCTCCTGATTGAGTTAATCAATGCTCGACGAAGCTCTTTCTCATTAGGATCATCTGCGACACCTTCGAGCAACTTTTCTTTGAGAACATCCATAGAAGGCTCGGATGGTAAAGTCTGAAGTGTTACCGGTGTAGTTCGATGTCGGTGAGCCACAACCCGATCCAGCTTTCTTTTGACATATTTTTTCATAAGTGCTGGGATTGTCTCAAACAGATGCTCGCTGATCGCTTGAGGTAACGTATTGCTGATGTAGTGATCAGTTGCTCGCTCAATGTTATAGCCTTTGAACTCGGTCATATCCTTTTGAAGTGCTTCGAGCTTTTGATTTTGTGCAGTCACATGGTTAGTAAGTGTTGCGAACTTCTCTTCTAACTCTTTAAGTTTAGCACTGTCAGATTGTGGAGCTGTAGGTACTGGCGATGGTGGTGTGGTTCTGGATGTATCAGCCACTGGAGATGGAATGACTGGTGGGGTAGGTATTCTATTGTCACCCCTGTTTTCATTTTGATCGTCCTCATTATCATGATCACTTCCATCATCCGTCTCTTCACCACTTTCATTACTTTCATCATCTTTTGCTTTCTCAACTTCTCTATCACTCTTGTCATTCTCAATATCTTCACCGCTTTCATCATCTTCTTCAAAATCATCAACTTTACAACTTTCATCTTTGTCTTCGTCTTTATTGGATTCAGTTGCTGAGGATGAATGTACAGACTGGTTGGTTGTAGACTCGTCCTCAGATTCAGATTTTGATCCAATTTCAGAATTGCTATGTGTTGCCTCAGAATCTTCCTCAGATTGTGACATAGGCTCGTCATCACGAGGATGTGAAGTTGAACCTTCACCGTGTGACATACTTTTACGTCTCTTCTGATCTGCTTTGAATTTAGCCATGCTTTCTTCGGTGGCTCTAAAGACTTGTTCATCTTCCTCTTCTTGAGTTAACGGTAGATCAAGGGTCTTAAATGATACGTCGGTCATCTTGATCGACTTCCCTTTACCTTGGCCTAAACCCGCATCTTGTTTGGCTAGTGCAGACGTGAATCTTACCAGCGTTTTCTTGCGTTCTTCTCTCAGATCAATTTGCTGTTCCTCCTCCTCCTCAGATGATTCGTCTCTAAGTGTAAGTTTCTTCGTTGAGGCTTTAGTAACCCTCTTGGTCCTTGAAGATGAAGTAATAACTGTTTTTCCTCTTCCTCGGCCTGCCCTAGTACCCTTGACTGTAATCCCAACCTTTCCTGCTCTTTCTGCTGCATCATACCGAACGTAGGCCTCAATATTTTTCACGGGATCAGACAACAATTTTGGTGGAATCCTCAGGCCTTGTGTCGTAGTGTTGGTAGCATGAATCCTTATTATGGTAAGTAGGTGATCCATGTCTTCTGTGTGAGCTTTCTCGTTTGGACGTCTGTCTATCTCTGGATGTTTCTCCATGAAATATGAGATGATCAGTTTGGTGAAGCGAGGGAAAGGTACTTTGTAGGCTTTCTTCTGGGAAAATTGTTTGGCTTGGTAAATCATATCAGTCCAGATGTATTGAGCAAAGTCCATGTAGTGCAGATTAATTACACTGTGAAAGAACTTGAGGTGTTCAAGTCTAGGGTGTTCTAATCCTGTTTCCTTGCCTGTTATGCAATGACTGATGATGGTGAACAGTGTCAACCAAGGTTGTGGAATGTGTTTTCTGTCGATCTTAGAGCTAGAGGTGAGTTCTTCACTGTCTTCATCATAGCCAATTAGTTTCAGATTTTCGACTATTTGCTCAAAGGTGGGTTCTTTGCGAAATGACTTGTTGGGACCGGACTCTGGTGGAGGAAGTTTAAGAATAGCTCGAAGAGTGTTGACATCGAACTTGATTCTCTTGTCATCAATGGTAATAGCCATCGTCTTTGTATCTCTGCTGATAAATAGCTTGTGCCAGAACTGATTCATGTAGATTTCTGGTACAGTTGCCGACTCAGTCATGACAGAACTGACGAAATGTCGTTTTAGAATATTATCTGGCATGAGTCATGACATGGTAGTTTATCGAAATCCACCCTTGAATTAGATTTGCTGATCTTGCGTTCGTCACCTTCTGGGATCAGTTCCTCTCTAGCAATGGAAGTGTGAGACATGATTATCCTATACAGCATAAACACAAACAAACACACAAAAGAGAGTGTATATTTATGTTAGTGTGAGTGACATGTTACATGATCTAAATCGGACTAATATGAGGTATCACTTAGGAAGACTTAATCATTGATAACATGCATAGTTTAAACACGCAATCATGTATAACTCACCAGCACATACCAGCACATATCAGCACGTATCAGTAAAACACTCTTTACAACTGAACTTATGCAAAAAATTGACTAAGTCTGGAAAAAGGTTGTTACAAGGAAAAAACAACACGTTACTCGGAGGAATGGGCCTTGCTTGGAGGATTTAAAGCAAACTGTAAAATGTCTGGTCTAAGTCGGAGACTACAAGTTTCCTTACTCGGAAACTATATAAAACCCTCCTAACTCGGAGATAAACACTTGTTCGGAAGTCTAATGAACTTAGGTTACTCGAAAAAAGTTAAAATCCTTATTCGGAAAGTCTGTTTATCACATTAATCGGAGACTAACTGAGTTACTTGTTGAATTCTAAGTTACTCAGTTTCATACTCCTTGCTCGGAATATAAGGGGCTTGCTCGGAAAATTTCATCAACAATTCCAAAGTAACCAAGATCATTCTCGTAACTTGGAGAACATCGGTCTTACTCGGCAACATTGAAAGCTAAATCGGAAACATTCAAACTAACCAAATTCGCATGCAGGCAACAATTTATGAACTACTAACATCCTAACAATGTCCTAAGCCTGATTAAGCACCCAAAAATTCATAACAATCCACACATAAATTTCCACAGTCACTTATATGACATACAATCTTTCGAATTAGGTCATATGTAAGATTCATGTCATAAACTCATAAGCGCATAATCACAACACATATACAACCATATCCCACCAATAAAATCTCAGAAACATACACTCATTTGTTGCCAGCTATTAATTCGACCTTATGAACCCTAATTATCTCAATATGCATCAATTGAAGTTATACAGTACAATTAAGCATTGTAAACTCACTTCTAAACATGTGGAAACCGTAGAGGGGGGGGGGGGTGAATACATTTCCATTTAAAAACTTAAAACTTTTGTATCAAACACCCGATCAAGTGTGACGTAATATGAAGAGTGTCAACAATGAGTATATAGCATCTAGAGATGACTATAGTAAACTACAACATATGCACAATCAAACCATGAAACATACATGATCAATCACTACATGAGCAACAAGCCACACAAACACATATGCAATGCAAATATAAATATAAAGCGATAACTAATGAAATGAAAGTAAAGAGATAAGTTAGAAGGCGCAAACCGGACACGGTGATTTATAGTGGTTCGGTCACGAAGCTCCTCTTCGCCCTACTCCACTCCCCGAGTACCCAACTCGAGAGTTACTTCACTAATCAACAAACTCCCTTTAGGCGGAGAAAACCGTACACGTCGCTTAACTTGTTTTTTGACACTAAGCTAGATGTCGAGTGCTAATCTTAGCTAGCACCAATCTACCACGATCTACCCGATCTACACCATACACGTCGCTTATCCTATTTCCGACACTAAGCTAGATGTCGAGTGCTAATCTTAGCTAGCACCAATCTACTACGATCTACCCTTGATCCACATGATCAATCACACAAGCCCAATGGCTTCAAGAGATCTTCACTATCTCTTAAGATCACAATGATCTTGACTCACTCTCTCACAAAAAAAAAGTAATCTTGATGTATTCTATGATACAATCAAGAGTGTAACAAATGTTACAAGACCTAACAACTCCAACACTTTGTATCTACTTGGATACTTTGTGTTCTTCTCTTGCTAATCAAGAGGGATGACAACACTTTGTATCTACTTGGATACTTTGTGTTCTTCTCTTGCTAATCAAGAGGGATGACAACACTTTGTATCTAGGATACTTTGTGTTCTTCTCTTGCTAATCAAGAGGGATGACAACACTTTGTATCTAGGATACTTTGTGTTCTTCTCTTGCTAATCAAGAGGAATGAAGAGGATCACTTGAGTGGATGATTGGATCACTCTTAAACAACCTAAGACTCTCCAAATGATCAAATAAAGTTATCTAAGTGAAGAGGGATAAGACCAGAGAAAAAGGACTGGAAAAATCAAGTTGAAAGTGTGGAATGGTCCACTATTTATAGGCAAAGGAAAATCTGACCGTTACAGACCCACGGCTCCACTAAATACCCGACGGCTCCACTAAATTTAGTGGAGCCGTCCATACTTAAAGGTGCCGTTGGACGCTCCCTTTTTTGTCTTTAGTGGGGAAGGTTTATTTGGGGAAGTTGGAGCTGTTTTGGGGGGAAAATGGCTGTTGGGAGTTTTCAAATTTATTTTTCAAAATAAAACATTTCTTTTTAATTCAAAAATAATTTGTAAAATATATTTTTGAAAAAATGTTTTGTCACATTAAAAGTGTGAAGTTTAGAAAAATATAATCCTTTGATCATTTGTCAAGTAGTAGATTTGTTTGTCCATACCTTGAGTGATTTATGTCGGGATGGAAATCTACGACTTCGTTGAAGCATACTTGAGACGTCGGGAGGTGTTGATGAAGTATGCATTGATGATTTGTGTTTACAAGTAACTTGCACATTTTACGTTATGTATTATAAGTTACATGTTTGTCATCATTAAAACCGAAGAAACCGTTTAGTTTAAATATCGTAATATTTGCACTAACAATCTCCCCCTTTTTGATGATGACAAATATGTAAAACGTAACACATAGTAAAATGTAAAAGTTACCTGTTTACACTCCCCTTCTCCCCCTTTTGTCGAATCAAAAAGGTAGTTGCCTCGAGCGTTCCCTTGAATTCATTCCCTACTCCCCCTTATTGAACTACATTCCTTTCTTCCTAGAAAGACGAGTTTGCATCATCCTAGTGAAGCCTTCTATCATCACTTGTGAAGATGACTCCATGCTATGTATTCAAATACTCCCGAGCTCCCCCTAGCTCAATGCTCCCCTATGGTGACTTAATCCCCTTGTTTATTTAACTTAGTATCTAGCGGATCCATGGATCAAATTCTTACAAAGGCTTTTCCTACATCAAGGGTTAGCTTCGTGCAACATAATATATAACATTATAGGAGCAACATTATAGGAATAGAATACACATATCAAGACATGCATGGGTTAAACTATGTTAACACGTAAGTGTCACAACCCGACCGAAAACCTAAGGTGTAATTGTTCACTCAATCACACTAATCAAGAACGAGATTCGTTCATTGACTGACGCACTAAATGACTTATTCCAAGTTGTCATTGGGAAGGAAAGTTCTAACAAACCTTTTGAACAACATAATCATCTACCTAAGATGATTGATGTTAAGGATAGTTTGTTGATAAGACATACTCTAAATGATTACTATTATGACAAGTTGTGCCATAAAGTAGACTCGATAGAGGTTATACCTAAATGATTCCATAAGGTGGGAGAGTGTTGGTTGTGGTGACAACAAGGACAACTTGGGTTATGTGGTTGTGGTGATGGTAATAGTGATAAGGATGATGTGTTAGTGCCAAGTTCAAAAGGTGATGTAGGTGACAAGGTTAGTGTGAGAGCTAAAGGTTGTGGTGATGGTGATGGTGATAAGGATGATGTGTTGGTGCCAAGTCCAAAGAGGTTTGATGGTGATAGGGTTAGTGTGATAGCTAAGGGTTGTGGTGGACTTGGTGGAGGTAAGGGTGTAGGAATCCTAAAGGTGGAGGATGATGATGATGTGGTTGGAGATGTTGGTTATGCCCTTTGAGGAAAGGTGGGAAAGGATGGTTTAGGTTAATATATCGTTTGCACTGACAATGAGATGCATGATATATTTCAAAAGGGAAAAAGAAAAGGTGTATGTGATCCTAACAGGATTGTTGGTGGATATCTCTAACGGGGTTAAGGTAACGAAGTTCTAGGTTTCTAGGTTGGATGATCCTAGTTGTGTGTTAGAGATAATTTGGTGTATGAAGGGTTTCATGTGTTTGTGAGGATTGAAGGTTGTTGTAAGGTTTGAGTGTGATGAGTTGAGGGTTATAAGGTTTGAGTGTGATGATATATAGGTTGAAGGTTCTTAGACTAACTATCACTGTCAAGAGTGAAGTGTAGCTAAAAGGTTTGAGTGGGATTGATATAAGGGTTGAAGGTTGTAAGGTTTGAGTGTGATGATCGATGAGTTGAAGGTTGTAAGGTGTGAGTGTGATGATCTATGGGTTAAGGTTCTTAGACTAACTATCACTGTCAAGAGTGAAGTGTAGCTATAAGGGTTGAGTGTGATGATGCAAGATAAGCTTGCAATAGTGAGGCCTTATATAGGCAAGAGTTGTGGGATTTGAACTAAAGTTGGTGTTAGAGTCCTATGGTGTAGTGAGGGAATCCTAGGGTGTATGTGAGTTTGCAAGATTTTGCAGGTTTGAGGTTAGGGATGCAGGGATCTAAGGAAACAGTGAAAATTCGTCAAACATAGGCACGGTACCACTAAATACCACACGGTACCGTTAAATTTAACGGTACCGTGGCCTATTTAACGGTACCGTGACCTGGAAGTCACGAATTTTCCTGTGCAGCCTAGTTCTGGGCAGCTAAAGGGAAGTTTCCTAGGGAATAAGAACCACATTTGTGTGTTCTTGAGAGTGTTTGGTGAAAGACTATATGAGTGTGTTTTCGCTCCCCCTTAATCTATGACCAACCGGACAAGATGTAAAAGATAAAGAGGAAAACAAACGTTGACTGAAGCGATGAGCTTAGTAACGTCATGACAAGTAGTGGATAGCATACGATAAACTTCACCTTTGAAGTCACGTAGCTCTTCTCAATCATTGTGAATATTCATAGAATATTTATATGATGAGACATGTGATTACTCGGAGATATCCTAAGGGTTAAGAAGATAAAATCTTCAGGGTTGTGAGGTAGGTGATAAGGTTATAGGGTTATCTATGTTTATGAAGGAGGGTTATCTCAACGTATCCTAATGCCTTCGTTTGAAGTGTGTGTGAGATGAGTGGGATGCGGAAGCATTGGTAGTGTTTAGTACCATGCGGAAGTGAAAGGGAAGAAGGCTTAGGAATCAGAAGATAGATACAATCTGTTCTGATAGGATACGGTTTTGGTTCAAGACTACATCGAGTGTGTTTCGATAGTGGTTTTGAAACAGTGAGAATAAACTGTCTCAGCAAATAACGGTCTGACGGTACCGTTAAAATTAACGATACTGTCCCCTATTAAAGAGTACCGTGACCTGCTGAGGTCAGTTTTGACCCAGAATTAGATTTCTGACAAAGAAATTTCACATATGTTGTGATTTTTCTGGACCTTAGATTAAAAGAATTTATACCGAATAAATTCCTTTATGAATGAATCCACCAGGATTCGATGAACGTTTGTCGAGAACGAGAAATGACATTTAATTGCATTTCGCAAATTAAATAAAGTTTAAATACTTCGGATGAAATATTTAAGTTGTCATTGGAGTTTAAAAGGATTTTACGAAAAAATCTTCGCATTCGACACGAGGAGAGAATTTATACCTAATAAATTCTTTGACCGGTACTGGACGAGAAGAAATGACTTTTATATTTCCGAGAAAATACATAGATAGTCATTAGAGCGATGTGAAAGATGACTTAATATTTCCAGTGAAATATTTAAAAAGTCATCAGACGAGACACATGATATGACTTGACATTTCCAGTGAAATATCTAACAGTCATGGGACGAGATCGAGGGAATGACTTGATATTTCCAGTGAAATATCTAAAAGTCATGACACGAAATAGAATAGATGATCTCAATATTTCTAGTGAAATATTCGAGAGATCATGTAAGGAACGTGAGGGATGACTTAATATTTTCAGTGAAATATTTAGATAGTCATGAGAGGGATTTAAAGAATGACTCAATATTTCCAGTGAAATATTTAAAGAGTCATGAGACGAGACGCACGAGATGACTACAATATTTCCAGTGAAATATTCAAGTAATCGTAAGAGGGGTACGAGAGATGACTTTAATATTTCCAGTGAAATATTTAAATAGTCATAAGTTTTATGGAAAAAGTTCCATCATTCCTAGACCTAGACGGAGATGGTAAGGGGATTCTCGGTTGAGAGGTTTGGTTGATTTAAGGGTTTCTATGTGCTTCGCACGTGAGTGTTTCATGGGGTTTTGAAAGATGTAAAGCTAGGCCTATGGTGCTGATTTGCAGCAGGGTATGGGATCTTAAGATGTGTATATTCACACGAGGATGAAAGGAACTACTAATTACTTATATAGTAACTTGTGAGTCCTTTGGATGAGCGTTTTAACATATGTTGTTAAAAGGCTTGAGTATGATGTTTCGGATATGACATTTAACAATTGCGATCGCAAGTTAAACTTACTTGAATATTTCGGATGAAATATTTAAGTTGTCAACCCTACTCCGAGTTCTACTAGGTTTGTTCCTAACCTTCCCATGACAAAAGGGTGTATTACTTGGAAGAAGGCGAAGTGATGACTGGGGAATTAGGGTAACTTCGCGACTACTTTGACTTATGGGTTTTGACACTAGTGTATGGCTCTATGACTTCTAAGGGTTCCAAAAGGACATAGTGTGGGTGCAAACTTTACAAGTAAATCATGTAAAATGCACATAAGGAATAAATGCAAGCATCATGTAGAACATGATAATCATTTAGCATTTAAGATCATGAAGACATTTAGCCATATCTTACGAGAACATGTTATCATTTTGAAACACGTATGTGGGATGCAAGCAATCTAGGTTTGCTAAGGCAGATCCTAATTACTACTTGTTCAAGATGACATCCTAATGGGAGATAAAGTTCACCGATGTAAACTATCTCTAGTCAAATGTAGGAATGAAAGTTTTTCAAGTTAGAGAATGAGTATGAGACTATCACTAGTGGTGCTCAATTAAGGCTAAACACGACCATTTTTACGGGTTATACACGAACCCAACTTCTCTCCTGGAAGTAATCCAACCGTTAGGTCAAATTGAATTTCTAGTGCGATAGGTTCTCCAGTAGTCATTCTCATGTTAGAAGAATTTAAATTCCTATATTTGCCTATCGAAGTATAGCAAATATGATTTTATCTTGTTTTGCTATACATGGCCTAATATGACTCAATTAACCATACTTTGAAAGTCGGTTAAGAAAATGACATGTCTTACACAACTCCTAACAAAGGCAAGCGAGATGTTTTAATTTCGTGTTTGAGATTTAAAGGTTGTTTGATGGTGATGGTGTATTTTATGATCTCTTGGACAACATCTTTGTTTGTTGAGTTGTTACATGTTATTTTAACATGATTTGGTTTCCTAGAACCAAGAGACACTCTAATGTGATACAATGTAGAACCTACTACATTGTGTGTGTTTCAAGAATGCTCCTTTGCATAACTTGAGGAAAGAATCTAGTAGAGGTTACTTACCTCAATAGATTTTGTGAGTGTTTTATTTAAAATGAGACATACTGTTTATTTCAACAAGTATGCTTTTCTAAGAGGAAACTTATCACTCTTAAGAATGCTTTGTGAAACAAGTATTTTAGTGTATGACCAATTTTACTTGTTTATGAAATGACACATGTCGTATTAGGTTATTATTCAACTCTAATATCCTATATTTGTTAACAGGATGCAATGTATTCTCTTGTAACATAACCATTCATGTCACAAAGAAAATAAAATGCATAGGATATAGGTTATCCTTTGTCAATCTTTTGATAAGAGAAATACATGTGATATTCTCAAAGATTGATGACTTACATATATTATGTATGACACTTTTACTAGACATGTGACTTTGAGTGTTGAGTTGTTCATGAGCAAAGTTTACATATGTTGTTTGTTTGCTCGTGTTTGGTTTTTCGGAAATGACACATTTACTAATTGCATTGCAATATAAATTACTTGTATATTTCGGATGAAACATCCAAGTTGTCAATCCTACTTAGTTGTGTATTTTATGCATCTTTTAAACATATTAGTTTAATGTTTGGAACACAACTATTGGACAACAAGACTCAATATGGCATCTTCAACACAAGTGTGAGTTATGATCCGATGCATATTATTTTCGTCTTGAGAGGACGTCATTATTTTCATAACAATCGAGTGTGATTGAGTATGTAGATTCAAGATAATATGTTTCATCATGTTTTGATGTTATCTTGAAGCTAAACAAATAATGACTCCAATTTCATGTCCACACTCGAAAACTTGTCAATTAGATTCGATGATGATATCAATCATAATTTGAATAATGAATTGATATGTACTCGTAATCTTTCTTGACCCTCACAATCACTCCCTTTTTAAAAAGAAAATAAAAATTTAAGGAGTGTGTTCCATTTATTTTAACACTAGTTGTATGTGTGAGGTTAATGACAAACTAAGTTACTACTTTGATATTGTCATTTATTTTAATTTGAGAAAAACTATTTATATTATTATGTATAATACTCTTAGTTTTTTGACACCTCATTAGTATAAAAATAATTATCTTAACCATTTTTATACCACATACGTAAAATACTAAATGTTTAAAACATTTTGTATGTGTGTTAAATCAATGCAAGTTTAATACATTTTCTTTTACTTAAATACTAATGTATTAAAATGACCTTTTATCTTGTTTAGTGTAGAACCTAAGACCTTGATAGATCTTTGAGCGCTCGTGGATCGTTAGTAATGTTTATGTAATCACAAACACACTAATAGAAAGTCTCTAATACTTGTATTCTAAAGCGGAAATTAAACACAAGTAAGAACACGAATAACTAAGAACACTTTGATCCTCTATGGATCTTTTTTTTAAACTAAAACTTGTTTTTCTTAACTCGTACATCATACATAATAACGTGTTCCTTTTATAGATAAGGAACCCTAAATCCGTTTCACTAGAAACCCTAAACCGTTTCACAAGAAACGTATATCTAAAAACTAATAGAAAATATGCTATATAATTTCCTAATAAAACTCGTGCATATCCAAACAAATAACAAAGTACGCTGAATATCTATATCAGCAGAAACAAACTACGCAGAATCTCTACTTCCACAGAAACACTTCTTCAGCAGAATCCAACACTTCAGCAGATTCCATCAGGAGTAACCGTCAGTAGAATTCTTCCTTAGCAGAATTCCCAACATTTAGACAACTCATGGTCAAACAAGAAAAAATGATGTGATGTTTTAAGGATCATGTTACGGATTTTATGAAAGTGTTAAGTGTTTTGGGGTGATATACTTTTTACACTTAAACCTTTGGAAAAATAATTGTGTAAGACAATATCTTTCGACACACATGATCTACCAACTAAGTTTATATTCCTAAGAAAGTTACTAAACCATTTTAAGAACTTGCAACAAATGCAAGACAAATGGTTGATGCCTATATGCAATGCAAACTAATTACTTAATATAGTGCAAGTGATTTAGCATGAGCCTTATAAATGCATAAACCGAAAAACTATAATAAGCAAATAGCAATTTAGCTTAACACACAAAAATACTTATCGTCATTTTGTGTATTATGTATAACAATGTATACTAAGCTTGATTTTATTTGACAATGAATTTGTTTCCTCCCCATTTCAAAGATTTTTGCTGAGTCACTTTGAAAACATGTCAAGGTTTAAAAGTTGAATCGCCCTTTTTCAGTTTGACAAAAAATTTATGCAAACTGCATGACCAGAAGACCTTTAGTTGAAAATCAAGGACTTTAACATACTCTCATTTAGAACTAATTCATAAAAATGTTTCTGAAATGAAAGTAGACTCAACATCATTTAAAATGATGGGCGACACGACTCGTACAGACTTATGGTTGATTTTATATGGATTTTTGAAAATGAACCAAAGATGAAAAACAGACAATCAGATGCACGGCACCGTTAAATGACCCACGGTACCGTTAAATATAACGGTACCGTCCTATGTTTAATGGTACCGTGGTCTGTTTTCTGATTCAGAACTATATGACTTAATGATTCGTTCTGAAAACATGACCGGAAACTTAAAAACTCTATTCATTTAGTGATTAAAGAAACCTTCAAGCTAGTATGACAAAGTATACTTAACAACAAAACTTGTAAGTATTAGACAACTAATTACTTTTCATATTTCATCAACTTCATGGGTAATTTGATACATGGATCGTACTCAATTTTGAAAACCATTTGTTTTAAAAATTTGAGCGACGTGGCTCTGGTACCAATTGTTGAAACCGTAGAGGGGGGTGAATACGTTTCCATTTAAAAACTTAAAACTTTTGTATCAAACACCCGATCAAGTGTGACGTAATATGAAGAGTGTCAACAATGAGTATATAGCATCTAGAGATGACTATAGTAAACTACAACATATGCACAATCAAACCATGAAACATACATGATCAATCACTACATGAGCAACAAGCCACACAAACACATATGCAATGCAAATATAAATATAAAGCGATAACTAATGAAATGAAAGTAAAGAGTTAAGTTAGAAGGCGCAAACCGGACACGGTGATTTATAGTGGTTCGGTCACGAAGCTCCTCTTCGCCCTACTCCACTCCCCGAGGACCCAACTCGAGAGTTACTTCACTAATCAACAAACTCCCTTTAGGCGGAGAAAACCGTACACGTCGCTTAACTTGTTTTTCGACACTAAGCTAGATGTCGAGTGCTAATCTTAGCTAGCACCAATCTACCACGATCTACCCGATCTACACCATACACGTCGCTTATCCTATTTCCGACACTAAGCTAGATGTCGAGTGCTAATCTTAGCTAGCACCAATCTACCACGATCTACCCGATCTACCCTTGATCCACATGATCAATCACACAAGCCCAATGACTTCAAGAGATCTTCACTATCTCTTAAGATCACAATGATCTTGACTCACTCTCTCACAAAAAAAAGTAATCTTGATGTATTCTATGATACAATCAAGAGTGTAACAAATGTTACAAGACCTAACAACTCCAACACTTTGTATCTACTTGGATACTTTGTGTTCTTCTCTTGCTAATCAAGAGGGATGACAACACTTTGTATCTACTTGGATACTTTGTGTTCTTCTCTTGCTAATCAAGAGGGATGACAACACTTTGTATCTAGGATACTTTGTGTTCTTCTCTTGCTAATCAAGAGGGATGACAACACTTTGTATCTAGTATACTTTGTGTTCTTCTCTTGCTAATCAAGAGGAATGAAGAGGATCACTTGAGTGGATGATTGGATCACTCTTAAACAACCTAAGACTCTCCAAATGATCAAAGAAAGTTATCTAAGTGAAGAGGGATAAGACCAGAGAAAAAGGACTGGAAAAATCAAGTTGGAAGTGTGGAATGGTCCACTATTTATAGGCAAGGGAAAATCTGACCGTTACAGACCCACGGCTCCACTAAATACCCGACGGCTCCACTAAATTTAGTGGAGCCGTCCATACTTAAAGGTGCCGTTGGACGCTCCCTTTTTTGTCTTTAGTGGGGAAGGTTTATTTGGGGAAGTTGGAGCTGTTTTGGGGGAAAAATGGCTGTTGGGAGTTTTCAAAATAAAACATTTCTTTTTAATTCAAAAATAATTTGTAAAATATATTTTTGAAAAAATGTTTTGTCACATTAAAAGTGTGAAGTTTAGAAAAATATAATCCTTTGATCATTTGTCAAGTAGTAGATTTGTTTGTCCATACCTTGAGTGATTTATGTCGGGATGGAAATCTACGACTTCGTTGAAGCATACTTGAGACGTCGGGAGGTGTTGATGAAGTATGCATTGATGATTTGTGTTTACAAGTAACTTGCACATTTTACGTTATGTATTACAAGTTACATGTTTGTCATCATTAAAACCGAAGAAACCGTTTAGTTTAAATATCGTAATATTTGCACTAACAAACTCACTTCTAAACATGTTGTTATGATTAGGAACTATCAGAATTAGATTGTAACATAACAACCAAGAAATCCCCAAATTAATCCCAAGAACCCTAGATCGCTAATAGGAAAAATTGAGCCACAAGGATGTTACAAGATTTCATTCAAGTGATTACAACACATAATTAAAGCTGTATAACACTTACAAATGAGTTATTGAGAAAAATCAAAATGCTTGAGTTAGAGCGATGTTATGGCGGGATCGTGCAACAATTCTGTGTTTTTGTGAATAAAGAATTTGAGTTTGGACTTATATAGTTTTTTAAGTTATCACTTTTTTTCACTTTTAGCCCCTTAAGTCTATTCCTAGTTCACACTCGGTTCAAAAGTGGTAAACTTATGCTACTTTGACACTAACAGTCCTTGAAGTTTAACGATGTTAAACCCTTGATCCAATGTGATGAAAACATAAGTTATTTACATTCTTCCCCCTTGAACGATGATGGTGAAGAGTTTGACAGAGGATGTGCAAACGGTAAAAATTCACCCCTTCAAAATTTGGTCGTGATTTGAAGTTGAGTAAGTTTGAAATGACGAGAACAAATTTTGATTGGTTGAATGTTTGCACACCAGTAGAGATGAAAGATGGTTTTTTTTTTTTTTTTTTTTTTTTTGTAGAAATGAAAAATTACAAGAATATTTACAAATAATGATGTTTGACTCGTTTAAATTTGTGTAAGAAAGTTTTCTAAATCTGCTGGAGTCAAGCATCGCATGCCAATCTAGTGAACTAATCCCACAAATCTTGCATGAGGCAAGGCTTTTGTGAATAAGTCGGCCAGTTGGTATTTTGTACCCACAAAGTAAAGTTCTATGGTACCCTGTTCCACGTGCTCTTTGATGAAGTGATAACGAAGAGCAATATGCTTGGACTTTGAATGCTGAACAGTGTTGCACAAGATAGCAATGGCACTCTTGGAGTCGAAATACATTGGAATCTTGTTGAAGACGTATCCGTAGTCCATCAGCTGTGATCTCATCCAGATGACTTGAGCACAGCATGCCAACATGGCTACGTATTCGGATTCAGTTGATGACAGTGATGTACAATCCTGCTTCTTTGACTGCCAAGATACAAGCTTATCACCTAAGAATTGCTCTCCCCCAGAGGTACTTTTCCTTGTGTCTAAGCATCCTGCATGATCAGCGTCTAAATAGGCAATTAGTTCAAAGCCAGAATCCTTCGGATACCAGATCCCCAAGTGAATGGTTCCCTTTATGTATCGAAGGATTCTCTTAACCTCAAAGAGGTGTCGTTCAGTTGGTCTAGACTGATAGCGGGAGCAGAGATATGTGGCAACTACAATGTCTGGTCTACTGGCTATTAGATACATGATTAAGCCAATCATACTACGGTATTTGGTAGGGTTAATAGGTGTCCCATGTAAATCCGCATCCAGCTTAGGGGATGATGAAGACATTGGTGTATTATAGGTGTCACTACTTGTCATGCCATGCTTCTTCAAAATCTCTTGAGCATATTTGGACTGACTCAAGAAAATACCACGGGGTGATTGATGAACTTGCAGTCCCAAGAAGAACTTCAGTTCACCCATCATGGACATCTCAAAGTTTTGTTTCATTAATTTAGCAAAATCATTTGAGTATTTCTTATGTGTTGAACCAAAAATGATATCGTCCACATAGATTTGAAAAATTAAGATGTCCACCCCATGTTTTTGTATAAACAGTGTTGGATCAACAGAACCTTTTGTAAAATGATTAGCTATTAGGAATGCCGACAGTTTATCGTATCATGCCCTTGGGGCTTGTTTAAGGCCATAGAGGGCTTTCTTGAGCCTGTACACGTGATTCGGATGTTCTGGGTCCTCGAAGCCCTGTGGTTGTGAGACGTCTACTTCTTCACGGAGTTGTCCATTCAGAAACGCCGTCTTCACGTCCATCTGATATACGGTGATATTCTTGTGAGCTGCATATGCCAGAAACATTCGAACGGCTTCAAGTCTTGCCACTGGTGCGAAAGATTCCTCAAATTCGATTCCTTCCTCTTGACTGAATCCTTTAGCAACCAAACGAGATTTATTACGAATAACCGTGCCATCTTCATCTAACTTGTTCTTCCAGATCCATTTCAGTCCCACAACGTAAACTCCAGTTGGTCTTTCTACCAATTCCAAAACTTCCAGACGCTTGAATTGATCAAGTTCTTCTTGCATTGACTCAATCCAATTGTCATAAGTGAGAGCTTCTTTAATGTTTTTTGGTTCTGTTTGACAAACGGTGAGTGCATAAATGCAGTGTTCACCGTCGGTTTGGAGTTTCTTGCG
The DNA here is from genome assembly GCA_021014915.2 of Artemisia tridentata subsp. tridentata. Lineage (NCBI taxonomy): Eukaryota > Viridiplantae > Streptophyta > Magnoliopsida > Asterales > Asteraceae > Artemisia > Artemisia tridentata. The sequence continues at coordinate 132,699,371 of CP139503.1, read as the reverse complement.
TGTCATGACCGGATTGTCCGGATGACCAATCACGTTCACAAAGGGTGATCCTTAGTCCACTTGTGGGTTGAGGGGTAGTGTTGAAAGTTTTGGTGCATGTTTGACGGATCCAAATTGCTCGTTGAGGACTCGGCAGTATCAGGAAAGGTGGGAGCCAGAGCAAATGGATTGAAAAGTGCGTCTCCATCAAAATGTGTGGGTGTGGGTATGCCAGAAGGTGAGGGAGGATCTTCAGCTACAGTCTCAGTGGTAGACTGTGTTTGATCGACTGATGATGAGAGTTCTGCTTGAGGTGCGTCTGCAGCAACTGTCGTAGAAGTAGTTATTTGAGTAACAGGTTCTTGTACCTGAACATTGTGTGCAGCGGAACTGGTGGGAACCTCAAAAGCACGACTAATAAGAGAATCATCGAACAATGGAGCAAACAAGTCTTCCAAGTCCTTGCGGTTGAAGGAAAGTGGTGTAGCTGAGTGATCCAGAAAGTTCAGACAATTTGAATCGGGTCCTAAGCTGTTTTGCTCTGAAGCCATATCCGTGAGTTCATCGAAATAAGCGTGTATCGTCTCTTGAATTTGTCGGGTTCGATAGTTCCAGATGCGAAATCCTTTTGAATTCTCACAATAGCCAACAAAAATTCCGATATCCGCTTTGGCTTTCAACTTTCCAAGGACATCACAATCATTATTTGGGTAACAGAGGGCCCCAAATACATGAAAGTAATTTATGTTCGGTTTTCGTTTATGAACAAGTTCATATGGGGTTTTGTTGTGTCTTTTGGTGATCATGCAACGGTTTTGGGTGTAGCATGCAATGGAAACAGCTTCAGCCCAAAGGTAATCAGGTAATTGAGCATTAATCAACATCGTCCTTGCAGCTTCGACTAACGTTCTGTTTCATCTTTCAACCACTCTATTCTTTTTGGGGCTACGTGGAATAGATGTTTGTTGTTCAATACCAACTTTCTCAAAGTACTCACGAAGAGTGTGGTTCTTGAATTCGGTTCCGTTGTCTGTTCTTACTTTTCGAACGGTGTTGCGAAGCTGAACTTGAATTTTGGTGAGAAAGGTGATGATCATCGAAGGAGCTTGATCTTTGGTGGGAAGAAAGTAGACCCAAGTCCATCATGAGAAGTCATCGACGATTACCAGAATGTAATGCTTCCCGTTGATTGTTTGCACTCTCATTGGTCCACATAAATCCATATGAAGAAATTGGAGTATATGATCCGTACTGTGCTCAGTTTTTGGAGGAAAACAGGCACGAGTGCTTTTCCCTTGTTCACATGCCAGAAAAAGGTGGTCTTTGGCATACCGAAATCTAGGAAGACCGTCAACTAACTTATGACGTGCAAGTTCAGTCATTGTTTTGAAATTCAAGTGAGACAAACGCTTATGCCATAACCATGCTTTTGTTGATTGTGCCTTAGAGAGTAAGCATATTGGAGAAGAGGCGGTCATATCTGATAGTGAAATGGTTTACAAATTCGTTCCGCGTTTTCCTGTCATAAGATCATTTCCGTGTAGATCTCGTACAAAGCAGGTTTTCTCCCTAAATGCAACTTCCAAATCACCATCACAAAATTGGCCAACGGAGAAGAAGTTATGACCAAGGCCTTCAACGTAGTACACACGGCTGATTTCGATGTTCCCGTTGACATATTCCCCATAGCCCATGATAGCGGCAAACTGATCATTCCCGAATCTGATAGTTCCTATGAACTTTTCAACAAAGTTTACTAGAATATTTAGGTTGCATGTCATGTGTCGGGAACACCCGCTATCAATAATCCATAGTACGATTTGAATCACCTGCATCATAAGAAGACAATGCAGATGGAGAGACAGTAACGGTGGAAACCGTTGGGTTAGTAGCACAATTATTAAGCTTCTTAGGTAACCAAGTAAAACTAGGTTTATTCTGAAGCCAATGTTGCCAATTCCAACTCGATTATGCTTTCTTCCTAGTAAAGGCACTAGGTGTTTGGATTGTTCTAGTAGGACCTATGGTCTTGTCTACGGTATTCTTAGAAACTACTTTTGGCGATTTTCCTAAGATTGACTTGGCAGCAGTAGGGAGCCTAGAGGAAATGCCAGTTGTACGTTTCTTCTTACGAGACAAAAGGGTATTTGCAACACAACTTTTATGATTACCAGACAAAACACTCATACGAAAAAACACACAATAAGCATCAATAAGAACATCATTCAAAACATTCAAAGTATCAGCATTCATTACATCGGAATTAGAATTACACGTTTTAAAGCTTGATTCTAATCTAGATATAACTTGCTTTTTATTCAAATTCCTAGTGTGAACTTCTACTTCTTGGTCCTTAGGGGAGCTGCTCTTAGGTTTCCAAACACTATTCTTCATGGTAGTCTTGGATCTGCTAACCTTAGGAGAGGTGCCTAGTCCTGTAGAAGTGGAAGCATGCACATTAGTGTTCTGGGAAGATGCTTTCTTAGGTATTTTGTCTACTTTATACATGTCTGGTTTAATCACTTTCTTGTTGACAGTTTTCCCTTTTTCAAGTACATTTATTATTTCTCTTAATTCAATGATGATGTGTTTCTGTTGTTGAACTTTAGAATCCAATTCTCGATTTAATCGAACAGTGTCATTTCGATTTTGGCAAACTTTATCGATTTCCTTTTCGTATTTAGAAATTTGCTGTTTTAAAACAACATTTTCTTTCTCAATCAGATTTTCAGAAGCATGACTGTTTTGAAAGGACAAAGATGTGTTTTGGTTTTGTAGTTTTAACTCAAAGGCGAGACTCTGAGTTTGACACCATTGCAACCTCTGGTTGAGTTTGCAAATTTCTTTTGAAAAATCATTTTTCACATCATCGTTGACTTGTTTAAGTCTCTCATTTTTTTGTCTCAAATTATCTATCTCAACACGCAACATCTCAATATCAATAGAATGAGCATCAACAGTCATATCATTACAATCCACAAAAATAGAATTCATAATCACAGAAATAACATCAGAACATAGAACATTTTCCAAAATTCGATCTGCTTATTTTTCCAAAGTTTTCTTTTGAAATTTTTGTTTCAAGATTTTGTCGTCTTTTGCTTTGAAAATGCTCATCATTGATGCAACGTCCGATTGCAGTTCCTGTTCCCAATGTGTAGCACAAAGTCGCAGGTGTTGAACATGTGGTAAAAATTGTTGTTGAAAAACTTCTCTCTTTTCCTTTTCATAGGGAGAAAGAAAAGTAGAGACTTTTATTTCAGAGTTTCGTTCAATTGCGTCTTCCAAAAATTTTATGTCCTCCATAAAAGTATTAAAATATCGAAGGACACGACATGGTTTTGGCAATGAAGAAACTACACCTGGATTTTGTAAAGTGTTATTTACTTGTGCTTCATTGGTTACAAGGACTACTTCAGGAGATGCATTCATTTCATTTACAGACCATATTGGTTCTGATTTTTCCTGTTGCGGGACGAAGTTGTCGCTAATATGAGGTACTTGAAAATAGTCATATTGTTTATGAAATTGGACTTGACTCATTTTAGATTGACTTTTGTCCTCCTGTTTTATTTCCTCTTCACGATTGTAAACAACAACACGCATGAAAGAATCGTCAAGTAAACGTTCAGCACTATACAACTTTGGATTTTCCTTGAGTGCTTTATGTAAAAAACGTGGTTTGTCGCTTCCAATAGCAAATCCATACCCTTTGGGAGCTGGTTTTACCGTTAACTTTTTGATAGTAGTGATTGATTCACCAGTTTTATACACAACATTTTGAAATTCTTTGAGTTTGGATTCCAACGCAAGAATTTCCTCAAGATATGAATCAACTCGTTTCCTTGAACTTTGTCGGTGTTCAGAGAAATCATTTTGACAAGTGGACAACTCTGTTTTAGTTTTAGTAAGATCAGAGTTTAGAATGTCAACCTGTTTTCGAAAATCTAATTTCTCTTGTTCCTTTTCTAAAATTAATTCACTTTTGGAAATAGTTAATTCATGAACTTGATGTTCTAAATCTTGTGCTTTCGCATAAGATTGTTGGAATGCAGCCTCAAAGCTTTTCTCTCATTGTTCTTTAGTTTCATAATTTGAAAGTTGAAGCTTGTAACACTCAAGATCCTTAGTTAACAATGCGACTTTTGCTTTTAGATTTCTGTTTATTTCATTGCACCTTTCAATTTGGGATTTCTGTTCATTCAACTGTGTTTGGGTGGTCAATATTAGGGTCATGAGTTCTGAATCTGGATCAGGCAAAAGATTATCTTGTTCATATTGATCATTATTATCATCAGAAGGAAGATCATCAAATGAAACAACGGGGTTAATTTGATCATCATCAAATGTAACGACGGTGTATATTTGGTCATCGACTTGAGAGGATAATGATGAATCATCTTGACCAAGATCTGCTTCAGCTGATGCAGATGCAGAGGGTGACACAATTTCATCAATCAAACATTTTGAGTTTGGTACCTGAGACAAGCCATCGGTATCACAAACCGGGCCTCTTTCACTCCTGTTCATTTCCTGTATGTTAGCCATCAACATCACAGCTGCTTTTAGATCCTCTATGTCATCATCTGAGTAAGCATTCGCCATGAAACTTTGCTCCTTTTCAGTGAGAGTGCCTCCACGTTCATCTTTGAGGGCTAGAAGTAGAGCTTCCTTGTGATATGCACTCCCCCTGGTTCTTGGCTTGGGGCATGCATTGGCTACGTGACCCTTTCCCCCGCAGTTGTAGCATTTGATCCCGCTGTTTCCAATCCCAGAATTCCCTGTGTCAACCACTTGTGCCCTGTTGTGGTTACTTCCAGTTGAATTGAACCTCTGACCACCTAAATTACCCATGTAGCTACCCGATCCAGATCTCCCTGAAGCTCAGTTTTGTATCTCAACTCGGCCATCCTGAACAACTGCCTGATTTCTGGTGTTGGAAGAAGACCTCAGACGGTTGTTAGATTTGTTTGAGAACTTGCTGAAAGCTTTGGCAATCAAAAAAAATCCTTCGTTCAATGATTTGAACGCGTCGTCGTCATCACTGTTAGCATCGGTATTGTCATATGGAACCATTTGTTGTGATGAGGCTCCGTATGGAACGAGTTGATTAGATGTGGTTTGTGAGGGATGATTTGTCGGATGCTGTGGTTGGGGAAAACTTTGACCTGGTGGTGGTTGGACAAAACTCGAGTTTGGAGTTGATGATGGCGTGAATCCTTCACGTGCTGCTCTGTCCTTGTCAACTTCAGATTGGTGTTGTTTAAGGTAATCATACAATAACCCATAAGAAACGTCGTTTATCTTTTTGGCTTGTCGAACAAACGTCACGTACTTTTGCCAATCTGGTCCGAGACACCCCAGAAACTTAGAGTTCACTGCAATCCTGGGTAGTTTGATGTTGTGACGGTCCAAGTCGTTGACGATATTTGTGAACCTGTGGTAGTATGACTCCAACGATTCCCCTTGTTCAATCATGAAATTGGTATATTACATGTACAGTTTAGATTCCATGTCCTCCTGATTTAACTCAGTACCTTCCATAAGAAGGTGTACATGTTCCCACATATCCTTGGCTGTCTTTTTTGCATCGATGCTTCGGAAGATAGGATTTGGAATTCCTTGAAGTATATAAGACATTGCCAATTCATTTGCTTCTTGTTGTTGGACTTGTTCTGTTGTGAGTTGAGCAACAGGAGTGGGAATTGTAGTTGCTGCTCTTGGAGGAGTTGCATTGGCATCACCTGGAACAGTGGTTGTAGGTACTGGGTAAGGTCCTTCAATAATGACCTTTTTCATGTACTTACCATGGGGTTTCTTCTGCTCGATAAATCGAAGGAAACGACTAGACCATTGCACGTAATTACCCGGAGTAAGCATTGGTGGTGTATCTAAAGATCCTGCCTCGTGTCGGGATTGTTGACTGCTTATCGCATCGCACATCTTGTCAAACCAGTGAGGTTGTTTTGGTGGAAGTTGATAAGTCGGCATTGGCTATTGTGGAACTTGTGGTTGTTGAGGAGCTGGTTGTTGGGGGGAAAACTGGTGTTGTTGTGTGAAAGCTTGTTGTTGTTGGTACTGTGGTTGAGGATAATATGGTTGAGGATATTGTTGTTGTTTTGGTTGTTGTTGTTGATACTGTTGTTGCTGATTTTGAAAGTAGTTAAAGTATGGTGGTTGAGACATTTTTGTTGTAACCTATGGATGTTGGATCATTTCAAGGAAATAGGTGTTGTGTTCGTTTGTTGTTTGGTGTGCCCAATATATTTCCTAACTCGGAAATTTTTAGACGTAGCTCGGTAATTTCCTAACTTGGAAGATTTAACATTTCCTAACTCAAAAAATTTAGAATGTTCCTTACTCGGAAAATTTGAAAAATTCCTAACTCGGAAGATTTGAAACTTTCTTAACTCGGAAGATTTACAATTTTCCTAACTCGGAAATGTTAAATCTTACTAAGAAATTGCACTTGTTCCAAACTTGGAAATTGTAAAGTTAACTCGGAAATATTTTCCTAACTCGGAAAATTTTCTTTAGCTCGGAAATGGTAGTCACTTGGAACAATTTGGTAACTCGACTATTTCCTAGCTTGGAAAAGTTGAGTCTTAGAACTTGTTGTTATTTCGGAACAATTTCCTAACTCGGAAATGTAAGTAACTCGGGACTTACTTGGAAAATATTCCTAACTCGGTAATTTACCAATCTTTCTTAACTCAGAAATAGTTTCCTAGCTCGGAAATATTTCTAAGTCGGTAAGTGTTTTCCTAACTCGGAAAAACTTACGGATGAACAGTAAACGGGGCAAACAAAAAGCTTCCTAAATCCTTGTTTAGCTCTGATGCCAATTGTTAGGTCTTGTTGGGAATTAAATATTCTGAAGGTACTGCTAGTACATCAAAGTACTGCTAGTACATCAAGATACTGCTAGTTCATGATCAAAGTACTGCTGCTACATCAAAGTACTGCTGCTTCATCAAAGTACTGCTGATCAGTGACTCATTGGATAAGATCGAAAAGATATTTATTGTATTTTGGTCAAACATATACGGTAGATAATATCTTACTCCATGTGCTTAGTTAACAAGTTGTATACATAGATACATGTTGTATCTTATGTACTGACACAATATGCATAAAGTTAAACAAGTAAGTCGGTCAAGACTTTTAGCAAAATTGTAAAGATCTCTTGCAACTATAAAAGAGATCTTAGACTTAGATATTAAAAAGTTGATACAATAGAACACACATGCACATGCATAACTGTTAGAACAAGAACAAAAACAATATCACAAGTCTAAAACATAAGATTCAAGGTTTTGTAACCCTAGTGAAAAACTCAAGATCACTCGTATTATTTGGAATAATATTGAATCGTTTAGTGAAATACTTTCTTTGTTCATTGTTAAGTAACAAACATAATTCTTCCATTTCCATAACATACATAACCTTCTAAGTGTGGTTAAGTAAATTCCGCGTGCTTAATCATATTAAGTCAATATATCTCATACACAAAGACACAAGGTTTAACCACCTTAACCGTGTACAAACCAGATCCTCACAGTTGGTATCAAAGCTAGAGTTGATATATTTGAATTAGAAGAAACAGAAATGGATCCACATGATGTTCAAACAAATGTTGCTGCAAAGTTGCCCATAATCAAACCCAATGAGTTTGAGTTATGGAGGATGAGAATTGAGCAATATTTCATGGTCCAAGATTATACTCTTTGGGATATAATTATATATGGTGATTCCTTTTCACCAAGCTACTCAGAGGTTGTCCTAGAAGGTAAAACAAGTAGAAAAAGAAATACTGGACCAGTGTCAAATGAAGAGAAGATACTGAAGAGAAATGATCAGAAAGCAAGAAATTTGCTGCTTATGACCATTCCTAGTGAGCAGATGCTATCATTCAACAAGTATCTTGATGCAAAAACTCTTTTTGAAGAGATTTGTGCATATTTTGGTGGTAATGAAACTACCAAAAAGACACAGAAGACACTACTAAAGCAACAATTTGAAAATTTTACTGCTTTTAGTAATGAGTCTCTTGATAAGCTATTCTCAAGATTACACAAGCTTGTCAGTCAGTTAGCTGTGTTAGGTGTTGAGACAGAGAAGGAAGATCTCAACATGAAGTTTTTGAGAAGTCTACCTGATGAGTTCCATACTCATGTTATTGTCTGGATGAACAAACCAGACATTGAAACCATGAAGCTCAATGATTTGTACAACAACTTCAAAATTGTTGAACAAAGTCTGAAGAAATCTGGTCATTATGGTACTAGTTCTGGAAACGTGGCACTTTTGTCAGTTCCTAGTATTAGTAAGAATGAAGAGGTAGATGAAGGTGAAAGTGCTCCTTCCACAAGTTCTCACAAGGATGTTGCTGGTCTTGGAGATTCAACATTCTATGCTTTTATTACCAGTCAATCTAATGGCTCTCCTCTCAACCATGAAGACCTTGAGCAGGTAGATGGTGATGATTTGGAAGCTATGGATATTAAATGGCAGGTTGCTTTGCTTAGCATGAGGGCTAAGAAGTATTGGCAAAGAACTGGGAAGCAGATTACCATAAATGGTAATGATACTGCTGGGTTTGATAAGAAGAAAGTGGAGTGTTTCAACTGTCATAGGTTAGGACACTTTGCTAAGGAGTGTAGAAGCCCAAGAAAGCAGGAGAATAGAAACACATGGTATAAGCAAGATAGGAAAAAGGAAGTTACTGTTGAAGAGCCAAAGGCTATGTTGGCTATTGATGGTATTGGTTATGATTGGAGCTCTATGGCTATTGAAGAGGATGCACCACCAAATGCTGCTCTTTTGGCCAATGAATTTGCTCTAATGGCTCATTCTGATTCAGAGGTAAACAATATTACATCTTGTACTGAATCATGTCCTAATCTTAAAGCTTATGAAGACCTTAATAAGAGATTTGAAGCTCATAAACAAGAGCTGCTTGATTCTTTGTTTAATTTGGCTAATCACAAAAGAGGTCTAGGTGTTTTGGAAAAAACAAGTTTTACATTTTAAAAATAATGAAATTCATTTTGCTGATGACATCAATATACTAAAAAATGACATTAAGATCAGAGATGAGTGTATTGTTGAGTTGAATGAATCATTAGCTAAACATAAGAATGAAAGAGAAAATGTAAAGGTTTCTGTGGATGTTTTAGCACATTCCTCAGAAGGATTCAATAAGCTTTGGGAAGCCCAAGTTATTGATAAGGTCAATTCTGGTGTTGGATTTAAGTCTGTACCCCCACCATACAGAGGTGTTCATTCACCTCCAGGTATTGATTTAGCACACACAGGGTTACCTGAGTTTCAAGAACCAATCATGGAATATGGTTCTAAGGTCACTAAATCTCCAAAGATAGAGAAGGTAAGTAAAAGTTTAGATAAAACTTTATCTTATCAGGACAAGGTGTCCTTTATTAAGAAAGGAGATACTATAGTTGTTAAAGATTGTACAACTGATAGTGATAGTGATGAAGAAGAACAGGTTATGTCTAAACCTGTATTGGTTAAGAAAGTAGGAACAAGTCTTCCTAAGATAGTCAATCACAACACTAACAGGCCTAAGTCAAGTGTTAAAAGTACTGTTAGGAAACCAGTTAGATATTGTGAACAATATAGAACTACAAACAAGCCCAGAGGTAACCAAAGGAATTGGAACAACCTCAAGTCTAACCAATTAGGTGATGACTTTGCATTTTATAATAAAGCTTGTTATACATGTGGTAGTTTTGACCATCTTGCAGCTTTCTGCAACCAAAGGGTAACTGGGTATGAATACAATAGGGTGAACTACAAAAGGCAAACTCCTCAAACTCTTTTTCACTCTAATACTCATAGATCTGAACCCAGAACAGTCTCAAACAAGTCTGGACTCAAAGGTCCTGATAGACAAAAAGGTCCTGTTAACAAAGTACTGCCGGTTTAAATTTCAAAGTACTGGTAAATCTAAAAGTACTGTTAGACCTTTGATGACTGTTAACCCAAAATCAACAGCTAAGGATGCAAAAACAACTTTCAAACATGCATCTAAAACTGTTCTAAGGCCCATTCAATCAAAAGCAGTGGTCCACAAACAAATTTGGAGACCAAAGGGTGTGACTTCAAAGTTAGCAAACTCTGCTAAACATGTTATTCACTCTGCTGCCAAGGGTAATAGGGCAAATGCTGTTAAGGCCTCAGCATGTTGGATTCAAAAATCCAATATTGCATCAACAGTCCTTAAAAGATTAAACTATATTGATGCAAGAGGCAGATTCAAGTCAGTAATGGCTTGGATCCCCAAAGAAAACTAACTTTCTTATTTGTGTGCAGGAACATTCTATTGATCATCAAGATCAAGGATACTCAGATAGTGGATGTTCTAATCACATGACAGGCAACATGTCTTATCTTTCAGATTTTCAAGAATTCAATGGAGGATATGTTACCTTTGGAGGTGGTTTTCGTGGCAAAATTTCTGGTAAAGGTACTATTAAAACCGGAAATTTAGATTTTGAAAATGTGTACTATGTACAAGAGTTAAAGTATAATCTTTTTAGTGTTTCACAAATGTGTGACAAAAAGAATAATGTCCTTTTTACTGACACTGAATGTCTTGTTCTATCTAAGGATTTTAAGATGCCTGATGAAAATCAAGTACTTCTTAGAATTCCTAGAAAGGCCAACATGTATAGTGTTGATATGAAGAACATCATTTCTAAAGAAGATTTAACTTGTCTTGTATCAAAGGCCACATTGGATGAATCAATGTTATGGCATAGAAGGCTTGGTCATATTAACTTCAAAACCATAAATAAAATTGTTAAGAATGGTTTGGTAAGAGGTTTACCTCACAAAAGATTTGAAAATGATCAAACATGCATTGCTTGTCTAAAAGGCAAACAACACAAAGCCACTTGTAAGCCCAAAATTTTTAACTCTATCAATCAGTCATTGTTTATGCTGCATATGGACTTATTTGGACCAGTTTCAGTAAGGAGTATACAACATAAAATATATTGTCTTGTTATAACTGATGACTATAGCAGATTTACATGGGTTTTCTTTTTAGTCACTAAGGATGAGACATCAAGCATCCTTAAGGAATTCATTACACTGATAGAAAACCAAGTAAGCAAGAAAGTAAAAGTCATTAGGAGTGATAATGGGACAGAGTTTAGAAATAGAGTTATGGATGATTTCTGCAAAGAAAAAGGTATTAGGAGAGAATATAGTGTTGCTAGAACACCACAACAGAATGGAGTGGTTGAAAGAAAGAATAGAACACTAATTGAAGCTGCTAGAACAATGTTAGCTGATTCCAAGCTACCAATAATCTTTTGGGCAGAGGCAATTAACACTGCTTGCTATGTTCAAAATAGAGTTTTAGTTGTGCAGCCTCACAATAAGACATCATATGAACTCTTTAATGGTAGAACTCCTGCAATAGGATTTCTTAGACCTTTTGGATGTCATGTGACAATTCTCAATACCTTAGACCATTTAGGAAAATTCGATGGTAAAGCAGATGAAGGTTTCTTAGTTGGATATTCTCTTGTTAGCAAAGCTTTTAGAGTTTACAACTTAAGAACTGAGAAAGTTCAAGAAGAACTACATGTGGAGTTTCAGGAAAACAAATCCAGTGTAGTAGGTCAAGGACCAAAATGGATATTTGATCTTGATTATCTAACAAACTCTATGAATTATTTACCTGTTGTTGCAGAAACTAATACTTTTTCAGGTTCACAAGCAACAAATGAGGTGGAGTTAGATAAAGATCAATCTGATGTCATTATGCCATTGTGGTCAAGTACCAGTGTGGATTTAGCTTCAAACAATGATGAATCTTCTTCTGATAAAGCAAAAGAGGATGTTGAGGCTCAAAGAAAAGATGTTGGAACAGAGGAACAACTCAATATGTTGAATATTGAAAGTACTGCTGAGACAGAGCAAAGTACTGTGAGTACTTCTCAAGGTACTGGTAGTTCAGTTGAAGGTACTGCTGGTCCTTCACACTCAAGAGATGCAGAATTTCAAGAAGATGAAGTGGATTTGACTAATCTTTCATCATCTTATCATGTTCCCACTACCCCACACACAAGAATTCACAAAGTTCATTCCCTAGATAATGTGATTGGAGATGTACAATCTGGTGTGAAGACAAGAAGACAACTAGTCTCTTCAGACCAACAAGGGATTCTTGATGCCCTTTATGCTTCAAAACAACATGAACTTTCAAACTCATGTTTATTTGTATGTTTTCTCTCTCAAAAGGAACCAAAGAATATTCTTACAGCCCTAGATGATTCAAGCTGGGTAGAGGCTATGCAAGAAGAGCTTCTTCAGTTCAAGATTCAAAAGGTTTGGGTGCTAGCTGATTTACCTACAGGTGAAAAGCTAATTGGCACTAGATGGGTTTTTAAGAACAAAAGGGATGACAGAGGAATTGTGATCAAGAATAAGGCTAGATTAGTAGCACAAGGGTACACACAAGAAGAAGGGATAGATTATGATGAAGTTTATGCTCCAGTAGCAAGGATTGAGGCAATTAGGCTGTTTCTAGCTTATGCTTCATTTTTAGGCTTCACAGTCTACCAAATGGATGTCAAAAGCGCATTTTTATATGGTGAAATTGAAAGAGAGGTATATGTTTCACAACCTCCTGGTTTCATTGATCCATTACATCCAAACAAAGTGTACAGAGTAGTGAAAGCTCTCTATGGCCTTCATCAGGCACCAAGAGCTTGGTATGCAACACTTGCTTCCTACTTATTAGAAAATGGATTTCAAAGAGGAAAGATTGATCAGACACTTTTCATCAAACAGCACAAGAAGGATCTTCTGTTAGTGCAGGTGTATGTGGATGACATTATCTTTGGATCTACAAGGAAGGAAATGTGTTTAGAATTTGAGAAGCTTATGAAAGATAAGTTTCAAATGAGTTCTATGGGAGAACTTACATTCTTTTTGGGTTTGCAAGTTAAACAATCATCTGAAGGCATATTTATTAGTCAAGACAAATATGTTGCAGAGATACTTAGAAAATTTCAATTTGCTGATTCAAAAATAGCAAGCACACCAATGGACTCAGAGAAGCACCTTCTGAAAGATGAAGATGGAGAAAATGTAGATGTACACAATTACAGATCTATGATAGGCTCTTTGATGTATCTTACATCATCTAGACCTGATATCATGTTTCCTGTTTGTGTCTGTGCAAGATTTCAAGTTACTCCAAAGGTTTCTCATTTAACTGCAGTCAAGAGAATTTTTAGATATCTTAAAGGTCAACCAAAGTTGGGTATATGGTATTCTAGAGAATCTCCTTTTGACTTGGTAGCATATTCGGATAGTGATTATGCTGGTGCTAGCTTAGACAGAAAGTCAACAACTGGAGGATGTCAATTCCTTGGGTGTAGACTTGTCTCATGGCAGTGTAAGAAGCAAACAAGTGTGGCAAATTCAACAACTGAAGCTGAATATATAGCTGCTGCAAGTTGCTCTAGTCAAGTTCTATGGCTTCAAAACCAACTCCTTGATTATGGGTACAATTTCTTAAACACTGTTATTTATATTGATAATAGTAGTACAATTTGTATTATTAAAAATCCGGTACAACACTCTAAAACAAAACACATTGAAATTAGACATCACTTTATAAGAGATTGCAATGAGAAAAGATTAATTCAAGTTCTTAAAATTGCTTCAGAGCATAATTTTGCAGATCTGTTAACAAAAGCTTTTGATGTTTCAAGGTTTCAGTACTTAATAGCAAGTATTGGAATGCTTAATCTCTAAGTTTTCAATATGATGTGTTTTTGTACATAAATTTTTGAAAGTACTGCTGGATTTATAAGGTACTGCTATATCAAAATTTGAATTGTGTTATTCATACAGTTGGTTTTATGATTAATCTAATGCAAGACAAGTACTTTGTACATTGTTCTTTTGGTTTTAGACTAACTATTTCAGGTATGAATATGTAAACACAAAGGATATTTCAAGTGAAATGGGAACAGCAGAATGCTTATCATATTGCTGACCATAATAGATTTATGATGGACTGAGTTTAGGAATTAAACCTCCTTAAAACTTCTTTCTTGAAATCTAGTTATGATATTTCACATTGAATTGATGACTTAGTTGGTCAGATAGTAACTGATACAACTCACTTTCTATCATTTTATACTTTCAAGTATAATGAGTTAGTCTAAGGACATCTGATAGAAATAACAGCTAGTGAAAGTGAATCTAACACTTGTGTTGGAGGTAACAATTGCTATGAGCTGGAAACCCTGTCAAGAAAATCTTTTGAATAGATTTATCTTTTCACAGGCAGTTAGTGATAACTGAAATACATTGGTTCTCACACAACCAGAGGTTATTTTTAAACCGAAATTTTGATTAGGTGTCTGTTACACACTTGATTCTTTCAAAATGGTTGAAGTAGTATGATTTTTCAATTCTAAAATCATAAACATACTACTAAGTTAAATGATTTCTTAAAAGGATTTTCAAGGATTCAGAAAAACCATTCATTTATGGATTATGAATCAAAATGTCCACTGATTCACCTCTCATAGGAGTTAACACACCTAGAAGTGATGAGGACAGCAACTTAAACTCTTAAGGAATTGATGGCTTCATGTACAATATTGTCTGAAAACAAGTTCAAACTGATAGATCAGGTGATATGAAGAGAAGTTCTTTAGTACATAGTGAGATCTTCCAAACAAGGGGAGGAAACAAAAGTTATTTACTTCAGGGGAGGTTATAATCTCAGGGGAGGAAATAATTGCCCAGAAAAGGAAGAATAAACCAATATATGGAAGGAGAAGACAAGAGCATACAAGATTTTGTAGAGATTGAAAATGATTAGAACAGATCAAATATCTAGAAGGGATGAAGCATTCCTAAAGGAGAAAGTTCTATCTAGATCAAACGAAGAAAAGTTTCAATTTTACTTCAAAGACATGCTGGTTAGATGATTTCACTTGTTGAAACAAGCATCCAAGATACACAGCATCATTGCCTCTTACAATTCCTCCATCCAAGGAAATTGCACCATCTTTTGGTACAATGTTTTTGATATTGCTGAAGTCAAAGAAGAACAAAGCAGATGAGTTCAGAATAGAAGAATAGTTCAGATTCAAGAAGTGTTTGAAAGATCTTCACAAGTCCTCATTTAATTCAGAAAAACATGTTTGAATTAATTCACATGTTTAGGGGAGGATTGTTGGGAATTAAATATTCTGAAGGTACTGCTAGTACATCAAAGTACTGCTAGTACATCAAGATACTGCTAGTTCATGATCAAAGTACTGCTGCTACATCAAAGTACTGCTGCTTCATCAAAGTACTGCTGATCAGTGACTCATTGGATAAGATCGAAAAGATATTTATTGTATTTTGGTCAAACATATACGGTAGATAATATCTTACTCCATGTGCTTAGTTAACAAGTTGTATACATAGATACATGTTGTATCTTATGTACTGACACAATATGCATAAAGTTAAACAAGTAAGTCGGTCAAGACTTTTAGCAAAATTGTAAAGATCTCTTGCAACTATAAAAGAGATCTTAGACTTAGATATTAAAAAGTTGATACAATAGAACACACATGCACATGCATAACTGTTAGAACAAGAACAAAAACAATATCACAAGTCTAAAACATAAGATTCAAGGTTTTGTAACCCTAGTGAAAAACTCAAGATCACTCGTATTATTTGGAATAATATTGAATCGTTTAGTGAAATACTTTCTTTGTTCATTGTTAAGTAACAAACATAATTCTTCCATTTCCATAACATACATAACCTTCTAAGTGTGGTTAAGTAAATTCCGCGTGCTTAATCATATTAAGTCAATATATCTCATACACAAAGACACAAGGTTTAACCACCTTAACCGTGTATACACTAGATCCTCACAGGTCTTATTATCAATCTCTCTGTTACTAGATAGATTTAGAGAGAGAGAAAGATGTAGGTTAAACTCAAATGTAATGTAGAAATGAATAATGCTTTAACCAACCACCCTTCCCTTTAGTGGGAGGGGTATTTATAGTGTTTAACATGAAATGAGCTTGGCCCTAAATAGAAAAGAAATAGAGATGGGGCGCAGCCCATATAAGAAAATAAGTACCGGGCCACGACCTATGGGCCTTCTACACAGGCCGTAGCTTAAAACTAACCTAAAGGCCTAAGCAACCTATTACACAATATGATTGATACTTCAATAATCTAAGACAAGTTCCCAACAAGATATAAAGTAAAGTAACGGTAGAACGATTAAACCACAACACGAGGATTTATTGTGGTTCGGCCTATAAGGACTTCCTTTCCTTGCCCTACTCCACTCCCCGAGTATCCAACCCGAGAGTATCCTTTAACTAGTCAACAAGCTCCCTTATCCAGCGAAGAAAACCTTACACGTCGCTTATACACTATTTCCGACACTAAGCAAAACGTCGAGTTCTTTCTCGGGTACAACCACTCCCATCACACTATATATTTTAAGGACTAAAATACTAACCAATCACTCTATAAGGATTATGGTGGTTTGATACAACGCTTGTGTATAATGATGAACAATATACAAAAGAATGTACAATGTGAAGACTAGTTACAAAACTTGAAGCTTTGTAGTCTTAAATGATGAAGATGGTCTCTTTGCTAATTAGAGGGTTAGTGTAGAATCACTCAAATGAATATGTAAATATGTGGTAATGACTATGAACTGAGTATGAAATGAATGAGAAAATATACAGATGGGTAAGTCCTATACAAGTAGTCCCAAAGAAAATAGGTGTAACGGTAGTTGAGAATTCTGATGGTGTAACACCCTCAAAAATATCATAGCGGAAGATTGTGTCACTGGGGGTATTACTTCATGGTTCACAACACAAGTTACAAAAAATGACTCTAAATTAGATGTTTTGAAATAAATTATCATTCGATTAAAATATGAAATAACAGAGTTTCCAAAGAGGTCCCAACAAGTTTGGATTACATAAAGAGTACAACATAATCTTTGGAAAGTTTTATTGAATGATAATAATGCATTGTCTTCAAAATATTTGTGCGCCTTCACATGCCAGCTAATTCCTTTCGAACATGAGAACATACATGCTTAAAAGTGTCGACACAAAGGCTGGTGAGTTCATAGGTTTATAAGTAAAACAGTTGATTACAAGAGTTCCGAGTTTGTGTGATAATTGTAATTAATAAAAGTATCGGTAAAATGGATAATAGGTTACGTTGTTATATTCTCATAATGATAAATAGTTGAACACAAAATAGAGATAGTGATCTCGTTGCCCTAAGTGCTTGATACTGAAGCCTTAAGTTTTCTAGTTTCTGATTTCTAGTTTCTGGTTGGTTCACGATTGTACCAAGTCCGTTAGTTTGTTACTATACCAAGTCCATTAGATTGTAATTATCCAAGTCTATTAGATTGTTATTATCCAAGTCCTTTAGATTGTTATTTTCCAAGTCCGTTAGATTGTTATTATCCAAGTCCGTTAGATTTTTATTTGATTCATGATTTGTTGTTATACCTAGTGTTCTCAAATATGGTGTGCTTGTTTGCCGTAACCCGGTCAACACAAACGGGGTTCATCAATTCTATTAGACTTATTCAAACTACAACTAGTGATTAATGGTTCATGATGTAAGGACTTACGTATGGCAGTCGTGTTACTTAGTGCTAATAAAACATTCAGTTCAGATAAACATACAGTTGTAAATAATTGTAATCGTTATAAAATTCATAGCATGTATCTCACCCCAAACTAGTTCAAAACAACTAAAAGTGGGGGCTATGAAACTCACCGTGAGTAAATGAGGCTAAGTAAGTAATGAAAATGATGGACGTGTCATGAAAAACTTCTACGAGCAACAACTTTTGGCCTTTAAGAAAAGGGAAACAAGAACAAGGACACTAAAACCTAAAGCTTCAACAACAACTTCTAGCTTCCAAATCTTTCAACTAAAGGCTTGAAAACTCTTGATAGTTAGCTAGGAATACTTGCAAGGATACCTGAAATCTTCACTTGAAAATCACCCTTCTGTAGCTTGCAAATCATCCATGGAATGAAAGAAATGGCACTTGATTCATGTAGAGATTAACAAGATCTTCAATGGTGATGTGATACTTGTTAATTGAAAATAAAAGAATGAGTGTGTTGAGGATATATGTGTGTTCGGTTATGGATGAGAAAAAGGAAAGAATGAGAAGTCTTATAGTGTAAATGAGGAGGTTAGTTGTTGTTCTAATAATATCACGTCTACTCTAATAATCGTAGTGAGATAAAGTGGGTGTGGTCACTTTAGTTTAGAGACAAAAACGAGAGAAATATGAAAAGCCTCGCATTGATAGAAGGTAGAACACACACCTCATAACCTATGAGGTAGGGGGTATTTATACCCATACAATAGTCAAGCATACTATCACAACTATACAAGTGTTGCGATAGTGTAATGCTGTCGCAAGCCACACAATGTTACACAACATACCCTATACTAGTACAAAAGATAAATAGAAGTCCCTGCACTAATCATTTACACTTTTGTGTTCCAACAATCTCCCGCTAACGGTAGATCATTCGGGTCTTCTATTTATGGGCTTCTTGTCAGGCCAACTTCGACATCTAATTCTTTGTTCCATTCGTCTCCATGATGCTCGAAGCGTAAGCCTTTCTTTTATCACATTCACAACCCTTTTAAACATACGATGATTGCTTGCAGTCATCTCTATCTGCAGTTTCTCCACCTTCCTCTTTATCCGCTTAAGTTTCTTTAGGATCCTTAGCAGTGTACCGGAAGAAAACTTGGCTACTTCAACGACTCTAAACAGTCTCTTTTGCTTCTTGTCGGTCACATACACCAGACATAGTCCAAGACCGGGTCTTGTGAAACATGTCCAGCTCTTGACTTTCTAAATACCAATGCAAGCTAACATCGGAGGAGTTAGGTTGATCTTCCTCAGATAGCTTTCAATCCCCATCTGGAAGTCTTCGATGTGAGCTACTACAACATAAGTTCTCATGAAGATCAATACTGATTCAATCACGTCTTGATCAATGGCTTTCTTATTGAAGAATTATCTTCTTCTCTTTAGGATATCTTCAAGATCATGAGGATGAAGGTTGATGTAGTCAGCTTCAGTGAAGTGGTATTCTTGATTATCTATTCTGACAACATGATATTCAACCAATCCGTGAGATGATTGATACTCTGAGTTAACTTCAACGTATCTAAGGATTCTGTGCTTCGAGTAGACTTCTTCATGAGGCTTAAGTCTGAGCTGCCTCAATCGATAGAATCCCCTCGATCTTTCATTTATGTTGATTATCCCAAGATATGCGTCTCTTTTGTACTTTTCTGGATCAACTTCCGCTTCAGAGAAGATATCAACAAATCTACCTTCTTCTAGAAATGGTTCTGGAATTTCCTCATATGTCGCTACTTCCTTGGTTGATGGTTGGTATTCGTCTGGACCTTCAAGCATATACTTAAGATCGTCGTTGATGTACGGAACTGGAGGAGCGGTGTCAGATCTTGGAACTCTAGGGATTTGTTTCCATAGTGGAGAGCGTTCTCTTTTTCTCTTTCCCGTAACTTCTCTTTCAAGTGTTGAAGAAGTTGAAGCACCGAGAGCTTTAGATACCTCTTGATCGATAAGTCTTGTATTTAGACCTCTATCACTTTTAAACTTGTAGATTACCGAATCATAGATACCTTATACTCTTTGTTCCAATGGATCATCTTCTCCGATGTTCAATCCAAATCTTTCATGCAGATTAGAGAATAGCCTGTCAAGTCTTGTTGTTGTAGGATCTTCAGATTGTTCATCCGTATGTAATGGATCCTTCAACACGTCATCAAACACATCATCATCATCTATGTTCGAAACATCAAATCCTCCGAGCTCTAGAGGTATATCTTCTTCTCAATATGTCATGTCGGTCCAAAAGTCTTCATCAACATCCACACCTTCCTTGTAAATTTCATCCCCAACGACTTCATTGTCCATGTTCACATCTTCATATTCGTCTGTTTGTTGTTGTGAACTGGATTTGTGTTGTTGTTGTTGTTGAGGTGAAGCTTGTTTGTGTGTTGAGAAGGTTGTAGTTGTTGTGGTTCTTGGTCTTTTAGCGCTTTTCTCTCCCTCAGGATCATCCTGATCGGGATCATCCTGACCGCGCTTTCATGACTGTGGACGACATTGGCTTTCCAACGCGACTACCCTTGTTGACAATTTATTGATTAGCTTGATTGCCTCAAAATTGTTTTTCTTGATTTGCTTCTCAAGGTCTTGAAGTTGATTGTCAGCTTGAGTTGTTGTCGGTGGTTCAGCTTCAGGTTCCAGTAATCCATTGTATATGTTGGGGTGAGCTTGGTGTAGTGACTCATCATTCAAAAACTTATCTAACATGATTTTTGAGAGACGTTCCAATGATAGAGTTTTTGTGGATGACGATGATCCAGCTTGAGATTCACGTGGTCGTTGAGCTGTGAATCTTGTTTCCATGTAGGCTCTTAGCTTCCCGATAACTTCATTGAAGTGTGCGGTTGTTACAAATGGAACTGGTTCTGCTCGTATTCTCTGAAAGAGAGTGGATGTGGATGTTGTCAGGATATGTTTTAAATTTGTTGTTTTTGATGATGGTTGTTGTGATGTGTGAGTTGTGAATGGGGTTGTTTTTGTGGGTATTGTGTGTGGTGTTAGTGTTGTAGTTGTTGTTGTTGTTGATGTTGTTTTTGTTGTTGTCGGGATTCCTTGGGTGGTAGCGGGATGAGTGAGTTGGTGTTGCTCAGTGGACCTAGACCTACTGTTGTCAATCTTCGTCTGCATCCTAGGCTCCGTTCTATGCGTGTCATCTCCGTCCCCCTTATCATCTCTATCGTCGTCATCTGGACGAGTATCACTAAACCTAGGCTCTTTACTATCCTTATCCTCCTTAGAAGGTTCATGTTTCTCCTTATCCACCCCCACATCATCTTCGCCTACATTTGTTTTCCTAGACTCATCAGTTTGTGGCTCGATGAGTGTTTCCCTGTCTTCATCATCTTCGTCTTGCAACTGCCTAAGCTTACTCCCCGACTTAGTGCGTTTTCTTTCCGTTGTCTTCTTGCGCATCCTAGAGGTTCCTACTTTGGCGCTAGACTCTACTTTGACCCTATGCGCTCCCGGGGTAGGTCCGCTCGGTTTTGAGCTTCCCATAGGAGCGTTAACTAACTCCATATACTCCTTGTATGTGTCAGATTCCTTGTCAGCAAGATCCAGCAAGCTTTGTGGTATCGGCATGGGTGCATTGTTTGTTACAATGAAGTCACCACTTGTGCAATACATGTATGGTTCTTTTGCTGTTGGATCTTCTTGTCTTCTTGAGATGTTCGGATGTTGCCTCATGAATTTTGCAATCATCAAGTTGATATATCTGACAAAAGGAATGCACACATTCTTCTTCTTCGATGACTTCCTTACATGATCTACGACATCCGTCCAGATCATCTTAGCATAATTGAAGTGGCTCTGTTTCACTATACCATACATGACTTGGTACAGTGTTGTAGTGCCTCTATCCATCCCTGTTTCCTTACCCGTTATACAACGGTTCAGAATGGAGAAGAGCCAAGCCAATCTCGCGGGTAGATACTTTCGTTTGAATCCTTATAATCTTTTGAAGTTGTCAGCACCTTCAGCATCTTTGTCGAACCGAGCTCAATAAAGAATTCTTTGAGTTGATCAACATTTGGTGCTTCCTCAAAATCTTCATAGTTTCCATGATTTGCGTCAGGAAGATTAAGAGTTGTACGTAGATCTTCTGACGTCAAGTTAATTTGTCGTGTCTCTATGGTACTCAGAAAGGTATCAGGCTTGACATCTTCTAGGAGCACAACATTATGCCAGAATTGTTGTAAGTATATCATGGGAGTGGTGAAGTCTGATGATGAGAGTGCGGGATATATGGGGTGATTTTGGATAATTTCAGGGATAATGTTTTGATCACATTCAAATGAGGTGATAATGAATCGATGATTGCAATCACCAATCCTGAGGAAGTCTGCTTCAGGAACAAGTTCTTCATTTGTCGGTACATGCACAGCTTGAAGTTCCTCTAGAATATGTTGTGGTTGGTCTTGTACTTGCTCTTGAGCCATTTTTGATAATATGATCCGGAAATGATAAAAAGATTGTAAGTATATGGATAAATTTAAATTCATTTATTTCACTCTGTTTGTTTTTGTATGCTCTGTCATTTCTTTTACGAGCATATTTCTTTTCATTTTCTTTTCTTTTGCTTTCTTGCTTTTATAGCATAAGCGCATGCTCTTTTCTTTTCACATGCGATTTAATTCTCTCTGTCTATTTTTGTTTTTCCTCACCAAAAGTTTGTGTTGTGATACTTTTTCCAAAATTTTTATGAGGTTTAGATTGAACGTTGTTTTATATTGCTCATGCTTGAAAATATACGTTCATCTAACCTCTTTGAAGTTTTGGGGAAAAAAGTATCAACATTCAAACTTAAGTAATCTAGTATATACTAGATAACTTGATTAGAAAAACATTTTACAAAGATAATTGAATTGCACGAGCGTGAGATTTTGTAAAATCCTAAAATCCGAATTCACATTTTATTTGATCATTGGATATAACCTAAAGTTTAGATAAGAGTAACAAGTAATTAGAACTATATGTTATACATATGAGTTAATATTTAATCCTAAACTCTATGTTACAAACTAAGTACTAAAAATAAACCTATCTATCCTATTCTTTTTAGAAAATCCCCCCCCCCCTTGGGTTTATAAACTTTATATTTTTTTGATATTTACAAGATAAGAACCAATAAAACACATCAAATATTAACCTACAAATAAAAGATTTGGTGTCTCCTTTTGTTTAGCAACCACACACGGTTTTTCCTAAATAAAACACACGCTTATTTTTTTTCTTCCTTCCCTCTCATTTATGATATACGGCTCGCTCCCATTCCCTCCCATGCCGAAACCCTAAAATTGTCTAATCTCACTTATTTTCGCCCCAATATCAGAAAGAAGAAGATTGAAGCAAGCTTGGTGATTCGTAGCAAGATTATTGGTGTGCTTTGATGATCAATTCGTGGCCCTTGTTCCCCTCCTTGATCTCTTGTTTCGGCTTAAAAGGTATCACATGTTAACCACTTTGATATCACTATTATACACGACATATATGAACCTAATCAAATCTAAACATACATATAAATCGTTATAATCAGGTTGCTCTATTTTGTGTGTCCCGTTAATATATATTTTAACATGAATAAAAGATCATACGCCACGTGAAATCAAGAATCTTGTAAAATATGTGTGTGGACCTCTTGGTTATGTTCTCTTATCGAATCGTTTTTGATACAAGCCTAATATGGATCATTAATTGTACAGTAATATGGTGCAAAAATCTGGAAACCCTAGGATTTAATGTGGGTCGATTGGGTTTAAAAAGGGTTAGGGTTTTGTTGTGATTTTATGTGAAGTTCTCACAGCATGCTGTCCAGAAATTGGGTCGGGTTTCAGGGAGTCTAAAATAATGATCCGGACTAGTTTTTGTGAATTTCTTGAGTCTAAAACTAATTTTATTTAGTCAACGTTGTGCATGTTAAGTTTTATAGCCATTGGAGGTCGAGAAGATGGTCTTTTGATTTTTACAAGGTTAAGTGTCAAAACTGTATTTTGGATGTCTAAAAATTAGTTGGTGTATTTGATTTTTATTTTTAAAACCATAAGGAATTAAGAGGTCTCATTTGACAGGTACAATTTCTAAGATGTATATGGCTTACTGGAATTTTGGTGGATTTTTCTGAAGTGTCAAAATGGGTTGGTTAAGGGCAAACTTTCTGGGTGTCTGTGCAGTTATTTTTCTAGGTAGGTCTGGAAAGATGAATTTTAAAGGGTACTTTCACTTATTAATAAAATATGAAAAAATTTTAGTAACTAGTTAACTCATGTGGGAACCTCAGGAAAAATTAGGAGAGTATCTGGAGTTCATTTGATGTGTCTTAGATTTCATAAGAAACTGGCCCAGATTTGTAAAATAAACCTAAAATAAGTTATGTGTATAACTATGAGTATAAATCAATAAAACCAGTTGTAACTTATGAAATAAACATATAAGTATTAAATGATCCCTAATTCGTGTAGATCATTTGAAGAGGCGCGACATTGTTTCCTTGTGTTCATTCATTCGTTTGCTTTCCTTTCATTCGCGTTAAGGTACAAATATTCTGCCCTTTTTCAGCAAGGGTATCTCATGACTTTTGATTCCTTGATATTTGCTATTCAGAGTTAAGATTCATTTGATACCCGTTTGGTTATTCTATTTGATATGGTTTGATTCATCCGTTATCTCTTGTGACTTCAATATACGTATTAGAATCCTTTGATACTTTGTAACCCATTTAATATTATAACTTCGTGTGAAAACCTTTCTTAAATATATCATGATAATGTTTTGAGAAAAACTGCTTTAAAATGATTGCTATGAAACCAAGGTGATGCCACTTTTATATGAAGGTTTAATGACTTTTAAGAAAACTGTTTTTAAAAGAATACTTTCATGAAAACAACATTTAAATTATTTTCACAATTACATAATCTGATTGTACTCTATCCTTAAGTATTCTCATGACTCATTGTTTCCGATATTTGTTATGCTTTGATTCGTATCTGTTTAGTTATTCGTTTGATTATTCATTTCATGCTATATTCTATTCATATAGCTATTATGTGAGTTGGATAATTTATAATTATCCCTTATCATTATATTGCATGTTCTATGCCTATTATGTTGCCCATATTTGTAGCCAGTCATGGGGAGTCCATGGCCGTGCCATTGATGCACCAATGGTATTAACACTATCTATAGAGGTGGGTTTTAGTCCACAGCGTTCCCACTTATGCTATATAACAACCATGGCCACCATACTTATTATTATTATATTAACGTACGTATGCACAGTCTCGAACTTGTATATGTATATCTGTTTCGCAGGGAGCGTATGGATGCATCTTAGATACTTTGTTCAGTTATGATATATATTTAGTGAATGGATTGTGTGTGTGCCATACACCCCATTTCACTTCTGGTACATTGTGAGCTAGCTACTCCATGTACACTTTGCTATGACTTTGTTATGATTATGATTATGATTATGTTTATCTGTTTTGGGTCTATTCATGTATCATGTCTAGACATATCTGTTTAGGGCTCGTGAGCATTCCTTATTATTCTGATTCCTTATTCATTCATTTATTTTCTCATGACTTGTGGTATATTGTTCAGCAGGTTTCCTTAGTTTCGTTTCGTTCATTCATTTGCTTGTTACCTTTCATTATATATATCTGTTCACTGGGCTTTTTAAGCTCAGCCGCATTTTCTTTTCCTGTGGCAGGTTCTAAGAGGGAGGCTGGGATTCTAGTGACGAGTGCTTAGGAGCTCTTAGTGGAATACCTTGATAGCTTCCCATGGATTAGAGATGCATTTAGAGTTTTACTTTTGGACTTAGTTTGTATTTTAGTATGGAAGTTGTAATGTTCAGATTTAGTACTTTATCTTTTCCTTAGAATACCTTTGTAAAAATTGTATTATTAAAGTCTTCCGCTTGCGTATGTTCTGTTTGACGCCATAAATGTGACATTTGACCCGTTCTCGGATGCGGGTGTTACAATTATGGTATCAGAGCAAAGGCTTCGACTTGTAGTACATAAAATCATGACCTGTGAATATTAGGCCCTTAGGTTTGCACTATAGGAGCTTATGAAACAACCTTTGAGAATTTGCCTTAGGATTTCCACTCTGGAGGAACTTAAGATATGACCGGTGAGGATTGGGTAGACTATGTGATAAGACATTTGTTAGGTATATTGCTTCCGCATCACTCTGATTCGTGCCCCTACTTTTTAGTTAAGCCCTTTAAGATCATTCTTTCCGGAGATTTAGGAAACCTATCATTTTGCACAACTTAAGTTTAGTGACCAAGTAAAATTATTATGGTTATGTCATACACTATATGAGTTTTATTTTCTGATTTCGACCTTAACCTCTAATTCGTTTGTTAATCATTTAGATGCCTCTTCGACCATTCGAGGATTCTGATGACCATGATGTGTTTAACACATTCGGTGATTTCCCTTGCTTTTGTTAAGCATATTAAGGTCCCCTCTACACTATTAAGTTATGCCTTAACCCTTTCCATTCCTATGAGAAATCTGGTGGTGAGTAACCACGAGTATAGGAAATTGTCCATTTCGTTCTGACAATAGGATTTGTTCTGCTAAATTGTTTCCTTTGGAAGTATACAATTTCAATACAATTCTAGTATGGATCGGTGGGCTAAGCATCAAGATGCCAACTACTGTCATACTACGTCCTACCTTTGGCGTTTTGAACAATCCTGAATTCCTTACCCTGATTTCCGACTGGTTAACCGTTGTTATCTTTACTACCCTGAAAACTCGTACATTATTCTTCGCGGTTGTGAAGGTTTTTCTAGCACCTATTAAATACACCGTTGGATGGATCTTCCCTTGAGAGTCGTTTTGCAATCTAAATTTTCTCGATGTAATTCATGAACGAACCACCAAAATTTCCACCTGAATGTGAAGTTGATATGACATGGTACTAAGAGATTGTTTAGTCATGACTCGAGGTGGAATATGATACCAATAAAGGCATGATTATATGATGCAAGTATTATGACGCCTGATCAACGTGATAATACAAACATCATATAACTTGAACTTATTGGGAGCATAAGATATCTTGAGAAGTGCCGGAACAGTAAGGTCTGATGAGACAGAACTCTATCCGTATGGAACGACGTTTTGCCAAAATCTGAAACTCCATATTGAATGACACCATTTAGATGGGAAGAACTGAAGGACCAACATGTTAGTGGTTTTAATTGTCCGAGTACACCTCCGTGGACTACCCTGGTTTTATTCGTAAAGAGGAAGGATAGTAGTAGGAGATTATGTGTTGACTTCTAGAAGCTGAATCGTATTACAGTTAGAAACCGTTATCCACTACCTCGAATCGACGATGTATCTGATCAGTTTTAGGACGCAAAGTTTTCCTTTAGATAGATTTATGGGTTGAAGATATTCCTAAAAATTCCTTTCGTATTCGTTACGGCGACTACGAGTGTTAGTGATGCCAACAGTATTGGCTAATGCTCTGACTGTTTATGGACTTGATGAATCGTGTCTTTCGTAAGTACTGGGACAAATTTGTCATAGTATGACATCTTGGTTTATTCAGAGACGAAGGAGAAACATAAGGACCATTTTCGTATTGTGTTAGAACTGTGCGTCGGAAGAAGCATTAAACAAAATTCTCAAAGGGTGATATTGTGGTTGGGACAAGAGACGTTCTTAGCAGATGGTATCATTTTAGATCCTGCGAAGATTGGGAGTATCACTAAATGGTCAAGACCGACGATAGTTACTGGGGTTAGAACCTTTGAGTCTTGAAGAAGGATTGTGGAATATGATCATGACTGGCGTTATCGTTGATGAATCGTATGAGAAGAGAGGAGAAGGTTAGTTGGGATGAGGAACGAGAACTGAGTTTGAAGAGCTGAAATAGGAATTAGCTTCTAGGCGGGTACCAATTTTGGGAATGATTTCAAGAAGAGACTTGGTTATACACTTGTGCAACACGGGAAGGATATCGCTTATGCATCAAGACAACTAGAACCGTAGGAGGCGGAATATCCAACACATAACTTGGAGTTGGCAACAGTGATCGTGTCAGAGATTCGCATTTTACTTCACAGTTTCAAGGAGAACTACATAAGGCTTGAGGAATCAGATTCAAGTTAAGATTTCTTTTCACCCTCAGATAAATGGACAGAAGGAATGAACTAATCGGACTTTGGAAGATATGTTAGGATCCTGTACTTTGGTAGGGATGGAAGTATAAAACATCTTTTGTTGGAAGGGGGTTAGATAGCTGCTTATTGAAGATCCGGAGTTGATTATAGTGACTGGAAGAATAGTTACCGTAGTAGAGGAACTTTGGAATTTTAGAACGGGGGTTGTGTGTTCTTGGGGTATCTCCGTACAGAATGGTTAGACGTTCTGACATAATATAGAGATTTATTCAGTGATTCGTTAGTCCTTAAGTTCGCTCTTACCATTACGGATATTCTACCCTTATCCTTATGCATTTTATACATTCATTAATTCGATAATTTCTTCGTTGATCGTTTGTACGTTTCCTTGATTCGTCGGAATTTTAGAATAGGATTATGAAATTTCTGACCATTTAGCATTGCCATCGTATTTATCTCATGTTCATATCGTTAATAAGAGTAATAAGTAATTAGAACTATATGTTATACATATGAGTTAATATTTAATTCTAAACTATATGTTACAAGCTAAGTACTAAAAATAAACCTATCTATCCTATTCTATTTGGAAAATCCGCCCCCCCCCCCTCTTGTTTTTATAAACTTTATATTTTTTTTGTTATTTACAAGATAAGAACCAATAAAACACATCAAATATTAACCTACAAATAAAAGATTTGGTGTCTCCTTTTGTTTAGCAACCACACACGGTTTTTCCTAAATAAAACACACGCTTATTTTTTTTCTTCCTTCCCTCTCATTTATCATATACGGCTCTCTCCCATGCCAAAACCTAAAATTGTCCAATCTCACTTATTTTCGCCCCAAGATCAGAAAGAAGAAGATTGAAGCAAGCTTGGTGATTCGTGGCAAGATTATTGGTGTGCTTTGATGATCAATTCGTGGCCCTTGTTCCCCTCCTTGATCTCTTGTTTCGGCTTAAAAGGTATCACATGTTAACCACTTTGTCATCACTATTATACACGACATATATGAACCTAATCAAATCTAAACATACTTATAAATCGTTATAATCAAGTTGCTCTATTGTGTGTGTCCCGTTAAAATATATGATAACATGAATAAAAGATCATACGCCACGTGAAATCATGAATCTTGTAAAATATGTGTGTGGACCTCTTGGTTATGTTCTCTTATCGAATCAGTTTTGATACAAGCCTAATATGGATCATTAATTGTACATTAATATGGTGCTAAAATCTGGAAACCCTAGGATTTAATGTGGGTCGATTGGGTTTAAAAAGGGTTAGGGTTTCGTGGTGATTTTATGTGAAGTTCTCACAACATGCTGTCCTGAAATTGGGTCGGGTTTGAGGGAGTCTAAAATAATGATCCCAACTTGTTTTTGTGAATTTCTTGAGTCTAAAACTAATTTTATTTAGTCAACATTCTGCATGTCAAGTTTTATAGCCATTGGAGGTCGAGAAGATGGTCTTTTAATTTTTACAAGGTTAAGTGTCAAAACTGTATTTTGGATGTCTCAAAATTAGTTGGTGTTTTTTATTTTTATTTTTAAAAACCTAAGGAACTAAGAGGTCTAATTTGATAGTAATAATTTATAAGATGTATATGGCTTACTGGAATTTTGGTGGATTTTTTTGAAGTGTTGAAATGGGTTGGTTAAGGGCAAACTTTCTTGGTGTCTGTGCAGTTATTTTTCTGGGTAGGTCTGGAAAGATGAATCTTAAAGGGTACTTACACTTATTAATAAAATATTAAAAATTTTTGAGTAACTACTTAACTCATTTGGGAACCTCATAAAAAATTAGGAGAGTATCTGGAGTTCATTTGATGTGTCTTAAAATTCATAAGAAACTGACCCAGATTTGTAAAATAAACCTAAAATAAGTTATGTGTATAACTATAAGTATAAATCATTAAAACCAGTTGTAACTTATGAAATAAACATATAAGTATTAAATGATCCCTAATTCATGTAGATCATTTGAAGAGGCGCGACGTTGTTTCCTTGTGTTCATTCATTCGTTTGCTTTCCTTTCATTCGCGTAAAGGTACAGATATTCCGCCCTTTTTCAATAAGGGTATCTCATGACTTTTGATTCCTTGATATTTGTTATTCTGTGTTATGATTCATTTGATATTCGTTTGGTTATTCTATTTGATATGGTTTGATTCACCCGTTCTCTCTTGTGACTTCAATATACGTATTAGAATCCGTTGATACTTTGTAACCCATTTAATATTATAACTTCGTGTGAAAACCTTTCTTAAATATATCATGATAATGTTTTGAGAAAAACTGCTTTAAAATGATTGCTATGAAACCGAGGTGATGCCACTTTTATATGAAGGTTTAATGACTTTTATGAAAACTGTTTTTAAAAGAATACTTTCATGAAAACAACATTTAAATGATTTTCACAATTACATAATCTGATTGTACTCTATCCTTAAGGATTCTCATGACTCATTGTTTCCGATATTTGTTATGCTTTGATTCGTATCTGTTTAGTTATTCGTTTGATTATTCGTTTCATGCTATATTCTATTCATATAGTTATTATCTGAGTTTGATAATTTATAATTATCCCTTATCATTATATTGCATGTTCTATGCCTATTATGTTGCCCATATTTGTAGCCAGTCATGGGGAGTCCATGGCCGTGCCATTGATGCACCAATGGTATTGACACTATCTGTGGAGGTAGGTTTTAGTCTACAACATTCCCACTTATGCTATATAGCAACCATGGCCGCCATACTTATTATTATTATATTAACGTACGTATGCACAGTCTCGAACTTGTATATGTATATCTGTTTTGCAGGGAGCGTATGGATGCATCCTAGGTACTTTGTTCAGTTATGATATTTATTTAGTGAATGGATTGTGTGTGTGTGTCATGCACCCCATTTCACTTCTGGTACATTGTGAGCTAGCTACTCCATGTACACTTTGCTATGACTTTGCTATGATTATGATTATGATTATGATTATGATTATGTTTATATGTTTCGGGTCTATTCATGTATCATGTCTAGACATATATGTTTAGGGCTCGTGGGCATTCCTTATTATTCTAATTCCTTATTCATTCATTTATTTTCTCATGACTTATGGTATATTGTTCAGCAGGTTTCCTTAGTTTCGTTTCGTTCATTCGTTTGCTTGTTACCTTTCATTATATATATCTGTTCACTGGGCTTTTTAAGCTCAGCCGCATTTTCTTTTCCTGCGGCAGGTTCTAAGAGGGAGGTTGGGACTCGAGTGACGAGTGCTTAGGAGCTCTTAGTGGAATACCTTGATAGCTTCCCATGGATTAGAGATGCATTTAGAGTTTTTCTTTTGGACTTAGTTTGTATTTTAGTATGGAAGTTGTAATGTTCAGATTTATTACTTTATCTTTTCCTTAGAATACCTGTGTAAACATTGTATTATTAAATTCTTCCGCTTGCGTATGTTCTGTTTGACGCCATAAATGTGACATTTGACCCATTCTCAAATGGGGGTGTTACAGATTTCTTGATAAATAACTAAACTTTGAACTCTTTATTACGATGCCTAGTTAAGGGAGTCCATTATCAGCTTTTAGGTGATAACTATTCCTGATAACTATCTTGAAGATGAGAAGTTTTAGGTTAAGTCAAATACAAGTCGTCTCAAAAGAGCTTTTGTTGCATAAGAGTGAGATTTACCGAAACGTATCAAAACCATGAATACTCTATTACGTTGTGTAGCTAAAGGAATCCATTATCAGTTTTTACATGACAACTAGCCCTAATAACCACCTTAAGATGAGATATTCTTAGTTAAGACCGTGTCAAGTTGTCTCAAAACCTTTTATAAACAGATTTGAGTGAAAACTTTTCAAGGTTGCATGAATTGATTTGTATGTTTGAAATTCATAGCTTTGGCAACCGAGAAAGAATTTGAATTTTATCCGTCAAAACCATTCATTCACATTGACATAGTAAAATGTCATTCACAAAGTGTTCATAAAAGTGCAATCATAGAGAAGTCTAATTTTCTAATTAAACATATGCATCACGGACTACTTTAAGGCAATATCGGGATACAATCCTAGTATAATTATTACTAAACTAAACATATGCAATTTCATGTCTCAATATTTTAAAATTCTTCTTTATATAAAAATTGATCCTCTTTGAAATGAATTTAAAAATTGGGAAACACATTTGTGTTACAAAAAAAATTGCTCATTGTTGAACTTTTTAGTTTTTGAAAAGTTATTTTCAAAAAAAAATTTGAAGTTTTGAACAAGTTATGACAATTTTTGAAAATAATATTTGATCACAAATGTAACTTTGCTAAAATGTTTGTTAAAATGTTTGTTAAACTTTATACAAGTATAAAACTTATAAAAGTTTAGCAAAGATTTTTTTTAAAAATTTGGGCAGAGTAATGTTTAGAAAAGGTGGGTAACAAAGTTTCGCAAAATCTGCTATCGCAGGATTTGGTATCGCAAACAAGATAAAACAGGTATCGCAAACCAATGTTGTGATAGTAAATTGCTATCGCAACAAGTTTAGTAAAGAGCTGTCGCAAAGAAAAGTTGTGAGAGCAAGCTATCGCAACACTTTTAGGAAAAGTGCTATCGCAAGGCATCAGTTGCGACACTAAGTGTAAAACTGCTGTCGCAACCAAAGTCTCACAGATTTTAAATTACTATTAAAATCAGTTTTTGGCTCTATCCTAAAGTCTCGCATTCCACCATTATTGGTGTCGCAGCCCTAATTGTTCATGTTCGACCCAAAATTGATCCATTTTACCCCAAATCAAGCCGTTTATGTTCCCGTTTTCTTTCATAATCATGGTCCAAACATCTTATCTCAGTCATCTAACCACAAGAATTTAACCAAAGCACTCTAAATCGCAAACTCAATGGTGATCTAAGTGTTGTATAAAAACGCAACCATAACTAATCAATTTTGATCAATGTAATGCAAACCAATGACTGAAATTCATAACAAAGGTGTAAAACAATTAGTTAAAGAAATCTGATAGCTTACTTTTTGAACGAAAAACACTTGAGACTCAAGAAATCACTGTTTAAGTGAGAGTTTTGCGATGCTAGTTTTTTGATGCAAAGGAGAGAGAGAGTTTGTGATAGCAAAGAGGGCTTGTGAGAGTTTTGGACCCAGGTCTGCGAGAGTTTTGAACTGGGGGAGGGTTCAAATCAGTTTTAATGTTTTAGCAAAACTCCCCCTTGGCTTAAGCTCTCTTTTCACACAAGGACCTTTTTGTTAGCATTTTATTTTTAACAAAGTTTTGAAAACATTTTAGTTCAAATAAATGAAATTTTGTGTTATATTAAAAATGTTAAAATAAAATTTATCACTCCCCCTTGAAGTGATGATATTTTCCCAACGTTTTAACAACATTTTTCATTTTAACTTTGCAACAACATTTTTGTTTTATTTCCAACAACTTAAAACAATTTATTCTTTGATTTCAAAAACAAACTTCTCAATTTATCCCCCTAAAAAATAGCTTAATATTTTAAACTGTTTTTGACCAATTATTAAGGTGGGTAGCATTTTTTTTTGAAATGTTTTATTCTTACTTGAGCTAAAAAAGATTATATTAATAATCAGAAACATGCTCAAGATTTGTTTATCATGAGCAAAAAAATTTAGAGAAAGGTTTTATAAAAAGTTTTTCGTAAAATCTTGTATAAATTTTGCTCACGATAATTAAGAAGATTTCTTTTCTTTTCTGAAGGATTGACGCACTGAAACGTACGTTCAGGGTCCTTTCTTTAAAAACGGGTTTTGATCTGTGATTTAATCAACAACCATTATGAGTTAATAATTACCCGATTGTTTTACCAGATGTACTTGTGATGTCTGTTACTTTGGTGACTTCTTTGACCTTTTGATAATCATTGTCATTTTCATCACGAATGCGTGCCATTCCTAGATGTTGTCATAAGTATTCAAATCTTTCCGGTGGCAAAGCTTTTGTGAAGAAGTCGACAATTTGGTAATCAGTTTTCACGAAGTACAATTCCACAGTCTGTCTTTCTACATGTTCCCTGATGAAATGGTATCTGACTGCTATATGCTTTGTCCGTAAGTAATGTACCGTGTTACAAGAGATGGCAATGGAACTTTGCGAATCACAATAAATTGGGATTTTGTCGTAAATGAAACCATAGTTCGTCAATTGTCTTTCCATCCATAGTACTTGTGCACAGCATCCGGAGAGGGATATGTATTCAGCTTCTACAGTGGATAAGGCAGTGTGATTCTGCTTCTTTGAAGACCAGCTGATTAACTTCTCCCCCAAGAATTGAGCAAATCCTGAAGTACTTTTGCAATCAATTTGGCAACCTGCATAATCTGCATCTGAATAGACAATTAGTTCAAAACCGGTATCTTTCGGATACACAAGGCCCATGTGCATTGTGCCTTTTAGGTACCGAAAGATCCGTTTTACTACAGTAAGGTGCTTTTCCATTGGCCTTGATTGGTAACGGGCACACATGCAGACAGCAAAATGCATAGGTGTACTTGTAGAGTCAGATTTATCCATTCCAAACTTTTTCAAAATTTCCATCGTGTATTTGTTTTGATGAATAAAGATACCACGAGGAGTTTGGTTTATTTGTAGACCCAAAAAGAATTTTAACTCTCCCATCATGCTCATCTCAAATTTCTATCACACGATATTTTCAAAGTTTTTGCAATATTTAGGATTTATCGATCCAAAAATGATATCATCGACATAAATTTGGACTAGCATGATGTCGTTACCTTTTCTTCTAATAAATAAAGTTGGATCGATTGAACCTTTGACGAATTTATGTTTGAGCAGATATTCTGACAACACTTTGTACCATGCACGTGGTGCTTGCTTGAGTCCGTAGACGGCTTTGTCAAGGACATAGACATCATCCGGATGGTCTGGATCAACGAAGCCTTCTGGTTGACTCACATACACCTCTTCCTCTAAATCCCCATACAAAAAGGCCGTTTTCACGTCCATTTGGTATACAGTGAAAGATTTATGAGCTGCATGAGCCAAGAATAAGCGTATTGCTTCGATCCGAGCAATTGGTGCAAATTATTCATATGGCGTTTGAATTGGTTTATTTCTTCTTACATTGCGACAATCCAGTCGGGATCTGCAAGTGCTGCTTTGACGTTGGCAGGTTCAACTCTACTTAGGAATGAATTGTAGAAACAGTAATCTGCTGTAGAACTTCTTGTTTGAACTGGTTGATAAAGATTTCCAATTTTTTGTTGTAGAGGGTGATCGTGAGTCCATCTTCTTCTGTGCGGATGTGGTTGGTAAAGCGGTTGCATGTTTGAAAGATCAATAGATCGCGTCTCAGAAGGTCCACCGACCTTAGCTTCGGGAGTCGCAAATGGGTTTATGAACGGTTCCTCTTCAGACGATGCACTGGTAATTATTTGATCATCAACATTAACATTGGAGGTTGGAGTGGTATTTTTTGGGGAAAGTTCTAGTTGAATTTGTATGATTAGAGGGGTATCTGGTACTGGATCAGCATCTTCATAGGTAGTTGTTGATGAACCGGATACGGGAGATGGTATGTCTTCTTGAGGATTAACTTCGATAATCGGAGTTGCAGCGGATATTGTAGACACCTTCATCTTGTTTGCTCCACATGATTCATCATAGAAGTTCTCAAACAATCCATCTAACGCTTCCTTTTGAATATGTTTAGGTTTCGGTGTTGATGATGTCGGTTTTGGTACGAGTTCTGAACCATTTTGTTCAGAAGTCATAGTCTTTTGCACGGGTTCTAAGCTGACTTGATCAGAAGCCATTTCTTATACTTCGTCGAAGTGAACATGGATTGTCTCTTTTATCAACTTTGTTCTCCAATTGTAGATATGATATGCACTTGATTGTGTAGAATATCCAAGGAATATTCCTACATCCACGTTTTTTTTTAACTTACCAAGGCCTTCACGATCATTTAGAGGGTAGCACCGACAACCAAAAGTGCGTAAGTATTTACATCGGTTTTGCTTTTGTGAAGGATGTGATATGGAGTTTTGTTGAACCGTTTATGAATGATAGATCGGTTTTGTGTGAAACAAGCGGTTGACACTGCTTCAGACCATAGATTTAATGGCAGATTTGCAAAGGTTAGCATTGTTCTTGCAGCTTCAACTAATGTACGATTTTGTCTTTCGACTACACCATTTTGTTGAGGAGTGTAAGCCACAGATATCTGATGAGTAATGCCAAGTGAATCAAAGAAATTCTGAAGAATATGATTCGTGAACTCCGTTCCATTGTCTGTTCTTACGTATCGGACTTGAGCTAGTAGACCAACTTGTACTCTTTTGATGAACTTGATGATCACATTTGGAGTTTTGGCTTTAGAAGCAAGAAAGTGAACCCAAGTGAACTGTGAGCAGTCATCCACAATAACAAAAATACATTTCTTTCCATTTCTGCTGACAACGCGCATTGGGCCACACAAATCCATATGCAATAAATGCAATGGAGCAACGGAACTAGGTTCGGATTTGGATTTGAATGTTGCACGTGTCATCTTCCCTAATTCACACGCTAAACAAAGATGATCTTTCTTGAATGACAGTTTTGGTAATCCTCTGACTAGGTTGTTTTGAGCAAGGTCGTTTATAGTTCTGAAGTTCAAATGAGAGAATCGACGATGTCATAGCCAGACTTGTGATGATGTAGCTTTTGCAAGCAAACAAATCGGTTTTGGTGATGTAATTTCTTTAAGTGCAATTTGGTATAGATTCGAATCCTTGGAGCCTTTGAGAATACCAACGCCTTCAAGAGTGCGAACAATACACGAATGTTTTTTTAATGCCACCTATAAACCGCTATCACAAAATTGGCTAATACTAAACAATTTATGACCTAGTCCTTCGACAAAGTAAACTCTTTGAATTATGACCTTATCATGAATGAGATCCCCATAGTCGGTGATTTTAGCGACGTGATCATTCCCAAAACGCACTATTCCCAAGAATTTGGCCACGAAGTTCTTGAGCAGTGCCTTGTTCCCGGTCATATGTCGGGTACACCCCGAGTCGAGGTACCAGAGGCACACTTGGACAAGCTACACATCAAAGCAAGAAACAAAAAATTGGGAACCCGCTGATAAAGTGGTTCCACGTAGTTAGACAGTACAGAATGTAAACCTAGTGGGTTGCACTTTTCTATGTAGTGTTTTTAGGTTCGGATTGCTTCTTAACTGGTTGCTATCTATAACCTACGTGTTTGAACACTCTTCCGGTGGATTTCCACTTAAAGAAGGATCTAGGGAATAACTCATGATATTCAAATATTCTACCCGTTGGGATCCATGCCCATTTTTCTCTATGCTTATGGTTTCTTAGATTTGGTGAATCAGTCCTAGTGGTGTTGGCATTCACATTATCACAATTGAAATTAACATGCACACAATTAGAAGAAGTAGAATTAAAACAAGCATTCTTGCTATTAGAAGCAACAGATCCATGCACATTTAAGTCATTACAGTCATCCATTCGCTTAGAGCATTTTTTTATTGAAAGCTTTAAAATGTCTAGGGTTTTCTACAACTTTAGGCCGAGAGGCACTAGTCTTCAACGCACATTTCTTAGGTGGTCTCTCCTTGCTACAAGTACTGTCTAAACCTGGATCAAAAAGCAAATATGCGTTAGGAGATTATGTAATTTGATCATGTTGAGCTAATTTATGTTTCTTACAATTATTGTTCTTATGTTTCTTTGACTCTTTGGGTTTCTTTTGTATAGGGGGAGGAGTCAAAGAACACATTGGTGCATCTATAGGCATATCCTTACTAAGTAATGCTTGCTTCCTAGCTATTTCTAATTCCTTGTTATGAATCATGTCATTTGAACCATATGGTTCTATAGTAGAAGTAGATCCAATTTGATACATACCGGGAGCAATTACTTTATGATTAGATAAAACCTCTTTTTGTTTTGGCTCAAGAATATGAGTTTTTTGTTTTTGATTTGCCACAAAGGTTGGTTGGTTTGAAAAGTATGAAAATTTTTGATTTTCCAACTGGTGTGAAGCAACAAACTCATGATTCTACTTTTTCATCTAATCAAGTACCTTAGATTTGAGTTCCTCGTTCTCTTTTAAGATTAATTTCAAAGAATTTTTGTAGGAAAGCTTGTCAAAGAACACATTGGTGCATCTATAGGCATATCCTTACTAAGTAATGCTTGCTTCCTAGCTATTTCTAATTCCTTGTTATGAATTATGTCATTTGAACCATATGGTTCTATAGTAGAAGTAGATCCAATTTGATACATACCGGGAGCAATTACTTTATGATTAGATAAAACCTCTTTTTGTTTTGGCTCAAGAATATGAGTTTTTTGTTTTTGATTTGCCACAAAGGTTGGTTGGTTTGAAAAGTATGAAAATTTTTGATTTTCCAACTGGTGTGAAGCAACAAACTCATGATTCTTGTTTTTCATCAAATCAAGCACCTTAGATTTGAGTTCCTCGTTCTCTTTTAAGATTAATTTCAAAGAATTTTTGTAGGAAAGCTTGTCGTATTTGTTTTCATCAATTTTTCGCTGCCAGTTTGCTTCAAACATTAAAGATTGTTTTTCAAGTTTGGCACAAGAGTTTTCAAATCTGGCATTACGACAAGACAATTACTCGTTCAACTCAACATTCTTTTGCAAACATTCTCTTAGACTCTCTGTGAGTAAAAGGTTTTCCATTTCTAAAGACGTTTGTTTATTTTCCAATTCTTCAATTTTCTCCTCATTTATAGCAAATTGTGGTTTGATGGATTCCATTTGATTGAGAAAATATTCTTTTTGAATGTCAGAGTTTAAGCTGAGAAGGTCATATTCATCTTTAAGAGATGTGACGTAAGTTAAATCAGTTTGCATTTCAGAAATCAATGCCTTTTCAAAGGCTTTAAATTGATCGTTAACTCTATTCACGGGAGGCTCGATAAATGTTTTTATCTGTTTCTTGACTTCCCTTAAGACATCTACTTCATAAGAATTGGATTTCAAAAGTTCACCCATTTGAAACTCTTGCTTTCTACGAATAATAGATAACGGTCCGTTTATTTGAATTATGAGATTACAGAAGGTTTTTCTCGCTAAACTCTCATATTTGTTAGAATCATATGGGTTGTCAGAAATCTGATCCACATGATGTCATTAGGAAGGTTTAACATTTGTTGGTTTTCTTGAAAGAGCATTTTCCTTATTTATCAAACCATAATCGGCACTAAAGTAGGAGAAATTGGTTTTCTTTTGATTAACATTTAAACATTTTTGGATTTCCTCTTGAGAGATGTCATTAGGAACAAACATGTAATCTTTGAAGGTATCACGTCTCATGTAATCAGCATTATACAAACTTGGTGTTTGATGTTTAACCATATCAAGATAAGATGTTTAGTATAACCAAGACCCTCTTTTAGATCCATGAATGAATTTGGTTTGGGCAGTAACATGTACATAGTCTGAGAAGTCTCATTGGTAGTGCGAAGTTTAGTTTCAGCTCTACTTAATCGTTGAATACAATTAGCTTTTTCTTCTTTAAGTTTAGAAACTTCATCTTCAAAATTCTTTTTGATGTTTTCAAAATTTGAAATATTTCTTTTGAAAAGAAAATTCTCATTTTGTAAATCTAGAATTTGACGTTTAAACACTAGTGGTCGTTCAGACTGCTCTTCATATTACATGTTATTGATTTTCTTTTCCAAAGAAGCACTTTTATCTTGTTCTAGTTTTATCAAGTTAGCATAATTTTGAATTTGAGATTGAATAGTGGCATAGTTTTGAAGCATATCAACATGATCTTGACTTGTTGATGCATGATTGCAATCGGTACTATTAGTAGATAACTGAGAAGTACCACTTGTAGATGTTTCACTATGTATGTAACTTCAGTTGTCTTACTAATGGTACGAATGTGACCATGTATGAATTAATCAAGATCATCATTATCACAAGCATCTGATGTGTGTACCTTGTTCACAAGAGTGTCATCTTCTTCAGCATCAGTGTCATAGCTTGGAGTTGCATCCTCATCTTGAGCTTCAAAGACATCTTCCATTGTAGTGTCCATACCTTCCACATCTTCAACATGTGCCATAAATGTCATGCTTGGTCCTAAGGTTTCTGCTTCATCATCAGTATCCTCCATGAAATTGAGCAATTCTTTCTCTATCTCACAGTCGGATTCCATCATTAGGGCAATTTGCATCTTCTTTTCAGAGTTACGAATCTTGCACTTGGTGTTGCTGCTTAAGCATTCAAATATGTCACTCATTTTGTCTTTTCCTTTATCATTGTGAGTGTACTCCTGAAGGTCATTACCAAGCTTGACCAAGTCTTCTATTAGTTGTTGCTCACTATCATCCTCATCATAATTAGTTTTGAGAGAGTTGCATCTTTGTTGAATGTGATGGTTCTTTGTGAATCAATGTAAGGAGGAAGTGGCAGATCTGCTGATGATGACTCAGAGAGAATAGCTTGAATATGATCCATATGAAAGTAGGTTTCATTATCAAGATCGCTTCTGATGATTTGATTTTCTTCTTTGTTATGCAATGATGCTAGTGCTTGCCACATGTCATGAGCATTGTTATGATGGTCCACATGCAAGTAAAGGTTATCTGGAATAGCCAACATGATGAAGTGCTTAGCCCAAAAGTCAGCCTTGTATTGTTTAAGCTCATCTTCACTCAAATCATCTTGTGTTTGAGGTTTAGTAAATTTTGGATGACTTAGGTCAGCAATTTGTTTCATAACATAAGGACCATTTTTGATGGAGTTGATCATGTATGCTGCATCATCAAAGTGTGTTAGCCATGCCTTAAACCTAAATTTCCAAAGTTTGTAGGTTCCTGGGAGTAGCATGGGTGGTCTTGTAGTTGTGTCTAACATCATTGTAGCATAGCAAATATCAAAAGGAGTAAACATTGTGATGGTGGATCTTTGATATGAGATGTTGCTTGTGTTTGAAAGTGGTGTTTTAGTTTGTTTAAGTTGAGATGGTTGAGTGTTTGGAATTTTATATTGTGATGTTTAAATGATTAAAGTCTATTAATAATTTTTAATCTTTTAAAAGGATTTAAAATTTAATAAAAGTCTTTGAATCAAGGTATCGCAACAAAGTCTTGTGAATAGTAACTATCGCAACTTCCTAGAGAAAATTGGGCAGAGTTTTCTTTCGCAAAACGTGGGTAATAGTAGGTCTCGTAAGATGAGATGTCGCAAAATTCTCATATCACAACAATACTTAGAGCCATCGCAACTAATTCTCGCGAGTTGGGCAGAGTTTTCTTTCGTAAACAGTGGGTAACAAAAAGATTCGCAAAGCTAGTATCACAAGAATTGCTATCGAAATCCAATATAAAGGCTATCGCAACCCAAAACTTGCAATAAACAGATATCGCAATGTCTGTCACAACTGACCACAGCTATCGCGACCTATACTCAGCCAACTGTTGCAACAAAACACTTAAATTTTGCGAACAAAATTTTACAAAAAAAATACTAAACCCTATTTTTACGAGAAAAAGTACGCTTTTTCAAAAACCCTTAAACCACGTTTTCAGCCTAAATCTTCACCAAATTCATAAAATTTTTGTATAGAATGATAAAAGCTCTTTCTTTATCTTCAAATATGTTATCCTAACACACGTTTTTTAAGATTAGACACGTTTAAGAGTAATCTTGATACTACGTATGAAAGTAAAAATATTCTAGAGAGAGAAAGTTCTTAAATTCTATAAAAACCAAAACTTTTACTACTAATGAAGATGGAAACAAAACTAAAACATAACTACGTGAAGCAACGAATCATATTTGGCTCTTGATACCAATTGTTGTTCCAATAATATCACGTCTACTCTAATAATCTTAGTGAGATAAAGTGGGTGTGGACACTTTAGTTTAGAGAGAGAAACGAGAGAAATATGAAAAGTCTCGCATTGATAGAAGGAAGAACACACACCTCATAACCCATGAGGTAGGGGGTATTTATACCCATACAATAGTCAAGCATATTATCGCAACAATACAATTGTTGCGATAGTGTAATGCTGTCGCAAGCCACACAATGTTATACAACATACCATATACTAGTACAAAAGATAAATAGAAGTCCCTGCACTAATGATTTACACTTTTTGTATTCCAACATTAGTGAAAGACTTTTAGGATATTTTCAAAGCTTAGCTAGAAAGTTTAAACACATGTTACCATCCAATGAACCAAGGCTCATCACCAAGCCACATGGCTTAGTGATTTACCAAAAACGCCACATAAGGCTTATATGAGGAGGTTAGGAGTTTTGGATATTTATCTTTTGTTTTACGGAGTGTCGTTTGGTCCCGATAATTACTAACGTTAAGTATTTAAATCACAAAACTTAAAATCGGGTAAAGTAAAAATATAGGAGTTAAATCATTGTTAAAACTTATCCGTATACTCTATCTTACTATATAAGGAAAAATAGGATGCGAAGTAAATATACTTAGCTAAGAAGTTTTGGTTAAATATCTCAGTTAAAACTTAGTTAGGAAGCATTAGAAAATAGAGTTAATTACAATTTTGGTCCTTGTGGTTTACCGGGTATAACGGTTT
Organism: Artemisia tridentata subsp. tridentata; assembly: GCA_021014915.2. NCBI lineage: Eukaryota > Viridiplantae > Streptophyta > Magnoliopsida > Asterales > Asteraceae > Artemisia > Artemisia tridentata. Next base: position 132,656,882 of record CP139503.1, on the reverse strand, counting down.
TGGTCCAATAGTTTAAAAAGTAACGGATCCTGTCCAGAATCCGACGACCCGTAACAGGTTTAGTCCAATTTTTTGTCCACCGTTAGTTTGAGCAATTTTGACTGTTAAATCTGAGGGCATTTTTGTCTTTTCATTTAAATTGTTAAATAAAAGAGTTAACTACATTATTTTTAGTCCTTGTGGTTTGTCGAGTGTATCACTTTTAGTCCAATAGTTTTTATACACATATTTATATAGATTTTTACTTATGTTTTTATCTATGTTTTTATTTATGCTTTTATATACGTTTTTATCAACAGTTTTATATATATTTTTATACATGTTTTTATCTACGCTTTTATCTATGTTTTTATATAAGTTTTTATGCACATTTTTATACACATATTTTTATACACATTTTTATACACATTTTTAAATATGTTTTTATATACGTTTTTATCTACGTTTTAATCTATGTTTTTATTTACGCTTTTATATACGTTTTTATCTACCTTTTATTATACGTTTTTGTATACATTTTTTTATATATATACGTTTTTATCAACGCTGTTATATACATTTTTATATATGTTTTTATCTACGCTTTTATATACGTTTTTATATACTTTTTTTATCTACGTTTTTATATACGGTTTTATCTACGTTTCATATACGTTTTTATCTACGTTTTTATATACGTTTTTATCTATGTTCTACATTTTTATATGCGTTTTTAAAACGTGCATAAAAACCTATATAAAAACGTATAATAAAACGTATATAAAAACGTGTATAAATTTTAAAAGCAATTAGAAAAGAGATTTTTTTTAAGGAAATTAGTTCTCAAATTTCTGTCAATTTATAAGCAGTTTTTATAAGTATTGTAAATTTTTTAAAAATTTTAGTATTTCATTAGTATTGTATATAACACCCTAAATTAAATACGACTTATAAAATACGCTATAAATTAAAACTTGAGTTATATAACATGTTATGACTCGAGTCCATACAATATGGCACATTTATATGTCACTTGTAGGCCGAAATTAATTAAATTATGTACACAACATGTAATGGAAGATAAATATGAAAATTTGGTTAATTATGGAAAGTATAATCATCCCATTATACACTCCCTAATTTCGGCCCTTTCCCCCAAACTCTTCTCATCCATAACCGAGTATTCTACCACTCCAAAAAAACCCTAAACTTCCTTTCTCCCTACTCATTTGTCGGCAAAAGAAAAAAAACAACAAAACCCTAAAAACCTTATTCAAGTCGACACCAAGAAGAAAAGAAGAAGCATGATCATTATCATTATTCAATTCGTATCAACAAAGGTAATTTAATACACATATTGTTAATCCATTCGAGTTGTTGAACAACACATAACCGATCCATGTTTTATTTTTTTTTTCTCATTCGGTCATGATCAAAAAGAGAAGAGAATTGTTAGTGATTTGATCATCTTGGAAATCTTCGTGTTCTCATTCTATTCGATCCATATAAGAGGTAACCATATAATCTTCAATCTATAACAATATTTCGGATCAATATATATTAATATGTGTTAATATGATTAATTATGTTATGGAAATCGGATTTGTATATGCAAACTAAGCTGTCAGAAATTTTGTGCTACTTAAACGAATTTTAGACCGATGATACAAACATGAATTTTAGTGGTTCTTGGGTCTAAAACTGAATTCAATGAAATAGGGATCAAATAAAATTGGTTTGATGATTTTTAGAGGTCTAGAAGGCAACCATTTGATTTTTAGAAATTCATATGTCAAAACTATGTTTCGGGTTATGGAAATTCAGTCGTGGTTCATGATTTTTAATTTAATGTCTATAACGAATTAAGACCTGAAATTTTGACAGGATGAAATTTTGGCTGGCGGCTCCTGCGTCTGGGGCCCCTTTATACTAGTTTGCTGCTAGGAGTCCCTAGGCTTCAATAAGGACGTTTAGGCTTTACTAATAAGATAGAAAAGAAAGGGCTTTTTCATCAGGGTGCGAAGGTTTGGAACCTTATACAAACAAAGAGCAAAGAAAAAGATGCCAAAAAAGATTCACTTTAGCTTCTAGCTCGCTTAGCGTAGGTTGCTTGCAATCCTGACATCCCGAGTGACAGTTTGGGGGATTGATTACGTGGCTGAACACCGTGATTGATGAGTGGGTAGGTGGGCTAGGTGCACCTCTCACCCAGTGGGAAGTAATGAGGCTAGTCTCCCCCCTCCCCTGAATGAAGAAGTAGTAAGGGAAGAGGATTGTACCGTGAGAGAAGCAAGGGGGCCAACCTCTTTCAAATATACAACATGGATTCTGGCAATGCAATGTAGTTGGACTCTCATGTCGATCCGAATGAATCATCCTTTCCACGGAGGCAAATCTATTTGAGTTACGTTGTGTAATTTTTGTAGATTTTTCTGAGATGTCTAACCTGGGTAAATAATTACATACTTTCGGGGCGTTCCGGCAGATCCAATTCGGGTAGATGTTGTGGTTGTTGATTTTTAGTTTGTACTTGTACTACTCAATAAAATCTGGAAAAATTATGTAAAATACTTAAGACATATAGGTATATCTGGGTAAAATTATAGAATTTTATAAGCTCGTTTAAGGTGTGTTAAAAATGGATAAATTTGGACCTGTTTTAATGTTAATTCTGAATTTCACTAGTTACTTGTTTAAAACACTTATAAGCATAATTGCTTCACCTTTAGAACCTAAATAAACTATTTGTCATTTTAAGAGTATCTAACTTATGGTTTAACTAATTTACATATTAACCCTTAACTTTGTCATAATTACAATAGTAACCCTAATCTTTGAATAATGATAATATGGAACCCAAATTGTATGAATTAAACACTAAAACTGCTAATTCGGGAAATATGACTTAATTATGACCTAATTGAATGTATGAAACCCTAATTGGAATTTAATTACTTTAAATGATCAATTAAAATGACTTGTGTAATTAGAAACCTTAATCTCACATTTACTTAATTTGGAAACCCTATTTTGACTTGTAAAACTCTAAATTGTGAAATGACATCATTTTATAATTATATTAATATATGAGACTCAATTTCGACATTAATAACTATTTAAACCTTTTTAAATACTATTTACTATTTTTAGAAACCCTAAATTGCTTTTAAACCTAAATATGGAAACTTATTATTTTTGGAAAGTTACTAAATATGGAAACTTACTATTTTTGGAAAGTTATTAAATATGAAAAGTTACTATTTTTGGAAAGTTACTAATTATGGAAACCTGCGAAATATGGAAAGTTACTTAAAATGGAAAGAAAACTAAAATGAAACCTTTATGATTATGAAACTATGAAACTTATAAATAAACTTATGATTAATGTAGATCGGGTGAAGAAGGAGTGATCATCTGCTTCCATTCGTCTTATTGCTTTGATTTGTGTGCTTTGATAAGGTACAGATATTCTTTCCATTTTCAGTAGGGATATTTCTATCGATCCTATGCCTGATATGATTCCCTTATTTGACTCATGACTTTCATTGTATGATTGTCATTCTTATTGATTCATTCTGACATTTATTTAAATGTCTCTGCCATGCTATGCTTATGTTTTGCCATGCTTATTGAGTTACTATCTTGTTTCTCTTGCCATGCTAGTTTATATTTGTTGTATGCTATAATAGATCTGTGCCTGAGCTAACCTAGTTGTGGAGGTACCATGACCATGTCTTGGATGGCACCCTAGGCATGACACTCCCGTAGAGGTGTGATAGATCTACGGCGTTCCCCCTTATGTTATGATTTTGTGTACACTATTGGCCAACTTTATATGTGTGACCAGTCTAGTACTGACATACATACTTATGTTAGGGAGCGTATGGATGCATCCTAGGTTTTATGTTTATATGATTATGGTGACCAGGTAGTGTGTGCCTTACACTCCTTCTCACACTTTTATTACTTAGAGGTCTCCCCTCTTCGTATACTTGTATTGCTTTAGTATGATTTGACGGATTATGTATGTAGTTCCCATGACACATCCTTATATGAACTTTTCCCTTATTTCATTATTCTCTTGATTCATTTCTTATTTAGTTCTCATGCATTCTTGATTCTTAGTTCTCTTTAAAATTCGTATGACTTTCATGATTATACGTTTCATTTTTTATTCTTATTCCTTCGTTGCTTATGCTTATTTACCGTTATGTTATGTTATATATATCTGGTCACTGGGCTTTTTAAGCTCAGCCGCATGTTTTCTTTTCTTATGCGGCAGGTAATAAGCGGGGCGACGGGCTTGGGAATGAGAGAGCATAGGACTTAGAGACCTATTTATTTATCATTTCGTTGTCCATTGTTTCGGACTTTCATTTCTTTCAGTACTTTGAATATTATTTTACTTTGGTTTTGTTTGGTTAACCCACTATGCATTTGGGATTATCTTTTGATACCAGTCTTGATGTTTGAGACTTGGTTATTTATTAAAAGACTTCCGCTTGCGTAATGTATGCTTTGTATGACACCATAATGTGATATCTTGGCCTTGTCGGGTCGGGGTGTTACAGTTATGGTATCAGAGATCTGGGTTTGACCTGTAGAACCTTAGAAATGACCTGTGAGGATATTGGGTAGACACTAGGCTTTTCGTTTGACGCGATCTCTTCCTTAGTATTTTGATCCTGACGTTTGATTTGTCTTCATTGTTCGTTTTGATCCCTACGTTCGGGTTCGTCTGAGCAGAAGAAGTTGTGGGACCAGGTTCCATCTCCTCCATGTGTTGACTGTGAGAAGTTTCATCTGGGTGATCGTGTTATAAGACGTTGGATGCCGGTTTCAGTTGTAGTGTGATTGGACGTCGGACGAAAGAGTGTCCGAAGGTGAATGGTAACAACCGTAAGAATGATTATGATTGACAGCAATCTGCCGAGGGTCGAGTGTTCGCTCTGACCAGGGACCAGGCTGCTGACACATCAAGTACCATTTCGGGTATTCCTTACTTATGCGATCGCGCTGCGTGGTTTTATTGGATGCGAGAACGACATATCCTGTGGTTTCTTTTGCTTTTACTAAGCACTTTAAATCCCCTCTGCATTATTGAATTGCTATTCCTAATTCTACCTCTATGAGAATCTTGTGACTATCCATCACGAGTGTAGATTATCGTGTATTGTTGAGGATATTTGAAGATCAATTTCATTCTGCTAATCTGATTTCTTTGGGAAAGTTCGATTCAATTTCATTCTGGTCAGGTAATTGATGACTGACCATTGAGATGCTAACAACAGTTATGATTTTGGTCATCTCTGACGACTTATGAAACTCAAACTCCGTGCCTAGGTTTCTGACCTGGCATACTATTATGATCACCTTTGCTTTGAAATTCCGTATATTAATCCCTCGCGTTTGTGAAGATATTCCGATTGATGTAACTCGCTCGAGAGTTTTTGATGTTGAATTTCACGATGTATTCCTTGATGGACTACCAAGATTTCCTCTCGAATGTAATTGTTTTGATCCGTTTATTAGAATGTGTTTTGTCACGACTTGAGGTAGACTGTGATTGCAATAAAGGCATGTGTATATGATGCAAGTATTATGATGTCTGGCCAGCGTGATAATAGTTACATCATATACCTTGAACTTATTGGAGTCATAGAATGTCTTGAGGAGTGCCTGAGGTCAGTGTGTTATTTGAATCAGAACTCTATTCATGTGTAAGCGATGTTTTGCCTATTTTCGATATCCCTTACGAACGACATACGTTGAATGAAGAGTATTGAAGGACCTACTTCTAGGAAGTGGTTTATCCGTCAGTGTGCGTCTCTGTGTTGTGTTTCAGTTTGGTTCTGAAGAAGAATGATGGTGGTATGAGGTTGTTCATGGAATTCTGGAATCTTAGTAGTATGGTGATTAGGACTGATACCGTTATCGACGACTTATCTAATCAACTTCAGGGTGAAGTTTTCTCTATGATCGATTTGTAATCTAATTATGTCCATTTTCATGTGAAGGAGCAAGATGTTCCTAGCATTGATTTGTATCCGTTATAATCTCTATGAGCATTGTGATGCCAATCGTATTGGCTACTGCTCCGACTATTCTTGTTAGCTTGATGAATCGTGTATTTCATGAATGCTTGGACAAATTGTCATAGTATGACGATTTAGTATATTCAGGTACGAAAGAGAAACACGGGAATCATCCTTGTATTTTGGTGTTGAAAATTTCCACGTCAGAAGAGCTCGATGTAAATTTCTCGAAGAGTATAATTTTAGTAGGGATGAAGAATAAGTTGGAGAACTTTTGGAAAGTTAAGAGGGATATTTGTTTCTACTTGAGAAGAAGGTCAGCTATGTCCTTAGGTTATACGGAAATATTGCTAGTGATGCATCTATGCAGATAAACCGTGGGAGGCGAACTATCAGACGCATGACTGGAGATTGGTTATGACGGATGTGAAGAAGCTCAGGAGCAAGGTGGTGGAATTATGATCTATGTAGAAGATTTGAATGAAACGGTTATGCTCGAAGCACCCCGTTCTTTTCGCTCTATACATATTAGTTGTACTATTATGTAGAGACTTGTAGCATAAATTATGATGGGATGGTATGACAACGGGTGTGAATGCTTTGATGGCGAAGTGGCTAGCATGTCAACAGATTGGGAGTTAGCATCAGCGTACGAGTGGTTTTCCTCATTTTGGATGTTCGTATGTAGAAGTGGGATTAAAACTGTCAGCAACTTTGTGACGGGATTTACGCGCACGTTGGGAAGGACAAAACGATGTGGGTTGTAGTGAATCGTTCAACTTGGTGGCTCACTTGGAAGAACGGCAGAGATTTATTTCAACAGAAGATTATTCAAGCTACTTGGCGCACCTGCAGTGATCATGTCAGAAGAATCGAGTTTTGTTGCACGCTTCCAGAAGAAATGCAGAAGACCTTCAAGACCGGCTCAAGATTTTTATAGCGACTACTCACCTTCAGATGGATGGACGGACAGAGCAACTATGCTGAAATTGAAGATGTATGGGACGGAGAGTTTGACAAGTGTATTGGCATGATTGAGTTTGCCTACGGAGATGTAGAACACCTTTTGGATTGGATTAAGTTGGAGATTTGCTGGTTTAAGGTCCGGGGTTGATTACTGTGATTGGTGGATTAGTTATCCTTGTGGAAGAGAAACCTTGAATGGTGGACTATGAAATTTGTATGTTTCGTACGATGTTCCCGTTGTGGAGAGTTAGACGTTTTGGGCGTATGAAGAAGATCTGGTTCACGATGCGTTAATCCTTTGAGTTGTTGTTTTCCATAAGATTATCCGACCTATTCCGTTATGCTCTCTGATACGATCCGATCCTCTGTTATGTGCTTAGTGTATCGTCTGTACGACTACGTTAGCTCTTTGATGTGGTTTATTCGTATGATTATTCGACCTATTTTGTTTTGTTTTCTGATGCGTTTCGATACTCCGATTTATACTCTATTGATCGTCGGTACAAATTTGCTACCCATCTCATTATGCGTTTCAATACAAGTTGATATTTTGAGTTGTACTCGATTGATCATCAGTACAATTATACTATCTATCTCTTATAAAACTCTTGATACGTTTGATGATTCGTCACGTGCTTCATTGACCGGTGGTACGTTCCTTAGTTCGATCAGTATCTATTTCAAATTGATGAGTTCTTCTATAATGATGCACTAGTTCCCTTTTCGTTAAGAATCTGGATTGAGTTGATGAGGTTTTACTCTTTAGTACTACCTTCGTATTGCTTACAAGCATGAATGTTTCAGGTATCTCTGTGTGAGATTTAAATCGTTATCCGCTACATTGTTGTTTTGTATTCCTTGGAACGAATTCATTGTGAATTATGAAAGCCTAGGGCTTTTCAATGATTTTGATCAGTTTGGCAAGGTATCTCATCGCTTGGCGTTACCTTCCCAGTTATCTCTCGTATACGATGTATTCCGTGAATCTCTTCTTCGTGAGTATGATTATCATCCGCTTCATGTTGTGCCTTGCCCGTTCGATCAGATTCGGGAAGATCTTTCGTATAGTGAAGAACCTGAGGCTGTTTTGGAGCGTCAGGAAAGAGTCATGAGAACTAAAACAATTCCATTCGTAAAGATTCTTTGGAGGAATCATCCAGAGGGCGAGGCTAATTGGGAGACCGAAGAATCGATACGATCCAGTTATCCACATTTCTCTTTGTGACTTGGTACGTATTCATTTTGATTCCGTTTTCGATTTCGTATTTCTATTTCGATTTCGTATTTCAATTTCGCGGACGAAATTTTCTTTTTAGGAGGGAAGAATTATAACACCCTATATTAAATACGACTTATAAAATACGCTATAAATTAAAACTTTAGTTATATAAAATGTTATGACTTGAGTCCATACAATATGGCACGTTTATATGTCACTTGTAGGCTGAAATTAATTAAAATATGTACACAACATGTAACGGAAGATAAATATGAAAATTTGGTTAATTATGGAAAGTATAATCATCCCATTATACACTCTCTAATTTCGGCCCTTTCCCCCTAACTCTTCTCATCCATAACCGAGTATTATACCACTCCAACAAAACCCTAAACTTCCTTTCTCCCTACTCCTTTGTCGGAAAAAAAAACAACAAAACCCTAAAAACCTTATTCAAGTCGACACCAAGAAGAGAAGAAGAAGCAAGATCATTATCATTATTCAATTCGTATCAACAAAGGTAATTTAATACACATCTTGTTAATCCATTCGAGTTGTTGAACAACACATAACCGATCCATGTTTTATTTATTTTTTCTCATTCGGTCATGATCAAAAGGAGAAGAGAATTGTTAGTGATTTGATCATCTTGGAAATCTTCGTGTTCTCATTCTATTCGATCCATATAAGAGGTAACCATAGAGTCTTCAATCTATAACAATATTTTGGATCAATAAATATTAATATGTGTTAATATGATTAATTATGTTATGGAAATCGGATTTGTATATGCAAACTAAGCTGTCAGAAATTTTGTGCTACATAAACGAATTTTAGACCGATGATACAAACATGAATTTTAGTGGTTCTTGGGTCTAAAACTGAATTCAATGAAATAGGGATCAAATAAAATTGGTTTGGTGATTTTTAGAGGTCTAGAAGGCAACCATTTGATTTTTAGAAATTCATATGTCAAAACTGTATTTCGGGTTATGGAAATTCAGTCGTGGTTCATGATTTTTAATTTAATGTCTATAACGAATTAAGACCTTAAATTTTGACAGGATGAAATTTGGTATTTTAGTTACGTTGTGTAATTTTTGTAGATTTTTTTGAGATGTATAACCTAGGTAAATAATTACATACTTTCGGGGGGTAGATGTTGTGGTTGTCGATTTTTAGTTTGTACTTGTACTACTTAATAAAATCTGGAAAAATTATGTAAAATACTTAAGACATATAGGTATATCTGGGTAAAATTATAGAATTTTATAAGCTCGTTTAAGGTATGTTAAAAATGGCTAAATTTGGACCTGTTTTAATGTTAATTATGAATTTCACTAGTTACTTATTTAAAACACTTATAAGCATAATTGCTTCACCTTTAGAACCTAAATAAGCAATTTGTCATTTTAAGAGTATCTAACTTATGGTTTAACTAATTTACATATTAACCCTTAACTTTGGCATAATTACAATAGTAACCCTAATCTTTGAATAATGATAATATGGAACCCAAATTGTATGAATTAAACACTAAAACTGCTAATTCGGGAAATATGGCTTAATTATGACCTATTTGAATGTATGAAACCCTAATTGGAATTTAATTACTTTAAATGATCGATTAAAATGACTTGTGTAATTAGAAACCCTAATCTCACATTTACTTAATTTGGAAACCCTATTTTGACTTGTAAAACTCTAAATTGTGAAATGACATCATTTTATAATTATATTAATATATGAGACTCAATTTCAACATTAATAACTATTTAAACCTTTTTAAATACTATTTACTATTTTTAGAAACCCTAAATTGCTTTTAAACCTAAATATGGAAACTTACTATTTTTGGAAAGTTACTAAATATGGAAACTTACTATTTTTGGAAAGTTACTAAATATGAAAAGTTACTATTTTTGGAAAGTTACTAATTATGGAAACCTGCTAAATATGAAAAGTTACTTAAAATGGAAAGAAAACTAAAATGAAACCTTTATGATTATGAAACTATGAAACTTATAAATAAACTTATGATTAATGTAGATCGGGTGAAGAAGGAGTGATCATCTGCTTCCATTCGTCTTATTGCTTTGATTTGTGTGCTTTGATAAGGTACAGATATTCTTTCCCTTTTCAGTAGGGATATTTCTATCGATCCTATGCCTGATATGATTCCCTTATTTGACTCATGACTTTCATTGTATGATTGTCATTCTTATTGATTCATTCTGACATTTATTTAAATGTCTCTGCCATGCTATGCTTATGTTTTGCCATGCTTATTGAGTTACTATCTTGTTTCTCTTGCCATGCTAGATTATATTTGTTGTATGCTATGATAGATCTGTGCCTGAGCTAACCTAGTTGTGGAGGTACCATGACCATGTCTTGGATGGCACCCTAGGCATGACACTCCCGTAGAGGTGTGATAGATCTACGGCGTTCCCCCTTATGTTATGATTTTGTGTACACTATTGGCCAACTTTATATGTGTGACCAGTCTAGTACTGACATACATACTTATGTTAGGGAGCGTATGGATGCATCCTAGGTTTTATGTTTATATGATTATGGTGACCAGGTGGTGTGTGCCTTACACTCCTTCTCACACTTTTATTACTTAGAGGTCTCCCCTCTTCGTATACTTGTATTGCTTTAGTATGATTTGACGGATTATGTATGTAGTTCCTATGTCACATCCTTATATGAACTTTTCCCTTATTTCATTATTCTCTTGATTCATTTCTTATTCAGTTCTCATGCATTCTTGATTCTTAGTTCTCTTTAAAATTCGTATGACTTTCATGATTATACGTTTCGTTTTGTATTCTTATTCCTTCGTTGCTTATGCTTATTTACCGTTATGTTATGTTATATATATATATCTGTTCACTGGGCTTTTTAAGCTTAGCCGCATGTTTTCTTTTCTTATGCGGCAGGTAATAAGCGGGGCGACGGGCTTGGGAATGATAGAGCATAGGACTTAGAGACCTATTTATTTATCATTTCGTTGTCCATTGTTTCGGACTTTCATTTCTTTCAGTAATTTGAATATTATTTTACTTTGGTTTTGTTTGGTTAACCCACTATGCATTTGTGATTATCTTTTGATACCAGTCTTGATGTTTGAGACTTGGTTATTTATTAAAAGACTTCCGCTTGCGTAATGTATGCTTTGTATGACACCATAATGTGATATCTTGGCCTTGTCGGGTCGGGGTGTTACATTTCATTAGTATTGTATATAGATTAGAAAGCAGTTTTAAAATTCACTTTCTTTCTAAAAATAAAATTACTTCTTACTTAAGTTTGGCTGCGATAAAAATTTCATAATTTATTTTGAATTTTTTAGATAGTTTTTAATTTCGATAAAAGTTTTTAGCTATTAAAAGTTTATTTTTTTAGTTTTATAAATTTATGAGTTAATTACAGTTTTGGTCCTTATGGTTTGCTGAATGTAACACTTTTAGTCCATTAAGATGAGGGTATTTTAGTCATTTCATGTGTCTTAACTGGTCAAACTAAAGGTCAAAAAAAAATTGGACAGGATCCGTTACTTTTTAAACTATTGGACCAAAACCGTTATACCCGGTAAACCACAAGGACCAAAAATGTAGTTAACTCAAGAAAATATCTAAATAACTTAGCTTAGTTAGGAAGTTTCATGACTAGGTAAAAATAAAAATGACAAAGTAGTTTTAGATATTTACAACTTAGTTAATTTAGTGTAAGTATTGTGTAGTTTGATATTGTTTAGTTTATAAATCAAGGGATGATTTTATGGTCAAAGGGGGAGGGAAATAAATTGACTTTTACAAAAATGTAAAAGTGTCTAAGTGTCTTAGAAAATGCGGTGCATGTATACGTTAAGTTTGCGTATAAGTAAAAATGCTTAAATGCAAGTTTAGACTCGTAAAGCATAGGGTCTATTTGGTAACATTGAATTTTGAACGGAAATTTCCATATAATGTATAACAACCCGCACATTTCAGGTTATTAAATTAACTATTTACGTCTATTTATTAAATTCATAAAGTAAATACTTTAGCGTATAATCAAGAAAATTCAATCGCTTAAGCTTAAATCGTAACCAACACTAGACTAGGATCAGTCTAGGTGTTCCATATATTTAATATGAACTATTTCTATTTTGACATGTTCATGAAAACCTTGTACGTTATACGTTTTATGGGTATTTAAACCTACGTTTTTAGGTTTTAACAACGTTTACGTGCTCCATTAAACTTATCACTCATTTTATATATATTAATATTGAGTATATTGATAAGTTTAATCATTTTTACAAGTTATATATTTTTACGATACATGGTTTTAAGTTTCGTGATTTAAATACTTAACGTTAGTAATTACCGGGACCAAACTACACTCCTTAACTCAGTCATATCATAAAAAAAAAACTATACAAATAATCATCTCCCATTATATGTGTCGACATGTTGGATGAATCACCAAGACATTAATGTCTAGGTGATGATTCATGTATACACCTAGCTAAACTTATCATGTAAGTTTCTAAAATATCTTGATATTTTTGTATAACTAGTTAACTTAGCACATAAACTTCTCATCCATTTCCTTTTTTCTTCTTGAAACCTGCCACCATCAATAACATAGTACCATCCATCCTTAATTTTCATACTTCCATTTACATACCAAAGTTGAAGCCCATGGAGAGCTCTACATGAAGTTTGTGTTGATTTGTTGATTCTTTGGTTCAAATTAAAGTTGTACAAGGTGAAAGGGGCTGAAATTATAAGCTTTTTACAAGAGTTTATTAAGGATAAAATCAAGCTAGAGAAAAGATTTGAAGAAGGGTTGAAGGTTATAAGTGATTAGGAGTTATTTAGTGATCTTGTTCTAGTAATATTCATCCAAATACTTGTAATGCTTATGATTATTTCTTGTTTATTTCAATAGGGTTGTAATAGCTAGATATATATTTTGGTGTATTTTGATTATGTAAGTAGTATATTGTATAATTTATATGCTGTACACATGGACTATAACCTTGAAAACAACTAAAACAAGCCCTAGACTTGATTTGTAAACATGAAATTCCAAACAGTCCACTTACACGATTTTGCTAGAAAACTCAGTGAACCATGAAACTTAGGGAATAAAATAGGATTATAGAGCTATGTATTGTGGTCATTTTTCCGCTTGGTTCACCCCGTAACTCATCCGTATGAATAAATTAGAGCCAAAAAGGTAAAAGGTGTTAAAAACTGACTAATAGATTTCATTGGACAAAACGGGGCAGTTTCTGGAACTCGTCATTGTTTTATGAAATGTATCTAAGACATAAACTTAAACGTAGGAAAAAGCCTCGCATCCTAAAGTGTTGTAGAACTCAAGATATGGCCTTTGCCGCGGGACTGCAGAGTGCTGTCCAACTTTCTACACTTAATCACAAGTTTAAATTAGAAATTTGACTCATGTTATGATGTAAATAAGAATATAAGGTCACTAGAAATTATATATATACATTCAAATACAATTTCAAAGACATAGAAACCGATTCATGACCTTTTACGTGTTAGGAATAACGTAGACATAAAGTTGGAATAACTATACTTTTAAAAACAAAACGTGATGAAGAGTATAAGTTTTGACATATAAGTTTATATTAAAAATATGTTATGAAATGGTTAAAACAACTAGACTTATACAAATACATAAATACCTATTCGAGAAAATAAAAACCAAGTCATAATCCTTTATGACCAAAAACAATATATATTTTCCTAACCAAAATAACTTAATAAATAGAAACTTAACGTTAGCGAATAAGTATAAATTGAAACCACTTGACCACGTTTACTTGCAAACCAGAGTGGTAGGACCTACTACCGGAAAATAGACCGTATACCTTACCATGAAACTAATAAGCTTAGAAGTAATTAAATTTGGAAAAGTGGACTAATAAAGGTAACATAAACTCGAACCTTAGACTAATTTCAAATAAGGGCTTGTTAATATTTTGAAAACTCAACTTTGACACATATTTAACTTTATAAATGTGTACAATATCTAAATTATATAAATACTTATATATAAGCTTATTTCGTAAGTTCTCGTCGTATATAATAACCTAAGACGCGTATTATATCTTTAGGTTATTTCTAAAGCTCGCGATCTCTCGATACATCTTATATCATTGTACACTACTGCTGATCACTACGGTGAGTCATAGCCCCACTTTTACTCGTTTAATTAATTTATAAACTCTTTGGTGGAGATACATGCTCGTTATACCTACATATTTTACTCGCTTTACTTATACACATGCTTAACTATTTTCAAGTGTGAATGCATGTTCATATACTTTTTACATACTCAAAACATTTATACTTTTACGCTTTACTACACTTTTTATACTTTTGAACATGATGTGTGTTTTATTGCGAAATGTACCTTAATGTGTTAAACTTGTTTGCATTATTCTTGATCGCGTTATTCTTTGGCAACTGTTTAACTCCTGGATGGAGCCGATGGAGAGGTATTAATAGTACTATTGGTTTGATGCCCCCACCCTTGTGTCCCTTATCCTTGACCTTGGGTGAATATAATTCGGTGTATTGTGTAAGCTTATGTATGCGTGTCGTGAGGTTCAGTTGGCCGTTACTTTTTACATTAAGGGCTTGCATATGTCATATACACATATGTCCTACTCATAACACTTTCAACATTAACATTTTTAATATGAACTTATGTGTGGACCTAAGATGTTACAAGTCTTGTATAGGCGGGATTTGTATAGTTATGGGGATTTAATCATAAAGATTTTTATCTTATTTGCAATAAACCTACGAACTCACCAACCTTTGTGTTGACACTTTTTAGCATGTTTATCTCAGGTCTGTAAGGTGATAGCTGGTGCATGGAGCATAGAGTCGTACATCATATTTTGAAGACTTATGCTTTTTATCATTTACCATTCGATATGTTTTAAAAACACTTATGTAAAATACTATGGAACCTCTTGTTTGTAACTCTGATATTATTATTCGAATGGTAACTTTTCAAAACGTCTCATTTAAAATTCATTTTCTATAACTTGTACTGTGTGCTAATAGGTAATACCCTAGTGACACAATCTTCCGCTATGATATTTTGGGGGTGTTACATAATGATTATAAGTGGACTATAAATTTATCTAATGTGATGAAAAATGCTTAGAGTCGGTGCGCGGGATAACCTAACGGTTATATTAAAAATTCGAAAGTGTACGCGATTTTTGTATAAAAATGTTTATGTTTTGAATAAATATTAATGTGAAATTTTTCGAGTTGTTACAGATGGTGAGTTAGCAACTACTCGAGTCCAAAATGGTTGGAGGATTTGTATAGGTTATAGAAAGTTAAATGCTTTAACTAGAAAAAATCACTTCCCCATCCTTTTTATAGCTCAGATGCTAGAAAGATTAGTGGGTCGAGCTTACTATTGCTGTCTTGATGGCTATTTAGGTTTTCATCAAATACCGTTTGCACCAGAAGACCAAGAAAAGACTACATACTTGCCCTTTTGGTATGCTTGCTTTCCTTTGTATGTCGTTTGGTCTTTGTAACGCGCCAACTACATTTCGGTAAGCATATTTTTAGAATATGTGGAGGACATCATAGAGGTATTTATGGATGATTTTATAGTCCATGGCGATTCATTTGATTCTTGCTTAATTAACCTTGAAAAAAATTCTTAAAAGCATTGAATCAAACCTTGTTCTTAATTATGAAAAGGGTCAATTTATGTTCGATCAAGGTAACATTTTGGGTCATATAGTGTCTGCTAAAGGACTTGAAGTTGATAACTCAAAAATAGATATTATTAAATCTCTGCCTTATCCTAAAAATGTGCGGGAAGTTTATTCTTTTCTTGGGCATGCAGGATTTTATCATCACTTTATAAAAGACTTTTCAAAGACAAGTTAACATGCTGACATAAATAATGCCTAAAAACATTATTCATATCTCTATGTTTTAATGATCACAAAATATAAACTCATTAAACATAAACTTATCAAATAAACAAGTATTTAGTTGTAAATATTCATTTCTACAACTTAATTACTTAAGGTATGAATAAACAAGTGCTTAATGCATTATATGATCAAAGGAACATTTTCTTAATAAATAGCTTTTTTATAAAATGTCAAAAATATTTTATATCTATTAGAAAAACATTTTTGGTAATAAATAAAAAGGTTTAATTCATTATAAATTTATGAATTCAAATTTTTAACCAAAATCAGTAAAAATGTTCCAGAAAAACCTTCCCCACAAAAAGACAAAACTGGGCAACGGGCAAGAAGGGCGGCCCCCTTAATTATGCTAGGCGGCCCCTTTAAAATTAAGGGGACCGCCCCCCTATTTAAGGGGGCCGGCCACGCTCCTGTAGGTTCCAGCTGTCCAGTTTTTCTGCCTATAAATACCAGCCTTCCCCTGGATTTTTACTCACCTTTTGCACACTGAAACTTTCTGTTGTAAATCACATTTCATATCTTCAAAAACCCTTTGATCATATAATCTTAAGCTTTGGTTTCTAAGTGATCCAAGCTTCCTTCATTCAAGTGCAAGAGAAGAATACTCCTTCAACAACTAGAGAAGAAGTATTGCAACTTAGATACCTAAGTTGTTTGTGTCATCATACATTTGTATATAAGTTGTGTATTGTTGTTAGATAGTTGTGTGAATAATTGTTTGGGATAGGTTAGAGTGTTAATAGTGAATTTGTGAAGTTAAGGTGTGTTAGAAGTTAAGGTGTGAAGAAGTAGAGAAGTACATAAGTAGTGATAGGTTGTGAAGTAGTCGTGTAGCCGTCGTGAAGAAGGTGTGAAGAAGTCGTGTGAAGAAGTCGTGAAGAAGGTGTGAATAAGTCGTGTAGTGAAGTTGTGAGATTGGTTCTAGCTACGATTAGAACTTGATGCGCGTGATGTGTCGTTGCGGTTTAGCAGTTTTAATGCCTACTCAAGTTTTAAATTTATATTTAGCCGACTTATCAATAACACACACACTTAACGAGCAGTGTACCCGGTCAGTATGAAGATAATGGTAAGTAGAGTGTCGATCACTAAGAGTGGAACGTATTATCTCGTTAATCTAATCAGTATTTTAATATCCTAACGCAAGGGGGTTTCAGCCTGAGAGACTGGCACGGTTTTGTTTGCAATTAAATAATAAAATAAACCAATAGGCACGAATCAGCAAGTAGCACACACGTACACAGATAAATACTCGAGACAATAAGAGGGTTGTCCTTATAATTAAGTAGATTGTCACTTGTTTTATTGATAGCTTTATATGAAGTGTATGTAGTTAACCCTTTCTCGTTGGTCCTATTCTTATCGGCGAGTAAACCCTTAATGATTACTTATGTCTAAAACTTATTCCTAAGTGATCAATTTAGAAACAACCGTGGGAGCCACATTATGTCCCGCAGTCAAATGCCCGCAAGCCACTAATAAACACAGAGGTTATCAATGCACTAATAAGTAGTAACCAAAGACATCAACATATAAACTTTAATTGATGGGAAAGCAAGTATTAAAGGGAGTGCAATCTTTCGTTGTCACATTACACAAGCCACCAATCCTGATGAATTAAAGTTTGCTAACACAATAAAACAAAACTACTTAATGAATTAAACACATGCAGCACCTTCTTACAGCTCTTGTATCTTTGATTTGGGTGTGTCTTGTGCTGCCTCCTTGACTGAATTCGTCCTTTGTTCTTCCTGTTCGGTCTTAGGTTTTAGGTTTTTCGGACTTTCGGAACTCTTTAATTCGTCTGGTCTACGGGGTATTTATAGTTTCTGTCTGAGGGAAGATGCGGCGCATCTATTAAGTAGATGCGGCGCATTGACTTAACTTCGCGTGGGGTCCAAGATTATAATATTCAGGAATATTCGTACACCGCCAGAAGATGCGGCGTAACTCCATGATTAGATGCGGCGCATGTCCTCTTGTATCTTGGATCGTATCTGGTGATATCTTGATATAGATGCGGCGCATGTCATGAGTGAGATGCGGCGCATCTGGAGCAGAACAAGTTGGTTATTCTTCGTTGACCAAAGTTTCATATGCGGCGCATGGGATAAATCCATGCGGCGCATTCTTCAAAGTCAGGCAGTGGTCTTTATTTTCTTCATTCCAACAACCAATTCCAATCTTGATCATTTTACTCCGTTTTTAGTCCATAATCGCTAAGTTTCACCAAATGATTGTTTTTACCTGAGAATTACAAAAGTAAACGATTAAGTATCAATCCTCATACATAATATAGTAAAACAAGTCAAATTAATAGGATAAATGATAGTAATAAAATGTACTTATTTGAGTTCATCAAATATCCCCCCACTTGAACTTTACTTGTCCCCAAGTAAACCTTAGAATTTCTCTTATGAAAATGTATCCTAAAAGATGTTAGGATTTATTTTATATTTAAGCATGTATTCGTTTAATTCATAATCACACAACTAAACACTTTAACGAATTAGAAGTAAAATAAAATAAGTCGATAAAAGCAAATCTAATCGTTTAACTGTCCAGTCGTGACGAATATTCTATCATAAGCTTGGCAAGTATACACATCTCCCCCACTAAAGCTAAGGAATAACAAGTCTAAAGCGGTAAAAAGGGTTTTTAGGCTTAAGGGTTAATTATTCTCTTTTCACTATCGATCTCAAATTCCAGAAAAGGCGACAAAATCACAAATACATGATCGAATCCACGAACACGATACTTGCAATTGCTCAAATCCTTAACTCGAATAGGCTAAAGATAGGTCCAAACTTCACCAATAATAATATATCAAAAAGGGCGACAAAATCATAAATACATAGCCGAATCCACGACTACGATACTTAAGATTGCTCAAATCCCTAATCTCAATAAATCAAAGGTTTGGTTGGATAAAGAATAATAAAGGGTATGGATAACATTTGGGATATAAATTGGTGTAAAATGAAAAATAAATAAAACAAATAAATTAAAATCCTAAGTGTGGTTAATTACTATCCCAACCATCCCATGAATAAGACTCATATCATTGGATAACTCACGCTTTAACACTTGAAACACACGCTTTAGGTAGACACGAATTATACTCAACAAGATCTTAATCAAAGAATAAACCTTAATTGGCATTCCCATAACTGCCAATTCCCATTCAATCCATAGATATAATACAACCAATAGTGGCCATATGAACCACTTACATAACTCTACATAAGTTGGTTTAAAATAAACATCCAACTCTTTTTTTTCTTTCTTTTTCTTTTCTCATTTTTTCGATTTTTTTTTTTTTTTTTTTTTTTTTTTTTTTTTTTTTTTTTTTTTTTGACATCAAACATAAAGATAGATGTGTAAAATTTCACCACATCACTATAACTTTCTTTCCGGATAATTTTTCCATACTTTTCATACTTTCAGAAATAACGGTAATAGCGAAAGTAGTAAACACACGAAAAATAAACTCAAAGATATACAATATTTACTTTCACTCCAATTGTATTGTGCAATTTCCCGACCTAACCATAGATAATGAATTACGCACGCGAACACAGGTAATGTAAGGAAACACACTCTGCCTATAGCAATTAACCAACCACGGATTCTAATCTACAGGGTAGGCTAAGGTATAAGGTGTAACGAAACATTTTAAACATAGGTGTAAGAAACGAACGGAATGGCTCTGAGTGTTTTTCTAGGGGTATCTTACTCTAAAAATGAGAGTAACAAAAGGGTTATACGGGGGTTAACTAACCAGTGTAGTTAGTTAATAACACAAAACATATAAAGGCTTTTTGGGTGTAATTCTAGAATTTTACCAATTTAGACAAGTCATTCCAATTATATAAATAATACTCATTATGGTGGTCTCGAATAGTATACAAGCCAAGTTCTAAAGTTTACAAGTCACCGGCACACTCATAGATTTGTGAATTTTGAAAAATCACAATTTTTGAAAATAACGTCATGTGTGCAGCTATGCAACTTAGATCTAAAACAAAAACATGCTAAAAAATTTTTTTTAAGTATGATATATTAAGCACATTTTAAGCATAATTTTTGAAAAAGTTTAGGACAAGTAATTGTTAAGTGTTCTAATTCTCCAATCCCCCCACTTAAGTTAAACAACGTCCTCGTTGTTTGTATAAAAGGTTAAAAACTGAAAAATTAAAAAGAATTAGAACAGAAAAACTCCCCTGAGATTTGCTCGGTATGATCCTCCATTAGTATAAGAGCAAAAATCATTTTTCTTGTGGATTTGAACGTTAAAGCTTCATACTTGATGTATCCACAGGAAATCCAGGAAATTATAATACCACCAACACTTTAAAACACACCTAAGATAAGAAAGGTTCAAACTTGCATAATACATTAGTAGTTAGGAAAAATAAAACTTAAAAATTAAAACTGAAAATCATCAGGTCAGTCGATGCGCCGTATCTTATTGAAGAAGATACGCCGTATCGAGCCTGGAATTAATACGGATCAGAATAAAGATGCGCCGCATCCTTAACCAGGGATGCGCCGCATTAAAATAAACCGATAAATAGTTTTAAATTCGAAAATAAAAATGCAGAAAAATAAAAATAAGATATGACCATTGCAGGAGATGCGTCGCATCTCAGGATGGAGATGCGCCGTATCCTCAGCGGGTCTGACTGACTCGACACAGAAAACAGAATAATAAAAGATAAATCCGGGTTGTCTCCCGGCCAGCACTTGTCTTTATTCCAGAGTCTTCAAGTTAGACTCACGTTCAGCTCTTTAATAAGTCCTTGTCACGGTCCATCCTTCTTCCTTCATCCGAAAGATTTTCCCGTATATCTTTGCGACGTTTTCTTCCGTTCGACTTAATCTAATATAACTCTTGGCTTTTACTGCAACATATTCCTCATCGGGTCCCAAAGAGTATTTGATGATTTTAAATTTCTCAGTAATCATTGCGGGTGGTTTATTGTAAGGGATCCCAAGTAGTTGACACTTTCTTTTGGTGAATTCTTCTTCGTCCTTGTCAACAAACTTAAAATAAGGATCCTTAATCAAATAGTCATCTAATTCCTCAATCAATGATTCATTATTATTATCATCTTGAATCGCCTCCCATTCTCTTTCCAAATCATATTGTAACCGTCGACTAAGCTTTGTGAAATCATCAAACTGTTTATGCACCCATTCCCAGAAAGTAGTATCCGATGTCCCCTTAAGTCCTTTCAAGCGTTCAATCCTGCCCTTTTCTTGTAAAGCCTCCGATTTTCGTGGGCAGTCTTCAACATTATCGTACCACTCATAATCTTCAAAGGTTACATCGTTTCCAACCCGTCTCATCCCAATTATACTTCCCCCATTACAGGTTCCGTCACTTTTATAATCACAGGTCGGCCAAACACTACTCCCGTCCTTGAAAACGAAGGGTGTACAGGTATGATTAATGTGCTCAAATTCCCATGGTTTATCCCAAACCCATGGTACTTGGTCATTCCATTCATAGTACCAGGCATTTTTGAAATCATCGTAAGTCTTAAATCCTGGTAGATCTCCGGTAAGCACATCATCATCGACTTGAAGAAGGTAGTTAAATTCCTTGAACTGCTTGCACAAGGGTGTCTCATAATCGAACACATCAATGTCTATTCTGAATAACTCTTCAATGCCTTCATTGATTGTTGAATCATGAAGTGACGACCCATAATCGCTTTCTACTTCTTCATCTTCTCCTCTCATCCAATATACCCATAATGCATCCTTAGTAGCTCGATCCATGCTTTTATGGTTATTAAACTTACTAGCCAACCTCTCTGAAAAATCAACATCGTTAGGGTCATGGTTAACGTCAAAGCAAACTTTTCCAATCATATTCATTTTTATCTCCATGAACTCGTTAAATTGCTTCTTAAAACTCCGTGTCAACCATGAAGTCATAATCTGCTTGACTTCATTTACAGGGGCGAATTCCGGACTACCATATTTAAGTTCAAGCCAATCATTGAGGGAGAGATCAATCAATCGTACCAATCTGCCATGAAATAGTAACTCCGCCAAAGCATAATTCATGTCATTATCTATATATTTCTCATTCAATCCCCAGTACTCCTCGGAATATGGCATGTAAGAGTTTTGGGTATTTCCTCCACCACAGCTTTCGTTGCTTGAATCCATGTATGCAAGATAGAATTTCCCATCATCTTCTTCGATAGTAGTCCAGTTCAATCCTTTGGATTCAATGTTAGGCCATAAGGACGACAATTCATCTCCAGTGTACCTTACAAATACATCATAAGAGAATACCCCATCGTCAATGTTGCACAAACGCATGAATTCCTTAAAAGCAGCTTCAAGAGGGGTCTCCCAAGAGAATAAATCTGCGTCGATCATGAGTACATTAAATGAATCCGAAAACAAGCATTCCTTAGCAAGATATCCGTTAACTGACATGTCTTCCATAGCAAAATCTGTCATCAAAGGTAAAATTATCAGTAGGATTTGTTCGCTAGAAGGGAAATTAATGAATATTGAAACGGATATATGAATACAGAATAGCTGATATATGCAGACGATGCGCCGTATCCAAAAAGTTGGATACGCCGTATCTTAATATGTTAAAATCAAATCAGACTTTATTCAGAAAATAGATACGCCGCTTTGAATTCTGAATGCGCCGTATCGAATTAATTAATCAAAAATCAGCTTATCTAATGAAAATTAATTGCGTCGTACTAACGAAAGTTAATGCGCCGTAATTTCGTTACGTTTAAAAATACGAGATTTTTGATTCAGAGGATACGCCGTATCGACAGAGATCGATGCGTCGTATCTGTTTAATAATTCGCAAACTGTTTTTAATTAAAATAGTAGATACGCCGTATCTGCTAAAGCAGATGCGTCGTATGGCGTTAACGTTTAGAAAAAAAATTTCTTAAAAACAGATACGCCGTATCTGCTAAAGCAGATGCGTCGTATTACTTTATCGCTTAGAAAAAATTTTCTTATTAAAAACAGATACGCCGTATCTTGGGGAAAAGATGCGTCGTATCGAATTAATTAAACGCGTTGTATTAAAAAAATTAAACGCAATACGCCGTATCTGAGAAATCAGATGCGCCGTATCGTTTGATTTAGCACAGTACAACGATAGCAGAACACACAAAAACACGAAAAATAAAAAACAAAAATTAAAACACACAAACAAAAATAAACACACAAAAACAAAAAATAAAAGCAAACAAATAACACACAAAACAACAAATATGCAAAATAATACAATGATGCAATTAATCTAATAAAAAGAAAAACCTAATTAAAATACTAATCAAATTAACAGAAAATAACAATTCACTCCCCGGCAGCGGCGCCAAAAACTTGATGCGCGTGATGTGTCGTTGCGGTTTAGCAGTTTTAATGCCTACTCAAGTTTTAAATTTATATTTAGCCGACTTATCAATAACACACACACTTAACGAGCAGTGTACCCGGTCAGTATGAAGATAATGGTAAGTAGAGTGTCGATCACTAAGAGTGGAACGTATTATCTCGTTAATCTAATCAGTATTTTAATATCCTAACGCAAGGGGGTTTCAGCCTGAGAGACTGGCACGGTTTTGTTTGCTTATTTGTTTATCTTATATGACATGCATGCTTAATATGTTTCTCTATTGCCTCAAAGAGTGGGACTTGCCTAAAACCAAAAGCTCAAAACATAGCCATCCTCACCTATTTCTGCAGAAAAATCCATTTCTGGAACCCAGAAAGGTACCAGATGGGAGGCCCCCTTAATTATTAAGGGGACCGCCCATAATTAAGGGGACCGGCCATCTGCTGGACGGGTTCACAGAATCTTTTTCTGCTTTTTAGCCCATTTGATCCTATACTTCCCCAAATTCACAAACACATTCTGTCCTAATCACCCAACAAGCCTATCCATTCCTAAACAACACAAATCATCCACTATAAATAACCCCATATCTCAACACATTCAATCATCCCATCATGTCTTCTCCTATCAACCAAAAATCTCAAAGCTAGCAAGGATGACCTTAAAACCCGGGTGGAAAAGAAAACCTCACCCTCACCACAAGCCCATCACAAATGGTGCGACTAGACAACCAACACCTCCATCATCATACATCCCCAACTACTCCCCAAGATCACAACCTCATTCCATTGAACCATATCACAAACCCTACCATTTTGGCCAAACATCCACATTCATTCCAAACTACTCCCCTAAACATCAAACCAACTTCAATGGAATCCTTGAAAACCCTCATCACCTTGGTCAAACATCAAACTTTTCACCCCAATACCATCCATTTCCACCAAATAACCAAATCCCCATTCATGAAAGGCAAAAGCTTCATGAAGAGATTAACCAAATCCATGATCTTAGTGATCTCCTTGCTATGCACCTCACACAACGCAACAAGGGACAACCTCCATCCTCACCTTACTCAAATTGCCTACCCCACTCTCTTAACTTGGATCAAGTTACAAACCATACCCACTATTGCCCTTGTTGCATCTTCATTCAAAAACAAATTCTCCACTTAAGTGAAGATATTTCTTGGATCGAATATCTACTCACTCGTCCTCATCCCATTCCTCCACTACAACGATATAACATCAATGGATCCACTCCATTTCCCTCACCATCACATAACCAAAACCCATCCACATGCTTTCCGCCTCAAAATAAAATCCCTCACCCTTTTGTGTCGCAAGCAAGTCCAATCGCTCTCTTTGGCAATATGAGGACCATTAGTGTTTCTAGTTATGTTGTAATCATTATGTTTCATGTATTTTATGTAATGTAATGATGATTCATATGTTATATATGATCATCTTGAATGCATAAATAAATTAGTTGGTTGTTCTAAATATTTTTGCTATGTATATGTATCTTGTGTCTCCTAACTTGTTTTTGCAGCCAAGATTTCCATAGCTCGTCTCCTTGGTGCCCTCGAACGAGGGGGAGTAAACATCAAGGGGGAGTTCTCGTCCCGACAAATTTAGTTTCTAAAACTTGTCGGCATAACCTTTTTGATTCTACAAAAAGGGGGAGAAGTGAATATAAACTGACTAAATACTTGTCCAAAAATAAATTTTTGGATTTAATAAGTTTAAGTTTTGTAATCATCAAAAAGGGGGAGATTGTTGACATAAATAATGCCTAAAAACATTATTCATATCTCTATGTTTTAATGATCACAAAATTTAAACTCATTAAACATAAACTTATCAAATAAACAAGTATTTAGTTGTAAATATTCATTTCTACAACTTAATCACTTAAGGTATGAATAAACAAGTGCTTAATGCATTATATGATCAAAGGAACATTTTCTTAATAACTAGCTTTTTTATAAAATGTCAAAAACATTTTATATCTTTTAGAAAAACATTTTTGGTAATAAATAAAAAGGTTTAATTCATTATAAATTTATGAATTCAAATTTTTAACCAAAATCAGTAAAAATGTTCCAGAAAAACCTTCCCCACAAAAAGACAAAACTGGGCAACGGGCAGGAAGGGCGGCCCCCTTAAAATTAAGGGGACCGCCCCCTATTTAAGGGGGCCGGCCACGCTCCTGTAGGTTCCAGCTGTCCAGTTTTTCTGCCTATAAATACCAGCCTTCCCCTGGATTTTTACTCACCTTTTGCACACTGAAACTTTCTGTTGTAAATCACATTTCATATCTTCAAAAACCCTTTGATCATATAATCTTAAGCTTTGGTTTCTAAGTGATCCAAGCTTCCTTCATTCAAGTGCAAGAGAAGAATACTCCTTCAACAACTAGAGAAGAAGTATTGCAACTTAGATACCTAAGTTGTTTGTGTCATCATACATTTGTATATAAGTTGTGTATTGTTGTTAGATAGTTGTGTGAATAATTGTTTGGGATAGGTTAGAGTGTTAATAGTGAAGTTGTGAAGTTAAGGTGTGTTAGAAGTTAAGGTGTGAAGAAGTAGAGAAGTACATAAGTAGTGATAGGTTGTGAAGTAGTCGTGTAGCCGTCGTGAAGAAGGTGTGAAGAAGTCGTGAAGAAGGTGTGAAGAAGTCGTGTGAAGAAGTCGTGAAGAAGGTGTAAATAAGTCGTGTAGTGAAGTTGTGAGATTGGTTCTAGCTACAATTAGAACTCGACATTTAGCTTTGTGTCGTTAAGCCGGTGTAAGCCAAAGTTGTGTAAGGTTTTCTCCGCCATAAGGGAGCTTGTTGACATAGTGAAGAAAACTCTCGAGTTAGGTGCTCGGGGAGTGGAGTAGGGCAAGGAAGGTGTCCTTGTAGCCGAACCACTATAAATCTCTTGTCTCTCGGTTAGATCTTTCCATCTCTAACTTTCATTTCATTTTATTACCTTACTTGCATTACTTATTTATATTTACTTATATATATATATATTGTTCATATTGTTCAAGAGTTGAGATCACATAAATTCGAATCTAAGTTTTAAAAAGTAAACAAAGTTTTCATAATATAAATTTTAAAAGGACATAAAACTATTCAACCCCCCTTCTAGTTTTCCACATAACCACTATGCTGACTACTCCAAAAAGATGTAGCTTTTGAGTTTGATGATGATTGCAAGGTTGCGTTTGATAAGATGAAAGAATTGCTCACTTCGTCTTCAATAATACAACCTCCTGATTTGAATTTGCCTTTCGAGATTATGAGTGATTCAAGCAACTATACTGTTGGTGCGGTTCTTGGGCAAAGAGTTGGAAAATCAGCCCATGTTATATATTACACTTCGAGAACACTTGATAGTTCTCAATGCAATTACTCGACAACTGAAAAAGAACTTCTTGCTATAGTTTTTGCTTTAGAAAAGTTTCGCTCTTATTTATTAGGTACTAAAGCGATTGTTTATTGCGATCATGCAGCTCTCAAGTACAAACTTGCTAAAAAGGAAGTGAAACCAAGGCTTATAAGATGGATCCTTTTATTACATGAGTTCAATCTGGAAATTCGAGACTAGAAAGGTTCTGAAGACTTAGTTGCATATCATCTAAGTCGAGTTGTGATCAAAGAAGAGCCACTTTATTGGAATGATGAGTTCCCCGTGAGCATCTTTTTGCAGTCCAAATGACAAATCCATGGTACGCTAATCTTGTTAATTACTTAGTTACGAAAACATTACCTAATGATTTGTCTAGAGCTCAACAAAACAAAATAAAAAGTTATCCTAAATAGTACGTGTGGGATGACCTGTATCTTTGAAAACATTGTTCTGATCAAGTTATATGAAGGTGCGTAAATGAAACTGAAATTCAATCTATTCTTGAATTTTGTCATTCACATGTATGTGGGGGACACTTTGGTTCGAAAAGAACAGCCCGTAAGATATTAGAGTGTGGACTATTTTGGCCAAACATTTTTCATGATTCATATATGTTTTGTAAATCATGTGAACGTTGCCAAAAGACGAGTAATTTAAGTCATAGAAATCAGATGCCCCTTACTTCTATAAATGCCAGGATGAAGATTGAAAATGTTTTTCTCAAATCTATTTCTGATTTCATTTTTGTATAACAGATTAACTTTAACTATTGTCTAATATTTAGATATAACTTGTTTTCTTTGTAGGGAGACAAACCATATATTTCTTATACTTCTAACAATAATTTAAAGAAGTAATTCCTCAATTACCCCAAAAGTACAATAGTACATACCCCATATGCCCCAAAATAAAAGCATTTCTCAAAATGCCTCATGGGCGAAGGACGCATCGAAAATCTTTGACGACTATTATAAATTTTTGACACGTGTCCTACACTAGTACTTTCCAAGTACATAGACTAGTACTAGTGTGTAAGCTAGCATCCTATTTACTTTCTTGGGCGAATGGGGCCCACTATATCTAGGGCGACTTGTTTTTTGTCTTTTTGTAAGAAAGTCAAACTTCATGTCTATTACACCATTAGTCCCCAATATACAAACAATTGCACCGTACGTCCCCAATAAATAACCTCCGTTGGTCCCTAACCACCCCCAATAAATAACCACCCACCTCCACCGCGGCCACCCACCACCCACCGCAACCACTACTACCCAAAACACAAAAAACTTTATATAAACATATAACAATATTTACCAACATAAATTAATAAGTAACAAACTTTGGCGAGACCGGTAATAAAAGCGGGTTCTCGCGGCTGCAGCGCAGATTCCGGCGTCTGCAATGTTGATTCCAGCGGCGGCATCACAGAGTCTACCAACGGCAGCACATATTCTGGCTAAGTTAATGGAATATTCCGTCAACAGCGGTGATGGGCGCTAAAAAATTAAAGAAAAATGTTATTACCTTTAAATATATAAAATCATTCAAAACTTTAGATCTACTACAAGAATAGACATAGATCCAAAATCGTACATATTCTGGCAACACAAGCTATTCGGTGGCGGCGACAATTTTTTCTGACAAGACAGTGGGTTCAGTGGCGGCGACTGGTGGAGAAAATGGTGGCTGTAACACAAAAAACGCAAAATAATTCATAAAAACTTATATCTACAAATAAAATCTACAGATCTATAAACAAAAACCTTCAAAACTTGATTAATAGTTATAAAATCTACAGATCTATAAAGATGAGAGGGGTTTTTGAGATGAGAGTGTTTGTTTTTATTAGGGACTATAAAACAGAGGTTATTTATTGGGGACATACGGTGCAATTGTTTATCTATTGAGGACTAATGATGTAATATATATGAAGTTTGAACTTTTTCATAAAAAGAGAAAAAACAATTTGCCACGGGTATAGTGGGCCCCAGTCGCTCAAGAAATTACATAAGGTAATAGCTTACACACTAGTGCTAGTCTATGTACTTGGAAAGTACTAGTGTAGGATACGTGTCAAAAATTTATGCTAGTCACTCAAGATTTACGGGGCGACATTCTCCCATGGGACATTTTGAGAAATGCTTTTATTTTGGGGCATATGGGGTATGTACTCAAGTTATATTTAGACCAAGAGTAGTGGTGTTGGTTTTTTTGGGTGTGGGTTGGGGCATTTGTTGACAAGTGTCTCTTGTTTGACATGGTTTTTTTTTTTTTAATGGGAGTAATGGGTGGGGCGTTGAATGGTAGTTAGTTTGCTTGTTTTTTTTTTTTTTTTTTTTTTTTTTTTAATTTGGTTTAAAATAAACGTTAACAATTAAAAAGGTAAATAACTAGTATAACGTTAACAATTAAAAACGTAAAATCATACATTAAAATAAAACAACAATTACAAACTTAAATAAAACAACAATTAAAATAAAAAACTTAAAAACCTAGTTGGTATCGGTTATTTCATATTTTTCTTTAATTTTTGCTATTTTGAGCAACATCAAGTCTCGTACCAAACCGGGTTCGTTTAGATGATCCGCACACTTCTAGTGGTAAAGGTTGTGTTGGTGAAACAACATCATCTTGCGAATTTTCAAATGGCATAAAATTTGGGTACATCATATTCGGGTTTTGATTTGGGTACGGTAATTGCGTCATGTAGCCGAAAACTTGGTTGTTATTTAGTTATTGATCGGTTTGTTGCTCGGGTGCTCTTCGTGGAGCAACAAAATGTGTGTTTCGGCTTGAGCCATAAGCGGGAATGTTAAATTGATTGAGATTCATTTTTATTTTCTAGTGTTGAAGTAAAAGAAGATGTAAAAAATAAGAGTTAACATGGTAAATTTATAGATAAAAAAAAGAGTTAACTTGGTAAAATAAAAAAGAGTTAAATGCTTATTTAATGCAAAAGTTAACGTTACAGCCCACTTCAACGGCTAATTTTTGTTTAAAAATAAAATCAACGCCTGTTGTTGGATCAACGAGCGTTGATTTTTATTGCATTCAACGGGCTTCAACGCCCTATGGGGGTGGACCAACGAGCGTTGAAAGGGCAACTAAGCACACTTCAACGCCCCACTACTCTTGGTCCTAGGAAAGAAAGTGAAAAAAAGTTGAAGAAACTCATTATTTTTTGTGTTCTCTATAATTTTTAGGGGAGTGAAATCGAAAGGAGAGGAAATAAAGTGGGAGGCAATTAATGTGTTTTGTAGTGAGTATCTTTCATCTTAAATGTGGGATCAAAGTGGGTGAAAGTTATCATGTGCATGCATATTGACTAAATTAACCCTACATGCCTATATCATATTCCGTCCTCTTGTTTGGATATAATTGTCATTTTATTTCATCTTTTCACCACTTACCTTATTCTATTTCAAAACTAAAGAACATAAATAAAATTAAGGTTTTGTTAACTACAACCAATGAGGTTGTGTTTAAACATAACTTAATTAAAAAATTTGCATTAAATGAAGTAGTATATTTCATAATTATACATATTTTTTCATTTTAAACATAGAATGTGATGTTAAACATGGATTGTTTAGTGTTCATTTAATGCAAAAATTTTAATTAAAGTATGTTTAAATACAACCCCATAAGTTGTGGTTAACAAAACGCATAAAATTATAAGTTTGTATCATTTTCAAAGGCAATAATATAAATCACTCGGATTATTGAAAAAGACAGGAAAAGCAATTTCAACAACACAATTATTAGCAGACTTTTCCCACTTCATTGAACTAAAACGATCAAACAATATCAACCTATCAATTGTCATACAAAAATAAATCACAATTTTCCATCTAGTAGGGCATATTGAATAAGAATCTCTCTTCTGCCTCTCATAAAGCTTTAGGCCTATGATATTCTAACCCCCCCGATGTCAAATCAGAGGGGGTGGGGCTGTAACACACTATTTGGGTCAAAGATTCTCTTTTGAGACAGTATGTCACAGTTTTTTGTCAGTTTCTGTTCTGTATTTCTGACAGTTTTATAGTTTTTGTCAGTTTCTATTCCGTACTTTCAGGTTTATAGCTTTTTGATATAAACAAAATTATAAAAATTGTGGAAACCGTAGAGGGGGGGGGGTGAATACGTTTCCATTTAAAAATTTAAAACCTTTTGTATCAAACACCCAATCAAGTGTGACGTAATATGAAAAGTGTCAACAATGATCACATATCATCTAGGGATGAATAAATTAAACTACAACACAAGCACAATCAACCATGACACATACATAATCAACATAACATAAGCAACTAGCCACACAAGCATAAACGCAATGCAAATATAAATATAAAGCGATAAAGAATAAAATGAAAGTAAAGAGATAAGTAAGAAGGCGCAAACCGGACACGATGATTTATAGTGGTTCGGTCACGAAGCTCCTCTTCACCCTACTCCACTCCCCGAGTACCCAACTCGAGAGTTACTTCACTAATCAACAAACTCCCTTTAGGCGGAGAAAACCGTACACGTCGCTTAACTTGTTTTCCGACACTAAGCTAGATGTCGAGTGCTAATCTTAGCTAGCACCAATCTACCACGATCTACCCGATCTACACCGTACACGTCGCTTATCCTATTTCCGACACTAAGCTAGATGTCGAGTGCTAATCTTAGCTAGCACCAATCTACCACGATCTACCCGATCTACCCTTGATCCACATGATCAATCACCCAAGCCCAATGGCTTCAAGAGATCTTCACTATCTCTACAAGATCACACTTGATCTTGACTCACTCTCTCTCACAAAGGTAAAATGATCTTGATGTATGCTATGATACAATCAAGAGTGTAACAAATGTTACAAGACCTAACAACTATAACTCTTGTATCTTCTTGGATACCTTGAGTTCTTCTCTTGCAAATAAAGAGGAATGATAACACTTTGTATCTACTTGGATACTTTGTGTTCTTCTC
The DNA here is from genome assembly GCA_021014915.2 of Artemisia tridentata subsp. tridentata. NCBI lineage: Eukaryota > Viridiplantae > Streptophyta > Magnoliopsida > Asterales > Asteraceae > Artemisia > Artemisia tridentata. The sequence goes on along the minus strand of CP139503.1, from coordinate 132,624,905 downwards.
TTGCTAATCAAGAGGGATGACAACACTTTGTATCTAGTTGGATACTTTGTGTTCTTCTCTTGCTAATCAAGAGGGATGACAACACTTTGTATCTACTTGGATACTTTGTGTTCTTCTCTTGCTAATCAAGAGGGATGAAGAGGATCACTTGAATGGATGATTGGATCACTCTTAAACAAACTAAGACTCTCCAAATGATCAAAGAAAGTCATCTAAGTGAGAAGTGATTAGACCAGAGAAAAAGGACTGGAAAAATCAAGTTGGAAGTGTGAAATGGTCCACTATTTATAGGCAAAGAAAAATCTAGCCGTTACGTACGGACGGCTCCGTTAAATACCCTATGGCTCCGTTAACTTTAACGGAACTGTGGAGCCGTCGGTGTCGAAAACGCTCCAGACGCTCCAAATTTTGTCTTTTAGTGGTGAAGGTTTATTTGGGGAAGTTTGGAGCTATTTTTTGGGGGGGGGGGGGAAATAGCTGTTACTAATTCAAAATAATTTGAAATGATTTTTCCAAATAAAACATTTCTTTTTAATTCAAAAATAATTTGTAAAATGTATTTTTGAAAAATGTTTTGTCACATTTATAAAAATGTGAAGTTTAGAAAAATATAATCCTTTGATCATTTGTCAAGTAGTAGATTTGTTTGTCCATACCTTGAGTGATTTACGTCGTGATGGAAATCTACGACTTTGTTGAAGCATACTTGAGGCGTCGAGAGATGTTGATGTAAGTATGCATTGATGATTTGTGTTTACAAGTAACTTGCACATTTTACGTTATGTATTACAAGTTACATGTTTGTCATTATTAAAACCGAAGAAATCGTTTAGTTTAAATATCGTAATATTTGCACTAACAATCTCCCCCTTTTTGATGATGACAAATATGTAAACCGTAACACATAGTAAAATGTAAAAGTTACCTGTTTACACTCCCCTTCTCCCCCTTTTGTCGAATCAAAAAGGTAGTTGCCTTGAGCGCTCCCTACTCCCCCTTATTGAACTACATTCCTTTCTCCCTAGAAAGGCGAGTTTGCATCATCCTAGTGAAGCCTTCTATCACCACTTGTGAAGACGACTCCATGCTATATATTCAAATACTCCCGAGCTCCCCCTAGCTCAATGCTCCCCTATAGTGACTTAATCCCCTTGTTTATTTACCTTAGTATCTAGCGGATCCATGGATCAAATTCATACAAAGGCTTTTCCTACATCAAGGGTTAGCTTCGTGCAGCATAATATATAACAGTATAGGAGCAACATTATAGGGATAGAATACACATAGCAAGACATGCATGGGTTAAACTATGTTAACACGTAAGTGTCACAACCCGACCGAAAACCTAAGGTGTAATTTTTCACTCAATCACACTAATCAAGAACGAGATTCGTTCATTGACTGACGCACTAAATGACTTATTCCAAGTTATCATTGGGAAGGAAAGTTCTAACAAACCTTTTGAACGACATAATCATCTACCTAAGATGATTGATGTTAAGGATAGTTTGTTGATAAGACATACTCTAAATGATTACTATTATGACAAGTCGTGCCATAAAGTAGACTCGATAGAGGTTATACCTAAATGATTCCATAAGGTTGGAGAGTGTTGGTTGTGGTGACAACAAGGACAACTTGGGTTATGTGGTTGTAGGTGTTGGTCCCTTCACACGATTAGAGTTAACTAGAAAGTTAATCTATTACGTGTTATGACTAATACAATGTTTAAGAATAATTCTAACAGTTATAAAACGCGTGTATAAAAACAACAATATTTTTCAACGTTTAAATTCTTATTAGAAATAATTCCAAGAATCTATACCCAAGTGTTTTGCGGAACAAACACTTGGGATTGAATAGACAAGGGTATGGGGTGTCTCCTATCGAAACTCAAGTTTTGCTTGAGTGGTAACAATATACCCACTGAGCTATCTCAGTGAGTTGTATACTCTTTGTAGGAGAGAAGTTCCTTTGTAAAAGTTCAAGACTTTAATTATACAAAGCACACTTTAACTTCTCTCACAGTTGCTCTATTTATACACAAGTATTCTAAGTATAAGTGATTAAATATAATACAAGTTGTTGAGGTTGCGTGTCTGACAATTACAAATAGTATTTGTCATTTCCAAGAACCAATAGGAAAGGGCTAAATAAGTCTTTGGGAGTTGTTGGCTGACACTCCATGACTTTTAGCCGCAATAGGGAAGGTTGAGTCTGACAAGAGAAGAGTGTTGGGTTTACACTCTTATCTTCTCAGATCTTTTCCCTATTGTTCCCGCCATTTCTTCAGGCGTTGGTTCCTCAGTCCTTCAATCACTTTGTTGGTTGAGGAGACTGGGGTTCAGTGAGTTCTTATCCAACACTCACTGAATCCATCATCTTCTTCTTTGGCTTAAGTCCTACTCAGGGAGTACCGCCTTCCTGAGTAGTGAATCCTTCTACTTGAATTCGCCTTAAGCATCCTGAAGATGACTCACTGAGAGGCTGTTCTCTCAGTGACTTGAATTGTTCTCGGTTTAAGTTAACACTTAGTTAATTTGTGTCCAAATTATGTTTGAAGCATTCTTGGGTTTTTCATGACCCAACAATCTCCCCCTATTTGGATATAAATTATTCCTAAGTGTTTTGATCAGTAGAGTGAGCTAAAGACTTCTACTCATACTGAATGTACTAGAATGTAAATAAGGACACTGAAATAATAAAAACATCATCTTATTAATATCATTTACAAGTCCTAACAAAACTAAGTACAAAAAGGGATAGTGGTGGGTTTTCAGGCAGGTCATCAGTTCAACTTGATTCCCAGGGCTTCAAGCTTGGGCTTCTTTGACTGCAGCTCATGTTGGTCAGGATGTTCATTGATTTTTCTTTTCAAGTCTTGACAAAACCTCACATTTTCAGGACTCTTGAGGGGAGAGGCCATCATTAGAAAGCCAAGCATTGCTTTAATTCCTGACAAATCTATATCACTCCACCTCTGGAAGGCTTTGTCACCAAACTCATCAATGAAGAACAAACCTCTTTCAGGCTGTTCAATGACCATATTGTTCCTGAAAGGAACACCTTCAGGGAGAGCCCTATTGCAGTCAAGACCAGGAATCTTGATCTCAGGCTCAGTTTCTATCTTCTTTCTTTTCCTTGAAGAAGACTGAGAGGAAGCAGGTTGTGCAGATTCAGGAAGAAGAGATCGAATGCCAAGTTCCTGAGGTGCTGCTGCCAATCTTTCATACCTCAGACTCAAAGACTTCATCAGATTAGGGACCACAACATTTGATTTCTTTGCTATTAATGGACCCAACTCGTCCAATTCAGTGATCCCGAAGTCAGCGAATCTGAAGGGTTTATGAACATCAAAGTTTCTCTTGTCAGCACCTCTATAGACAGTGACAATGGCAGGATTGGTGTTTCTTTGAATATGAACATCAGTGATTGGTTCTGGCTTCAACCTTTCAGTCATATACCACTGATATTTCTTAATCCTATTCTGCCTGATCTCTTCAGCCCGTTTTTTCTTTTCCTCCCTTTTCTGCCTGAGTGTAGTCATCTCCTCAGTCTGAGCTTTCACAAAGGTCATACCACCTTCTCTTCCTGAGAGATCCTTAGCCTCAAGACCAATTTTCTCAGCTTCCTCATGAACAACCTTGATTAAGGCAGACTTGCTTGCCTTCTCCTCCTCCTTTAACTTCTTCCTTGCTTCCTCTTCCTGAAGATAAGCACTGAGTTCATCAGCTGAGAAGTGGTGAAGAACTCCATCAATTTCATATGGGATCCTGAGTGGTGATTCAGGATCCTTTGCAACCGTGATAGGTGCTGGTTGAGGCTCAGATTCAGTGAGGATGTCTTTGCCTTTATCTTGACGGGAGGAAGAAGTTTCAGGAATCTCCCCCTCAGTGTGAGAAGGAGGTTGTTTACTTGAGACTCCAGTGTCTTTCTCCCCTCAACTGTTGCTTGAGCCATGGTGAGAGCAAGAGTTGGAGTCACTGGAGCAGTAGGACCTTTGAAAGCCTGATAGATCTCAGTCATCATTGATTTGATGTCCGAGGTGTCTTTCTGAAGACTTGAGATCTGATCTGCCAGAGAAGCCTGAGAAGCTTCGATGCCTGACATCCTTGACCCAAGAGACCATGCCAAGGATGTTGAAGATTGTGCCCAAGTACCAAGATGTTTTTCCTGAAGACCCATGGTAGTCCTGATTGAGTCCATTGAAGAAGTAAGACCCTGAAGCTTAGAATCCTTCAGTAAACTGAGAAGCTCACTGATTTCACCTGATTGCTTCTGATAAGTATCAGCAGCCTGAAGGATTGTCTTGGTGAGTACGGGGTCATCCTTGACAGCTTTCTGAATGGTTCCAAGGCTTTGGGTAATGCCTTCAAGAGTTAGATTGAACTTCTGGAAATGAAGATCAATAGCTGTCAGGGAGTGGTTGGTATCTGATTGGATTTCGATCACATCATCATGAAAACTTTCAACATCTGCCTTCAGGTTGGCATAGTGAACAGCTGCTTCAGTGTGATGATCAAACATCTCTTCAGTGAGACCAGTGAAAAGAGCTCTGTTGGTCTTCAGTAGGAATTTGACCAATGTTCTTTCAGTGAGGGGAAGAGAGTTATCATACTTTTGGAGGATGTCCTCAGTATCAGAAGATTCAGGAGACTTAGAACCTGACTTTTCATTTTGGCTTGGAGATGACTGATGTGAATGTTCCGGTTGTTCAGGTTGTACATCAGTTTCCATATCCTCACCTGCCTCAAAAATTTCTTCATCACTCTCTTCCCTGAGCTCTTCATCAGACTCCATAAGAGCCTGAAAGTCCCCCATGGACTCAATACCCAAAAAATCAACCGGCTCCTCTTTATAAAAAGATTTGCCTTCGGTTTGGTCAGGTCCTGACCCCGTTGTCATAATAACTGAGTGGGTTTTCTCAGCCTGACTAGCCATAATAACTGGGGTAACACCAGCCTGGCTTTTGGGGGCAGTTCCTGAAAGACTGGATCCGCCTGAGGGGTTGATGGGTTCCATATCAGCGGGTTGTTTCTTTCCCTCTGAGTCTTTGTCCCCCTTAGCACCTTTAACTACTGATGGGTGCTTTCCAGTAGTATCACTAGGTACTGATTGTGAAGATTTGTGGACCCCCTTCCCATCAGGATTGTGCTGTCCTTCAGGGGATTTAGGGTCCTTTACTCCCTGAGATCCTGAGGGTGATTTCTCAGGAACGTTAACGGGATGTGAATGTTTGTGGGTCCCCTTCTCAGTAAGGTAGTGCTGCCTTACCGAGGATTTAGAACCCTTTCCTCCCTTGGGAACTGATTGTTTTTTGACAGTTCCTTCATCGGGATGTGAGGGGGGAATGCTTCCTGGTCCCTCTGACTTGTGTTTGTCAGTTGAACCATGTGGAATGGGAGTGCCCGAGGTCACTGAGGATGATTGCTCAGTGACTTCCGTTGGCCTTTGTTTTGAGGTCAAGAGGGTCTCAGAAATGGGTGTCTCAGAGGTCTCGGCCTTTTTCAACCTCTTTTTGAGGTTGAGTTGGTTTTGAGGATCAGTCTCAGTGGCGAGTGGCTTGGGTCTAACCACCTGGCTGGACTGACCCTTCTTTGTCTTCTTCACCTTTTTGGTCGGTGAAGGAACAGGAGAGATAGCGTCATTACCCTGAATGACTGATTGCATGTATTCAGTCAGGGCAATATGTGTAACCTCACTGATGCTACTAGTGAAGTTTGACTTGTGCAGTACCTCAGGCTTCGTACCTTCTGCATCAGTCCTCACATAGTCAGAACCAAGTAGGTCCTGAAGCACACAGGAAACAAATCTAGGATAGGACATGTGCCTTTGCCTATGTTTTCCTGAGAGCTTAGCAACGAGGTCTCGGAAGATTATTCCTCCGATGTCAATTTTTGTACCCTCAAGGAGACTGAACAACATCAATTGTTGTGATGAGTTCAACTGTTCCGTAGAGGATTTATTTCCACCCAGGACCTGAATGACAAATGTCATCAGTATCCTCCAAATAGGGTGGAACCATGTTTTGACTACTGGAGCCTTTTCCAGTAAGCCTCCCACAGACATTCCTGGACGTCTGGGGTCATGGGGTGCAAGAAAGATCAGTTCATTCTTTATGTCCTGATCAGTAGGGTTGGGAGAAAAGGCTTCAGCAAAGTCAAGGCCTGTGGCTTTGATGAATGCTGAGTAGTCAAAGGAGAGGGTTCTACTCCCATTCATCACCGTGAAGGTGATGATTGACTCTTTGGTGTCTTTGGGGCTGGTTGCCACAGCCGTACACCAGAATTCCCTCAAATAGTCATGGTAGATGACTGAGGGGGTATGGGTGAAAGCCTTTGCAAGAAAACAATTACGAAGATATTTCATAACGTTCTTGTAGGCTGGATAGATTTGTGGATATGAGAAATTTCCCACCACATTATTTTTGGTTAGGTCTACACCCTCCATTGTGAAATCCACGTTGGGGGCATATTTCACAGCTTTAGAAGAAGCCATTTATGGGTAAGTCTGGGTTTGACTAAGGTTAAAGGGGTTCTAAAGCTTAAGAATGCACACACAATTTGTTTTTGAGAATAAAAAATGGCACTGTTTTGCTTAAAATTCTATAAAAAACGTGTGTATGTATTCTTCTGGTTGGGGTATTTATAGGAAAGAGGAGATGGGGGTGTTTTGGTCATTTGAGCAAATCTTTATTTATTCAAAAAAAATTATTTGGAAATTGGTTTGAATAATAAGTTTTGGGATCCGCATTTAATGCCAACACTCCACTTTCCTGGTTTGGCGCAACAGTCGAGGTGAACAGTTGAGCAGTTCTGCAAAAGTGCAACTTGCAGAGATGAGTCATCACATATTTGAAATGTGATTGGAGAGGCATTTAATGCCAAGTGGGAATGTGGTGGCCCATAGGTGGAAGCCAGAAAGGCTAAAAAAGAACAAATATTCTTGAATTAAATATGTGTTCAGTTACCAACCTCGGACATTTACTAACTAGATATTTAGAGCATTTAAGTTAGTATTTAATGTCCTTTTCAGGGTCCTGAATGACTTTTCATTCAGTGATTGGTTTTCAGGGACTTGGGATTAGTCACTGATGACTCAGGAATGAGGAATGATTCCTGAGACAAGGATACAGGAACTTGGGTTTAGTTCCTGAGGATGAGGATTCAGTGAGATATTTTCACTGATATACATATTCATTCAGGGACCTGAGATGTTAAGAATTTACACTTTTAGTTGGAAGAAAAAAATTAGTCAGTGGACTGATTCTCTATATCCAACATTCCTAATTCAGCTTTCAGTCTTGTGAAAGTTGGTTCATCCAAAGGTTTGGTGAAGATATCAGCTAACTGATATTCAGTAGGAATGAAGTGTAATTCAATGTCACCATTTATGACATGGTCCCTGATGAAGTGATATCTGATATCAATATGTTTTGTTCTCTGATGAAGAACAGGGTTATTAGAGATTGCAATTGCACTTGTGTTATCACAAAAGATGGGTACCATCTTGTACTGAATTCCATAGTCACTGAGTTGACTTTTCATCCAGAGTACATTTGCACAACAACTGGCTGCAGCAACATATTCAGCCTCAGCTGAGGATAGGGCAACTGACTGTTGCTTCTTAGCACTCCAACAGACTAATTTTCCACCAAGAATTTGGCAAGAGCCTGATGTGCTTTTTCTATCCATGTTGCATCCAGCATAGTCAGAGTCTGAGTATCCTTTGAGATCAAGTCCTGAGCACTTTGGATAGTATAATCCAAGGTTAGGAGTGCCCTTCAGGTACCTGAATATCCTTTTCACAGCAGTGACATGAGATTCTCTTGGGTCAGATTGATATCTGGCACATAGACATACTGAGAATTGGATATCAGGCCTTGATGCAAGTAGATACATCAGTGATCCTATCATTCCTCTAAAGAGAGTTTGATTGACTGGTTTACCAGTTAGATCAGGACCAAGGTTGTTTGGTGGAGCCATGGGAGTTTTGACTGAGGCACAGTCACTGAGATCATACTTCTTCAGTAGATTCTTTACATACTTCTCTTGACTGATAGTGGTTCCTTTATCAGTCTGCTTGATCTGAAGACCAAGAAAGTATGTCAGTTCTCCCATCATGCTCATTTCAAACTTCTTTGCCATTAGTTTTTCAAATTGTTTGCAAAGTTTGAAACTTGTTGAGTCAAAGATGATGTCATCAACATACACTTGTACTAGTATGACATCATTATTTGTCTTATAGATAAACAATGTGTTGTCTATCTTGCCTCTGACAAATTTGTTTTGGATTAAGAAGGCTGAGAGAGTCTCATACCATGCCCTGGGAGCTTGCTTCAGTCCATAAAGGGCTTTGTTAAGCTTATAGACATGATCAGGAGACTCATGGCTTTCAAATCCAGGAGGTTGCTCAACATAAACTTCTTCTTTCAGTGAACCATTTAAGAATGCACTTTTAACATCCATTTGGTATACCTTGAAGTTCATGTATGTAGCAAAAGCAAGGAAGATCCTGATGGCTTCCATCCTTGCTACTGGTGCAAATGTTTCTTCATAGTCAATGCCTTCTAGTTGATTATAGCCTTTGGCTACAAGTCTGGCTTTGTTTTTAATGACTATGCCATTTTCATCAGTTTTGTTTTTGAATACCCATTTCATGCCAATGACTGAGACATTCTCAGGACATTTGACCAAGGTCATTACCTTGTTTCTGTCAAATTGTTCTAGTCCATCATGCATGGCCTGAACCCAACTTGGATGTTTAAGTGCTTCTTTAACACTTTTGGGTTCAATTGTGGAAATGAAGTCCACAAATAGGCATTCATTGGATGAGGCTGCTCTCAGTTCAGCAGCCATGCTTCTTGTAAGCATGCCTTCAGAAGGCTCACCAATGATATTGACAAGTTCTATGTCCTGAGATCTGGTCCAACTATCCTGAGGTCTTGGGAGTGGGTTAGAACTTGTAGAAGCCTGATGGGTATGATCAGGATTAGACACAAGATTTCCATTTCCTTGTGTGTCTGAGTGGGTTGAGTCATCACTGAGATTGTTTGGGTCCTGAGTATTTTGTTCAGACTGAAGGATATCATCAGTACTTGTATGTGCTTCAACAAACTCAGTGATGGTTGGGTTTGGTAGGTTGTGAGGGATAATGTAGTAGGAGAGGTTAGCATCATCTTGATACTGAGTAGAAGGATTGTTCTCAGACAGATATTCATCAGGAGGATATCTTGGAGAATTATCAATTCCTATCTCTTCTACTGAGGCAGTTGAGAACCTGATTGCATCAGTACTCTCATCAAAGGTAACATGAAATGTTTCCTCAGTCTGCTGTCTCCTTGTGTTGAACACTTTGAAGGCTTTTGAGACAAGTGAGTATCCCAGGAAGTATCCATCATCAGCTTTTGCATCAAATTTCCCTAGGTGATCCTTGTGATTATGAATAAACACAGGACACCCAAAGACATGAAAGTAGCTGATGTCAGGGATTCTTCCTTTGAATAACTCATATGGGGTTTTCCCATGTCTCTTGACAATTATGGATCTGTTTTGTGTGTAACAGGCAGTTTTGACTGCATCAGTCCAAAAATGGTTGGAGAGGACTGATCCACATAGCATTGTCCTAGCAGCTTCAATAAGTGTTCTGTTTTTCCTTTCAGCAACACCATTTTGTTCAGGGGTGTATGGAGAGGAAAAGTTTTGGGAAATACCTTTCTCATCACAGAAACATTCAAGTTCATTATTTTTGAACTCAGTCCCATTGTCAGTTCTAATTTGCTTGACCTTAATGTCATTTTGATTTTCAATGTTCCTGACAAAGGACATGATTGTTTCAGCTGCCTGGCTCTTTTTGATCAGGAAGAATACCCAAGTGTATCTTGAGTATTCATCCACTATGACCAGAGTATACTTCTCATGGTTAATAGACCTTGGACTGACAGGTCTAAATAGATCCATATGGAGAAGATGTAGGCAGTTCCTGATGGAAAAGTTGGTTTTGGTTTTAAAGGATGCTCTGTGATGTTTACCTTTTTCACAAGCTGAGCATGGTTTATCCTTAGAAAACACAAGTGATGGTAAGCCAAGGACCTTGTTTTGTTTTACAAGATTGTTAATGTTTTTAAAGTTCAGGTGGGTTAGTCTCTTATGCCAAAGCCAGTTGAGAGTATCAGTAGCCTTAGCAAAGAGACATGTTCCATCCTGAGTTAGACTTGACATGTCTAATACATAAACATCTTGTCTTCTTGGTGCAATGAGGACAACTTCCTTATTTGCATTGAAGATGGTTCCTTGCTTATCATCAAACTGAACTATGTACTTTGCATCACATAGTTGACTGACACTGATCAGATTATACTTAAGACCATTTACATATGCTATCCTAGTAAAGACAATACCATTGCAGTTAACTGAACCATAACCTTCAGTGAGACATGATGAATTATCAGCAAACATCACTTTGGGTCCTGGTTCTTCTACATATTTGTGCAGACACTCCTTAACACCAGTCATGCTCCTTGAACATCCACTATCTAGATGCCAAACAGGATCCCTAGCATGTTTCTGCACAAATAGTAAACTAGGTCAGTTCTTTCTAGGACTCCATTTCATGGAGGGTTTGGTATTGTAGGTCTTTATGAAAGTATTAATTGATTCATGGTCAGAGGTTGAGTGGACTGAGCTACCACATGTTTTGCATTTGGTTGTAGGGGTAGCCTCAGTAGTCTGAGAGGATTGTTTCAATCCTCTTCTTGACTGAATGACCTTATCTTTTCCTGAGGATTTCTGAGTGGAACTTCCACTAGATTCACAATGTTTGTCATATTGACAATCCTCAGGGTGGTGGTCATTGAATCCACACAAAGGGCAGGGAGGAAAAGGCTTGGCCTTTTGCTTCTGTTTCTGCTTAGAATCAGAAGGGTAGTTCAGGCACTGAGCCTTGAGTCCTGAAAAGTTTGACATGACTGAGCATTGTTTATGATCAGAGGTCCTGTGATCTTCCTTTTTGCAAATCATGCAATAAAGGACTCTATAGCAATCATCAGTGAGATGATTAGTATAGTTGCACAGCTCACATCTTTTCAGGGGTTTTGTGGGTTTGGGTTTGGTCTTTGAGGAAGTTGGTTTTTGTTCCTTCTTGGATTGAGAAGATTTCTCAGAAGATTCAATCTTCTCTCCTAGCTTCCTGACCATTTCAGCCAACTGATCAATTTTTGAGTCAGGGCTTTGGGTTGTTACTTCAGAAGGGACTGAAGTTGATGAGTCATCAGTATTTACTGAGACATCAAGGTTAGCTTTCTTCAGGATGGTTGTTCCCCTTCCTGATCTCTCCTTAGGAGAGTGTGGTGAGAAGACCATAGGTGGGAGGCCTAAGTTAGGTGTAGCACCCTGAAGGGTATTCAGTGGAGGAAGTGGAGGGTATGATTCTGATTCAGATTCATTCAAGGACTCAGTGAGAGGTTCAGTGAGTTCAAGCTTACTGAGTTTATCAGTGAGTCCAAGCATATTTTTCAAGGCCTGACTTTCAGAAAGCAAGATTTTTCCAGTCTCAAAGTTTGGTAACTTACTGACTGGGTTGTCCCTGACAATCCAGTCATTTGACTTGGAAAGTAATTCTTGCTCAAAAGATATGCCAGCTGGAATAAAGTTTATTTCATTTTGACACACAATTGGATCAACCATAAGAGGGTCAATACCAATGGTTTTCTGAGAGATTAATCCCACATTGTCAAAAACCTTGGGGTTCTTCTTGGTCCAGCTTTGAATAATGGCTTTTTCTTTGTTAAGTTCAGTTTGAAGGACTTGGTTTTGTTTCAAAATCTCAGTGTTCTGAATTTGTAGAGTTATTGTTTCTAGTTTGGCTTGCTTAAGTACAAGCAATTCATCTCTACATTTGTTCAATTCTGACACAATATTGTTATATTTTGAAAGCAAGTTAAGTCTTTGTTCTTCAACAAACTTTAAATCAACACAAATATAATTCATGTAAGATTGCCAATCAGAATCATTATCCATAGAAAGTAAAGTAGTTACCTTCTTCATGGTGATGTTGACCCACTCTCCATTTCTAGCATGACTTTTTCCCACAGCCACCTGATCCTCTTCTGAAAGAGCCATCAGTGCACTAACTCTTATTTCCTCATCTGAGGAAACCTCTTCATCATCCCAATCATATGTTTCAGCTAATAAAACCTTGTTCTTTGTCTGAATAGGTTTAGATGTTTGAGGAGCCTGAGACAATATGGGGTTAGTTTCAAGAAGTGCAAGTTTAGCTTTGATATTCCTATATTTTGTTTCAAAATCCTTTTGACCCTTGTTTTGGAATTGTTGGGTGGACTGAAACATTTTAGGTTGAAACTTGCTAGTTCCTGAAAATTTGTAAGAGGGTTCTGAGATATTTTTAGAATAACAGTCCCTAGCAAAATGACCCTTTTTACCACATTTAAAACATTCAGTGGTCTCATTTGCTTTTGATTTTGTAAAGTTGGACTGATTCCTTTTGATGAAACGTTTTGAACTAGCAAGGAGTGCCCTTTCTTGGAATTCCAAGTTTAGATCATTCAGGTATTCCTCATCAGTTCTTTCATCAATTTCTTCTTCAGAATCCTCTTGAGTATCCTGCACAACACCATTAGAATAGAAAGCAGTTGATATGGGTGTGGAGGTTAAGGCCTTTTTGGACTCAAAAGCTTTTGAGTCAGGATATCTCCTTGAGATCAAGTTGTCTTCATAGACAAACTTCCCATAAATTTCAGGGAGCTCAAGGGTCTGAATGTGGTTAGCATTCCTCAGGCCTTGTGAGAAGTTGAGCCACTTCTCAGGGAGACTGTTGACAAAGCCAACATTTGTCTCATGTTTGGTCAGTACAACACCATCATTTGATAATTCATTTATCAAAGTTTTGTATCTGGTGTAGGTCTGTGAGAGACTTTCAGAGTCTTTTGACCTGAAAGTATTATACTCAAGTTTAAGGTCCATGACCCTATTTTCCTTGGTATCTGAGGGACCCTCAAAGCTGTTTACCAAGTCATCCCAAGTTTGCTTGGCTGTAAGACAGTTGATGACTGATTCCATTATATCGTCAGGAAGACATGATATAAGGATGCTTTTCAGGCGTTGGTCTTGATTGACCACCCTCCTCTCATCAATGGTCCATTGGGCCTCAGGCTTGTTAAGCCCTGCGGCAGTCTTAGGAACAAATGGGCCATCCCTGATACAGGTGATGTAGTAGGGTTCCATACCAGTAAGATAGCAAATCATACGCTTCTTCCATTTGCTAAATTTCCCAGCTTCAAGTCTGGGTGCAACAGCTGAGTAGCTGCCACCCTTTTTGTCGACTAGCTGGGGTACATTGATATCAGCCATAGTAGGATCTTGGTTTTAAAAACCTAGAGCACTCTTGGTTATTTGAAAAGATTTTATAAACCAGAGGCTCTGATACCACTTGTTGGTCCCTTCACACGATTAGAGTTAACTAGAAAGTTAATCTATTACGTGTTATGACTAATACAATGTTTAAGAATAATTCTAACAGTTATAAAACGCGTGTATAAAAACAACAATATTTTTCAACGTTTAAATTCTTATTAGAAATAATTCCAAGAATCTATACCCAAGTGTTTTGCGGAACAAACACTTGGGATTGAATAGACAAGGGTATGGGGTGTCTCCTATCGAAACTCAAGTTTTGCTTGAGTGGTAACAATATACCCACTGAGCTATCTCAGTGAGTTGTATACTCTTTGTAGGAGAGAAGTTCCTTTGTAAAAGTTCAAGACTTTAATTATACAAAGCACACTTTAACTTCTCTCACAGTTGCTCTATTTATACACAAGTATTCTAAGTATAAGTGATTAAATATAATACAAGTTGTTGAGGTTGCGTGTCTGACAATTACAAATAGTATTTGTCATTTCCAAGAACCAATAGGAAAGGGCTAAATAAGTCTTTGGGAGTTGTTGGCTGACACTCCATGACTTTTAGCCGCAATAGGGAAGGTTGAGTCTGACAAGAGAAGAGTGTTGGGTTTACACTCTTATCTTCTCAGATCTTTTCCCTATTGTTCCCGCCATTTCTTCAGGCGTTGGTTCCTCAGTCCTTCAATCACTTTGTTGGTTGAGGAGACTGGGGTTCAGTGAGTTCTTATCCAACACTCACTGAATCCATCATCTTCTTCTTTGGCTCAAGTCCTACTCAGGGAGTACCGCCTTCCTGAGTAGTGAATCCTTCTACTTGAATTCGCCTTAAGCATCCTGAAGATGACTCACTGAGAGGCTGTTCTCTCAGTGACTTGAATTGTTCTCGGTTTAAGTTAACACTTAGTTAATTTGTGTCCAAATTATGTTTGAAGCATTCTTGGGTTTTTCATGACCCAACAGTAGGGGATAAATAATGGGATGACCCATTAGTGGTTGTGGTGATGCTGATAGTGATAAGGATGATGTGTTAGTGCCAAGTTCAAAAGGTGATGTAGGTGACAAGGTTAGTGTGAGAGCTAAAGGTTGTGGTGATGGTGATGGTGATAGGGATGATGTGTTGGTGCCAAGTCCAAAGAGGTTTGATGGTGATAGGGTTAGTGTAATAGCTAAAGGTTGTGGTGGACTTGGTGGAGGTAAGGGTGTAGGAATCCTAAAGGTGGAGGATGATGATGATGTGGTTGAAGATGTTGGTTTTGCCCTTTGAGGAAAGGTGGGAAAGGATGGTTTAGGTCAATATATCATTTGCACTGACAATGAGATGCATGATATATTTCAAAAGGGAAAAAGAAAAGGTGCATGTGATCCTAACAGGATTGTTGGTGGATATCTCTAACGGGGTTAAGGTAATGAAGTTCTAGGTTTCTAGGTTGGATGATCCTAGTTGTGTGTTAGAGATAATTTGGTGCATGAAGGGTTTTGTGTGTTTGTGAGGATTGAAGGTTGTTGAACTGACTATCACTTATCCAAAGTGAGGAGTAGTTGTAAGGTTTGAGTGTGATGAGTTGAAGGTTATAAGGTTTGAGTGTGATGTTCTATGGGTTGAAGGTTCTTAGACAAACTATCACTGTCAAGAGTGAAGTGTAGCTAAAAGGGTTGAGTGTGATGATGATGTTAATGTGAGGTTTGAAGGTGAGATGCAAGATAAGCTTGCATTGGTGAGGCCTTATATAGGCAAGAGTTGTGGGATTCGAACTAAAGTTGGTGTTAGAGTCCTATGGTGTAGTGAGGGAATCCTAGGGTGTATGTGAGTTTGCAAAAATTTGCAGGTTTGAGGTTAGGAATGCAGGGATCTAAAAGAAACAGTGAAAATTCGTCAAACATAGGCACGGTACCACTAAATACCACACGGTACCGTTAAATTTAATGGTACCGTGGCCTATTTAACGGTACCGTGACCTGGAAGTCACGAATTTTCCATTGCAGCCTAGTTCTGGGCAGCTAAAGGGTAGTTTCCTAGGGAATAAGAACCACATTTGTGTGTTCTTGAGAGTGTTTGGTGAAAGACAGTATGAGTGTGTTTTCGCTCCCCCTTAATCTATTACCATCCGGACAAGAGGTAAAAGATAAAAAGGAAAACAAACGTTAACGAAAGCGATGAGCTTAGTAACGTTATGACAAGTGGTGGATAGCATGCGACAAACTTCACCTTTGAAGTCACGTAGCTCTTCTCAATCATTGTGAATATTCATCGAATATTCACATGATGAGGCATGTGATTACTTGGAGATATCCTAAGGGTTAAGAAGATAACATCTTCAGGGTTGTGAGGTAGGTGATAAGGTTATAGGGATATCTATGTTGATGAAGGAGGGTTATCTCAACGTATCCTAATGGTTCTTCGTTTGAAGTGTGTGGAAGATGTGTGGGATGCGGAAGCATTGGTAGTGTTTAGTACCATGCGGAAGTGTGAGGGAAAAGGCTAAGGAATCAGATGATAGATACAATCTATTCTGATAGGAGACGGTTTTAGGTTCAAGACTACATCGAGTGGGAAGCAAGATTTTTGACAAAGAAAATTCACATATGTTGTGATTTTTCTGGACTTTAGATTAAAAGAATTTATACCGAATAAATTCTTTTATGAATGAATCCAATGGGATTAGGTGAACATTGATCGAGAACGAGAGATGACATTTAATTGCATTTCGCAAATTAAATATAATTTAAATATTTTGGATGAAATATTTAAGTTGTCATTAGAATTTAAGAGGATTTTACGAATAAGTCTCGCTGATTTAGTGAGACTTTTCGATATGAGGAGAGAATTTATACCTAATAAATTCTTTGAACGGTACTGGACGAGAAGAGATGACTTTTATATTTCCTAGGAAATACATAGGTAGTCATTAGAGCGATGTGAAAGATGACTTAATATTTCCAGTGAAATATTTAAAAAGTCATCAGACGAGACACAGGATATGACTTGACATTTCCAATGAAATATCTAACCGTCATGGGACGAGATAGAGGGAATGACTTGATATTTCCAGTGAAATATCTAAAAGTCATGACACGAAATAGAAGAGATGATCTCAATATTTCCAGTGAAATATTCAAGAGATCATGCAAGGAACGTGAGGGATGACTTAATATTTCCAGTGAAATATTCAGATAGTCATGAGAGGAATTTAAAGAATGACTCAA
Organism: Artemisia tridentata subsp. tridentata; assembly: GCA_021014915.2. Classification (NCBI taxonomy): domain Eukaryota; kingdom Viridiplantae; phylum Streptophyta; class Magnoliopsida; order Asterales; family Asteraceae; genus Artemisia; species Artemisia tridentata. Next base: position 132,608,281 of record CP139503.1, on the reverse strand, counting down.
TATTTCCAGTGAAATATTTAAAGAGTCATGAGACGAGACACACGAGATGACTAAAATATTTCCAGTGAAATATTTAAATAGTCATAAGATTTATGGAAAATGTTCCATCATTCCTAGACCTAGACGAAGATGGTTAGGGGATTCTCGGTTGAGAGATTTGGTTGATTTACGGATTTTGATGTGCTTCGCACACGAGTGTTTCATGGGGTTTTGAAAGACGTAAAGCTAAGCCTATGGTGCTGATTCGCAGCAGGGTTTGGGATCTTAAGACATGTATAATCACACGAGGATGAAATGAACTACTAATCACTTATATAGTAACTTGTGAGTCCTTTGTCATCCGAGGGTTGATGTTAGCTTTTAGCTTTTGGATGAGCGTTTTAACATATGTTGTTAAAAGGCTTGAGTATGATGTTTCGGATATGACATTTAACAATTGCGATCGCAAGTTAAACTTACTTGAATATTTCGGATGAAATATTTAAGTTGTCAATCCTACTCCGAGTTCTACTAGGTTTGTATCTAACCTTCCCATGACAAACGGGTGTATTACTTGGAAGAAGGCGAAGTGATGACTGGGGAATTAGGACAACTTCGCGACTACTCTAACTTATAGGTTTTGACACTAGTGTATGACTCTATGACTTCTATGGGTTCATAGTGATAGGCATACCTAATTCCTAATGTGTCAAAAGAGCATAGTGTGGGTGCAAACTTTACAAGCAAATCATGTAAAATGCATATAAGGAATAAATGCAACCATCATGCAAAACATGATAATCATTTAGCACTTAAGATCATGAAGACATTTAATCATGTCTTATGAGAACATGTTATCATTTTGAAACACGTATGTGGGATGCAAGCACTCTAGGTTTGTTAAGGCAGATCCTAATTACTACATGTTTAAGATGACATCCTAATGGGAGATAAAGTTCACCGATGTAAACTATCTTTAGTCAAATGAAGGAATGAAAGTTTTTCAAGTTAGAGAATGAGTATGAGACTATCACTAGTGGTGCTCAATTAAGGCTAAACACGATTATTTTTACGGGTTATACAACAAACCCAACTTCTCTCCTGGAAGCAATTCAACCGTTAGGTCAAATTGAATTTCTAGTGCGATAGGTTCTCCAGTAGTCATTCTCATGTTAGAAAATTCAAATTCCTATATTTGCCTATTGAAGTGTAGCAAAGATGATATTAGCTTATTTTGCTAATACATGGCCTAATATGACTCAATTAACCATACTTTGAAAGACGGTTAAGAAAATGACATGTCTTACACAACTCCTAACAAAGGCAAGCGAAATGTTTTAATTTCGTGTTTGAGATTTAAAGGTTATTTGATAGAGATGGTGTATTTTATGATCTCTTGGACAACATCTTTGTTTGTTGAGTTGTTACATGTTATTTTAACATGATTTGGTTTCCTAGAACCAAGAGACACTCTAATGTGATACAATGTAGAATCTACTACATTGTGTGTGTTTCAAGAATGCTCATTTGCATATCTTGAGTGAGAATCTAGTAAAGGTTACTTACCTTAATAGATCTCGTGAGCATTTTATTTGAAATGAGACATACTGTTTATTTCAACAAGTATGCTTTTCTAAGAAGAAACTTATCACTCTTAAGAATGCTTTGTGAAACAAGTATTTTAGTGTATGACCAATTTTACTTGTTTATGCAATGACACATGTAGTATTAGGTTATTATTCAACTCTAATATCCTATATTTGTTAACAAGATGCAATGTACTCTCTTGTAACATAACCATTCATGTTACAAAAGGAATAAGATGCATAGGATATAAGTTATCCTTTGTCAATCTTTTGATAAGAGAGATATATGTGATATTCTCAAATATTGATGACTTACATAATAGTTAATAACATATTATGTGTGACACTTTTACTAGACATGTGAATTTAAGTGTTGAGTCGTTCATGAGCAAAGTTTACATATGTTGTTTGTTTGCTCGTGTTTGGTTTTTCGGAAATGACCCATTTACTTATTGCATTGCAATGTAAATTACTTGTATATTTCGGATGAAACATCCAAGTTGTCAATCCTACTTGGTTGTGTATTTTATGCATCTTTTAAATATATTAGTTTAATATTTGGAACACAACCATTGGACAAGAAGACTCAATATGGCATCTTCAACACAAGTGTGAGTTATGATCCGATGCATATTATTTTCGTCTTGAGAGGACGTCATTATTTACATAACAATCGAGTGTGATTGAGTATGTAGATTCAAGATAATACTTTTCATCATATTCTGATGTTATCTTGAAGCTGGACAAATAATGACTCCAATTTCATGTCCACACTCAAAAACTTGTCAATTAGATTCGATAATGATATCAATCATAATTTGAATAATGAATTGATATGTACTCGAGATCTTTCTTGACCCTCACGATCACTCCTTTTAAAAAGAAAATAAAAATTTAAGGAGTGATGTGCGTGCGTGTCGTTGCGGTTTAGCAGTATTAATTCCTACTCAAGTTTTAAATTTATATTTAGCCGACTTAGCAATAACACAAACACTTAACGAGCAGTGTACCCGGTCAGTATGAATATAATGGTAAGTAGAGTGTTGATCACTAAGAGTGGAACGCATTATCTAGTTATTCTAATCAGTATTTTAATATCTTAAGTTAGCTGTACAACCTAATCTAACGCAAGGGGGTTCAGCCTGAGAGACTGGCACGGTTTGGTTATGATTAAATAGAAAACTAAACTAATGAGCACGAATCAGCGATTAGCACACACGTACACAGATAGATACTTGAGACAATAAGAAGACCTGTCCTGATAATTAAGTAGCTTGTCACTTGTTTTATTGCTAGTTTTATATGAAGTGTATATAATTAACCCTTTCTCGTTGGCTCTAATCTTATCGGCGAGTAAACCCTTAATGATCACTTATGTCTATCCCACTATCCTAGAATATTGAGCATTTGTCATACCCACGTTTCGTATACGCTAGAATAGATAGGCGAGGAAGGGGCATGGCGACCCAAGCAATGCTCAGCTAGACACAGAGGTTATCAATGCACTAATAAAAGTCACCAAAGACATCAACATATAAACTTTAATTAATGGGAAAGCAATTTTAAGGGGTGGACATGATATTCCGCAGTCACATGACATCAGCCCATCAATCCTGATGAATTAAAGTGTACTAATACAATAAAACAAAACTACTTAATGAATTGAATACATGCAGGACCTTCTTACAGCTCTTGTATCTTCGTTCAGGGTGTGTCTTGTGCTGCTAATACTTCTGAATTCGGCTTTAGGGTTTCTGTCTCTTTCTTCTGAGTTAAGCTAAATGTCTCGAAATTTGACTGGTCTTGGGGTATTTATAGTTTCTGTTTGAGGGTTAGATGCGGCGCATAGGATAAGTAGATGCGGCGCATTGACTTAACTTCGCGTGGGGTCCAAAATTAATATATTCAGGAATATTCGTACACCGCCTTAAGATGCGGCGTAACTCCATTTCTCTATGCGGCGCATATCCTTTGCTGTCTTGGATTGTAACTTGTGAAATCTTGATAGTGATACGCCGTATGTAAGAAGTATGTTGCGGCGTATCTGGAGCAGAATGATCTTGATCTTGTACATTTCAGTAGACTCTTAACATCTTGCTTGTTTTGCTCCATAATTAGTCCAAAATCGCCAAGTTTCACATAATACTTGTTTTTACCTGAGAATTACAAAAGTAAACATTAACGTATCAATTCTCATATATAATATAATAAAACAAGTCAAATAAATAGGATAAATGATGATAATAAAATGTACTTATTTGAGTTCATCAAATATCCCCCACTTGAACTTTACTTGTCCCCAAGTAAACCTTAGAATAAATCTTATGAAAATGTATCCTAAAAGATATTAGGATTTATTTTTATATTTAAGCATGTATTCGTTTTTGTCATAATTGCACAACCAAACACTTAACGAATTAGAAATAAAATAAAATATTTCGATAAAAGCAAATCTAATCGTTTAACTGTCCAGTCGTGACGAATATTTTATCATAAGCTTGGCAAGTATACGCATCTCCCCCAGTAAAGCCAAGGAATGACAAGTTTAAAGCGGTTTAAAATGGGTTTGTTGGTTAAGGGTTAATCATTCTTCTTAATCTCTATCGATCTCACATTCCAGAAAAGGCGACAAAATCACAAATACATGAGCGAATCCACGACCACGATACTTGCAATTGCTCAAATCCTTAACTCGAATGGGCTAAAGATAGGACCAAGTAATCTTTACCAATAATATTATATCAAAAAGGGCGACAAAATCATAAATACATAGCCGAATCCACGACTACGATACTTAAGATTGCTCAGATCCCTAATCTCAATAAATCAAAGGTTTGGATAAAGAATGATGTAGGGTATGGATAATATTTGGGATACAAATTGGTGTAAAATGAAAAATAAACAAAACAGATAAATTAAAATCCTAGTGCGGTAAATTACTTTCCCAACCATCCCATGAATAAGACTCATATCATTGAATAACTCACGCTTTAACACTTGAAACACACGCTTTAGGTAGACACGAATTATACTCAACAAGATCTTAATCAAAGAATAACCTTAGTTGGCGTTCCCATAACGGCCAACTCCCATTCAATCCATAAATATAATATACAACAAATAGTGGTGATATCAACCACTTAATACAAAACTTTACATAAGTTGGTTAAAACAAACTTCCAACTTTTCCTTTTTCTTTTTCTTTTCTATTTTTTCGATTTTTTTTTTTTTTTTTTTTTTTTTTCTTTTTTTGAGATCAACATATATGTGTAAAATTTCACAACTTTTCTATCACTATTTTTCCGGATAATTTTTCCATATTCTTCATACTTTCAGAAATAACTGTAATAGCGAAAGTAGCAAACACACAAAAAATAAACTCAAAGTTATACAATATTTACTTTCATACCAATTGCATTGTGCAATTTCCTGACTCAACCAAAGATAATGAATTACGCACGCAAACACAGGTAATGTAAGGAAACACACTTTGCCTAAAGCAATTAACCACGGATTTTAATCTACAGGGTAGGCTAAGGTGTAAGGGTGTAACGAAACATTATAACAAAGGTGTAAGAAACGAAAGGAATGGCTCTGAGGGTTTTTCTAGGGGTATCTTACTCTAAAAGTGAGAGTAACAAAAGGTTTATACGGGGGTTAACTAACCAGTGTAGTTAGTTAATATCACATAACATATAAAGGCTATTTGGGTGTAATCCTAGAAATTTACCAATTTAGACAAGTCATTCCAATTATATAGATAATACTTATTATGGTGGTCTCGAATAGTATATAAGCCAAGTTCTAAAGTTTACAAGTCACCGGCACACTCATAGATTTGTGAATTTTGATAAGTTCACAATTTTTGGAAATAATGTTATGTGTGCAGCTATGTAATTTAGACTTTAAACAAAAACATGCTATAAAAATTTTAAATTTAAGCATATTAAGTATATTTTAAGCATATTTTGAAAAAGTTTAGGACAAGTAAGTGTTCTAATTCTCCAATCCCCCCACTTAAGTTAAACAACGTCCTCGTTGTTTGTATCAAAGGTTAAAAAATGGAAAATAAAAGAATTAGAACAGAAAAACTCCCCTGAGATTTGCTCGGTATGATCCTCCATTATTCGTGTAAGAGCAAAAATCAACTTTCTTGTGGATTAGAACATTTAAGCTTCATAGATGATGTATCCACAGAAATGCAGGAATCTATAATACCATTAAGACTTTAACACACCTGAGTTAAAAAGGTTCAAACTTGCATAATACATTAGTAGTTAGTAAAAATAAAACTTAAAAAATTAAAATGAAAATCATCAGGTCAGTCGATACGCCGTATCTTATGGAAAAAGATACGCCGTATCGAGCCTGGAATAAATACGAATCAGAATAAAAGATGCGTCGCATCCTTAACCAGGGATGCGCCGCATTAAATAAACTGACAGAAAGTTTTAAAGTCCAAAATAAAAATGCAGAAAATAAAATAAGATATGACCAGTGCAGGTGATGCGTCGCATCTTATGATGGAGATGCGCCGCATCATATGCAGGTCTGACAGACTCGACACAAAACAGAATGTAAAAATTTTTCTTCCGGGTTGTCTCCCGGTCAGCACTTGTGTTTATTCCAGAGTCTTCAAGTTAGACTCACGTTCAGCTCCTTATTCTGTTCTATTGAGATCTTCCATCTCAATCTCTCTCTTAGTTCCATATTCAAGTAACCAAACATTCATTCCGCTAATTGGAACATCCTTGACACTAATCCGCCTCTAGTAGTTATTCCATTCTGGTCGTGCCTTTGGAACAAAACTCCTTTAATCACCTTCGACAATTGGTGCACCTCAATCGTCAATTCTCTAATCATATAGTTTTGTTCTTTCAGCAACAGTCCATTGATGAAAGTTTCGACCTCATGATGCTCCTTATCACATTCGTGGGCGAACTTAGATACAATCTCATCGGTTGTAAGTTTAATCCATGGTCCTCCGAACCAGCTTGGGAAAATATCAATCATGATTCCTGAAACACAAAACAAATAGGCTTCGAAGTAAAAAATTTCTAAGAGACAGGAAAGATGATTAGAATTTTCTCCGTTCGGGATAAATAAAATTTACTGATATCTGAAGACGATGCGCCGTATATTATAATCGTTAAAATTTAATTAGACTTTTATTCAGAAAACAGATACGCCGCTTATGATTAGAATGCGCCGTATCCAGTTTAAATTATCAAAAATCGATTATATTATTAAAATTAAATGCGTCGTATTAACAAAAGCTAATGCGCCGTATTTTCGTTACGTTTCAAAATACAAGATTTTTGATTTAGAAGATGCGCCGTATCGATAAAGATCGATGCGTCGTATCTGTTTAATAATTCGAAAACTGTTTTTAATTTAAATCGAAAATACGCCGTATCTGTTAAAACAGATGCGTCGTATGACGTTAGGGTTTAGAAAAATTTCTTATTAAAAACAGAATACGCCGTATCTTGGGGAAAGATGCGTCGTATTCGAATTTATTAAACGCGTTGTATTTTATAAAAATTAAACGCAATACGCCGTATCTGTGAAAACAGATGCGCCGTATCGTTTGTATCAGCACAATACAACGATAGCAAAATGCAGAAAAATACAGAAAAAGAAAAACAAACAACTAAAATAAAAATAAACAAAAAGAAACAAAAATTTACAGAAAATAAAAATACACAAAACAGAAAATATGAAAATATACAATGAATGCAATCTATCTAATATACAACGGGGTTAGTGGTTAGAATCTAAAAATTAAAAAGAAAACCTAATTAAAATACTAATCAAATTAACAGATAATAACAATTCACTCCCCGGCAACAGCGCCAAAAACTTGATGCGCGTGCGTGTCGTTGCGGTTTAGCAGTATTAATGCCTACTCAAGTTTTAAATTTATATTTAGCCGACTTATCAATAACACACACACTTAACGAGTAGTGTACCCGGTCAGTATGAATATAATGGTAAGTAGAGTGTCGATCACTAAGAGTGGAACGTATTATCTAGTTATTCTAATTAGTATTTTAATATCTTAAGTTAGCTGTACAACCTAATCTAACGCAAGGGGGTTCAGCCTGAGAGACTGGCACGGTTTGGTTATGATTAAATAGAAAACTAAACTAATGAGCACGAATCAGCGATTAGCACACACCTACACAGATAGATACTTGAGACAATAAGAAGACCTGTCCTGATAATTAAGTAGCTTGTCACTTGTTTTATTGCTAGTTTTATATGAAGTGTATATAATTAACCCTTTCTCGTTGGCTCTAATCTTATCGGCGAGTAAACCCTTAATGATCACTTATGTCTATCCCACTATCCTAGAATATTGAGCATTTGTGATGCCCACGTTTCGTATACGCTAGAATAGATAGGCGAGGAAGGGGCACGGCGACCCAAGCAATGCTCAGCTAGACACAGAGGTTATCAATGCACTAATAAAAGTCACCAAAGACATCAACATATAAACTTTAATTAATGGGAAAGCAATTTTAAGGGGTGGACATGATATTCCGCAGTCACATGACATCAGCCCATCAATCCTGATGAATTAAAGTGTACTAATACAATAAAACAAAACTACTTAATGAATTGAATACATGCAGGACCTTCTTACAGCTCTTGTATCTTCGTTCAGGGTGTGTCTTGTGCTGCTAATACGTCTGAATTCGGCTTTAGGGTTTCTGTCTCTTTCTTCTGAGTTAAGCTAAGTGTCTCGAAATTCGTCTGGTCTTGGGGTATTTATAGTTTCTGTCTGAGGGTTAGATGCGGCGCATGGGATAAGTAGATGCGGCGCATTGACTTAACTTTGCGTGGGGTCCAAGATTAATATATTCAGGAATATTCGTACACCGCCTTAAGATGCGGCGTAACTCCATTTCTCTATGCGGCGCATGTCCTTTGCTGTCTTGGATTGTAACTTGTGAAATCTTGATAGTGATACGCCGTATGTAAGAAGTATGTTGCGGCGTATCTGGAGCAGAATGATCTTGATCTTGTACATTTCAGTAGACTCTTAACATCTTGCTTGTTTTGCTCCATAATTAGTCCAAAATCGCCAAGTTTCACAAAATACTTGTTTTTACCTGAGAATTACAAAAGTAAACATTAACGTATCAATTCTCATATATAATATAATAAAACAAGTCAAATAAATAGGATAAATGATGATAATAAAATGTACTTATTTGAGTTCATCAAGGAGTGTGTTCCATTTATTCTAATACTACTTGTATGTGTGAGGTTAATGACATATTAAGTTACTACTTCGATATTGTCATTTATTTTTATTTGAGAAAAACTATTTATATTATTAAGTATAATACTTTTAGATTTTCGACACCTCATTAGTATAAAAATAATTATCTTAACTATTTTTATACAACATACGTAAAATACTAAATGTTTAAAACATTTTGTATGTGTGTTAAATCGATGCAAGTTTAATACATTTTCTTTTACATAAATACTAATGTATTAAAATGATTTTTTATCTTGTTTAGACAACCCATGGTCAAACAAGACAAAATGATGTAATGTTTTAAAGATCATGTTACGGATTTTATGAAAGTGTTAAGTATTTTGGGGTGATATACTTTTTACACTTAAACCTTTGGAAAAATAATTGTGTAAGACAATATCTTTCGACACACATGATCTACCAACTTAGCTTCTATTCCTAAGAAGGTTACTGCACCATTTTAAGAACTTGCAACAAATGCAAGACAAATGGTTGATGCCTATATGCAATGCAAACTAATTACTTAATATAGTGCAAGTGATTTAGCATGAGCCTTATAAATGCATAAACCGAAAAACTATAATAAGCAAATAGCAATTTAGCTTAACACACAAAAATACTTATCGTCATTTTGTGTATTAGGTATAACAATGTATACTAAGCTTGATTTTATTTGACAATGAATTGGTTTCCTCCCCATTTCAAAGGTTTTTGCTGAGCACTTTGAAAACATGTCAAGGTTTAAAGGTTGAATCGCCCTTTTTCAGTTTGACCAAAAATTTACGCAAACTGCATGATCAGAAGACCTTTAGTTGAAAATCAAGGACTTTATCATACTTTCATTTAGAACTAATTCATAAAAATATTTCTTAAATGAAAGTAGACTCAACTTCATTTAAAATGATGAGTGACACGACTCCTACGAACTTATGGTTGATTTTATAAGAATTTCTGGAAATGACCCAATACTGAAAACTGACAGCCAGAGGCACGGTACCATTAAATAACCCACGGTACCGTTAAATATAATGGTACCGTCCTATATTTAGTGGTACCGTGTTCTCTTTTCTGACTCAGTTTACAGTTTTAGTGCAGCGACTCGACGGAGAACATGACCAGACACTCAAGACACTATTCTTTTATTGGTTTAAGAAAACCTTCAAGCTAGTATGACAAAGTATACTTAACAACAAAACTTGTAAGTATTAAGCAACTAAATACTTTTCATATTTTATCACCTTCATAGGTAATTTGATACATGGATCATACTCAATTTTGAAAACCATTTGTTTTAAAAATTTGAGCAACCTGGCTCTGATACCAATTGTGGAAACCGTAGAGGGGGGGAGGGGTGAATACGTTTCCATTTAAAAACTTAAAACCTTTTGTATCAAACACCCAATCAAGTGTGACGTAATATGAAAAGTGTCAACAATGATCACATATCATCTAGGGATGAATAAATTAAACTACAACACAAGCACAATCAACCATGACACATACATAATCAACATAACATAAGCAACTAGCCACACAAGCATAAACGCAATGCAAATATAAATATAAAGCGATAAAGAATAAAATGAAAGTAAAGAGATAAGTAAGAAGGCGCAAACCGGACACGATGATTTATAGTGGTTCGGTCACGAAGCTCCTCTTCGCCCTACTCCACTCCCCGAGTACCCAACTCGAGAGTTACTTCACTAATCAACAAAGTCCCTTTAGGCGGAGAAAACCGTACACGTCGCTTAACTTGTTTTCCGACACTAAGCTAGATGTCGAGTGCTAATCTTAGCTAGCACCAATCTACCATGATCTACACGATCTACACCGTACACGTCGCTTATCCTATTTCCGACACTAAGCTAGATGTCGAGTGCTAATCTTAGCTAGCACCAATCTACCACGATCTACCCGATCTACCCTTGATCTACATGATCAATCACACAAGCCCAATGGCTTCAAGAGATCTTCACTATCTCTACAAGATCACACTTGATCTTGACTCACTCACTCTCACAAAGGTAAAATGATCTTGATGTATGCTATGATACAATCAAGAGTGTAACAAATGTTACAAGACCTAACAACTATAACTCTTGTATCTTCTTGGATACTTTGAGTTCTTCTCTTGCAAATGAAGAGGAATGATAACACTTTGTATCTACTTGGATACTTTGTGTTCTTCTCTTGCTAATCAAGAGGGATGACAACACTTTGTATCTACTTGGATACTTTGTGTTCTTCTCTTGCTAATCAAGAGGGATGACAACACTTTGTATCTACTTGGATACTTTGTGTTCTTCTCTTGCTAATCAAGAGGGATGAAGAGGATCACTTGAATGGATGATTGGATCACTCTTAAACAAACTAAGACTCTCCAAATGATCAAAGAAAGTCATCTAAGTGAGAAGGGATTAGACCAGAGAAAAAGGACTAGAAAAATCAAGTTGGAAGTGTGAAATGGTCCACTATTTATAGGCAAAGAAAAATCTAGCCGTTACTTACGGACGGCTCCGTTAAATACCCTACGGCTCCGTTAACTTTAACGGAACCGTGGAGCCGTCGGTGTCGAAAACGCTCCAGACGCTCCAAATTTTGTCTTTTAGTGGTGAAGGTTTATTTGGGGAAGTTTGGAGCTATTTTGGGGGGAAAAATAGCTGTTACTAATTCAAAATAATTTGAAATGATTTTTCCAAATAAAACATTTCTTTTTAATTCAAAAATAATTTGTAAAATGTATTTTTGAAAAATGTTTTGTCACATTTATAAAAATGTGAAGTTTAGAAAAATATAATCCTTTGATCATTTGTCAAGTAGTAGATTTGTTTGTCAATACCTTGAGTGATTTACGTCGGGATGGAAATCTACGACTTTGTTGAAGCATACTTGAGGCGTCGAGAGATGTTGATGTAAGTATGCATTGATGATTTGTGTTTACAAGTAACTTGCACATTTTACGTTATGTATTACAAGTTACATGTTTGTCATTATTAAAACCGAAGAAATCGTTTAGTTTAAATATCGTAATATTTGCACTAACAAAAAAAAAAAAAAAAAAAAAAAAAAATTAAAAATTGAAAAAATGGTGGGGGGTGGGTAGGGGGATTTCGATTTTGGGGGGGGGGGGGGGGTGGGGATAAGGCAGACCAAAGCTTTAACAACCTTCGTAAGTATAAACCAATAATTTTCCATCAAGTAGGAAGCTTACAATCTATCTAGACCAACATACACCTAATTAAGGAAACCAAAGTACGCCACCAAAACTCCTCGTACATGAAACAGTATCGTACTAAACTGATACAAGCATGTCCATGTATTAATGTTATAACACCAACAACAATACTAATCAATAACGATTACGTACGTTCACTAATGCATGTTAATTCAGTTGGGTGAATGTATTTATGAACACTTAATCTTCGAGCAAGACACTTTGTGCCCCCGCCCTAGTCATTGTGAGCTTTCTTGAGCAAAAAAATTTAATAAGACGGACAAAGAAATTATGAAATCCACTCAGCCTTTCTGCTATTATTGAACAACACATAACTTTGCTAAAAAAAAAAAAAGAAAAGAAAAAACTTAATAAACTAGATTATTTCACCGCCATCACGTCACTCAGATTACGGGTAAATCCTTGTGGTGTTGGAGTGCACCATCTAGAAGAAAAAACAACAACCAAATTACCCTCTTTATGAAAAAAATATCTTTAATAAAGTATGAGTGGGTTTGATTGAAATCACATCTGCATATCTTTAACAAATTATGAGTGGGTTTATTTTTTGGAATAGATGTGTCTGTGAATGCTTTTTTTTTTTTTTTTTTTTTTTTTTTTGAAAGCTTCATTGTTAGAAAGAGATCATGGCTAGTGTACACATGTATGGTCCAAAGAGTTTGTATTAGGAAGGTGATTAACAGGTTAATGCGTGAACAGTAAATTTTAGAGCGTGAACAGTAAATCAAAGGCTTGGAACACGCCAATCACATTTTGCCACAATGGCTTGCTACATATAAAAATATATTTTTTTTTCCTAAACATAACACATGGTCCAATAATATTTAAGATTAGCGCATAAAAACACACATAATGACACCCCACTTTGACTAATCACAAATGGGTTTTAGTATATATTATAATGACACTCTTTGAATTGATTGAAGAATTGATTGAAGACTAGAAAAATTCCTTGGAGGTTATATAAAATCACATGCGCTAATGTCAAAACTTAAAGTTATAAAAATATTAATATACTTTACTAAATTTCTTTCTAATTATAGAGGTTTTTATTTTATTTGAGGAGAAACATGACCCATTTTTTTGGCTATTTAACGATTTGTTTACATGCGTGAATAGAAAGATTGTTAAAAAGGCTTTTGTAAGAAAACAATAATTTTTCAACTAATAATAAGAGCACTCGGTATGTTGACGTGAGAGGGGGCGTTATGCCACCGAGGCTCGCGTTAAGGCCAAGTTATCATACTGTGAACTCGCGTTAAGACCAAGCGTTGAGGTAGGCGTTGCTTTGGCAACGCAACATTAAGGTTGAATCGAATAAAAAAAAATACACTTTTGGCCCATGTAACGGCTAGTATATTCAAACGTTAAAAAAAAAATTACAGTTTTGGCCCCTTAACGTTATATAACGGCTATAATCATTAAAAAAAATAGGTGTCATTTCTTCTGCTTAAACATTGGTGTCATTTCTCGACATTATTGGGGTCTTTTAACGAGTCTTCATTCTCTTGCATCAACCTTGGCCTTCCAACCGACATTGTAGTTTGGGCAATGACTCTTGTAGTGCCCCATTCCACCACATCCGTGACATTTTATGGACGATGGCTGTTCCCTTCCGTCCGCAGCGTTACAATCTCTCGTCTTGTGGCCTGTCTTTCGGCATTTCCCGCACTTAGCAGTGCAAAGCCCGGTGTGATGCAACTTACATCTTAGGTACAGAGGTTGCTTTCCATGGTATTTTTTTTCGTTACTAGGGTTGGTGATGCAGTTTCTTTTAGCTCCCTTACTTAATCTTTGCTGGCGGTGGTAGTCAATGCGGTCTTGTAGGTGATTGCGGGTACAGATGTTGTTGTGAAATTCGCATTCGTTGAGGATAAAGGTTCTTTTCTCCTCGAGTTTTCGCTTTTGGTTATTTTTCTTAAGTGCAAAATCTTGCCTAATTCTTTGGGCACATGTGCGGATAGGTTTAGTCATTTTTCTTGAATCCTTTAGGCGAACTGGACTACGTCCCATGAAACTTTCATGGTTATGTCTACAAGGTATAGCCATCCTTCTTTCTTTCCTGGCTATGTCGTTGTCTCTCGGATGAACTATTGTAGTTACTTCGTGTACCATTGTAACGATATTGTTTTCCAATTCCCCGATGGTTTTAGGAGTCATGGTTGTGGTAAGTGCTGAGGGGGTATGGGTGTTGCTCATGTTGGCCATCTTCAATGACTACAACAAGAAACACTGATTTAGTATTCACTTTATCATTAGAATAATTTCAAATAATAAAGTATTTGCATATTATTGCTAACAATGTGGTCTCAATACAAAATCAAAATCAACTGAGGATCATAGAAATACGATGTGTCTGGGTAGCATCGTAAAATAATAATCATCTCTTGATATGAGATTGTTAAGGAACAAACGGATTCATCTACAAAAGCTGAAGTTCAACAACTTTCTCTTCATTCATCAAGTTCTCTTCTGAAAATTTGTCCTTGGAATTCTATGGTTTATGGTTTAGTCGTGGTATATTTGATGTACATTCACCGATAATATCATAATAAGTTTGAATACAATCATCAAAATCGACATAACTCTAATAACTTGCTTGATTGATTTTTGGCAAAACAACCAACACAAGGTCTTGTATTAATGTCTCATTGATTCATGTGGAGTTACTTGTTTACCTAAGAGAGTAACAAATGGTGGGGTTTTGCATGGCTCTTTGCACTTATAGCATTATAATAGGGTTTGGTGGGAGGAATTTGTTTACAACAGAAGGATATAATGGAAAAAGACTGTCATAGCTTAAAGGTCGATTACAATTTCTGAGAGTTACAAAATTATTGAGAAATACATGGAATACTAACCAAAACTATTTGGTTTATTGAGTACAACAACGATACTTAAGATCAGTTACGTCTCTGACGTATACGTCTAACTTCTGCCTCAAGATCCAGTTGTGCAGCTTCCATGGTTGAGAAACGTTCCTGGCACGCATTCATCTGATTAGCCAACATCTTTTCCAAGGCTGCAATCTTTTGGCTTTGGATTCTTGCTGTGTCTCTAGCCAACCATAATGCTCTTTCAATGTCTTCAATCCTAATGTGTGTTTGGGTATGGCCTCTACCCAAACAGCGGGTTCTGGCATCCAAGTTTCTAAGTTCCTATTCGTAGTTGTCCTTCATGTTACCAACATTCACTCCTAAACCAAACACTTCTCGTCTCTCAGCATCTGTTATCTTAAACAGGGTATCAATATTACGGTCATACCATTCGAATCGTAATGGTTGTAACTCTTTTAGCTGTTCAGTGTGAGCGTCTAGTATGCTGGTGTGTTGGTAAAGACGAGTCCATATGGAGTCACGGGTGTCTACATTGTAGTCAGGAGAATTGGGTGAGGATACATTGTCTGGGATATCTGGCATGGAGAAATCTGAGGTGTTAGGTAAGGGAGAATTTAGTTCGATCTTCTTCCAAGTCATTTCTTGATGTGAACTCTGTCCATATTCAAATGTTGGTTGACCACCAATCAAATCTTCATCTGAATAGGATTCGGTTGCTCTCCGAAGTTTCTGACGTGAAGGTGAGTGAGTAGGTGATGACGGAGGTGATTTCTGAGTGAGTTCTATGTCGGGCTGTGTAACACCCCCGTTTTCGATATTCGCAGCGGAAATATAAGTTGGGGTGTTACTAAACAGTTCACAGTCATGATGATAGAAATCGACTCGAAAATGAGACGTTTTAGATAAAATTGTTATCATTCATTTATATCAGAGTTACAATATGCAGGTCCCAGCAGGAGTTTCCAAAATACATTAATAAAATATGTTATTTATTGAATGATAACATAAACAGTCCATGGCCAATCCCGTGCCAATCCATGCTTCCAATAACCTGAGAATACATGCTAAAACGTCAACACAAAGGTTGAGTGAATTCATAAAGTTTCGTAAATGAAAATAATCCGTTTCATTTATTCAGAAATATGTTGGTTCCAGTTATTCAGAAATAAGCCAGTTTCTGTTGTCAAAAATACGTTGTTCAATTGTTCAAAAATACGTTGGTCAAGTTATTAGAAATACGTTGTTCAGTTCAGTTGGAAATCATTTAAACACAAGATTAAATATAATAATTGCCACACATACAATTATTATCAGGGAAAGATGTATTTTATTGCACTAAGTCTCATGAAACGCAAAACATTAACAGAACATCAACAGTCATGAGCTAATGATGTAATAATTACCCCATAATTAAATGTAGGTAACCTTGCCCCCGGGTAGGAGATAGCCACATCTCTTTATTCATCTCAAATATAATGCTTTGGGTTACGTTACGGTAACGCAAAGGGGTTGTCAGCCCAATAGATCTATCCACAATATTCGCGCTCACCCTAAGTCGCGGGTGATTAGAGGTTCATGATGGGAGGACTTTTGGCTTAATTAAACTTAGCTTAAGGCAATAAAATAAGAGTAACGTTGGGAAATTACTTGTGTTTAATATGGGAAAAAGTCCATTAGTGATTCATAAATCATATAAAGCAAACAATGTTTGTAAATGTTATGAGCATGTATCTCCCCCAAAAATCATTCAAAACATATAAAAGTAGGGGTTATGAACTCACCTTGACAATCTGGATGGAAAACAAAGTGACAGAAAGTTGATAAACATCTCCGGGCAAGTAACCTAGGTTGTTATGTCAATATTTAGTAATCATTTCTGATGATTATATGTTCATTTCGTTTCGTTCTGTTGTTTACATCTTTTGTTCTTATGTTTCTGTTCGTTGTTTGTTTATTATGTATATCTTTCGTTTGTTCGTTCATTCGTTAATTGAAATAAACGTATTATGTTAATGTTAGTTCGGAAAGTAAAAATAGAAAGGATAAAATAATAGTTTGAAAGGTTACACTTTAATCCCTAAGGTTTGGTCAAATGATAGTTTATACCCTGAGCTTTTGGAAAATGATAGTTTCTACCCTTAAGTTTCAAAAATAACACTTTCATCCCTGTTCATTTGTTATTTGCAAAAATGTCCCTTAATAATAAATATTTACAAAATCAACCCAGAATAACTCTTATCAAATAAAATTAATTCACATAAAATAGTTGACTTGGCTAAAGTTTTGGACTCGAAGAACTTAACGAATATTAGATTATTTGACGAACTCTCTTTTCCTATGAAAAGCTAGCCAGGTCGACTCTAGATATACCAAGTTTCATTATTTGTGAAATTCATTTGCTACTCGAAATAATTAACCATAGTCGACTAGGTAAAAACACGTTTCAATGAAAATCTAGAAATGGGTTTTATAATTAGAGATATACCAAACTTTGAAAGTTAATAACTTTTAAATGGCTTGATCATTTTAAGTGATTTTTATTTCTAAAATAAGTCTACTGGTTCAGCTTTAACATACCAAAAATTCAGAATTTTTAATGAGGGTTTAAAGGGCGAAAAATATGTTCAAAGTTGGGCTACTGATCGATCCAAATCAGAAAACAATTAACTGGAAATCAAAGTTCTTAATTTAGCGATATACACAAACATTTGGGACTCGATAACTTAATGAAAAATGGATCATTTTCCCTAATTCTTTTTCCTAATCAAAGGTAGCTGGGTGAACTTAATGTATACTAAAAATCAGATTTTTGTATGGTCATTTGGTGGTCGGTTAATAGGTCACAAGTTGGGCTGTGGGTCAACATATGTTGAAAAGAGAACTGAAATTATTAATTCTAGTCTTAGCGATATAGAGTAGATTTCAGGGCGCAATATATTTATGAAAACTTGATCATTTTTAGTGATTCTTATTTCTATATTAAGTTTGATATGTGAACTTTATAAATACCAAAATACAGAATTTATCAAGATCATTTTGGGGTTTGTTTTTAGATCAAAACTTGGCCTTAGGGGCTGTTTTTGATTCATTAAAACACAGTACAAGAACCCGATAAGGGTTTTAATGTTTCTGATAAATTTTTAACACATAATATGATATTGTTAGGTATATTAAACTTGTTTTTAATATGTTTAATCACTTTTTGATTAGTTGCTTCAATTATACGAATAGCTAGGGTGCGTTTGGGGTTAATCTGATTGAACAGAAAGATATAAATGAAATGAGAACTAATATTTTTGATCATATTTATTATTAGTGGGTTGTGTGTTGATGTTTTTAGACGTATTTAAAACAAATAAACTGAAGTAAAAATAAAAGTGAAGGACTTATTTGGAGGTTATGATCGACTAGGGTTTTGTCAGATGAAATGGATTTTACTTGTACCCGATAGATTCCCTCCTCTTCTTCTGGACTTCCTAGGTTTGGGTTGAGAGTATTGTAAGGTTGTGATCAGAAGGAAGTGGATATAGAAGTTGTTTTGTGTTTGTCGAATTGATGAGGGAATAGAGGGTGAAGTTGGCTGCTATTTATAGAAGTGGGAATTAGGGTTTGTATGAAGTGATAAGGAGATAAAGTGAGGAGACCATGGCTGACAGAAACTGTGAGATATGCCACTTGGATAGGAGGGGGAAAGTGAGGTGATGTGGCCGGTTCTTAGCCTTGGCATTCAACTACCAATGGGAGAAGTTCTTGAAGATGAAGTAGGACATGTGGAGGGTTTTATTGAAGAGGATGGAGAGGAGAGGGGAGGGCATGTTTAGGCTAGGTTCATTGTATCATCAAGATGAAAAATTTAGTTTGGTTGTCGAGTTAGAATTCGAACCAGAATTTTATGAGGAGGGGCGAATGGCTTTAGTGGTGGTACAATGGGTTTAATATGTTATACTTTAGGGTTTAAGTATTAGTTAGTTTAGTTTATGCATTTTAGTTGTTTAGAAATTATTTTAAAGTTACTATATATATATGTAATTCGAAATTATAGAGAAAAATGAATTATGCTTATGAGGGTTGTAAATCATGCTTAGTATGGTTGTACTATAAATTAAAGTATGAGAAAAATATAGTTTTAATAGTTTGTTAGTTTATAGAAATTATTTGTTAACTTTTATTAAATTTAAAAGTAATTAAATCTGATTTTATAGTTTTTGTGCATTAAGCACTTGTACTTTGTGTCAAAAGACTTGTAAAAATATTTAATGAGTTTAGGAAAAATAATTTATAAAAGTTATGCATGTATGGTTTGTACTTTATGCTTTAAAATAAATATAAATAGAATTTTAATAAAGATTTTGTAAATAAATGATTTCATGCATAAAGGACTTGTACTCTAGCTTAAATAACTTGTAAACTTAATATTTTGTAAAAATATTGTATAAATAAATTAGGGTTTGTGAAATGAATACATAAAATCACAGTTATGGGAAATTAGGGTTTTATCGGGAGCTGAAATGGAATTAGGGTTTTTGGTGCTTTGGTAACTTGTACATTAACTCAGATGAGTTGTATTTTTATGTTCTGAGGTTTAGTTGTTCATATTTGGTGTTGTGATGATTTTAGGGTTTCATAGAAACTCTATTCAGATAATGAATGTTTTGTTGATATATTTGTTAAGGATTTATCGTAAAGTGGTAAATGGTATTCTGTTATGTTTTCATATCAATATGTTTATAAAATAAACATTAGGTTTGTTAGACAGGTCTTGTGGGAGCACGTTTATCAAGGATGTGAGCTACGTCACATAAGATAGGAGATACATTCAAATAAAAAAAAATTTATCCGTGGAAAAAGGATAATAATTCTGTAAAGTAAATGGGAAATTTTACGAGTGGTTACAGTATCCCCCCGTTGAAGGGAATCTTATGTTGGTTGGAAAGTTGGGAAAAATGATGTATAGGGATAGCTAGGTTCAGATTTCTGACCTGTTCCGATAGGGAATGCGATAAAGGAAAATCGCACAACGATTTGGTTGGGATAAGAGTTTGATATGCTTAAAATGCCTCAAGTTAAAAATAATATTACTTAAAATATTATCTTATTCTTGGGTCTGATTTCCGATAATGTCGTTTCACTGTTGATCCTTGGTTCTCCGTTTAATACCAAAGGATCTAGGTTTGGTCAGTTTCATCTCTACTGGATGAACTAAATTTGAATGTTTTGCCACCTGATGAGTCACTGTGCAACGGTCAGATTTAAAGTGGAGGAATAACGGTCGAATTAACGTTTAGAAACGGCTAGTTTTTCACCTATAAATACCTCATTTCTAATCCTCATTCTTCCACCACAAATTTCCTTTCTAAAAACCTCAAAATGCCGCACCTTGTCACATTCTTAGCGATTGTCTACGTGGTCCTTGCGGTTTCTTATTTGGCTTACGTCCCCAGCGAAGATCATGCTTTCCTAGTTTGCGTTCTAGCAATCGTTATGCCTATCGTTGTCTTTGCTATCGGAGTCGACAAGATATGGGGGTAAGGTTTGTTTTTCTAAGTAATCTTCTGAAAATTTCTTATTTATTCTTATGCCTAGTTTTTATTCCTGTAGGATAATCAAGGTCGTTCATCCTGTCGTGGCTCTAGCTATTGTGTTGTTGGTGGCTATCCTCATATTCATGACGGGTCAACCTTTCGAAGAATCTATTCCTTATCTTGTAATCATTGTAACTTTAGTATTTCCATTCTTAATCATTTCACTATGTATGTACTTCCGAGGTTATGAATAAATCTTAGGGCTTTTCTATCCATAATGTTGTCAAATTCCTATCTTAGAAAGGATGGGTAGTAGATGTAGACTTTTTTTGTATCAATTTATAAACAATTTGTTTTGTTTCAATAATTTGCTTTTGAATGAAAATTGGTAGTAGAAAATCTGAAAATATAACTGTTCCAATTCACTACATGATTTTTCCTAAATTATACATAGTTGATCAGGTTATGTATAATTGAGGACCAAATGATGTAATGTTTTGTTCAGTCTCTGTGGTATTTATTCAAAAAGTTTTAGATGGCGTTCAACGCTTTATTTTTGAAAAATAGCTTCATAAATAATTTTCAAAAGCATAGGAAAATTTTTGTCCACACTACAGTGATGGGTTAAGGTTTCCTAAGGTATTAATGGGATAACCTCAAAATAAATCTTAGAGTTTGGCTATGGTTTTGCTAGATAACGTTTATGATTAGGATATGGAGAAAAATAGATATCGAAACTAAACGCAGATTTGGGAATATGAAGAAATTGTTACGAGATAGAGATTTCATAAGATAGAAAGATAATTTATTTAGATTACATCCATCGTAACTAAAGTAGTTCTGAAAAGAAAATATAACTTAAAGAGTTCTAACCTCAATTTATTCATTACTTCAGAGATATCAAACTTAAAGGTCATACTAGGACATAGATGTGATTTCTTAATGAGTTCTAGTTTTCTTCTGCATCCGCCTTAGTCTTCCAGTTGGGTTTGAAGCTTGGGCATTGCTTCCTATGATGTCCTTTTCCTTGACAATTTCCACACTTGATAGAACAATTTCCATAATGATGTAACTTACATCGTTGACATAGAGGTCGTTTTCCACGATAAACAGCTTCATGAATAAGATGTTCGTGATGGCAGGCGGGGTAGTGAGTTGGGATGGTGGTTTCTATCTCATGATGTTTTCGCTTTTGGTTATTTTGTTCAATTCCTAGGGTATGGGTGGTAGTAGGTTTAGTTATTCCTTCTGAGCTTTTGTTATGAATTGGTCTACAACCCGTAAAACTTTTAGGGGTACAAGACACCTTCATCTTCTTCTTTCCCATAGCCTTCTTATTGCTTCCTAAGCGAGCCGTTGTAGCCACCTCGAGTACTGCTGTAATGAGGTTGATTACCAATTTCTGGATAACTTCAGGAGTCATTGGCGCGTTTGACATTGGCATAGTATTTTTCATTCTGACTTTCTTCCGAGTATGTCTGGTTAATATCGTAGATAAATGATTAACTCTTGGTATAACTGCTAAGGAATTAACTAATTCTCTTAGATTTCAGCAACTTTCTCTTCATTCATCAAGGTTCTCTTCCGAAATTTTATCTTATAGGGTTCTATGGATGAGAATAGTATAATATTAATAACTTGATCAATTGTTTTTACAAAAACAATTAATACAAGGTCTTTTATTAATATTGTAGGTAGTAGGTTTAGGATTTTCTATCCTTATCATAAGGGTTTAGTCCTCAAAATACCTCTGTTGCTTAATGGGCTCTATGTTTCGTTAACTAGGTAAGTGACACTTATTGGGCTCTAGGTATAATTTAGTTCGAAACCATTCGTCTATTAAACAAATGATAGGGTTTTATGGAAAGTCATTACATAAATGCACAACATTATTGTAAGACATGATGGAAAAGAATTTATTCTCAACAATAATATATACAACAAAAGGATAGTTGTTATACATTTATTGATTGATTACAAACTCTGAAGGTTTCAGGTTTATTGGAAAATACAGGAAATACTTAACCAAATACTATTTGGTACAGTAAACACAACATTGTTACACATGAGTTTAAGATCAGCCACGTCCTTGACGTAAAAGCTTAACTTCATTCTCAAGTTGTAGTTGTGAAATTTCCATTTCCAAGAAATGCTCCTGAAATTCCGTGTTCACCTTTATCTGACTGTCCAGCATAGCTTCCAAAGTGAAAATCTTCTGACCCTGGCAGATTGCCGTCTCTCTGGCCATCCATAGGGTTCTCTCAATCTCCGCTACTCTACCACGTAGTTGACTGTTTTCCTTCCTTAACTGACGGATCCTATAATCTAGGCTTTTATATTTATGTTCGTGCGTATTCTTCATCCGTTCAACACTTGCTTCCAAGTCGAACACCGTTCTCCTTTCGTCATTGGTTCTTCTAAACAGAGTGTCGAAATTACGGTCGTACCATTCGAAACGTAAATGTGGTAACTCCTCCAAATGTTTAGCGTGATTGTCGAGAATACTGGTGTGTTCATAAAGAAGAGTCCACATGGGATCTTTAGGTTCAGGGGAATTAGGCGTAGATATAGCATCTGGGAAGTTTAGTATTGGGGTTTCAGGAGTATTAGGTCCTAGAGGATTCGATTCATCATCTTTCTGAATTGTTTCTTGGCGTGAGTTTTGTCCAACCTTAAATGTTGTTGGGCAACCAATAAACTTTTCATCAGATGGGGATTCCCTAAGTGGGTGGTTAGATGGTGTACATATAGTACGGAGATCTGTTTCGTTAAGTTCGGGAGTTTCGGGGGACATGATACTGTAGTAACCCGCAAATAGTGAAAATAAGCAATTCAAAATTTGCAAATAAAGCAAATCAAATAGTTATCAGATAGGGGATTATTAATGCCAAATAATCATAATAAAGGATGCTCTAAATTTTGAAACATACCTGGCACGGAAGGCATAGGACTTTATGGTGTAAGTTTTGTTTATTTTTGAAAATGCGGTTATAGTACAATGTTTAAAAAAAACATTTGGTTCTCTATAACCATGAGCTCTGATACCACTCTGTAACACCCCCGTTTTCGATATTCGCGGCGGAAATATAAGTTGGGGTGTTACTAAACAGTTCACAGTCATGATGATAGAAATCGACTCGAAAATGAGACGTTTTAGATAAAATTGTTATCATTCATTTATACCAGAGTTACAATATGCAGGTCCCAGCAGGAGTTTCCAAAATACATTAATAAAATATGTTATTTATGGAATGATAACATAGACATTCCATGGCCAATCCCGTGTCAATCCATGCTTCCAATAACCTGAGAATACATGCTAAAACGTCAACACAAAGGTTGAGTGAATTCATAAAGTTTCGTAAATGAAAATAATCCGTTTCATTTATTCAGAAATATGTTGGTTCCAGTTATTCAGAAATAAGCCAGTTTCTGTTGTCAAAAATACGTTGTTCAATTGTTCAGAAATACGTTGGTCCAGTTATTAGAAATACGTTGTTCAGTTCAGTTGGAAATCATTTAAACACAAGATTAAATATAATAATTGCCACACATACAATTATTATCAGGGAAAGATGTATTTTATTGCACTAAGTCTCATGAAACGCAAAACATTAACAGAACATCAACAGTCATGAGCTAATGATGTAATAATTACCCATAATTAAATGTAGGTAACCTTGCCCCCGGGTAGGAGATATCCACATCTCTTTATTCATCTCAAATATAATGCTTTAGGTTACGTTACGGTAACGCAAAGGGGTTGTCAGCCCAATAGATCTATCCACAATATTCGCGCTCACCCTAAGTCGCGGGTGATTAGAGGTTCATGATGGGAGGACTTTTGGCTTAATTAAACTTAGCTTAAGGCAATAAAATAAGAGTAACGTTGGGAAATTACTTGTGTTTAATATGGGAAAAAGTCCATTAGTGATTCATAAATCATATAAAGCAAACAATGTTTGTAAATGTTATGAGCATGTATCTCCCCCAAAAATCATTCAAAACATATAAAAGTAGGGGTTATGAACTCACCTTGACAATCTGGATGGAAAACAAAGTGACAGAAAGTTGATAAACGTCTCCAGGCAAGTAACCTGGGTTGTTATGTCAATATTTAATAATCATTTCTGATGATTATATGTTCATTTCGTTTCGTTCTGTTGTTTACATCTTTTGTTCTTATGTTTCTGTTCGTTGTTTGTTTATTATGTATATCTTTCGTTTGTTCGTTCATTCGTTAATTGAAATAAACGTATTACGTTAATGTTAGTTCGGAAAGTAAAAATAGAAAGGATAAAATAATAGTTTTGAAAGGTTACACTTTAATCCCTAAGGTTTGGTCAAATGATAGTTTATACCTTGAGCTTTTGGAAAATGACAGTTTCTACCCTTAAGTTTCAAAAATAACACTTTCATCCCTGTTCATTTGTTATTTGCAAAAATGTCCCTTAATAATAAATATTTACAAAATCAACCCAAAATAACTCTTATCAAATAAAATTAATTCACATAAAATAGTTGACTTGGCTAAAGTTTTGGACTCGAAGAACTTAACGAATATTAGATTATTTGACGAACTCTCTTTTCCTATGAAAAGCTAGCCAGGTCGACTCTAGATATACCAAGTTTCATTATTTGTGAAATTCATTTGCTACTCGAAATAATTAGCCATAGTCGACTAGGTAAAAACACGTTTCAATGAAAATCTGGAAATGGGTTTTATAATTAGAGATAGACCAAACTTTGATAGTTAATAACTTTTAAATGGCTTGATCATTTCAAGTGATTTTTCTTTCTAAAATAAGTCTACTGGTTCAGCTTTAACATACCAAAAATTCAGAATTTTTAATGAGGGTTTAAAGGTTGAAAAATATGTTCAAAGTTGGGCTACTGATCGATCCAAATCAGAAAACAATTAACTGGAAATCAAAGTTCTTAATTTAGCGATATACACAAACATTTGGGACTCGATAACTTAATGAAAAATGGATCATTTTCCCTAATTCTTTTTCCTAATCAAAGGTAGCTGGGTGAACTTAATGTATACCAAAAATTAGATTTTTGTATGGTCATTTGGTGGTCGGTTAATAGGTCACAAGTTGGGCTGTGGGTCGACATATGTTGAAAAGAGAATTGAAATTATTTATTCTAGTCTTAGCGATATAGAGTAGATTTCAGGGCGCAATATCTTTATGAAAACTTGATCATTTTTAGTGATTCTTTTTCCTATATTAAGTTTGATATGTGAACTTTATAAATACCAAAATACAGAATTTATCAAGATCATTTTGGGGTTTGTTTTTAGATCAAAACTTGGCCTTAGGGGCTTTTTTTGATTCATTAAAACACAGTACAAGAACCCGATAAGGGTTTTAATGTTTCTGATAAATTTTTAACACATAATATGATATTGTTTGTGATGCGTGCAATGTGTCATTGCGGTTTAGCAGTATTAATGCCTACTCAAGTTTTAAATTTATATTTAGCCGACTTATCAATAACACACACACTTAACGAGCAGTGTACCCGGTCAGTATGAATATAATGATAAGTAGAGTGTCGATCACTAAGAGTGGAACGTATTATCTAGTTATTCTAATCAGTATTTTAATATCCTAAGTTAGCTATACAACCTAATCTAACGCAAGGGGGGTTCAGCCTGAGAGACTGGCACGGTTTGGTTATAATTAAATAGTAAACTAAACTAATGAGCACGAATCAGCGATTAGCACACACGTACACAGATAGATACTTGAGACAATAAGAAGACCTGTCCTGATAATTAAGTAGCTTGTCACTTGTTTTATTGCTAGTTTTATATGAAGTGTATATAATTAACCCTTTCTCGTTGGCTCTAATCTTATCGGCGAGTAAACCCTTAATGATCACTTATGTCTATCCTACTATCCTAGAAACGATAGAATAAATAGGCGAGGAAGGGGCATGGCGACCCAAGCAATGCTCAGCTAGACACAGAGGTTATCAATGCACTAATAAAAGTCACCAAAGACATCAACATATAAACTTTAATTGATGGGAAAGCAATTTTAAGGGGTGCGCATGATATTCCGTAGTCACATGACATCAGCCCATCAATCCTGATGAAATAAAGTGTACTAATACAATAAAACAAAACTACTTAATGAATTGAATACATGCAGGACCTTCTTACAGCTCTTGTATCTTCGTTCAGGGTGTGTCTTGTGCTGCTAATACGTCTGAATTCGTCTCTGGTTTGGTACTCGTACGTATGGTATCTTGCACACAAAATTCGTCTGACTTTGGGGTATTTATAGTTTCTGTCTGAGGGTTAGATGCGGCGCATATGATAAGTAGATGCGGCGCATTGACATAACTTCGCGTAGGGTCCAAGATTAATATATTCAGGAATATTCGTACACCGCCTTAAGATGCGGCGTAACTCCATTTTTCTATGCGGCGCATGTCCTTTGCTGTCTTGGATTGTAACTTGTGAAATCTTGATAGTGATACGCCGTATGTAAGAAGTATGTTGTGGCGTATCTGGAGCAGAATGATCTTGATCTTGTACATTTCAGTAGACTCTTAACATCTTGCTTGTTTTGCTCCATAATTAGTCCATAATCGCCAAGTTTCACATAATACTTGTTTTTACCTGAGAATTACAAAAGTAAACATTAATGTATCAATTCTCATATATAATATAATAAAACAAGTCAAATAAATAGGATAAATGATGATAATAAAATGTACTTATTTAAGTTCATTAGTTAGGTATATTAAACTTGTTTTTAATAAGTTTAATCACTTTTTGATTAGTTGCTTCAATTATACGAATAGCTAGGGTGCGTTTGGGGTTAATCTGATTGAACAGAAAGATATAAATGAACTGAGAACTAATATTTTTGATCATATTTATTATTAGTGGGTTGTGTGTTGATGTTTTTAGACGTATTTAAAACAAATAAACTGAAGTAAAAATAAAAGTGAAGGACTTACTTAGAGGTTATGATCGACTAGGGTTTTGTGAGATGAAATGGATTTTACTTGTACCCGATAGATTCCCTCCTCTTCTTCTGGACTTCCTAGGTTTGGGTTGAGAGTATTGTAAGGTTGTGATCAGAAGGAAGTGGATATAGAAGTTGTTTTGTGTTTGTCGAATTGATGAGGGAATAGAGGGTGAAGTTGGCTGCTATTTATAGAAGTGGGAATTAGGGTTTGTAAGAAGTGATAAGGAGATAAAGTGAGGAGACCATGGCTGACAGAAACTGTGAGATATGCCACTTGGATAGGAGGGGGAAAGTGAGGTGATGTGGCCGGTTCTTAGCCTTGGCATGCAACTACCAATGGGAGAAGTTCTTGAAGATGAAGTAGGACATGTGGAGGGTTTTATTGAAGAGGATGGAGAGGAGAGGGGAGGACATGTTTAGGCTAGGTTCATTGTATCATCAAGATGAAAAATTTAGTTTGGTTGTCTAGTTAGAATTCAAACCAGAATTTTATGAGGAGGGGCGAATGGCTTTAGTGGTGGTACAATGGGTTTAATATGTTATACTTTAGGGTTTAAGTATTAGTTAGTTTAGTTTATGCATTTTAGTTGTTTAGAAATTATTTTAAAGTTACTATATATATATGTAATTCGAATTTATAGAGAAAAATGAATTATGCTTATGAGGGTTGTAAATCATGCTTAGTATGGTTGTACTATAAATTAAAGTATGAGAAAAATATAGTTTTAATAGTTTGTTAGTTTATAGAAATTATTTGTTAACTTTTATTAAATTTAAAAGTAATTAAATGGGATTTTATAGTTTTTGTGCATTAAGCACTTGTACTTTGTGTTAAAAGACTTGTAAAAATATTTAATGAGTTTAGGAAAAATAATTTATAAAAGTTATGCATGTATGGTTTGTACTTTATGCTTTAAAATAAATATAAATAGAATTTTAATAAAGATTTTGTAAAAAAAAGATTTCATGCATAAAGGACTTGTACTCTAGCTTAAATAACTTGTAAACTTAATATTTTGTAAAACTATTGTATAAATAAATTAGGGTTTGTGAAATGAATACATAAAATCACAGTTATGGGAAATTAGGGTTTTATCGGGAGCTGAAATGGAATTAGGGTTTCTGGTGCTTTGGTAACTTGTACATTAACTCAGATGAGTTGTTGATGCGTGGTTTTGCAACCTTACAACAGGTTTTACCTCTCGAGGGATCTCAAGAGGCTTACAACCCCACCAGGCAGTGTACCTGACCGATGTAGTATAGTGTAGTGGTAAGTACGGGGGATTGATCGTTCTCCACAGGGAATAGCGTTCGTTAGGTATGAAAAACTACTCTAATAGGTCTAAGGGTGAGAGAAGATTCTTTTTATGTTTTTATAATTTTATGAAAGCAAGTAAAATCTCGGGTTTTAAGGAGTGGGCGGAATTAGTTGCTAGTCAACTAACCCAAATAACTACGAATGCAAATAAAATAAAATAACTGAAAATGAAAAGGTGGTAAAACTTATGTGGAGAGAAATGTGTTTACTTAGATTTCCTTACTCCCTAACTATCTTTTACCGGTTGATTAGTGTGTATTAATTGCGTGGATGACGGGTGTATTCCTTAATACCAATCGTGGGGTGGCGTACGTACTTCCCCAACTCTATGAACTCCTACTTCACTCCTATGTCGAGCCGGCTAGGAAGCTCCTAACATGGGATCACTAGAATTCGCTCATGCATTAAATACAACCATAAAAACCTTTAGTACGCATTGGTTCATGTTTCTTAAGACGTTCAAGCAAGTTACCGAATAGGAAGTTAGCCAGTTTTCTTAAGCCTAACATAGATGAACAATCATCCAATACAACTAATAACACACTAATAACCAATAATCAATAGCTAGGTTTCATTAGATCTAAGCAAGCACAAAGAAAACCTAGCCTAACATGTTAAACAAAAGACAAGAACAAGATAGAATCAAACAACACATAGACATATTGAATGATTAATTGATAACTTATCTTCAATGTAACATGGAAGATCTCAAGGCAAAAAGCCTTGAAAAAGCTGCTAAAATCGTCTTAGGGTTTTCCCTCACAAAGTTGCACAATAAGTTCCACAGTAATGACAAAAAATTGCAAAACTATATATAGACTTTCAGATCTGACGGCGTCACGTTATGGAGTGTGACGCCGTCACCTCGCCGCTTTTAGGGTTCCCGGATGGCCTTCTTGACGCCGTCTCTCTTTAGCTCTCCAAAATCCGTTCTGGCTTATCAAGGCTTGACGCCGTCAGAATTAGGCGTGACGCCGTCCCGCCTTAACTTATACCGTGACAACCTTGATCACTCCAAAGGGTGACGCCGTCAGAATTCCCATGCAAATTTCTCTGGCTTATCATGAGTAATTTTCATATCCACCACTTTTGCCAAGCCATGACGCCGTCAAGAACAAATCCTGACGCCGTCAAAGGTACTTTCCAGCACAATTTTGAGACTTTGCCGTTTACTTCACTTTTATGCTCCAAAAACGTCCAAAATGCTTCCTTTTCCAGATTTCTTCTCAAAAGTACCTAAAATGACAAAAGGAACGATTTAGGGCAATATTTGATCAAATAAATACGATTTAGGGCTTAAATGACCCCCTAAAAGCGGTACACTTTTCGCTTCATCAAATACCCTTACACTTGAGATTTGCTTGTCCTCAAGCAAATGCGCTTTTATTCTAATCAAAATGCAAGTTAGGGGTCATTTAATGCTAACATAAAAGTAATTACAACAAATATTCGTTCCACTTTAATCATAATAAGCACGGAGATTACATACTAGCACCTCACAAGTAGTGTTTAGATACTCACATCTCTCAAGTGTCATCAAAATAAATCTCATAAATGAAAACGGATAATATCTCTCACTACCTGTCATAGCAAATAGATTACCATAGGCTTGGGAAAGGATCGAAAACCTCCTCCACTAGGCGTAAGCACCTAAGATAAACTATCAAAGAGGGCTTTTAAACGGGTTATAACGTTAGGTGTAGGGATATGATAAACACGGTTTTGTTGGATAAGGGATATTTTACTGGTGGCGAGTTAAAGATCTTGATCAATTACATGTACTATACAATGTTGCTAAGCCAAGACTCGACTCAATCTTAAGCTAAAAACAAAATAACAAAAACATAAAATAAACATAAAATGAAACGGGATGGTAGTCCGTATGTTTTTTCTATTTTTCTTTTTCTCATTTTTTTGTATTTTTCTTAGTTTTTTCGATTTTTTTTTTCCATACACTCTTGCCCTACCATCCAAAATAATACATCATAGGGGCGTTGCATTCCCCTTACACTTGAACTTTTACATAACTTTACAAATAACTATTCTAATGACTCGAATTAAGATAATTGAAAAACTTGGAGTACTTTTAAAATATTTAGCACATATGGGGGTAATAAATGATGTTCTTCCCCATTACTCCATTACACTAGTACTTTACCCATGAGTCCCAATCGTCCCAAAACAATATGTACAAGGATATGACTCGACTTAGCAACCATGTAATCAACTAGATAATTAACTTGGGTTTTAAACAAATGTTGTCACAATAATGCACTAAAAATGAGTGCATACAAGGTAGGCTAAGGCGATTTGGGTGTACATTTTAGTGGGGTGTAAACAAATTCTTCCTTTAAGTAAAATGCTTAAAGGTCGAAACGAAAAGATAGGCTCTGAGGGGTGTACTAGGGGTATCGTGTACTAAAAATGAGTACAACGCAAAGGGTGTGGGAGAATTACTTGACCAATGTAGCCAACGTAATTATAACAAAAACACAAGTGTAAAACAATGGGTTAATCCTAATGCCTCTTATCATGTAGTAAATCTAACTACACGAATGTAGTCTCACTTGTGGCCTCGGAATGGTCCTAACGCAAGTTCTAGAATCTAAGTGCTACCGGTACACACATCATAGCATAAATGCTTTTCCTACCAATTCTAGGGGCGAACCTCACATATTTGGGGGTGGAAAATTTTTTAGTGGTACGGTTTTTGTACTAGTCATATAACTCCTATCCGTGAGACGCTCATTAAGATCAAAGTTTCACTCCTAAATGTTGTAAAAAAATTTAAATTTGGCACTAAAATTACCCTAACAGGTATTTATCTCAGTTTTATTACACATCTACTATTAAACAAACAAAAATCAAGCGTAATAGCATTCTCTAATCGTACTTTTACCCCCCCTTACACTTAAGATGAACATTGTCCCCAATGTTCAAATAACAAGATGTAAAAGCATAAAGTAAAAGAATGAAATCAAATACTCCCCTGATTCGCTTGGTGGATAATGAAGTAACACGGTTAGATCTTCTTCCAAAGTAATGTTGAAGCTCCATGACTAATGCATCGCCATAAACTTGATCCAACAAACATTTCCTTGTCTAAAATAACCTGTTAAACCTGAGAAAACAAACACGAAAACCTGCATAACATCGGCGGGATAAACTCTATATATAAGGATATAATGCTTGTGGAATGATAATTTTGCAGATTCCTGGAGATTATAAGTTATAGATTTAATAGAAACTTTTTATGAAAACAAAACTTTCAAAAATTTTCAGAAAATTAAACCTGACGCCGTCAGGTTGTAAAGCCTGACGCCGTCAGAAATGATCTGACAGAATTCTCATGTTACGTTTCCGGAAAATTTTTGGAAAAACCTACACCTTACTTCCTGGAAATCCTGCAAAACATCATTATGACTCGATACAAGCATTTGACTCAAACAAATACTAATATGTATGTTAATTTATTATTATTACGATTCATGTTCATTTGTTCTAATAAACCGATTTAGATTTCCCTTACACTTAACTTTTGCAAAATACCTTTATATGTAGTTAAGACGAAGTTAAAAACAAAATAAAGCATTTTCACAATTTAGTTTTGAACATGAATCAATAAGAATAAAAATTTAAACATACATACGGAAACAAATAAAATCAAACAAACAAATAAATAAACAAACAATCAAATAAGGCTTGCATGCAATAAAGAAAATCAATGTCACAAATGTTTAAAGGCCAAAAATGCCTTATCCTAGACTATTACAGACCAAATTGTTTCAGAACATACAACCATAGATAAAATTGTTCAAATATCCAAACATCAAATCAAAGCATCACTGGGGTGGGGGACCTTGGCGATAGTCATAGTCAGGAGGAAGATGCCCGTAGTACCCATATGGTGGGTAGTCCTGCTCACGTCCCGGGAAAGGGTCGATCTGCAGGTGTGGGTCCAACTGATCACGCGTAGATAAGTGCTGCATCTGACGAACAGTGTGATCATACATCCAGTCGAACCTCTCGTCCACCCGGGTCCTCCAAGTATCAACCTGGCCCATCCATGCCCCCTGGTGAGCCTGCCAATCCCCTCTGCTCATGTGCCGGTAGTAATCTGCTGTACCAGCCTCATAACCCCCATGCTGCTGCTGATGCTGTTGCTGCTGCTCCTCCTCCTCCTCATCATCCTCATCACCAGCATCCTCATCACCGGCTGGATGATACCACATAAAGGTCCCATCATGCATCTCCATAACCACCTCCATCTGCTTCAGGGACCTAACCTTCACTGTCCTGCATGCATCACCACTACTCAAATACCTCATGACCTCGGGCCTGAGGACTCCATAGGATCGGGCCAGCCGGGTGATAAACATCCCACCATAAATCCTGTCTCCTTCCCTTTCCCCAACTCCACCAAGCAGAAAGCTAGCAACCCAAAATGGGATGTTGCAGTAAACCTCATTCGAGTAAATGGTGTACAAGTAGAAGAGGTCTGAAGTAGTGACACGGTGGTGAGAGCTGTGGCGCCCTGTCAAGCTGTAGGTGAGACACCTATGGGTCAACCTAATCCTAGGTTCCCTGATCTGAGATGCCACAGTAGTCGAGGTGTACACCCCATCCCCAATAGTAGGCCAAAACATGGAACATCTAAAATCATTCCTCATCGACTCCCCATGCAACAACCTAGGCATGAACCCTGCTTGAGTGGTCTCATGCTGACTATACAACCCAAGTCTCCATCCAAACTCAGTAACCGAGCACGTCCTAAGCTCACCCCCAGCCTGAAGTAGATTGTGGTACTGCCCACATCGGTCCTTGCCTCAGCCATGTCAAAGTGAAAAGTGGCAAAGAATTCACGTACCAATTCATCATAGACCGGCTCCTGAATTCTAAACAGGCTTTCCCACTGAGGGCCGGTAAACTCATCCGTCTGAAAGCTTTGGAGAAAGGTTTGCTCAAGACCTTCCCTCCTCAGAAAGCTCCAATCTACCACAGCCCCATTTTCAACTTTATGCTGTAGCAATTGGGTGTATTTAGTTGTGGCGGCATCATTATCAAAGACACCCCAACTGAGGACCGTGTCCCCAAAGTTCTCTTGTTGAGATCTGGAAGAACTCCCTCGGCTAGGTCTTTGACGCTTACTCATTATCTGGAACAAAGCAGGGAGGAACAAAAGTGTTAATATGTGAATTAAAGATTTGGTGGAGCATCAGACAGGTCTGACGCCGTCACCCTTTGCTAGGTGACGCCGTCAGGTTCGACCAAATTTAAAACCGAAATTACGAGGGAAAAATCAATATCCAAACTTTAAGCTTATAAACCAAACGCCCCTTTTTACAGCAAAATGGGTGATTGGATCATAGGTTATGGTTCAAATTCGTGGTCTCCCAATTAGTGAATAGACCCATTTGATTGCCAATCATCAAATGCTTTAATTATTGCTAAATAACACTAATTAAAGGACATTATGAGTTCTAAGCATGAATCAATCCTAGGGTTTCATGAGTTGGGGATTTTCGAAATTTACGAATCCTATGAGTAATTGAAGCGAAAAGAATGAGTAAAAATTACTTACCACGTGAAGATTGGTAGCGGAAGTTGGCGAATTTGTCCTGGGAAATTCGGAGGTGGGGTTGGAGTGGATATGGTTTGTGGGGTTTGTGATGAAAGTGATGGAAATAAAGTTATTATTGCTGTGCAGACGGGGTGACGGCGTCACGTTCAAATCCTGACGCCGTCAGGTTAGCGTATTTTACTACTTTGTGCCAGTTTACAAATGAGCCCCTTGTACTTTAAGGGAGCAGCTAGTCAGGGTCAATAATCCTGATAGCTAGTCTCGTTAACAAGTTCCTCCTGGGTCAAATGTTTTGTTACTGTCACGGGATGTAGTAAAATGTTGAAAAGGGCCGGTTGACGTCTCATTCAGGTTCCAATTCCCATCACGGCAGGTATTCAGGGAGTGGGAGGAACTTTTCCAGGGGGTGTTCGAATTGAGGGTGTGCTTTAATTTAGTTCTTCTCACACCTGGCTTAAAGCCAAAAGATCGTTTCCTAGCTTCATGAAAGTTAGGGAGCGTGACAACCATGCTTCCCACGAAAATGCTATGATCATGAGAATTCTCTTTCTCGCGAGGGGATCCAAATGGACAAGAGGGTTTTAAAGGTGAAGGCTCGGGGAGAGGGGTTTCATCATCCCATTCGTTGTATGGTTCATTAGGGACCGGGAGTTCAAAGATCTTCTCGATCTTTCTGTGTGAAGCTTCTTCCCTAATTTTCTCTTTTATTCTCGCGATAAATTTGTCTGCTAGTTCCATGAACATATCTTGGGTGTTTTTCAATTGAGTCTCTAATTCCAGGATCCGTTTCTCTTGGTTGTTCACGAAAGTTAGCATTATCCCTTCAAATTCATCTTGTCGTAAGAATTGATGAAACGTATGTTTACCAATTGTGTTCACACACTCATCGGGATTTTCATCAGCCGTAGGTGTCTCGGCTTTCATTAATTTCTCAACCTGCCTTTTTATGTTTTCGAACAGTTGTTCTTGGGTTGCACTCATGCAATTTAAAATCCATTCTTCCGAGAACGTAGAGTCATTCCATTCTTCTTCTTCGTACTGTGCTAAGTCCTCAATGACTTCCCAGCACTTATCGACATTGAGCCTGCTCAGCCTTCCATTGGCAGCGTAATCTATGGCTCTTCTAGTTTGATGGTTGACGCCATCATAAAATCGTTGGATTTGTAGCCAAGGATCCATGCCATGGTGAGGGACTTTTTGGAGTAAGTCCTTGAATCGAGTCCATGCCTCGTAGAGGGTTTCGCCTTGACGTTGTTGGAACATCAAGATATCATTCCTTAGCTTGGTAGTTCTTCCGGGTGGGAAAAACTGAGCAAGGAAACGAGTGGTGAGATCATCCCAAGAGGTGATGGATCCTGCGGGTTGACGCTCTAGCCATTGACTAGCTTGGTCCCGCAAAGAGAATTGAAAGAGACGCAGTCGGGTCGTCTCTCGAGTGGCAACATCAAGGTCTATAGAATCAACGATTTTGAGAAAGTCCTTGAGATGTTGATTGGGATCTTCAGAACGAAGTCCATGGAATGCGCATCCGCTTTGCACCAACCGGATGGTGTCGGATCGCAAGGGAGTGACATTGGCTCCTTGAGTGAGCTCAATGGTGTTTCGATAGCCATGGTGGCTAGGACGGGAGTACTCTCCTAAAGTAC
The DNA here is from genome assembly GCA_021014915.2 of Artemisia tridentata subsp. tridentata. Lineage (NCBI taxonomy): Eukaryota > Viridiplantae > Streptophyta > Magnoliopsida > Asterales > Asteraceae > Artemisia > Artemisia tridentata. The sequence continues at coordinate 132,572,312 of CP139503.1, read as the reverse complement.
GGGCTCTAGGAGGTGGTGGTTGTTGTGGTGGGTTGTTGGGATCGAGGATATTACCACCTTCCATGATGTCGGATGGTAATGGTTACGAACAAAGAAACGAAGAAAAAAGATAGACTAAAGAAGACCTAGAAAAATAAAATAAAAATCTCACTAGAAAGGAATCTAGTGAGTAGACCTATAAAATAAAAATTCAACCTAAACAATAACTATTCCCCGGCAACGGCGCCAAAAACTTGATGCGTGGTTTTGCAACCTTACAACAGGTTTTACCTCTCGAGGGATCTCAAGAGGCTTACAACCCCACCAGGCAGTGTACCTGACCGATGTAGTATAGTGTAGTGGTAAGTACGGGGGATTGAACGTTCTCCACAGGGAATAGTGTTCGTTAGGTATGAAAAACTACTCTAATAGGTCTAAGGGTGAGAGAAGATTCTTTTTATGTTTTTATAATTTTATGAAAGCAAGTAAAATCTTGGGTTTTAAGGAGTGGGCGGAATTAGTTGCTAGTCAACTAACCCAAATAACTACGAATGCAAATAAAATAAAATAACTGAAAATGAAAAGGTGGTAAAACTTATGTGGAGAGAAATGTGTTTACTTAGATTTCCTTACTCCCTAACTATCTTTTACCGGTTGATTAGTGTGTATTAATTGCGTGGATGACGGGTGTATTCCTTAATACCAATCGTGGGGTGGCGTACGTACTTCCCCAACTCTATGAACTCCTACTTCACTCCTATGTCGAGCCGGCTAGGAAGCTCCTAACATAGGATCACTAGAATTCGCTCATGCATTAAATACAACCATAAAAACCTTTAGTACGCATTGGTTCATGTTTCTTAAGACGTTCAAGCAAGTTACTGAATAGGAAGTTAGCCAGTTTTCTTAAGCCTAACATAGATGAACAATCATCCAATACAACTAATAACACACTAATAACCAATAATCAATAGCTAGGTTTCATTAGATCTAAGCAAACACAAAGAAAACCTAGCCTAACATGTTAAACAAAAGACAAGAACAAGATAGAATCAAACAACACATAGACATATTGAATGATTAATTGATAACTTATCTTCAATGTAACATGGAAGATCTCAAGGCAAAAAGCCTTGAAAAAGCTGCTAAAATCGTCTTAGGGTTTTTCCTCACAAAGTTGCACAATAAGTTCCACACTAATGACAAAAAATTGCAAAACTATATATAGACTTTCAGATCTGACGGCGTCACGTTATGGAGTGTGACGCCGTCACCTCGCCGCTTTTAGGGTTCCCGGATGGCCTTCTTGACGCCGTCTCTCTTTAGCTCTCCAAAATCCGTTCTGGCTTATCAAGGCTTGACGCCGTCAGAATTAGGCGTAACGCCGTCCCGCTTTAACTTATACCGTGACAACCTTGATCACTCCAAAGGGTGACGCCGTCAGAATTCCCATGCAAATTTCTCTGGCTTATCATGAGTAATTTTCATATCCACCACTTTTGCCAAGCCATGACGCCGTCAAGAACAAATCCTGACGCCGTCAAAGGTACTTTCCAGCACAATTTTGAGACTTTGCCGTTTTCTTCACTTTTATGCTCCAAAAACGTCCAAAATGCTTCCTTTTCCAGATTTCTTCTCAATAGTACCTAAAATGACAAAAGGAACGATTTAGGGCAATATTTGATCAATTAAATACGATTTAGGGCTTAAATGACCCCCTAAAAGCGGTACACTTTTCGCTTCATCAGTTGTATTTTTATGTTCTGAGGTGTAGTTGTTCATATTTGGTGTTGTGATGATTTTAGGGTTTCATAGAAACTCTATTCAGATAATGAATGTTTTGTTGATATATTTGTTAAGGATTTATCGTAAAGTGGTAAATGGTATTCTGTTATGTTTTCATATCAATATGTTTATAAAATAAACATTAAGTTTGTTAGACAGGTCTTGTGGGAGCACGTTTATCAAGGATGTGATCTACGTCACATAAGATAGGAGATACATTCAAATAAAAAAAAAGTTATCCGTGGAAAAAGGATAATAATTCTGTAAAGTAAATGAGAAATTTTACGAGTGGTTACAGGCTGGGGTTGTGACATTTGTACATAAGGATCTTCAGTATCTAGTGCAATTTGGTAGGTAGGTGATGCATGGGTAGTACGAGGGACAGTCTTGGTGATATCGACTAGTTTGGAAGACATGGTACTGTAGTAATAAAAAATAGTAATTATGAATATTCATACGTTTAACGTGTAACAGTGAGTGTGAAATAATACGGTGTGTAATGTGTAAAGGGTAAACATCAAGCATGTAAAGATTAGTACAAAACAATCTTAATAGGTAATGTATTGAGCACGGCAGTCTGTAGACACGGAAGGCATAAGATGATATGGTGTAAAATCATTTATTTTGAAAATATAGTTATAGTTCAATGTTTTAAAACATTTGATTCTCTATAACCTGTGGCTCTGATGCCAATCTGTAACACCCCCTAATTTATTATGTGGCAGTGGAAAAGTAATTAGGGTGTTACGGTGAGGATCGAAGTTAACATTTCAGAAAACGGTCCAGAAGAGGCGTTTTGAAAGTTATATGTCATTCAAAATCATACTTTTGATAAAGGTGAAATATTCGTTTTGAAAATCCCGCTAAAAAGGTGTGATAATTTGGGAGGAATGACATATTTGATTTTACACCATTTTATTTATCAGAGTATATGATGCCCTCTCCGTGTCTTGTCCTGCTTCGTTAATTACCTGAGATAAACATGCTTAAAACGTCAACACAATGGTTGGTGAGTTCGTGGAGTTTAATAGAAAATAACTTTCTTTCAATAAATTCAAGAGGTGTACAATGATAGTTGAAATAAATACTAGTACTTCATGAAGTAAATAACAAGTTGCGTTGGGTAAAAATCCACAAGTAAATCCTTTATGAACTCATATGATCATAAGTTTCAAGTTTTAAATGAAAATGAGCTACGTTGTCATACGCTCGAAATGAAATGATGGGTCAGCTTTTAAAAGTAACGATATACCAACCATTGAGCTGTCTTTATTAGAAGACACAACTAAGTCACATATGATAACTGTTAAGTTCCAAGTACAGGATACATAATCCAACACATAGTGAAAGCAATAGTATAAAGTCTGAAGTCTATCAGTGTGGAGTGGTGGTTTACTAAATACAGCTGTATCCAAATATATATGTTGAAGACATATATATTTATAAAGTTATATTGCCCTAAGCCTCATGACACGCAAAACGTTAACCATGTACCGTAAAACGGTGGTGTCCACATCAGGTTACTGATGGGTTTGGCCCTCATGTAATAGGTGATTTTGCCAACTTCCTATTTTTCTCAAATATAGTGCGTCACGACTAAATACGACTAACCATAAGGCATTCCGTCAAAGTATTTAGTGGGACAGGTCGTCAGCCTCTAACAGGTTTCGAAGCTATTCACTATATTCGCGCTCACCGCAGTGATTAATGGCTCATGATCGAGGGACTTTATGGCAATATAGTAAACTTAGGCAATATAGGTTTCAGGGGTTCATAGAATATGCGTACTTTAGTCTTGGCAATTATTTCCAATGAAATGTAGAAATATCATAGTGAAGTTATCTGTACATTTAATTGCTATATGAATGCATATAATGAGTCTCAGTATCATGTTACAACAAGTAGTTTGAAAATGTTATTTTTCATACACAGTGTTTCAGCTAAGCAAGCAATTTGCAAGTATAACGAGCATATATCCCTTCCAAAGGGTGATTCAAAACATGTAAAGCATAGTTGATGATTTTGAGTAAATCATGAGAGTTTTCAAAGTATAAAAGTAAACTTAAAACAGTTGAAGCATGTATCTCCCCCAAAAGAGTTATTAAAAACAAGTATTAAAAGAGTAGGGGCCACGACTCACCTTAAGCGTTACTGGTGATGGTGAAAGTAAACTCAGGAGTGATTATGGTATTGACTTCAATACAAAACCTGATAAATACAAATGTCTGAGAATCTAACCAATTACTAGTGGTGTGCGTGAATGATGAATAACGAATGATGAGCAACGATCTGATCGTTGAAAGTGAGTGTGTCGCGTTTAAGATGCTTGGAGTTTAAAATAATGCTACATATATGATTATCTTGATTTTCATGTCAAGTGCTCCCATAGTGTTATTTCTACAAAGAATGAATGAAATGCTATGCAACGTTAACTCAAAATATTTCTAGTTATAATAAATAACAAAAGTTAAATAATATGCAAGAAAAATGTTCAAAATGCATATGAAGTGAAAATGTGACGAAAAATAGAAAATGAAATAAGAATGTCAAGTTATAACAGTAGGTCCTTGTTCTTTTCCAGATTTTACCCTTTTTACCCTAACTATGTTCGCGTTACGTCGTTAGTCCTTCGTTAAGTCCAAAGTCCAAAGTCCAAATATAGTCCAAAGCTTGTCCATATGTGCATATAAGGCCTGGAGTTAATTCAATGGTCAATTTAGGTCCTGTACAAACTGTTATCACAGCTTCAGTCCACAAGTTTCACAGTTTGGCAATTTTAGTCCTTCTAGTTAGATTGCGTTACATTTTTAGTCCAAAAATGACAAAAAGGTAGGGAAAAGGATGGCGAGTTTTTATGAGGTTTATTTAAGATTAATGAAGCTTATTTTAATAGCTTATTCGGTCAGTAGCTTATTTTTCACATTAATGGGCCCTTAACGAGTCATATACATAGCCCATTAACCCTTTTTAATCCGTAAGGTTTGAGGTGAGTTGGGTATATCAAAAAGTTTACTGTTAACATCTTATTTCTAGATTGAAAAGTGCCAAAAATCAGCTTATCTCATTAGCTTATAAACAGCTTAATGGGCTATAAAGCCCATGTCGCTAAGTTTGTTTGTTACTTTTAGAAATGGTTTCAGCGTGTTGCTTTGGCAACTTTTAAGGGTCGAGACGTGTGTATTTTTACATGTTGTTTATATGAAAATGGTAGCTAGTTGGGTTGTTAAATAGATCGTGTAAAAACATGGTAATCTTGTTAAGTCGAATGTCAAGATATAAGGTCGTTTTAGAAGTAACATGGGGCGTATATTTCTGAGTAAAACACTTAGAAAATATTCTAAGTGCTTTCTGTTTTAGTTAACGTGTTGAGGTATAATGCAAGAGATCTCGTAACATGCATGTAACGTGAAAGTAAAGGTGAGATGGGTGTGATTCGTGATTCCTAGACCTTCCAAGAGGGAGCTAGTCACGACTCGTGTATTACATGATATTGTGTACGTAATAGAACAACTAAAATGTATACGTTCAAACATAATGTAATATATAATGCATGAGTAAGAAAGTAACGTGCAAAATGAATGGAGATGGGTTTGTGGGTACTTACTACACCTTAGAAAGGTGGTAGAGACTTGAGTGAGGTCGAATGAAAACGCAAGAAGGCAACCTACTTCGTTATCTAACTTAACCCGATATATATTTGTAACCCGTTTCACTCGAAATGCTTCCAAGATACCACCGAGAACTCCTGGCTTCCTTGGGATATTTTTGTGAGTTAGAGAGAGGGTTAGAATGAGTGTAGAAGATGATAGCTAGGCTGGGGTATTATATAGAATAGATATACACACGTTTTCTTGACTTATTGACTTTCATTTCAATCATTGATGGCTACTGTGGATGGGAGGACACCTATGCTTGTTTACTGACAACATGAGATCTTTGGATAGATATGAGAATGTGGGAAAATCCTATCTTTTGTTTTTGTGATATATATGTGCTCGGCTTATATTTTAAATATGTGACAAATGGGTTTAGCGAGTCATAAACGTCTACTGCTGTTCTAACTTCCTTTTTAACATCATAACACGTTAACATGGTCATTAGAATTGCGTAGGAAAAAGTGTGGTTTAAAACGGTTGTGTTTTGTGGTTTTTGTGTTTGTCGATATGGGTAAGTTTGGACAAACACTTTGGCCTTTATTCTCTTATCAAAACTCGGCTTGTATTCCTGAAACTGGGTGCACCCATAGTCTACTGGGAGGTGAATGAGAGTATGTAAAAATATTCGTGTGTTGCGTTTAGAATTTGAGAGTACGAGGGCTGTTTTGGAGAGGACATGGGATCGAGTTTATGCATGAAATCACAAAGGCAAAAGTGGGCTTGGGAGTTGGGCTTGGATAGCGTGAGATGGTGATGGGCTGAGATGGGTTGAGCAGCCCGTTTGGTTTGTAACTTAGGTAATATTTGGTGAAAGTAATTAGTAATAATTACTTGTAATTAGAGAAAATTAAATATGTTTAGGGTAGCGAGTTTATTAGTACTTATCATGATTATTGAGATTCAAGTTTAGTGAAAATGATGATGTGTGTATAATCGTGTCCCGAGGTACGTGTCGTTACTTAATATATATCGTGAAACGTAACGTGGTAATAATAATAATAAGAGAAAATTTTAAATTCCCCCGTAAAAATGGGTTTTATTAAATGGTAACACCAGATTATTATTAATCAATGAGATTTATTACAATGGATTTTTACAGTATCTTACAGTATCCACCCCTCAATTTTGAACTTCGTCCCGAAGTTCAGTATGTGATAGGTGTTGAAAAATGTAGCGTTCAGTGATGAGGGTTTATGGAAAAATGTTGTCGAGAGATTTTTATTTGAATATCAAGGAAACGAGATCCAATTAGATTTATTCGTACTAGACGAAATAAATTTGAATGTTTGGTCAACTAATGAATTCATAGGCTGTGAATAGTGAAATAACGGTCAGAAATAGGGAGTATTTAACGCTTAATGTTCAGTGTTCTAGCGGTCGAGAATAGTGGATTTTTAACGGTAGTGATTTGTAACTTAATGGTCGTGAATAGTAAAATAACGGCTAGTTTTTCCCTATAAATATCCTATTTAATCACCCCCTTTTCTTCCTCCACTTTATCTTTTTCACTCCATCTATCCAAAAAAATAATGCCGCCGTTCGCCATTCTTTTTGCAACCGTGTTCATCGCCCTTGCCGCCGCTTATTTAGCTCTCTTCCCCGGCGAAGATTCCGACCACTTGATCGGGATCTTGTTGGTTGTCGTACCCCTCGCAATCCTAGCCGTTGTTGTGGATAAGTTTTGGGGGTAATAGTTTTTAAGCTAGTGTTGTTTGTAATGGGTCTTTGTTGTGTTTCTATGTAACCTTTAATAAGTGTGGAATAAAACTCATTTACCTTTATGTTTACGAATTAGTCTCGTTGTGGCTTTTAATATTTTGTTGCATTTACGACGCAGAATAATCAAGGTGATTCATCCTGTGGTGGCTCTTGCTATCGCTGGGTTGGTGGTGGTTTTTGTTGCTATGGTGGGCCAACCTATTGAAGACTCTATGCCTTTTATTGTATTCATTGTAATATTAGCACTTCCGATGCTAATAATCTCGCTATGTATTAATTTTCGTGGTTTTTAATAAAATTTATGTTATTTGTGTTTGCCACATATTGTTGTGAATTCTTATAGTTTCTAAATTCGTACTTTTCTCGACTTCTTATAATGAAGTAATGGGTAATAAGTGTAGATCTTACTGGGGTTGGTTAAAAGTGAGGTTTATGAACAATTTATATATATATATATATACATATATATATATACATATATATATATATATTATATATATATATATATATATATATATATATATATATATATATATTTTTTTTTTTTTTTTTTTTTTTTTTTTTCTCGAGGTTCTGTTTTGAATGAAAATTGTTATTAAAGACTTTGAAAAGATAACTGTTCCATTTATGACATGATTATTCCTAAATTATACATAGGTAGCTAGGCTATGTATAATTGAGGACCAAATGATGTGATGCTTGGTTCATTTACTATGGTATTTATGTTTCTTCAAGAAATTATATATGGTTCAATTATAATGGTTCCGTCACAAAGTCGGACACCCTCTGATTATTTTTAAAAGGATTAGAAAGTTTTTGTTCATATTCCGAGGATAAGTCAGGAATTTCTAAAGTGATATTAGGATATCTTTGGTATAAACTTAGGTTTTAGATAAAAATTTCTTACAATGTGGTATTAGTTTACTGTTTGATCAGATATGATGCTTAGTCAAATTCCTAAGGTGATATCAAGGTATTGTTACATACCAGCTATGAATAGGGAAAGTGGAATAGAAATGGAAATAGACGTAGATTACGACGATTACTGAAATATTACAAGGTATAGATTCATACGGTAGAAAGATAATTGTTGCACTTAGGTTACATCCATCATACCTAAGGCAAAGTACATAAGGAAATACAACTTAGAAAATCTTAAACTAGGGTTTATTTTTATTACAGCAGGAATTTATTCTTCTGCTTAAACATAGGTGTCATTTCTCGACATTATTGGGGTCTTTTAACGAGTCTTCATTCTCTTGCATCAACCTTGGCCTTCCAACTGACATTGTAGTTTGGGCAATGACTCTTGTAGTGCCCCATTCCACCACATCCGTGGCATTTTATGGACGATGGTTGTTCCCTTCCGTCCGCAGCGTTACAATCTCTCGTCTTGTGGCCTGTCTTTCGGAATTTCCCGCACTTAGCAGTGCAAAGCCCGGTGTGATGCAACTTACATCTTAGGCACAGAGGTTTCTTTCCATGGTATTTGTTTTCGTTACTAGGGTTGGTGATGCAGTTTCTTTTAGCTCCCTTTCTTTATCTTTGCTGGCGGTGGTAGTCAATGCGGTCTTGTAGGTGATTGCGGGTACAGATGTTGTTGTGAAATTCGCATTCGTTGAGGATAAAGGTTCCTTTCTCCTCGAGTTTTCGCTTTTGGTTATTTTTCTTAAGTGCAAAATCTTGCCTAATTCTTTGGGCACATGTGCGGATAGGTTTAGTCATTTTTCTTGAATCCTTTAGGCGAACTGGACTACGTCCCATGAAACTTTCATGGTTATGTCTACAAGGTATAGCCATCCTTCTTTCTTTCCTGGCTATGTCGTTGTCTCTCGGATGAACTATTGTAGTTACTTCGTGTACCATTGTAACGATATTGTTTTCCAATTCCCGATGGTTTTAGGAGTCATGGTTGTGGTAAGTGCTGAGGGGGTATGGGTGTTGCTCATGTTGGCCATCTTCAATGACTACAACAAGAAACACTGATTTAGTATTCACTTTATCATTAGAATAATTTCAAATAATAAAGTATTTGCATATTATTGCTAACAATGTGGTCTCAATACAAAATCAAAATCAACTGAGGATCATAGAAATACGATGTGTCTGGGTAGCATCGTAAAATAATAATCATCTCTTGATTTGGGATTGTTAAGGAACAAACGGATTCATCTACAAAAGCTGAAGTTCAACAACTTTCTCTTCATTCATCAAGTTCTCTTCTGAAAATTTGTTCTTGGAATTCTATGGTTTATGGTTTAGTCGTGGTATATTTGATGTACATTCACCGATAATATCATAATAAGTTTGAATACAATCATCAAAATCGACATAACTCTAATAACTTGCTTGATTGATTTTTGGCAAAACAACTGATGTGCTGCGTGTGTCGTTGCGGTTTAGCAGTTTTAATGCCTACTCAAGTTTTAAATTTATATTTAGCCGACTTATCAATAACACACACACCTAACGAGCAGTGTACCCGGTCAGTATGAAGATAATGGTAAGTAGAGTGTCGATCACTAAGAGTGGAACGTATTATCTAGTTAATCTAATCAGTATTTTAATATCCTAACGCAAGGGGGTTTCAGCCTGAGAGACTGGCACGGTTTTGTTTGCAAGTAAATGATAAAATAAACAATAGGCACGAATCAGCAAGTAGCACACACGTACACAGATAAATACTCGAGACAATAAGAGGGCTGTCCTTATAATTAAGTAGATTGTCACTTGTTTTATTGATAGCTTTATATGAAGTGTATGTAATTAACCCTTTCTCGTTGGTCCTATTCTTATCGGCGAGTAAACCCTTAATGATTACTTATGTCTAAAAGTTATTCCTAAGTGATCAATTTAGAAACAACCGTGGGAGCCACATCTTGTCCCGCAGTCAAATGCCCGCAAGCCACTAATAAACACAGAGGTTATCAATGCACTAATAAGTAGTAACCAAAGACATCAACATATAAACTTTAATTAATGAGAAAGCAGTTTTAAGGGAGTGCAATCTTTCCGTTGCCACATTACACAAGCCACCAATCTTGATGAATTAAAGTTTGCTAACACAATAAAACAAAACTACTTAATGAATTAAATACATGCAGCACCTTCTTACAGCTCTTGTATCTTCGATTTGGGTGTGTCTTGTGCTGCCTTCTTGACTGAATTCGTCCTTTTGCTCTGCTGTCCGAACTTCGGTGTTAGGGTTTCGAACTCTTTTTTTTTCTCGTCTGGTCTACGGGGTATTTATAGTTTGTGTCTGAGGGAAGATGCGGCGCATCTATTAAGTAGATGCGGCGCATGTACTTAACTTCGCGTGGGGTCCAAGATTATAATATTCAGGAATATTCGTACACCGCCAGAAGATGCGGCGTAACTCTTGATTAGGATGCGGCGCATGTCCTCTTGTATCTTGGATCGTATCTGGTGATATCTTGATAGAGATGCGGCGCATTTCGAGAGTGAGATGCGGCGCATCTGGAGCAGAATTGACTTGATCTTGTCCATGTCAGTAGACTTTCACTTTATGCACGTTTTGCTCCATTATTAGTCCAAAATCGCCAAGTTTCACCAAATGCTTGTTTTTACCTGAGAATTACAAAAGTAAACGATTAAGTATCAATCCTCATACATAATATAGTAAAACAAGTCAAATTAATAGGATAAATGATAGTAATAAAATGTACTTATTTGAGTTCATCAAATATCCCCCCACTTGAACTTTACTTGTCCCCAAGTAAACCTTAGATTGATTCTTATGAAAATGTATCCTAAGAGGTGTTAGGATTTATTTTTATATTTAAGCATGTATTCGTTCATTTCATAATCACACAACCAAACACTTAACGAATTAGAAGTAAAATAAAATAAGTCGATAAAATCAAATCTAATCGTTTAACTGTCCAGTCGCGACGAATATTCTATCATAAGCTTGGCAAGTATACACATCTCCACCACTAAAGCTAAGGAATAACAAGTCTAAAGCGGTAAAAAGGGTTTTTAGGCTTAAGGGTTAATTATTCTTTTTTTCACTATCGATCTCAAATTCCAGAAAAGGCGACAAAATCACAAATACATGATCGAATCCACGAACACGATACTTGCAATTGCTCAAATCCTTAACTCGAATAGGCTAAAGATAGGTCCAAACTTCACCAATAATAATATATCAAAAAGGGCGACAAAATCATAAATACATAGCCGAATCCACGACTACGATACTTAAGATTGCTCAAATCCCTAATCTCAATAAATCAAAGGTTTGGTTGGATAAAGAATAGGGTATGGATAACATTTGGGATATAAATTGGTGTAAAAATAAAAATAAACAAAACAAATAAATTAAAATCCTAAGTGTGGTTAATCACTATCCCAACCATCCCATGAATAAGACTCATATCATTGAATAACTCACGCTTTAACACTTGAAACACACGCTTTAGGTAGACACGAATTATACTCAACAAGATCTTAATCAAAGAATAAACCTTAATTGGCGTTCCCATAACTGCCAATTCCCATTCAATCCATAGATATAATACAACAAATAGTGGCCATATGAACCACTTACATAACTTTACATCGTTGGCTTAAAATAAACATCCAACTCTTTTTTTTTTTTTTTTTTTTTTTTTTTTTTTTTTTTTTTTTAAACATAAACATAGATGTGTAAAATTTCACCACATCACTACAACTTTCTTTCCGGATAATTTTTTCATACTTTTCATACTTTCAGAAATAACGGTAATAGTGAAAGTAGTAAACACACGAAAAATAAACTCAAAGATATACAATATTTACTTTCACTCCAATTGCATTGTGCAATTTCCCGACCTAACCAAAGATAATGAATTACGCACGCGAACACAGGTAATGTAAGGAAACACACTCTGCCTATAGCAATTAACCAACCACGGACTTTAATCTACAGGGTAGGCTAAGGTGTAAGGGTGTAACGAAACATTTTAAACATAGGTGTAAGAAACGAAAGGAATGGCTCTGAGTGTTTTTCTAGGGGTATCTTACTCTAAAAATGAGAGTAACAAAAGGGTTTATACGGGGGTTAACTAACCAGTGTAGTTAGTTAATAACACATAACATATAAAGGCTATTTGGGTGTAATCCTAGAATTTTACCAAGTTAGACAAGTCATTCCAATTATATAAATAATACTCATTATGGTGGTCTCGAATAGTATACAAGCCAAGTTCTAAAGTTTACAAGTCACCGGCACACTCATAGATTTGTGAATTTTTGGAAAATCACAATTTTTGAAAATAACGTCATGTGTGCAGCTATGTAACTTAGATCTTAAACAAAAACATGCTAAACAAATTTTTAAGTTTGATATATTAAGCACATTTTAAGCATAATTTTTGAAAAAGTTTAGGACAAGTAATTGCTAAGTGTTCTAATTCTCCTATCCCCCCACTTAAGTTAAACAACGTCCTCGTTGTTTGTATAAAATGTTAAAAACTGGAAAATAAAAAGAATTAGAACAGAAAAACTCCCCTGAGATTTGCTCGGTATGATCCTCCATTAGTATAAGAGCAAAAATCATCTTCTTGTGGATTAGAACGTTAAAGCTTCATACTTGATGTATCCACAGAAAATTCAGGAAACTATAATACCACCAACACTTTAAAACACACCTAAGATAAGAAAGGTTCAAGCTTGCATAATACATTAGTAGTTAGAAAAAAAATAAAACTTAAAAAAAAAAAAAAAAAAAATTAAAACTGAAAATCATCAGGTCAGTCGATGCGCCGTATCTTATTGAAGAAGATACGCCGTATCGAGCCTGGAATTAATACGGATCAGAATAAAGATGCGCCGCATCCTTAACCAGGGATGCGCCGCATTAAAATAAACTGATAGATAGTTTTAAAGTCGAAAATAAAAATGCAGAAAAATAAAATAAGATATGACCATTTGCAGGAGATGCGTCGCATCTCAGAATTGAGATGCGCCGTATCCTCATGCGGCCTGGACTGACTCGACACAGAAAACAGAATAATAAAAGATAAATCCGGGTTGTCTCCCGGTAAGCACTTGTCTTTATTCCAGAGTCTTCAAGTTAGACTCACGTTCAGCTCCTTAGTATCGATCATTGAAGGAGTCGGAAACATCACGCTCCTTCATCGCCAATTCAGTAATATTGAACACTCCTTGCTCGTCCTTAATTTCCACGCCGTTCTTCTTTAATATCTGTATAAACAAAGTCCTGTCCCTTTCGGGCATAGATGACAAAATGATAGACGGGAAATTCTTATTATTATGTAGGCACAAATAAGCAAGGTGGGGTGGCAGTTCAATAAACACATCATTGTTCAAATTCGTTTTCTCAACTACTCTCCTACGTTTATTAATTACTACACAATCATACCACTCATCATCAGAATCACTAACAACATCGCGTCTAAGTTCGGTAGGTACATTAAGGTCAATGAATTCCTCAAAGTCTTCATGATTAGGATTAGTTGAGTTGTTTTGAATCAATGTTTCTCCCATAAGTCTAGCTTCAAGATCGAGGTCCATACGCTCTCTTAATCCTAGCACATAAACACCTCTAATTATGCTTTTAACCGGATCTTGGCACTTATAGACTAGTTTATTATTCCCTACCTTTAATGAAATTTTTCTCTTAAACACATCAATCTTAGCATGGGCAGTAGACAAGAAAGGTCTTCCGAGGATTAAAGGAATCTTAACATCCTCGGGCATGTCTAGTATAATAAAGTCTACGGGAAAAATAAACTGCTCAATCTTAACTAGCACATTATTAGCAATCCCTTCAGGTCGTTTTACTGTTTTATCAGCCAGTTCAATAAGTAATTTAGTTGGTGCTAATTTTCCTAGTCCTAGGGTAGCGAATGTCTTAAGAGGCATAACACTAACACTAGCTCCTAAGTCAGCCAACACATTATTGAAAGATATATTATTAATAGAACAAGGTAGAGTAAAACTTCCTGGGTCTCTTTCTTTATGAGGCAAGGCATTTGAGTCGGTTGCAGGGCTCTCTTCTTTCATTGTTGCCTTGATCTCTTCTTCAATCTTTGTCTTCTCTTTTAGTAATCTCCTTAAGCTGATTGAAGAGTTAAAGAAAAATTCGGGTCTTGCACCATCATTACCATTCATCGACCTTCTAGGTATATTAGGAGTGACTTCTTCAGTGGTGCTTATGGCCTTGACATGATCCCTTGGGTTGGTTTCAGTTGAGCTCGGTAAACTTCCATATCCCCTTTCTTGAAGAACTTTGCTCATTTGACCAATTTGTTGTTCCAATGCTTTGATCGAAGCTCCTTGATTTCTTGTAGTAGTGTTCGTTGAAGCTCGAATTTCCTTGATCATAGCAGTATTCTCTTCATGTCTTTTAGCAGCATCGGCCATAATTTGCTTTAAAGTATCGTCTAAAGTCTGCCTCCTCTCTTGATAAGCGGGATTGAAGTTGTTCTTTTGATAGAATCCCGGACTAGCTTCCCTAAATCTTCCTGAAGGTCGGAATGGTTGTCCAAATTGGGTGTAATAAGCTTCTTCAAACGTCTCACTTTCATTCTTATTCGGACAATCCTTAGTGTAGTGAGGTCCTTCACACTTTTCACATCCAACTTGGGCAGCATACGCTCTTTCATCACGCTTCTTCATTTCTCTACTAATTTTATCCAATTGAGCTTGAATAGCAGCAATCCCGTCAAAATTAGTGCTGCTCTTAGATCTAGTAGAGGTCCCATCGTGCCATTTCTGAGAATGATCAGCAGCATCTTGGATCGCTTTCCTAGCATTAGTTGCACTCATCTGAGGTACAGCTCCCTTAGCATCCAAAATCTGTCTTGTAGGCACGTCCAATCCCTGATAAAACAATATTATTTCCTGCATAGGGGTTAGATAGTGTTGAGGACATTTTATCAATAAATCTTTAAATCGTTCCCAAGCTTGATAAAGGGTTTCATCAGGCTCTTGCTTGAAACTATTGATAGCCTCCATCTTTTTAGCAGTCTTAGCAGGTGGACAATATCTCTTCAGGAATTTGCTTTTCAAACCTTCCCACGTAGTGATTGAACTAGCAGGTTCATTCCTTAGCCACTTGTTAGCAGCTCCTTTTAGTGAGATTGGGAAGATTCTTAGCATGAGTTGATCGGTATTGACACTTTCTGTAGTAAACAAATCTGCAATCTCCAGGACCTTTTCAACATGCTCATTAGCATCCTCTTGTTCCGTCCCACTGAAAGCATTCTCTCTGAGCTCTTTGAGAAATTGTCCCTTCAACTCAAATTTTGACTTGTCATCAAACTTAGGTCTAGCAACTCCTGAAGTGTAATCAGCACGGGTATTGTTCATGTATTCCTCCATACTAGTGTTTTCGCCCATTGTTTCTGTTTCAACTTCCTCTTTCTCTTCAGAAAAGTAATCAAGCTCAAGTGAACTTGAAAGATCAAAGCTTCTTGTGTTGAAAAGCCTTTTAAGCGAATGTAGGGCTCGTTCAGGATCTTCGAAAGGTTGAATCAAGTTCTTCGTAGAACTCCTGGTCATGCACTTCCTGAAATCAACACAAAAATATCAGTAGGGTATGCTCGAGAAAGTAGTATATCAGATAATTAATAACGAAAACGGAATACGAAAAATTAAAGTTACTGATATCTGCAGACGATGCGCCGTATCCAAAGAGTTGGATACGCCGTATCTTATAATCGTTAAAATTTAATCAGACTTTATCCAGAAAATAGATACGCCGCTTTAGAATTTAAGAATGCGCCGTATCGAATTAATTAATCAAAGATCAATTTATCTAATTAAAATTAAATGCGTCGTATTAACGAAAGTTAATGCGCCGTATTTTCGTTACGTTTAAAAATAAAAGATTTTTGATTCAGTAAGATGCGCCGTATCGACGGAAATCGATACGCCGTATTTGTTTAATAATTCGCAAACTGTTTTTAATTAAAATAATAGATACGCCGTATCTGCGAAAGCAGATGCGTCGTATGGCGTTAACGTTTAGAAAATTTTTATCAAAAACAGATACGCCGTATCTACAAAAGCAGATGCGTCGTATTACTTTATCGCTTAGAAAAATTTTCTAGTTAAAAACAGATACGCCGTATCTTGGGGAAAAGATGCGTCGTATCGAATTAATTAAACGCGTTGTATTTAAAAAAATTGAACGCAATACGCCGTATCTGAGAGATCAGATGCGCCGTATCGTTTGATTTAGCACAGTACAACGATAGCAGAACAGAAAATACGAAAAAAATTAAAAACAAAAATTTAAACACACGAAACAAAAATAAACACACAAAAATAAAAGAAAACAATTAGCACACAATACAACAAATATGCAAAATAGTACAATGATGCAATTAATCTAATAAAAAGAAAAACCTAATTAAAATACTAATCAAATTAACAGAAAATAACAATTCACTCCCCGGCAGCGGCGCCAAAAACTTGATGTGCTGCGTGTGTCGTTGCGGTTTAGCAGTTTTAATGCCTACTCAAGTTTTAAATTTATATTTAGCCGACTTATCAATAACACACACACCTAACGAGCAGTGTACCCGGTCAGTATGAAGATAATGGTAAGTAGAGTGTCGATCACTAAGAGTGGAACGTATTATCTAGTTAATCTAATCAGTATTTTAATATCCTAACGCAAGGGGGTTTCAGCCTGAGAGACTGGCACGGTTTTGTTTGCAAGTAAATGATAAAATAAACAATAGGCACGAATCAGCAAGTAGCACACACGTACACAGATAAATACTCGAGACAATAAGAGGGCTGTCCTTATAATTAAGTAGATTGTCACTTGTTTTATTGATAGCTTTATATGAAGTGTATGTAATTAACCCTTTCTCGTTGGTCCTATTCTTATCGGCGAGTAAACCCTTAATGATTACTTATGTCTAAAAGTTATTCCTAAGTGATCAATTTAGAAACAACCGTGGGAGCCACATCTTGTCCCGCAGTCAAATGCCCGCAAGCCACTAATAAACACAGAGGTTATCAATGCACTAATAAGTAGTAACCAAAGACATCAACATATAAACTTTAATTAATGAGAAAGCAGTTTTAAGGGAGTGCAATCTTTCCGTTGCCACATTACACAAGCCACCAATCTTGATGAATTAAAGTTTGCTAACACAATAAAACAAAACTACTTAATGAATTAAATACATGCAGCACCTTCTTACAGCTCTTGTATCTTCGATTTGGGTGTGTCTTGTGCTGCCTTCTTGACTGAATTCGTCCTTTTGCTCTGCTGTCCGAACTTCGGTGTTAGGGTTTCGAACTCTTTTTTTTTCTCGTCTGGTCTACGGGGTATTTATAGTTTGTGTCTGAGGGAAGATGCGGCGCATCTATTAAGTAGATGCGGCGCATGTACTTAACTTCGCGTGGGGTCCAAGATTATAATATTCAGGAATATTCGTACACCGCCAGAAGATGCGGCGTAACTCTTGATTAGGATGCGGCGCATGTCCTCTTGTATCTTGGATCGTATCTGGTGATATCTTGATAGAGATGCGGCGCATTTCGAGAGTGAGATGCGGCGCATCTGGAGCAGAATTGACTTGATCTTGTCCATGTCAGTAGACTTTCACTTTATGCACGTTTTGCTCCATTATTAGTCCAAAATCGCCAAGTTTCACCAAATGCTTGTTTTTACCTGAGAATTACAAAAGTAAACGATTAAGTATCAATCCTCATACATAATATAGTAAAACAAGTCAAATTAATAGGATAAATGATAGTAATAAAATGTACTTATTTGAGTTCATCAACAACCAACACAAGGTCTTTTATTAATGTCTCATTGATTCATATGGAGTTATTTGTTTACCTAAGAGAGTAACAAATGGTGGGGTTTTGCATGGCTCTTTGCACTTATAGCATTATAATAGGGTTTGGTGGGAGGAATTTGTTTACAACAGAAGGATATAATGGAAAAAGACTGTCATAGCTTAAAGGTCGATTATAATTTCTGAGAGTTACAGAATTATTGAGAAATACATGGAATACTAACCAAAACTATTTGGTTTATTGAGTACAACAACGATACTTAAGATCAGTTACGTCTCTGACGTAGACGTCTAACTTCTGCCTCAAGATCCAGCTGTGCAGCTTCCATGGTTGAGAAACGTTCCTGGCACGCATTCATCTGATTAGCCAACATATTTTCCAAGGCTGCAATCTTTTGGCTTTGGATTCTTGCTGTGTCTCTAGCCAACCATAATGCTCTTTCAATGTCTTCAATCCTAATGTGTGTTTGGGTATGGCCTCTACCCAAACAGCGGGTTCTGGCATCCAAGTTTCTAAGTTCCTGTTCATAGTTGTCCTTCATGTTACCAACATTCACTCCTAAACCAAACACTTCTCGTCTCTCAGCATCTGTTCTCTTAAACAGGGTATCAATATTACGGTCATACCATTCGAATTGTAATGGTCGTAACTCTTTTAGCTGTTCAGTGTGAGCGTCTAGTATGCTGGTGTGTTGGTAAAGACGAGTCCATATGGAGTCACGGGTGTCTACATTGTAGTCAGGAGAATTGGGTGAGGATACATTGTCTGGGATATCTGGCATGGAGAAATCTGAGGTGTTAAGTAAGGGAGAATTTAGTTCGATCTTCTTCCAAGTCATTTCTTGATGTGAACTCTGTCCATATTCAAATGTTGGTTGACCACCAATCAAATCTTCATCTGAATAGGATTCGGTTGCTCTCCTAAGTTTCTGACGTGGAGGTGAGTGAGTAGGTGATGACGGAGGTGATTTCTGAGTGAGTTCTATGTCGGGCTGAGGTTGTGACATTTGTACATAAGGATCTTCAGTATCTGGTGCAATTTGGTAGGTAGGTGACGCATGGGTAGTACGAGGGACAGTCTTG
This sequence comes from Artemisia tridentata subsp. tridentata, assembly GCA_021014915.2. Taxonomy (NCBI): domain Eukaryota; kingdom Viridiplantae; phylum Streptophyta; class Magnoliopsida; order Asterales; family Asteraceae; genus Artemisia; species Artemisia tridentata. The sequence continues at coordinate 132,553,297 of CP139503.1, read as the reverse complement.
GTGATATCGACTAGTTTGGAAGACATGGTACTGTAGCAATCGAAAATAGTAATTATGAATATTCATACGTTTAAGGTGTAACAGTGAGTGTGAAATAATACGGTGTGTAATGTGTGAAGGGTAAACATCAAGCATGTAAAGATTAGTACGGCAGTCTGCAGACACGGAAGGCATAAGATGATATGGTGTAAAATCATTTATTTTGAAAATATAGTTATAGTTCAATGTTTTAAAACATTTGATTCTCTATAACCTGTGGCTCTGATGCCAATCTGTAACACCCCCTAATTTGTTTTGTGGCAGCGGAAAAGTAATTAGGGTGTTACGGTGAGGATCGAAGTTAACATTTCAGAAAATGGTCCGGAAGAGGCGTTTTGAAAGTTATATGTCATTCAAAATCATACTTTTGATATAAAGGTGAAATATTCGTTTTGAAAATCCCGCTAAAAAGGTGTGATAATTTGGGAGGAATGACATATTTGATTTTACACCATTTTATTTATCAGAGTATATGATGCCCGCTCCGTGTCTTGTCCTGCTTCGTTAATTACCTGAGATAAACATGCTTAAAACGTCAACACAATGGTTGGTGAGTTCGTGGAGTTTAATAGAAAATAACTTTCTTTCAATAAATTCAAGAGGTGTACAGTGATAGTTGAAATAAATACTAGTACTTCATGAAGTGAATAACAAGTTGCGTTGGGTAAAAATCCACAAGTAAATCCTTTATGAACTCATATGATCATAAGTTTCAAGTTTTAAATGAAAATGAGCTACGTTGTCATACGCTCGAAATGAAATGATGGGTCAGCTTTTAAAAGTAACGATATACCAAGCATTGAGCTGTCTTTATTAGAAGACACAACTAAGTCACATACGATAATAGTTAAATTCCAAGTACAGGATACATAATCCAACACATAGTGAAAGCAATAGTATAAAGTCTGAAGTCTATCAGTGTGGAGTGGTGGTTTACTAAATACAGCTGTATCCAAATATATATGTTGAAGACATATATATTTATAAAGTTATATTGCCCTAAGCCTCATGACACGCAAAACGTTAACAATGTACCGTAAAACGGTGGTGTCCACATCAGGTTACTGATGGGTTTGGCCCTCATGTAATAGGTGATTTTGCCAACTTCCTATTTTTCTCAAATATAGTGCGTCACGACTAAATACGACTAACCATAAGGCATTCCGTCAAAGTATTTAGTGGGACAGGTCGTCAGCCTCTCACAGGTTTCGAAGCTGTTCACTATATTCGCGCTCACCGCAGTGATTAATGGCTCATGATCGAGGGACTTTATGGCAATATAGTAAACTTAGGCAATATAGGTTTCAGGGGTTCATAGAATATGCGTACTTTAGTCTTGGCAATTATTTCCAATGAAATGTAGAAATATCATAGTGAAGTTATCTGTACATTCAATTGCTATATGAATGCATATAATGAGTCTCAGTATCATGTTACAACAAGTAGTTTGAAAATGTTATTTTTCATACACAGTGTCTCAGCTAAGCAAGCAATTTGCAAGTATAACGAGCATATATCCCTTCCAAAGGGTGATTCAAAACATGTAAAGCGTAGTTGATGATTTTGAGTAAATCATGAGAGTTTTCAAAGTATAAAAGTAAACTTAAAAGAGTTGCAGCATGTATCTCCCCCAAAAGAGTTATTAAAAACAAATATTAAAAGTAGGGGCCACGACTCACCTTAAGCGTTACTGGTGATGGTGAAAGTAAACTCAGGGGTGATTATGGTATTGACTTCAATACAAAACCTGATAAATACAAATGTCTGAGAATCTAACCAATTACTAGTGGTGTGCGTGAATGATGAATAACGAATGATGAGCAACGATCTGATCGTTGAAAGTGAGTGTGTCGCGTTTAAGATGCTTGGAGTTTAAAATAATGCTACATATATGATTATCTTGATTTTCGTGTCAAGTGCTCCCATAGTGTTATTTCTACAAAGAATGAATGAAATGCTATGCAACGTTAACTCAAAATATTTCTAGTTATAATAAATAACAGAAGTTAAATAATATGCAAGAAAAATGTTCAAAATGCATATGAAGTGAAAATGTGACGAAAAATGGAAAATGAAATAAGAATGTCAAGTTATAACAGTAGGTCCTTGTTCTTTTCCAGATTTTACCCTTTTTACCCTAACTACGTTCGCGTTACGTCGTTAGTCCTTCGTTAAGTCCAAAGTCCAAAGTCCAAATATAGTCCAAAGCTTGTTCATATGTGCATATAAGGCCTGGAGTTAATTCAATGGTCAATTTAGGTCCTGTACAAACTGTTATCACAGCTTCAGCCCACAAGTTTCACAGTTTGGCAATTTTAGTCCTTCTAGTTAGATCGCGTTACATTTTTAGTCCAAAAATGACAAAAAGGTAGGGAAAAGGATGGCGAGTTTTTATGAGGTTTATTTAAGATTAATGAAGCTTATTTTAATAGCTTATTCGGTCAGTAGCTTATTTTTCACATTAATGGGCCCTTAACGAGTCATATACATAGCCCATTAACCCTTTTTAATCCGTAAGGTTTTAGGTGAGTTGGGTATATCAAAAAGTTTACTGTTAACATCTTATTTCCAGATTGAAAAGTGCCAAAAATTAGCTGATCTCATTAGCTTATAAACAGCTTAATGGGCTATAAAGCCCATGTCGCTAAGTTTGTTTGTTACTTTTAGAAATGGTTTCAGCGTGTTGCTTTGGCAACTTTTAAGGGTCGAGACGTGTGTATTTTTACATGTTGTTTATATGAAAATGGTAGCTAGTTGGGTTGTTAAATAGATCGTGTAAAAACATGGTAATCTTGTTAAGTCGAATGTCAAGATATAAGGTCGTTTTAGAAGTGACATGGGGTGTATATTTCTGAGTAAAACACTTAGAAAATATTCTAAGTGCTTTCTGTTTTAGTTAACGTGTTGAGGTATAATGCAAGCGATCTCGTAACATGCATATAACGTGAAAGTAAAGGTGAGATGGGTGTGATTCGTGATTCCTAGACCTTCCAAGAGGGAGGCTAGTCACGACTCGTGTATTACATGATATCGTGTACGTAATAGAACAACTAAAATGTATACGTTCAAACATAATGCAATATATGATGCATGAGTAAGAAAGTAACGTGCAAAATGAATGGAGACGGGTTTGTGGGTACTTACTACACCTTAGAAAGGTGGTAGAGACTTGAGTGAGATCGAATGAAAAAGCAGGAAGGCAACCCACTTCGTTATATAACTTAACCCGATATATATTTGTAACCCGTTTCACTCGAAATGCTTCCAAGATACCACCTAGAACTCCTGGCTTCCTTGGGATATTTTTGTGAGCGGGAGAGAGGGTTAGAATGAGTGTAGAAGATGATAGCTAGGCTGGGGTATTATATAGAATAGATATACACACGTTTTCTTGACTTATTGATTTTCATTTCAATCATTGATGGCTACTATGGATGGGAGGACACCTATGCTTGTTTACTGACAACATGAGATCTTTGGATAGATATGAGAATGTGGGAAAATCCTATCTTTTGTTTTTGTGATATATATGTGCTCGGCTTGTATTTTAAATAAGTGACAAATGGGTTTAGCGAGTCATAAACGTCTACTGCTGTTCTAACTTCCTTTTTAACATCATAACACGTTAACATGGTCATTAGAATTGCGTAGGAAAAAGTGTGGTTTAAAACGGTTGTGTTTTGTGGTTTTTGTGTATGTCGATATGGGTAAGTTTGGACAAACACTTTGGCCTTTATTCTCTTATCAAAACTCGGCATGTATTCTTGAAACTGGGCGCACCCATAGTCTACTGGGAGGTGAATGAGAGTATGTAAAAATATTCGTGTGTTGCGTTTAGAATTTGAGAGTACGAGGGCTGTTTTGGAGAGGACATGGGATCGAGTTTATGCATGAAATTACAAAGGCAAAAGTGGGTTTGGGAGTTGGGCTTGGATAGCGTGAGATGGTGATGGGCTGAGATGGGTTGAGCAGCCCGTTTGGTTTGTAACTTAGGTAATATTTGGTGAAAGTAATTAGTAATAATTACTTGTAATTAGAGAAAATTAAATATGTTTAGGGTAGCGAGTTTATTAGTACTTATCATGATTATTGAGATTCAAGTTTGGTGAAAATGATGATCTGTGTATAATCGTGTCCCGAGGTACGTGTCGTTACTTAATATATATCGTGAAACGTAACGTGGTAATAATAATAATAAGAGAAAATTTTAAATTCCCCCGTAAAAATGGGTTTTATTAAATGGTAACACCAGATTATTATTAATCAATGAGATTTATTATAATGGATTTTCGCAGTATCTTACAAAGAACCTGAACCAATTTCCGACCAAAATCCCGACGTGACCGATACTACATTATGTTGGCAAGGAAGTGAGGATAAACTACTTGCATCATGTTACGTTGCCGTTAACGAGGATGAAAAATTCGGTCGTTCATAACCGGGCGACACGTTTTGGAAACGGGTTATGAACAAGTTCAATAAACACAATTTTCAAGTACGCAACAAGGATATGCTAACAAGCAAGTGGAAAACGTTGAACCGCGATTGCTAAAAGTTCAACTCGATCTGCAAACGTTCAAAACGTTTGAAAAAAGTGGGGAAAATGAGTTGGATAACATGAGACGGGCTAGAGAAACATACCGTGACGAGCAAGTGTGGAAAGTTTTGCGAAGCCATAAAAATTGGGACTCGCCGGAACCCGTTGATTTAACCGGAGATGCCCCACGCCATACAAACGAGGCGTTATTCGGTCATGATGCTCAACCACGTCCGATGGGCAAAAACCGTGCTTCTAAGAAAGCCAAATCCGAGACCACCACGAGTACCGGGGGAACGAGCTCATCAAGCCAATTCGGGACATTATGACATCCGAGTATCATATCAAACGGGAAGTAGCCCAAGAGGCGTATCGGGCGGCTAAAGAAAAAGATCAAACGATTCAAAGGTTGGAAGAGATGAAATTTCTGATGATTGACACATCCAAAATGGATGAAAACATGGCGTATTGGATCGACTCGGAAAAAGATAAAATTATCAAAAAATATAATTTGCAACCACACCAGTAGATTTATTTGTATTTCGTAATAACCTTATGTTGTAGTTTCCTTTATGTCGTTTTTTTTTTTTTTTTTTTGAATTTGTTTTATAATGTTTAAGTTTTAATGTTATGTTATTTATTAAATGAAGTATTAGTTTTAGTTTAGGGGTTGAATTTGTAAATTTATTTTCCAAAGAATAGTGGAGCTCAAAATGTGGTGTTATGGTTGAGTTACGATAAGTGGTGTTTTTTTGGTTTTAAGGCTGAAATGATAAAGACTAGGAGTCATCACTCCAACTAATCCATACCTCCCAAATTCAACAAATAAGCTTCAGCCAACTCATACCCATAAATTCCCATACCTTCCAACCTAAATAACTGGCGGGGCATAAATTCTCATACCTCCCAATTTTTTTATTATTATTATTTTTTTTTAATTGAACTAAAATCAATTTAATTAAAAACACAAACATTTTATTAAAAACATAACATTTCAGTAGAAACTAAAAAAGGAAACTACATTGCAACATTATTTAAAAAAAAAAAATAAAAAAAAAACAAAATAAAAAAAAGAAAAAAAACTACATAACACTAAATTAAGTCATCAATCGGTTGTGGTTGAGCCGTTGGGTCATCGAGATATGCCAAGTCTAGACATGCTACGTGCTCCGTAAGATCATATTGGAGACGATGATGAACGTTTTCGTCATGTAACTCCGGTAGTACACTTGGGTCATAAAAAAGTCCATTACATTTATAAAACCGAATGTAAAAAAAAGTCTATTACATTTATAAAACCGAATGTAAACAATTTTTAAACAATTCCTTCACTTTTCCACCCACCCACTCTCTCTTTTATTAGTATCTTCCTTCCCCTCTTTCATTTATAAAACCGAATGTAAAACACATTCCAATTCCCTTCCCAGGTACTGATAAAAGAATGAATCCACCCAGGTACTGATTATTTAATATATCTTAGCTTGATTATTTAATATATAGGGAATTTTTTTTTTTTTTTTTTTTTTTTAGACCTCAAGTTTCTAAATGATAGAAGAATGAAACCACCCAGGTACTGATTATTTATAAATGAATGGGCCAACGTCTCTTTTTAACTCCCAACGTCTATTTTTTTTTTTTTTTTGCCCACATGCCACATTCAAATTGAATTTATGAGGAGCGGGCTATCAAACCGTGAATCATAAATTTTTTCCATAAATTCGGAACCGGCGGCGGTATTACCGCCGGTTTAATCCATGCCGCCCACCAAACCGCTGGGTGCTCCTAGTGCCCTAAGATTGAAATGATAAAGATTATGTGACGCTGACGTGGCACGAAGTTAACTCATAACTTGAGGTTATCACACCAAGTGCTCTTATAGACGATATTTACATGTTCTTTATTATTTAACCCCACCTGCATCATTTTTAGGCTTGCACAAGCATTGAAGTTTACGAAACCTTATTCAGTTATTCTCTTCTTGACATCCAAGATTCAAGAACATATATTACGAAAAGATGTTTGACACATACCCACACCTAACTTTCACCAAAACAATCATGTTTTTAACCAGCTTAACTAAACGGCCAAATACAAAGCAACGGATATGTATTTGAAATATATCGACAGAAAGTGTTTATGATGTGTATAAAAACTAAAGTAAACATAATGGACATGTTTAATCAAAATATTGATTTATTGCAAGTTGCCTCTTGTCTTAATAGATCCTTTCTAAATAATGGAGTTAATTACATTTTTGGTCTTTGTGGTTTACCGGGTATTTCACTTTCAGTCCAATTTTTGAAAAAATCTCGGATCCTCTACAATATTGACTGACCCGTTACGGGTTTGGTCCAAATTGTGTAACACCGTTAAGTTTGGCCGTTAACAGCTGCACGTGGTTATCACTTGAGGGCATAAGTGTCTTTTTACTCCCATCTCTTCACTTACCACTATATCTATGTTTTGTTGACTGATTTGGTCAAAAGAAAACACACCAACACAACCAAAAAAACACAGTGATGGTTTTATGTAATAGATGCCGTTCACCAGCCGTGATTCGCACATCATGGACTCCTTTGAATCCCGGAAGGCGTTTCTATTGTTGTTCTAAAAGAGTAAGCCCTCAATTTTCGATTTGGTTTTACTTTTTTAACTTTGCCCTAATTTTGTTATTTTCTTTGATTAGGTTTCAAATTGTGGGATCATTGATTGGTATGATCCACCTATGTGTGAAAGGTCTGTGCAAATCATTCCTGGGCTGTTAAGGTCTATCAATGGGTTACAAGCAACAGTTGCTGAAAATCGTGGTGAAGCAAGAAAATGGAAGATATTGTTAGGGTTAAGTTGGTTGTTTTTTGTTCTTCATCATCTTTTGAAATGATTTGGGGTAGTTGAATGTATTTTGAAGTTATTGTTAGGGTTTGTGTTGGCAGTATTTTGAATGTACTTGGTTGTAAGGTTGTAATTGGTAGTTGGAGTTAATGACAATGAATGGTTGTTTTTGCCAATGAATGATGTATTTTGCATATGTGAAAGAACCAATTTAGCACAAAATAATGTGACTGCAATAATAGTCAAACAACCCAAAAAAGTCCCAAAAAATAACCAAAATAACCAAATCAAACATTACCAAATATAATGCATTATGGTGCAACTGCTTGTTCCACATAAGTTCTGACCAAAGTCAACATTACCAAAATACATAAGTCTGACCAAAGTCAACATTACCAAAATACATAAGTCTGACCAAATCCTACATTACCAAATTACATTAACAAAGTCTTAAACATAGATAAGTCTGACACAAAAGTTGCATAACTTCATTTATACTACTTTTGTTTACCTTGACCATTTCAATGGTGACAACCTCTTGGCAGAAGTCTTTGTAAACCTTGTTGGTGAACCTGGTGCAAATGGTTGTGCAGATGACTGTGAAGGTGCAGCTGGTGTTGCAGCTGGTGTTGCAGATGGTGTGGATGAGGGTGCAACTGCTTGTGATGACTGTGGTGGTGGTTGTGATGACTGTGGTGGTGGTTGTGATGACTGTGAAGGTGGTGCAGAAGGTGGTGTAGTCCCTTGCCTAGCTTTTGGCCTTACATTTGCAGACCCTTGTGTAGCAGTTGGCCTTACATTTGCAGACCCCCTTTGTCCCTTGCAAGAGGATTTATTGTGCCCTTGTTGACCACACTTACCACATGTCACAGTCTTACCAGCTCTACTCAATCTCCCATTTTTAACCAATCCATCATACAACTCCCCTGCACTCTTTTGCCTTTTCTTTCTAGGTCTGCCAATTGGAGGGACATAGTTGGGTGGAGTGAGTGTGATTGGGATATCTGCATTCTTCCACATCTCTGGTCCATCAACTGGATTGATTTTGAACCTGTACATTTCCTCCCAAGTTTTCAACCAATAACTCTCATGAACCCAAGACTCTGGTATGCCAGGTTCCATCCCATTGCTTGCCATATTCCAAATGGCAGCCACTGCATGTTTCCAAGGCATACCAGTGAGCTCCCACTTCCTGCATGAGCAGCTTCTCAAGTTCATGTTTACCACACACTTGTCCCCCCATGGACCACAAGCTTGATATAAATCACCCCCATTCCAAGTCACTGTGTACTGAACAGCTGCCTTTAAGATGACACTGAAAATTCTGGTGGCATTAGGTGTTAAAGGGCCAGTACTCTTTCTAATTGCCTGCTGAACAATCATAATTCTTTTCATGAGATACTCTCTGATGAACTCTAAGCTTGTTATTATAGGTTTGTCTCTGCCATCCAAAAGTTGTCTATTCAAGACCTCACACATGTTATTCAATAGAACATCACAGTGGGCTCTACCTGAAACAAGCAAACCAACTTACATTTAATACACCTCTCATTCCACTACCTTTAGTCTTAGAACTTGACTGACTTATTCCACACCTCTCATTCCCTAAATCAGACACATTCTTATTGGCAAATACAACTTCATCAACTGGATGATCAACAAACACATCAATTACCTTACATGTATTAACATATTTTGCCATATCCAACACATCCTTATCAGTTTTCAAAGGTATAAGACCATTATCTAAATTAGCATTAGGTATTTTGTAATAAAACTGCATACCATGATTAACATTGTAAAACCCCAAAATCACCACAATCCAAAATGACCAAAATACCCTCTAAATTTGAAATTTTAAGAGCTTATGAAATACGCTATAAATTAAAACTTGAGTTATATAACATGTTATGACTCGAAACCGTACGATATGAACACATAACCTAAGTTTAATAATAAGTTTTGATAATTAAAGGCTATATGTTATACACCTAAATTAAGTTTTAACCTAAAACTATATGTTAAGATTAAACATTTGTACATACTGGGAGATTGATATTTGTTGATAACTGCGGAGGCTACCCCGAAGAGTGAAGACATTCCTTTCAAGACAGAAGTGTTGGCGATGCACAAGAAGAAATTCTGGTCAAGATCGCGAACCTGGAGCTGATGAAGACATGCAGTCTCACTTCCCTATTCATCTTGGTTGTACTAAGATGAATTAAGAGCGGAAGCAGACTGGATGATGAAGAGATTCAAAGATCGTGCCAGAGATCCACATTACTCCATCACATTCCAAGAAGAACTGCAGGAGGCTCAACGAACCAGACACAAGTTCCCAATTTTGGTTTCACTTCCGAATTGATGGACAGACGAAGACAGATTAACCGGACTTGAAGAGATTGGATGTGTTGAATGAGTGGATTTTGAAACAGATCCTTGATGTTAGGAAGAATTGATCCTATGAAGGCCAAAGTTCTTGGTGACTAACTTTCATTTCCGTTGACCCCTTAAGTTTCGTGATATCGTTAAAAGATCCTTTTATGATCTAAGTCCCCTAGAAGCATGTCAGTTTCGTGTTTACTTTTTGTATGTTCGGTGATGGCTTTGTTTTGAGAGATTTGGGCGAATTGTGGAAGATATGATGCTTGTGACGGCGTACCTCACTTCTGTTAGGCAATCTGGAGCTTTGATACTCTTGCGAATAGTTTTGTTTTCCCTCTCGACTATGGCATTTGATTTTGTTGACCTCTGAGACTGTAGAAGTACTAGGTGGATTAAGATAGGTGGTTTTGATTACGACTTGAGATAAAGTATGACCATCATGAGGGCATATTTATATGATGCCAGTATTATGACGTCTGGCCAACGTGATAATACTTACATCATATAACGTGCACTTGTTGTGGGCATAGGATATCTTAGGGAGTACCTAAGAAGTTAGAATTTGAAATTCCGTTGGATTATCCGTGATTAGTGAGACTTTAGGTTCATTCTACCTATGCGTATACTCTACCTTCGTTCATTAGATATCCGTATGAGTTTGGACTCTCGTTTTGCACTCCGTGGACCTCAGTTATAAATCTTGAACTCTTTGTAGCGCTCTCTTCTGTTGAAACAGTTGAGTTGATTTGAAATCTTGTTCATATTCCATATGAGCTTTCTAAAAGATTTGCCTATCGTTCATTTTATATTGCCTGGACCTTTTGATCGAAATCAACCTAATTTGTCTCCTTCTGAGGAATTTGAACTCACTTTATGTTGATTTGAGTCATGAGGAACTATTCGGTCTGAAGATCTTTTTGGAAGAACATCCTCGGGCGTGAGAATGTTTGTGACGACCTTTTGCGACTTGCTACGACTTCGTTTAACTTTGCGACTTCAATTTTCGAGGACGAAAATTTCTTTTTAAGAGGGGAAGAATTGTAAAACCCCAAAATCACCACAATCCAAAATGACCAAAATACCCTCTAAATTTGAAATTTTAAGAGCTTATGAAATACGCTATAAATTAAAACTTGAGTTATATAACATGTTATGACTCGAAACCGTACGATATGAACACATAACCTAAGTTTAATAATAAGTTTTGATAATTAAAGGCTATATGTTATACACCTAAATTAAGTTTTAACCTAAAACTATATGTTAAGATTAAACATTTCAAAATACGAGAGCTCTTAACCAAAATATTATGGATATCGACATAACATTTAATTCCTTTTGAATATCACACGGTTACAAGTTATTTTGAACCTAGCCTATGTTAATTTTTTTAGATGTACACGATTTGAAGATTTGAAATAGTAAAGATATATGAAATATTAATGAAGATTGAAAGAAGAAATAATCCACTTATCCTCCCTAATACTCGGCAATTTTCCTACAATCATTCCCTAATTCACTCCTTAATGTTGACCTTATCAATCCATCACACAACACTTTCCTAATTAAAATTCCCTCTATGTTTTTTTTTATTAGAGGATAATGCCACTGAATATTCCATCTTCACACGCTTAAAAAGTTATAGGGTCCAATTACATTGCATTCTTGTTCACAACCCACATATTGAAGATATGATTAATATCTTTCCCTACAAATCCTCCTAATTCACGACATTCCTAAATAATAAGCCCCTTCAAATATTATTCTAAACCTCCTTCATTTTCTGAATGAACTAGTGTGTGAGTGCACAAGCTTTGGGTTCCTACGTCCGTCATTCAAAGGTGTATATACGAACCTTGGTTTGGTGTCGTACATGGCTCGATTCGATCTATGGGGTGAAAGGCCTGGTGGTGGGTTCATGCTTGGTGTCGATCTCCATTTGTGTTCCGAGTAAATGGTTTGGTTCATAGCAGGCCGGTTCGATCGGTTTGTGTTCACCAAAGTGTTGTTTCATTCGTGGGAAGTTCGTGTTCGTGTGTGGGGTTTAAGAGTTTTCGTTCGATAACTTGAAGTTATGGCTTGTGATCGATATGTGTAACTGATCGTGTGCAATTGTGTTTCGGGTTCGATCATTTTTCGTTGAATTCGTATTCGTGTACGGGCTGAACTTATGGGCTTCGTCGGTTCGGGTTTGTTGTTCATTTTTTTTGGTTTCCAAACGATTAGACACGGAAGTTATCGTTCGTTCTCGAGTTGATGTTATGCTTATTACTTTCTCGATGGCTTTTGCATGGCAGGAAGGTATATCTTGGCTTGTGTTTTAAATCAATTACAGTACTACATAAAAATAGTTTTTATGCGTATTCATATATGTACAAGTATGATAAGTAAGAATGAATATAAGAAACCTTAAGTTAAGTTGGGCTACTATATCTCATATTATATTACATACTGTCATTTTATTTGAATATACAAGGAAATATAATACGCTAATTAACACTTTAAGAATTCTAGGTAATTAACATGTGGTCGTCTGTAGCTCCCTTTCCATACGTGATATTGCCATTTCATAATAGAAAAAAAAAATTAACACTACTATTAATCTAAGTTATGAATGAATGTAAGGATCTGTGTAAAAACTATGAATCATGCATATACACTAAATGTTGATAGATTGTGATTAGAAGAATGAGTTGGAGGAATTATTTAAAGGATATGACGTATCATCTTTTGGTGTTTTATGCATGCATGGTAACAACAATCATAAGTAAATGACAATAGTTAATATTAGTAGATGTAAATGAGTATTTGGGAGATATTATTTAACATGTTTGATAGAGTTGTCATATTATTATATCAAAGCATACACTAAGTTATAGAGGAATCTGATGTGAATTGGACCAAATGGATTATACAATAACGACAGCTTCAGATATATATAGGTAAAATGTGGTTAAAGTGTTCATTGAATCGACTAAATGAAATTAATTACTATTTAAACCCTAACCTTGGATAACTTACACATTTAACCCTAAACTTTGCTAAAATGACATAATAAACCCTAAACTATGAAGATTATCATTATTAAACCTTTAAGTTTACGTAATTATCTTATGTAAACCAAACTTACTAAATAAGGAAACTTTCTAATTAAGGAAACTTGCTAAATATGGAAACCTGCTAAAAATAGAAAGTTACTTAAAAATGGAAAGGCAATTAATTAAGAATGATTTGTAATCCCCTTCTACTCCTCTAGGTGTGAAGAAGGAGAGACTCTGAGCTGTTCCCATATCCTGTGTTTATTTCTGTTTGTGCTTTCGTCATAAGGTACAGATACTCTGCCCTTTTTCAGTAAGGGTTCTGATATTCTATACATTGATTTTGAGTTATGATTCAGTTAAGATTTCCCAAGCCATTGCTATGTTCCCTTTGAGTGAACCTTTGATATTCCTCTTGATATGACTTTGAGATGCACCTTTTGATATATGACCTTGAGCTATGATTTTGAGACATGACTCTTAGTTTGATACCCGAGCCATTTTTGTACTTTCCTAGCCAGGAAGGTAACCTGGCCATGTCTGTGATGCACCACTGGCATGACTCCTGTGTGGGGGAGTGATTTCTCACACCGTCCCTTTTATATTATCTGCCGGCTACTTGACTTTGAGATTGACTTTGAGTTTGGGGGCGTATGGATTGCAATCCTAGGCATGTTTTGTTTAGTGGATTTAACTATGACTTTGAGTATGACTTTGAGGTGACTGGTGCTTGTGTGCAATACACGCCTTTCACATTTTCTGGGAGCTGATCACTCCACTATTATGATACATGAGGACACCCCTCATATTATCTGGTTGCCTAAGAGGTATCCCCTCTGATTGTGAGATTATGACTTTGAGATTATGATGTTGAGATTATGACTTTGAGTTTCTGGGCTCGTGGTAGATGACTATCCTACTCTTCTCTTATTATCCATTTATTTCTTTTATACCTTATGACATTCCCATTGCCCATATTATACTTCTGTTTCGTTATTCTTTGCTTTTTATATGTATCTGTTCACTGAGCTTTTTAAGCTCAGCCGCACGTTTTCTTTTCGTGTGCGGCAGGTAATAAGCAGGACGACGGGTTTGGGTATGAGTGAAGAGACTTTTGGACTTAGAAGACTTTGATAGTGTTCTGAAGTAGAGACCATTAGAAGGAGTTGCTTTTGCAGACTTAGTGTTTAGTTTTGTTTCCGTTGTAACCATGTAAATTTCAGAATTGCATTTGTAACCTTTGAGAATTTCTGTATCACTTGAAATGTAAGCTTTGTTTTGATCTGATGTGAAACCATTAGTGTGACATCTTTACCCTTATTGGGTTGGGGTGTTACAAACATAACCCAACTCCTTAAGCATAGTTGATACTTCTATCACTGAAAATGAGTCTGTATCAACATCATCAAACCAATTGACTTTCCCTCCTCTGTATCTACGATTTGGTGGACTAGTAAATGCACTACCATGGTTGATCTTTATGGAACAAACGGTTGGGTGTTTACCTGTTGCAATAAAAACAAACCATAATCAACGCAAATCTCATAATTAAACATGCATAATTTTTATCAACGCAACTCATAAAAAAAAAAACCCAAAAAAATTAAACTTACGACATTCTTTGTAAGGATCATGTGAATGACCTGGTGGTCTCAAGGACCAGTTACAAGGAATCATTTTTCTTAGATTATATTGCAATTAGGGTTTGTGTTTAAGATCAGATGAAAAAGTTAGGTGGTAGACTGATAATGAAATGACTTGTGTGTTTAATGGCATGTGAGTGAATATAATCGAGGAGAAAGAATTAGCGGGAAAGAATAAAAGACAAATATGCCCTTAATACTAGACGAATATACTAGATTTACATCACGTGTTTCTCACGTGAGAGTGTTTAACAGACAGTGTTACACAATTTGGACCAGACCCGTAACGGGTCAGTCAATATTGTAGAGGATCCGATATTTTTTCAAAAATTGAACTGAAAGTGAAATACCCGGTAAACCACAAGGACCAAAAATGTAATTAACTCTAAATAATGTTGGGTAGATAAGATTTATTGCGAGTGTCTATGAGACTATGACCAAAGATGAGACTTACTCTATTTTTAATGTGACTTATTTCTGTGACATGGCTAACTTTAAGACTAAAAAATATGACTTGATGAAAATTATCACATTTACATGTTAATTATTACTAGTGTTATTCGGTGCAAAAACACTCTTTTATGCAAATTACACACCATCGTCTTTTGATATCTATGTAAAATTATAAACTTTTTCATCAAATGAATTATACCAATAAACGTATTTTTTGAGGCTCTTTAATTTAATGTTCAATTTGTCATGCTTTGTTAAAGTTTTTTATAATTTTTTAGAAAAAAATCTTAATATATTCATAATAGATTTTTTTTTTTTTTTTTTTTTTTTTTTTTTTTTTTTTTTTTTTTTTTTTTAAACTTAAAAAAACAAAAAAATGACATATTGTGAAATTAGTAAGAAGTAGTACGAAGTATATCGATGTATTACGAAATTAGTAAATGGTTTCTCTCTTCTGACCCGATTTTTTCTTTCTTACTTTTATATCTTTCAAGTGCTTTTCTTTCTTTTACTTTTTCTCTCTCCACACACAACTTATTCTCTCCTTGTTTATCTCTACTTTCATAATCTTCTCACTTTTACCATAAGAATTTATTACGAAATTTAATATTGATTTTTCAAAAAAAAAAAATATATATATATATATATATACAACTATTGATTTTTTCAAAAAAAAAAAAAAAATATATATACATATATCTTTTAAAAAGCATAAACAATTTGAGTTGAGTTATTCTACAAACAATAAAAAGCTCACATACCAAGGGACAACTCTCATCCATTGATTTAAATTTGATCAATGGCTGAGATCAAACCACTTACTACCAAAAAAAATACACGGAGGGGCAATTTTCTAAACTTATTACAACAACACAAACCACCTAACCGCACATTTCGTCTCATAATTTCTCTCCACAAACACATACTAAAAACACACACTACACACAAAAAAAAAAACCGATCAAAATTAGCCCTAAAAAACGTCAGATCTCTACGCATTTCACCGCTCCACCGGAAAAAATGAAATCTCCGGCGAAAAGGATGAAGAAAACAACGGTCAACAAACCGATTTCAGGTATACTGAAACAATTTAAACAACTATTTTACTATCTGTTATTATCATATACGATTAAATAATGATGCGTACTGTTTATAGAGATTATATTGAAGATATTATGATTTTAAACTGATTAATGGATGTTTATGGAAGTTATCGTGATTTTATGAAGAAAAACGTGACTAGAAATTAGGTTTTCAAAGTTTATAGATACATGCAGTTGAAGATATTGAAATAAAAAGACAGATTAGAAGCCTTAATTTTCGGCTTAGCCGTAGAAGACGCCTTCGGCTTGGCCGAAGGCGTTGGCTGCGGCTAAGCCGCAGAAGAAGCCTTCGGCTTCGCCGAAGGCATCGGTTGCGGCATAGCCGCAGAAGATGCGTTCGGCTAAGGCGTAGGTTATGGCTTATACATAGTAGATGCCTTCGGCATACACAAAGGCGTAGGATGCGGCTTAGCAGCATCCTACACCTTTGGAATAGACGAAGACGTAGGATGCTGCTTAGCTGATGACGTATAGTCCGCATTCGGGTCACGAACCCGACCAATACTCAAGCCCATCACGCGTGGGCTATCACGATAAAGATTTGGGCTTACAACGGCCCAAATCCGAAATCTATTATTGGCCTTGATATAGGATTTCTTATTTACGGTATAAGGATCAAGGGACCGAATAAGAAGGGATACGCCGAAGTGTAAGGAACACGAAACCAACAAGGATTTCGTGTGTATATAAAGGGCATCTCGCCTCTCATTAAAGGTATCATATCATAACCCTAACTCTTCACTAAAACCCTAAAACCGATTACTTACTCTCACGCCGGAGGATAATCGTGGGAGACAATCCCACGATAAGCCTAACGGTGTTTTTTGTTCTCTTAGTGCGCAGGTCTCAAGCATTAAGATCCAATTGATACGGGAACAGGAATCCAAACAAGGAACGCCCAACTTTTGTATCAACAAGTGGCGCCATCCGTGGGACCAAACACTAAGAACTCTACGAAGAACTAGAATGACAAAGCACGGAAACCTAAATCAGCGGACTCCGCAGGCGAAGAAAACGCATGGTGACCTACAGGGGCAGAAGCAGCAAACTGATTCAGCCCCTAAGCAGGCCTCTGGAACAACCAGTGCGCCCAAAAACCTAGGATCATACTCAGATCTGGCCTTTACTACAGTACACTCCTTTCACCATGCCAGAATTAGACCTCACTGAGCCGCCAAATGCGCCTATCCGAAACAAGGGTCCTGATTTGGAAACAGACATCCTCGCGCTAGAAGGAGTCACGCCTGAACTAGCGCCAAGTGATTTCGTATCTCAAAACTATGAAACCTTGGCTGCGCTTATGCGAGAGGAAGCGAAAAAGAGGTCAAGCCAGAGTCTGCAAGCCCGGCTCAACTTCGACCCTGAGCATGAAGCATCCCCACCGCGTTACCGAAAGGAAAGGCGCGAGAAGGATAGCCGCCGACACCCAGTGTTTACTAGGATCGGAAGGAAAGTTGTGGATGATGAAGCAGCCGACTTTCAGTATCTGGAGGAGCATGGAGATGATGGACGGCGCACCAATGTCCACACTAGGCTTGGCAGTCGCAGGATTCACTATAGACTTGGGCGACGATGCTCCCCAAGCGAAAGCCCTTCAAGCTCGGATTCCGAGGATAGTCGGCGCAAGCGCCGCAAAAGAGTAAGCTCATCCTCAAGTGACTCCTCGGACAACGAGGACGAAGAAACAGGACACTGGAAGTCCAGGAGAAGATACCGCGACCAGGAGGACGAAGATATGTCTCGTCCCTGGCGCCGCCAAAAGGTTGACGCATTCACTCGGCGCATTAATGATATTTCAGAAGATAAGAGAAGGCGCATGCCCGCTAATGTTAAAACTTATGATGGAACAGGTGATCCTGACGACCACCTAAAAATTTTCGAATCAGCAGCTACCATCGAAAATTGGCCACAACCTGTGTGTTGCCACATGTTTAATTCTACATTAGTAGGGAATGCGCGAAACTGGTTTAGTAAGCTTCCACGTAGAAGCATCGATGGGTTTGAAGAGTTGCGGAAGGCGTTTCGTTTGAACTTTACTCAGAGGAAGAAGTGCGCCAAGAACCCTGTCGAACTCGCTAGGGTAAAACAGCGCTAAGGGGAATCCACAAGCGCTTATGTGGAGCGCTATAAAGATGAATGCATACATGTCAAGGCATGCCCCGAAATACTAAAGATCTCAGGGTTTATGAACGGAATCAATAACCCAGAACTTATCAAAAAGTTAAATGATAGGGTTCCCCAAACCTTTGACGAACTTATGAAGCGCACGAGGTCCTTCATCCAAGGAGAAGCCGCCGCTGCGGATAGTAAGAAAGGCTACTCATACTATAGGTCACAAGAACAGCCAAGGAGACAATCCAATGACCAGAGTAGCAGTCGTAACAAAAGCTACCGCAGTCAGGGGGGCGGACGAGAGAAATGACAAGTATACCCCACTAACGAAGACTCCAAAGGAGATATTTGCGACGGAAGGCGCGAACTTTCCGAGACCCCCACCGATGCGCACCCCAGAAGATCGGCGCGTAGGGAATGGATACTGCGAGTATCATAGACAAAAGGGCTACACCACCAATGAGTGTGTCCAATTGCGCCAACTAATTGATAAGCTAGTAAAAAAAGGCAAGTTGGACCATCTAGTTAAGAACATCAAGGATGGGAAAGACAAACAGAAGACCGGGAGCAAGAAAGAAGCACCTAAGGACAAGGATGACACAATCTAAATGATACAGTCATGGCAGCGAAAGACTAGGCAAAAGGTCAGCCAAAAATTTTCTCATGGAAGCGAAATCTCTTTCCCCACCTTGGCTGCGGACAACACAGCGGCGGAACCCCTCACCATCGAGATAAATACGGGGGGTCATGATATCCACCGCATGTATGTTGATGGAGGGGCATCAGCAGACATAATGTATGAGCATTGTTTCAAAAGACTGCGACCTGAGATACAAAGACAGTTAAGCCCGGCCACGACGTCGTTGACTGGCTTCACGGGAGAAAAGATATGGCCCATAGGGCAACTGCGACTACTAGTTGTTGTTGGTAATAAGGAACACTCCACGACAGCCTGGATGAATTTTATGGTGATCAGATCTCCTTCGCCATACAATGGCATTATCGGAAGACCAGGAATTTTGGCAATACGCGCAGTACCGTCCACAGCACATGGGATGCTCAAATTCCCGGTAGAAGGCGGCATTGTCACCATCTACAATAACGCCGTGCCACCTAGAGAGTGTAACACGATTACATGTGATACGACGCACACCCCAGAACAGAGCGCAACTAAAGTACCAAACCTGAAGGTCGCAATTCATCCTGATTACCCGAAGCAAGAAGTATCGATCGGGGGATCGCTGTCTGATAAAGGCAGAGCTGCCGTGTGCGCACTCTTGCAAAAGAATCTGGATATTTTCGCATGGGAACCAAAGCACATGACTGGTGTGCCACGCTCGATTGCAGAACACAAGTTGAAAATCCGACAAGGATACTCCCCAGTGCGGCAGAAAAAGCGCGGTCAGGCTCCAGAGCGCGCAAAAGCCATTCTAGAGGAAGTACACAAACTTGTTGACGCAGGTATCATGCGAGAGGTCTATTACCATGACTGGCTCTCCAATCCAGTGATGGTCAAGAAGAGTGATGGTAGTTGGCGGATGTGTGTGGATTTCACTGATCTCAACAAAGCATGTCCACAAGACTGCTACCCACTCCCAGAGATAGACTGGAAGGTAAAATCTTTATGCGGATACCCCTTTAAATGTTTTTTAGACGCATACAAAGGGTACCACCAAATCCAAATGGCTAAAGAAGACGAGGAAAAAACAGCCTTCCACACAAGCCAAGGTGTCTACTGTTATACAAAGATGTCTTTTGGCCTAAAGAATGTGGGCGCCACCTACCAGCGATTGGTAGACAATTCATTTGAAAAGCAAGTGGGCCGCAGCCTAGATGTCTATGTTGACGACCTTGTCATAAAAAGCCATACCGAAGACGAACTGGTCCGCGACATTGAAGAAACATTTAGAACACTACGAAAGATCAACATGAAGTTAAATCCTAAGAAATGCACTTTTGGCGCTACAGAAGGCATGTTCCTTGGATACTTGATAGAACCTGATGGCATTAAACCATGCCCAGAAAAAACAGAGGCTGTTATACAACTCCCTTCACCACGCACGTTGAAAGAAGTCCAGTCTCTGAATGGAAAACTAGCCGGGTTGAACAGATTCCTGTCCAAATCCGCAGATAAGTCACTCCCCCTCTTTAAAACACTCAAGAAGTGTACAAAAAAGGGAGACTTTCGTTGGACTACAGAAGCGGAAGAAGCTTTTACATAGCTTAAGCAACATATAGCAGCGCTTCCCAAGCTAGTCGCACCCCGACCAGGGGAGGAGTTAATTGTGTACTTGTCTGCGACTCATGGAGCAGTCAGCGCGGTGCTACTGACAGATAGGAATTCCGTACAAACACCGGTATATTTTGTAAGCAAAGCGCTCAAGAAGACAGAGATTAACTATAGCCCAATGGAAAAGTTGGTCTTGGCATTGGTATTTTCCGCCAAAAGATTGCGCAGGTACTTTCAAGCACACCCAATAGCGGTGATCACAGACCAACCAATCAAGCAAGTTATCTCCAAACCCGACGCATCGGGGCGATTACAAAAGTGGAGTGTATTGCTAGGCGAGTATAACATCTCTTATAGACCACGAACTGCGGTTAAGGGGCAAATACTAGCAGACTTCATCATCGAAAAACCAGACACCGATGTTGCACCTCCACGGAGCGAAGTAGAACTACAAGAACCATGGGTCCTGTTCACGGATGGATCTTCATGCGTGGATGGGTCGGGCGCAGGCCTTATCCTCACCAATCCAGAAGGAATGGAATTCACTTACGCACTGAGCTTTGAATTCACAGCTACGAATAATGAGGTAGAGTATGAAGCCCTAATTGCTGGATCATGCATTGCAACTCGAATGGGTGTACGCAACCTAGAAGCAAATGTGGATTCCCGATTAGTAGCCAACCATGTGTTGGGCGAATATGTGGCTAAAGAGGATAACATGGTTCAATACCTCGACAAGACCAAGTCACTAATCCAAGGTTTTGACAGGTTTACCATTAAACAAGTTCCTAGAGGGGAAAACAAAAAAGCGGATGCGCAAAGCAAGATCGCATCTACAAGCTTTGAGCACCTGTCAAAACAAGTGTTGGTGGAGATCCTAAAAAATAAATCCATCTCGGAGATGGAGATATCCACGGTAATAGAGGAGCAGAATCCTACGTGGATGACCCCTATTGTCGAATTTATAAGTAAAGGCATATTGCCCCATGAGCAAAAGGACGCTCGACGGATACGGCGCACAGCGCAGAGGTTTGAACTTCGAGATGGTATCCTATATCGGCGCTCATTTCTACAACCATGGCTTCGGTGCATTGGACCTCTTCAGGCAGATTACGTACTCCGAGAGATCCACGCCGGTTCATGCAATATGCATTTAGGACCACGGTCCGTCGTAGCACGAGCCTTGCGGTCAGGATACTACTGGCCCACTATGCATCGTGATGCGCGTGATGTGATAAAGAAATGTAGCGACTGCCAAGTTCATAGACCCATCCCGCGCAGACCACAACAAGAGCTAATGCCTATCACTTCTCCATGGCCATTCTATAAGTGGGGTATCGACATCGCGGGTCCCTTCCCTGTTGCAGCAGGAGGACTGAAATTTCTTATTGTGGCTATAGACTACTTCACTAAGTGGATTGAGGCAAAAGCAGTGGCGACAATCACAGGTAATCAAGTAAAATGATTCATTTGGGAAAATATTGTATGCCGCTTTGGATTACCTGGGGAAATCATTTCGGACAACGGAAAACAATTCCGCGATAACCCGTTCAAAGACTGGTGCGCAGAACTAAATATTACACAACACTTCGCGTCGGTTAAACACCCACAAACCAATGGTTTGGTTGAGCGCGCAAATCATAGTCTGGGCGAAGGAATTAAAGCGCGCCTGGACAAACACAAAGGAAGATGGGTGGATGAATTGTTGCATGTCTTATGGGCGTACCGCACGACAATCAAAGTTAGCAATGGAGACACTCCCTTTTCCCTTGTCTATGGAACAGAAGCTGTCATACCAGCTGAAATTGGGATGCCAACTATTCGTACCGCGGAAGTTAATATCGCAACCAATGACGACGAACGAAGTATAGACTTGGACCTATTGGAAGAAAAGCGTGAACGCGCAGCTATACGTGAGGCAAAAGCCAAGTCAAAAATGAAGGGATACTACGATGCTAAAGTTCAAAGCACCTCATTCAGACCAGGCGACTTTGTATATCGCGCTAATGATGCGAGCCACGCAGAAGATACAGGTAAACTTGGACCAAAGTGGGAGGGACCCTATGAGGTCATTGAAGCACTAGGAAAAGGCGCGTACAAGCTGCGTGACATGGATGGCCGTGAGCTACAACGCACATGGAATATTTGCAATCTCAAGAGATGCTATCTTTAGGAAAGGTTACGACCCCTCTTTAAGACACTTCCGCACTTTAGTAATTCCTCAATAAATATCCGTGTATTTACATTTTTGTTTCATCTAGGCAAATGTCTTTCTTTTTCCAAAAACTTGCAAGTATTAATTAAATGTCGCGGTTTCTAGCTAACTCCGCGACACACTTTACTTTGTTGTTTACATATTATTTATGTCTCAATATTGTTGTTATATTACCTTTTACCTACATGGCGTGCATGCACTTATTAAAACCCACGATGGTAAAGGATGAGTAAACCTACTAAATAACTCGTTGAGTAAGAGGGTTGTAAACCCATCAACATCGGATCACGCATCCTTGTTAAACACCTTACTCTCAAGATGTTGGAGTAAGTTTATTGTGCATCCCACGACGGATACACAAAAATGCACACTGTGCGCGTTTAACAAATTAGGAGTTAAGACTCTTAACCCCTTGATATGGTATTCGCAGTATGCTGTATGTCAGCCCATACACTTGTGAATTTCATATATATTCGCGCTTGACATTAAGCCATGAATTTCATACACGATTATGTTATAAGTGATTATAGATTCCTGTAATCTTTTTTAAGTGCGTTCATATAACGGTTTGATTCTTAGACATAACATAGACGTCTTGTACGCAAAGACAGATAACTAAGTACAAACATCATAACCACAATCACATACAATATGCGTACAATCGCACTTTCCAAATATCATTTTATTATGGACTACGAGTTTATACAAAGTATAGATTTAACATGCACATGTGCAACAAAATGTTAACCTATTACAAAACATCACCAAGTCAAAACAATCTAAAGGCTATGGGAGCGTCTAAGCTCTGAACTGCTAAGATGGTACGCAACACTCCCAGCTTCCTCAAGCTTCTTAAGAAGATCATGATCCTTGGGCGACACTACCGGTACACTAACAGGTACTCCATCAGATCTTGGAATATGTGCAGCACCAATACCACAAAGGATGGCCTTCCCCTTCACACCTTGCTTCTTCGCAAGCCTCATGGCATGGGCCTCTAAGGATTCCTTCAGTGGGATTTCCTTCTCGAGGGCAAAAGGATTTAAGATGTTGCGAGGACGAGCAAAGATAGGTACCTGCAGCTGCGACACATCCGGCTTAAGAAAGTAATCAAGTTGTGCCTCTGCGTCCTCCGCTGCGTGCCTGGCCAAGGTTAACCCCTCCATAATAACACCTATGGGGTAACAATTATCGCGCTCCAGTTGAGCAATGTGAGGAAGATCTAACAGCTTCATCTTCTCCATAGCAGCGACAAGCTCATCATAGGCATCAACATTATAACCTGGTACTTGTGCGGCAGGCACTGTCAATAACTTGCTCTCGGAAAGCTCCTCTATAGCCTGTGCCTTGCCACGTGCCAACGTACGCTCAACAACATCCCCAAATGCCTCCCTCACCTCTTGAGACTCCAGAGTACTCAAAGCAGCAAGGCGCAAACCATGGCTGATAAGCCACCTGCGCTCAGCAATTGAAGATACTGGGTGTGGGTACAGCTCTTCATCATATTCAATACTGAGATTGCGCAGCTTAACTTCCTGCTTCTCCAGCGCCCCCTCCACAGCCTTACGAAATTCATCCAATTTAGAGAAGTGAGCGCTCTTGTTAAGTTCCATGTACTTCAAGACCCAAAGACAAGTGGCCTTGTAATCTGTTAACCCAGCACGCTCTTGGCTCACTTGGGCAAGTAATGACATCTTCTCTTCAGCAAGCTTCTGGGCATACGCATCTGTTGCCTTTATCTCAGCCTGAGCATCAGCCAACTACGCCTTCAGGAGCGTAATCTCCTCATCTTTCTGCACACAGCGGCTACCTTCACCAGCATACCTTGATTGTAGCTGTGTAACTAAGGAGGCCTGGTGCGCAGCGGCCAAACCTAGCTCCTTTATTAGATAGTCCGTTGGTACATCCTCAAATGCCTTCGGCTCAGTCTCTTGGCTCTTCTGCGCAAGATCATCAGTATGTGTGGGACTCGCCTTGGGTGGCGAATTCCCAACACGCGCAGCATCATCATCAGCAGCTTCAACACTGCACGCAAATAACAAAGTTACTCTATAGTATCAACGCGAAATAAAGAACTGCAGATCTAAAGATACAAGTCTCATTACTTACTTGGGGGGAGGAGTTTTAGTCGACGACGCATCCTCTTCTGATGATGATTGCCCGCCAGAGATAACATGGCGCCTTCTTTTAGATGTGCCCGCGCCATCATCACCAGAAGTTTTCTTGCGCTTCACCCCTTGGCTAGCCTCCTCGGGCCCACTTTCAGCCATGGCAATCCCCCCACTCTCTGACGAGTCTGTGTGCGATGGCTCTACCACAGGGCCTTGTACCCCAGAAGTTGGAAAACTGCGAATAGGAATCGCCTCTAAAACAACTGGGGGGTCATCCTCTGGTTCCTCCTGTACGATCTCCATAGTGCGCCCCGCGGTGGCCTCCAGAACTGGCTCCTCACCTTCTCTTAAAGGGCGCACCCCTACGGTCACCTGTTTGGGTCTCGTCAAGTGCACCACGCTGAATAGATCCATCTCTGCGCAACAAAACCACAAAAAAAACACAAAGAAGGTTACAAAAGCTATAATAATGAAGAGCGCTTACACTGCTTAGCGAAGGAGAAGAAAGGACAAGCACCCACCCCGGTTATTCTCATCCAAAAAGGTAGGCACCTCGTCAGGACCTCCGAAGTAGTTGCGACTAATGCCCATATGCACTAAAAACTCTTCAGGATAAGCGTTGATAGGGATGCGATTGGCATTAATCGTTTCCGCATCATCTGCGCTATACGTCCCGGGGATGGGGCGCTCATCCTTCGGTAATGAGTCTTGGGTATAGAACTCAAAATACCATGGAAAAAATGCATCATCAACCCAAAAGAATTTCTCCCTCCAATTCCTAAGTGCGTCTAACTTTTCCGTATAGCACTGCAGTCGCCCTGCGTGCTTGGAAAAGGACACCCACCCGTTTGACCACGACGAGTGATAAAACGCGCGGAACAGATGGATTGTGGGGTCAATCGCCAACAAGCGACAATTTACTTCAAAATTTGTTATTTTTGCTGCACCTATACAGTGCAGTTGGGAAATATGGAGGCGATAGTAGTTTAAAACATCGCACAAGAATAGAGAAATGGGCACACGTTGGTTAGCGAATTCAAAGAAGCGTGTGTATACCCCTACTTTCCCTTCAGGGAAGTTCGCTATGGACGCAGTCGCCACCGGAACCACCGGGTGCAACGCAATTGGGATATAATAATCCGAGGTGAACAGACGAAGTTCGTCCTCGGATATATCGGATGTAAAGTCGGATAATTGAAGAACCATGGTTAGAATTCAATGGATTCTGCAGCGCACGCACTATTACCTTAAGAGTTGTTGATTTCTTGTTCGCTGTTTAGAGTTTTTAACAATGGTGGCAATGGACGTTTTTACTGTGATAGCCACAGTGAAATGGAGACAACACCTTATATAGGGTTACATGCTCTCATGGATGATTGACATGTGTACCCACTTGCTCTAATCGTGTGGCTAGGAGATCAAGAGGTGAAACACTTTTTCACCCACCCCTCACGATTTACGAGGGATATTCGGATTTACTTGGACTAGATTCATCGTATTGCTTTTTTAGGCGGGAAACACTTGAAACTTCTCCGCTACGCATTCTGGAATATTTTTTTGCTACAGTTGTTAGTCTAGCATCCGCAGTTTCACCTTGCGCATACTAGACTGGGGGGGACATGATGACGTATAGTCCGCATTCGGGTCACGAACCCGACCAATACTCAAGCCCATCACGCGTGGGCTATCACGATAAAGATTTGGGCTTACAACGGCCCACATCCGAAATCTATTATTGGCCTTGATATAGGATTTCTTATTTACGGTATAAGGATCAAGGGACCGAATAAGAAGGGATACGCCGAAGTGTAAGGAATACGAAACCAACAAGGATTTCGTGTGTATATAAAGGGCATCTCGCCTCTCATTAAAGGTATCATATCATAACCCTAACTCTTCACTAAAACCCTAAAACCGATTACTTACTCTCACGCCGGAGGATAATCGTGGGAGACAATCCCACAATAAGCCTAACGGTGTTTTTTGTTCTCTTAGTGCGCAGGTCTCAAGCATTAAGATCCAATTGATACGGGAACAGGAATCCAAACAAGGAACGTCCAACTTTTGTATCAACATTAGCCGAAGGCTTAGCTGAATCATATGCCTTCGGTTTGGATGAAGGTGTAGGCTGCCGCTAAGCCTTTGGCTTAGATGCAGAAGACGGCTTCGGCTTAATGGCGTAAACACAGCGTTTCTAATTTTGTTTGGCTTGAAATATATATCACATATGATATAGCAAAACATTCACTTATAGATAGATTCAGTAGGTATCACAGGTGATAACTAATATGTTATTCTGTATCACAGGTGATACCTAATGTGTTATTTTGTATCACAGGTGATACTTAATAACTAAGCCAAAACAGTTTAATGCTTTATCACAAGTGATAAATGTCAAAGTATTCCATAAAATCACTAAAATAAAAAATAAAAAATTCACGAATCAGTAAAACTCATTAGGTTAGTTTGGATTCGCCGAAGGCTATCGCTACAGCTAAGCCTTCGACAAAAGAAATTGATGATGTATGATAATTGGTCTGCTTGTACATAATTACTAAAAATATGTGTTTTAAAAGTGCAGATGATAAAGCAAAGGAAACAGGCAATGTAGACAAAGTTATATCTTCATTGCCGTTCCTAAAGACATCCACATCAAAGCAAGAGAGCAAGCGAGATGATCTTGAAAACAAAATACCTAAAAAAGAAGAAAAAAAAACCTGTTGCAAGAGAAAAGAGCACAAGAGTAAAGCAAGTATGCAGATCTAAAGTGAAACAGAAGAGATTCACAAGAGGTGATGCAAAAAAACAAATGAAGAAGAAGATACTTATCAGGAAAGCGAAGAGGAGAAGGAGGAGGATAAGGCGATCCATGAAGAAAGTGAAACAGAAGAGAGAGGAAGCGAAAAAACAAACAAAAAAAAGAAAGATGGAAACTGTTGAAGAAGAAGATTCCGAGGAAGAGGAGGAGATTGTCATGGTTAACCATGAAAAAATGAAAAAACAAAAAGTAAAAAAAAAAAAAAAAAAAACAAACAAAAAAGGTGATGTATCCTAGCTGCAAAACCAGATCATCACCAAAAGCTATGTATGATGCAATGGTTGGTTTACCAGATGCAAGAAAGAAATGCTTGAAAGATATTGGTTTTGAGAGATTCATCAACTTTCCAATAGTTGAACTTCCAGGTGCTTTGGTGTACCACGTGATAGAAAAATTCCATCCACCAAGCATGGAATTAAGATTAGAGAAAGGATCAATAAAGGCAACAAGACAAAAAATAAATGATATGCTAGGTGTGCCGATGGGAACGAAGAAATTGGAAGACCTAGAAGAAAGAGAGCCTGATGATCCTTTCCTAGAAGAATGGCAAAACCAATACTCTCATCTGGGAAAAATCACACCACCGGCAATATCCATGGAGATATCAAACACATTTGATGTTGATTTCATCTTCATAATAAACTTCTTAAGTCTGTTTGCTAGCACCATGGGAACACTAGACAATGGTGGAAAGGTGCTACCAACAGTGCTAAAGCATGTCAAAGAAGATGATGATATATCAGATATTGACTGGTGTGGTTACATATTGGAAAGCTTACAAATAAGTAAGCAAAATTGGGAAAAGGTGAAGTCGGGCACAGACTACTATTATGGGCCAATAACCTTCTTATGTGTAAGTTATTTTACATGTTTCTATAAATTTGTCAAATGTGATTCAATATCATACAAATATTATAATCTAACACAAATTTTTTTTTTTTTTTTTTTTTTTTTTTTTTTTTTTTTTTTTTTGTATAAAAAAGCTACTCTACTTGGACACAACCAACTACCCAAGGTTTCCAGTAATCCGTCACCGTCCAGTAATGAGAAGCTGGAACACTCAGGCAATGAGGAAGAGGATTGGCATGGAAACAAAAGACAAATGCTTGGGGAAGCTGGAACATCATGGAGAATACGATCCAGAGGAAGATCAAATTGGTCTGAATTTATACATGGGAGCTGATATTTACTATGTACCATTGCCTCCTAAAAGACCAGAAACAATAGAGGTTACTTTTAACTTTATTCTGATTGTATTATAAATTGATGTGATAAAAAAAAGGTTTCTGAAACAAAACCTTCGGCTTAGCCTGCGGAAGCCTTTGGCATGCTAAGATTCAGCTATGCCAGCAAAAATCACATATGATTTTCAATAACATTTTAATATGTTTGAATAATCATATATGATATTTTTGAAAATCAAATATGATACTTCAAATGTTTTTGTAAAATAGAAAATATCACATATGATTTTGAATATAGATTAAAAAACTAATCCAACTTACTCGTTTTACAGGAGTTTTATGGAAAAATTGAAGAAAAGTTTGAAATAATTTCAAAAGAAAAAGGAGCATTAGATGAGACGATCGGACAGGGTATGCTGAAGTTCAAGGGGGACAAAATGATGATCACGTTATGTAAGAAATACAAGACAATGTTCAATGTCGAAGATTTTGATCTAGGTGAAGAAAAAGACAGTGATGATGATGACAGCGATGATGGTAGCGATGATGGCAACGATGATGCCAGAGGAGGAGACTCTGAAGATGAGAAAGATAATGATGGCAATGGTGACAAAAAGGATAAGAAAAGTGGGAGCGAAGAAAGTGAGAATGAAGAAGAAAGTGCGAGTGAAGAAGAAAATGAGAGTGAGATAGAAACAGAACATGAAATGGAAACAGACTTTGAGGAAGAAAAGATGAAATGGAAACAAAACTGGAGAAGGAAACAGAGCCGGTTGAAAAAAGAGCAAAAAAGCCTTCAAGATTTCTGGTTTCACCATATATGAACCGAAAAAACTGTCATAAATATACCAACAGAGCCGGATGAAGTGATGGTAACGGATGCTTTATTCTCAATGAAAGGAGATGCATAGTAAGTCTGTTTTATCTTATTAAACAATCATATGGAAAGAAAAAAAATATGAAATTGTGCTAACAATATATCTAAATATGCTTTATCTTTTTGTGTAGCGAATTTGTGTTTGAAACAGAATGGGCATGGGGGCAGCAACTATTAGAGACAACATGCAAACACTAGCACCACAATTAAAAGTGGAAGCTAGTGCCATTGACAACTTTGCTGCGGTTTTAAACTATGAAGAAACAATCAACAACGGAGGATCAAGATTAACATTTTTTTCACACGATTTTTTATTTTTTTTTAATTTTTTTTTTTTTTGTTTGATTATAAAAAGCAGACAAACTAGTGGACACAAAAGAATGAAGAACATAAGTTTTTTCAGAACCGGTTTCAGGATCCAGCAATGAGAATCAGGAACATGTCAGAATGAGGAAACTGATTTCAATTAAACAAAGACAAATATGTTTTGTGGAATTAAATGAACTATTTGTAAATTAATCACAGGAAATCAATCGGTCATGAAATTTTACATGGCTGATATTTTACTATGTTACCATTGCACTCCTAAAAGGCAGAGAAACAAATAGAGGTGTATTCTTAATTAAATTTAATGTCTATGCTTAAATTGATGTGATGTAAAAATAGAGATTCTGAAGGCTAACCTGCTAGTGCTAAGCCTTTGGCATGCTAAGATTCAGCTATGCCAGCAAAAATCCATATGATTTTAAAATAAGATTTAAATTTGTTTGAATAATCATATATGATATTTTTGAAAATCATATATGATACTTCAAATATTTTTGTAAATAGAAAATATCACATATGATTTTGAATATAGATTAAAAAACTAATCCAACTTACTCGTTTTACAGGAGTTTTATGGAAAAATTGAAGAAAAGTTTGAAATAATTTCAAAAGAAAAAGGAGAGTTAGATGAGACGATCAGACAGGGTATGCTGAAGTTCAAGGGGGACAAAATGATGATCACGTTATGTAAGAAATACAAGACAATGTTCAATGTCGAAGATTTTGATCTAGGTGAAGAAAAAGACAGTGATGATGATGACAACGATGATGGTAGCGATGATGGAAACGATGATGCCAGAGGAGGAGACTCTGAAGATGAGAAAGATAATGATGGAAATGGTGACAAAAAGGATAAGAAAAGTGGGAGCGAAGAAAGTGAGAATGAAGAAGAAAGTGCGAGTGAAGAAGAAAATGAGAGTGAGATAGAAACAGAACATGAAATGGAAACAGACTTTGAGGAAGAAAAGATGAAATGGAAACAAAACTGGAGAAGGAAACATAGCCGGTTGAAAAAAGAGCAAAAAAGCCTTCAAGATTTCTGGTTTCACCATATATGAACCGAAAAACTGTCATAAATATACCAACAGAGCCGGATGAAGTGATGGTAACGGATGCTTTATTCTCAATGAAAGGAGATGCATAGTAAGTCTGTTTTATCTTATTAAACAATCATATGGAAAGAAAAAAAATATGAAATTGTGCTAACAATATATCTAAATATGCTTTATCTTTTTGTGTAGCGAATTTGTGTTTGAAACAGAATGGGCATGGGAGGCAGCAACTATTAGAGACAACATGCAAACACTAGCACCACAATTAAAAGTGGAAGCTAGTGCCATTGACAACTTTGCTGCGGTTTTAAACTATGAAGAAACAATCAACAACGGTGGATCAAGGATGAAACAATTTTTTCACACAGGAATACTTGTAAGTACCTAAAAATTAGAACTTAATTACTAAAATCTTAATTTGTTTCTTATAACATATGTTGATTTATAAAAACAGACAAAACAAATAGTGGAAGCAAAAAAGGAAGATGAAGAGAAGCAGTATAATGATTTTTGTTCAAACTTGAAACCCGTGTTTAAAGGCAATCCAGATGACGAATCAATGCAACATGTAGAATTGGTAACAACTTATTTCAATTATTATGAAAAACAAATATGTTTTATTTGTATTAAAATGAATCTAATTTTTGTTTACAATTAATACAGGCATTCTTTCCAATAATCGCGCATGAACACTTTTATCTGGTTGTTTTCAATCTATTCAAAGGCACTTCTGTTATCATTGACAACTCCAACTCAGGGCAGACGTATGATACAAAATACTCGCAGGAATGTGATGTTCTCGTAAGTAATTAAAGACTATGCTTAAATAATGATGCGTGCTGCTTAAATAAGTAGAGATTAGAAGGCTATGCCTGCGGCTAAGCCTTTGGCATGCTAAGATTCAGCTATGCCAGCAAAAATCACATATGATTTTAAATAAGATTTTAATTTGTTTGAATAATCATATATTATATTTTTGAAAATCATATATGATACTTCAAATATTTTTGTAAAATAGAAAATATCACATATGATTTTGAATATAGATTAAAAAACTAATCCAACTTACTCGTTTTACAGGAGTTTTATGGAAAAATTGAAGAAAAGTTTGAAATAATTTCAAAAGAAAAAGGAGAGTTAGATGAGACGATCAGACAGGGTATGCTGAAGTTCAAGGGGGACAAAATGATGATCACGTTATGTAAGAAATACAAGACAATGTTCAATGTCGAAGATTTTGATCTAGGTGAAGAAAAAGACAGTGATGATGATGACAGCGATGGTGGTAGCGATGATGGCAACGATGATGCCAAGAGGAGGACTCTGAAGATGAGAAAGATAATGATGGAAATGGTGACAAAAAGGATAAGAAAAGTGGGAGCGAAGAAAGTGAGAATGAAGAAGAAAGTGCGAGTGAAGAAGAAAATGAGAGTGAGATAGAAACAGAACATGAAATGGAAACAGACTTTGAGGAAGAAAAGATGAAATGGAAACAAAACTGGAGAAGGAAACAGAGCCGGTTGAAAAAAGAGCAAAAAAGCCTTCAAGATTTTTGGTTTCACCATATATGAACCGAAAAACTATCATAAATATACCAACAGAGCCGGATGAAGTGATGGTAACGGATGCTTTATTCTCAATGCAAGGAGATGCATAGTAAGTCTGTTTTATCTTATTAAACAATCATATGGAAAGAAAAAAAATATGAAATTGTGCTAACAATATATCTAAATATGCTTTATCTTTTTGTGTAGCGAATTTGTGTTTGAAACAGAATGGGCATGGGGGGCAGCAACTATTAGAGACAACATGTAAACACTAGCACCACAATTAAAAGTGGAAGCTAGTGCCATTGACAACTTTGCTGCGGTTTTAAACTATGAAGAAACAATCAACAACGGTGGATCAAGGATGAAACAATTTTTTCACACAGGAATACTTGTAAGTACCTAAAAAATTAGAACTTAATTACTAAAATCTTAATTTGTTTCTTATAACATATGTTGATTTATAAAAACAAACAAAACAAATAGTGGAAGCGAAAAAGGAAGATGAAGAGAAGCAGTATAATGATTTTTGTTCAAACTTGAAACCCGTGTTTAAAGGCAATCCAGATGACGAATCAATGCAACATGTAGAATTGGTAACAACTTATTTCAATTATTATGAAAAACAAATATGTTTTATTTGTATTAAAATGAATCTAATTTTTGTTTACAATTAATACAGGCATTCTTTCCAATAATCGCGCATGAACACTTTTATCTGGTTGTTTTCAATCTATTCAAAGGCACTTCTGTCATCATTGACAACTCCAACTCAGGGCAGACGTATGATACAAAATACTCGCAGGAATGTGATGTTCTCGTAAGTAATTAAAGACTATGCTTAAATAATGATGCGTGCTGCTTAAATAATTAGAGATTAGAAGGCTATGCCTGCGGCTAAGCCTTTGGCATGCTAAGATTCAGCTATGCTAGCAAAAATCACATATGATTTTAAATAAGATTTTAATTTGTTTGAATAATCATATATTATATTTTTGAAAATCATATATGATACTTCAAATGTTTTTGTAAAATATTTTTGAAAATCATATATGATACTTCAAAATAATGATGCATGTGCTTAAATAGTTAGAGATTAGAAGGCTATTTTGAAAGGACTTATGCAGCTAAGCCGGAGCCGAAGGCGTCTTCTGCGGCTTAGCCACAGAAGATGCCTTCGGCTTGGAAGAAGACGTAGGATACGGCTAAGACTTTCGGCTTAGCCGCTTCCTACGCCTTCAGCATATGAGATTATGAATTGTCTTTAATAAATTGAATTTTCTATTTTGTGTAGAAAAATCTATGTTCAAGATATCTGGAATCCCACAAACATAAAAAGGCATCAGAGATAGCGACAAAAAAGACAACAGTGATGAAGCTAAAGTGGGGGACAAAAAAAGTATGTCATTGATTTTGGTGTTTTTGTAATGATGCATAGAGAGCAATATGATGGAGAAACTGTGAAAAACTGGAAACTGGAATTTCCAAGAGATGGAAAAGAACAGGAGAACGAAATAATAAGTATGAGAATTAAGTTTGCCACCAAGATGCTAACGCATGAAATGAACATTCACCGAGAAAAGATCAGCGAGGAAACACACGAGTTTGCACAGACACACTCAGACAAGGCATTGAAGCAGAAGATGATAAAAGAAGAGATAGAGAAGAGGAAGGCAAAACAGGCTGCGGAACATGTTCGGAGTGCAATCTGATTGAAGATTTAGAAGTAGGATTTGACATTGAAGGTTAGAAGGAGTACAGTAACTAATTGGGGCCACTAATACAGATTACAAACTAATTACTCAAGACTCTATTATGTTCAAGTATTGTATATTTCTGAAACAGTGTAGATGGTTAAACAAGGTTTAAGAATTAGATATTGCAAAAGCCATTTGGTAGTACTGCCGGGCCACGGAATGTGACGGACAGTGTCCAAGTTTGGGGCTACCTAAGAATGATGGTGCTCTATTAGGTCCCGAACCACATTCCCGGGTGTCGGAGATTGTACTCTATTTTGTTATGGCTTTATGCTTAAACTAGGTGTTAGGCATTACACAGATGAATGTAATCTGAATTTGAAAATACTTTTGGGTAAACTGAATATAAGCTTCTTTTATGTATTACCAGTGTGTGATTTTGTATGTATCACAGGTGATAACTAATATGTTTTTTTGTATCACAGGTGATAACTAATATGTTATTTTGTATCACAGGTGATACCTAATAACTTAGCCAAAACAGTTTAATGCTTTATCACAAGTGATAAATGTCAAAGTATTCCATAAAATCACAAAAATAAAAAATAAAAAATACACCAATCAGTAAAACTCATAATTTAAATCAGTAAAAAAAAATAAAAGCCTTTAACCTTTTAAGAACAAATAAACCAAAACAAAAAAAAAATCCTCTTGTGTGTGTCTTCCGATATCACAAACTAATCAATAGCAGTACTAACTCTTTTCAACAAGCAGCACTACTAATCATGTAAGTAGGAGCAGCAACCAAGATAACCAACAGTACTAAGCTCCATTGAACAGCATTAAAACCAACTAGCAGTACTAACGAATGTGTGATTTTGTATGTATCACAGGTGATACCTAATAAGTTATTTTGTATCACAGGTGATACCTAATATGTTATTTTGTATCACAGGTGATACCTCATAATGTAAGTAGGTAACTACAGTTTACGCAAACTCTTTGAGCTGGTCATTAAGCCCAAATTATTTTTCTTTATTGGGCTAGTGTAACAACAAGTATTTAGCCAAAAAATAAGCTTAAAAGTCTATACATAAACCAATTAGAAGAATAATATCACAAGTGATATAAAAAGATAAAAAAGTAGACATAAAGTAGAATAAAAAAGAAATGAAAGAAGTAAAAATGAAAAATTCCATAAACAAGTCTTAGTAATCTGTTTATCAGCTTATTTTTTAGGCTCATTTTTTATTAAGTGTCAAATTGATTTGAGTCCTAGTTTTCCTTTTATAAGTGTGTGTCAAAAAGTTTCTAAAAGCCAAGGGATGATTCCCAACCATTGGTTCAAAAAGACAGGTTTTAAGATTAAAAAACACGGAGGGACCATTTTGCCAATTCAGCAAACTTACCCACACCCCGACCTTTCACTTTCAACAAATTCTCTATAAAACAAAAAACCCAGTTTCTCTCTCTAACCGCCATTAAAAAACCTACCATAAACAATCAAAACTAACCGTTTTTAACCGTTAAAATCTTAAAAACAACACAAAAATGCAAGAATCATCGAGGGCACAAGCAGATGCACAAAAAAAGGGTTCAAAACGAACCTACTGAGTCTCGAGATTAAGGTACGATGCTTCCGACTAATTAATTAGTTTTATTATTAGTATTTCTAGTGATTTTGTACTTATTTATGAATTTTATTGCTACATATGAAGATTTTTGTGTATTTTTTTTGTTGATTTTTGATGTGATACTGTGATGCATGTGATGATTATGTACTTATTTGAGTTTTATTTGTTAATTGAGAGATTGTGATGAATGTTGTGATTTTGTTCAGTTTTTGGTAGAATATTACTTTTGATAAAACAGTTGTAGTTATCTTATTCGATTTTTGATAGTATAACATCTGTATTATGAACAGTTGTAGTGGTTTTTTTCAATTTTTGGTAGTATATCACCAGCGATAAATGTTATGATTTTTTTTGAGTTTTTGGTAGTATATCACCTGCGATAAAACATCTGTGATGACGAGCACTTGTACTGATAAGTAGTATATCACCTATGATATAACACATGTCATATGTATCACAGGTGATATAACACACATAAAAACAGTTGTAGTGGTTTTATTCAATTTTTGGTAGTATATCACCTGTGATAATGAGCACTTATACTGATAACTAGTATATCTGGCGTGATTTTTAGTGTATATTTTTTTGTTTAACATAAGAGATTAAATTTTTGCTTTTTTGAAAAAAATATAGAAGCTGATATTTATGCGCAACTGGATACGATACAAGCTTTAAACGGTTAGTTTATGTTAATAAAGCTTTACACATAAAAATTGCATACATTGTGTTACTATCTAAAAAAAAATTGTAAATGCAGTTCTGTCGACAAGCGCATTTTTGAAATTATCTCTAGAGATTGATAAAATTAAAGGTATATTGTAATATATAAGTATGTTTCCTTTAGAAGAATTAACTGTGATAAAAACCTGAATGTATGCGGCGTACTTGATTTGACATTTAGCTTCTGTGTTATATCACCAGTGATACATACACATTCAGTAGAATGTGTATGCATACTTGCAGTAGAATGTTATAAATTATATGACGCATACAAATTCAGAGTTTATTTATCACATATCATATTCATAAAACTTAATTGGGATTTGTTTTGTGCAGGTATGCATTCAGAAATAAAATACAGAAGAACAAAAAAACAAGGCCAAGAAATGAAAAGTCAAAAGACCATCATAAAAAGAACAAAACAGATACAACCAAAACATCAACACCCTCAACAACACCCACAAAATCAAATCCAGCAAGATACGTTACACCAATAAGTCAAGCATCACCTGTGATATCACCTGAAGGCACACCAACATCAACACCAACAACCGTTGAAGGCATACCTGTGATATCACCATAATCAGCGATAGTTGTTGCACAGGATCAAACAAATATGGAAGAACCAAAACATGTGCAACAAAGAAAAAAGATTGTTGCAAAAAAGAAGAAGGTTGTTAAGGAGGGAATGAAGAAGAAGATGCTGCAAAAAAGAAGACAAAAGGATGTGTGGAGAAGGTTGAAAAGAAGAAAAGAATAGCAAAAGAATTGTCGAGTGTGACATCAAGAAGCGTTGCCAAGAAGCAACGGTTAGAAGAGAAAGAAGAAGAGACAAAGAAAAACAATAACAAAAAGGAAAAGAAAAAGCAACAGATAGAAGAAACAGTTGTCGGTAAAAGAAAAAGGGTTGAAAAAGAGAAAAAGGAAGTTGAAAAAAAGAAGAAGGTTGTTAAGAAGAAAGTGAATAACACAATGGAAGATGAGGATGAAACGGATGATGAAGATTTTGTTGTTGAGGAAAAGAAGGTTAAGGATAAGGGAAAGAAAAAAATGGAAGATGAAGAGGATGAAGGGAGAGGAAAATGGTTCAAGTCATTGAGAGCAAAGACGACTGTACAACCATTTTATGATGCTACGCATAAACTGTGCCCAGAGAGAAGAGAAAGAGTAAGACAAATGGGATTTGGAACATTAATCGAGTTCCCATTCACAAAAATCCCTTCAAAACTACCATACTTCATCTTAACACATTTTGAATGTGAATACAATGGAGATCACATTGCCAAATGGCGGGGTTATCAAAATAACTCCAAAAAGGATAAGAGAAGTACTGGGAATACCAATGGGGCCGAAACCATTCTATGCTGAGAAAGAAAGGTTGAAACAGGACTCTGTCTACTGCAAATTCATAGCACATCTTCCAACCAACCGAAGGAGAAGAACAACATCAACATTATCTAGTATAATTCAAACAACGGAAGGAACAGACTTCATGTTTGATTTGAATTACTTGATGCTGTTTGGAAACTGCTTGGGGACGTGTGATAATACTTCAATGTTGAAGTATCATGTGCTACAAAACATAAAGTCAGCAGAAGACATACCCAACATAGATTGGTGCACATTCATTTGGAAATGCATAAAAGAAAGCAAGGAACACTGGGATGATAGAACGAATGAAAATTGGTACTATGGACCTCATGTGACGTTCACTGTAAGTAACAGTTTACTATAAAAATAACCATTCTATGAAATGTGATGTATAGTATCACCAGTGATAATTCAATTTTTTTTCTTTTGGTAAAATAGATGGCCATGTATAGTATCACTTGAGATACTAAAACCAACTTGAAAAAATATAACTAACTGTTTTTTAATGAAAGTTTCGTTTCATTGAAAACAGCTCATTTACTTGCATTACACGAAATTTGAACAAATGGATGTGCCACGCAAATGGCCAGCCATTAAGAATTGGAACACAAAGCTATTAGAGGAAAGGCAGGAGATGGAAATGGATAGAGAAGAGTTTGGTTCAGTGATAGTCATCGAAGAAGATGATGACGATCAAGAGAAAGAAATTCAAAAGCAGAGACAGGTTAGATATAACTAGTGATAAATTACAAGATTAATTGATATCAGTAGTGATAAATGCTTATATATATATATATATATATATATATATATATATATATATATATATATATATATATATATATATATATATATATATATATATATATATATATATATTAAATTTAAAACATAGGTGGTATATGAAACAATAGAAGAAAATTTTGATAGAGTTTTAAATCAGAAAAAAGAATTAGAGACTACTATCAAAGTTAGCATGGATATATACCTAGGGGATGAAACGATAAGGATGTTTTTAGAAAGGTTCGACACGGAATTCAAATTAGGAATAAGAACTGATGTTTTTGGGAGAGGGGTGGATGATCAGGCAGGAACTAGTAAAAGAAGTGATGGAAGTGACGATGATGGAGTAGATGGTGGGGGTGATCATAATGTAGGAAATGATGATTGATTCGCGGGAATCAATGTATAAATATTTCCAAAGAATACAAGGCAAGTTGTATTCCCGGGTCGTTATCCCCAACGAAGGTTTGAATGGAATTTGTGATTCGGTTCGTGATTATGTGTGATGAATAGTGAAAAAGAGGTATTTTGGATTTTTTACGCTAAAACATGTGAACATAAATTAAAAGCGAGTTATGAAGCAAATTTGTTAATAAAGTTGAAACCATCGATTTCTAAAACAAACACTTAATAATATAATAACAACGATAATAATAAATACTTAATGACATAATAAACAATGATAATAATCTAAATTAAAAATGATTAAAATAAAACAATAAGTATTATAAACTAAATTACTTGGACTAGTATTAAACAAATAGATCAGACTATAAAATAAATAATACAAACAAAACTAAAAATAAACAGACAACTAAATTTTAAGTGCTCTCAAACTTAAGAGGTGTCAAGGCTTATTTGGAAAATAAGCCGAGCTTAACAAGCTCATGCATCTCTTTTTGTGTTTGAATTGAGCTAGAGGGTAAAGAAAAGAAGTAATAAATGAAAGCTAAAATTATTGCTACTCGAATAACATAAAGTACTGTCTGTGCGTTTAAAATAAAATGTGAAGAGCAAATTAAAAGATACTTGAATGCATAAAGAACTGAACTGAGTAAAATAAATATTAAAGACTGTGACTGAAAGATAAAAATACTGAAGAGTAAAAATAAAAGATACGGAGCATAAAAAAACTACTGCTAAACTACTAACTACTAAAAATAAAAAACTACTTCTAACTACTAAAAAAAAATAAAAACTACTACTACTGCGCCTCTATTTATAGCTGATAGAGGCGGTTAGTTTGCTCCGAGGCATGCCACGTGGCTCCTTATGATTGGATAAAACAAGAGGCGTTGAGATAGCAGCATTAACATCTTCTTTGTTCATTTTTGTTTTGTTTTGTCTGTTGACATCCCACAAAGAAAGGGCCCACGTGTTTGTTATGTCTTCTCTTCTTTTGAAAGTGACAGCTTGGGTCTTCACGTGCTAGCCAAGATTTATTATTCTTTACTTTTTTTTCTTTTTTTCTTTTGTCGCGATGCTCCAAATAAAATTATCAATAGACTCGCAATTTCGTGCTCTTTCTAATCTCGTACTCGGTTTTTGTCTATTTTGTCTTTCTTTTTGTCTTTTTCTTATATCTGTACCTGCACATATATAAACACAAAAACAAGGATATCTGCAATAGAATTTAAGTGTTTTTGGTCATTTTTGTGTCTTTTATGGGTATAAAATGATGAGTAAAGAGACACTCATCAATCCCCCACACTAAGCTATTGCTAGTCCCTAGCAATCCGATCATATGAAGTAATGAAAGGATCAAAAAGAATACTAAGCATACCCCGTATTGATTTTTGATATAATGTGAGAAATTTAAACTAGAACAAAATATATACATGCTTGTCTGCTTGATTTCCAAAAATGGTATCATGGAACGGGATTCACACAAAATGGGTGTCTCCAGGGAATTGTAATCGTCATCCTCTTTTATACTCCCAACTAAGCTTAAACTCAATGTGCAAATGCTTTTGTAAAATGCTAACACTACTTATATCAATAATCTATGTAAGCCGAAACTTAACTTTTCACTCCCGCATTTATCAAGTTTAGGTGACTGTGCTCATTTTCAAAAGTTTGACCACAAAAATTGATGTTATTATGGTTGCCATTCGTTTAAGTCAAATACTAATTTACCGGGAACCTCGAAAATCTAAGAATCAAAAAGGGCCTTTTCCATGTAGCGGCTTTCTTCTCGGCACATCCCAAACCAGTTGGTTTTAGGTGACCAGGCTTTTGACACCTTACAGAGAATAGTACCGGAATCAGCGGAATTTCGATATCAAAGATTTAAGATATTCCCACTAAGCTAGTATTAAAATACTTAAATAGATAACAACAAACGATCATTTAGAGATTAGAGACTCAAAGATGAGATCACTCCATGTAATGGCTTACTTCTCGGCACATCCCAAACCAGTTGGTTTTAGGTGACCAGGCTTTTGACACCTCACAGAGAATAATACCGGAGTTTTCGGGATCTTTGAAATCAACAATCTACTAAATTACCGTTTAACCTTTATACAAAATTTGACGAATCCAAGTTCAAGTTCCGATTTAAATTTAAGAGAAAGCAATTTTCCTACATTTATACAACACATACTTCTTTATTTTCACAATATCAAAATTTATTGCATTTTGCAATATCATTCCATTTTCTTATTTTTCTTTTTCATTTTTTCATTTTTCAATTTTTCATCATTTTCATTTTTTTTTTTTTTTTTACACTTATATATATTTAAATATATGCTTTCCCAAAAATTAAAATAAGAAGTTGAACTCAGGCTCTATATCAAAATTGTGTAAAAATTTGTTTTACATAACAACATGATTTTGGCGTTCAAACGTTTGAAAACAGCACGTATTTAATCAGATTAGTTATCTTCTGGGAGGAAAAGCCATAGATTACTTATATAAGCTCTAAAGAATACCATTATCCTATGCTTAGCATTTTCATTTGCACATATCGTAAAACTTTAGTCTAATCGTTAAGGAAGCAGCCAGATCAATACTCTGGCAGAGTCAGGATTCCCTTTGTTCTAACCTAATCAAGACTAAACACTTCTTCTTTTTTATTGCAATTTTCTTATCTAAACACGAAAAAAATTTAAAATTTTGGCCAAAACGGGGGTACTAGGGCACTAGAAGGTACATATGTGACACAATTTGAGAGAATTCTCCCCCCCCCCCACACTTAGAATTGAATATTGCCCTCAATATTCAAAGTACCGGCTATTATGCCGACACTTAGAACGTAAAAAGGTAATACTAATAGCCAAGTGTGTGAAAGAAATATCTATTTTCACAAAAGGATTAAAAAGATATCCCTAGATAATCGTTAGCAAAAGGATAGGATATTGGGCGGCTGGATTGAAAACAGGCGCGTCAATCATCACAATCCAAGGGAAACCTGAAAATCAGAGCAAACAACACAAAAGAGCACAGCACAGTGGGATTCCCCCACACTTAGTGTTAGAAATTAGAAAGAAGTCAGAAACATGGGTTGTTACCCATGTGGTGCTAATGTTTTTGTTAACCGAGTCACTAGCTTGACTCGACCCCGAATTCATTGGTTCATGGGGGAGCAAGTGGAAGAACAATCTCCATCGGACTTTCATTCAATGTGTTTGGATAAACATTGAATTTATTGAAAGTTCCACTCCGATGAGATACACCCGGCTTGAAATAGAGATTATAAGCGGTGATGCCGGGGTCAAAAATGGTATCCTCACTCCCGAATGAGTGAAGAAGAGGATAGGACACACCATATGTGAAGAAAAGGAAGAAGGTCATGATAAAAATCATGACAAGATGTTCATCCTCAAAAGGAGAATTCATGATTTCCACATCATGAATCTCATCATTTAAGCTCGGCTGATCAAGACATATTCTAGGTGGGAGGGATGGGATTTTGATATCAAGCAAATTCTCAGCGTTGAGAATATTTCCCTCCGGGACATAAAGATAATCTTTGTCAAGATCAAAGTAGAAGTTATCATACTCCGGCGGAGATATGATATGAGTGAGTTCATCGGAGAACTCCTCGAAGGCAAATGATTCATATTCGGGGAGAGAAATATGAGAATGAGAAGTGGCTCTGCCACTAGTCTTCTCTCCCATATGATCAAAATGGAAGGCTTCAAATTCCGGTATAGAGTCATCGGAAAATAGGTCACTATCCTTTATGGGGATAGGAGATGAAATGGATTTTTCATTGAAAGCCTCGATTTTAGAAATGAGAAGATTAACATTTTATAATGTTTCACGAAGAGTTTCGTCTTTGATTATTTCTTCATCATTCTCTTCTTCTAAGCTGACAAGCTCAGAAGGTAATTCCTCAACATAATCGATGTCCTCACAAGATAAAGAATCATCACTTGAAGTACAATCATCGTCAGAATTGGAAAACATCTCAACATGATCATGTGAAATGTCAAGAGGAGGCAAATCACACATATTATCAGAAATACCCTCGGACTCACTTGGGATTGGGATAAGGTTCTCAGCACTAGACTTTATGAATTCGTCCGATTCCTTTTCAGGAATAGTGCTAATATGCTCATCCCCCATAATAAGAGAGTCCTCGGAGTCCATAGACTGTAAGATGGTTGTGTTTGCAATAGACTGAGGGAGTTGAGAATTGATATCGCTCAAAGGAATAGCACTCTCCTCGTCGTCCTCCTCATCAATATTGCTAGCATAAATGGCTTTCATTTGCTCGTCGGCTAGCAATTCTGCAATAGTCTTGTCTTCCTGCCTTTTCTGGACAGGTGTAATTGCAGCTGATGAATTCTCG
This sequence comes from Artemisia tridentata subsp. tridentata, assembly GCA_021014915.2. Classification (NCBI taxonomy): domain Eukaryota; kingdom Viridiplantae; phylum Streptophyta; class Magnoliopsida; order Asterales; family Asteraceae; genus Artemisia; species Artemisia tridentata. The sequence goes on along the minus strand of CP139503.1, from coordinate 132,509,794 downwards.
CAAACTCCCCACATAGAATCTTCATCATCGTCATCGCAAATGAAAGTTTGACGATATTTGGAACTCATTCTAGCTGTTTGTTCTTCTTCAGCTAGAAGCTCTCCAATGGTTTTCTGATGAGGATCTTCTTGGAAATTTTTAACAGACAAATCATTAAGTGTATCCATCACATTTTGGAGTTTTTGGAATACATTTTCAAAAGATTTTTCAAGAGGAGATGGCTGAGGTTGAATCATTTGATACTGTGGAGGTTGGTCATGACAAGAATAGTCGTAATTGTTACAAGGGACATGCTCATAGACAAGCGGGGTCCTCGTTTGACAATCGGATTCATAATGTGGACCACCACAGTACTCACAACAATACATTTGCTGTGACTGATTCGGTGAATCATATGGATATTGGTCATACCCGAAGTTTTGATTACATGGATCTTGTTCATAGACAGACGTATTTCCTGCTTGACAATCAAAACTTGGGTGTGGACCTCCACAATGCTCACAAGGATCATTTGGCATATTTTGAAATGATGTATCATTGAAGTTTTGATAACAAGGGTGGGGGATTGATAAGTGCAAAAACATCGTTTACACTGTGAATCATCCCCCAACGGATTTTCACATATACAACAATTAAGCTGAGTGAGTGAAGATGGCTGGGGTTGTGGAGGGTAGCCGGAAAAACTACAACGATGCTCCTCATCCACTGGATTGAATAATGATTTGCACCAATTGCACAATCCTTTCCTAATATCTCTTTCATACCGCTCACTCAAACACTTGTAACAACGATGTTCATCATCCACTGGACCTTTACAGTGAAAACAGTGATAGTCGGGTGACGACATGAGAATTAAATGGTAATGAGGTTTAAGAAGATAGAATCAAATGGTTTAAGAGGATGAGGAAAAATATTTTTGGTTTTTTATAATTTAGAAACTTTGAAAAACACAAAAGAAAAGGGAAAATAAATTTGAAAGGAAAATATTTTTGAGTTTTTAGAATAAGATAGTATTTACAAATGAAAAGGATAACTTCACGAGGAAGGGTCTTCAAAACACGAATCGATAAACAGAAATTACGAACTCACTTCAACCTTCCCCGGCAATGGCGCCAAAAATTGATTCGCGAAAATCAATGTATAAATATTTCCAAAGAATACAAGGCAAGTTGTATTCCCGGGTCGTTATCCCCAACGAAGGTTTGAATGAAATTTGTGATTCGGTTCGTGATTATGTGTGATGAATAGTGAAAAAGAGGTATTTTGGATTTTTTACGCTAAAACATGTGAACATAAATTAAAAGCGAGTTATGAAGGAAATTTGTTAATAAAGTTGAAACCACCGATTTCTAAACAAACTTATATAAAACTACTCGTACATAATAAAATCTATGCTAATAACAACGATAATAATCATTACGTTAAAAAATGACAATAAATAAACAATAATATATAAAGCTAAATTACTAGGACTAGTATTAAAACTAGAATAGATCGGACTAGTATTAAAACTAGAATAGATCGGACTAGTATTAAAACTAGAATAATTACTAAACAAAAGAAAACTAAAAATAAACAGACAAACTAAATTTTAAGTGCTCTCAAACTTAAGAGGTGTCAAGGCTTATTTGGAAAATAAGTCGAGCTTAACAAGCTCATGCATCTCTTTTTGTGTTTGAATTGAGCTAGAGGGTAAAGAAAAGAAGTAATAAATGAAAGCTAAAATTATTGCTACTCGAATAACATAAAGTACTGTGTGTGCGTTTAAAATAAAATGTGAAGAGCAAATTAAAAGATACTTGAATGCATAAAGAACTGAACTGAGTAAAATAAATATTAAAGACTGTTACTGAAAGATAAAAATACTGAAGAGTAAAAATAAAAGATACGGAGCATAAAAAAAACTACTGCTAAACTACTAACTACTAAAAATAAAAACTACTTCTAACTACTAAAAAAAAAAAAAAAAATACTACTACTGCGCCTCTATTTATAGCTGATGGAGGCGGTTAGTTTGCTCCGAGGCATGCCACGTGGCTCCTTATGATTGGATAAAACAAGAGGCGTTGAGATAGCAGCAACATCTTCTTTGTTCATTTTTTTTTTGTTTTGTCTGTTGACATCCCACAAAGAAAGGGCCCACGTGTTTGTTATATCTTCTCTTCTTTTGAAAGTGACAGCTTAGGTCTTCACGTGCTAGCCAAGATTTATTATTCTTTACTTTTTTTTTCTTTTGTCGCGATGCTCCAAATAAAATTATCAATAGACTCGCAATTTCGTGCTCTTTCTAATCTCGTACTCGGTTTTTGTCTATTTTGTCTTTTTCTCATATCTGTACCTGCACATATATAAACACAAAAACAAGGATATCTGCAATATAATTTAAGTGTTTTTGGTCATTTTTGTGTCTTTTATGGGTATAAAATGATGAGTAAACAGACACTCATCAATGATGAAGAGGCAAGTGATGGTGAAGATGGTGGGAGTATTATTGATGGAGGAGATGATGATGAAGGTAAAAAAGAAGCAAGGAAGAAGGAAGGAGAAAAATTGGATGAAGAACAAGAAAGCCAAGAACAACAAAAGAAGAAACAGCATGCCGAAACGGTAAGATATTAGTGATTTAAAAATGGTTATGTGCATGCAATATCACAAGTGATAAAATGCTTATATAACAAGTGATAAAATGCTTATATGTATTCAATTTTTTTTTAATTTAAAAAACAGGCCAAAAAAGAAGAAGTTGCGAAAGAGCAAAATGAAAAAGAAACACACGAGGTAGCAAAAAAGGCAGCAACTGAAATTGCCGAAAAAGAAAAGGAACAAACTGAAAAAGATTAAGAAGCAGAAGCTGCAAAAAAGAAAAAAGAAGAAGAAAAATTAAAGAAACAAAAGGTAATATAACAAAAATAGTAATATGAGAAAATGTAATATCTCAAGTGATAAAATCTAATAGATCTTTATTTTTTACTAAAACAGGCTGCGGAAGAAGCTGCTGCAAAAGAAAATGCAGCAAAAGAAAAAAAATTACAAATTATCAAAGAACAAAAAGAAGCTGCTGAAAAAAGAAGACAGGATGAAATAAAAGCAAAATTGAAGGAACAAAAGGTAATATAACAAAAATAGTAATATGACAAAAGGTAATATCTCAAGTGATACAATCTAATAGTTTTTAATTTTTAACAAAACAGGCTGCGGAAGAAGCTACTGAGAAAGAGGCTGCAAAACAAAAAGAAGCTTTAAAGCTAAAAGCTAAGCAAGAGGCTGAAAAGAAAGCAGCTGAGAAAAGAAAAGCAGCTGCAAAGGAGCTTAACGAAAAAAGAGCAAAAGAAAAGGTTAGTTACTTTTGACTTTAAATTATCATGTTAAAGTAATATAACAAGTGATAAGGAAATCATCGTGCGTGATATGTTTTTGGATCTAAATACTTTTTGATCTCAAAAACTTGTAATAAGCTCACAAGTGGAGCTTATTTTTCAACTTATTGTTCTTTGTTTCCATTTTAATTTGCTCTCAATACAGGCTAAAAAAGAAGGTGCTGCCAAAAAACAAAAAGATGAAAAACAAGCAGCAGAAAAGGATAAAATTGCAGAATTTCAAAGCCCAAAAATTCAACAAAAGCCATTCGGAACAGGGAAGGATGTTGCTGAAGGAAGTATCAAAGATAAACAAATAAAAGAAGGGAAAAGGATAACGAAACCATCAATATACTTGAAATCACCATATAATAACAAGATGGAAAGTACGATGGAACCCTTAACAGAACATGAAACCCTGTTGGCAAACAGCTTATTTTCAATGGAAGGAGACATCATGTAAGTTTAAATATTTGATGTTTCTCTTAAAGTTATGACATTTATCACCAGTGATATACTATGCATACTTAAGAAACTGATATTTATCACCTGTGATACTAAACACAGAGAGGAGGTATTCAATGATGGGAAGGAGACAACAGTACCAAGAATACCAATGCAGTCACTTGCACCATGGTTGGAAATAGAAAGTCACATAATTGACACATTTGTATCAGTGTTGAATCAAGAAGAGAGTAACAATAAAGATGGGAAAGACAAGAGAAGATACTACTTCACAACAGATGCAATGGTAAATATATTTAAATTTCAAAAATAGATGTATATCTAGAGTATCTATGTGTTTAAAAAAATGATTTTAAATTATCTCTTGTGATAAAACAGCTACCAGAGATTACGAAGTAGAGAAAAGACATACAAGCGCAGTATAACAAGTTTAAAAAAATGATGAAAAAGGATGAAGCAAATAAGAAATTGAGAAATGTAAACCTTGCATTCTTCCCTATAATGGCTCACGATTATTACTATGTCATAGTTTTCAACCATGAGAAAGGTAATGCTGCAATATTGGACAACAGTATATCTGATGCAGATTATGAAGGCAAATACAAAGCCATCTTCAATTTTGTGGTAAGCAATGCTTGAATTGAAGTCTATTTGAATACTTATATTTTCTATGCATAGTAATATCACTAGAGATAGATTGTAGTAAGTAACATCTCTTTAATGTTCTGTCAATTTGCAAAAAGGAGTGTTTCACCAATATTTGATGAGTGTTGGCCACCCATGCATCAACCAACTAATAAAAGAGGCTCCAGCAAAAGTTCCAAAGATGAAATGGAGAACTAAAGATAACAAGATCGACTGTGGCTTATACACGATGATGCATATGGAGATGTTTGAAGGTGAATTAGGACTGAAATGGAAGATTAACATCCTGAATGAAAAAAACTGCAAGATATAAGGAACAGATAAGAAAAATGAGGATGAGGTATGCTGCCAAGATCCTTTTGCATGAAGTGAATGAGAAAAGTGAATTCATGTCAAAGAAAGCAAAGGAGTTTGCTGAGAAATACCAAGACAAAGAAAAGATGAAAATCATGGTTGAAGAAGCTATCGAGAGAAAGATAGCTCAAGAAAACAAGTAGCATTAGTTGAATTTAATGCTTCTCCAAGACAATTTATTTTTATGTTCAAGTATTTTATATTTCTGAAACAGTGTAGATGGTTAAACTAGCTTTAAGAATTAGATATTGCAAAAGCCATTTGGTAGTACTGTCGGGCCACGGAATGTGATGGACAGCGTCTAAGTTTGGGGTTACTTAAGAATGATGGTGCTCTATTAGGTCCCGAACCATATTCCCGGGTGCCAGAGATTGTACTCTATCTTGTTATGGCTTTATTCTTAAACTAGGTTTAAGAATTAGATACTGCAAAAGTTGTTTGGTAGTACTGCCGGGCCACAGAATTTGACGGACAGTGTCCAAGTTTGGGGTTACCTAAGAATGATTGTGCTCTATTAGGCCTCGAACCACATTCCCGGGTGCCAGAGATTGTACTCTGTCTTGTTATAGCTTTATGCTTAAACTAAGTGTTAGACATTATACAGATGAATGTAATCTGAATTTGAAAATACTTTTGGGTAAACTGAATATAAGCTTCTTTTATATATTACCAGTGTGTGATTTTGCATGTATCACATGTGATAACTAATATGTTTTTTTTGTATCACAGGTGATAACTAATATGTTATTTTGTATCAGAGTTGATACCTAATAACTTAGCCAAAACAGTTTAATGATTTATCACAAGTGATAAATGTCAAAGTATCCCATAAAATTACAAATATAAAACATAAAAAATACACCAATCAGTAAAACTCATAATTTCAATCAGTAAAAAAATACAGGCCTTTAACCTTTTAAGAACAAATAAACCAAAACAAAAAAAATCTTCTTGTGTGTGTCTTCCGATATCACAAACTGATCAATAGCAGTAACCAAGATAACCAGCCGTACTAAGCTCCATTGAACAGCATTAAAACCAACTAGCAGTACTAACCAATGTGTGATTTTGTATGTATCACAGATGATACCTAATAAGTTATTTTGTATCACAAGTGATACCTAATAAATTATTTTGTATCACAGGTGATACCTCATAATGTAAGTAGGTAACTACAGTTTACGCAAACTCTTTGGGCTGATCATTAAGCCCAAATTATTTTGCTTTATTGGGCTAGTGTAACAACAAGTATTTAGCCAAAAAAATAAGCTTAAAAGTCTATACATAAACCAGTTAAAAGAATAATATCACAAGTGATTTAAAAAAAATAAAAAAGTAAACATAAAGTAGAATAATAAAGAAATGGAAGAAGAAAAAATGTAAAATTCCATAAACAAGTCTTAGTAGTCTTAGTAGTTTGTTTACACATCTAGGATTAATTTTTGATTTTTCGGTTTTCTTAGCTTCGTTTAATTCCTGTAAGAGCCCGTTTTTCAGTTTAATTTTTGATTTTTCTTATTTATGCTTTACTTAGTTATTTTGTATCACAGGTGATACCTACTAAGTTATTTTGTATCACTTGTAATTTTGGTTTAATTTTGTATCACATGTGATACCTAATAAGCTGTCATATAAGCTCTTTTCGAACATATTATCTTCTTACTTCTCTAAGGACCTGTCTAACGAATGTTTTCAAAACAATACATATTCTCAAAATTTAAACCAAATGTACTATTAATTTTGAGTTACATAACATTTGGCAAAAAAAAAAAAAAAAAAACATATAATAATTAAAAAGAATAATATCACCAATGATATAAAAATAGTAGACATAAATTAGAATAAATAAGAAATAGAAGGACTAAAACTGTAAAATTGCACAAACAATAACCAATCATTATCCATCGTTATCAGCTAGATCTGCAACATACCCCACCAGACAAAAAACACACATACACCATCTATACCTCTAAAAATCAAAACCTAATTGCTGAATCGAACTCTGAAAAACATAAAAATGAATGAATCGAAAGCTGAAAAACGAGATAAGGGAAAGAACATTGTTGAAAATGGTATGGCACTCATTTTAATCATATTTAACTATTTCTTGTTATTGTTTCCGTATTTTTTAAGTGTTTTCGATACAATTTATGAAGATTTTTTTAAATTTTTGTGAAGCAATGATAGATTACAAATTATATTTAAAAAAAACAAGATATAATGAGCTGATTATTGAGGATTAGTGTATTAGACTAAGTTATCTACTGGGATATAAGAGAATGTATTGTAGACAGGAGGTTATGCTGTCAATTAGAGGTTATGTTGTATATCAAAGGTTTGTTCAAGAAATGACTGTTTGGGATCTTAGATTTTGTGATATTAGACCTTATGTTGTACATTTTGTGATATACCCTGTCATTAGTATTGATTAGCAAGTACATGTTCTTTGATATATGAAGTTATGTTGCGCCACTTACAGCGGAGCAACATCAGCAAAAACAGATATGTGTGTAAATTGAAATAGCTGTTGTATGTGTATTTAATTGTATATCCTAATTTAGAAAGTTAAGTTATCAAGTTCTTCCAAGTGCAATATTGTCTAATGAAAATGTAAAGAATGATAACTTATATGCGATTTGTTATGTAATGAAAATGCATCCACTATTAGCAGCGAAACAAAAAAGGTTAGAGGAAAAAAAGAAAATGAAAATGCTGATGAAGGAACAATGGTTAGAGGCGGCAAAATTAGATAAAGAACAGGTTAGTTAAATGTAAAAATAAATTATTATTATTAATAAATATAACTGGTGATACAATAAATATCAATGGTGATAAACTAACTGCTAATGTCCTATAACCTTCTTTACATTATATCACATGTTGAAAAAGAAGCTTCTGCAAAAAGAGAAGAAGCTGAAAAAGCTAAAGAGAAAGAAGTTGAAGACAAGAACCGTGAAACAGTAAAAGGAAAAAGTAAAATAGATGAAACTGGGAATGATGAAAAAGAATTTGAAATGGATGAAAAAGATGGTGAGCATAATTCAGATGATGATGAAAAGGAAGGGATTGATAAAAATGTAAAAAAGAAACGAAAGGTGTATACAACGTTGAGGTCAAGGGCAACAGTTAGGCCCCTTTTTGAAGCAATGCATGGGTTAAGCATAGAAAGAAAGAAAGTTATAAGAAAAATAGGGTTCGGAGAGTTGATTGATTTTCCAATAAATGAAGTACCAACAAAGCTGGCATTTTTTGTAGTAGACAGCTTGGACATAGAAACAATGGACCTTAGGCTTCGAAAGGGAAATTTACAAATATCTCCACAGACGGTGAAGGAAGTTCTTGGGTTACCAAAGGGATCAAGGAGGTTAGAAAGAAATGAAGGACAAAGAGAAAACAACGATCAATTTGAGGAAGAATGGAAAGATCAATTCAAAGATGAAAACAAGTTGACAATAAATGCAATATCAAAGCAGATAACAAAAGCAAGAAACACTGACTTCATGTTCATAATGAACTTTTTGATGCTAGTTGCAAATACCTTCAGAGCATGTGATAACAGGTCTGTTGTAAAAACCACGGTATTAAAAAACGTTCTTGAAGAAGATGATGTGAGAGAAATAGATTGGTGCAGATATGTATATGAATGTGCAAGATTATCAAAAAATGATTGGGCAACCAGAAAGAGGGATAGGACAGAGGTTGTCTATTACGGCCCAGTAACATTCTTGATGGTAACTCCTGATTTATTTATTTATTTATTTATTTATTTATTTATTTATTTATTATTATTATTTTTTTTATTTTAAAGATAAGAAGTTATGATAGAAAAAATATACATGCATATATTTCTTCTTTTTACATGATTTTTGCTTTAAGTATCATAGGTGATACTATATATTTTTTCTTTTTACATGATTTTTGCTTTAAGTATCATAGGTGATACTATTCATTACTTTCATTTGTTAAAAAGACCATTTGAAGTATCACCTGTGATATATACAAGTAAAGTTTAAAAAAACTTGATAATATTTTTTTAATATAATCTGTGATACTATGTGTTTAATGTTTTTTATATATGCTTTATCTGATAAATGGTTGTTGAAACAGCTTGCATATTTACAATATACAAAGTTTGATGGAATGAATGTTCCGAGAAGAGTACCAGCTTTCAAAAGCTGGAACGCAAACTTGTTGAAAAGTAGAGAGACTCTAGAACTGGATTACATAAAATATTTTGGGATGGTGGACATTATAGGAGGTCTAAATTAACAAGAAGAAACTACTGAAAAGGAGGTGAGTGTATGAAATCTCTAGTGATATTAGATTATAATATGTAGAAAATTAGTTTTGTGTTTAAAGTATAACTTATAATTTCTTCAAATTTAAATTCAATTACAGGAAATTTATCAGATCTTAGAAGATAAAATAGAAGGTATTATGAATGAGAAAGAATTGCTTGAAGAAACAATCAAAGAAAATCTAGAAAAGTTTGGAAATGATCAAAGGCTTATTCAATATAGAGAAAGATTGAAGCAGATTTTCAGAAACCCAAATGATAATTTCCAAGGAAGAAGTCCATTCTATTCATCAACAGAATCAAGCTCTATCAAATTAGGAACAAGTGATGATGAAGATGATAACAATGGAGATGAAAAGGCAGAATGTGGAGATGAAAATAGAGAACATGGAGATGAAAATGGAAAATCTATGATAGTTGATGATGATGAAGCTGACAAACATGATGCCGCAAATGACGATAATGCAGAATCAAACTATGATGAAGATGAAGGTACACAAGGGATTGGAAATGATGAAACTGCAGCAAACAACGAGGGGAGCAGTAGCAAAAACGATGTAGCTGCGGAAAACAAGGTCAGCAGTAGAAACAAGGATGAAGCTGCGGGAAATGATAAAGGAAAAAAAAGATGAAACAAACAAGGTAACAAGTCAAAAAAATGAAGATGAAAAAATGAATGAAGATAAAAAAATTCAAGATCAAATAAAACTTGATGATGATGTATCTATTTTTGAGGAATTACTGGATATAACTGATGATGAATTTAAGAAAGAATTGAGAGAAATACCACAAAAACAAGCCAAAATGGCTTCAAAACCGCTTGAAGAATTAACTGATGAAGAATTTCTTGAAGTTTTCCAAGAGGCTGAAACGCAGACACATGGGAATCAGAAAAATGAAGAAGAAAAACAAAAGGAACAAGCAGGTGCATCTTCACAAAAAGAAAAACAAAAGGAACAAGCAAGTCCATCTTGTTGTAAAAGTAGGGAGCACAATTTTGAGTCCACACCAAGATCTCAGCCGACCTTTGATCTAGGATTTGATAGCCCAGTAGTAGAGTCAAAACCATTCAACAAAACAGAATCAAATGATGAAGAAAAGCAATCTCGTGCCTGCAATCACCCTATATAAACAAAAAGGTCAGCACGATAGAAGAGCTAACAGAGGATGAAATATTCTTGGCAAGAAGCATCTTCTGTATGCAAGGAAACGAAGTGTAAGATTAACTTTAAATTTTTATGAACTTTACTTGAATTTATCACAGGTGATACCTCAAATGTTCTTTTTAACAAATGAAAGAAATGAGTAATATCACCTGTGATACATAAAGAAATAAATGATATCTGTAGTTTCTTATACTTATCACTTGTGATATTTTCAAAAACGGAGAGCAAGTTTTCAACAACCAACGTGTAGGATCAATGAGAATGAATGTCCAATCACTAGCACCAGGATTGAAAATTGAAACTCCTGTGATCGACACATTTGCTTCAATCCTAAATTACGAAGAATGGGAATCAGAGAAAGAGATTTAAAGGAATTACTTTTATACATCAATGATGGTAAGATAAATTTAATTTAAAATTAATGTATTATAATTGAATGTATTTATGTATTAACTTAATTAAACTTGTTTTTAATTATCAAGCAGCTGCCGGGAATAATACAGGATAATCAAGAATGCATGCTTACCAAGATAGATAAAAAATACAATGAGTTTTCAAAGATGATTGCAATTCAGATGGAAGACGATATAAGCAAGCTACAATTTGAAGACGTTAACTTGGTATATAATATGACTTTTGTAAATTAATCAACGAACTTAGTCTATTATTTTAAAACTTACATCATTTTTGTTAGGAATACAAATATTCATGTGAAGACTCGGTCACCCCGAGTATCTGTTAGTATTAACTAGCTCGTAGGATTATTAGTAATATTAGTAATAGTTTAGTTATTAAAGTAATTGTGGAGTGGGTCGGGTCTTTACCCTCTGTCAGCTCACTCCACAGCCCTCTCAGGGCACCTATGCATGTACTATATAAAGCCCTTCCCACACAAGGGAAGGGTTGGACCTTTGATCCGTGTGTGAGTATATATATAAATATAGTATCGGATGCACGTGATACACGAGATTCAACAAGTCAAGCCTTTAGGGAAAAGACCAACTTGTAAAACCCGTGAATGTGATATGTGTTTGATTAAATATCCTACAACTACGGGAAGCATAGATAGGCTAAGGAAAACTTAAACATATACATCTACAAAGCAGAATTAAGCACAAACTAATTAAACTAGAAAACGCGAATCGGGAAATCTAAACACGAGCATAAACGTCAAATCTAAGAAATACTAACTCTACGGGTGCCAAACTATTTTCCCTAAATCCTAAATGACAAAAGAAAATTTAAAAAAAAAGAATTTTATTTTTCTGACTTTTAAATTATTTATTATGAATTAAAAACGATTTAAACTAAATTAAATTCAGAAAAATATCAAATGAAAAGTAAAAATTATAAAAAATTACCAGAAATTAAATTACACTAAAACTAATCTATGAAAAATATTTGAACAGAAAAAACACTAGAAATAAGCTATGAAATAAGCGGAAAAGCAGTTTAGGATAAAAGGGTGAGAAAGGTATAAGAATAAAATAAGGAAGATAATGCACCAAGCAGAACTTGGTGCATTGCTAAGGGTGTGTGTGCTTGAGCTAAGTGTCCCAGGTTCGAATCCCACTCACACCCATTTTTTTGTTTTTCATTTTTTTTATTTTTCTTTTTGGAAACTGATTCAATGAGTTAAATAAGCTAATGTAAAACTGACAACCTTTTTTAACCTAACAAATGCTCAGAATAAGCTCATTTTATCTGATCAGTGGGCAAGAAGAAAAAAAAGAGAACAAGCTAAAGCTACTATCTAAAGGGGCTGATTGAGCTATAAAATAAGCTAAGGGGAACTGAAAATTAGCTAATGGACTGACAATGGAACAAAATGAAAAGTAAAATAAGCCATGAACAGAGGGAATAAGCACTGAGCTTCACAAAATAAGCCCAAAAGTCAAAAAGACTGCTGATCTTGCAGGCTGGTTCAGGGCAAAAAGAGGGTTTTTCAAACCCCTAAAAAGCTGTGATAAGCTGACCCTAAAAATTTATAAAAATTGGAAATCACTAGATTAGCAACCCAAGATAAGCTGTGCCAATTTGTGGAACTGAAGAGCTTATATTTAGCTTTTCAAAAATCAAACAACCTAGGCTGCAAATGGGTAAAACACAAAAAATGTGCAGACTTGAGAGTTGGGTAATAAAGTCCTCAATCCTCGATGTATTGACAACAACTCTTAAGTATAAACTTAATGAACTGGAATGCACTTTAAAACACAAAGATGAGCACACAAAACTGCTTATCTCTAAGATAAGCAGTTGTGAGCAGATAGTTGCCTATAAACTAGCAATTTCAACAATACCCTATCAAAAGCTCTAAATTAGCTCAAAAACCAAACAAACAGATTGAATCAGGTATTTTAAGCAAGATTAAAACTTTCACAATGGCACTTGAACAGTAAATAAGCACATGAAACTGACAACAATTAAAACATAAACTTGAATTAATATTAAGAAGAGTAAATTACAATTCTGAAAATGTAAATAAGCTTAAAAATACAAAGTACCTTAAAAAAAATAAGCTAAAACCTGCCTATCTAAGGCTTACATATGACCTATTTATACTAAACTAAGAAAACTAAGGGTCTTCCTCGTTTGTGTTTCTTTTGTGAGATAAAACAGCATAGGATGCTTCTTGTGCTTTTTGGGAGAAAATCCCAGCCCTTGGTTTAAAGTTGGAGTCATCTCAGCCCTAGATATAATTTTGGCACCCAAAAGGTCACACGGATTGGTGACATGGAGGAGGGGGAGTGAGAGGTAAGAAGGGTAGGGTGGCTGGTAGGTTATGGGGAGTGGGAGAGGAGACAATCTTGTCTCACAAAGATACGGTGATGGGATAAGGTATGGAGTTTTGACGGGTTTTCTGGGAAAGAAGAAAAGAGGTGAGGTAGTTTGACCTAGGTCAGACTTTGTGTTTAGTTAAAACACAAAGGCCGGGTTTGGGGTTTTAGACAATGGGCTTTTATTTTTGTTTTGGGCTTGTGGGGATGTTGGGTTAGGATAAAGGATAAAGGGTTTGGTTGGGTTTGTTTTTAGTTTAGGATAAAAAGTGAATTAGGTTTAACTTTAGGGGCCAATCTTGTAAAGTCTGAAAATCCAGGGACCATGGCAGCCAACTTTGAAAATTAATTTCCAAGGATCATTTGTGTTGTTTTGGTATTTTGGATGTTGACTTTGACTTTTGACTTTGACTCCTGTCTTCACTTGATCAAATGCACACTTGTTGTCGAGTCGATCCAAAAATGCTCGTTTTTGCTCTGTCTTCAATCCTTTGTACCTGAAACACATAAAAACACAAACCAAGGATATCTGCAGTAATATTTGGGTGTTTTTGGTCATTTTTGTGTCAAATATGGGTATAAAATGATGAGTATTTACACACTCATCAATCCCCCACACTAAACTATTGCTAGTCCCTAGCAATCCGATCATATGAAGTAATGAAAGGATCAAAAGAATACCAAGTATACCCCGTTTCGACTTTTTATTAAATGCAAGAAATTTAAACTTAGAACAAAAATAGATAACATGCTTGATTTTCAAAAATGGTATCATGGAACGGGATTCACACAAAATGGGTGTCTCCAGGGAATTGTAATCGTCATCCTCTTTTTTATACTCCCAACTAAGCTTAAACTCAATGTGCAAATGCTTTAGTAAAATGCTAACACTACTTATACTAATAATCTATGTAAGTCGAGACTTAACTTTTCACTCCCACATTTATTTAAGTTAGGTGAATGTGCTTGATTTTCAAAATTTTGATCACAAAAATCGACGTTTATATAAAATTTTGACTAATACTAGTTGAAAGATAGATTTAAAATTCACAACAAGCAAGTTTCAAAACTTTATTGCATTTTGCAATATCATTCCATTTTATTTTATTTTATTTTTTTCTTTTCATTTTTTCATCATTTTTTTTTTACTTGTGCAACATAAACTAACGGTGTTTCACGGGAACCAAGACCTTACACCTTCCTGGAATAAAGGATCCAAGGGCCGTTACAACGGAGAGTTCCAAGACTCTAAACATTCCTGAAATGAGGATCCAAGGGTGTTAAACCAAGACCTCACACATTCCTGAATTAGAGGTCCAAGGGCCGGTGCAAGAGGGTAGCCAAGACCTAAACGCCTTCCGGAAATAAGGATCCAAGGGCCGATCTTGAACCGTAGCTTTTTAGCACATTTATTTATTACTTAACTTTTGGCAACTTTCAAGCAACGTCTCACTTTCATTTTGCATTATTATGACATATGCTTGTTCCGAATTTTAAATAAAGCCTTGAACTAGTATTTTTTACAATCGTATGAAAAAATGATTTTGTGTGTTCAAAAGTTTGAAAATAAGCACTTATTAAATCAGATTAGTTTTCTCCTGGGAGGAAAAGCCATAGATTACTTATATAAGCTCTAAAGAAAAACACCTATTTTACGCTTAGCATTTTCATTTGCACACATCGTAAAACCTTAGTCTAAACGTTAAGGAAGCAGCCAGATCAACACTCTGGCAGAGTCGGGATTCCATTTGTTCTAACCTAATCAAGACTAAACACTTCTTTTTTATTGCAATTTTTTATCTAAAAACGAAAAAATTTTAAAATTTTTGTCTAAACGGGGTACTAGGGCACTAGAAGGTACATAAGTGACAAAATTCGTGAGAATTCCCCCCCACACTTAGAATTGAATATTGCCCTCAATATTTAAAGTACCGACTATTATGCCGCCACATAGAACGTAAAAAGGTAATACTAATAGCCAAGTGTGGAAAAGAAATCTCCATTTTTCACAAAAAAGGTTGAAAAGATATCCCTAGATAAACGTTAGTAAAAAGATAGGATATTGGGCGGCTGGATTGAAAACAGGCGCATCAATCATCACGATCTCAGGGAAACCTGAAAATAAGAGCAAACAACACACAAAAGCACAGCACAGCAGAGGAATTCCCCCACACTTAGTGTTAGAAAATAGAGAGAAGTCAGAAACATGGGTTGTCACCCATGTGGTGCTAATGTTTTTGTTAACTGAGTCACTAGCTTGACTCGACCCTGAATTCATTGGTTCATGTGGAAGCAAGTGGAAGAAACAATCTCCATCGGACTTTCATTCAATGTTTTTGGATAAACATTTGAACATAAGAAAGTTCTACACCGACGAGATACCCACGGTATTTTAATACTAGAAACTATTAGGGACGATACCGGGGTCAAAGATAGTGTCCTCATTCCCGTAGGAGAAAAGGGAAAGAGAAATCACACCATATGTGACGAAGAGAAGCAAGATTTTTATGACTATCATAAAAAACTCTTCATCATTAAAAGCAATGTCGTCTTCAACGGGAGGGAGGGTCGGGATGAAATCTTCAAGAACTAAATTCTTATGATCAATAACACCTCCCCCCACACTAGAGTCATTCTCAATCTTGAAATAAAAATGATCAAATTCCGGCTGAGAGAGTTCACCGGAGAACTCTTCAAAGATAACCAGATCATTTTTATCAAAGAGAAATGAGTCATACTCGGGAAGAGAGATAGAAGCATGAGAAGTGGTACTGCCACTACTCGTCTCTTCTAAAAGATCAGTATCAAAAGAAAAGGCTTCATAAGCCGGGAGAGAAAAATCAGAATGAGAAGTGGGATTGCCACTACTCTCTTCAGCCGTATCAAAGATAAAACTTTCATATTTGGGAAAAAGATCCTCGAGCTTGAGCTCCGAAGGATCTGACGGCTTATCTTCAAAAATAACTTTCTTCGGGGGGAGGGAAAATAATGGTTCATCAAACATCATTTTTTCTAATAACGGAGCATCTCCCCCCGGATCACCATCGGGCTCAACAATTTCCGGCAAAATTCGAGCATCAAATAAGAACATCTCGAGCTCTTCCATAGAGATATCACTTCTCTCAATCGGAGGAGAAGGATGGGAAGAGTCGGAAACAATCTCAATACGACAAACCGATTTCGGAGATGGGACAAGTGGTGTGCTCTTAGAGCTAGCAATTTTCACCACTTCCGTTGTGGTCTCCGATTCTTGTTCATCATAATCAAGAATACTCTTAACTTCCCCAGCACATTTCTCAAACCATTTTCTTGTGCCAGGGGTAATTTTCATAGCTTTGAGCTCAGCACGTTTATTTGAAGTACTCTTAACCTCAAATCTTGAAAGTATCGAATCACTTCTTTTGGAAGCAATTATGAGATCAGATTTTTGATTCACCGTAGCAACATTGCATTTGGTTAGAGGTTTAGAGTCTTGATTTATGTTAAACGTGACTTCTTCATTTTCAACACGAATGGTTAACTCTTCAGCATATACATCAATGAGAGCACGACTCATTCTTAAGAAAGCTCTCCCCAAAATGAGGGGAACTCTAGGATCGGCATCAAAGTCTACCACAACAAAATCAGTAGGAAAGTGGAACTTTCCTACTTTCACAACAACATCCTCGGCTATTCCAAGCGGATGAGTTACAGTACGGTCCGCTAGCTCGAGTGTCATGCAAGTAGATGTAAGCTTCGGAAGAGATAATTTCTTCCATACCGAGAGTGGCATAAGGTTAATGCTTGCGCCAAGATCGGCCAAGGTTGAGCACTGAACCATCCCCGAGAAATCACATGGGATTAAAAACTTGTCGGGGTCTCCGAGCTTTTCGGGAAGCTTCTTGAGGAGAACCGCCGAGCATTGCTCATTAAGCGGGGTCTTTGCCATCTCAGACAACTTATCCTTGTTTCTTAGTAAACTTTTGAGTGTAGATGCAAATTTGGGCATAAGAACGAGAGCATCTGCGAAGCTTATGTCAAAATGCAACTCATTGAATATTTTAAAAAATTTCTCCATTTGTTGATTGGTTTTATCATGGAGCTTTTGTTCATTAAGCCTTGAAGGATATGGAATCGAAGGCTTTGGATTTGTCTTCGGAACATCGGGTTCCGGAAATGGAGTTTGGACGACCGGAGGTTGGACATGTGCGGTACTTCATGGGCTTGAGAAGTGCACCTTGTCCGTTGTCACCTCGGTATCTCGATTCATTTCCCTCGGTGGAGGGGGCATAGGAGTCGAGGGTCCATTATGCGTCTTACCACTTCGAGTGGTAACGGCTTTCAACTCAGCATTAGGATTAGGAATGGTATTGCTCGGAAGTCCTCCGGAAGATGAAGAAGCTTGGTTCATGTTCATATTCATGTTCATGAAACTGCTCATCATATTCTTCAACTCATTTGTTTGACGAGACATAGTAGTATCAATTTCCTTCCTCAGCTCGATTTTCATGTTATTGATTTGAGTTTGCATAGAACGAATGCTTGACTCAGTAATTTTCATGAAGTCATTTGTCAAAGGAGCTTGAGGAGGTTGTTGATAAACTTGTTGAGTTGGAGGTTGGTTGAAATTGTTGCGGTTTTGATTGAAATTTTGAGAATTGTTAAAGTTTTGACATTGATTTTGAACAAAGCGGTTTTGATTATTTTGATTTTGCACGGGTGGAAAACCAGGTGGTACCATAGCATTCGGTGCTCGGTAATGAGTTTCCGCTTGCGGTCGGTATTGATTGTAATTTACGGCTGCTACGGGAGCTTGGTAAAAAGAAGCATCGGTTGCTTGACAATCATAATACGCATGCGGGCCACCACAAGTTTCACACACTTTGTTTAAGGCTTTGATTTGTTCCGGTTTGTGAATTTCACTCTTAATTTCTTTCACTTCCTTCATCATGCAACGAATTACGTCCGTTAGAGCGGCTAACGGTGTGGTTAACTCGGATGAGTTACCGGATGAAGAAGCGGGAGTGATAGGAACATTCACTTTGTTTCGTGAAATAGGGACTTTAGATTTATTCTCACAAATTTCAAGCACATCTTTGGGTCGACAATTCAAGATATTGCCACCGGCGGCTGCATTAAGCGAATCTTGATCGTTTCCATTCAACCCATTATAAAATGTGTTGATTTGTTGCAACTCCGTGAAATCATGATGCGGGCATTTTCTGAGAAGATCCTTGAATCGTTCCCATGCCTCTCCGAAGTTCTCATCGAAACTTTGACGAAATCCAGAAATTTCATTTTTAAGATTAGTCGTCTTTGATGGAGGAAAGAAATAATTGACAAATTTTTGAACTAAATCTTCCCCAGTTTCAATGGTTCGAGGGCTTCTTTTTCAAGCCAAATCCGGGCTGCCCCTTCGAGTGAAAAGGGAAATGACAAAAAATTTGATAACTGTTTGCGGCACATCCTTGTAATTGATGGTCGAGGTTAACTTGTTGAACCAACGGATGTGTGCATACGGATCTTCTCGTTCAAACCCGTGGAATTGATTTGTAGACACGAGTTGAATCAAATGTGTCTTCAATTCGAAATGATCAGAATTGATTGGCGGTAAAACGATGGCATCTCCGTAACCCTCGGTGGGTGCTTGGAGCATTTCGGCCATTGTTCGATTGTCTGCCATTTTATCAATGGGAATAGTACGAATCTCGGGTTCGACTATTCGGGCAGCACGTCTACGAGAACGTCTTTTTGGAATTGTGGTGAGATCACGAAGAGGACTCGTAGATCTAGAAGAACGAGTGCGCATGCACTAACAAAAACAATTCAATTAAAACAAGACCGAAGCAAAACACAAGTGAACTTAAACCTTAAATCAAACAAGCGTACGGTAGCTCTTTGAAAGAAAAACGCACAGAGTGGCGGAGGAGCAAAGGTGGGCAATAAATGCCTCTTAAAAACCCGCTCCTTTCGGTCTGCAATTTAATGTCAAGACCATCCTAGAACCTCCGTTATAGTTTGTTAATCAATCAAAGGTGAGCCGAATTCGCAAGCGACACAAAGGCAAGTTTTAAATCTTTTGTTTGGGAACTTATTATGATAATATTCCAATTTGAGGAATATTATATTGAGATTGCTTTTAATCATTTATTTAACACAAGAAAACGGAAAATGTTTTTGTATTTTTGTTTTTTATATGATAATATATATACAAAAGAAAAGAAAAATATTTTTGTTTTTTATAATTTTATGAAAGCGATAACTTCAATAAGAAGGATCTCAAGTCACTAATCGTTTAAACCTTAAACGATATTGTCGCAACACAACCTCCCCAGCAACGGTGCCAAAATTTTGATCCGTGTGTAAGTATATATATATAAATATAGTATCGGATGCACGTGATACACGAGATTCAACAAGTCAAGCCTTTAGGGAAAAGACCAACTTGTAAAACCCGTGAATGTGATATGTGTGATACCGGGCAAGTGATCACCCGGGTCATGTCCCAACGAGGTGTGAATGGAGGATATCGTTTTAGGTTCGGAATTAAAGTGCTTGATGATTGGAAAGAGATTTTGGTGTTTGATTAAATATCCTACAACTACGGGAAGCATAGATAGGCTAAGGAAAACTTAAACATATACATCTACAAAGCAGAATTAAGCACAAACTAATTAAACTAAAAACGCGAATCAGGAAATCTAAACACGAGCGTAAACGTCAAATCTAAGAAATACTAACTCTACGGGTGCCAAATTATTTTTCCTAAATCCTAAATGACAAAAGAAAATTAAAAAAAAAAAGAATTTTATTTTTCTGACTTTTAAATTATTTATTATGAATTAAAAACGATTTAAACTAAATTAAATTCGGAAAAATATCAAATGAAAAGTAAAAATTATAAAAAATTACCAGAAATTAAATTACACTAAAGCTAATCTATGAAAAATATTTGAACAGAAAAAACACTAGAAATAAGCTATGAAATAAGCGGAAAAGCAGTTTAAGCTAAAAGGGTGAGAAAGGTATAAGAATAAAATAAGGAAGATAATGCACCAAGCAGAACTTGGTGCATTGGTAAGGGTGTGTGTGCTTGAGCTAAGGGTCTCAGGTTCGAATCCCACTCACACCCATTTTTTTGTTTTTCATTTTTTTTTATTTTTCTTTTTGGAACTGATTCAATGAGTTAAATAAGCTAATGTAAAACTGACAACCTTTTTTAACCTAACAAATGCTCAGAATAAGCTCATTTTATCTGATCAGTGGGCAAGAAGAAAAAAAAGAGAACAAGCTAAAGCTACTATCTAAGGGGGCTGATTGAGCTATAAAATAAGCTAAGGGGAACTGAAAATTAGCTAATGGACTGAAAATGGAATAAAATGAAAAGTAAAATAAGTCATGAACAGAGGGAATAAGCACTGAGCTTCACAAAATAAGCCCAAAAGTCAAAAAGACTGCTGATCTTGCAGGCTGGTTCAGGGCAAAAAGAGGGTTTTTCAAACCCCTAAAAAGCTGTGATAAGCTGACCTTAAAAATTTATAAAAATTCGAAATCACTAGATTAGCAACCCAAGATCAGCTGTGCCAATTTGTGGAACTGAAGAGCTTATATTTAGCTTTTCAAAAGTCAAACAACCTAGGCTGCAAATGGGTAAAACACAAAAAATGTGCAGACTTGAGAGTTGGGTAATAAAGTCCTCAATCCTTGATGTATTGACAACAACTCTTAAGCATAAACTTAATGAACTGGAATGCACTTAAAAACACAAAGATGAGCACACAAAACTGCTTATCTCTAAGATAAGCAGTTGTGAGCAGATAGTTGCCTATAAACTAGCAATTTCAACAATATCCTATCAAAAGCTCTAAATTAGCTCAAAAACCAAACAAACAGATTGAATCAGGTATTTTAAGCAAGATTAAAACTTTCACAATGGCACTTGAACAGTAAATAAGCACATGAAACTGACAACAATTAAAACATAAACTTGAATTAATATTAAGAAGACTAAATTACAATTCTGAAAATGTAAATAAGCTTAAAAATACAAAGTACCTTAGAAAAAATATGCTAAGACCTGCCTATCTAAGGATTACATATGACCTATTTATACTAAAGTAAGAAAACTAAGGGTCTTCCTCGTTTGTGTTTCTTTTGTAAGATAAAACAACATAGGATGCTTCTTGTGCTTTTTGGGAGCAAATCCCAGCCCTTGGTTTATAGTTGGAGTCATCACAGCCCTAGATATAATTTTGGCGCCCAAAAGGTCACACGGATTGGTGACATGGAGGAGGGGGTGAGAGGTAAGAAGGGTAGGGTGGCTGGTAGGTTATGGGGAGTGGGAGAGGAGACAATCTTGTCTCACAAAGGTACGGTGATGGGATAAGGTATGGAGTTTTGACGGGTTTTCGGCGGGAAATGGGAAAAGAAGAAAAGAGGTGAGGTAGTTTGACCTAGGTCAGACTTTGTGTTTAGTTAAAACACAAAGGCCGGGTTTGGGGTTTTAGACAATGGGCTTTTATTTTTGTTTTGGGCTTGTGGGGATGTTGGGTTAGGATAAAGGATAAAGGGTTTGGTTGGGTTTGTTTTTAGTTTAGGATAAAAAGTGAATTAGGTTTAACTTTAGGGGCCAATCTTGTAAAGTCTGAAAATCCAGGGACCATGGCAGCCAACTTTGAAAATTAATTTCCAAGGATCATTAGTGTTGTTTTGGTATTTTGGATGTTGACTTTGACTTCTGTCTTCACTTGATCAAATGCACACTTGTTGTAGAGTCGATCCAAAAATGTCCGTTTTCAATCCTTTGTACCTGAAACACATAAAAACACAAACCAAGGATATCTGTAGTAATATTTGGGTGTTTTTGGTCATTTTTGTGTCTTTTATGGGTGTAAAATGATGAGTATTTACACACTCATCAGAAGGGTTGGACCTTTCATTCTTTCTAATCTAACATCTCACTTTCTCTCTATAAAAGGTTTCACTCTCTTTATCTCTCTCACTAGAATCGAACTAGTAATCACAAGATCCATACGGTTTATGTTCATGAATATCCTACAATTGGTATCAAGAGCCTTGTTTTGATCTTTTGGTGTGTGGGTATTCAGATTTTCTTGATTGGATTTGTGGTTGTTCTCTGGTTCGAATAGAAAAATAAGAAAACATCTCGATTTGATCTATGTTTGTGCTTTGATTCGAAAAAGTGTTGTACTTTTATGTTTAGAATAATAGGAATAGCTTGCTTTGATGATTGGTTAGCTTATTAAATAAGCTTAGTGGTTATTTTGGGCTTATTCGGGTTCTAGAAGTATTTTTTTCTTGGCTGTGATTTGAGTCTCGTTTCAAATTTCTTGGTTGCGATTTGAGTGTTTCGTGGTTGCAATTTGGTATATTTTTGCAGTTGTGATTTGACGTTTCACCCAAAAGGGGAAAAAGACAAAATTGCATGATAATGACACTTTTTTCTGGTTGTGGTTGCGATTTGACTCTGCGATTTGAATCTGCGATTTGTTCAAAGTTGCGATTTGAGCAGTTGAGATTTGGCTTTTGCGATTTGAGTGTCTGCGATTTGATTAGCTGCGATTTGACTAGTTGCGATTTGATTAGTAGCGAGTTGACAAGTTGCGATTTGACTAGTTGCGATTTGACTGATTGCGATTTGACCAGTTGCGATTTGACATTGCGAGTTGATACTTGCGATTTGACTAATTGCGATTTGGTTAGTTGCGATTTGACTTATTGCGATTTGGTTAGTTGCGATTTGACTTGTTGCGATTTGATTAATTGCGATTTGACTTGTTGCGGTTTGACCAAAGTTGACTTTTTATGTCAAAACTTCAAACGACTATAACTTTTGAACCGTAACTCCGTTTTTAGCGAAATACCTGTCAAAACGACCGGAACAGCCTGACTATAGTGAGATTATATCGCAAAGTTGTGAAACGGATTTTTCGAGGCCCAAATCCCTTCCGGAATGAAGTTATTGAGGTTTTAAGTTTTCAGAACAAAATTTCACAATAACAACTTGCATCAACCAAACCAAATCACAACTAAACAACATATCACCTAGTTTATCAAACGATCATCACTCCTAACACACAATCACTAATCATTGTACCGATCCAATAGCTATCATAACACATTTAAGTTGTCATTATCACTTCACGGTTTATTCTTGATTTTTTTAAAATCTCGCGAAAGAATCTATTTCTCGGTTTAAATCATAGAATTGTAAAATCCCGTGCACGTTTACATCATGTCTACTACTTCAGATTCCTTCATATCTGAGGTACTCAAGTTGTACGACACGTATGATAAACAAAAGACTTCCAATTTTGTACAACAAATAAACGTGTGTGATTATGATAATGCTAATATGGAATTATTGTGCTCGAATCCTCAAGAGAAAGAGTTTCATCAGTCACTAAAGCTCCTAATGCAAAGGAAAGTTGCATAGAATGCTTTCGACTACGTCATTCACATCTCATGGTTCTCTCAGAAAGACCTGGATCCATGGGAGGATTCGAACGAGCATTTGCATCACTCTTTGGTCAAGTTGTTCAGACTTTCATAGGCACTATGTTCTTGAACTTAGATCAACTAGAACAACAACTTGACAAAGAAGAATTTCATGAAATTGGATCCATGGCTGCTCTTCGGGTGATCAACAAACAACTTCAATTGTTCATCAATTCACAATACACTTGGGATTATGACAGTCAAATGACAGAAAAGTGTTTTACTGATTACACTGGAATTGAAGTTAACATGTTCAGAGAAACATTACTCCAACACATGGGTAGTGTTAAGAAGTACATTGAGGAAAGAGCACAACATAAACAAAAGTATGACATCAAGATGAATGAAAGTTGGATGCAATCAAGTGAGATTAAGGTTGATTCGAGTAAAGCACTGGGTACTAGTTCAGTTGTCACAGAATGCAGTGGGACAAAGTCAGAAAAGCATGATACAAGCAGCAGTTATGTGACTCATATCACACATGGTGTGGATGCTGATATCAGACCAGTAAATGACCAAGTGCCATTTGCTGAGGTACATTTAACTGTTCAACATAATGTCCTTGCTAGTGAACAACAACATTCTGATCAATCTAAACCTGTTTATGACACATATCTGTTGGAAAAGGCTGATAGCAATACCACTCCTGATTCAACAAATATGAGTCATAAGGGGGGAGAAATTGACCAGGATGTTAAACATGATCAAGTTATAAGTCCTTTGGTTAAGGCTGAGCTTTTCAAAACGAATGATATGGTTGAAAAAGAAGTTTATAATGAACTTTCAAGCAGATTCTTACAACTTGAAAAACATTGTATTTCACTTGAAATATCAATACAACAAAAGGAAGACAGTCTTCAAACTAACAAACCATGTAATAATCCGGAATTTCCTTAATTTCGTGATTTTTTTGAGATAAACGATTTGAAAGCTCAGCTACAAGCCAAAAACTTAACGATCAAAAATTTGAAAACTCGAATTAATATGCATGAGAAAAGTAATGAAGCCAAGTTTAAACATGACATTGATGCAACTGAAATAAGAAACATCGAATTGGAACTTAAAGTTGCTAAATTACTTAAGGAAAATGATACTTTGAAAAAACATTACAAAGACCAGTATGATTCTATCAAAGAAACAAGAACTAAGACTACAGAACAAACAACTTCTTTGAATGCAAAAAATGATGAATTCAAAGCTCAACTTCATGAAAAGGGTTTTGCAATTGTAGCGTTGAAAAACGAGTTAAGAAAATTGACAGGAAATGGTGTGAACACTAAGTTTGCAAAACCATCAATCTTGGGGAAACCACCACTTAGAAACCAATCAGTTGTTAGACAACCGACTGCGTTTAGATCTGAACGACCAAAATCCTCAAAACCACGGTTTGCCTCCCAAGTTGATTCGAAACAAGTTTTGTCAAAACTAGTTACTTCACAGTCTAGACCTAAGGAAAAGGACTATACGCTTGCAAAACCTCATCATATGAGTGCCTCCAGTTCTTCTAGGATTAGTTCAAAGCGTGTGTCATTTGTGACACCAAAGGAACATGTTAGACATAAAAACAGTGTTCAGAATCACAACCTAGAGGATGCTTAGAAAAACACACATGAAAAGACTAGGAATTTGCCTATTTCTAAGAGTAGTTGCGTATCGATTAAAGCGATTCCCGTAGCAAATCACTCTAATAATTCTAGGTTTTTTTTTGAATCCAAACACTCTGTTTGCTCAACTTGTCAGAAATGTGTTTTTAATGCAAACCATGATGATTGTATAACAAAGTTCCTGAAGGAAGTGAATGCTCATGCTAAGGTTCAATCCTCTAAGACTAGAAACAAGAACAAGCGCGTAGAACCAAAGAGTTATACTCAAAAACCTGGTAGGCAGATTGCTGTAGGACAAAGGTCTTCTCTCAACAAGTCTTCCACTGTACATGAGAAACCAAACACTCCTAGATCTTTCCTTAGGTGGATACCGACGAGTAGAATTTTTAAGATTGTTGGTCTTAGATGGATACCTATTAGAAAGATGTTCACTGAGTGCACAACCAAGGTTGACAGTGAAACCCCAAATGGTCTAGATGCTGATATCACTAACTGATAACGCTCAAATCTAACATGTTTTAGTCGCGTTATTTCTATATTTATGCATTGTATTCGGTTGAATTTATGAACTTATTATGCTTAAAAAGTGCAAAAGATGTATTTTAGTTCAGGTGCGATCAAGTTCAAGGAAAAGCTTAAAAGATGTGGAAAAGTTGTCAAATCAAGAGCTTATGCACAAATGTAGGAATCATCTCACAAGAAAAGCTTTGGAAGGATTGATAAAGATGGAGAATCAAGATTACAATGGTTTTTAAGTTGAAGAAAAGTTCATGAAAAGATAAATGTTAGAGATCATATTCTAAACCCTAGGTTTCTATCTCAAACCTAAGGTTTAAGAAGTCACTTCCATGCCTAAGGTTTAGTATCCAAACCTTAGGTCCAGCAATATTAAAGACTTCTAAGTTGCATTAAAAGAAAGAGTTAAGTGTCATTACTCATCTATTAACTCAACTCCAACATTATGACACTTGGAGCCCAAGATGTATGCTTGTTGGCCAAGGGTAATCTCCCTATATACATAGAAAAAAAAGAAGACAATACACAATCAACTACAACAAAAATCTGTCACCATTTTCTCTTGCATTTGGGGCGACAAGAGGAAGAAAAATGCAGAAAAAGGAAGCTAAACTCGTACCAATCATAACTTCAATTACGCAAGGATCATTGTTGATCATTTCACAAGTGTTCTTCATTACTTGTAATCATCATTACAACATTTTGTAAGACTATTCAATCATGTTTACTAGTGATAAATTTCTTATGGTTATTACTTTGTTTACCATGAGTGGCTAAGTGCCTTATGCACTTGCCTAGATGATGTTTGATTTATGATTTATTTGATTGATTATGACTTATTGGTTCTAACACAAAAGAAAAGTTAACACTAAGAACGAATTGTGCTATCTTGAGTTTTCTCCACCAAAGAGTTGTTAAGTTTGGGTAATTTCTAATAATGTATTGGGTTGAAAAAGACATTGTTAGTAAATTAATTGTAAACCTTTGTCTATGAGGGTTCTACCTTATGTATTGACCATTTCATAAGAAACTTAATTTAACTTGGAAAACTAAATAGTGTGGTTGTTAATTATTTGTGAAACGAAAGAGAATCGGGTAATTGAGTTGTGTTAATCTTGGATTGATCAATTTTGAAATATTGTTTTTTATAATCTCTAAATCTTGACGAGGATTGAAAGTGTGGGAAACAATATAATTAGTACACCACTAATCGAATTAGAACACCATCTAATTTGTTGATCATAATCAAATGGAACCAATGTCATAATCATGTCAAAGGAATTGTGCAAACTAGTCTAGGCAAGTGTAGTCTTTTAATTATTGAATTTAAATCATTTTCATTTGCTTGCTAATTAGAATCGATAAGTTGGATTGCTATTTATTCACAAAAATTTCACATCATACAAACAAAACAAATCCTAGTGAACGACCTCGGCTTACCTCAATTATCTCTTACTACACACGGACGAGTATACTTGCTCGTATGTGTTTCGTTTGAATCATTGGTAAATCGTGTTAAAAATTTTAAAACTTGTACTCCTAACGGGTATATCCCTTGAAACACATCAAGTTTTTGGCGCCGTTGCCGGGGATTTGATCTCGTTTGTGTGAGTTTTTGCTTATAATTCATTAGCTCTAATTCTACTAGTATTGATACTCTTTAGCGTATTCTTTAGGTTCTTAAAAAAAATAAAATACTTTCACTCCCAAACCGCCGGTATAAACACAAACCGGGCGGTTTGAACCCTTCTGTTTGCCCAAACCGCCGGTATCGCTCGTATAATTTTTTTTCTTAAGTCCCAAACCGGCCGGTTTGAGCTTTCTGTCCAAATTTCTTTTTCGCAACTCGACCAAACCGCCGGTTTCACTTTCAAACCGCCGGCTTGGCCCTTTTTTTCTTAAAAAAAAAAAAAATAGTTTTTAAATCCTTTTCGATAGGCTCGTTTTTCTCGTGTATGACCACTCGTTCTTCTAACGAAGAATTAAGTTCACCATTGTCTAATCCCGAACGTTTATTTCGCAAAAAAGAAAAATCCATTCATTCCACCCGATCAAAGAATTCCAAAAACCGTTAATCCACCATTTGAAAACCTTTTCGAAGTTCATCCAATCGTTAATCTTTTTCAAGAATTACCATTTCCAATGGCTGACGATCAACCCATGTGGGATACTAATAGGGTTGTAGCTCCTACACCCGAAGCCGCAATTATTCCCGTGAATCTAGGAGAAAAGTTTACTATCAAAGGTCATCATCTCTCGATGATTAAAGACAACCAATTTGATGGTAGAGTTAAATCTGATCCACATAAACATATCGCCGATTTCCTTGAAATTTGTGTCATGTTTCATTATGGAACTACCGATCCAGATTCAATCCGACTTAAACTTTTTCCATCATCTCTCACCGGAGAAGCGAAAATTTGGTATAATGAATTAAGCCCCGGAGTGATCACAACTTGGGACCAAATGAGAAGAGCGTTTGTTGGACGTTTCTTTCCACCAGCCATGTTTGATCGTCTCTTGGGTGAAATTCGTAGTTTTACTCAAAAAGAAGGAGAAAATCTTGTTGAAGCTTGGCTTCGAATGAAAAACATGCTCCGTAGTTGTCATGGGCATGGATTGTCTCGTGGTAATATTATCCAAATCTTTTACCATGGTCTTGATGACGCAACTCAAGGCATACTTGATGCCGGAGGAATTTTCCTTTATAAGACTCCTAATGAAGCTTACAATTTACTAGAAGACCGTGTACTTCTTAAGCATGATTGGTCTAAAGATGCCAAAACTAAACCTCAACGAAAATCGGTTGCATTTGCCGAACCGACAAATGAAAATTCCAAAATCTTGGATATGATGAAAGAGTTTACCTCTAAAATTGATTCCAAATTCGAAAGTATCCAAAAAGAAATCAAAGAAATACGTGAGGGATGTACTCATTGTGGTGGAAATCACTCCTCATCCGAGTGTGATGATAAACCCATGGGAGGTCCCGAAGCAGAAGCTAATTATGTTTCTGGAGGATATCGAGGAGGAGGATATCGTGGAAACTACTACGGTAGGAATTCTCGAGATTGGCAAGATCGTCCACCAAGGGATGATAATCGTTCCCAAACTCGTGATGAAACCGTCAGACATCTTTTCATGATGAAAATCGTTCTCGTGAAACAAAAAATGAAGAATCCGAATTCGAAAAAACCATGCGTGAATTTGTGCATGCTCAAAAACAAATGAACGAATTCATGAAAAATCAATTCTTTATGCTCAAAAGCAAGGTTGAGCAAGGTCAAAAGAATCATCAAGCTTCTATCCAAGATCTTGAGACCAAATTTGGTCGTCTTTCTGATCAACTCGCTGCAAGATCATCCGGTACCTTGCCAAGCAATACGTAAACCAATCCGAAACCATCATCATCTGGAAGTTATCGTCCACCTCAAACAAGAAATGAGCAGGTGAATGCTGTATATACTCGTAGTGGTCTATCTTATGATCCACCACCCAACCCAACCCAAACAACTCCTGTTGTCCAAAATGATAGTGAGGATGAAGTAGAAGAAGAATCTAAAGAAAATGAACCAAATTCTACACCAGTTGTTAAATCCACTCCAACACTCAAACCATATAAACCAAGAATTCCATACACTCAACGTTTGAGGAAGGAAAAGATGGAAGAACAATATGGAAAGTTCATTGATTTACTAAAAGAAGTTATAATCAACATTCCTCTTGTTGATGTTCTAGCTGGAATGCCCAATTACGGGAAGTTTTTGAAAGAACTTGTTAATAATAAAAGCAAAATGGAAAACATTTCCGCTACTTTCTTAAATGAAGATTGCTCTGCAATAATTGAGAATAAATTACCAAAGAAACTCGGTGATCCAAGAAGTTTTCTTATTCCATGTACTTTGGGAGATTCAATAACTTGTGATGCTTTAGTCGACCTTGGTTCAAGTATAAATCTTATGCCATACTCGTTGTATGCGAAAATTTCAATCAAAACATTGAAACCAACAAGAATGAGTATACGATTAGCCAACCATACTATCCAGTATCCTGTTGGAGTAGCTGAAAATATGCTTGTTCAAGTTGGGAAATTTGTTTTTCCTGTTGATTTTGTGATCCTTGAGATGGAGGAAGATAGCAAAGTTCCATTAATTCTAGGAAGACCTTTCCTAAATACTGCAGATGCTATCATTCGAGTAAAAAACAAAGAACTCAACCTTGGAGTTAGGGTTGAAAGAATTTCTTTTTCGATTAATCAAGCGATGAAGTATTCTCATGCAAATGATGACACTTGTTATAGCGTTGATGTTATCGATGATATAACAGAAGAAACGTTCGATGAGTTGCTTGATGAAAGAATTAAGATTCATAACACATCTGGACAAATCAGTGATGAAGATCTTGACAGAGAATTCGTTGAATTTATGCAGATTGACACCGAAGAAATTTCGGAGGAAGAAAATACTAACTTTGAAGAGTTGGAATTCAATGATGATATGAGAATCACAACCTCAATTGAGGAACCGCCAGTAGATCTAGTCTTGAAACCTCTCCCTGATCATTTGGAATATGCATTTTTGGAAGGAAATTCTCTTCTTCTAGTTGTCATATCTTCAGAACTTAAACCAGATGAAAAGGAACGACTAGTTTCTATACTCAAAAAGCATAAAGAAGCTTTTGCTTGGAAAACTTCTGATATTCCTGGAATAAGTCCAAACTTTTGCAAACATAAAATAAATCTTGAAACTGATTCTAAACCAGTTGTTCAAAGACAACGAAGACTCAATCTAAATATGAAGGAAGTAGTTAAGAAAGAAATAATCAAACTTCTTGACGCTGGAATTATTTATCCTATTGAGGATAGCTCATGGGTGAGTCCGGTTCACTGTGTTCCTAAGAAAGGAGGAACAACTGTCGTAACTAATGAAATCAATGAACTTGTTCCTACAAGAACTATCACTGGTTGGCGGGTATGCATTGATTATAGAAAATTAAATGATGCCACCAGAAAAGATCATTTTCCATTACCGTTCATGGATCAAATGTTGGAAAGACTTGCGGGGAACAAATACTTTTGTTTTCTCGATGGATTTTCCGGTTACTTTCAAATTCCAATTGATCCAGCTGATCAAGAAAAAACCACATTCACGTGTCCGTTCGGCACATATGCTTATAGGCGTATGCCTTTTGGTCTTTGTAATGCACCAGCAACATTTCAAAGATGCATGATTGCTATTTTTCAAGATATTCTTGAAACCTCCATAGAAGTATTCATGGATGATTTTCATTATTTGGAGACTCATTTGAGTCGTGCCTTTCCAATCTTGATAAAATGCTTGAAAGATGCAAAACTTCTCATCTCGTACTTAATTGGGAAAAATGTCATTTTATGGTGACAGAAGGAATTGTCCTTGGTCACAAGATTTCGAGCAAAGGAATCGAAGTTGACAAAGCGAAAATTGATGCTATTGCTAAGTTACCACCCCCAACCAACGTTAAAGGCGTTAGAAGTTTTTTGGGACACGCGGGATTTTACCGTCGATTCATTAAAGATTTTTCAAAAATATCTCATCCAATGACAAAATTGCTTGAAAAAGATTCAGTCTTTGACTTCAATGAACAGTGCATCAAGGCATTCAAAACAATAAAAAACAAGCTAACAAATGCACCAATTATGGTTTCACCAAATTGGTCGTTGCCATTTGAACTCATGTGCGATGCAAGTGATTATGCTGTTGGAGCAGTATTAGGACAGCGAGATGGTAAACATTTTCGTCCTATATATTTCGCTAGCAAAACCTTGAATAGTGCCCAACAAAACTATACAGTGATTGAAAAAGAACTGTTAGCTGTAGTTTTTGCATTCGACAAGTTTCGTTCCAATCTTGTTTTATCAAAAACAATTGTATTCACCGATCATTCAGCTCTGAAATATCTGTTTGCTAAACAAGATGCAAAACCACGTCTTATCCGATGGATTTTATTTCTTCAAGAGTTTGACATAGAAATCCAGAATAAGAAAGGTGCAGAAAATGTGGCGGCAGATCATTTATCCAGATTAGAAAATCCAAATTTAGAGGAACTCGGTGAAAACGAGATTGATGATTACTTTCCCGACGAAACTCTTATGGAAATTGAAAATGAAGAAGTTCCATGGTTTGCTGATTATGCAAATTATTTAGCTGGAGGAATATTACAAAAAGGTCTATCTCATGCTGAATGTAGTAAATTCTTTGCAGACTTAAAATATTATTTTTGGGATGAACCGTATCTATTCAAAATGTGCCCCGATGGTATAATAAGAAGATGCGTGTATGGTTCCGAAACTCGAAAAATTCTTGATGAATGTCATCACGGCCCAACCGGAGGACATTATGGACCATCCACCACCGCTAAAAAAGTTTTTGATGCGGGATTTTATTGGCCAACAATTTTTAAAGAATCACATACACTTGTGCGGAATTGTGACGCATGCCAAAAATCTGGTAATCTTTCTCGTAGAGACGAAATGCCACAAAAAAACATCCAAGTTTCTGAGATATTTGATATTTGGGGAATTGACTTCATGGGTTCTTTTCCTAAATCTCATAAATTCGAATACATCCTCGTTGCAGTAGATTATGTTTCCAAATGGGCGGAAGCAGAAGCTCTACCCACTAACGATGCACGAGTAGTTGTGAATTTTCTGAAAAAACTTTTCTCTCGATTCGGAATTCCAAAAGCTTTGATAAGCGATAGAGGAACTCATTTCTGTAACCATCAAATGGAAAAAGCTATGAAACGATATGGGGTCCACCATCGTTTCTCAACAGCATACCATCCTCAGACCAGTGGTCAAGTTGAAAACACCAATAGAGCTTTAAAAAGAATACTTGAAAAAACAATTAAGGATAATCCTTCTGTTTGGTCAAGGAAACTTGATGATGCTCTATGGGCATTTAGAACCGCATATAAAACTCCAATTGGTACAACCCCGTACAGACTCATATATGGAAAGACTTGTCATTTAGCGTTTGAAATTGAACATCGTGCTTACTGGGCATTGAGACAATGTAATCCTGATTTAAAAATCGCTGGAGAAAAACGATTCTTGCAATTGCATGAACTCGATGAATTGAGACTCCAAGCATATGAAAACTCAAAACTATACAAAGCTCGAACAAAAGCTTATCATGATAGAAAACTAAGAATCCGTAAAGAATTCAAGGCTGGAGACAAAGTTCTTTTGTTCAATTCAAAGTATAAATTCAAAGCTCCTAAACTCAGAATCAAATGGTTTGGTCCATTCGTGGTAAAACATGGTTTTCCATCCGGATATGTTGAACTATATGACAAGAAGGGTGGAACTTTCATTGTTAATGGACATCGAATTAAATTATACCATGATGAGGAGCAATTGAATGAAATGTCAAGTGAGGAAATTCCACTTGAAATGCTCGATAAAAAGAAATATACTGCTATTCCCTTCATGGCATATTTTCCAGCCGATTATAAAAAAGTAATACCATGGGCTGCGGAAACTGGTTACATCTGGGATGTTTTCCCTAGAACTTGCAATACCGCGAAGTTACATGATATTGATAAAACTGGAAAAGGAATAGTAAAAGGAAATGTGGTGTATATTCCAAAGACGTCAGGAAAGAATCCTAAATACAAAACACAAAAGTAAAGAGAGATTGAGTCGGGCTGATGACTCATTAATAAATTTAGCGCTTCTCGGGAGGCAACCCGTGTGCGTTTTTTTTTTTTTTTTTTTTTTTTTTTTTTTTTTTTTTTTATGCCCTGATGGTTTTCACCATAAGTGTGGGGGCCTTAATATTATGAAAAATAAAATACAAAAATATTTTGCATTTTTGTGTGTTTTTGTTTTGATGATTATGCAGGTTAGGATGCTTGAATCTTGAAAACAAATGGAATCCTCCTATTCCAAAGCTCAGGCAATATCATTTCTCTTATGTTTCATTTCCCTATTTTTATGATTTATCGTTCTTAACTTTGAGGAAAATGTCAAACTTAAGTGTGTGTGGGGGGGGGGGGAAATAGGAAATGATCTAGACTTTTAAATTTTTTCTATAAATTTGAGCCTATTTTTAATTTGTTTGCCCCTTTGATCTAGTTGTTTTCGCACGTTGAGAATAATTGATAAAGAATAACTAGATTAATCCACTAATAAAACATGTACTTTTTGAAAATTTGAGATGTGTCCTGATTGGCATTGCAATCCATTTTTGGATTGATAACATTGACAGCACAACCATAACCCATTCAACTAATATGTGAGGATTTGAACCTATTCTTATATAGCATATATCTTTTATGCTCTAATCTTTTTGCTATGAGTGTGCCAGTGATCTTATTTATTCTAGAACTTGTACATGCAAATCATTACCAGACCGTAGTGAGATCACCTCGTGTGATATAAGTGTATTCGCATGATAAGAGGCAACCTTAGGAATTAAACCAAATGGCCTTCCATTTTACATATATTGATATATTAGCTAGCCAAATTGGTTAGTTAACCTTCCATGGACCCATTTGTTAGTACTCATTTTAAGTGCTAGACTCCATTAGTACACCCTCCGAGCCAGTCTTTTCATTTTGTTACACCAGAAAAATATAAAAATATTTCTCACCTTTAGCCTTAACCTTACCCATAGTCAAGTCTTGGTTGTTTACTAACTACTTGGAAAGATGGTTATTACGTGGGAATCCTTGAAAGTGAGAAAGTTGCAAACTCCATGATAATCTCGTGGATGATCTATTGGTATCTTATGAAAAAAAAAAAAAAAAAAAAAAAAAAAAAGAAAAAAAAAAGAGAGAGAAATAGAATAAGTAGCCAATGAGCTATGAATATATGATATCAAGGAAGAAATCTCAATTTCAAAGGAATGTGGTTGATGTAGCTAGTAGCACTTGGTTGTAGACTTTGGCTATTTGTAAAGTTTTTCAATATTAAAACCAATTATATATATATCCCATGTCTTATCCCTACCCTTTTAACTTTGTGAAGTTATCAAGTGTAATGACATGTAGTGACCATCCGATTTCTTGAGGAATGAGATAGCGTTGTTAGCGATCTAAGGTTATCCTTGGTGACCATCCGTTATTTAATAATTCGAGACTTCGTTGTTAGCGAGCTATTATGTTTTGCATGAGATAGTTTCACATCAGTCTTATATAACCCTTAAAACCTTAAACCCGAATAAAATTCCTCTTAGATGTTTACACTTGGTGCTTACGCCACATCGGTTGAGTTTTGTTTCTTGTACAAGCCTATGGTAATATTTAGATCATGTCTGAGCAATGAGTGTGATTTTCTTCTATATTCAATCACTAAACAAATGAGTGTTGAGTGAATCATACTTCATTTTCCTTTCGTGAGGTGTCTTAATATGTTATCAGGCAAGAGAATCATTAAGGTATTGTCAAACATCTCATCTTTTCATTTATAAGCCTAAATAGATGGATCTTATCTTGCATTTGTGCTTGATAGATTTGCATCTCATTTTTATCATATGGATTTATTTCTTAAAAGCTAGATTTGATTGGGGGCAAGCAAAGTGTAAGTGTGGGGGATTTGATAACGCTCAAATCTAACATGTTTTAGTCGCGTTATTTCTATATTTATGCATTGTATTTGGTTGAATTTATGAATGTATTATGCTTAAAAAGTGAAAAAGATGTATTTTAGTTCAGGTGCGATCAAGTTCAAGGAAAAGCTTAAAAGATGTGGAAAAGTTGTCAAATCAAGAACTTATGCATAAATGTAGGAATCATCTCACAATAAAAGCTTTGGAAGGATTGATAAAGATGGAGAATCAAGATTACAATGGTTTTTAAGTTGAAGAAAAGTTCATGAAAAGATAAATGTTCGAGATCATATTCTAAACCCTAAGTTTCTATCTCAAACCTAAGGTTTAAGAAGTCACTTCCATGCCTAAGGTTTAGTATCCAAACCTTAGGTCCAGCAATATTAAAGACTTCTAAGTTGCATTAAAAGAAAGAGTTAAGTGTCATTACTCATCTATTAACTCAACTCCAACATTATGACACTTGGAGCCCAAGATGTATGCTTGTTGGCCAAGGGTAATCTCCCTATATACATAGAAAAAAAAGAAGACAATACACAATCAACTACAACAAAAATCTGTCACCATTTTCTCTTACATTTGGGGCGACAAGAGGAAGAAAAACGCAGAAAAAGGAAGCTAAACTCGTACCAATCATAACTTCAATTACGCAAGGATCATTGTTGATCATTTCACAAGTGTTCTTCATTACTTGTAATCATCATTACAACATTTTGTAAGACTATTCAATCATGATTACTAGTGATAAATTTCTTATGGTTATTACTTTGTTTACCATGAGTGGCTAAGTGCCTTATGCACTTTCCTAGATGATGTTTGATTTATGATTTATTTGATTGATTATGACTTATTGGTTCTAACACAAAAGAAAAGTTAACACTAAGAACGAATTGTGCTATCTTGAGTTTTCTCCACCAAAGAGTTGTTAAGTTTGGGTAATTTCTAATAATGTATTGGGTTGAAAAAGACATTGTTAGTAAATTAGTTGTAAACCTTTGTCTATGAGGGTTCTACCTTATGTATTGACCATTTCATAAGAAACTTAATTTAACTTGTAAAACTAAATAGTGTGGTTGTTAATTATTTGTGAAACGAAAGCGAATCGGGTAATTGAGTTGTGTTAATCTTGGATTGATCAATTTTGAAATATTGTTTTTTATAATCTCTAAATCTTGACGAGGATTGAAAGTGTGGGAAACAATATAATTAGTACACCACTAATCGAATTAGAACACCATCTAATTTGTTGATCATAATCAAATGGAACCAATGTCATAATCATGTCAAAGGAATTGTGCAAACTAGTCTAGGCAAGTGTAGTCTTTTAATTATTGAATTTAAATCATTTTCATTTGCTTGCTAATTAGAATCGATAAGTTGGATTGCTATTTATTCACAAAAATTTCACATCATACAAACAAAACAAATCCTAGTGAACGACCTCGGCTTACCTCAATTATCTCTTACTACACACGAACGAGTATACTTGCTCGTATGTGTTTCGTTTGAATCATTGGTAAATCGTGTTAAAATTTTTAAAACTTGTACTCCTAATGGGTATATCCCTTGAAACACATCACTAACCCATATAAATGCAAACAAACTCTTAATGTCAGTGCAGGTAGTCTTTACTTAAATGCAGGTACATCATTTACTCATATTAAGGAAAGACTCAGGGTTTGGGTGCCGAAAAGACTGATATCTCATGAATTAGGGGTTCAAGCAACTCAAGCTTGATGAACATCAATGACAATGACGTTTGAACACATCAGTTCAAGCATCGTTCTTCAACGACAATGACGTCTGTTCACATCAGTTCAGGCCTCGATCTTCAATGACAATGACATTTGAACACTGCAGTTCAAGCCTCGGGCCTCAATGTCAACATAATGGCGTCTGCTGAAAACTCTTCAGGCCCCGTTCATCAAAGAAAAGAGATGTGTACGCTTAAGTGCGCTTTATCTTCGGAAGAAGAGAAATCTTCTTGTTTATGACCATTCACATCAACAAGCTTCATGCTCTTCACATGCTCATTCTGTCATCAAGTGGATCAACGTACATTGGAGTATATTCTTATTCACTTGTTCTATCAAAAATGGCAACCTCCAATGCAATTTTTGAGGGGGAGAAGTGTGAATAAACTACATGTCAGTCATCAAGTGGAGTCACTTACCGTTGATGGTATTCTTATTCACTCGTTCAATCAAAAATGGCAGTCATATGCAATTTTTGAGGGGGAGAAGGGTGAATAAATAAATTGAAAGTTATCAAGTGGATCTACTTACCGTTGATTGTAGTGGATCTACTTACCGTTGATTGTATTCTTATTCACTCGTTCAATCAAAAATGGCAGTTGGCAGTCATATGCAATTTTTGAGGGGGAGAAGGGTGAATAAACTACATGTTGATTGAGATTTGATAAATGGTCATATGACTCTCCTTCAACACCTAATGTTCCACTTATTCCTCAAGGTGTTGATAATGACTCTCATGATATTGAAGCTGCACGCTTGAATAATGATCCGTTCTTGGGTATTCTTTTCCCAGAACCAGGTTCTGAAGAATCTCCTTATTTATGGATTGTTGTTCCCTCCAATGTGCACTCTGTAAATCAACCACAAGAACATAAAGGAAAAAGTCGGCTAAAACGTCAAAACGGCTAAGAGTTTGGACATGGAATGTCAAGTGATCATGGAGGTTATTTGGCATCCCTTATTTAAGATTGAAGTGGGTTTCACAAAGGCTTCTACTTATTTCATCATCGAGACTTCATCTATCGATTGATGACTTGCTTGAAGTTATAAAATTTATGATTGGGACTTGGATTATCTAGTTATACCCGATGTAAGGAGGTACATTGTAGTTCTCACGGGTTATAGCTATCACTTCAAGGAGTTACATTGTAGTACTCAGTGTCACACGCAGATGCAGATGTGGATAGTCTCAAGAGGTGTTGTATTTGCTTTGGCTCTTAGTTGAGTATATAAGGGTACTTAGGGGTTTTCTTCTGCATCGTTCTTCAATCAACAACAGTGCAAGCTTAAGTAACAAATTTGGGGAATTCTTCGTCAGTTTCAAGTTTGGTATATCGGGTTTACTTCACCAAGTGGTCACAGCAATAGCCGACAGAACATAAGGGTTGATAAAGATAGTCAGAGATCGTTTCGGTAGCTATTGATTCTCACAGGATACATTTGAGCCAAGTTTGTTCTTCTCACTAGAATTCAAGTATATGTGCGTAAAATGTGTTGCTGATTCTGAGGTATCAAAACCAGCAAGGGGGAAGGAGACATACATCGAAATGCACAACGAGTACACGTGATGAACTTTATACTTCTTCTTAGTTGAAGTTATTCCGGGAAGACAAATGTCATGACCGCAGAGAAAATCAGTGTCTTAACTCGTGGCTTATGGTGTATTATTCCAACTACGTGGGGGAAGAGATGTAAGAAACAATTTCCGATGATAAAAGAGGTTCACAATGGCAATTTCCTGAAGGGAGAAAAGGGGATTTTCGGGTCTTAATTGATCTTGATTTTACGTTTTCGTCTTCATTTATGGGATTGAGTGTGTGCTTCGGGTTTTTGGGCTTCATACAATGAGACTGATTGCATCACTTCAACTACTTGGGGGAAGTGGTCTCTGGATACTTTTGGTATGCATTACTTCAGACTTTAGCGGGAAGAAATGTGAGAAGAATTATTCAAGTGTGAGATGATACACTGCTGATCTATTTGATGATCCTCCGAATGGTGAATCACGATGATTATTCTTAAAAGGAGCAGCAATATTTGATGTGGTTTGCTACGGTTTCCGCTGACACTTACCTTATGTAAGCTTGTAAGAGGGCTTTGAAACTGCTCAAAAGAAGATTTTCGGTTTGGGGGGGAAGCTATCAAAGCTTCACAATTGAGAAGACTCAAGTTCAGACGATTATTCAAGATCCTCGAAAGCTTTGGTGGTGAAAGTTTAAGAGATGTTGACTACTGACTTCTACAACATACAGAACAATATCCTTATTTCGGTATTCATGTCAACATTTTCTTAAATTGAATAATATACTTTGTACATATCTTATACCAAAATGTAAATAGAAAATATAAAACCAAAATGTAAATAGAAAATTATAAAACCAAAATCTAAATAGAAATATATAAAACCAAGAAAAACCATAAAAAAAATCAGAAAAATAGAAAATACCAAAAATAGTTGTTCTAGGCATGTCTTCTGTTTATCGATAACATTTACTGTTTTAGAAATGTCATTCAATAAAGACACGGGACTTTAAATGAAGCTCGAGCAGAAGTTAAAATGAATTGTTAAAACATGTCATGATGGCTTGCTATTACTTTAGATAGCAACCCGCGTTTCAAAATGGGGAAAGCACGTCGCCAAAAAGACGGTTGTTCCTCCCACTGGGTGATGTTCACTCGGGCATGGATTACTTTATGTCCATGTTTTCCCAATTTGATGTACGTTTCAGTGCATCATTTCTTGTAAAGGAAGAGAAATCTTCTTTGTATACAAATAGTTTTCATTCTATGATTCTTCTGAAATTTATTTGTGAGACACATGGTGGTAACATGTTGGTTGAAAATTCTTTCAGACTTGGATTGTGCGTAAAATTTGTCACTCAATCAATGACTACAGCTCTTTGACTAGAATACGAGTCATTGATTGAAGGGGGGAGTGATTTCAAATTTTATATCATCAAACGGGTTTCTTGGTTAACTCATAATTGTTAGAAAAGGTTTTGTAGTTAATGGGGTATTAGTTGAAGAGGAACTTACTAAGCTTTATATCTAATGGCCAAATGTGGTAGTTGTTAGAAAGATTAGGGCATTATGTGCAATTTATGTATAGTTTCCTAGCTTTATGTAACTAGAAGGCTCATTTGTGTCACTTTGGAATCCTCGTTTAATCCCCTAAATACTTTAAAACTCAGAATCTAAAAGAAGTTAGAAAACCCATTGTGTTTGATGTTCATGAATACTTCACTGGCATTTGTATGATCTGAATGAATGAGTTTCAAATGTTGATTGACTTTTGTTAGTCGATAGCTGCTTAATTGTTGTTGATTTAGTGCATGTGCACTCAGGATATGCTTAGGTATGTAGCTATCATGTTAGAATCATGTCCCTAAGATCCTGAGTTGAATGTTGAAATATGAGTGAATTGCCATGTTCATGATTGCTGATTGCTCTTCATGCTAGATAGCGGTTTGATGTATTTCCTGACTGTGGTTTGATTATGAGATGAATTTGGTACAATGAGTTGGCAAGCTGCTATGTGGTAGCTATTAGTGAAAAGAGTATCTATATGTATGTATATCTGTGTTGATATTCTTATGCAGATTCCATGGCCAATATGAATGTGCCAGTTCCCGCTCTAACCATTTGATCAGATGTTCAAACTCTATTGACTGGCTCTGAATTCACCACAACAACAACATCAGCAACAACAACAACAACAATGTCTTCACCACCACCACCTTCATTTCAACAAAGCAGTACTTATTCTGGTCTCGCCAAGTGGGGATTTACAATACTTGGGAAGTTTTGTTGGTGGATGGATAATTAATGCTGACTACTGACTCCCTCAAGGAAGTGAATGATCACAGCATCGGTGCATAAAATGTCAACATCATTTGTGTCGTAACAATTATCTTTGTACGTAACAAGTAGTGAATCTCCCTCATATATTGAGGGGGAGCAGTTGCATGTTCCATTATCAGCACATATTAATACTGACCACATTTTCTCCCAAATTTTCTAACTTATTTAAATCAATTGAGATCCCAAATCTCAAATGGTTTGAAAATTTTGATCGGGGGAGAGAATGTAATTTAAATATGAAATCTGATAAAAACGTGATGTTTTGGACGTAAATGTAAGCTCTCCCATATGTGCTAAACTCTTTTGTATATCAATTCACATATTGAGGGGGAGAAAATGGTTTGTAGAGACAAAAAGGATATGGCATATCATGTGAGCGTGACTCAGACTTCACCAATGAATTGACGAAACAAAACTGTCATTAATCGAAAGGACTTGTCCTGGCCGGGTAATAATTTCAAGCTGGTCTAACCAGTGATGTAAGCGTATCTCGAAGAGGACTTGTCTGAGTAGAGTGTACCGTTTCGAGAAACTTTCTATGGACTTGCCCAGGCCAGGTAATAATTTCAAGCTAGTCTAACTAGTGATGTAAGCGTGTATCGAATCGGTCATGTTCACTGAAAGTGGATCAATTCAAAAAGTGAAAACTTCACCCAACATGTGCAAATTTATAATATAATCATCCGAGCACATGTTAAGGGGGAGTATTTGAAAAGTATAAAACTCTCAAAGTGTTAGCAAAATGTGTTTAATAATCATAAACAATTTGAGAGATTTTTCAAGGATTTGGTTAATGGCAACATAGGATAGTCATGAAGTTATAAGGTGGCTAAGGTTAGGAAAACCGTGCTATGATCCGCCAGAGCCGGAGGGATCTACCCAAGGACAATACCAAATAGTTAGTATTAGAAAGTCCTTAGGTATGATTATGAAAAAGGAGTAATATGAGAAAGGAGAAAGAAGGGGTTGAAGAATTAAAAAGAAAAGTAATGTGAAAGGGTGAAAAGAAATGGCCCTCCAATTATTCAACCTTAGGGCAGAAACCGGGTTCAATTCATATGCTACTAGTTGTTACTAAGGTGACCCCGGTATTGAAGACAAGACGTCATGGACCCAGTGACGCACTGCACTAAACCTTCTAAGCCACTCAAGTTCTCTTAAAAGGACTTGTTTCATTCTCACGGGGAACCCTGCATAATCTATCGACGGCTCATTACGAGCTATGTTGATATTGAAACAGGAGACACCGCTCCAGTCTCCAACTACCAAAAATGCACTTATTGAGTCTAGAGCCAAGAGATGCATCAAAAGATCTCAATAGGAACACATGTTACTTCTACACTGGTTGTTCACCATTAAGGACACCAGTTGTAAACTTATGAGTCCTACGCAGATCTTAGCAATCTGCCAGAACATTCATGAGAGAATTTACAAATGTAATTCTCAGTGATTGAATGGAAATTACTGCCAGGGACAACATCAAACAACCCTGAAAGCAGGTCACTTCGGTAATTCCTTGTGGATTACGCTTAGTGGTCACGGCAGTTTCAAACGGTCTACAGTCGTGGAGTGAACTCCAGCGACTCACCTAATCGTTGATGTACTTCGGTAGATCTTGTAAACCCTCTCGGGGGTTTCCGATTCAGGAACGGCCTTGGTAAGGATTAGAGAAAGTTTTCACAATATGTTGTTAACAATCTCAAAATCCAAACCTATAAGTGCCGGCTGTTTTTATTGCTAACTGTCTTATGCAGGAATACCGGGCGGTTACAGCTGTTTGCCGAAGTGATGCCGATCCATCACTCCATGCTCACACTTCATCATCATAATCACAGAAATCATGATATCAAAAAAACCTTCAACACTGCTTCTGCAACTCTGATGCTGAATATCGTGATCTTGAAAAGTGTGAGCATGCAGCCTAAATGTCGCTACAATTCACATGGAGGCAATGCTACTACAACGGGTGAGCTTGGAGATCTACAGTGGCAGATGATCTCAAAGAAGGCTCAAAGATCACAACTTCATATGGTGAAGATACTGGATGATGACTTGAAGATATATGTTGGATGATATTCTCAAAGATTCCTCAAAGATCATCCAAGGCAAAAGATCAGTCATCAAAAGATCGCTGCTGAATGCACAAAGATTAATGACTTTGAAGAATCAAGAACTACGAGCTAGGAATTCATATTCATATGATAGAATGCTAGTATTCAAAACATTATTTTCGGGGTGACCTCCCTTAGGGGGAGATTGTTAGGAATACAAATATTCATGTGAAGACTCGGTCACCCCGAGTATCTGTTAGTATTAACTAGCTTGTAGGATTATTAGTAATATTAGTAATAGTTTAGTTATTAAAGTAATCGAGGAGTGGGTCGGGTCATTACCCTCTGTCAGCTCACTCCACAGCCCTCTCAGGGCACCTATGCATGTACTATATAAAGCCCTTCCCACACAAGGGAAGGGTTGGACCTTTCATTCTTTCTAATCTAACATCTCACTTTCTCTCTCCAAAAGGTTCCACTCTCTCTATCTCTCTCACTAGAATCGAACCAGTAATCACAAGATCCATACGATTTATGTTCATGAATATCATACAATTTTTATAATTTTATGATAACAAGTTTTCTTCCCAATCATAGCACATGAACATTACTACTTAATAGTTTTCAACATCATCAAAGGAACATCTGTGATAATAGATAACAGTGATTCAGATGGAACGTACGAAGGAAAGTACAAAGAGAACTATGATCTTGTGGTAAGAAAAACTATACTGAATACTTCATATATAATTTATTTGTGTCAAATAAAATTACAATATCACTTGTGATATTTAGAATTTCACTTGTGATACTAGTCTATAATTGATACTTTGTAATTTAATTTTCAGAGGGCTATTTTTGCAAGGCATTTGTCTACATATCTACATCCGAAAGTAGATGAATTAATTAATAAAAAAAAAACCCCAACAATCTTAAACATGAGTTGGAGAACAAAGAAGGAAAAAATAGATTGCGGTTTATACATGATGTTGCATATGGAACATTATGAAGGAAAGAGTGGACCAAAATGGGAAACAGGCATGCTAAAAG
The DNA here is from genome assembly GCA_021014915.2 of Artemisia tridentata subsp. tridentata. Taxonomy (NCBI): domain Eukaryota; kingdom Viridiplantae; phylum Streptophyta; class Magnoliopsida; order Asterales; family Asteraceae; genus Artemisia; species Artemisia tridentata. The sequence goes on along the minus strand of CP139503.1, from coordinate 132,465,811 downwards.
AAACAAACAAAAATCATCGAATGCAGATAAACAAATTGAGAGCCAAATATGCAGCAAAGATGATGCTTCATGAAGTAAATGAAAACCAAAAGATGATGTCGGACTATGTATTAAAGTTTGCAGCCGAAAACCCAGACGAAGAAGAAGGAAAGAAAATTGTTGAGGAGGCAATAAAGAGAAAGATTGCAGAAGAAGATGCACAGAAGCCTGGATCAAGTGGTTACTAAATTGACATTTATTTTTTGTATAGAAACTTGTAATTGGCAATCTAAAGATGTAAAAAAATAGTTTTGGGTAGTACTGCCGGGCCACGGAATGTGACGGACAGTGTTCAAGTTTGGGGTTACATAAGAATGATGGGGCTCTATTAGGTCCCGAACCACATTCCCGGGTGCCGGAGATTGTACTCTATTTTGTTATGGCTTTATGCTTAAACTAGGTTTAAGAATTAGATATTGCAAAAGCCGTTTGGTAGTACTGCCGGGCCACGAAATGTGACAGACAGTGTCCAAGTTTGGGGTTAAGTAAGAATGATGGTGCTCTATTAGGTCCCGAACCACATTCCTGGGTGCCGGAGATTGTACTCTTGTTATGGCTTTATGGTTAAACTAAGTGTTAGGCATTAGACAGATGAATGTAATCTGAATTTGAAAATACTTTTGGTTAAACTGAATATAACCTTCTTTTATATATTACAAGTGTGTGATTTTGTATGTATCACAGGTGATACCTGATATCTTATTTTGTATCACAAGTGATAACAAATAAGTTATTTTGTATCACAAGTGATACCTAATATGTTAACTGTTTGTTTATTTTGCCTTTTCCAGCTTAATTCTCAAGTTATAAAAAATTTGTTTTCACAAAAGTTGTTCATTTTTAGCTTATTAATAAGTTTCATAAAAAAAAATTTGCAAAAACAAAAACTGGGAAGTTGGGAAGCCCAGGGTGAGCCTAGGCTCGAACCCCAGACCTCCACCATCCTCAACCAGTTTAACACACCACAACCATCTCTGCCCTTGGGTCTTTTTCGTTATAGCTTGCACATTTAATTCACTTAACCAATTTTTCCCCTTTTAGCTTAACTTCCCTTTTTTCTTATTCACAGCTTATTCAAATAAGTTGTCAATTCCTTTTTATTTTTCCTAAGTTCAATATAGCTTAAAGTAGTTTTCCAGAATTTTTCATAATTTTTCGTATTAATTTAGTATTTTTAATATTATTCTTAGTCCAAAAGTGTTTTTAATTCATTTAAAATAAAATAAAGAGCAAATTTACACATCTAGGGGTAATTTTTGATTTTTAGGTTTTCTTAGGCTCGTTTAATTCTCGTAAGAGCTTGTTTTTCAATTTAATTTGCGTTTTTGCTTATTTGTGGTTTACTTACTTATTTTGTATCACAAGTGACACCTAATATGTTATTTTGTATCACCTGTGATTTTGTGTGTATCACACGTGATACCTCATATTTTGTATCTACAAAAACAAGTAGCTAACTACAGTCTAACTATCACAGGTGATACCTAATATGTTATTTTGTATCATAGGTGATACCCAATAAGTTATTTTGTATCACAGGTGATACCTAATAAGTTATTTTGTATCACAGGTGATACCTAATAAGTTATTTTGTATCATTGGTGATACCTCATAATGTAAGTAGGTAACTACAAGTATTTAACAAAAAAAAAAAAAAAAAAAAAAAAAAAAAAAAAAAAAAAAAAGCTTAAAAGTCTACACAATAAGCAACATGAAAATAGCTTATCAAATTCTTAATATTTTGATAAAAACATTACATAACAAAAATATTATAACTAAAACATAAAATTCAATATTTTTTGTAGAAACATATAAACCATCTTCAACTTGGCCTAAGACTTTGAAACATAAAATTTACCATCTTCAATTTGTTGGTAAATTTTTACTATTTCTTTTAGAAACTCTTCTATGTTTTTATTACGATCATCAATTCTTTTCTGATACTCGGAAATCATCTTTTCATCTTCTTTGTTTCTTGCTTCATGATTCTTGATACGTTTGTTATAGATATCAATCATATGCTGTTCAGCACCATACTTACTAGAATGACAAATATTCCAAACTTCTGGCGAGATACCAAATTTTTTATATTTCTCTGGCACTTGGAGGAGGAGATGAATCTCTTACACGTTTTTTCTTTGGATCATTTTGAGAAGATGATGATGCCATTGAATTTGGATAAAGAAATATGTAGCAGAAAAGGAAATAGAAAGTGATGAATTTAAAATGATGCCATTGCAACTTTTTGTTTTGTATATATAGACATTGAAAAGGCATTTCAACGGATAGTGAAAAGTCATGATGCTTAGTATTTAACATGATATTAAATACTAACCGTCATTTTATTATATTACCCATAAATTTGTTGGTAAATTCTCATATATTCATTTCTTGGACGCTTCAACTTGTTCTGAAATCAATTAATTCACTCTATTACCCATAAATATGTAAGTAATCAAGATATCATAACACACTAATAATCAAAAATTCAGCCCAATATATGAGAGTGTTTAGAGAGAGAAAGAAATGGGAGTTTTCTAGAGAGAGAAATAGAAGTATATTAGATTAGAATGTGAAAAGCTCCAACCCTCTCTTTTGGTGTGAGAGGGTATTTATACTTATTACATAAACACCTCACGTGGGCTATGGAGCGGGCTGACAATGGGTAAAGACCCGACCCGACTCCATGATGATACAATAACTAAACTAAAACTAATAAGCCTACGAGCTACTTAAATGCTAAATAGATACTCGGGGTGACCGAGTCTTTCATAGAAATATTTATATTGCTAACAATCTCCCCCTAAGGGAGGTCACCCTGGAAATTATAATTTGAATTCTAGCATTCTAGTACATGACTGTAAATTCCTAGCTCGTAGTCTTTTGATTCTTCAAGTTCAGCACACTTTGTACTTCAAGCAATGATCGTGTGATTAATGTTCCTTTGGCATATGTGATCTTTCAGCATTCTTTGAGATCATCAGCCACCATAAATCTCCAAGTTCATCCTTTGTAGTATGGCCTACGAGTTAAAACACTGATTTTCTCTACGGTTATGACATTTATCTTCCCAGGATAACTTCAATTTAGAAGAAGTATAAAGTTAATCACATGTACTCGTTGTGCGTTCAGATGTATGTCTCCTTCCCCCTTGCTGGTTTTGATACCTCAGAATCAGCAACACATTTTACGCACATATACTTGAAATCTTGTGAGAAGAACAGAATTGGCTCAAATGTATCAAGTGAGAATCAACCGCTACCGAAACTCTCTCTGACTAACTTTACCAACCCTTAAGTAGGCTATTTGAAGTGATAACTGATGGAGCAAACTCGATATACCAAACTTGAAACTGAAGTAGAATTCCCAGTTCTCGTGACTTAAGCTTGCACTAATGTTGGAAGAACGGTGTAGAGAATTTATGCTCCAAGCAAATCTCTAAGTACTTAATACCCAACCAAAGTATGAGACATTAACACCTCTTGCGATTATCCACAACGTCATCGGCGTGTGACACTGAGTACTACAACATAACTCCTTTAAGTGATAGTTAACCAGGTCTTCAAACATTTACCCCGACTGCTGGTAACTAGATAAACTAAGTCTTCAACTTAAATCTTAAGCACGAGCAAGTTATCATTGAAAGTCATGCATCCAACCAACCCCGACTTCAAGATAAAATAAGATCACGCCTTTGTGAAAGTCAACTTCAATCTCAAATAAGTGATACCTGATCAACTCCGTAGTCACAATTAGAGTCACATGCCCAACAAGTGAGTGAACAACCAATCAAATGTACGTCGATCCGCTGTTCACACTTCTCCCCCTCAAAAATTGCATTTGAGGTTGCCATTTTTGATCGAGTGAATAAAAAATACAATTTAATGAAAGTAGATCCACTTGATGACTGAACGAGCATGGAACAAGTATGAAGCTTGTTGATGAGAATAGTCAGAAACAAGAAGATTTCTCTTCTTCCGAAGATAAAGCGCACTCAAGCGTACGCCTTTCTCTGAAGCATGGAACAAGTATGAAGGGTGTTTTCAGCAGACGCCATTATGTTGACATTGAGGCCCGAGGCTTGAACTGCAGTGTTCAAACGTCATTGTCGTTGAAGAACGAGGCTTGAAATGCAGTGTTCAAACGTCATTGTCGTTGAAGAACGAGGATTGATCTGATGTGTTCAAACGTCATTTGTCGTTTCCCCTCATATGTTGTGAGCAGCCTGAGTCCAAATGTCAAAGGATGATCTGTACGACCTGCATTTGAAAACAGACGAAAGAAGAGAGTTTGGAGTGCTGAATCCCCAATTTAAGTTGGGTTCCAGTTGGTTAGTGCAAACAATCTTTGAAGCTGCTGAAAACATAGGTGCCTTGGTTTTAACAATGGGGGCAACACTAGTAGATGCAATGGACCTAGTTAAAGCACATTGTGTATCTAAAGGGATAACTCTACCAGTTGGCTTCCATTCCTCAACAGGCACTACTCTAGGAGCATCCAATGATGTCTTGGCATTTGAAGTTTTATTTCTTTCTTCTAGATGTTGATATTTTAATTGCAAATTATGATTATCAATCTCTAGTTTAGACCAATGCCTGACCATGTTATCAAGATCATCGTTTTGGATTTTCTCATGCAATTTTAAATTCTCGGCTTCAAGCTCAATGACACGATTCTGGACAACATTAAACGCAATCGACAGATCATGAAATTGAAAAGCAGTTAATGCAGAATCAGTAGCAGTATAGAACACATCTTGAGCAATACATCTAGCAATCAAATTCTCATTGGTGATGAGAATATTCTTTCTTTCAATCTCACAACTTTTAAGTTCAATCGCATTTTTTTTCCCCACGTTTTCCATATCTTTAAACACTTCTTTCATTTCTTTTACCTCAGCATCTAGGGATTTTTGAAAACCCTTAAAATGTTCTTTGAGTAGTTTAAAGAATGGAATGACCTCAGTAAGATAGCACCATTTTGTTTGTTCAAATCCCCTTTCCCCTTCAGTAATTCCCGTTGGTGTAATTCTCTTCTTACATGTTTTATCAAAATCAGCAAATAGTTGACTAAGTACATAAATGCCAATTAGAGTTTTACATTCTGTGGGAAGAGTTCTAGGAACTAAATGCATGGGTGTATTAGGTGGGTACACCGTTGCAGCAGGTAATTTCCTTAGGGGTGGATTTTTGACTTCGAGTTCTTCGGCCTTTCTTTTTTGCATGTCTAAGGTCCAAAATACTTGTTCAGGAGTCAATTGAGTTTGGGGAGTGAAAGTGGCTAAGAAGTTCTCCTTTGAATAGTTGTGAGGTTTGATTATGACCCGTTTTGCTACACATACAGGATCATTCATTTTCTCAGCCATTTTTTCTCTATTTATTTCTTCTATCTCACTACTCTCTTCTGATGATGGTACACTAGGGGGGGGGGGGCATGAACAGGTTTAAGGATCTCAGTACCATCATATAACACAGGTTGGGCCTCTTGTGCACTTCTAAGGTAAACATATTTTGGTTCACCTATGGCTTTCTCACTGTGTTCATCACACAACTTTTTATGCTTGAGCATCATCTGAGCAGCTTGTTTGGAATGGTCTTGTGCGTACAACTTGTATTCGAGTTTATTCTTTAATGTTTTAAGTTTGGAAAAATCATTTAAGAGTTTTGTTTCTTTTTTTTTGAAATTTTTTTTCTTTTTCTTTGAAATTCTGTTTCAGCGTATTTACACTTTCTTGTATTACTTGTTTAAGCTGAACAGTTTGATTAAGTTTCACTTGTAAAGAATATAATTTCTTTATCAATGTTTCTTCCCTTAAATTATGTTCTGAAATAAGTATACGCATTTTACTATCCATTTTCTGCTCACGTTCAGTTAGTTCAAATTTTGCACGTTATTCATATATGGCCACTTGATCTTTATAGATATTAAGTTGAGTGGTCAGTGAGTCATCAGGGACAAATGAGGTGTTCTCATGCAACTCACAAGCATTATCAACAACAGAAGATGCACTACTTGGTAAAACAGACACGTCGTTGTGTTTCATATATTGTTCATATGGGATAACATTAATATTTCCCATATCAGCAGTATCTGATTCAACAACATCTGTCTATTGTACTTTGTTAGGAACCTTCTATTCATCTACCATGTTATACATGTCATACAGTTTTAGTACCTCAGATATGACAGATGCATTGGAAGGACCAGATTGTTGTAGTGATGAGACTGCAGAAGACAGATTAGCCATGAAGATAGTTTGAGCAGTGGGTTCATCATCAACGTCTGAGTCAAAAGCATCACAGTCATCAGCTTGGAAGATGTTGGGATCATTTAGTACCAAGTCCTGAACTGGTTGATCATCCACCTCAGCATCAAACGTGTTCCCCTCATCACCAGCAAGAAACAATAACTCTTCTTCGTCCAAAGCTGCTCCATTCTGTTGAGCTTGCATCAACAACATCTTATCTTTAAAGCAGTTAGAGTTTTGTGGATGCTTTGGTTGTATGCAGTTCCTTGCTTTCTGTCCTAGACCACCACAGTTGTAACATTTGATTTGCCTTCCCTGTTCCTGATTAGCATTCCCAAATCTGTTATGTATCTTACCCCGACCAATGTTCCTTTGAATGTCATCAGAAGAAGTGCTTGCCATGATGTAAACTTGCACGGGATTTTACAATTCTATGATTTAAACCGAGAAATAGATTCTTTCGCGGGATTTTACAAAAATCAAGAATAAACCGTGATTTGATTACTTGAATGTGTTATGATGAAAGTTTGGATCGATAATGATTAGTGATTGTGTGTTAAGATTAATGATTGTTTGTTAGACTAGGTGATATGTTGTTTAGTTGTGATTTGGTTGATGCAAGTTGTTATGGTGAAATTTTGGTCTAAAAACTTAAAACCTCAATAACTTCATTCCGGAAGGGATTTGGGCCTTGAAAACGGAGTTACGGTTCAAAAGTTATGGCCATTTGAAGTTTTGTCATAAAAAGTCAACTTTTAGTCAAACCGCAGAGTCTTCAGTCAAACCGCAACAGACAAATCGCAACTGTCAAGTCACAACACTCAAATCGCAATGCCAAATCGCAATGCCAAATCGCAATGCCAAATCGCAGAAGTCAAATCGCAGACTTGTTGGTCAAATCGCAATAGCTAGACGACAAATTGCAACAGACAAATACGTCGCTATCAAATCGCAGACCTCAAATCGCAACCAAGAAACTCACACCGAGAGTCAAATCGCAGTTTACACTTTTCACCTAAAAACACCTAAAAATCACCCTTTTTAACGTTTTTGCTTGGTTTCTTTTGCGCCACTTGATCTTAGAAGGTTATAACAACAATAAAAACACTAACTTTAACACCACAAACGTGAGAATCAAAGAAATCCAAGAATAAGCCCATAAACCTTCAAAAACCAAACTTTTGATCTAAACTAACCAAGAAAACGCTCACACAATCTAGCTAATCTAACCTGGCTCGGATACCAATTGTAAGTAATCAAGATATCATAACACACTAATAATCAAAGATTTGGCCCAATATATGAGAGTGTTTAGAGAGAGAAAGAAATGGGAGTTTTTTAGAGAGAGAAATAGAAGTATATTAGATTAGAATGTGAAAAGCTCCAACCCTCTCCTTTAGTGTGAGAGGGTATTTATACTTATTACATAAACTCCTCACGTGGGCTATGGAGCGGGCTGAAAATGGGTAAAGACCCGACCCGACTCCATGATGATACGATAACTATACTAAAACTAATAAGCCTACGAGCTACTTAAATGCTAAATAGATACTCGGGGTGACCGAGTCTTTCATAGGAATATTTATATTCCTAACAAAATACAATCATTACATATGAGAAAATTTTATTATATAATCTTTTTACATAGAGAAAAACACAAAAAAGAAAAACTCACAAAAAAAATGGAAAATAAAAATATGAGTAAGAAAAGAAAGCTAGATGATTAAACACGTATTTGTCATAAAATTTTTGTTATAAAATTTTTGTTACTTTTATATTAATTGTTTTTCATTCACTTATTTAACAAAACGATGAACAAAATAATTTTTTTTTCCTTAAAAGATTAATGATCGTGAAGAAACAAAGGATGACAAACAAGAAGAAGAAGAAGTTGTATCAAACTAAATATTTTGTGTTCATAATTTAAACTCAAAATTTTGTAAGTATCACAGGTGATAACTAATATATTATTTTGTATCACAGGTGATACCTAATATGTTATTTTGTATCACAGGTGATACCTAATAACTTAGCCAAAACAGTTTAATGCTTTATCACTAGTGATAAATGTCAAAGTATTCCATAAAATTACAAAATTAAAAAATAAAAAATATACCAATCAGTAAAACTCATAATTTTAATCAGTAAAAAAAATACAAGCCATTAACCTTTTATGAATAAATAAACAAAAAAAAAAAAAACTTCTTGTGTATGTCGTCCGATATCACAAACTGATCAATAGCGGTACAAACTCTTTTCAACAAGCACTAACATTGAACTGCATTAAAACCAACTAGTAGTACTAACCAATGTGTGATTTTGTATGTATCACATGTGATACCTAGTAAGTTATTTTGTATCACAGGTGATACCTAATAAATTATTTTGTATCACAGGTGATATCTCGTAATGTAAGTAGGTAACTACAGTCTACGCAAACTCAGTAATAATCAAACAATCATGTATAAGTCTGTTATTCAAATTTCATCAACACAATCTGGGAAATTCAAAATTAACAAAGATACTAAAAAAAAGAAGCGGACGACTTATATTGTAATTTCTGGTTGATCCAAGTCACCCTCTTCTCTTGTAATTTCTGGTTGATCCAAGTCACCCTCTTCTCTATACTTTTTTGGGCACGTCCTCTTGTTGTGACCATCTGTAGCTCCACATAGTGAAAATTGTAGAAACTAAGCACGTGATAAAGTTAGTTTCTTGGACCGTTTTAGCTCAAGACTGATTAGGTCTTATATTATCTAGGAACAATAATAACGAAAGCGGAATATTCAAACAAGAATTAACGTTATTATGAACAAGGTTTTCTATTCATAATGATTCACATAATCACTACAATTCTAGATGATCAACTCTAGAACGATTACAATCTAATAGGGATTCTAAGATCCTTGTAGTGATAAACAACTCTAACTCTAATCTTACTAACCTAGGCGTCCATGGTCAGAACTTGACGCCTAGACATACACACACACACAATTTAATTGACTACATCTTGTAGTTGTGCACATAAACTAATGACCTAATGATCTCTTTATATAATAGAGTCATCTAGGTTTACAAGAAAAACATTCCTAATACAATAAGGAAACTAAATATTCTTTTAAGCATATCTTCTAGAATCTTCCAAATCCTCCATCTTTTTGTAGTTTCCCTTCTTGTCACTTTAAGCCCTTCATGTTTCATTCTTCTTGTTTTGTATCATCAAATCAATAAACCCAACAATCTTCCCCTATTTAATGATGACAAAACAAACACGTTCTTGTACGAACCTCCCTAGACAAAGTAGAGAAATTGAGATAATTAAATCTCACCATGAATGAAACAATCATCTCTTCCCCTTTTTGTTATAACCGAATAGGAAACGTATGCAAGTGTAACCTTCCCCTTGAGTGGTGCATGAACATTAAATGATTAAACACATCATAAGAATAAGCTTCCCCTGAAACCAATGTGTTAATCATCTTCATGATTCTTCAAATCTGTAGGCTTTATATAATGTTGAAGAAAACTAATCATTACCAATTTGATGCTGAAGTAGAAGAAACCAACCTTTTGTCTTATGTCTTGTACTAAAAACGACTTCGAACATATACTTAACGTATAGGGAGATCGCAATCTCTTGACAATAATCACTGAGCACAATAACGTAACTCCTTCAAGTGTTTGCCAATTCGTAGTCACTTGAACGAACGAACAAGTTACCTCCTGCAAAAAGGTATGATAAAACACAACCTTGAAAAATTCCACTTCATCATCAAAGAAGCAACGAATAATCCTCTTCGCCAATAAGAACAAATAAAACCGAGCCATAAATCTTTGACGAACATAAACCAAAAACCAAAAGTCAAATCTCTTGTGTGTGTGTATTCCTCTCCGTGTGTGTGTGTTGGAACCAACGTGTTCCAAACCAAGTATATATGCTTCCCCTTACTTCATGGTTCTTATGCCGACACTGTCTTGATAATAACCTCTTTGATAACTTTGCATGCAACCGAACCATGTGATTTAACAACTGTTACACCGACCCATGATAAAACATGAGTAAATACATGCACTTTTATAGAACAACTTCAATTCCATGCATCCAGTAATATATTCACCATCCCATGATAAATCTGATGACCATGCATAAGTAATATATGATAAACTTTCATATATACACAACAACTTGTAACTTGTCAGCTTCCATAAATAAACTCTTGAACGACCTTGGAAGGCAGAACAAAGTACGTATGAACTGGCAGTATAAACTTGAATCAATCTAATCAGCAGCTTAAAAATAATCAGCAGCAGAAACTTCGAATTAACATATCGATATCAGCATTAAGTAGTAAGGACGAGCCGCACTAATTAAAATCGTAGCAGCACTAAATGTATGAAAGCAGTATTAACGAGCAGCATAAAGTACCAGCAACACTAACGATCAATGGGCAGCATAAAATCTCTCAAGCAGTACTAATCTATATGAAGCAGCATTAACGAAGGGTTAGCAGCTTTAAAGATCAGAAGTATATAACTTACTACCTTAAACGTATAAACTCCATGAGTATCCTTCAAACACAAAGACACCAAGATCAAAACTCATATTCGCACCACTATAAATTCTAGGAGACCACGTGTCTTCCTTTGCCAATTCATCCAAACCACATGCATCAGTATCAATCGCAGCTTCATAATGCTCAGATTCCAAGTTTAAAAGAATAGAAACCATGCACGATCATAAACTTCAATGAATATGATAAAAACCGACCTTCTTTATTAGTGGATAATAACAACGATTCAATAATAAATAAAACCTATACCAACCCACTAACATTCAATATAAAGAATTTGAATACCACTGACCAATTGATTAAATAATAACCTATCACCGTCCTGTGAACAAATTAATTAGTACGAGGTTATTTGATTCAACCAATCAGGGAACTTGAAAGTACCGCACACAAGATGACATATCGCACACCATTACAAACATAATTGAAGATAATAAATCGAAACCAGTGTTTGTCACATGATCTTTTTGTCACCATTTATCTCTTAAAAGGGTGATATAATAAAAACCGATTATACCATAAAAACCTTAAAAACAAATCGTAGCTTTTCCACAACAGTTTTCTTCGACTACAAACCTTGTATAATCCCTAGATATCACGAGCCCCTTTCTCTGATACCACCTGTAGAAACTAAGAACGTGATAAAGATAGTTTCTTATACCGTTTTAGCTCAAGACTGATTAGGTCTTATATTATCTAGTAACAATAATAAACGAAAGCGGAATATTTAAACAAGAATTAACGTTATTATGAACAAGGTTTTCTATTCATAATGATTCACATAATCACTACAATTCTAGATGATCAACTCTAGAACGATTACAATCTAATAGTGATTCTAAGATCCTTGTAGTGATAAACAACTCTAACTCTAATCTTACTAACCTAGGTGTCCATGGTAGGAACTTGACGCCTAGACACACACACATAATTTAATCAACTACATCTTATAGTTGTGCACATAAACTAATGACCTAATGATCCCTTTATATAATAGAGTCATCTAGGTTTACAAGTCAAACATTCCTAATACAATAAGGAAACTAAATATTCTTTTAAGCATATCTTCTAGAATCTTCCAAATCCTCCATCTTTTTCTAGTTTCCCTTCTTGTCACTTTAATCCCTTCATGTTTCATTCTTTTTATTTTGTATCATCAAATCAATAAATCCAACAAAAATGCATTCTTGTTCTTCGAATTCTTATCAAGAGCTTGCTCTTTACCTCCTTTTATACGCATCTTTTTACAGCCTTTGGGGTTACAAATAGATGGATTGTTAATGGTTTTCACAGCCGGCTTCGGGACTCCAACAAGTTCCTCCAAATTATCAAGCTTGTTCTTAGATGGAGGATTTGGACAATCAGCCTCGACATCAATCTTTAGCAACCTCAACTTCTCAACAAAAGCAGACAACCTTGCCTCGTCTTTACTCAACATATGGACACAGTGATCAACAATAGAACTTGCCTCGTTTGCATAATTCTCAACAATCTCATTCTTCTCACCATATCTGTTCCTTTTGTTCCTCAAAGTAGCAGGTATAAGGTTCTTTGTCCAACGCCTCAATATGTATTGATTTGGGATCACTTCAATGTTAGCGTTCTTAAAGACACAGAAAATGTGTCTGCATAATATTCCAACTCGAACAAAAAGTTGACAGGAACATACAACTGATCCATCTTCTTGGTTACGCAACATCTTCATGGACAAAAAGTAATAAGATAGGTTAAAATCTTCTGTGATAATACAAAGGAAAAAACAGAACAATGTTTTTAAGAAACTAACATACCTTAAACAATCCAGCTACTCTATAAAACAGGTTAATTGGCTCTTCTTCTTCATCTTTATCCTTATCCTTACCATTATCCTTCACTTTCTTCTTAGCTTTCTCTTTCAACTTAGCTTTCTTCTTCTCCATAAATTCATCAACAAATTTCGTCTCTTTAATAATAGACACCTCAGATCCTTCAACCAAACTTTTGGCATCTATTTGGCAAAACCATGTGCCTGCAAATATCTCTGCCTGAACCAACTCGAACCAAGGATGAGTATAAACCTTCGATGCATGATGTTCAATCTTAAGATAGGTTCTAAACTTCGGAACAGAATCAATAGTCTTATGATCTAACCTCTCTTGTATATGCCTATGCTTTTCCATTGCCGTCTCAAAACAATGCACTCTCAGACCTAGATGTTGTCCTCATCAAACCACACAACGGGGAATCAATAAAATAAGCAGGAATCCAAGATGAACGTATACGAAACATCTTTGTTAACCACTTATGATTCTGCAAACTAAACTCCTCCAATAACTTAGCCCATTTATCCTCAAATTCCTCCGGACCGATATACATATTCCATACAATTTGATTGAACTTCTTTTTAAAGTCAGTGTGATCATAGATTTTTGAACATATCTGAAAACAATATATCACATGTGATTTAACAAATGATTTGAAAAAAGATATGCATTATCATATGTGATAAATCAATAAGAACTACAAAGAGAATAAAGTATCACATGCATAGTGTAATATGCCACATGCATAGTCTGTGTTTCAAGCTAGAAAATTCAGCTTCAATAGCCTTTCTCATAGCCCCATCCTGATCAGTAACAACAATATTTGGAGCCTTACCAAACGCTTTTATGAATGCTTTCAGCAACCATATATAAGAAGCTGTAGTTTCGTTTTTGAGCAAGCCTGCAGCAACTGTAACACACCTCCGATGATTATCTATGCCTGTAAAGGGAACAAACACCATTTTGTACCTGAAAAAAAAACAAAAATAGTTAAAATAACAGATTAAACAATAAAACGCTAATCATATCATCAAAATCTCATATTTATCATAGAAATACTTACTTGTTTGTTCTGAAAGTAGCATCAAACGAAACAACATCACAAAACTCTGTATAATTATACTTAGAAACTTCATCAGCCCAAAAAATTGCAGAAAGCTCAGCATTTTCAACCAAATAATCAAATGAAAAATCTGCCACATGCTTCTTCCTATTCTCTATCTTAGATATAAGCATCTGTGCATCACTATCGCCTATATAGCAGTTCACACCCCTAAAAAAGTTCTTGAAATCAACAGTTGTACCATGAACAAGCAAATAAGAACCCTTTAAACCGGTTAAGATGTGATGAGCTCTCGTTGCACCTATATTTACACTAGCAGCTTTAACAATAAACAATTGCTCGGCATAGGTTAACTGCCTCTCAGTCTTTGACAAATGCTTATACTCTTCACGTTCAAGCTCGTGATTATGAATACTATCAAAAACACTCAACTTGTACATAGTAGTACCAGGAATCAAATCAAATATAACACGTGCTTTGCAGCCTGTGATATGCAGGTTCGAACTTCTAATCTGCTTGTCACTATTCTCTAAGTCTAACGTGTCCACATGTATTCCCTTAGGAAAACCTTCCCTATTACACACTAAATACTTTTGTTTCACAATACCATTCCTCAATCTTTTCTGGCATGATTTCCTAACCACAAACCCTGCTTTAGAATCATATTTCATATAGGCAGTAATGCACTCATCAATCGAATTATAAACTTTTCCCTTAACTAGTAAAACGTCCACAGGAACTTTAGGAATATAATAAACAGTTCCGCCAGGAGTATCAAAATTAGATTGAGTAGCAAAGGATTCAGGAGTTTTCAAAGCATTCAAATCTGGAAAAAAAAACACAAAAATAAAAACAGTGATTAACTAAAAATGAAATCACACACACATGTTCTTAATATCACATGTAATATTTCACTATGTGATATATCATTTTGTAATATATCATATGTGATATATCCAAACTGCTGATTATTATCAGCTACTAAGATAGCTTATTCAAAGCTTAAAACTACTTATTCAGAGCTTAAAAACTGCTTGATTCAATCAAAACGTAACTAATAGCTTATTCAGAGCTTAACAGCTTAACAACATAGCTTATTCACACTGACACACGAATTATAGTAAAAATTAAAATAATCAAAAAGCTTACTCTTAATAGCTTCGGATTCATCACCGTATTCATAAGCAATAATCTCCTCAACATACTTAGCTGAAACATCATCATTAACAACAATCTCTTCAGAAGTAGTAGAAGAATCATTAACAACGATCTCTTTAGAAGTAGTAGAAACATAACTTTGAAGCGAATCCATAAAACCTGAATATCAGATGAAAAAATTGAATCAGTTAGCTTATAATTGAGCTTATTGAATCAAATAGCTTATAATTAAGCCTAGAATTCAGATTACATAAATTAAACGATAAAAAATTGGTGTTAGGTGATGTACGGTATGAAGAAGGTGATCGATTGATGAATTAAGCAGCAAAAATTAGGGTTTGTTGATGTACGGGATGAAGAAGGAGATCGATTGATGAATTGATGAGAGAGAAGAAAGAAACACACACTTTATGTGTATGAAAAAAATGACGCATTAATTGAGATGGTTGTAAAAAATAATATTTATATAGTCCAAAAATACCCTTGTAGTGTAAATGTTAAGTTCAATCTCAGCATTTAGATCAAAATGAATGGAAGGTAGGGATTGATCCCTTTGTATGTAAACAATGTTTAGTCCTCAAATGATCTTTTATCAAACACTTTTTAATACATATACAAAGTACTAAAAAATTATATATGTCAGCAATCTTAAAATTTAATCTTTCTTAATTTGAGATAAATTTTGCTACATACATAAACTTGTGAAAATTTTGATTTTTAAATTAAAAGATTTATAAAAATCAGTTTGTAATACATTTCAATTGCGACGCGTACATTAACAAAATAATAGAACTAGAAATAAAGTGGTAGACAATCGTGTAATAATGGTGTAAAAGTTATCTTGTATTTGAAGTCATCAAGATGCTAGTTTTGGCATTTAAAAAAAAGGCTAGATTTGGAAATAGCCTCATAAGTGAGTTATGTTTAAAATGAGTGTTGTCTTGAATCATAGAAATGCAAATTTCCCTAATGTTAAAATTATAATATAAACCAAATGAAATGCCCTTAAACCTATATCATTAGTAGTATTGTACAATCAACTTCATGATAAGGTGTGTTTTGGAACAAATTATTGTTCTTGTTATTAACTGACGAATATGACCTAAGCCCGTCGGAACACATCCATTAACTAATCGTTATAGTGACAGTTTGGTAACCATCGTGTTTAACTTTTTGGCTAAACGATTTACAGGTTTAAGCCTACCATTACACAAAATTTAATCGGATCAAGCATTCCTTTTTAAAAATGTTAATGTGGTCAAAGTTGTTTGCATCAAACATTATTTGAGCTTAAGATCTTTCTCATATTTTAGTAATGATATTTACAAGCTTTTTACCATTTGATTACCAGTGAGTGTTTAAAGCTTGTTATGGCCTTAGCAGACCAATTGGGTCGTGGCAAACGGACCAAGAAAGCGCCAAAGTGGCAAGACTCTTTTGTTATGGGCTAGGATTTATCTCCATATTTATCCATATTTATCTCATTGTTTTAGAATGTCTTTGAGTCGTATTAGGAATGTCTTTTTGTCAAAGAATATTTGTTTCAGTATGTTTAGTATTTGTCTTGGGTTACAAGTTATTATTCGGCTATTGTTAGGTCCTAGATTAATCACAACACAAGTAATATAACACGTACTAGATGAGAGAATGAGAGAAGAAGAGAAGAAAGAGATCGGATTATAATTCACATGATAGAATAACAAAGGTTCATTAGCATAAGTGAATAAAAACCAACCACAATAAGAGTAGTACACATGTCTATTTATAGGGAAGCATTAGGGCAACACTTTGCCTAATGCTTCTAGAAGACTAATGCTACTAAGTCACGGCCCATAGGGCTTCTAATAGGGCTGTGACATGAAATCTAACTTAAAGCCCTTATAAACTAAGCAACCTTGTACATAATATTGACCAAGACTTGATTACATATGAAATGTGTTCCCAACAATCTCCCCCTGAGGATTGGTCATCAAGGTTGCTTGACGTCTTCTTTGCTTCTTAGGCTTCGACGTCTTTAGCATCTTTGTTCTTTGTTCTTGTTGTGAGTGATATGGTAATGTCTTGATCTGCCTTCCACCAATGTTCTATAATCCCGGTGTCTTTACGTCTTTTCCACCATGCTCATACTTCTTTTGACTTTTGATCTTCATGCTTTAAGTAATTCTCATTCTTTAGCTTCGATCTTTTGACTTTTGAATGTTTACTTTGCTTTGATCTTTGTAAGAACTTTCTTTGTGATGTTAGTATGAGCATGATGGAAATGGTGGTAGTGGAACTCCTGGTCTCCATAAGTACCTGCAATTAAATAGTTAGTAATAAATCATCCGGCACTTAGAGGTTCGGACTTCGAGATCGTCAACAGCATAGTGTGAAGACTTTCTCTAATCCTTGCCAAGGCCGTTCCTAAACCAGATGCCCCCAAGAAAGCTAACTCAGATACACCAAAGTGTATCAACGATTCAGGTAAGCCGCTGAAGTATACCGAAGTATCACTCCATGACTGTAGACCGTTTGGAGCCACCTCGAACACTAAGCATAATCCACAAGGGATTACCGAAGTGACCTGTTGTCAGGGTTGTTTAATGTTGACCCTGGCAGGAATTTCTAGTCAATCACTGAGAATCACCATTTGTGAGTTCAATCATGAATGTTCTTGGCAGATTACTAAGATCTGCGTAGGACTCTTGTAATTTACAACTAGTGACCTTATTTTTGAACAGCTAGTGTAGAAATATTAAGTCTTCCTAAGAGATCTTTTGATGTATCTCGCGACTCTAGACTCAATTTAGTGCTCTTTGGTTTTAGTCGTCGGAGGCATGGAGCAGAGTGCCTCCTTTTCAATATTAACTCATCTTGGAATGAGAGGTCGATAGATAATGAAGGGTTCTCCGTGAGAAATGAAACAAGGATCTTTTGAGAGACACTTGAATGGCTAGAAGGTTTAGTGTTGTGCGTCACTGGGTCCATGATGGCTTAGTCTTCAATACCGGTGTCACTTGTAGTGACATCCAGTAGCATATGAATTAAACCCGATTTCTGCCCTAAGGTTGAACATATGGAGGGCTATTTGTTTTCACCCTTTCTTTTACTTTTCTTTTTAGTTCCTAAACCCCTTCTTTCTCCTTTCATTTCTTTACTCCTTCTTTCAATCATACCTAGGACTTTCTAGTTCTAAACTATTGGTATTGTCCATGGGTAGATCCCTCCGGTTCTGGCGGATCATAGGATGGTTTCTTAACCTTAGTCACCTTATAACTTCATGACTATCCTATGTTGCCAATAACCAATCATTTGAAAATCTCTCAAAGTGTTTATGACTTTAAAACATATATTGTTTACACTTTGAGAGTTTTGCATTTTCAGAAATACTCCCCCTTCACATGTGCTCATAAGTTTTTAATATAAATTTGCACATGTCGGGTGGAGTTAGCACTTTTGAATTGATTGATTTTCAATGAATATGACCGTTGCGAGACACGTTTACATCACTAGTTAGACTAGCTTGAACTTATTACCCGTCCAAGTCATATTCAAAGAAGAATCTCTCGAAAGTGGTACACTCTACTCAGACAAGTCCTTTGCGAGACATGTTTACATCACTGGATAAACCAGCTTGAAATTATTACCCGTCCAGGACAAGTCTTTTTGATTAATGACATTTAACTTTCTTCAATTCGAGGGTACAATCTGAGTCGAGCTCATGCGAGATTTCATACTTTTAGTTACCATATATTAATCACATACTTATTCTCCCCCTCAAAAATAGCATATTCATGTTGTTTTTGGAAAACTTTTTGATTAAAATATACTTTTTGAGGTTTACGGGAAGAATTTCAACAAGAACTTTTTGGGTTTGAACAAAGATTATCTTCAAGTACTCTCCCTCAACAAGGGAATACTTGTTCTTTTGAGTAGAATTTTGAAAAACATATCAAAACTTTGATTAATTCTACTCAAAAGTAAGAAGCTTTCGCTCCTTATATTAGGATTGAGGCATTGAAGCGTAACTCAGGGTCCTTTCTTTACAAGTACGGGTTGTGCACTGTTATCTGTGCACAAGCCATAATAAATAACACAAGCAAGTATTATGAATCACAAATTTATCCAACTCTTACATCATTCTGTGCTTCTGAAGACAGTGAAAACTGGATCAGGCCATTGAAAATTCTTGATCGGGAACGATGGTCTTCCTCCAACATAGCTTTCAAGTCTCATTATCTGGTCTCTATGAACAAGTCTTTTCTCGATCTTCAAAATGAATTGACGAACTTCTCTTATTTGAGAAGTTGTCCACCTGCTGGTCTTGTATAGTTCTCAATCTCTAACTCGAATCACCAACCCATCACGAACTTTCTTGAGCGTGCGGTCACAGAACTTATGAACCTCTTTGTATCCCATGAAGCAGTTAATTGAAAGATCACTCTTGTAAACAAAACCGAAGGTTGGTTCTTTCTTCATGGTATACTGGGGCTCTTAATTGATCTCAGGAAGATATAGAACTGGTGCAGTTAAGTTGATCTTCATTTGATAGCTCTCGACCCCAAGCTGCAAGTCTTCTACGCATTCTTGAATGATCTTCCTTCTGATGAAGTAAAGCCGTGAAGTGCTGAATGCGTAGTTAAGATCAGTGGAGAAGTGTTGCATTTTCCCTTGAACCTTGATGAGATATATGTCTTCAAGATCATTGAGGTTCAAGTCTGGGAAATCTGCTTCTGAAAATGTGTACATCTGCTGATCTTGTCTTCTAACCTTGATTTTAGTTAGAAAGGTATAGTCATACCTCTTTTCTGCTTCAAGACTAACCACAGCAAGTATCCTGAGATCACTCATCACTGGAGTTGGAGACTTCTTTGTGAGTTTACTTTTGTACCATGTTTTCCTCTTCTCAAACCAGTGATAAATTCCCAGTTGCGCATCTTGATCATACTACACTCTGTTTGTAACGAATAGTCTTGTAGCAGTTTCTTCGATGGCGGGTTGTGGATATCTTGCTGCAGGAATCAAGGTTATGGAAGTTGCATATTTGGGTTGACACTTGATACCATGCACGAGGAGTTCGAGGTCATTGTTGAAGAAGATTTATATGGGACAGCAGGTTGATCTGAAGCTCCAACCACCGGCAGTGGCTTTGTCCAATCCATAATGTATGGTTGATTTGGTTGAGAAGTGCTATCAACCACATGCACGTCCTGATTTGTCCAGCTGAACTCACTAGACATTGCTCGTGCAATATTTTCTAGGTGATATTCAAGCTCATATGCACTGGAAGACCTATCTTTAAGCAGATTGAAAGGATTATTCTTGATTCGATGAAGTTCTCCTTTAGTGAGCTTTTTGATGCGTTGGTCACGTTTGAGTTTTTGCGTGAACTCAAGTGTGCGACCTTCGATCATGGAGTCATCGTCTATGTAAGGTTGAGCACTGACAAGTTGATCGAACCATTCATTCCTTTTTTTCGTGTCTTCGTCCAACCATGAGACAACAGTTGGTCTTTTGGATGTTGTCTTCTTTCCAGACTTAGACGTTGTTGCTTTTGTCTTGGGAGGAGAATTTGGCTGATCTTGGTGTTGTTGAAATTGGAATTCTTCATTTGTAGTGAACTCAAACTGATGCTCTATTGCTATTGGTCTTGAGCCTGAAGCCTTAGGTGGTTGGGTGGCTGTTGTGGTTGCTGGAGGTCTGGCAGGTTCTTGGTGTTGAGAAGCAGATCCGCCGACACTCTTTTGTTTCTTGGCTTGTGAGTTTGGATCTGGGTCTTCGTCCTCTCTTGGACGTTTACCTTTGTCAGCCTCATCTTTGCACGACTCCTTTAATATGTTCGCCTTTTTAGCCTCAGTGATGGCTATTTGCTCAGGAGTTGGTGAGGTAATACTTGTTAAGCTTTCAAATAGTTTAAGTCGGAGTTCTTCCAGAGTTGGTTCTTTAGGCTCCGTCGGTTGGGTTTGAAGGAAAAATGGAACTATAGCCACAATATTCTTGAGCATGTCTTCGATGTTCGGCTTGAGATATTCTTCCACCTTCTTAGATGCAATCTTAGGCAAGTACTTCTTCAAGTATACTTTGGTGTTGCCCTTGATCGCAGTGAGCATCCTTTCTTGAACATCATCAGAAAGGAACTCATCGACACGAGCTTTGGTGTTTTGAAGCTCGTTCACTTGTCTTGCAAGGCAGGGACCATATTTGTCAAAGTTTCGATTTGGTCACGGAGCTGGTCATCTTTCTTGGCTCGTGCCAGCTTTACAGCCTACTTTACCCTTTTCGAAGCATGGGAGATTGCTTCATCCCTTTTGAAGTTGCTCTTCTTTCTTGGTTTCTTCCTAGACTTGCTTGTTGTTGCTTTTGTTGGTGGTGGTGAAGAGTGTGTGGATGATTTAGGAAGTTGTTGAACTTTGGGCGGAGAAGCTTGCTTAGATACTGGAGGTGTTTCATAGGTAATTGGTGGAGAGTGTGGAGGAGTGGTTGGAGGTGTTTGAATATATCGGTCGGCTTCCTTTTCCTCAGCCAACCTTTCTTCTTCCTCCTTTTTCTTTTCCAATACCAGCTCTACAGCAGCTTTTCTGATCACTTCCTCATCTCTGTCTCATCATCCTCATCCATGTCAAAGTCTCTAGCCTGTTCATCTTCATCCTTTTTCTCGTCATTACTGGGTTGATTAACCGGATCTTAACGAGGTGGAATAACTTCTTTTACAACCCCAGACCCACCGGGTTGATTAACCGGATCGAGGAGGGTCTGGCCTTCATCAAATTCTTTGGCGATTTCCTCATCTATTCTCTTATGTTCTTCAAGCATCATCTTCCTTCGCCTTTCTTTATTAGCTTTAAAGGACTCTCAGCTTTCTTCTAAAGCAATATTGGTAGCTATTTCTTCCTTGTAGATTGTTGGTTCATCATCGGTCTCCGTATCAGAACTGGATCCCTATTCTTCAACAATCTTTTCTTCCTTGGGTTCAGGCTTAGCAATCTTGGCCGAAACTCTCCTCTTGATGTACTTAGGAGGCCCTGGTTTGATCTTCTTAGATGTGCTAGAGGTGATGCCTGACTTGCTAGCTTCCTTTGATCGAGTCTTAACTAGAGCTGGCTCATCATCATACTTGCAGAAACCTACATGTCCCTCATTGAATGCTTTATCATAACTGATGTACGCTTTCATTTTCTTTATTTTGCCTGTCAAAAGAGCTTCAGGTAGTCTCATCCCTTGTTTACATGTGCTTGCTTTAGGGATGTAGACTGAGCTGATGATCTTTTCCATAGCAAATAAATGCTTTTCTTGGTCTTCAAGATGTTGAGGGATGTCATTTTTTTCTTCAAGTAGATAATAGATGATAAGCTTGGTGTATCTAACAAATGGAATTTTGGTGAGAGGTTTGAGGTAGTGACTTTGAATTTAGAAGACGATGTCCTCCCTGATGAGTTGAGCATAGTCGATTTGCTTTTGGTTTACAATGCCCTAGAAGATTTGTAGATAAGACAGACGAGGGTTCTCATGTCCACTTTCCCTTCCAGAGACTGATCGGGCCAAGATATAATATATTGTTCTCCCAGGTTGGGGGATTAGCTTGGCTTCAACCGTTGAGAATCTTTTCAACGGCTTGTCTGGTTGTACATTGTAGCCAATCTCCATTAGGAAGTTGAGAACATCTTCTTCAGAGGGTGTTGGATGAAATTTCTTTGCAGCTGCAAGAGCTTTTGTCAAAAGTAAGGCCTTGCGGAGATAGTTGACATCTACAGTCACTTCCTTTTGATCCAAAGTGAAAGTAAAAGATTCATCTCCCAAGTCCAGCTTCATTGTGTGCCACATTTGATGAATGTAAAACTCGGGAATAGAAGCTGACTTGTCCAGCATGTTCCTACACTTATGTAACTTGAGAATCTCTATGGCTATCTGACAGGTTGGTTCCGCACACTTTATCTTGTGAAATTCCACGCGAGCATTGTTCTTGCCAATCTCCACATCGTAGTCTTGTGGAAATGTGTTTTCTTTGGTGAGCATTGGGAGTGGTTGTTTTGCAGCCATTTGAGATATCTGAAATATCAATAAAAACATAGTTGCAGGATACATGAAGGTTAGCAAATTGTTAATCTTGTTATCATTCATGTAACCCTTTTGTTTCTTAATTTGATTTTACATGTTTTAATATTGTGTAGATTATTAGTTAGAAATTGATCAATTTCGACAACTTGTGATTTAGTTGAATTTCGACAGTTTTAATGAATTGCGACATATCTCTTTAATTGCAACAGTTTTGGCCAATTCCGATGGCTTTACAATTCCGCAGATTTTTATCCAATTCCGATGATTTTTTAATTTCGATGACATTTGATCAAATGCGATGAAAAATTCTGAATTGCGATAAGCCATGTCCAATTGCGATAGAATTTTGGAATGCGATAAAGTTTGCCCAATTGCGATGAAAATTTTGAATTTCGACAAGTTTCGTGCAATTGCGACAACTTTATCCAATTTCGATGGATTTTTCAATTCCGACAAGGCTTATCCAATTTCGACGGATATTGCAATTTTGACAATTTCTTATACAAGAAATTGCGACAAACACTGTAGACATACATTTTCTTGAATCTTTATCGAATTTGGTTTTCCTCTCCAATTTAAATCAAATCACAAGTTATAACATGCTCATTAAGTTCATTTACACACATCTAAACCCTGTTTATCAAATTAGAATGCAACAGGTTGCAATTCGGATAAACCCTATTTTAAGAATCATCGGAATTCATTTAAACATGTTAGATGTTTGATTGTTTGATTCCAATAGATTCGTATGATGTTTCAGAGCTCATTTGTCTATATATTAACGTTTTTTAGCCACGAATCAAAGAGATTGAACCTTGTCGAGTTCATCTTAAACCCTACACATCTAAATTCATTCAAATGTGTTTCTGGGTTTGATTCAATGATCAAATCATGTTATATGACATATAAGAACACTATCCCAACCAATTAATTAGGCCAAAACACAATCACATGATTTTCCGCAAATTTAACGCATGAACCCTAATTTTGAACAATCATCAATTCGAGTTTCTGGGTACAATTAAGCACTCTTAACATGTTTAGGACTCAATTCCGACAATATCCCACCATTCAATTTGGTCTCAAACACTTCAGATTATTATAACCCAATTCGACATAAACCCTAAATCTATTTTAATCGATTTAGAAAGATTTGGCGATTGGATCACAAAATCCTTGAAAACCATGTCTTATAATCATGTAAACATTGTATAAACACTCACAGTTTTGAAGATTCTTGATCGGATTAGAAGAATGAATTGTGGTCGTAGATTGAGTTGATAAAGAAGTAAATGAAGTTGTTGAAATGTAATAACTACAATTCAGGTGCAGTTATTGCATTTTTGCTTTTGTTTTGTTAACCTTTTAAGTTTCCAACTTTGTCACATTAAGTCCCTTAACCACATAAATTTTCAATTAAAGTCCTTACTCACAAATCATTCACTAGACTGGACATCATTTTGACAAGAACAATTTAATACTCCCCATTTACTTATGGGTATTTGAAAAAACATTTTTAAGATCAAGGAGGGTATCACACAGATAATATTACCACCAACATTTTTAAGGAAATATGCAAGTACAAATTTTAAGGAGAATTTTAAAATTTGATTTTCATACTCCCCCTCAACACTTGTTCGGAAAGACTTAGTAATGTGTTTAAATGAACAAAGCGTTGATGGAAATTTTGTACTTGCATTTTTTTTTGAGTAACAAATAGAAAATCTTTTTGTGTTTTTTGATAAAATATTTACAAAGATAGTTTTGGTGTTTGACTTTCTTAGTTGTTTGTAAGAAAGTTGTTTAAATCATCTGGAGTCAAACACCTCATACCAATTTTGTGAACTAATTCCACAAATCTTGCATGAGGCAAGGCTTTGGTGAATAAGTCCGCTAATTGGTATTCTGTACCCACAAAATATAATTCAGTAGTACCCTGTTCCACATGCTCTTTGATGAAATGATATCGAAGTGCAATGTGTTTAGACTTCGAGTGTTGAACTGTATTGCATGAGATGGCAATGGCACTCTTGGAGTCACAGTACATGGGAATCTTGTTGAAAATGTAACCGTAGTCCATCAACTGTGATCGCATCCAAATGATTTGAGCACAACATGCTGACATGGCTACATATTAAGATTCTGTTGATGACAATGAGGTACAATCCTGCTTCTTTGACTGCCAAGATACAAGTTTGTCTCCTAGAAATTGCACTCCCCCAGACGTACTTTTACGTGTATCTAAACATCCTGCATGATCACCATCTGAAAAAGTGATTAGTTTAAAACCAGAATCCTACGGATACCAGATCCCCAAATGGATGGTTCCCTTTATGTATCGAAAGATTCTTTTAACCTCAGAGAGGTGTCTTTCAATTGGTCGAGACTGATAACGGGAGCATAGATATACAGTGTTAGGAATATGAATAATCAGTTGAAGACTCGGTCACCCCGAGTACTTATTAGCACATCATAGCTCGTAGGATAACTAGTAATATTAGTAGTAGCTTAGTTATTATTATTAGTATTGTGGAGTGGGTCGGGTCTTTACCCACTGTCAGCTCGCTCCACAGCCCGCTAGGGGCATATTATGTAAGAACTATAAATACCCTTTCCCATACAAGGGAAAGGGTGGAACTTCTCATTATTTTACAAGCTAATACACACACTCTTTCTCTCTCTAAGTTCCCATCTCTCTCTCTCTCTCTAAACTCTCTTCTATTCGATCCATACTAGTCCCAATCTTGTGTTTATGTGTTAGTGAATATCCTACAATTGGTATCAAGAGCCATGGTTAGGTCCATGTGTGTTGATATTCACAGATTCGAGTAGATTGGGGATTGTTTTTGGGTCGAATACTTTAGCTCCTAAAAATCCATTTTGTGCTTTGTTTAGTGGTTAAAAGTTGTTAAATCTTGTACTTTATAGCTTAGGGGTTACATAAGAGTAGTTTTTGGTGTTTGGAATCACAGATCTAGGCTTTGTGTGGTGAGTTTTGGAAGATTCGAAGCTTGTTCTAAGTGGCGATTTGTCTCTCTGGAAAACCTTCTTCGCAGTGATTTGTGTCGTGTGGGAAACAAAAAGTAGCGATTTGTGTTTTCTCGAGATAGCGATTTGTCCCTTTACCAGATTTGGCAAAAAAAAAAAAAAAAAACGACAAACAGCTACGATAGTGACTTGTTTGGCGTTTTGTGGCCGGCGATTTGTCTCTGATAGTGACTGTTCTGTCCTGTAGCGACTTAGCGATTTGTGTCTGGCGATTTGTGTCAAAGATAGCGATTTGTCCAGGTTCATAAAGCAGCGATTTGTCCTTTCCAAAGCTAGCGATTTGTCTGTGGAGATTTGTCTGTGGCGATTTGTCTGTGGTGATTTGTCTGTGGTGATTTGTCTGTGGCGATTTGTCTGTGGCGATTTGTCTGTGGCGATTTGTCTCTGGCGATTTGTCTGTGGCGATTTGTCTGTGGCGATTTGTCTATTGTGATTTCTAGTGGCAAGTTACTCTTTGTTTACGGTTTGTTTCTTGGTGATTTTAGTAAGTCCCGCGAAAGATTCAATTTCTCGGTTAAATCACAAGATCTGTAAAATCCCGTATTTACTATGGCTACCATATCAAGCACCTCATCAGATGATATTCAAGTTGCAGGATCTGACACTCGTCCACCTATGCTAGATAGGACGGATTATGAGTCTTGGGCACAACGGATAAGACTTTACTGCTTGGGAAAAGAAAATGGAGTTAACATTCTCAAGTCAATTGACGAAGGACCATATCAGATGGGTACCACCAGAGATGCTGTTACAACTGGTGAAGATGGGACTGTAACTTTGGGAATCGACAGACCTAGAAACTACAATGATCTTAATGAAGAAGAAAAGAAGAGGTATGATGCTGACATTAGAGCTTCAAACATTGTCATTCAAGGTCTGCCAAAGGATGTATACAAGCTCATCAATTTCAACACTGAAGCTAAAGCTGTGTGGGACAATGTTAAAATGTTGTTGGCAGGGTCAGAACTCATAAAGGAAGACCGTGAGTCACAGCTGTATGATGAGTTCGAGCATTTCAAAATGAACCCAGGAGAGAATATCACAGACTACTATGTGAGATTTCATAAGTTGGTGAATTATATGAGGATGATCAGAATGACTATGCCCAACATCCAACTAAACTCAAAGTTTGTGAACAACATGACTCCTGAATGGGACAGATTTGTTACTGCTGTCAAACTCAACAAAGGTTTAAGGGATACCAACTATGAACAGCTATATGCCTACCTGCAACAACATGAGAAGCATGCTGCCTACGATCGGGTGTTGAGAGAAAAGTTAAATCCTTCAACTCGAAATGATCCACTGGCTTTTATGACAAATGTTCTACCAACAACCCAATCATCATCCAACCCAAGCTATCATCAACTTCACTCACCAGTACTTGCTATGAGTCCTCAACTTGACTCAGGCTACTCTCAGACCGACAAAATGATTGACAACCTCACCAATCAAGTATCACTACTGGTTCAACAGTTTAAAACATCACTCCCTCAGACCAACAATCAGTTAAGAAATTCATCCAACCCATGCAATCTAGCAATGGTGGAGGATGGGAAAATTGTGGTTCAGAATGTGCAAGGGAGAGCTGGACGAAACGTGGGTCAAGGTTATGTGCAGAATAGAGCTGGGAATGCCAATCAGGGGCAAGGGAAACAGATCAAGTGTTATAATTGTGGGGGGCTAGGACATATTTCCAGAAACTGCAATCAACCTAAACGTCCTCAGAACTCAGATTACTTCAAAGACAAGATGCTGTTAATGCAAGCTCAAGAGAATGAAGCTGTATTGGATGAGGAAGAGCTATTGTTCTTGGCTGGTGATTGGGGAAATACGTTTGATGAAGATGTGGATGAGCAACCAGTTCAGGATCTAGCTCTTAACGACCCCAACATCTTCAAAGCGGATGATTGTGATGCATTTGACTTAGATGTAGATGATGAACCTACTGCTCAAACCATCTTCATGGCCAACTTGTCTTCCTTGGCTTCATCACCTCGACAAGCAGGTTCCTCTAGTGCATCTGTGATATCTGAGGTACTAAAAATTTATGACACATATGATATAGTTGATGGACAAAAGAATCCCAAAGAAGTACAACAGGCAGATGTTTCTGATTCAAATAATGTTGACATGGAAAATAGCAATATTATTTCATATGAACAATATTTGAATCACAACAACTCGCCTGATGTACCAAATGGTGAATCTTCTGTAAATAATAATGCTTGTGTTATAAGTAATGTGTGTGCCTTAGATAATGCGTGTTACATAGATAATGCATGTGAGTGCCATGAGTACAACTTGCCTGTCCCTGATGATAACTTGATCACTAGACTAAACATTTATAAAGAACAAGTGGCTATGTATGAACGGCATGCTAAGTTTGAGCTTAATGAACGTGAGCAGAAATTAGAAGGTCAAATGAGTACACTTATTAAAGAGTCTAGAGTAAGAGAAGAAACATTAAAACAAGAGTTGAATTCTTTGAAAAATCAGCTAGAACAGTCTGTCAAACAGAAACAGGAAGTACAAAAGTGTATGACTACACTTAAGCTAGAATTCAAAGAAAAAGAAAAGGAACTCTTAAATGATTTTTCTAGAATCAAAACCTTAAAGAATAAGCTTGAGGATAAGTTGTACACACAAGACCAAACCAGACAGACTGCCCAAATGATGTATAAGCACAGAAAGTTAAGTGACAAGCATAGTGAAAGCAATGTAGGTAAATCTAAATTAGCTACTCATGAGATTGCTAAGATAGCCCAACCTGCATTAAATGATTCTAATGTGATGTTTATGCCTAATCATGACCCGCCTGAGCATATCTACACTAAAGAGGAGGATGAGATAAGTGAGAGAACAAGGGAAAGAATGAATGAGAAAATGAGGGATCCCAAGTGCATAGCCAGACGAATAATAATCAAACCCCATGACTATAGTGAGGAAAATCGTTTGACTGTGTTTGCTCCTCAAAAGAAGTTAACACCTGAACAGATATTCTGGAAACAAGATAATGAAAAACTTAAGGAAGAAAAACTTAAGGCCAACACCCCTCTCATTAGAAAAGTTGCGTCCATAACGGTGTATCCTCCCAATACACCAAGGAATTTGGTGCCTTTGTCTCTTCCCACTGAATGCAAAACCTTTATTAGCTTATATGTGCTTTGGCAACTGTTTGCTGATTTTGATAAAACATGTAAGAAGAGAATCACACCAACCGGCATTACTGAGGGGGAAAGGTGTTTTGAACATGCAAAAAGGTGTTACTTAACTGAGGTCATGCCATTCTTTAAACTACTTAAAGAACATTTTGAAGGGTTGCAAACTGCCCTCAAAACAGAAATAAAAGAAATGAAAGTAGTGTTTAAAGATATGGAAAATGAGGTGAATGAATATGCAATAGAACTTAAGAGTCGTGAGATTGAAAGAAAAAACATACTCATCACTAATGACAACTTGATTGCTAAATGTATTGCACAAGATGTATTTTACACTGCTACTGATTCTGCATTGTCTGCTTGTCAATTTAATGAGTATGCTATTGCGTTAAATGTCACCCAGAATCGTGTTGTTGAGCTTGAGGGGGAGAATTTAAAATTGCTTGAAAAAATTCAAAATGATGACCATGATAACATGGTTAAACGTTTTTCAAAATTAGAAGTTGAATATCTAAATTTGCAATTGAAACATCAACATTTAAATGAAAAACATAAAATATCAAATGACAAGACATCCTTGGATGCTCCTGAATTTGATACTTATTTTGAATTAAGCAAACGAGATGAGAAAATTCAAGCTCACACGAACACGATTCGACTGCTGAGGGCCCAAATTGCCCAATTGAAATCCAACAAGTGTGATGAGTATGGCACCAATAAACCTTCGTCTTCAGATTCTCAGAATTTTCAATATCAAAACACCATAAATAAGTTACATCATGAAAATGAGTGTTATCGAGAAGAAAATTCTAAGGTCAAACAACATTTCAAAGAGTTATATGATTCTATTAAAGTTACAAGAAGCAATCACAATGATCAAATAACCTCTTTGACAAATGAAATTGAGAATCTTAAGGCTCAGGTGAAAGGTAAAATGTCATGCACCACTTGTAATTGTGATGCACCAAAGGCTACTGCTAGTAAAAAGTATGATGTTGATGTTAGGCGTATTCCATTTAACCTTAGAAATAATAGCTTTGCCCATCAAACATATCTCGATCATCTTAGAGAGGGCCTTGACACACTTCGTGAGGTAGTTGAAGAGGATAGAACTGAAAAGCCACTTGATAGGGCAGTTGTTTATGCCTGCAAACTCACGAAAAGGATTCAGGAAAACTTAGAATATGCCATAGGCTCAGTCCCTAAGTTTAACAGCCATAGAGATAGATTTGCTGCATCATCATCCACTGTTAAGAACAAACATGTAGCCTTTGATTTACCATGTACAACATCAGAACCCAGCACATCAAAATCAGGAAAACATGTGTTAGTGAAACAAACTAATGTTCCCATCGTTACTTCTACAGGAGTGAAAAGTGACACCCAAGCTTACGGGTCAAAGCCTAAAGGCAATACAAGGAATGATAGGACTACGCCAGCTAAGAGTGATCACAAGAAGAGTGTAGAAGCCCAACCTAGGAACAATAAGTTTGCAAAGACTAGATTGAATCGTGTTGATTCTAGTATTAAAAGTACTGTAATTAATTCGAATTCTAATTTGGTCTGTAAAACATGTGACAAATGCTTATTTTCTGCTAATCATGATGAATGTGTTGTGTCATTTCTGATGCCTCATGCACCTCCCCATGTTAATTATGTTAGAAAAATAGAAAGAAGTAAGAAAGTTTGGAAGGCAACAGGAAAAACTTTTGCAAATGTTGGGTATCAATGGAGACCCACTGGAAAGAATTTTGCTTTAGGAAATAAACATCCATTACCTAAGGTGAATAAACATAAGAATGTAAAAGTTAAGGAATGGAGACCAACAGGTCGAATTTTTCCCTTATGAACACAATGCCTTCATCATAAGTCATCTGCTGAACCTAGGGTAGATTCCACTATAGTAACCTCAGTGATTGATACTTCTGTGGCTCCTGAATTTGTGTGTGCTAACCAAACGGACCCCAACTACACGTGGGGATCCACATCTTTCAGTTATCCATCGTTGTCTGTTTTCAAATGCAGGTCGTACAAATCGTCCTTTGGTATTTGGACTCAGGCTGCTCTAAACATATGACTGGGGATCGCTTACGGCTCAAGAACTTCGTGAAAAAGTTTATCGGGACAGTTAGATTCGGGAATGACCACTTTGGTGCGATTATGGGTTATGGAGATTATGTTTTCGGTGACAGTGTAATCTCAAGGGTATATTATGTGGAAGGATTATGGCACAATCTGTTTTCTGTGGGTCAATTTTGTGATTCAGATCTGGAAGTGGCTTTCAGAAAACATACATGTTTCGTCAGAGAATTGGATGGTATAGATCTCCTCAAGGGCAGTCGGGGCACCAATCTATAAACCATATCGATTGAAGAAATGTTGAAGTCCTCTCCCATATGCTTGCTTTCAAAAGCCTCTAAAACAAAATCATGGCTGTGGGCATCGTCGTTTGAACCACTTGAACTTCGGTACCATAAATAATCTTTCCCGTAAAGATCTTGTTAGAGGGATGCCCAGACTAAAATATGAGAAAGACCATCTCTGCTCTGCATGTCAACTGGGCAAAAGCAAGAAACAAACCCACAAGCCTAAAACCATTAACACCAACGTGGAAGTTCTTCATACCCTCCACATAGACTTGTGCGGTCTAATGAGAATACAAACCATAAATGGAAAGAAATATGTTCTGGTGATAGTAGATGATTATTCTCGGTTCACATGGGTAAAGTTTTTGAGAACCAAGGACGAAACTCCAGAGGTTATCATTAAACTAATAAAACAGCTGCAAGTAAGGCTCGATAAAACTGTCAGAATCATCCGCACTGATAATGGTACTGAGTTTGTTAACCAACAACTCCGTAATTTCTATGAAAGTATTGGCATCACGCATCAGAAAAGTATCCCTCGCACTCCTCAACAGAACGGAGTTGTTAAACGAAGGAACCGTACTCTGGTGGAAGCCGCAAGAACCATGCTTATATTTTCAAAGGCACCGATGTTTCTCTGGGCAGAGGCTATTGCAACAGCATGTTTCACCCAAAACCGATCTCTAATTCATCCTGTTCATGAAAAGACTCCCTACGAGTTAATTCATAACAAGAAACCAGATCTTTCCTTTCTCCGTGTGTTTGGCGCACTTTGCTATCCGACTAATGATAGTCAAGACTTGGGAAAGTTAAGAGCTAAAGCAGACGTAGGTATTTTTGTTTTATATGCACCAGACAGTAAAGGGTATAGAATCTATAATAAGAGAACCCATAAAATCATGGAAACCATTCATGTCACGTTCGATGAGCTGAGTGAGCAACTTGCTTCAGGAAAAATTAGTTCTGGACCCGATCTTAAACTTTTGACACCTGGACCCATTAGTTCAGGACTTGTACAGAATTCCACGCTTGCGGATTCTCTTGTACCACCTACATGTGAGGAGTTGAAGAAGTTATTTGATCCTATGTTTGATGAATACTTTGAGCCAACGAATGGAACCATCCCAAGTGCACCAACTGTACTTCCTATGGCTGAGGCTCAAGCCCCGCAAGGCACAGAAGGCCCAACAACTTCAGTATCAGTCAGTCTCAATGCTCCAGCTACCAGTCAATCGCCTTCATCATCAAATACTCAATCCTCTCTAGTACTACAAGAATCTGCAGATAACCATTCTTTGGAAGTTAATCCTTTTGCTCCTGTTGATGAGGTTCCTTTTGAAAACATATTTGCTCCTGAACATTCATCAGACACATCCTCTCTTGAAGAACACAGCACTGCTACATCAGGTCAAAACCCTCAACCTCACGACCATCTCAGAAAATGGACCAGCGATCATCCAATCGACAACATCATAGGCAATCCCTCACGTCCAGTATCCACACGTAATCAATTAGCCACTGATGCACTATGGTGCTTTTTTAATTTCGTGCTGTCCAAAGTCGAACCTAAAGATTCCAAAGAAGCAATGACAAAAGATTGCTGGATCGAGGCTATGCAGGATGAAATTCATGAATTTGATCGACTTGAAGTATGGGAATCAGTGCCTCCTCCAGAGCTTGCAATGATCATAGCTTTAAAGTGGATCTTCAAAGTGAAACTTGATGAGCATGGTGATGTGTTAAAGAACAAGGCACGGCTAGTTGCAAAAGGATTCAGACAAGAAGAGGGCATTGATTTTGAAGAATCATTTGCTCCGGTTGCTAGAATTGAAGCCATAAGAATCTTCCTTGCAAATGCTGCTAGTCGGAATATGATAGTCTACCAGATGGATGTCAAAACGGCCTTCTTGAATGGTGACTTAAAGAAAGAAGTTTATGTGAGCCAACCCGAAGGATTCGTGGATGCTGAACATCCTACTCATGTTTACCGCTTGAAGAAGGCTCTTTATGGGTTGAAGCAGGCGCCAAGGGCATGGTACGATACATTGTCCAAGTTCCTTCTAGTGAACGGGTTCTCCAAGGGTGTTGTTGATCCCACACTATTCACCAGGAATTCAAGAAAACATCTACTACTTGTTCAGATTTATGTAGATGATATCATATTTGCTTCAACAGATCCTAGTGAATGTGATAGATTTTCAAAGGAGATGAATTCCAAGTTCCAAATGTCCATGATGGGACAAATGTCATTCTTCTTAGGATTATAAGTTTCTCAAAGTCCCGGAGGCATATTCATTAATCAATCCAAATACGCCAATGAGATCTTGAAAAAGTTTGGATTCGATTCAAGTGAGCCTGTTGACACTCCCATGGTTGATAGAACAAAGCTGGATGAAGATCCTTCAGGAATTCCAGTGGATAAAACAAAGTATCGAAGCATGATTGGATCTTTGATGTACATCACTGCTAGTAGACCAGATCTTCTGTTTGCTGTGTGTATATGTGCTCGGTATCAATCCAAGCCAACCAAAAAGCATGTTGAAGCGGTGAAAAGGATCTTCCGATATCTTCAAGGCACAGTTCATATGGGTCTCTGGTATCCTAAGGACACATCAATGGAGTTAACAGCTTATGCAGATGCTGATCATGCGGGATGTAAAGACACTCGTCGTAGTACTTCAGGAGGAACTTAGTTTTTAGGGGAAAAGTTGGTTAGTTGGTCTTCTAAGAAGCAGATGAGTACTTCCATATCATCCACTGAAGCTGAGTACATTGCCATGTCTGCTTGCTGTGCACAAATTCTTTGGATGCGATCACAACTTTCAGACTATGGATTCTCATACAACAAAATTCCCCTATATTGTGACAACAAAAGCGCCATTGCTCTTTGTTGTAACAATGTTCAGCACTCCAGGTCAAAACACATCGACATCAGGCATCACTTCATCAGGGAACAGGTGGAAAAAGGAATTGTGGAACTATACTTCGTGAGGACAGAGTTTCAGTTAGCTGACATCTTCACCAAGGCTCTCCCAAGAGAAAGGTTTCAGTTTATTCTCCCACGCCTTGGTATGAAGAGCATGACACCTGAAACCCTCAAGTGTCTTCAGGAAGAAAAGGAGGAGTAAAGGATTGTCTTCTTATATCCTTGTACATAGTTGTATATATCTTAAAACAAAAAGAAAATACAAAAATATAAAACCTATAAAAACCGTAAAAATCGAAAAATCAGAAAATACCAAAAATAGTCCTACCTAGGCATGTCTTCTGTTTATCGATAACATTTACGGATCTAGAAATGTCATTCAACAATGACACGGATCTTTAAATGAAGCTCGAGCAGAAGTTATACTAATCAGTTAAAACATGTCTTAATGGCTTGCTATTACTTCAGATAGCAACCCACGCTATACATTGAGGAAAGCTTGTCGCCAAAAAGACAGCTGTTCCTCCAACTGGGTGATGTTCACCTGGGCATGGATTACTTTATATCCATGTTTCTTCGATCTGATGTACGTTTCAGTGCGTCATTTCGTATATAAGAAGAGAAGTCTTCTTTGCTCAATTATCAGAAAACATTTAATCGGACACATTTTCTCCCAGAATTTTCTAACTAATTTAAATCAATTGGGATCACAAATCTCAAAGGGTTTGAAATTTTTGATCGGGGGAGAGAATGTGATTTAAATATGAAATCTGATAAAATGTGATGTTTTGGACATATATGTAAGCTCTCCCATATGTGCTAAACCATTTTGTAAAACAATGCACATATTGAGGGGGAGCAAAATGTTTTGGATGTGGTAGTATGCTCTCCCATGCATTGATTAAGGGGGAGCGAAGGATTTGGCACCTCATGTGATCGTGACTCAGACTTAACTAATGAATTGACGATAGCTAAAAGTCAGTAGTCGAAAGGACATGTCCTGGACGGGTAATAATTTCAAGCTAGTCTAACTAGTGATGTAAGCGTGTCTCGCAAAGGACGTGTCTGAGTAGAGTGTACCGATTTTGAGCGATTTTTCTTGAATGTGATCTGGACGGGTAATAATTTCAAGCTAGTTCACTAGTGATGTAAGCGTGTCTCGCGATGATCATGTTCTTGGAAAATCAATCAATTCAAAAGTGCGTGCTTCACCTGACATGTGCAAATTTATAAAACAATTATTCGAGCACATGTTGAGGGGGAGCATTTGAAAAATATAAAACTCTCAAAGTGTTAGCAAAATGTGTTTCATAATCATGAACACTTTGAGAGATTTTTCAAGGATTTTGGAAAATGGCAACATAGGATAGTCATGAAGTTATAAGGTGGCTAAGGTTAGGAAAACCGTCCTATGATCTACCAGAGCCGGAGGGATCTACCCAAGGACAATACCAAATAGTTAGTATTAGAAAGTCCTTAGGTATGATATGAAAAAAGGAGTAATATGAGAAAGGAGAAAGAAGGGGTTGAGGAATTAAAAAGAAATGAAATGAGAAAGGGTGAAAAGAAATAGCCCTCCAATTATTCAACCTTAGGGCAGAAACCGGGTTCAATTCATATGCTACTGGTGGTTACTAATGTAACACCCCAACCCGGAAAGGGTAAAGATGTCACGTTAATGGTTTCATATCAGATCAAACAAAGCATACTTCAATAGTAATACAATAACTTGTCAAAGGTTACAAATGAAATACTTAACATTACAAGGTCAGGAATGAATCAAAACTAAATACTAAGTCTGCAAATGCAATCCTTCTAATGACTTCTACTTCAGAATAACTGTCAAGGTCTTCTAAGTCCAAAAGTCTCTTCACTCATACCCAAACCCGTCATCCTGCTTATAACCTGCCGCACACGAAAAGAAAACGTGCGGCTGAGCTTAAAAAGCCCAGTGAACAGATATAACGATAATAAACAGAAATAGAGAAATGTACAGGATAACTGAAACAAAGGTCAAACAGGTGTAGTATGGTTCACGGAATAAGTCAATGAATAAGTATAAGGGAAAGAGAAAGGGATAGTAATCCACCACGAGCCCAGAAATAGATCATATCATATCGTAACCATAATCTTCATAATCATATAGAGGGGAGACCTCTCAGATAATCAGATAATATGAGGGGTGTCCTCATTCTTCAAATGGAGTAGCTAACTCCCAGACATATGTGAAAGGCGTGTATTGCACACAAGCACCAGTCACCAGACAAATCATATCAAATCATGTTAAATCCACTAAACAGAACAGATCTAGGATTGCAATCCATACGCCCCCCCAGAAATATATATAATCCATAATCAAAGTAATGCGCATATCATAATCAGAATGGGGACGGTGTGAGGAATCACTCACCCACACATGAGTCATGCCAGTGGTGCATCACAGACACGGCCAGGTTACCTTCCTGGCTAGGTAACAGAAAAGTGGCTCGGGTATCAAACTAAGAGTCAAAGGTCAAAGGTCAAAGGTTCATATCATAATCAGGGTGTCATATCAGAAGGTTCAATATCAGAAGTTCATAATCAGACCAGTCAAAGTATCAGAGGGTCAAGTATCAGAAGTTCAAATATCAGAAGGTCAAATATCCCAGGTCAATATCCAAAAAGGGTCACTGTATCCGATGGTCAAATCTTCAAAAGGTTCAATATCAAAAGTACTTTTCAAAAGGTTTTCTCTTAAGGTTCATTTAAAAACAATCATTCAAAAATAGTTTTCATAAATGGTCTTTCAATTAGTTTTCATAAAACGAACTTCAAAATAGTTTTCTTAAAGTCAATATATCATGCTTGAAAAACTCTTTCAAAATACTTTACTTAAAACATTTCCATCTCATATCAAAAAGGTCTTCATATCACAGGTTCAAAATCAGAGATCAAAGGTCGAAGCAAAGGTGTCATAGCAAGGGATCGTAACAGAGTATCAATTCAGAGAATTTAACAGATCAGAAAAGAATCATAGGAAACCTTACAGAGAAGGTCAGAATATCTGTACCTTAGACCGCAAGTGAGAACACAACCAGAAACATAAAGATCGGAAGCAAACTCCATCTTCAGCGAATCTACACGAATTCATGATCGTCTTATTAATAACTTATTTTAAGTCAGATCACTCATTTTAGTCGGCTTTCCATTTTTAGTTACTTTCTATATTTAGTCATCGTGTTAAGGATCCTAGAAGACAGTTTTTAGAGCTTGGTCATGAGTTGTGTCAAGGTTACTCATACTGAAAAACAAAACATCAAATAGGCCACAACCCCATGACACCAAAACAGATTTAAGAGGGCGCATAACTTAATATTTTATGTATGATTATACGTGGCTTATCATTCAGTCGTACACCCATATTTACCCAAACTGAAGGACTAGTCCATTAACCAATCTATATCAATTTTATTCCATGCATGCACCAACCATCATACGGAGTATATATTACCTTCCATACGTGAGGTATAGAATTGCATAACTTCCATCTTACAGATGTATAGTAAAGTAAATTATGGTTTATTATCCTTATATATGTATAAGTATAGATTTCATAATACATACTACTGATATAATATCAACCAGGTAGGCTTCATGCAAAGCTTCGAAACCTAGCTTTGTAAACCATGACACTTTCTTTATTCTTTTCTAACGTTCATACTTATGAAATCATGTAACCCATGGTATCTAGTTCTACATCCCAACATCATGCTTTTAAGACGACAAGTTATCGTATTTAGTGACACTTGATCATGGTTTTATAGTGACATATTACACCAGGTCGACTACTTAGGTTTATAACAAGATCCATACACCGATCGATCATCTTCTTAGGTTCCACTCTAGATGTTAATTCATGCGTATTATGAAACATGTTTATCTATCTGATTCTTTGTTATCTATATCATTTTAGCGACACATATTAAGACGTGGAGATGGAGTAGAGTTACAATAATCAGAAGTAAAACATGAGTCTAAATCATAGGGTATACCTCTAAGACAGTCGAGATGAGGCTGGGATCGAAATTGAACCCGAACGATCAACGAACTTGATCGACACTCGAACACGAACTTGACCCTCCAACGTACGAGACCGAAACAAACTGTCCGCCACGAACCAAACTTCACTCGGACACCATGATTCAACGACATAAGATTTAAGCCGATCGAAAGATATAATATACGACTGAAAAGAAAACATATAAAGAGGAATTGAACAAGGTCGAAAGGGTTACCCTCGTAGCGTGCAAACAAGAAGAACACGATGACACAAGGTTCGAATATCACTGCACGTCGACACTACCACACCGACACCGCCAACAATAAGCCTTCGAACAGAAAACAATTACCCACGTTCAAAAACTCCTATCGAACCAGCAACAAGTCCACGATCACGAGCTCACAAAAGACCACGAATGAACCTCCTTTTGTGCTTGATCAAAACCGAACAGCAGAGCAAGAACAGCAGCAGCAGAAGGTCGAGCTTTTGAGGA
Organism: Artemisia tridentata subsp. tridentata; assembly: GCA_021014915.2. Classification (NCBI taxonomy): domain Eukaryota; kingdom Viridiplantae; phylum Streptophyta; class Magnoliopsida; order Asterales; family Asteraceae; genus Artemisia; species Artemisia tridentata. Next base: position 132,426,864 of record CP139503.1, on the reverse strand, counting down.
GTTTTAGGGTTTTAAGAATTGTGTGGTGTGTGTGTTTAATATTTGTTCGGTAACATAAACGAGTGGGGAGGTGAGAAAAAAAAGGAATGTCGTGATTTAAGGGATTAGATGGGAGACCAAATCAATATAGGATCAATCACGAATTTGGATTTGCTACTAGCCTTCATACGTTTTTGACAAAAGAACAAAATCGACCCTTGTAACATTTGTACGTGTGATATGATTAATATATACAAGTTAAGTGAATTTTAATGTTATCATAAGTTATAGGTTCAAAATGTTGCACAATATTTAAGTATTAACGTTTTAAGGCTTAGGTTATAACCGATATTTAATGTTTTAGATTTTTAATCGTCGTTTCATAAGTTCGAATTTAGAGAGTATTTGGGGTATTTAAGTTTAAAAAAAATTTCGGGTTTTACAACTCTTCCCCTCTAGAAAAAAAATTTTCGTCCTCGAAAATTGAAGTCGCAAAGCTAAACGAAGTCGTAGCAAGTCGCAAAAGTCGTCACGAACATCCTCACGTCCGTGGAGGTTCTTCCAAAAGGATCTTCAGACAATTGGTTTCTCATGACTCGATCAACACAAAATGGGTTCAGATTTCCTCAGACAGAGACAAATTAGGTTGATTTCATATCAGAAATAACATACAATATAAAATGGATGATAGGAGAATCTTCCGAAAAGCTTATATGGAATGCGAACAGAATTTCGAATCAGATTAACTGTATCATCGGTAGAGAGTTCTACAAAGAGTTTAAGATATATGACTGAGGCCAACAGAATGAAGTACGAGAGTTCAAACTCATCCAGATTATTAATGAACGGAAACAGAATTTACGCATAGGCAGAATGAACCTAACGTCTCACTAATCACAGATAACCCAGCGGAGATTCAAATTCTATACTTCTTAGGTACTCCCCAAGATATCCTATGGCCACAATGAGTGCACGTTATATGGTGTAAGTATTATCACGTTGATCAGGCGTCATAATACTAGCACCACATAAGTATGCCTTCATGATGATCATACTTTATCTCAAGTCGTAATCAAAACCACCTATCTTAATCCACCTAGTACTTCTACAGTCTCAGAGGTCATCAAAAAAATCAAACCCATAACTAAGAGAAAAACGAACCACTCGAAAAAGTTAACGGAAGTCTCAGAATGTCTATCAGAATTTGGTACATCGTTAAAAGCATCGGGTCGTCCATCATTCATCAAATTTCACATAACAAAACTATCGTCCGACATACGCAGAATGAACTCAGAGCGAAATTACTAACAAGGAATATAGATCATTCAGGAAGTCCTATCTTAAGTAACGGAAATTTGAGTAGGTCAAGAGGAAATGAATTACGTCATCCATAGCTTCATTCTTCACCAAAATCAACTCTTCCAAACACAAACGTTCACTTCAGAATTATCGTCCATCCAAATACATGATCTTAAACTTCTTCCAAGTCCATGCAGTCTATCGTATGATCATAGAGTGGAAAAGAAAATATCAACTCGAGTCTGGTCCCTCAAGCCTTCGGCACTTCTCCTTGGAACTGAGGTGTAGTAACGTGAATCTCCGGTATGGTCACTGTGCATTCTTCCGTTCGCTAGTCTGCTTCTGCTCTCAATTCCTCTTAGTACAACTAAGACGAATAGAGAAGCAAGATTGCGTGTCTTCGACAGGTCTTCAGCACCGTTCAGAATTCGCCATCTCAAACTGCCGTCATCGCCGGACGCATGGTAGTGTTGTCTGCTACAATCTCTAGGTGCCAATCAAATTTGCTTCTTCCAGAATAAAGGGTCATTCTACAAGATGGTCTACATGTTCCCCTTCGTGCATACAACTGAAACACTTCTCAGAGGTTACTCTCAGTTTGTCATCTCTTTTCTTTAGAAGTCCTTAGGATTGCTTCTTCAGTCCTTCAATCATTTAAAAGAGGTCGTCTGATACAGAGTTTTTTTTTTTTTTTTTTTTTTTTTTTTTTTTTTTTTCAAAGATAGACCATATCAATCATTGATACGCGGAAATGGATGTTGATTTCAGATAGTGATACGGTTAAATTCACGATAGTCGATATGCGGACGCGAAATTTTCTCTTTCTTCTTCATAAACAATTAGGGGTATTAAAAGGGAAACACTGAGGTGACAAAACCATATTTCATCAGCTTCTTCATTCTCCCAACTTCTATAGCATCATGGTCCGTCAACTGAGATCGGTTCAAATTCAATTCTACTTCTCAAACAGGAGGGAAATCCAAGAGTTTCATCAGAAACACCAGAATATTTGTACAACAAAACTCCCAATGCCAAAGCTTCTAGGGTGGGTACTAATAGATGTCAGTAACCAATCGACAATCAAATGAGATTGAGGTAGATGTTTTCATAGCAGCGTTCACAGATTTTAGCGGTTACCGGATATCATAACGAAAGTGGGATGAAACATATTACTAAAGGTCACAAATTAGATACGGTAGTCCCTGGCAGCGTATGAGGGCCAGCCAATCCATAACTTAAAAACCTCAAAATCGAGTATGTCAAAAGTAAACGGATTCGTATGATGAGTACGGTTGCCAAGCCAGACAGATAGTTCATATATCAAGGTCAAGTACATGGTTCATCAAAGTGTGGAGATAGATAAACGAACAATTCAAGGTGTTGGAGTCTTGTTTAGCTATTTAGCATAAGTTGCAGGTAGGTTGTGAGTCATTGGAATTACAAACATCGTATAACTGTCAAAAGTCAGGCATATAGAATATCAGTTATCAGCATCATCATGCTCAGTTAACAAATTCATATCGGGACAAAATTATCATCACAGTCCATGGCTAATAATCACCAGAGTTCTCATAGGAGTAGTAACGGACTTTGCAAGGACAGAGTAATATCAGATGATACATTTATATCCAGCATGGGTAATTAATTCACAGAATGTGTCAAGCACCTTAAGGTTAAATGACCTTCGGAATGGTCAGAGGAGTATCAAACTGCTTATCAAATAGGTCGTAGGTGAAGAACAAAATCAGGTAGAGATAGCAAAAGTTTAACAATCGTAAATTATGGTAGGGAGTTCAAAATGGTTTTCAAACACCGAAAGTGAAACATAGGAGGGTAATCGTCAATGATCAATCAACCTATCCTTTATCAGAATAAAATCAAGGTTTACTATTTAATGAAAACAGATCGACAACGCAAATCTTATCATTCAGAAGTGAGGGGAAAACATTCTTATACTCATGGTCAAAACACCACTAGACTTCTCATGGAAACGGAGATGGTTAAGACGAACTCAGATAGGGTCAGAAGATTCATAGATTATCAAAAGCATATAACAGAATGTATCAAGTAGGTCATCGTCATGGAGATTCTCAGAATATCCGAAGAGACATCAAAATGATTAACAAAAGAATCAGAGGTCGGAGTCGGAATCTTAGGTGGTGCAAGCGTAAGCTTTCGATTTCCAAAAGTGATATCAACAGACTCTAACCAAAAGCAAGGCACGAATCAGAGTGATGCGGAAGCAATGATACTTAAACAAATGCCTTATAGTCTACCCATTCCTCACCGGTCAAAACTTAGGTTCCTATGGGAAATCCTAAAGCAATTTTCAAATGATGACTTACGAGCGCCTACAGGGAAAACTTAGTGGTCCTAACTTACACAGGCCAAGGGTAAATGTATTACGTATCGCAGCCTGTCTCTCTGATACCATAAATTGTAACACCCCAACCCGGCAAGGGTAAAGATGTCACGTTAATGGTTTCATATCAGATCAAACAAAGCATACTTCAATAGTAATACAATAACTTGTCAAAGGTTACAAATGAAATACTTAACATTACAAGGTCAGGAATGAAACAAAACTAAATACTAAGTCTGCAAATGCAATCCTTCTAATGACTTCTACTTCAGAATAACTGTCAAGGTCTTCTAAGTCCAAAAGTCTCTTCACTCATACCCAAACCCGTCGTCCTGCTTATAACCTGCCGCACACGAAAAGAAAACGTGCGGCTGAGCTTAAAAAGCCCAGTGAACAGATATAACGATAATAAACAGAAATAGAGAAATGTACAGAATAACTGAAACAAAGGTCAAACAGGTGTAGTATGGTTCACGGAATAAGTCAATGAATAAGTATAAGGGAAAGAGAAAGGGATAGTAATCCACCACGAGCCCAGAAACAGATCATATCATATCGTAACCATAATCTTCATAATCATATAGAGGGGAGACCTCTCAGATAATCAGATAATATGAGGGGTGTCCTCATTCTTCAAATGGAGTAGCTAACTCCCAGATATATGTGAAAGGCGTGTATTGCACACAAGCACCAGTCACCAGACAAATCATATCAAATCATGTTAAATCCACTAAACAGAACAGATCTAGGATTGCAATCCATACGCCCCCCAGAAACATATATAATCCATAATCAAAGTAATGCGCATATCATAATCAGAATGGGGACGGTGTGAGGAATCACTCACCCACACATGAGTCATGCCAGTGGTGCATCACAGACACGGCCAGGTTACCTTCCTGGCTAGGTAACAGAAAAGTGGCTCGGGTATCAAACTAAGAGTCAAAGGTCAAAGGTCAAAGGTTCATATCATAATCAGGGTGTCATATCAGAAGGTTCAATATCAGAAGTTCATAATCAGACCAGTCAAAGTATCAGAGGGTCAAGTATCAGAAGTTCAAATATCCCAGGTCAATATCCAAAAAGGGTCAATGTATCCGATGGTCAAATCTTCAAAAGGTTCAATATCAAAAGTACTTTTCAAAAGGTTTTCTCTTAAGGTTCATTTAAAAACAATCATTCAAAAATAGTTTTCATAAATGGTCTTTCAATTAGTTTTCATAAAACGAACTTCAAAATAGTTTTCTTAAAGTCAATATATCATGCTTGAAAAACCCTTTCAAAATACTTTACTTAAAACATTTCCATCTCATATCAAAAAGGTCTTCATATCACAGGTTCAAAATCAGAGATCAAAGGTCGAAGCAAAGGTGTCATAGCAAGGGATCGTAACAGAGTATCAATTCAGAGAATTTAACAGATCAGAAAAGAATCATAGGAAACCTTACAGAGAAGGTCAGAATATCTGTACCTTAGACCGCAAGTGAGAACACAACCAGAAACATAAAGACCAGAAGCCAACTCCATCTTCAGCGAATCTATACGAATTCATGGTCGTTTTATTAATAACTTATTTTAAGTCAGATCACTCATTTTAGTCGGCTTTCCATTTTTAGTTACTTTCTATATTTAGTCATCGTGTTAAGGATCCTAGAAGACAGTTTTTAGAGCTTGGTCATGAGTTGTGTCAAGGTTACTCATACTGAAAAACAAAACATCAAATAGGCCACAACCCCATGACACCAAAACAGATTTAAGAGGGCGCATAACTTAATATTTTATGTATGATTATACGTGGCTTATCATTCAGTCGTACACCCATATTTACCCAAACTGAAGGACTAGTCCATTAACCAATCTATATCAATTTTATTCCATGCATGCACCAACCATCATACAGAGTATATATTACCTTCCATACGTGAGGTATAGAATTGCATAACTTCCATCTTACAGATGTATAGTAAAGTAAATTATGGTTTATTATCCTTATATATGTATAAGTATAGATTTCATAATACATACTACTGATATAATATCAACCAGGTAGGCTTCATGCAAAGCTTCGAAACCTAGCTTTGTAAACCATGACACTTTCTTTATTCTTTTCTAACGTTCATACTTATGAAATCATGTAACCCATGGTATCTAGTTCTACATCCCAACATCATGCTTTTAAGACGACAAGTTATCGTATTTAGTGACACTTGATCATGGTTTTATAGTGACATATTACACCAGGTCGACTACTTAGGTTTATAACAAGATCCATACACCGATCGATCATCTTCTTAGGTTCCACTCTAGATGTTAATTCATGCGTATTATGAAACATGTTTATCTATCTGATTCTTTGTTATCTATATCATTTTAGCGACACATATTAAGACGTGGAGATGGAGTAGAGTTACAATAATCAGAAGTAAAACATGAGTCTAAATCGTAGGGTATACCTCTAAGACAGTCGAGATGAGGCTGGGATCGAAATTGAACCCGAACGATCAACGAACTTGATCGACACTCGAACACGAACTTAACCCTCCAGCGTACGAGACCGAAACAAACTGTCCGCCACGAGCCAAACTTCACTCGGACGCCATGATTCAATGACATAAGATTTAAGCGGATCGAACGACATAATATACGACTCAAAAGAAAACATATAAAGAGGAATTGAACAAGGTCGAAAGGTTTACCCTCGTAGCGTGCAAACAAGAAGAACACAATGACGCAAGGTTCGAATATCACTGCACGTCGACACTACCACACCGAAACCACAAACAATAAGCCTTCAAATAGAAAATAATTACCACGTTCAAAACTCCTATCGAACTAGCAACAAGTCCACGATCACGAGCTCACAAAAGACCATGAATGAACCTCCTTTTTAATCGTCGTTTCATAAGTTCGAATTTAGAGAGTATTTGGGGTATTTAAGTTTAAAAAAAATTTCGGGTTTTACAACTAAGGTAACACTGGTATTGAAGACAAGACGTCATGGACCCAGTGACGCACTGCACTAAACCTTCTAAACCACTCAAGTTCTCTTAAAAGGACTTGTTTCATTCTCACGAGGAACCCTGCATAAACTATCGACCGCTCATTACGAGTTGTGTTGATATTGAAACAGGAGACACCGCTCCAGTCTCCGACTACCAAAAATGCACTATTCGAGTCCAGAGCCACGAGATGTGTCATAAGATCTCATAGGAACACGTGTTACTTCTACACTGGGTGTTCAACATTAAGGACACCAGTTGTAAACTTATGAGTCCTACACAGATCTTAGCAATCTGCCAGAACATTCATGAGGGAATTTACAAATGTAACTCTCAGTGATTGAATGGAAATTCCTGCCAGGGTTAACATAAAGCAGCCCTGAAAGCAGGTCACTTCAGTAATTCCCTGTGGATTACGCTTAGTGATTGCGGCGGTTTCAAACGGTCTACAGTCATGGAGTGATCTCCAGCGACTCACCTAATCGTTGATATACTACGGTACGATCTTAAAAAGCCCTCTGTGGGTTTTCGATTAGGAACGGTCCTGGTAAGGATTAGAGAGAGTTTTCACACTATGCTGTTAACAATCTCAAAGTCCAAACCTGTAAGTACCGGACGTTTTATTGCTAACTGTCGTATGCAGGAACTTCTGGCGGCTGTAGCTGTTGGATGCTGTAGCTGGTTGCAGTTGTAGCTGGTTGCAGAAAAGATGCCATTCCACCACCACATGTTCACACTACAACATCATCTTTAACAAAGAAGTCATGATCAATCGAAAAGACCTTCAACACTGCTTCCGCAACTCTGAAGCTGAAGATCATGATCCAGATAAGTTTGAGCATGTTGGCGCAACATATACAATCCATCACCACATGTTAGCTCTACTCCATCATCATGTTCAATGAAGTCATGACAACCTAAATGACCTTCAACACAGCTTCTGCTAACTCTGATGCTGAAAGTCATGACCCAGAATGGAGTGAGCATGTCGGTTCAAATAGTACCACATCACATTGATACATACCACTGAAAGATGACATGGAAACACATGGTGGATGATAACTCCAAAGAATCAACAAAGATCATCCAAGACAGAAGAAAAAGTCATCTGAAGATTTGCTGCTGCACAATGATCAAGGATTGTGAAGAATCATTGTTTAACGAGCTATGAAGTCAAGAGCCATGGATGAAGTGCAAAAAATTCAGAACATTACTTCAGGGGTGACCTCCCTTAGGGGCAGATTGTTAGGAATATGAATATTCAGTTGAAGACTCGGTCACCCCGAGTACTTATTAGCACATCATAGCTCATTGGATAACTAGTAATATTAGTAGTAGCTTAGTTATTATTATTAGTATTGTGGAGTGGGTCGGGTCTTTACCCACTGTTAGCTCGCTCCACAGCGCACTAGGGGCATATTATGTAAGAACTATAAATACCCTTTCCCATACAAGGGAAAGGGTGGAACTGCTCATTATTTTACAAGCTAATACACACACTCTTTCTCTCTCTAAGTTCCCATCTCTCTCTCTCTAAACTCTCTTCTATTCGATCCATACTAGTCCCAATCTTGTGTTTATGTGTTAGTGAATATTCTACATACAGCAAATACAATATCTGGTCGGCTGGCTGTTAGATACATGAGTGACCCAATCATACTTTGGTATTTTGTAGGGTCAATTGGTGTCCCATGTAAATCAGCATCCAGCTTTGGAGATGATACAGACATAGGAGTATTATAAGTGTCACAACTTGTCATGCCATGTTTCTTCAAAATTTCAAGAGCATATTTGGACTGATTTAGAAAAATACCACGGGGGGATTAATGAACTTGAAGTCCTAAGAAGAACGTAAGTTCACCCATTATAGACATCTCAAAATTTTGTTTCATTAGTTTAGCAAAAGCATTTGAGTACTTTTTATGTGTTGAACCAAAAATGATATCATCAACATAAATTTGAACAATTAAGATGTCCTCCCCGTGTTTTTGAATAAACAGTGTAGGATCAACAGATCCTTTGGTAAAGTGATTAGCAATTAAGAATGCGGACAGTTTATCGTACCATGCCCTCGGGGCTTGTTTAAGGCCGTAAAGGGCTTTCTTGATTCTGTACACATGATTTGGATGATCTGGATCGATGAAGCCCTCTGGTTGTGTGACATACACTTCTTCACGGAGTTGCCCATTCAGGAATGTAGTCTTCACGTCCATTTGATAAACAGTGATGTTTTTGTGGGCAGCATACGCCAGAAACATGCGGACAGCTTTAAGTCTAGCTACTGGTGCAAAGGATTCTTCAAATTCAGTGCCTTCTTCTTGGCTGAAACCTTTGGCAACCAGCCGTGATTTCTTACGAATAACTGTTCCATCATCATCAAGTTTGTTTTTCCAAATCCATTTAATTCTGAAAACATAGACTCCATCAGGTCTTTCAACCAATTCCCAGACTTCAAGACGTTTAAATAGAACAAGTTCTTCTTGCATTGATTCAATCCAATTGTCATAAGTCATGGCTTCTTTAATATTCTTTGGTTTTGCTTGACAGACGGTAAGTGCATAAATGCATTTTTCACCATCTGTGTGAAGTCTTTTCCGTGTCATGACTCGATTTTCTGGATTACCAATCATATTTACTAAAGGATGATCTCTTGTCCATTTGTGGGTTGAAGGGTAATGTTGAAAATTATTGTGCCTATTAGATGGATCCAAGTTGCTTGTAGATGACTCTGTAATTTCTGGAACGGTTGGAGCCGGAGCAATGGATTAAAGAATGCATTTCCGTCATAATTTACAAGTGCGGATACATCTTGTTGTGGGAGATCTTCAGCTGCATTCTCAGTATTGGAAGCGGTTTGTTCTTCTGTTGATGGTGATTCAGTTCAGCAACTATTGTTGTTGTAGTAGCAGGTGTATCTGGTACTGGATTGTTAACAGGTTGAGCAGCGGAACTTGTAGATACATCTGGTGCACGACTAACAAAAGAATCATCGAACAGTGGAGCAAACAAGTTTCCCAAATCCTTACGGTTGAGGGAGAGTGGTGCAGCTGATTGATCGGGAAAATTGAGACGGTTAGTTGCGGGTCCTAAGTTGTTTTGCTCAGAAGCCATTTCTGTAAGTTCATCAAAATTAGCATGTATTGTCTCTTGAATTTCTCTAGTGCGACGGTTCCAGATACGAAAACCTTTAGAGTTCTCACAATATCCAATAAAGATACTAATGTCAGCTTTGGCTTTTAGTTTTCCAAAGTCATCACGATCATTATTTAGCTAACAGAGGGCACCAAATACATGAAAGTAATTTATATTCGGTTTACGGTTGTGAACAAGCTCATATGGAGTTTTGTGATGCCGTTTGGTGATCATACAACGGTTTTGTGTGTAACATGCAGTGGAGACAGCTTCAGCCCATAGGTAATCAGGTAATTGAGCGTTGATTAACATCGTCCTTGCAGCTTCCACTAACGTCCTGTTGCGTCTTTCGACAACCCCATTCTGTTCTGGACTCCTTGCAATAGATGTTTGATGTTCAATTCCCACTTTCTCAAAATAATCACGAAGAGTTTGATTCTTGAATTTATTCCATTGTCTGTTCTGACTTTTCTGACTGTATTGCGAAGCTGAACCTGAATTTTAGTGAGAAAGGTGATGATCATAGAAGGAGCTTGATCTTTGGTTCGTAGAAAGTAGACCCAAGTCCATCTAGAAAAATCATCGACAATTACCAATATGTAGTGTTTACCGTTTATTGTTTGAACACGCATTGGGCCACATAGATCCATATGAAGAAGTTGAAGAACATGATCAGTACTGTGTTCGGTTTTAGAAGGGAAATGAGCACGAGTACTTTTTCCTTGTTCACATGCTGGACATAGGTGATCTTTTGCATACCAAGACCTTGGAAGACCGTCGACTAGTTTATGACGAGCAAGATCTGTCATGGTCTTGAAATTCAAATGAGACAGTCGTTTGTGCCATAGCCAGGATTTTGTTGAATGTGCTTTGGAGAGTAAACATATGGGAGAAGAAGCGGTCATGTCAGACATAGAGATGGTGTAGAGACTAGTTCCGCGTTTGCCCATCATGAGATTGTTTCCTTGTAAATCCCGAACGAAACAAGTTTTCTCCCTAAAAGCTACTTCCAAATCACCATCACAAAATTTCCCTACTGAGAAAAGGTTGTGACCAAGGCCTTCGACATAGTATACACGGCTAATTTCGATGTTGACATTGACATAGTCTCCATAGCCCATGATACCCGCAAAATGATCATTCCCGAATCTGACAGTGCCGATGAACTTTGCAACAAAGTTTACTAAAAGTTTGAGGTTGCCTGTCATATGTCGGGAACAACCGCTATCAACAATCCATAGAACAATTTGAATCACCTGCATCACATGAAGACAACGAAGATGGAGTGATGGTAACGGTGGAACCCGTTGGGTTAGTAGCACAGTTATTAAGCATTTTAGGTAACCAAGTAAAACTAGGTTTCCTTTGTAGCCAACGTTGCCATATCCAACTAGTTTTAGCTTTCTTCTTAGTGAATGCACTAGGTGATTAGGTTGTCTTAGGAGTATCATTAGCAACTATGGTTGTAGGTCAACACGAATTAATGGATCCAAGTAGCCTTTGTTACTTGTTAGACAACTTGAATAAATCCAAATTGATCTAGGTAAGAAACTCTAATAGATTGTTTATTGCTAATGCGGAATCTTAACAATAACAGTGAAGAACACAAGATAACTAACTTCGTATTATTATTGGCTTTCACAATGTCGTACGTCCAAACTAATAACCCATAAGGTTCCTTTTATACACCAAGGAAACCCTAGATACAAAACGTGTAGAAGGATAAACGTATCTAACCATATCTTCTATAAAGATAACCACGTATCCTTTCCTAACTTATAGCTAACAAACTTCCTATAATTCATAAACAGACTTAACTAATACAGTCAACCAGACTTAACTATTCTATTATGTCTACCAGACTTAACATTGAACTGGCAGACTTAACTATGACATAAATACAACTAACAGACTTAACTATGTAACCCAGCAGACTTAAGTCTGTTCTTCATATTAAGTCTTCTCTTGTGATAATTCCCAACAATCCTCCCCTAACTTGATCTTCATGCTTCATGAACTTCAAGTTCCTTTCTGATAAGCTTCTTGAGGATTGAACTCTGAACTCTTGGAATTATCTTGATCTCTAACTCTTCAAATCAGCATGTTTGAACTTTGTGCAGCAACTTTGACTTTAACATGCTTTAAACCATCTGATCTTCAACCCATCTGATCTTTTCAGCAACAATGACCACTTGTACATCAATTCTTTAAGTTTCATACTATTCTCATCACTTTCAGGTGTGTAAAATCCTGTGAGAGGTGAATCATTGAAAATTAATGGATTTGATGTCTCTTTACCAGATAGCCATTAACTACTGGAGTAGCCAATGTTTTGGTGTGTAAGACCATGGTACATTGATAACCATATGATTTTTAGCAAACCATCAGCTTAACAACGGATTTGTTTTGTCTTTACCAAAAGCCGTTTGCTTTTGGACTAGCCAATTCTTTGATGGAATACACCTCACCTTGGTGAATTGATTACCAGTTATGGTTTTCCACTGCCTTTACCACAAGCCGTACTCTTGTGGGCTAGTCAACTCTTCACTATCACAGATATGGTGAGTTGATTACCAAACAATTTTTGGCAAATTGTCAGCCATAAATGGATTTGAAATATCTTTACCAGAGCCGTTTGCTCATGGATTAGCCAGTCCTTATATGGGTTAGACATGGTGGACTGATGAACATTTGTTGTGTTAGTGCAAAGCACCTTCACCAAGTGAGAAGTTCCTTTAATCTCACTTAACAACTTGAAAATTCTTTCAAACACTTTCAAGCACCCCAAGTTGCTTCCTTTAGTGACTACAACTTAATCAAATCCAATATCTGCTCATACACTTCATCCCTTTTGTCTGCATACAACTTCTTTTCCAACATTTCTTTGCAGACTCTAGGTGGTAGGGGATACTCCACTTCTGCCAACATGTAGATATGAGCTCTTTATAATGATAAGCAATGTACCTGACAGCTGTGAAAATATCTCCATCTGACAATTTCTTGTTGGTATGGCAGCTTCCAAATTTCATCTGTTCTTGAAGGTGGCTCAAACATAACCTTTAGATCTCCCCAAAAGACCCTTTCAAACTCCTCCTCAGGTCTAGTGTCTCCATGTCTGATATTCACCAATTTGTACAACTCCTTGAGATCTTCCCTAGTTACATCATTTAACAGCCCTAGAAAGTTGACATACACTACATCAGTGTTATCCTCCCTTATTATCTGATAAGCAGCCCTCATCCCAGTCTTGATGATTTGATATCTGACAATCTTAGCTAGTTGTGCAGAACTCTCTGGAATTGATCCCATAGTGAACTCCTCAGATGAAGGTTCTTCTTCTTCCTGCACCACATTCTTGGACACTGATTTACTTTTTCTTGCTATACTCTTTCTTTTGTTCCAAGTTATAATTGGCTTATCAACTTTTACTACTTTCTTTGTTTCATCAGATGGTTTGGCTGCCTCAGTTACTTTCTCTATCTTTTCACCTTCAGACACCTTTTTCCTTTTAAAACTCCTTCTGATTGAGTCTTCATAATCAGTAGGTTTATAACCTTGATCCCTTTCATATGCCCTGAGATACCTCCCTTCAAGCACTTCATATGACATTCCCTTCATCTTTTCAAAGGTTGAATGCATCATGTTTTTCATGTACATCTTCATATCATACATCTTTTCCTGTTTTGTGAGCTTCTTTTTGGTACCTTTCTTTTTCTGAGTCAGTTTTACCTTTTCCATAAAGTTACCCAATGTCTCTGAATCCCTTCTTTCATTGATGAAGTCTGCAAGTTGCTTGGCTCTCTCCTCTGTTGTCAATCCTTCAACAGCTTTAAGCTCCTCCAACTTTGCTCTCAACTCATCATCATCTTGAATCAGTGACATAACAGGATCATCAACAGACTCCTCTTGCAACCTTCTAGCAAACAATTCGTCTTGCCTCTTTTGTTCTTCAAGCCTCTCCTTCTCAGCAATGTCTTGTGCTTGAATCCTCTTAATTTCGGCTAAGGTTGCTTCCTCCTCTCTTTCTTGCCTCTTTGACTTCTTAGGCTTAGGAGTTTCAATCAGAATTTGTTTTCCTTCCCTTTGTGTGCTAGCAGATTGTTCTTCATAAGCAGAACTAACATGCTCAGCAGACTTTTCTTGACCAGACTTATCACCACCAGACATAATAACCTCACCAGAATTAATACCAGAACTAACACCATCAGCAGATTTAACTAATTCACAAGACTTAAGAACATCTTCCCCAGACTTATCTTCTTCAAGCCTCAATTTTCTCTTCAACCTTCTCTTTTTCCCTTGTTGAATTTTGCTGAAGGATTGAGCCAAGGTTTCTGCTGCTTCCATAGTTTCAGGACTGATCTCAGTAGCTTTCTCTTGAGTAGGGGTCTTAAATTCTTGGGATAATTACTAAAATAGCCCAAAACCCAAATGGGATATTTCTACCCCGGTTGCCCTGGGCAATGCCCCCAGTTGCCCAAAAAAGGGCGATTGTTGCCCAAAAAATACACTGGAAATCCTTCGGTTGCCCCAAAAAATGCCGGTTGCCCTAGGCAACACAATTATTTTTGGATTTCCGGTTAGATAGGGAACCGCCCATTTGTGTTTGGGCTATTTTGGTAATTATCCCTAAATTCTTGTTCATCCTGCAAATTCCTCCCCTGTTTGGAAGAATTTTCATCCTGAGCCCCTTCCTGATCATCAAAAGTAACTCCTTTTTCTTTCATCACCTTCTCCATTTTCTTCACCTTCCTAACCAATGTTACAACAGCTCCACTCAAGGCTTTATTTGCCTTCCCCAAATCTGAAACCCTTTGAACCAAGGTAGGCACCAGCTGCAAAAGACCTTCCACAGTCATGGAAGTAGATTCCTCCTCCTGAGTAGGACTTGGAACCTGAGTTTGCTGTGGTGGTGAAGGTGGTGTGGATGTAGGTGCTCTAGGTTGAGATGAAGATGGACTTGGTTGTGGTGTGGGTGATCTGGGTTGGTCCTGGGTTTGCTCCTCATGGGTTGGCTCCATTTGTGCAGCACTAGACGTACCTGCAATGTTAGTTGTACCAAAGCATAGCAGGCAAAAGTGGCCAATGTGCCCCAGAAAAACCCCTTTTCATATTTGCAATGATTTTATCTTTAAAAGCCACACTTACATAAGTCTGCATTTTATTATCAGTTTAAAAATTCAAAATCATTTGCAGAAATCGAGGGTACATTAAAAACTTGTGTTTATTATTGGCATTTGCTTCCATGCCATCAAAAATAAGTTTTGAAAAATTAAAAGTCTTTCCAAGTGAAAGACAGACCAATGCAGAAGCAATATTGCTTCCAAACTGATCCCATCCACCACTCTTGGGACTTAGGCAATGGAGCAAATGATGAAGTAAAAACTTCCACTGAGGTGAGAAAAAGTTTTTCCAAAATGTAAAAGTACCATTAGTGGGATATCCAATGGTTTTCATACCCTCTAAAAGTTCTTTGTTGGGCAATATATAATCCCCTGAAGCATCATCCAATTGAAGACTACTCCTTATGGATGCTTCAGTGATAAAGAATTCATGAGTATCTATTGTTGCCCTTAATTGTGGTGTCCCATCAGCAAGAGTTTCGGAGGTAACAGACCCCCAAAACTGCTTGACTAGGGAAGCATAGATAGTAGGATTATGAGTTAAAGCATACCGAATTGAAGAACCTCTCAAGAAATCCACTATCTGCCCGAAACCTTCACTTTTATTTGGTTTCTTCAAGAAACCAACCTGGTTGTGCTTGTCACAAAACTTTATAGAAGCCATAGATGAGATAATGATTAAGTTATGGGTGAGAATCGAATTAGGGTTTGAGAATTTGTAGTGTAAAACAGAGTATCGTAGGCCGAAAATAACGATTTTTAAAATTAGAAGTAAATAATGGATAAAAGTGAAAATTTTATCAAATTTTATCCTTATATACTTCTTTCCCCCAAAAATTAAGTAACGGTAATATTTTATAAGGTAAATCATTATTTGACAGACCAGACCTAACGGTAATAAATTTTATTACATTTTTTACACTACCAGACTTAAAAATGGTCAACCAGACTTAACCACTGACTCACCAGACTTAACTAAAGGATCAGACAAACACGCATAAAAAGCAATAGCAAGGCTTCTGATTATCACCAATCCATGTGTTTCCTGCAAAAGTTAGTCCCAACACCAAGACAAACCAAGAAAAACACACAAACAACCGATTTTACAATCAAAATCAAAAACACTAACTACCAGAATTAACTCTACTACCAGAATTAACTTCTAAAGCTACCAGAATTTAAAAAAAAAATACTAAGTACTGGTTATTATACAAACTCTACATTTAACCTCCCCTTAATTCCAGCTATGGGTTCATCATACCAATCATAACCACTAAGTAATTAAACCTAGGTCCATCAAAGGCTTTGGTTAATAGGTCTGCCACATTGAAGTCTGTGTGTATCTTTTCCACTCTAATTAGTTTCTTTTCAAAGCAATCCCTAATGAAGTGATGCCTTATTTCTATATGCTTAGTTTTAGAGTGGTACACAGGGTTCTTAACTATACAGATAGTGCTCTCATTATCTATGTGAATTACAGTGTTCATAAAGTTCAAACCATAATCCAGCATTTGATTCTGAATCCACAAGACTTGACCACAGCAATTAGCAGCAGCTACATATTCAGCTTCAGTTGTTGATGTAGCCACAATGGTCTACTTCTTGCATTGCCAGGAAATCAACCTTCTACCAAGAAATTGACAACCTCCTGTTGTGGATTTCCTGTCAAGACTTGCTCCAGCATAGTCACTATCTGAATAGGCTTCCAGGTCAAAAGATGACTCTCTAGGATACCAAAGGCCCAAATTGGGTTTGCCCTTTAGATACCTAAAGATTCTCTTCACAGCATGAAGATGTGAAGTCTTGGGAGTAACCTGAAAACGAGAACAAACACAGACTGCATACATAATGTCAGGTCTAGAGGTAGTAAGATACATTAGAGAACCTATCATTGATCTGTAGAGGTGCACATCCACATCATCATCATCATCATCTTCATGCTTTGTCAATGGCACCTTGTTCTCTATAGGAGTGACTGCAGTCTTCACATTTACAAGATTAAACTTCTTTAGGATTTCAGCAACATACTTGTCTTGAGAGATAAAGAGTCCATCTTCTTTTTGCTTCACTTGCAGTCCTAGGAAAAATGTGAGCTCACCCATTGAACTCATCTGGAACCTTCCCTTCATTAATGCCTCAAACTCCTCACACCAAGACCTTTTAGTAGAACCAAAAATGATATCATCCACATAAACTTGGACTAGGATGATATCCTTCTTGTTCTTTTTGATGAACAAGGTCTTGTCTATCACACCTCTTTTGTACCCATGCTCTTCAAGGAAGTTGGAGAGTGTTGCATACCAAGCTCTGGGAGCTTGATGGAGACCATACAAAGCTTTAATGACTTTGTATACCTTCTTGGGGTGAGCAGGATCAACAAAGCCAGGAGGTTGGTGTACATACACCTCTTCTTCTATAGTGCCATACAAAAAGGCACTCTTGACATCCATCTGATAGACTATGAACCCCATACATGATGCATAGGCCAAAAATAACCTGATAGCCTCAATTCTGGCTACAGGAGCAAAAACCTCATCATAGTCTATTCCCTCCTCCTGTTTGTACCCTTGTGCTACTAATCTTGCCTTGTTCCTGACTACTACTCCTCTTTCATCCCTTTTGTTCCTGAAGACCCACTTTGTGCCAATCACCTAAGCCACTTGAGGTAGATCTACTAGAACCCATACTTTCTACAATTTAAACTGCAACAACTCCTCCTGCATTGCTTCCACCCAACTCTCATCTTCTAGTGCTTCAAAGACCTTGGTGGGTTCCTTTTGAGAAAGGAAACAAGCAAACAAGCAATGTTTCTGATCTTTATGGTTGACCCTTTGCTGTTTCTTAACAAGACTGAGAAGTGCAAGTGCTTCTGGTTGCTTCTGCACTTTACTTCTAGTTTGAACTGCTGACTTGGGGTCACCAATTATTTGACTTTTAGGATGAATGGTGTGAAACCTGAGTGTTGGAGCTGGACTTACAGCTACTTCTGTGGGTAAGTTGTTGAAATCAGTGATGACTCCTTCATCATCATAAGAAGCTCCTTCAAATATACCTTCATTTGGATTATCAAAGACCTCAAGTTCTGGCATCTCAGAATCATCAAAATCAGCATTTGAAGTAGACTCAGGTTGAGCAGAATTAACAGCATCACCACCAGACTTAAGTGTGGAAGTACTGGCAGCAGAATTAACGAACTCACTACCAAACTTAAGTGTAGAAGTACTGGCAGCCTGCTTCCCAAGATGTTTGTCAGCCAATGCATTCACTTCTTCTCTGAAAGATGAAATATCTTCTATAACTTTGGTAGGAGAAGCCTCTTTCCTTTCTGCTTGAGGCTTGTTCACAGTCTTCTTTCTTCTTCTTTGTAGAAGATTTCTTTGTTCCTTCATCAGCTGCAACATGTTTGACTTTTGTGGTAGGAATCACAATAAGCTCCTCAATCTCCTTGTGTGGCTCAGCAGTGCTTCCATCAGAAGTAACTTGGGTACCTGCATTGTTAGTTACTTCTTTGGAACCTGCATGAGGGTTAGCTTGATTCTCCTTAGAGACAGGAATATAGTTCATAGAATCAGTTAAATAGTCAATATCAAACATCCATCTATGACCTAGTCCCTTCACATTGGGTTTTTCCCCAAGAAAATTAACATGAAGATTCTCTTCTACCCTCTTGGTCACTAAATTGTATACCTTAAAGGCCTTACTATTCAGTGAATACCCAACTAGAAACCCCTCATCAGACTTTCCTTCAAAATTACCAAGCACACTGAGTGTATCAAGAATAGTAACATGGCACCCAAAAGGCCTTATATAGCTAACAACTGGTTTATGGAAAAAAATAAGCTCATAAGGTGTTTTATTTTGAGGCTTGGTCACTCTAACCCTATTGAATATGTAGCAAGCAGTGCTTACTGCTTCAGTCCAAAAGGTTGTGGGTAGGAGTGAGTCTGCTAGCATAGTCCTAGCTGCCTCAATCAGGGTCCTGTTCATTCTCTCAGCAACTCCATTCTGCTGTGGAGTTCTAGTATTGCTATATTGTTGCTTGATTCCTTTATTACCACAAAACTCAATCATGCTTCTATTCTTAAATTCTGTGCCATTGTCTATCCTAATGATCTTAACCTTTTTATTAAGTTGGTTTTCTATCTGCCTAATGAAAGTTTGAATTAATGGAGTGATTTCATCTTTCCTAGACATAAAGAACACCCAACAAAATCTAGTGCAATCATCAGTGATGACAAGGCAATAGCTAGCATGGTTAATACTTTGTACAAATGTAGGGCCAAACAGATCCATATGTAAGGTATGTAAAGGCTCAGTAACAAACCTATCTAACTTAGCCTTACAAGAAGCCCTATGCTGTTAGCCCTTATTACAAGCTACACAGGCATGGTCATTCTTAAAAACTTTTGAAGGTAAGCCTCTAACTAGATTATTCTTCACAAGTTTGTTCATATTCTTGAAATTTATATGACCTAACCTTCTGTGCCACAATTTAAATTCATCAATAGTGGCTTCTGCAAGCAAACAGGCAAAACCTTTTGCAGGATCAGGTAACTTCATATCAAAGCTGTACATAGTGTGTTGTCTTGGGACTTTTAGGAGTATCTGATTTTCATCAGGCATCTTAAAGTCAGAAGTCAACACAAAACATTCAGTTTCAGTAAAAAGCACCTTATGCTGCTTATCACAAATTTGTGATATGGAGAAAATGTTAAATTGCCCAAGTTCTTTTACAAAAGACACATTATCAAACTCTAAATTGCCTACAACAATCCTTCCTTTACCAGTAATTTGCCCCTTGCTACCTCCAAGGGTAACAGAACCTCCCTTGAATTCTTGAAAATCCTTCAGGTGATCCGATGCGTGTGCGTGTTGTTACCAGACATGTGCCCAGAACACCCACTGTCAAATATTCCTCTGTTTCCCATGTTCTTGAGTGGATGATCCTGCACATAAAGAAAGGAGATTAGTTTTTCTCAAGGACCCAGGCCTCTACAGGCTTGGGTCTGCCTTGTGGATCAACATATTTATAAGTCTTGTATGAGCTTGATCCACTGTTGTTCTTGGATTGGTAGGTAAGTGTATTCTTAAATGTATTCCAAGACCAACACGCTGAGGCCTTAACAGCAGACCCCTCATTTCCCTTTACAGCATTATTGTTTGAAAGTTGTGTTGTAGTCTTAGCAATGGGTCTCCTCACAGGTGAATAAGGTTTATAAAAAGTATTTCTTTGATTATATGCGTTCACATGTGGTCTAATTACTGGTTGTCTGGGTCTAAATTGATTAAACCACCCATAATTAACATTTGGCTTCACAGAATTAACATTTGGCCTGACAAAATTAAAATTTGTTCTACCAGAATTAACTTGTGACCTAACAGAATTAACCTGAGGTCTACCAGTATTTATTTGTGCTGGTCTAGTAACAAATTGGTTAGCACGATTAATTTTGTTTGCATTATTCCAAACTGGTTTTGTATTCACATGACCAGTATTAACACTTTTCTGCTTCCTTAGTTCAGCCTCTCTCAACATCCTTTTCTCATGAAAATCACAGTCTTTAATTAGATAACTTAGGCTACCACAGACAAAACACCTCTTAGGACCAAAGGTGTAGTTTTTCCTGAACTCTCTTCTCTTCCTATCAGATTTTGGTGACTCTTGACTTTTGACAGAATTCCTAGGAGATTTTATGTGAGTATCACAACTAGGTTTATCTGTATCATGTTTGGGTGTACTCACAACTGGTTCACTATGTTTGACAGATTTTGACTCAGAAACTTCTTTAGGTTCACTTTCTGATTCTGATTCAGACTGCTCAGAGACATCTCTAGTGGATCCTTCACTGTCATTAGTTTGACAGGTAGAATATTCACTTGATTTGTCATCTGAGTTGCCTGTCTCAGGATATTGAGGACCCTTTTTACCATACACAAACAAAGAGTCATCAAGTTCTTCCTTTTGTAGAGGAGTATAATCTCCACTTAATGGAGGTGGAACTCCTTTAAAATCATCAGTTTTTATAAACCTATTGTACACTGGTTTACCAGTAGAATCATCTTCTCTACAAGTGAACACAGATCTCTCCATCTCTTCCTCATAGCTTAGTATTTCACTGTTTGATTTAATCTCATAACCTAAGCCAATTTTACACGTAGAACTCATACTAGAATCTACTAATTTAAACAGATTTTTAGATGAAGCTTTCCATGAGTCCAGTATTTTCTGCAATGCATCCCTTTCTTTTACAGCTTTCATGCCTATTCTCCTATATCTTTTCAACTTTTCATCTTTTTCATAAATCTCATTAGCTTGAAAAGTAAGTTTTTCATTTAAGGTCGATTGCTGTTTTTGATAGGTGACTATTTGTGCTTCTAGGGTCTTAACAGCCTTAGTATAAGCAAGAATTTTTACTTCCTGATCACCTATTTGTTTTAATTGTTCATTACACAAAGCTTTAAGATGATTGTATGAATCAATGCATATTTTGGAGCACAAAGATACCTCATTACTAGAACCAATAGCCATAAGTGCATGGTTTGGCACTTCTTCCTCCTGTGTGTGTTCATCCCAATTCACAACTCCAGCTTCCAGTGTCAACATGCTCATCTGATTCTTCTACAGCTTGTCATCATCTTGAGAGTTAGAATCCTTCTTCCTGTTCCCATCAATAGTCATCTTTGCCTTGCAATCCCTAGCAAAGTGACCATGTTTGTGACACCTGTAGCACTCAACAGTCCTCTTATTGTACCCCACTTGTGTCTTCCCATCAAACCTAATGTTCCTCCAAGTCTGCTTGTAAAACTTCTTAACCCTGAGAGCAATCATGGCAATTTGCCATTTTATATCCATCTCTTCAACTTCAATATCATTGATCTGTTCCAGATCCTCACTGATGAAGTCCTTCTCTTCTGGTTGCTTAGCAAAAAATGAGTAAACTACTTCATCAGCAAAACCTGCAGGAGCATCTCTCTCTCTCTCATGCTGCTTGAAGAAGTTTCATAACCACCAGAATTAAAACCGCCAGACTTAACCTTGTTAGTGCTGCCCTTGCTTTGAGAAACAAAGGCAACATTGGTAGAACTTGAAGATGCTTTTGTGTTTCCTTGGATTTCCTGTTCAAAAACCCCAAGATTGTTGTACAGGTCATCAGTTGTCATGGTGTCAATTTCTTCCTTCATTATCATGTTTATTGTCACACTTGACCATTCTGTTGGTAGTGGTCTGAGAAACTTGTGGTTTGCATCTTCTTCAGACACAGCAGCACTATGAACCTCCAATTGTGATAGAAGTTGTTGAAACCTGTCATAACCCTTTTCCAACCCCTCTGAACTGGATACACTGAATGCTTCAAACTGCTGTTTAAGAACAGCCTTCTACATCTTCTTGGAGTTAGCATTCCCTCCAAATCTTTTCTTGATAGCCTCCCAAATTTCCTTGGCATCATTCATGCCATGAAACCTTCTCAAGTGCTCCTTGGGAAGTGCCATCAACAGCATAGTCCTGGCCTTTCTCTCCTTTTCTACAGCATGTATCTCTTCAGCAGATACTGGTGGTAGCACCCTAACCACTCCATCTTTACCAACCGAAATCCTCTTCTTCAAATTCCCATTCTGTATGACCTTCCAGACCTCGTTATCAATATACTCTAGATAGTGCTCCATCTCCATAGCCCAGATGTCATATTCTTCCTTCTTCAGGATTGGGAGTTTTATGTTGGATATGGTTGTTGTTGCAGGGATAGTTTGTTGTGGTTTAGATGTGCCAGCTTCAGATTTTTCATCATCATGGGTTCGTTACTCATCATCACTGGGATGGTTTGAGAAATCATCAGGCTTCTCAGGCTTCTCAAACTCAGACATTGTGCAGGGTTTATTGAAGTGAATTTGGGTTTGTGGTTTTTGTGTTTCTTCGAACTCAGAGTCTCTTTACAGGCTCTGATACCACTTGTAGGTCCACACGAATTAATGGATCCAAGTAGCCTTTGTTACTTGTTAGACAACTTGAATAAATCCAAATTGATCTAGGTAAGAAACTCTAACAGATTGTTTATTGCTAATGCGGAATCTTAACAATAATAATGAAGAACACAAGATAACTAACTTCATATTACTATTAGCTTTCACAATGTCGTACGTCCAAACTAATAACCCATAGGGTTCCTTTTATACACCAAGGAAACCCTAGATACAAAACGTGTAGAAGGATAAACGTATCTAACCATATCTTCTATAAAGATAACCACGTATCATTTCCTAACTTATAGCTAACAAACTTCCTATAATTCATAAACAGACTTAACTAATACAGTCAAACAGACTTAACTATTCTATTATGTCTACCAGACTTAACATTGAACTGGCAGACTTAACTATGACATAAATACAACTAACAGACTTAACTAAGTAACCCAGCAGACTTAAGTCTGTTCTTCATATTAAGTCTTCTCTTGTGATAATTCCCAACAATGGTTTTGTCTACGGCATCCGTAGAAACTACACTTGGCGGTTTTCCTAATATAAACTTAGAAGTAGTAGTGGGCCTAGAGGAAATGCCATATGTAGGTTTCGTATTACGAGACAAAAGAGATTTTTCAACACACTTTTTATGATCACCAGACAACATGTTTTTACGACAAAACACACAAGAAGCATCAACGTTCAAAACATTCAAAACATTCAAAGTTTTAGCATTCGTTACATCAAGATTAGAATTACAAGTTTTTAAGCTTGATTCTAAATCAGACGCAACATGCGTTTTATTCAAACTCCTAAGGTGGTCTTCTACTTCTTGATCTTTTAGTGTTCCGCTCTAACGTTCCCAGATACTAGTTTTCATTTTGTTGCTTTTAGGCTTGGATCTCCTAACGCTAGGAGGGGTGACTATTCCTGTAGAAGTCAAAGCATTCAAATTAGTAGTTTGAGGGGATGCTTGCCTGGGTGTTTTATCTATTTTATACATTCCTGGTGCAATCACATTTGTGTGAACAAACTTCCCTTTTTCAAGTAATTTAATTTTCTCTTTGAGTTCAATGATGATGTGATTCTTTTGTTGAATTCTTGAATCGAGTTCTTGATTTAAGAGAACAGTGTCATTCCGACTTTGACAAACTTCATCAATGTCCTTTTCATCTTCAACAATTTGACGTTTTAAAACAGCATTTTCATTTTCAAGATTCTGAACTTTGGAAGCGTGACTGTTTTGAAAAGACATTGTTTCTTTTTGACTTTGTAACTTTAACTCAAAATCAAGACTCTGAGTTTGACACCATTGCAGTTTCTGATTGAGTTGAAAATTTTCTTTTGACAATTTACTTTGCACATCATCATTGATTTTGTTGATTCTCTCATTTTCTCTTTTTAAATTCACAATTTCAAGTCTCAACATTTCAGTATCAGCATAGTGATCATCAACAAGCATAGCATTGGAAGACACATAAATGGAATTCATGAACATAGAGATAATATCAGAACATAGAACATCACCCAAGAGTCGATCTGCTTCTTTTTGTAAAACTTTGTTTCGATGTTTTTGTTTTGAGATCGCATTTTCAATTGCATTGAAAGTGTTCATCATGGATGTTACTTCTGATTGAAGTTCATTGATTCGTGTCAATTATAGTCCAAGGAATTGCAAAGGAAATATGCAAAACCCGAGTCGTTTGTCCCGACGAAGATCGAATGGAATTTGTGTTCCCGGAACGTGATTCGTGTAGTGAATGTGAATAAGAGTGATTGATTTTGAATTACACTACTAATATTAAAATAACAATCAAATTTAACAATTAAACTAAGCTAATAGAATAATTAAACTAAACATTTAAACGAAAATTGAATTTTAAAAACGAACGCGACGTAATTTAAAAACGTAAATAAAAAGTGATTTTCTAAATTTTAAGTCCTACAATTATGAAAATAATTTTCCTATATTCTAAATGATAAAAGAAAATTTTGAGAAAAAGAAAAATATTTTTTTTGACTTTTTAATTATTTTTTATGAATTAAAAACTGATTAAAACTAATTAAATGATTTAAAAATAGTAAAACAACTTGGAAAAATCTGGAAATTTTTGAGTAAATCTAAAATTAAATTTCTAAACTAGGAAATATAAAATCAGAAAGTGAATAAACCAGAATAAGCTAAAACAGCAAATAAGCAGTAAGGAAATAAGCTAAAAATAAGCAAAAGCTCGCCAAAATTTATCAAAAGCTCAAAACTAAAATATTATACTACTGGAAGCATAAAGAAACTGGAAATTAAGCACTAAGCACACAGAATAAGCACAATATAAGCTGAACAGCTTATTTCTAAAACAGATTCAAAATGGTATTCTACCCTACTTGCAACACTTAATTAAGCAGTCTATAAAGCTCTAAAGTTGTACCTCAAGGGGGCAAAAGCTGGCCTATACTATTGGCTATCTAGAAAACACAAAAGCCTCAGAAAATAAGCTTGTTTGCTACCCTAAATAGGCCTCAGATCAGCAGGATTAAAGCACAAAAGCTGATGAAGGAATGCGGACTAAATCAGATCAGCAAATGTTGATTTTGCAGCACTTGAACAAGCTATTCAATAAGCCAATAATCAAGATCCTAGATGATGTACTACTAGACACCTATTTGAACTAATTGAAAACCAAATACCAAGGTCTGAGCTTATCTGGTTAAGCCAGAATTAAGCCCAGATCAGCAGTCCTAAAAGAACACTAAACCTACACTATTTTTGACTCTGTGACAGCAAGAAAGAAAAGAAATGGCGCAAAAAGGGTGTGCAAATCTAACTCTAACCAATCCAACTTTCAAACCTCTTTTAACCACTTATGTTAACTCAAAAAGTACCAAAATAAAAATACCAAAAAGCTCAGCTGCTAATCAACCAAACATCCTCTAAAAAAAACAGCTTACTAACACAAACCTTTAAATATCCTCAACACAACATCTATTTCACTCTAGGATAAGCTAAATCAAAAGCAAAAATCAAACAAATGAACAATGCACTTAAAACAAACAAACTGACCCATAAAATTAACCATGTTCCAAACAGCCCTGAGTGAACTGATTTATGAAATCTCAAATGAAATGACCTCTTTAAACTGAAAATCAAAATCTTGATAACCACTATTCTAGTTTTAATCTGGAAAAGAAATTTTCTCAAGCAAATAAGCTGAAAAACTAAAATAAGCTGAAGTTGACTTTTTGACTTTAAGCAATATTAAACAGAGATGATAAACAGATTCTTATTAACCAATAAATGACATCAAAAATATACTTAAGAAGCAGAAAAAATAAGCATTAACATGAAATAAGCTGTTGAACAATAAGTTTGACCAAATTGACTTTCATTAAAATAACATAACTGAGTACAAATTTGTCTGAAAATGTAAATTACAACTTGAATTTAAGAAAATTACACTACGAAAACATTTAAATGACAGAGAAATTAAAATGGTTACAATTTCCTAAAGACGTGAAAATTGGACAAAACTTGACTGTGAAGAGAGGATCTCTATTTAATAAGCTTCAGGGGAACCTTCTGGGCTGTCCAGCTCATCAATCCGTGTGCTCCTCAGCTCTCTATCCACCCTTAGATCACCCTTGCTCCCTACGTTTCAATCTTGGCCCTAGGATCGGATTTGATGACACGGCCTGACCAATAAGTGAGTCCCACGTGTCATTCTTCTTGTCAGGTGCTTCTAGAATCCTTTAATCATTAGGTAATAATGATGGGATGAGGGTAATTTTTCGTACGGTTATTTTAGGGTTCTAAGGTGGGTAAAAGAGGGAAAATACTGGGCGCGTTTTAGGGAGAGAGATTTTTTATTTTTATTTGATTTAGGGAGTAAGGGTTGACCGGGTTGTGAAAAGTTGGGTCGGGTATGGTTTTAGTGACTGGGCTGGATTCTTTGGTTGGGCTTAGAGTGGATAATTGTTGGAACCGGATTTAATGTATTAAAAGGGTTAAGGGATTTAAGTGTAAAGTTTAAGGGACCACTCTTGTAAATTCTGGATTTTAGGGGACCTTTGCTGCCATTTTTCAAAAGTAGATCCAAGGGCTGAAATTGACAATCTCTGAAAATATGAGGACCTCTGTTGACTTTTTGACCAAATCTTCTTCCCGGCATCGGCTACAAATAACACTTCCATATCTCGTGCTCGTTTTCCCGGTTCTTTCTTGATTTTTGTCCTTTTCTTCGATATCCGTGCCTGCATATGTAAAAACACAAAAACACAATATATTTGGCATTTTGGTCGGGTTTTTGGTCTTTTTGGGTCCGGTTTTGGTCAAGAAAAGGTATGTGAATAAGCACATACCAAATTCCCCCAGACTAAGCTATTGCAATGTCCTCATGCAATGTTATAAAAACACGTTTTTGAAACCAAAAATTTCCAATCTCTTTTTACTAACTTTGAGAAGTAGCAAAATTTTCAAAAGAGATCAAGAAATCTTAAGTTCTAAAAACTCCCCGATTTTTCCTTTTTATTATATTTTTGCATTTTTCTCATTATTCATGTGACGGCTTTGTCGACAATCATTATCTAATGATAACTTTTAGGGTCTTCGAGTAGGAAACACGACTCATAAAGAAGTGACCATACGGATAAAGTTCGTCGTCCCCGATTTTTCACGAGTCCCCAAACTAAGCTTAAAAACGAAATCATTGTCATTTACAAGTTAGATTGCCAACACTACTCAGAAAGCTAATTGTGGACTTCTCGTTCCCAAATTCCTATTTTCCTTTATTTATTTTATTTTTGGTGAGAAATGAATTTCTTCAAAATCTCGTTTTGATAATTTTAAGTCCGATAAAGATACCTAGTTTAGACGCTAAGTAGTTTCCAAGCCTTCCCTCGAAAACCGTTGCATACAAAAATGAGGTCCACATCAAGGTCTCTGATTTAACACGATTTTGAGAATATCCCTTTTATTTGCGACCGAAACAACTCATCTACGAGTCCAGAGACAGAAGCCTTTATTAGGATACCTCGGAGTCAAAATTTGGCATTTTTAACATTATTAAGCATATATTATTATTGATCCTTGGCCCTTTATAACAATCACAACATCGGCTGCGAACCGGCAAGATGTGATAGTCTATTATGACCTTGGAATTTTTCCTCTGCCTTTATTAGAAGTCTACAACATCGGCTGCGAACCGGCAAGATGCAGAAAACTTTTTATGGCTTTGGATTATTATTATTATTCATTATTCATTATATATTTTTCCAAATCCCGAGTCCTACGGCTTTTATAACAATCCCAACATCGGTTGCGAGCCGGCAAGATGGAATAGTCTATTACACCGTAACACTGGCAGTACCTTGATGTGTACCCAACTTTTATAAGCAAGGATCCTCTAAGGAAGAAATAAAAACTAATTATTGCCAAAACCAAAATACCTTTAATTATTCCTAGATTTCTATTTTTTTAAGTGAAACAAGCTTATGGGAACAAAAAGCCACAAATAACTTCGATGAGCTTTAAAGAGATCCAACTACTCCACGTTTAGCAATCTAACTTATAAACAACTCTATCATTTCTCGTTCTTCGCAAATTTAAAATCTTAAAAAATTAGATCCGCGAATGCTTAGCCATATAATCAAGCCATGCATATATAAAGTCGTTACGGGAACTTGCAAATTCTTAAAAAGAATTCGCGATTTCTAGCTCCTTGTGTAAAAGACTAGCACAAGCTTATAGATTATAGATGGTTAAGGAGACAAGCTAGGGCTCAACACGCCCGATCAAGTCAGAATTTTATTCCTACTCTCTCCAGTGGAAAATCAACAAAAATGTCAAAAATTATTATATTTTTGCAAAAATTTTTAAAATTTTTCTCATTTTTTTTTATTTTTTTTATTTTTTTATTTATTTTTTTTTTTTTTGAATTTTTTCAATTTTGGAGGAAAAACGGGGTTGCATGAGAAAACGGCAAAAATCAAATCGACAGATTTCCCCCCCCCCCCCCCAAGACTAAAACGAGACATTGTCCTCAATGTCTTAAAGGTAAGGGTTCTCCTACATAAATCTAAGGCCGTTTATTAATTATGCCAAAAGATAAATGTAAACGATAAGATTTAAGGATATCGGATAAGCAACGGATGATGAAACTCGAGTAGCGTGAAGGAAACTACGAGCACGAGAGTCTTCATCATCGGGCATTCCTGGACATACCACAGAAAACACGAAACACCAGATACGGAAGAGGAAGCCCTCCTCACTCACTTTATTAGAAAATAGATAAGAAGATAGATGGATAAGCATGGGGTGCCTCCCACGAAGCGCTTGTTTTTGTTAACCGAGTCACATGAGCTTGACTCGACCCTGAATTTAATTGTCCTTGGGGAAGCAAGTGGAAGAGATAATCTCAATCGGACTTTCGTTCAAGATGTTTGGATAAACATTGAAGCATACGAAAGTTCCACTCCGATTGAGATACCCACGGCTTAAAAGAAAGAGAGATGCCGGGGTCAAAGATTGTATCTTCACTCCCGAAGGAGTGAAGGAGAAGAGAAGTCACTGGATAAGTGAAGAAAGGGAGAAAGATCTTTATCAGAATGGAAATCCATTCTTCATCAAGAAAGACCTCGGGAAGGAGGGTTGGGGTGAAATCATTGATAATCAAACTCTTAGGATAGAGTACATCTCCCCCCGGGTCATGATCTTCCTCAAAATCATAGAAATCATACTCTGGAGGAGATATGATATGATTCTTATGAAGTTCGTCTTTGAGCTTGAGCTCTGAAAGGATATACGGAGGTGGGACATGTGCTGTACTTTGTGTGCTAGAAGTTTGCACCTCGCCCATTATTGTCTCCGTATCTGACTCAATATCAGAAAGAATCCCATCATCAGGTGGTTTAGCAGGAGGGCGAGGGGATGAAGGATTAACGTGTAATGACTCAGTTTTATGAAGTGAAAGGGGATCATCATTAAGCAATCTTTCAAGAAAAAGAATTTCCCCTTCCGAGTCATGGGAATCGTCGGGGCGAGGTATTGGTAAAATCGACTCATCAAACGTAGAGTCCTCGTCCTCAACGTTCTCTAACCCTTCATCGAAAAGAGGATTAACTTTGCAAGAAGTATACTCATCATTGAATTCAAAAAGTGGATTAGAGAAAATCCCGGAAGTAACCTTAGAAACGTCAAGAGATTCATCATAAAATTGCAAATCACTTTCACTGTCAGAAATTTCCTCGGACTCACTTGGGATTGGGACAAGGTTCTCAACACCGTCTGATTCCGTTGCCGGAATAGTGTTTAGATGCTCGTCCCCCATTTTTAGAGAGTCCTCGGGTTCTTTGGTAGGAACGACGGGTATGGTTGCAACTGACGAACTCTCATAAACTCCCCACCCAGAATCCTCATCATCGTCATCGTTGTCGTAAACGAAAGTTTGACGATAATTAGAACTTATTTTAGCTGCTTGTTCTTCAGCTAGCAATTCTCCATAAGTTTTCTGATGAGGATTTTCTGGGGTACGTAAAGCCTTAAGTTCTTTTAGTGTATCAAGCATAGCAACTAGAAGTTGTTCTCTATTGAGTATTTCTTGAGGAGGTGGTTGAGGTTGTGGTTGAATCATATGGTGTTGTGGGGGTTAGAAATTGTCAAAACCGGGAGTACTATAGCAAGGATTAGGTTCATAGTAATTTTGATTCCACGGTTGACATCGATAATCATTATGAGGACCCCCACAATTTGCACAAGAAAAAGCCGGAAAATTTTGAAACGATGTATCAATAGAACTTTGATAGTACGCCTCTTGCTCATATGAATCTTGTGGAGGGTGGTTGAAATTGGAAAAGTTCGAATTAGAATCATAGGCAAATGAATTTTCAGCTCCCGAATAGCAATTTGAACAAATTCCATTTATAAGATCATTTCCACACCACTCGCAGGTACATCGTTGACATAGAAAACCATCTAACGGATCTCCACACCCACAGCAATAACGTTGATCGAACGAAGATAAATTGGGCTGTGGAGAATAGTCGGAGAAATTCAGCGGTTCATTGCAAGAATTTGGATTAGAATCATAAACGAATGAAGTTTCAGCTTTCGAAGAATAACACTTACAAAGTCCACGAGTCAATCCACATTCGTTGCAAAAACATTGGTCACAAAGTGAATTGTCCCCCAACGGATCTCCACATAGAAAGCAATTATACTGAGGGAGTGAAGATGGCTGGGGTTGTGGAGGGTGTTCGGAAAAATTTTGAGAATTATCAATGGAATTAAGCTCTTTTTCGAGGGCTACTTCACACCAATAACAAGATCCG
Organism: Artemisia tridentata subsp. tridentata; assembly: GCA_021014915.2. Taxonomy (NCBI): domain Eukaryota; kingdom Viridiplantae; phylum Streptophyta; class Magnoliopsida; order Asterales; family Asteraceae; genus Artemisia; species Artemisia tridentata. Next base: position 132,395,692 of record CP139503.1, on the reverse strand, counting down.
TTTGGAGCATGATTTCCGCACCGCTCACACGCACATTTGGAACAACGAAGAGTGTCAATCAACGGGCTTTTACAATGAAGGCAGTGATAGCCGAGTGACGACATTAGAATTAAACGGATAGAGGGATAAAGAGATAAGAATTAAACATAAGAGGATTAAGAAGAATATTTTTTTGGATTTTTAAATTTTAGAATCATGGAAAATCATAAAAGAAAAATGGAAAAATAATTTTGAAGAGAAAATCTTTTTGGATTTTTATATAAAAGGAAAAATTAGAATTATTATCTTTTTGGTGATCGTTGATCAACCGTACTCGTTTCTTTCAAAACTACGCGCAGCGTGGCGGAGAAGCAAAGGTCCACTCGAAGGTGATTAAAAACCCGCCTCTTTCGGTCTGCAATTTAATGTCAAGACCATCCTTAAACCCCGTGTATAGGTTGTAGTAAAGAAATAATCCAAGAAACGTTTAACTTCACGATCTCTTTTGTTGTTTATTCGGAATGGTTTACAACGCCCTCTCGAGAGCGAGGATTTATTATTAATGGTGAAAACACTTTAGGAAAAGTGTTTTTTAATTATTTTCTTTTTGTATTTTTATTTTTATAAAAACGATAACTTCCGAGGAAGGGTCTTCAAAACACGATTCGACGAACGAAATCACGAACTCACTTCAACCTTCCCCGGCAGCGGCGCCAAAAACTGATTCGTGTCAATTATAGTCCAAGGAATTGCAAAGGAAATATGCAAAACCCGAGTCGTTTGTCCCGACGAAGATCGAATGGAATTTGTGTTCCCGGAACGTGATTCGTGTAGTGAATGTGAATAAGAGTGATTGATTTTGAATTACACTACTAATATTAAAATAACAATCAAATTTAACAATTAAACTAAGCTAATAGAATAATTAAACTAAACATTTAAACGAAAATTGAATTTTAAAAACGAACGGGACGTAATTTAAAAACGTAAATAAAAAGTGATTTTCTAAATTTTAAGTCCTACAATTATGAAAATAATTTTCCTATATTCTAAATGATAAAAGAAAATTTTGAGAAAAAGAAAAATATTTTTTTTTGACTTTTTAATTATTTTTTATGAATTAAAAACTGATTAAAACTAATTAAATGATTTAAAAATAGTAAAACAACTTGGAAAAATCTGGAAATTTTTGAGTAAATCTAAAATTAAATTTCTAAACTAGGAAATATAAAATCAGAAAGTGAATAAACCAGAATAAGCTAAAACAGCAAATAAGCAGTAAGGAAATAAGCTAAAAATAAGCAAAAGCTCGCCAAAATTTATCAAAAGCTCAAAACTAAAATATTATACTACTGGAAGCATAAAGAAACTGGAAATTAAGCACTAAGCACACAGAATAAGCACAATATAAGCTGAACAGCTTATTTCTAAAACAGATTCAAAATGGTATTCTACCCTACTTGCAACACTTAATTAAGCAGTCTATAAAGCTCTAAAGTTGTACCTCAAGGGGGCAAAAGCTGGCCTCTACTATTGGCTATCTAGAAAACACAAAAGCCTCAGAAAATAAGCTTGTTTGCTACCCTAAATAGGCCTCAGATCAGCAGGATTAAAGCACAAAAGCTGATGAAGGAATGCGGACTAAATCAGATCAGCAAATGTTGATTTTGCAGCACTTGAACAAGCTATTCAATAAGCCAATAATCAAGATCCTAGATGATGTACTACTAGACACCTATTTGAACTAATTGAAAACCAAATACCAAGGTCTGAGCTTATCTGGTTAAGCCAGAATTAAGCCCAGATCAGCAGTCCTAAAAGAACACTAAACCTAAACTATTTTTGACTCTGTGACAGCAAGAAAGAAAAGAAATGGCGCAAAAAGGGTGTGCAAATCTAACTCTAACCAATCCAACTTTCAAACCTCTTTTAACCACTTATGTTAACTCAAAAAGTACCAAAATAAAAATACCAAAAAGCTCAGCTGCTAATCAACCAAACATCCTCTAAAAAAAACAGCTTACTAACACAAACCTTTAAATATCCTCAACACAACATCTATTTCACTCTAGGATAAGCTAAATCAAAAGCAAAAATCAAACAAATGAACAATGCACTTAAAACAAACAAACTGACCCATAAAATTAACCATGTTCCAAACAGCCCTGAGTGAACTGATTTATGAAATCTCAAATGAAATGACCTCTTTAAACTGAAAATCAAAATCTTGATAACCACTATTCTAGTTTTAATCTGCAAAAGAAATTTTCTCAAGCAAATAAGCTGAAAAACTAAAATAAGCTGAAGTTGACTTTTTGACTTTAAGCAATATTAAACAGAGATGATAAACAGATTCTTATTAACCAATAAATGACATCAAAAATATACTTAAGAAGCAGAAAAAATAAGCATTAACATGAAATAAGCTGTTGAACAATAAGTTTGACCAAATTGACTTTCATTAAAATAACATAACTGAGTACAAATTTGTCTGAAAATGTAAATTACAACTTGAATTTAAGAAAATTACACTACGAAAACATTTAAATGACAGAGAAATTAAAATGGTTACAATTTCCTAAAGACGTGAAAATTGGACAAAACTTGACTGTGAAGAGAGGATCTCTATTTATAAACTTCAGGGGAACCTTCTGGGCTGTCCAGCTCATCAATCCGTGTGCTCCTCAGCTCTCTATCCACCCTTAGATCACCCTTGCTCCCTACGTTTCAATCTTGGCCCTAGGATCGGATTTGATGACACGGCCTGACCAATAAGTGAGTCCCACGTGTCATTCTTCTTGTCAGGTGCTTCTAGAATCCTTTAATCATTAGGTAATAATGATGGGATGAGGGTAATTTTTCGTACGGTTATTTTAGGGTTCTAAGGTGGGTAAAAGAGGGAAAATATTGGGCGCGTTTTAGGGAGAGAGATTTTTTATTTTTATTTGATTTAGGGAGTAAGGGTTGACCGGGTTGTGAAAAGTTGGGTCGGGTATGGTTTTAGTGACTGGGCTGGATTCTTTGGTTGGGCTTAGAGTGGATAATTGTTGGAACCGGATTTAATGTATTAAAAGGGTTAAGGGATTTAAGTGTAAAGTTTAAGGGACCACTCTTGTAAATTCTGGATTTTAGGGGACCTTTGCTGCCATTTTTCAAAAGTAGATCCAAGGGCTGAAATTGACAATCTCTGAAAATATGAGGACCTCTGTTGAGTTTTTGACCAAATCTTCTTCCCGACATCGGCTACAAATAACACTTCCATATCTCGTGCTCGTTTTCCCGGTTCTTTCTTGATTTTTGTCCTTTTCTTCGATATCCGTGCCTGCATATGTAAAAACACAAAAACACAATATATTTGGCATTTTGGTCGGGTTTTTGGTCTTTTTGGGTCCGGTTTTGGTCAAGAAAAGGTATGTGAAAAAGCACATACCATTCATGTTCTCAGTGTGTAGCACAAAAACGCAAAATGTTGAACATATGGTAAAAATTGTTTTTGAAAAATTTCTCTCTTTTCTTTTTCATAAGGAGAAAGAAAAGTGAAAACTTTTATTTCAGAATTACGTTCAATTGCTTGTTCCAAAAATCTTATGTCTTCCATAAACGTATCAAAATATCTAAGTACAAGACATCTTTTTGGTAATGGTGCAATTTCACCCGAATTAGGTAAAGGATCATTAATTTGCATTACAAACCATGATTGTTCTGTTTTACCTTGTTAAGGAACGAAGGTGTTGGTAATATGAGGTACTTTTGAGTGATTTGTGTAGAAAACATGGTTTTTCATCCCCAATAGCAAAGCCATATCCTTAGGGATTTTGCATTAGAGTAAACTTCTGAATTGTTGTTACCGACTCACCAGTTTTATTAACAACCTTTTGAAACTCTTTTAATTTACATTCCAACTCTATGATTTCCTCAAGATAAGAATCAATCCGGTTCCTAGACACTTGTTTATGTTCAGAAAAACTAGCTTGACAAGTTGACAACTCTGTTTTTATTTTTGAAAGTTTAAAATTTAGGTGTTCAACTTGTTGTTTGAAATCTAATTTTTCTTGTTCCATTTGAGAGATCAAGTTATTTCTGGAAAAAGTTAATTCTCGTATCTGATATTCTAACTCTTGTTCTTTAACATAAGATTTTTGGAATGCAACTTCAAAACTTTGTTCGCGTTTTTCTTTTGTTTCATAATTTGTAAGTTGTATTTTATAGAACTCAAGACCCTTAGTCAATAATGCAACTTTTGCTTTTAAATTTCTATTGATCTCATTGCATTTATCAATCTGGGATTTTTGTGAGTCCACCTGGGTTTGGGAGGTAAATAGCAAGGTCATGAGTTTTGGATCTCGACCAAGCAAAAGATAATTTTGTTCAATTTGATCATTATTATCATCATCAATTGGATCATCAAATGTAACAACCGGGTTAATTTGATCTTCATCAAATGTAACAACCGTGTTCATTTGTTCATCTTCTTGAGAAGATAAGAATGAATCATTTTGAACAACTTAATCTTCGTTTGATGTAGATGCAGATGGTGATACAATTTCATGTATTAGACATGTTGAATCAGGTACCTGAGACAGACCATCAATATCATATACTGGGCCTATTTCACTCATGTGCAATTCCTGCATGTTGGCCATCAACATCACGGCTGCATTAGCTTCCAAGTCTTCCATATCATCATCAGAGTATGCATTTCCCATGAAGTTGTTCTCTTTTTCAGTAAGAGTGCCCCCAGATTCATCCTTAAGAGCAAGAAGTAGTGCTTGCTTGTGATACTCACTGCCTCTTGTTCTCGGTTTGGGACATGTACTAGCCAAATGACCTTTTCCATTGCAGTTGTAACATCTAACCATTGTATTTCCAATCCCTTGATTCCCGGTTTCAACAATCTCAGCCCTTCTCTGTGGAGCACCAGCATTGTTCCGACTGATACCTGCTGCATTAAACCTTTGTCCAGTTCCTGAGTTTCCTATGTAACCTCCCGATCCATTTCTTCCATAAGCTCGATTCTGAATCTCAACTCTTCCATCTTGTACAACAGTTTAGTTTCGAGTGTTGGATGAAGTGCGAAGACAATTGTTGAAATTGTTGGAAAACTTGCTGAAAGCACGAGCAATTAATGCAAATCCTTCATTCAATGAATTAAATGCATCATCTTCATCACTGTTTGCATTGGAGTAAAGCATGGTATCCGTGTAGTCATAAGGAACAAGTTGATTGTCAGTTGATTGCGGTGTTGATTCATATGGAATGAGTTGATTCGATGAGGTTTGTTGAGGATAAGCAAAGTGATGTTGTTGTTGGACAAAAGCATGATTTGATTGTGTTGGTGGAGCAAAGTGAGATTGAGCTATCAATGCCAGTGAGTTTGAAGTTGTAGAAGGTGAATAACTTCCATGAGCAGCTCAGTCTTTGTCAACTTCTGACTGATGGTGCTTCAAATAATCATACAGCAACCCATAAGATGCGTTGTGTAGATTTTTTGCTTGACGAAAAAAGGTGACATATTTCTGCCAGTCTGGACCAAGACAACTGAGGAACTTTGTGTTGACTGCAATCCTGGGTAAAATAATGTTGTGTCTGTCCAAGTCATTTATGATGTTGGTGAACCGATGGTAATAAGACTCTAATGATTCTCCTGCTTCAATCATGAACATTGTGTATTCGAGATGGAGTTTGGATTCCATATCTTCTTGGTTCAATTCAGTGCCTTCCATGAGAAGATGAACGTGTTCCCACATGTCCTTGGCAGTTTTTTGAGCATCAATACTTCTGAAGATTGGATTAGGAATTCCCTGAAGAATGTAAGATGTTGTAAGTTCGTCGGCTTCACGATGAAGTATTTGTTCTGCTGTAAGATGAGCATCAGGAATAGGGGTTACAGTTGCTTCTCTTAGAGGAATAGCATTTGGATCTCCAGGAACCGTTGTAGTTGGCACTTGAAATGATCCTTCAATGATAGCCTTTTTCATGTATTTTCCATACGGTTTCTTGAGTTCAATGAACCGTAAGAATCGACTTGCCCATTGAACATAGTTTCCCAGAGTGAGCATAGGAGGTGTGTCAAAGGATCCAGCCTCATGTCTTGATTGTTGACTACTTATGGCTTCACACATCTGATCAAACCAAAGTAGTTGTTTTGCTGGAAGTGGGTAGGACTGCATTGGTTTTTGTTGATATTGTTATTGTTGTTGTTGTGGGAAAAATTGATGTTGTTGCATAAAGAGTTGTTGTTGAGGATATTTTTGTTGCTGATGATACTGCTGTTGTTGATTGTAAAAATAGTTGTAGTTCGGTGGTTGAGACATTCTTGTAGAAGTAACTTGTGTTCTTATGGATCTTGTAGACAATTGAGAAGTGTGTTATGAGTTATAAAGTTTGGTTTTGGTTAAGTATGAATTAAGATGTTTTACTGTTCATTTTCAATTCCGACAAACACTGTTCACATTCAATTCCGACAAAACACTGTTTACAGTTGCCAATTGCGACGAGATCATTGAATTGCGATGGATTATCTGAATTCCGATGAAATTTACAATTCCGATGGATTTATCCAATTCGGACAAAATTAGCTGAATTCCGATTGACTAATCAATTTCGATGGATCTTTGGAATTGCGATGGACTTTGCAATTGCGACAGAACTTTGCAATTTCGATAACTTATCTGAATTGCAATTTCGATGATTTTCTCACTAACTTATACAAGATAGGAGATCTTCCTCAAAGTCGAAGTATTTTCACAAGCTTGTACAAACAATTCGTTTGTGGCTCAAAGAGCATCAGGATGCGGCTGAGCGTTGCTCCAAGTTAGACATGGTGGCGGAGGTGATCCGGAGACATTGTTACCACGGTCTATGCGCCTGGACGTTCCTAAGTTTTCAAGCGACGATCTTGAGAGTTGGTTATTTTCTATTAATGAGTATTTTTCTTTGCTCAACACACCCGCGGATCAACGCTTACGGATCGTGGGGTTTAATCTCGAAGGGGCTGCTACGGAGTGGTTTCGTTGGATGACGAGGAATGGGTTGATTACCGATTGGCCTAGGTTTGAGGAGGGTGTTAAGAATCGGTTTGGTCCTTTGAAGTACGAGGATCCGCAGGGAGCTTTATCTAAGTTATTACAAACCGGAACGGTCGCAGAATATCAATGTGAGTTTGAAAAACTCATGAACAGGGTTACGCAGATTTCGGAGTCCTTACTTATTTCTTTCTATATATCTTGGCTTAAGTTGTCGCTGCAACGGGAGTTGTTGGTATCTAAACCAACAACCCTTGGCGATGCATTTGCGTTGGCTCGGGTCACTGAGGCGCGCTTAGAGGATCAAGGTATGGGGTTGGGTGCATCTAGGGTTGCCAGTACCAGTAGCAGTTTCCAAAACCAAAGCTCATCACCAATTCGGCACAAACCTTTACTTCTGACTCCCCCTAAGGCTATTGTTACTCCCACTGGGAAACCTTTTGCTATCAAATGGATTTCACCATCGGAACGAAAAGAGCGTTTGAGTAAAGGGTTGTGTTTCAATTGTGACAATAGGTAGACGCAGGGACATAAGTGTCCCGGTAAGTTTTTATTGTTCATGACTGATAATGATGGGGATATAAGTGAGGAAGCAGCCGCGGATGAAGATGAGGAGATCGAGAGTGGCGATATCTCTATTCTCAACTCTTTGTTGGGTCAGGGCAGCCCGCGTTCCCTTCAATTATGGGGAAAGATTGGTGCTACCGGGGTGCATGTACTCATTCATAACGGCAGTACTCACAATTTTGTACAGTCCGATGTTGTCGAGCAAATGCATCTACCACTTCGGGCGACCAAGGCTTTTAAGGTGTATATTGGTAGCGGGGCGTCGCTATTGTATGAGAATGTCTGCTCGCGTGTGCCTCTTCACATGCAAGGATTTGAGATGGAGGTCGACTTATATGTCTTACCCTATGAAAGGTCTCGATGTGGTTTTAGGTATTCAATGGTTACAGACGTTGGGGAAGGTCACTCATGACTACGCGCATCAAATAATGGAATTCACTCTTTCGGGAACTACTTATACGTTGAAGGGTGACGAGTCACTAAGAATGAAGAAAATTGCCTCCACCGCATGCATGCATTGTTGGATGTGGAGGATGTATATGGCATTTATGAATGTCACGATTATGCTTTGCAGGGCGACAGTGATCAGGCCACTTCAACGTTGCCCACGTCTTCTGTACAAGCTGAGCTTGATCAACTTTTGGCTCGGTTTGAGGCTTTGTTTCAGGAACCAACGTGTCTACCACCTAACCGATTAGTAGATCATAGAATTCATTTGCTGCCAAACACTAAACCGGTGAACGTACGTCCTTACCGTTATCCACATTATCAGAAGGGTGAGATGGAAAGGTTAGTAACGGAAATGTTGAGCCAAGGTATTATTCGCTTTAGTCATAGTCCTTTTTCTTCTGCTGTTTTACTTGTCAAAAAGAAGGATGGGAGCTATCATTTTTGTGTGGATTATCGCGCTCTTAATTCGGTCACGGTGAAGGATAAGTTTCTAATTCCTACAGCTGACGAGATGTTCGATGAGTTAGGTGGGGCTAGTATTTTTACTAAATTAGACTTACGGGCGGGTTACCATCAAATTCGGGTCCATGAACGGGATGTGTACAAGACGGTTTTCCGAACACATGACGGGCATTACGAATTTTTAGTCATGCCGTTTGGACTTAAGAATGCGCCTTCAACATTTCAAGCGACTATGAATAGGTTGTTTTCTCCCAACTTGCGTAAATTCGTGATTGTATTTTTTGATGATATCCTAGTTTATAGTACGACCCTTAGCTCGCATTTGGAACATTTGGAGTGTGTTTTTCCATGTTTACAGGAGCACCAATTTTATGTGAAGCATTCTAAATGTGTTTTTGGAGCCGGGGAACTAGAGTACTTGGGACATATTATTTCATCTCGTGGGGTACAGATGGATCCAAAGAAGATATCGGCAGTGTGTGAATGGCCGGTTCCTAAAACTCAAAGCCAAGTTCGGGGATTCTTAGGGCTCGTGGGATATTATCGACGGTTTATTCGGGGATATGCCTCGCTCGCAACGCCTTTAACAGACTTGCTAAAACGTGATGAGTTTAAGTGGGGTGAAATAGAAGTTCATGCTTTCGAAACACTTAAGCAACAATTATCTAACGCTCCTCTTTTAAGTCTTCCAAATTTTAACCAGGTATTTGTAGTGGAGGCAGATGCATCGGGGGATGGAATTGGGGCGGTTTTGATGCAGGGAAATCGGCCAATTAGTTACTTTAGCCATAAGTTAGGGTCGCGGATGCAGGTGGCTGGTACTTACCAGAAAGAGTTGTTCGCTATCGTGGAGGCCGTGTATAAATGGCGTCAATATTTGCTAGGATGACGGTTCACTATCTGCACGGACCATAAAAGTATTAAAGAATTAATGCAACAAGTAATTCAAACGCCGCTCCAGCAAAAGTATGTAAGAAAGCTATTGGTGTTTGACTTTGATATTGAATATAAGCCCGGGTGTAACACCCCCTAATTTATAATATAACAGCGGAAGACTAATCGGGGTATTACGGGGAGGATCTTTGCATAATAATAGAAAACGGCTCAAAAGAAGCGTTTTAAAAGTACTTGTTATTCAAATCAAAGTTGAAGTACAAAATGTGAAAATTATCAGAGTTGAAACATCCCATAAAAGCGTGTAGTAGTTTAAAAGTGAATGACACGACTTTTTTGTTTTACACCACATTAAAACCCTGAGTTTATTTCCCGCTCCGTGCCATGAGTGAAATCATAGAGTTTGTAATAATAATGAGTTTGAGAGAACACAAGTAGTGATCACCTTTTAATTACAATCATTGTTTAAAATGGTTATATTGCAGTTATGTATATTGCCCTAAGCCTCATGACACGCAAACGTTAACAGTGTAGTAACCGGTGTGGGGCCCTCGTGTAATAGGTGATTTGCCATTGCCTATTTCCTTCAAATATAGTGCATTGCGACTAATACGACTAGCAACTAAGGCTATTCGTCAAGTATTAGTGGAATAGGCAGTCAGCCTCCAATAGATCTATTCACTATATTCGCGTTCACTCACAAGTGATTAATGGTTCATGATGTGGGGGGCTTGTGGTAATAGAGTAACTTTGTCAATATCATATCAGGTGAAGCATACAAAAACACTTGAAAATACTTGTGGGTGTTTGTAGCATGTATCTCCCCCATAGAGAGTAAACTTTGTAAATAAGTAAAAGTGGGGCTATGACTCCCCTTGTGTGTAACTGGCAAGGTGGAAATGTGAAATCAAGTGAAATTACGGACACGGCTTCAACACAGGACCTGGATAATAGTGAAGTATGAGAATTTGGTGTTTTGACTTAATATGAACAATGTGTGTGAAAACGAGTAACGGATAACGATTTGGTTTGAGGTATGAGAGTTATATGCTTAAAATGCTTAAAGTTCAAAAATAATATTATACATAATATTATCATGTTTTTATATCATTGATTTCATAAATATCGTTTCCTCGAATGGTGTGTGAACGAAAGGTTATGTTAATCGTTAAAATTCGTTATATATAAATATAAACGTAATGGGATCAAATATGGTACAAAAATGTAAAAATGCATATGAGTGGGTGGGAAAATGTAAAATATGCAATAAAAATGAGTATGGAATAAAGTTACAGTTTGGTCCTTGTACTTTTACCAATTTTACATTTTCTACCCTAATGGTGTTAGTTTTGCACCGTTAGTCCTTGGTTAACTTTTATTACATTTTTAGTCCAAATATTTCCCAACATGACATAATAACCTCCTGTTTACTGTTTTTACTATTTATACCCTCAGGTTAATAATTTAACAGTTTTAGAACATAATTAGGTGAAGTTTACATATTTAACCGAAATAGTAATAATCTTTGCAAAATAAGTCCAAAATTTATTAAAAGGGTTAGAAAAGAATTCCGAGAGTTTTACAAGCTTAATAGAGCTTATTCAAGTGAATTCCAACTGTTTATTTCGCAAAGTGCTTATTGTTGTTTTATACTTTTATGAATTAAGCTACTATAATTAACCACTAATTACCTACTAGATCTAGAGAGAGAAAGCTAGAGAGAGAAAGAGAGGATGGGAGATGATAATACATACACTAATACCAAATGATTAAACTTCATCAACCAACCCCTCTCCCTAAGGTGGGAGGGGGTATTTATAGTTTTACATGCACTTGGGCTTGTAGCCCTAATTCTCTTAACTATTACATTATTAAACATAATAAAATAAATAAACGACACAGCCCATGGGCCTTCTACACGGGCTGGGCCTTATAACAAACATAAAGGCCTAAGCAACCTTAATACAATATGATCAATACTTGAATAATGCAAAACATGTTCCCAACAATCTCCCCCTAAGTATTGGTCATCAAGGTTGCTTGACGTCGTCTTTGCTTCTTTTGGCTTTGACGTCTTCAAAATCTTTGTTCTTTGTTCTTGATAGTGATGTGATATGATATGGTAGAAATCTGCCGTTCTCCAACGATCTTTGCTTCTGAGGTCTTCACGTCTTCTCCACCATGCTCATATATCTTTTGACTTTGGTTCTTCAACTTGTTCTCACTTCTTCAATCTTTAACTTTGAGAAAGGTTGTAGTACTTGAATCTTTAGACTTTTCTTTAACAATTCTGAACTTTTAGATATTTCTGAGTCTTTTTGAGAACTTCTCTTTGGGATATGAGCATGATGGAGTCTTGATGGTGGTTGAACTCCAGGTCTCCAAGCTCCTCCGCAGCAGCAGCACGAACCAACCGGTACTTACAGGCTCAGACTTGAGATCGTCAACAGCATAGTGTGAAGACTTTCTCAAATCTTAACCCAGACCGTTCTGAACCGGATTCCCCCGAAAGGGATAACACGGACACACCGAAGTGCACCCACGATTCAGTGAGTCGCTAGAGATCACCCCACGACTGTAGACCGTTTGGAGCAAACACTAAGCGTAACCCACAAGGAGTTACCGAAGTGACCTGCTGTCAGAGTTGTTTGATGTTGCTCTGGCAGGATTTCCATTCAATCATTGATAATCACAATTGTGACTTTTCTCATGAATGTTCTCGGCAGATTGCTAAGATCTGCAAAGGACACTTTCTTAATTTTACACCTGCTGCCCATGATGTAGAACAGCAGAGTAATACTAAGTGTACCTAAGAGATCTTTTATGAATCTCATGGCTCTAGACTCAATTAGTGCACATTTGTTTGGTCGTCGGAGGCGTGGAGCAGATTGCCTCCTTTTCAATATCAACACTCTCGTAATGAGAGGTCGATAGATTATGAAGGGTTCTCCGTGTGAATGAAAAAAATGTCTTTTGAGAGACACTTGAGTGGCTTAGAAGGTTTATTAGTGCGTCACTGGGTCCATGACATCTTTAGTCTTCAATACCGGTGATGCTCATCAACCAGTAGATTATGAATTGAACCCGGTGTCTGCCCTAAGGTTGAATAAATGGAGGGCTATTTCTTTTCACCCTTTTCTTTGCTGTTCTTTTTAATTCTTCAACCCCTTCTTTCTCCGTTCATTCATTTTCTCCTTTTTTATATCATACCTAGGACTTTCTAGTTCTAAACTATTGGTATTGTCCTTGGGTAGATCCCTCCGGCTCTGGCGAATCATAGGACGGTTTTCCCTAACCTTAGTCACCTTATAACTCCATGACTATCCTAATGATGCCATATACCAAACCTTTTGAAAATCTCTCAAAGTGTTTATGATTGTAAAACACATTTTGTTAACACTTTGAGAGTTTTGTTATTTTCAGAAAGACTCCCCCTTAACATGTGCGCATAAGTAATAAATTTGAAATTTGCACATGCCGGAAAGAGTTGGCACTTTTGAATTGATTGACTTTCAATGAACCTGATCGTTGCGAGACACGCTTACATCACCAGTTAAACTGGCTTGAAATTATTACCCGTCTAGATCAGATTCAAAGATTATCGCTCAAAATTGGTACATTCTACTCAGACATATCCATTGCGAGACACGTTTACATCACCAGATAAACTGGCTTGAAATTATTACCCGTCCAGGATATGTCCTTTCGACTACTGACTGTGGTTATCGTCAATTCGAGGGTCAATTCTTGAGTCTTATACTCATGAGATATCATCGTTGCTTCCACCATATTTTAATCACATTTTCATTCTCCCCCTCAAAAATAGCATAATTATGTTGTTTTTGACAAACTTTTGATTAAAATATGCTCTTTTTGAGGTGTTTGTGGAAGAATGTCAAGAACGTTTGTAGATTTGGAACAAAGATTTTTCAAATACTCCCCCTTAACAAGGGAGTACTTGTCCTTATGAGCAGAATGTTTGAAAAACTTTAGAAAAAATTCTGGTTTTAATTCTTCTCATAAGTAAGAAGCTTTCGCTCCTTTTTCAGGATTGAGGCACTGAAGCGTACCTCAGAGTCCTTTCTTTGGAGACCGGGTTGTACACTGTTATGTGTGAACAAGCCGTAATAATGATGAAATATAGATGAGATGATGATTAATTGAACAAACAATGAATTAGTACCAGTGTTCATTACTCAGGACGGCGAAACGTGAGAATGTTAGGAATTTTCGCCCGACCTCCAACATAACTTTCCAACCGACGCATCTGCTCTCGAAACTTAATCTTCTTTTCTATCCTTTTCACGAACTTCCTTGCTTGTCTTTTCTCATTCCCGCCCCACTTCAACTCTTTAGCCAACTTCTCGTCCTTTAAGATCTTCTCAAGTTCAGATTTGACTTGTTGGATGGTTGGGTCACTGAACTTGCGAAGATCTTCGAAACCCATAAATCTTGTACCATCTCTCCTTCTATGATAGTATACTCCAAATGGTTTGTACCCGAAAGTGTATGGCTGCTGATCACGAAGACTTTCAGGTACGAAGTCTGGCTTGGTGAGATTTAGCTTGGTTTGATAACTTTCAACTCCTAGATGAACGTCTTCAACCCGTTGTCTGATCACAATGTTGCGGATGAAAATGAGAAGCGAGTTGATGATATCGTACTGAAGCTGTCTAGGGAGGTGTTCTAGTTTTCCCTGAATTTTCAGTAGATACATGTCCACGATATCATTGGGTTTAAGGCGAGGATAATCAGCTTCGGTGAATACATACCCCTTATCATTACTTCGTCTAACTATGATCATCATCAGAAAGTTGTATCCATACATGGGTTCTGTTTCAGCATTGACAATAGATAGAATCCGATGCCTGCTCCATACCTCGTCTTTTGACGTTCTCTTAGCCATCATATACTTGTAGTACAACCTCCGCATATTTGGCCAATGATGAATCCCAAAAACAGCATCTTCATTGTAAAACCCGAAAATATAAAACATGCAAAAATTACCAAATTGCCCCTGAAACTTTAAAAATTTAATTAAAAGCTTATAAAGTACCGAATCGATTCCAAACTTCGGGTAATGAACAAGTTATGATCCCAAATAATTTTGACAAACCCATTTAATATTTTTGCAAGCTACAAAATTACTAAAATACCCTTTGTGCGCCAATTTGAATTTTATGATTTATATTAAGACATTAAATGTAATTAAAAACACAATTAAGATGGTAATTAAAGCCCAATAAATTTCCCTAACTAGAAATCTTGGTATCCTAGCCCATACCCTCCCCAAAGACCGGTCCAACCTAATTTATATTAATTCCCAAGTTAATTCCTCCATTTTAACCCTAATTCTATACTAACCGCCACTCTTAAAAATCCCACACACCACATCCGAATTTTATGAGGCAAGGAGGTATTTTTCTGGAGTTCTTGGTGGTGCAAAGGAGGTGGGAAAAATAGCCACAAGGTCCTGGAGTTGATCGTTTGGTCGTGGTGAATTAATTGGGTCAAAAAACCCTAACCGAGCCTCATAAAATCACAACGTGTGAATCCTTTGATCTATAATTTTTCTGGTATTTTTCTAAACCTCTCCTAATCATATATAATGTGGTAAAAATGATAAACTCAGGCCATGCACCATATTTGGATCGTATGTAAATTATGTGTTTTGAAACCCTAAAAACACAATATATCTCTAAATCTTGTATACTAATTTTCTGGGCCAGGTTATTATTTTTCGTGGCTTCTATGATGATCATATAACATCACAAAAATGGTGGTTTGAATTTTTGAGGCCTAAAATCATACTTGTCGAATTTATCTTAAAACCGTATAAAAGGAAAAGAAAAGAAAAATTGTGAAAACCCTAATAACCAAATCGACCTAGGGTTTATATACTTGAAATCTGGAATTAAATGATGAAAAATGATGATAAAATGATGGTATAATGATTGGGGATTTTAGAATCGAGTTTTGATATGATTTTATGGTTACCGATTGAATAATTAATTGTTAAGGGGTTGTTTTGTAATTTTTAAAACTTGTGGGATATTTTTGTAATGTTTTATAGATCAGGGGGAAGATATAAAAATTATAACATGAGGGTCTTATATGTAAATTAGGCAAGAAAAGGATTTAATTGGTAATACTAATAGCGATTTGAAAATAAATATAAAGTGAGGGACTAAATGTGTAATTTCTAGAAAATGGATGGGTCTTGAAGTAAATAATAGTATGAAGGGTAAAATGTGTAATTTTGAGTATTTATGGACTTAATATGTAATTATGGTTAATTATTTAAATCGATTTGTAATGTAATAAAGTACAAGGACTAAATATGTAATTTACCAAAAGTTTAAGGGCTGTTTGTAACATAATAATATTGAGGGTTATTTTCTGTAATTTGAAGGAATAAAAGGACTTGATGTGTAATATGAATCTTGTGAAGGTTAATTTGTAAATTATATAAGTATAAGGTTTAAATTGTAATTAATTAATTAAAAGGGTGTAAATCGTAAATTATGAAACTTGAAGGCTAAATGTGTAATTCTGGAAAGTATAAGTGTTTGAATGGTAAAATGATGATAATTTTATTGTGGACCTTTAACTTTGGTAAATTTACGTTTATAACCCTAAACTATGAAAAACTTGTCATAATTAACCCTGAACTTGTGTAACTTGTTAAAATGAATGTTACTTCCATAATAAGCTAATTAAAGACTTGACTTGAATTATATCACTTGAATCTTGCTAAATGTGGTAACTTACTAATTATAGAAACCTGCTAAAAATAGAAAGTTACTAAAAATAGAAGTTACTTATAATGGGAAGATAACTGAACCCCTTTCGTATTTCTGTCTTCTACTCCTTTAGGTTCGAGGAGGGAGTGATCTTGATCCCTGTCAGCTACTCTTGTGTTTGTGCTTGCTATTTGAATAAGGTACAGATATTCTGCTCTTCTTGTAAAGAGCCTTCGTCTCATTCCTGATTCCTGATTCATTGTTATGTTTCCCCTTGTATTGTGAACCATAGATTTGGACCTTTACTTTAACCTTTGTCTTGAACCTTGTCATAAACCTGAACTTGAACCTGGATACACTTGATATGAACCCTTTGACTTGAACCTTTACTTGAACTCTTGCCTTGAACCTTTGACTTGAACCCTGCTGTGTTTCTTTCGATACTTGACATGACTTGTTCACCCCTGATAACCTGAATAATTAAGACCTTGGGTACTTGAAGGTTCATAATATTTTACAATTACTTTTTAGTTATACATGAAGAGATTTTGAACATTTCTTTAAAGGACTTTTATTATGAAACTGTTCTAACGACCATTTTATTAAAACCATGTAAAAAGGATTTCTTATAATAAACTATTATGAACCTTCTAGTATTGAACCTTCTGATATGGACCTCCTGATAATGAACCCCTGCATTTATCTCCTGTCTTGAATCCTGATATGAACCCTGATATGATACCTGACATTTAATACCTGAGACTTGACACCCGAGACTTGATACTTGACCTTGACCCACAGTTTGAGACTACGAGCCAAAATTTGTTCCCTAGCCATGAAGGTAACATGGCCGTGTCTGTGATGCACCACTGGCATGACTAGTGTGTAGCCCTAGTGATTTGGTTACACCGTCCCCATCCTGATTTTGATATGTGCACACTCCTGTTATTATGGCCAATATGATTTGTTTTGGGGGGCGAATGGATGCATCCTAGACCTGTCCTGTTTCTGATATCTGATATGTGGTGACTGATGATGGGTGCAATCCACGTCTTTCACAACCCTGGGAGCTTGCAACTCCAACCCCTGGAGGTATCCCCTCACCCTGTTTCCTGGTATGCTGAGGTCACCCCTCCATACACCCTGATATATGATTTGATTTGATGTGATATGTATGGGCTCGTAGAGGATTTCTGTTCTCCTGAAACTTTGTAACCTTATGACCTGATACTTGACCTGACATTTGACCTGACTTGATTTGACTTGGGATTTTGGTGGGTTCTGGTTTCATTTACTTTCACCATTGTAACCATTCTAAATTCCTGGTATGTCTGCATAACTCTTTTGTATTCCTTCCTGACTCTTGTTACACCTGGTATTATTTCTTTTACTTTATTATTCCGTTACTACTGCTTTGTTTCCGTTATATCTGTTCACTGAGCTCTCGTAGCTCAGCCGCATTTTCTTTTCCTGCGGCAGGTATTTAAGCTAGGAAGCTGGGTTTAACTTGGGATGAGAGCAACTTGTGTGAAGTTTAGACCTTGTCATTCTAGTGTGACCATTTGGATATTATTTTCTGCTATGCCATTGTTTGGGCATTTTGGATTCTGTTTTGTACTTCGTTATTTCTGTCTTGCACTTGATATAAGTCGTGTTGACTTATTTTCCTTTGAATTTTAATGTTAAGGCTTCCGCTATTTTATTTTCTTGAATGCTTGTATCTGATATGAAACCATGTATTTGTGACATCTTTGCCCTTGTCGGGTTGGGGTGTTACATTCATTATACTTTTGTACGTTTCTGCTCCAAAGATTGTTAATTTGTTCTTCCAAACCTTCTAAGGCATACATAGCCGCTGGGTATTTGGTGATTGATGTGGCATATCTTTTCTCAGAGTTTGTATTGCCGTAGATGAGGTAGTCCAAATCTTTGTTGAAGAAGTATGTTGTGGGTAACTTGAGGTTGTGTGGTGGTCCAATGAGTGGTAACGGTTGTGTGTAGTCACGATGAGGTAACGGATCTACAGATGATTGTTCTTGCGTCCAGTTGATGTTTTCGTTCAAGGCTCTTGCTACTTGCTCAATGTTGTACTCGAATTCCAGCTCCGTTGTTGAAACAGTTGCAAATTCCGTGAATCCACTTTTGCGAACTCTGATGACGTCTTTCAGACCCAGTTGCTGGACTTTCATCACCTTTTTCAATCATTTGGCAAAGTCTACAACTGATCCTTCCACTGGTTCAGCATTTTCATCGTCAGAATAAGCGTCAACCATTTGATCAAACCAATCATACTTGGGAGCTGATGAATCGACCCACTCAGGTAATGGAACATCTTTAACAGTTGCAGAAGGAACAACTACTTCTTGGATTTGAATTGGAGCAATTGGATTTTCGTGATCAGAGCTTGGATCATCAAAGGTTTCTGTTGCTTCAAATGCTCCGCCTCCAAGAGGAATAAATGTTGTTTGACTGCTTTTCTTTGTTGTGCCTGAAGAAGGTGTTGTGGAAGCCCGACCTGTTGAAGATGAAGGCTTTCTCCTTTTCTTTCCGTGAGCATCCGGTTCATCATCATGGTGTCGTTTGGTTGGTTTGACGGGCTTGCATGTTTCTGTTGGTACAACGACTGCCTCTTCTTCTTCTCTGATGGATTCTCTGAGTGCTTCCCAAAGTTTTGCTTCTTTGGGATCATTTTCTAAATCTTTTAGCATCATTCTTTTGCTTTCTAATCTGGATGGTTTCTGTGGCACTGTCTTGAGTGTGAATGATGTTGTTTTGACCATATTTGCAACTATCTTTTCCAGGTCCTTCTGAACGTATTGTTTGATTATTTTGGGAATGGACTCTTCAAGATGCTCTTTGACTTCTGTGTTTATTTGAGAACTGACTTCTTCAGTTGTCTTTGTTGCTTTGTTTTTAACTTCTTTGATCTTTTGATATATCTCTTTATGCACTTTATCTTCAGTCTCAAATTTCTCTGTCATCTTATCTTCGAGTACTTGTACTTTTTGTTTCATCTCATTTTTGAGTGCTTGAACCCTTTGTTTCATTTCATTGTAATCTACTGTGGTCTGACCCACAGATGATGGTGGTGTTGGAGGTACGTTTGTTTTGCCTTGTTGTTCCTGTGAATCCTTCTCACTTTCTTCACCATTTCCATCATTGTCATCATCTTCATTATCATCATCTTCTTCATCATTATCATCTTCATCATCATTATCATCTTCATCTTCTTTTCCTTCTTCAATTTCAGAACCAGAAGCTGATTGATCATGTGCATCAGAACCTTCACTACCTTCTTCAGAACTTCTAAGAGTTGTAGATTTAAGGTCCTCTGATACTTCTGATTGTTCCACCATATGTGATGCAGATTCTCCTCTTCCTAGTTTTGCTCGTCTCACTTCTTCCTCAGTCTGTTTCTGTAAGCTTTCTTTTCTAGTCTTCTTTAATGCTCTGCTCTCTTCTTTTTCAGTTGGGGTTTCTCGGATGGGAGAGAATCGAGGAGAATTGAACTTGATTGATTTTCCTCTTCCAGGTTGTAGACTCTTATCTGATGTAGCCAAAGCAGACTTGAATTTCTTAGCACCTTTCCCTTTTTCTAGATCCAGTCTTTCTTCTTCTTCATCTTTATCATCATCTGCTTCATCCCTGAGTTGCATCTTTGAAGACGGTTTAGCGACTACTTTCTTTTTCATAGCTACCTCAGATTTCTTTGATCGAGAAGTTTTGGCTCTAGCTGGGATAACTTGAGATTTTCTCTTTGGTGATTTTGTTTCTTTTGGTTTCCCTCCCACCATTTCAGCCTTTACTGCCTCATCATATTTCTGGTAAGCTTCTGTGTTCATAAGTTCTTTACTTAGCAGATTTGGTGGAATTCTTGCCCCTTGAATTGAATAGTAGCTTAGAACTTTGGTGAAAATACGGTCTCGTGCTTCAGTATGCATTTTCTCAGTTGAAGGATGTTTAAGCTCAGATTGATTTCGCATGGAGCGTGAAATTAGAAGTTTTGTAAATCTTGGAAATGGAATGGTGGTTGAATCTTCACTTTGTTGAAATTTGGTGCCAAGGAAAACCATGTCCTTCCAGATAAGTTTGGCGAAGTCAAGGTGTTTGAGGTTGATCACTCCACAGAAGAATTGCAGGTGTTCTAATCTCGGATGCTCCAACCCAGTAGCCTTTCCAGTGATGCAGTTGATGATTATCGAGTATAATGTTTGCCATGGTTGTGGGAAAAATTTCCTTTCTACTTTGGAGATTGAGGACATCTCAACTTTTGAATCATCATACCCAATAAGCTGAAGTGTTTGAATCATCTCATCAAGAGTAGGAGGCTCTTGAAATGTTGTGAATCCCTCTGCATCTGCTCTTGGAAGGTCTAGCACTGATCTAAGTGTTTCAACTTGGAAGATGATTGTTGTGTTGTTTAGTGTAACTGTCATGTTTTCTTCGTCTTCGCTTATGATCAATGACTCCCAAAACTGATGCATGTAGATTTCAGGTACACTGGCGGTTTTAGTCAATGTTGTCTTTATGAAATGTCTTTCCAGAATTTCCCTGATGATAAGACAAGTTTCATGGCACTTCAACTTCTGAAAATCAATCCGTGAGTTGCAGTAACCAATCTCTCTTTTCTTTCCTTCTGGATTTGTTGGTTGTCTGTTGATGGATGCTGATGACATAGTGCGAGACATGTTTTATCTGTTCAATGCAAACACCAACAACAATACCAGGGGCACAGTGTATATGTGTTAGAAAAAATGACACTGATATGATGACCCTAGGTAGAATCATATAACATTTAGCATATATCCAACACAATACATTACTGAACAAGACATTCTAATCTCAGTTAATGGACCAACTTAGACAAACACCACAATGCTCTATCATGCAATCATTATGTTAGCAAAGACAAGATCTCAAGACACGTTCATTTTATGCACCAAACAAGGTTAGACTTAGCCAAACACCCAGATGTTATTTTTCAACAAAGGCAAATCACAAGTCTAACTGAGAGCACAATCAAGCATAACAGACAACATGCTTGCAATCAATAATCAAACTCTATTCCGCATTTAATTATCACAGATTTGACAGACTATTGGATTGACAACATGCACTGGTTCGATAAGCCCTATGGTTCAACTAGTCTGATCTGGTTCGACAGCAGTTCTGGTTCGACAGCACATCTGGTTCGATTACATGATACGTTCGATTAGCTAAAGGTTAGATTAAAAGAGACTTGATCAGTTTAATTTTGTCGTTCGATAAGTATAGTCGTTCGACAGATATGATCGTTCGACTTAATATAGGTCGTTCAATTATATAGGTCGTTCGACTGATTAGATCGTTCGACTCATTTGATCGTTCGACTAATTTTGTCGTTCGACTAGTTTTATCGTTCGACTAGTTAGGTTCGTTCGACCATAAGGTCGTTCGATTAACTAGACGTTCGATAAAACTTGACGTTCGAAAAAATTAGTCGTTCGATAAATTAGTCGTTCGACTAACTCTGTCGTTCGATTAAATTAGTCGTTCGACTAATTTATTCGTTCGACAAGATTTAGTCGTTCGACTAGTTTGAGTCGTTCGACTAATATCGATCGTTCGACAAAATTGGATGTTATCTCCTAACTCGGAGATAACATGATCTTCTTTGAGTCCTTAATCTCCTTAACAAACATACAATCGTTAGCAATAAGTCCATAAATCATTCAGACTAATTTTATCACTCGTTCGACCTCATACGAACCCTAAATCAAGATTAATCTCTCATTTAGTGTATTTTCAATCAATGAGATCATTATCACAATGCTTATTACACTGTTAAGCTCAATTATACTCACTCAATTGAATCATAAATCATAACCACAAGAAACGCCCAAATCCGATTAGAAAAATTTGAAACCCTAATAGTGAGAAGAAGCGAGTACTACTAAGAATCAATCAATCAAGCAGTTATATATCGATTAAAACGCTTACAAGTTGGAAGAAATTAAGAATCTTGAAAAAATCTTGTTCGTTCGATAGAAATGGCGGGCTGAGAGAGTTTTTAGAGTGAGAGGGAAAGTGTGTGAATCTGTGTGTGTTTATGTGTTGACTAAGTCAGATTTTTCCTGTATATATCCAACACAAGTTTCACTTTTTAACAACCTTAGTCCTCTAACTTGTCTTCCTACTAGTTTTAAGTCCAAAGTTAACTCAAAAACTTATAAGTTGACACTTTTAATCCTTTAAGTCCAATCTATTATTCTTTTAAGGCCCTATGAGTCTAATGAGGCAGTTAATGGTCATGAAGATGATAAAAATGACGAGATAAGATGGTCGATGTGCAAAAATATCTCCCCCTCAAAATATGATCAATGTTTGAAATATCATATTTGAAAGATTGAAATCATATTTTGATGAAAATTTACTTTTGCACACCTAAAAACTTTTTTTTTTTTTTTTTTTTAATAATTATGTACAAGATAGTGTGAGAGCTTGACTTGATTAGTTGTTCTTGAGAAAGTTCGTCAATTCTTGAGGAGTCAAACATCTCATTCCAATTTGGTGAACCAGTTTCACAAAACGATCATGAGGTAAGGCTTTCGTGAAAAGATCCGCCAATTGGTGTTCCGTTCCCACGAAATACAAGTCAACGGTACCCTGCTCCACATGCTCCTTGATGAAGTGATATCTGAGAGCAATGTGTTTGGACTTTGAATGTTGCACTGTGTTGCACGAGATAGCGATAACACTTTTGGAGTCACAGTACATCGGGATTTTGTTGAATATGTAACCATAATCCATCAGTTGTGATCGCATCCAAATGATTTGAGCACAACAGGCAGACATGGCTACATATTCTGATTCCGTGGATGATAGAGATGTACAATCTTGCTTCTTTGACTGCCAGGACACCAGCTTATCACCTAGGAATTGAACACCACCGGATGTGCTCTTTCTTGTATCAATACATCTCGCATGATCCGCATCTGAAAAAGCAGTTAGTACAAAACCAGAATCCTTTGGATACCAGATCCCCAAATGAATGGTTCCCTTGATGTATCTAAGGATTCTTTTAACAGCAGATAAATGTCTTTTTGTTGGGTTAGACTGATAGCGTGAACACAGGTATGTGGCAAATACAACATCTGGTCGGCTAGCGGTGAGATACATGAGAGACCCAATTATGCTACGATAATTTGTAGGATCAGTGGGTTTCCCATATATGTCAGCATCTAGCTTCGGGGATGAGGAGGAAATAGGGGTGTTATAGGTGTCACTAGATGTCATGCCATGCTTTTTTAATATCTCTTGTGCATATTTAGACTGACTAAGGAATATACCACGGGGTGATTGGTGAACCTGTAATCCTAGGAAAAAGTTTAGTTCACCGATCATGGACATCTCAAAGTTTTGTTTCATAAGTTTTGCAAAAGCATTTGAGTACTTTTTATGGGTAGACCCAAAAATGATGTCATCCACATAAATTTGTACGATGAGAATGTCCTCCCCGTGTTTTTTTATAAACAAAGTCGGGTCTACAGATCCTTTAGTGAAATGATTAGCAATAAGAAATGCTGAAAGTTTGTCGTACCAGGCCCTCGGGGCTTGTTTAAGGCCGTAGAGGGCTTTCTTAAGCCTGTATACGTGATTAGGATGTTCTGGATCCACGAAGCTGTCAGGTTGTGATACATACACCTCTTCACGAAGCTGTCCGTTCAAGAATGTTGTTTTCACGTCCATTTGATAAACCGTAATGTTCTTATGAGCCGCGTATGCCATAAACATCCTAACTGCCTCAAGCCTAGCCACTGGTGCAAAAGATTCCTCGAAATCAATTCCTTCTTCTTGGCAAAACCCTTTAGCAACCAACCGAGACTTGTTACGAATAACCGTGCCTTCAGCATCCAGTTTGTTTTTCCAGCTCCATTTCAAGCCCACAACATAAACTCCATCTGGTTTTTCAACGAGTTCCCAGACTTCCAATCTTTTGAACTGATCCAACTCCTCTTGCATTGATTCAATCCAATTGTCGTAAGTCATGGCCTCTTTAATATTTTTCGGTTCAGCTTGACAAACTGTGAGAGCGTAAATGCAGGTTTCACCGTCTGTGTGGAGTTTCTGTCGTGTCATAACTGGGTTATCTGTATTGCCAATCACATTAACTAACGGATGATCCCTTGTCCATTTATGAGTAGATGGGTAGTGTTGAATGTTGTGATTTAGATTTGACGGTTCCATGTTGCTCGAGGAAGATTCTCCTGGTTCGGGAATGGTTGGGGGTGGAGCAAATGGATTGAAAAAGGCATTTCCGTCAAAATCTGGTGGAGTTGGAACTTGGTTAGAAATGGGGGAAGAATCTTCAACTGCTGGTTGAGGTGTTTTATCTATTGATGATGATGGTTCAGGTTTTGGTGCATCGTCAGCAACTACTGTAGAGGTAGATGCTGATGGATCAGGTGCTTGATGTGGGAGTTGTTGAGCAGCGGAACTTGTGGAAGCCTCTGACGCACTATTAACCAAACTGTCATCAAACATAGGAGCAAATAGATCTTCCAGATCTTTCCTTTTGAAAGGTAATGGTTCAGCTGAAGATTCTGGGAAGTTCAAACTGTTGTGTGCGGGATCCAAGCGGTCTTGCTCAGAAGCCATTTCTGTGAGTTCATCGAAATTAACGTGTATCGTCTCTTGAATGTCTCCGGTCTGACGATTCCAAATTCTGTATCCCTTGGAGTTCTCACAATAACCAACAAATATCCTTATATCTGCTTTTGCCTTCAATTTACCAAAATCATCTTTATCATTCTTTGGGTAACATAATGCTCCAAAGACATGAAAATAGTTGATATTGGGTTTTCTGCCTTGTATTAGCTCATATGAAGTTTTGTTATGTCTTTTGGTGATCATGCCGCGGTTCTGAGTGTAGCAAGCAGTGTTAACAGCTTCAGCCCAAAGATAATCTGGCAATTGGGCATTGATCAACATAGTTCTAGCTGCTTCCACGAGTGTACGGTTTCGTCATTCAACTACGCCATTCTGTTCAGGAGTGCGAGCTATAGAATATTGGTGAACAATCCCATGTTTCTCTGTAAATTCCAGAAGGATTTGGTTTTTGAATTCAGTGCCATTGTCTGTACGAATGATTCTGACGGTGTTGCGAACTTGCACTTGAATCTTTGTGAGAAACGTGATAACTATAGACGGAACTTGATCTTTTGTGCTGAGAAAGTAAACCCATGTCCATCTTGAGTAGTCATCCACTATTACCAGAATATATCTTTTCCCATTTACAGACTGAACCCGCATAGGACCACACAAATCCATATGAAGCAGTTGTAGGACGTGGTCTGTGCTATGTTCTGTTTTGGGTGGAAAGTGAGCTCGGTGACTTTTTCCCTGGTCGCATGCAGAACACAGATGATCCTTGGCATATCGGAATTTTGGTAAACCATCTACCAATTTATTCCTTGCCAGGTCGGTCATGGTTTTGAAATTGAGATGAGACAATCGTTTATGCCATAACCATGCTTTCGTGGGATGAGCCTTGGAGAGTAAACATATAGGAGTCGAAGCTGTCATTCCTTCAAAGGAGATGGTGTAAAGACTAGTTCCCCGTTTTCCTTTCATCAGATCATTTCCCTAAAGATCACGAATAAAGCAGGTTTTCTCCCTAAATGCTACTTCTATGTCTCCATCGCAGAATTGACCAACCGAGAATAAATTGTGACCCAGACCTTCAACATAGTACACACGACTTATTTCGATGTTCCCGTTTACATAGTCTCCATAACCCATGATTGCGGCGAAGTGGTCATTCCCGAACCTGACCGTTCCTATAAACTTTGCAATGAAGTTTTGGAGAAGTTTGAGATTACCGGTCATGTGTCGGGAACAGCCGCTATCAACAATCCATAGAACGATTTGAACCACCTGCATCACAATTAGTAGAAACAGATGGAGTAACGGTTGGACCCGTTGGGTTAGAAACACATGATTTAAGTATCTTAGGTACCCATTTAAAGTTTGCTGTGTTCTCTAGCCAACGTTGCCATTTCCTACTACTTTCTGCTTTCTTCCTAAGGAATGTGCTAGGTGTTTTGTTCTTTTTGGGTTTTGCTATAGGTGCAAATATGGTCTGCTTTGAAACTTCTAGTGGTGGATTCCCTAAAATTGATTTGGCAACTGTGTTAAGCTTAGGGAGGCCACTAGTTCGTTTTGCTTTTCTCTTCAGCAAAGTTTTAGCAACACATTTTTGATGATTACCAGATACGATACTAGTATGACAACACACACAAGAAACATTAACATCATTCATAACTGTTAAAGATTCAGCATTCATTACATCTTTTTGTAGAATTACACTTAACCAAGCTAGATTATATTTTGGACATAACATGCTTCTTATTCTCACTAGATGCATTAACTTCTACTTCTCCACTCTTAGATGTTCCACACTTAGGTAGCCAGATACTAGTCTTCTTTGGTCTCTTTGTGGTCTTTGATCTTCTACCCTTAGATGTGTCAACTAATCCTGTGGAAGGTGAAGTAAGAGCATTAGTGTTTGTCTTTGATGATGCATTCTTAGGTGCGCTGTCTACTTTTTGCATCCTTGGTACAATCTTATGAACTTTGGTTTTGCCTGTTTCTAAAACTTTGAGTTTCTTACTCAAATCAACAATGATGTGTCGTAAATCTTGATTTTGTGAATCCAAACGTCTGTTGAGGTAAACTGTGTCGTTTCTGTTTTGAATAATCTCATCGATTTCTTTTTCGTACTCAAACATTTTATGTCATAAAACATCGATTTCACTCAAGTCATGACCTTTTGGGTCATGACTGTTTTGAAAAGACGAAGACATTTTTTGATTTTGGAGTTCAATTTGAAATTTGGCACTTTGGCTTTGACACCAGTCAAGCCTTTTCTGAAGTTTGAAAACTTTAGTTTCCACATCATTGTTAATTTGAGAGAGATTCTCATTCTCTTTTACTAGATTCTCAATTTCTATTTGCAACATCTTTTTATCAACAGCATGATTTTTCATAAGACACTCATTACCAGATTCATAAAGTGCATTCATCAACACAGAAACAATGTCACAACTAAGAACATTTTGCAAGAGTCGATCAACTTCATTTTTCAAATATTGTTTGTGAAGATTTTGTTTATGAATTATGAAGTCTTTTGCTTTGAAAATGTCCTTCATAGATACCATTTCTTTCTGTAAATCCTCTTCCCATTGAGATGCACATTTTTTCAGATGATTGACGTGAGGTAAAATTTTGTATTGAAGAAAATCTCGCTTTTCTTTCTCCATAGGAGAGAAAAAAGCGGAGACGGTGATTTTTGAGTTAAACTCAATTTCGTTTTCTAAAAATTTGATGTCCTCCATAAATGTCTCAAAATATTTAAGAGTTTTAAAAGTTGTAGGCATTTCTGGATTAACATCTTCCTTTGTCAAAAAATCTGTAATTTGTGTATCTGTTTGGGACACAGAATTTACTGAAGAAGAGGTATTCATGTAGGTTTTTGACAACGTTTGTTCTGGTTTATCTTTTGGTGGCACAAATGATTGGCTTATATGAGGTCTTGCGTTGTAATCATAATCCGGTTTTGAAAAATCTCTTGCTTTTGAAGGATCTCCGATTGAAAGATTTCTTTTTGATCGACTCTCAAACTTGATTGGACGTTCAAGATCATCAATTTCCTCATCATTACCATATATATCATCTTGCTCAAAAGTGTCATCAAACAATAATTCTGCATTGTATATCTTGGGATTTTTACTGAGTGCTTTTGAGAGACCACGTGGGTAATCACTACCAAGGGCAAATTCGTGTCCTTTCGGATTTGGTTTTACCGTTAGTTGTTGGATTTGAGTGATGGAATCACCATTTTTATACACAATTTTTTGAAATTCTTTAATTTGTGCTTCTAAGGTGACGATTTCCTCAAGATATGAATCAACACATTTGCTGCTGGCTTGCTTTTCCTCAAGAAGTTGATTTTGAGAAGTTGAAAGCTCAGATTGAGTTTTTAACAGCTCAGAATTTAAGGAATCAATTTGTTTTTTGAATTCAAATTGATCCTTTTCTTTTTGAGAGAGAAGCTCAGCCTTAGAATCGGTTAATTCACGTACTTGGTTTTGCAAATCTTGAACTTTGACATATTCTTTTTGGAAAGCGATTTCAAAACATTGTTCACGTTTTTCATGTTTTTGGTATCCAGAAAGTTGTTGTTTATAGCACTCATTGTCCCAAGATAGTACTGCAATTTTGGCTTTTAAGGTCTGATTAATTTCATTGCACTTCTCTATTTGTGATTGGGTGAACATTATCAAGGCCTGATGCTCCGAATCTTGATTAGTCAAATGCTCATTTTGTTCAATCTGATCATGATTGTCATCTTCTATTGGATCATCAAATGAGACAACTGTTCTATCATCATCAAATGATATATCAGTGTTGATTTGATTATCTAAAGAAGATGAGAATGGTGAATCATTTTGAACAGAATTTTCACTTGAGAATGAAGATGCGGAAGGTGAAGCAATCTCATGTAGTAAACATTGTGGATCATGTACCTGAGAAAGACCGTCAGTATCGTAGACCGGGCCTGTCTCGGACATATTCATTTCCTGCATATTTGCCATGAGCATTACAGCTGCGTTTGCCTCAAGATCTTCCATATCATCATCTGACTCTGCATTTGCCATGAAGCTTTTTTCTTTCACATTCATTAAGCTTGCTTTCTCATCCTTAAGTGCCATCAAGAGAGCTTCTTTGTGATATGCACTAGCCATATGACCATTCCCTCCACAGTTGTAGCATGTGATTGAAGTATTTGCAATGCCTTTTGATTCCTTTCCATTCAATTGATTCCTGTTCTGATCTGCCCCCATATAATTCCTATTACCCCCAGACTGAAACCTTTGTTCTCCAGCTTGAAACCTTTGTGACCCATATCCTCCTCTGTTCCCTGAACCAAACCTTCCTGATGATCTGTTCTGAATTTCTACCCGACCATCATTAACAACTGCCTGATTCCTTGTGTTTGAAGATGAGCGAAGGCGGTTGTTTGATTTGTTTGTGAATTTTCCAAATGCTTTAGCAATCAACCCAAATGCTTCATTGAGGGAATTGAAAGCTTCTTCTTCTTCATCATATTCACTGTTTGTGTAAAAGTTGGAGTCAATGTTGTTATAGGTTACCATTTGGTTGCCTGATTTTTGAGATGGTGCTTCATATGGGACAAGTTGATTTTGAGGTTGAAAGCTTGGTTGATAAGATGAGTTTCCAAATTCCTGAGAAGGTAGAGAGAAGTTTGGTTGAGCCATTAGTGCAAGCGAGTTAGGTTGTGGTCCTGGTATGAAACCTCCTCTTGCTGCTACTTCTTTGTCCACCTCTGATTGATGTTGTTTGAGAAAATCATAAATCAATCCATATTTGATCTCACCAATCTTCTTTGATTGCCTAACAAATGTTGCATATTTCTGCCATTCAGGACCTAGGCATCCCAGAAATTTGGAGTTGATTGCAATCCTTGGAAACTTCATGTCATGACGATCAAGGTCATTAACAACATTCGTGAAGCGGTGGTAGTATGATTCGATTGTTTCTCCTGGTTCCATAACAAAATTGTTGAATTCCATGTACAATTTAGATTCAAGGTCTTCCTGATTGAGCTCTGTTCCTTCCATCAGAAGATGCACATGCTCCCACATGTCCTTTGCAGTCTTCTGAGCATCAACACTTCAATAGATGGGATTTGGAATTCCCTGAAGGATGAATGCCATTGCCATTCCATTTGCTTCTTGTTATAAGGCTTGTTCGGTTGTATAGCTAGAAACAGCAACAGGAGTGGATGTTTCTTCTCGTTCAGGAGTTGCTGGAACAATAATTACTGGTTCAGGAAAGGGCCCCACAGTGATGACATGCTTCAACTATGGTCCATGGGGTTTGCGGAGTTCAATGAATCGGAGAAACCTACTTGCCCACTGCACATAGTTTCCAGGTGTTAACATGGGTGGAGTATCTTGATTTCCAGCCTCATGACGAGATTGCTGACTACTTATAGCTTCACACATCTTATGAAACCAGTGAGGTTCCCTGGATACTGAAGGATTGTTCTGAAGGTAATTTTGTTGCATTATTTGTTGTGGGGATAGTTGTGGTGGAGGAACAAATTGATGTTGTTGCACATATGCATGGTGTTGTTGATATTGGTGAGGAAATTGTTGTTGTTGTTGAGAGTATTGCTGTTGTTGAGGATACTGTTGTAGTTGGTAGTAGTAATTAAAGTGTGGTGGTTGAGACATCTTGTAGTAGCTTGAAACGGTTAAGGATCTTTAAAGGATAAAGACGGTTGTTGTTGAAAGATTAGAAACTCGATTAGTCACGTAAGAAATCCAAGAAAATCTCGGGTTCGATTAGGTAAGTGTTCCTTCGATAAAACTTAGTTCCTTCGATAAGCCTCCTTCCTTCGATCAGCCTATTCCTTCGATAGAAAGTTCCTTCGACAGACAATGTCCTTCGATCAGGTAAGTCCTTCGATAAGAGGAGTCCTTCGATCAACAATAGGTCCTTCGATCAAAAGAAGTCCTTCGATCAAAGTAAGTCGTTCGATCAAGTAAGTCGTTCGATCAAGTTTTGATTGTTCGATCAAAGTTGTTCGTTCGATCAGATTTGATTGTTCGATCAAATGTGATGGTTCGATCAATTTTGTTCGTTCGATCAAAAATGGTCGTTCGATCAACTTGTTCGTTCGATCAATTGGAAGAGTAAGTCTAACTCGACTACCCTTTTGCTCATTCGGTTGAATGCTCCTTCGATCACTTTGCTCGTTCGACTGACTTGCTTGTTCGATCACCCACTCGTTCGATAGAAACACTCGTTCGACTGAAACCCACGTTCGACTGACTTGCTTGTTCGACTGATGAACAGTAGTATCTCGGATGAACAGTAGTTTCTCTAATAATAAGGATTTCCTAAATTTTTCTTAGATCTAACCTTCTAACAACCTAGATTACCCCTTGGCGAATGATACCACTTGTTGTTTTATACTTTTATGAATTAAGCTACTATAATTAACCACTAATTACCTACTAGATCTAGAGAGAGAAAGAGAGGATGGGAGATGATAATACACACACTAATACCAAATGATTAAACTTCATCAACCAACCCCTCTCCCTAAGGTGGGAGGGGGTATTTATAGTTTTACATGCACTTGGGCTTGTAGCCCTAATTCTCTTAACTAATACATCATTAAACATAATAAAATAAATAAACGACACAGCCCATGGGCCTTCTACACGGGCTGGGCCTTATAACAAACCTAAAGGCCTAAGCAACCTTAATACAATATGATCAATACTTGAATAATGCAAAACGTGTTCCCAACACTTATTTTTAAGCTAATGGGCTTTAACGAGTTATAACTAAAGCCCATTAACAGAATTTGATCTGAGGGTTTTTATAACAAAATGGGCCTGAGTTTGGGCTTATTTAATGAGCCTAAAAACAATACTAAAGAGCTTATATGGTCAGATTATCGAATAAGCTTAAAAAGTGCTTATTGGGCTTTTCAGCCCACTTGGTATAAATAAAGAGTTTTCCATGGTTCTTATTAGCGATAGCTTTGTGATTTTTAGAGAGCTTATATGAGCTTATGAGAGGAAACTTAAAACATGAACTTATTAACTGATCTTATTAAGAAACGAGTTATACAATAAAAATGACATGGTGTGTGTTCAAATCCAGTTTTATTAGTCCATTTCTATTCGATATTAACATGGTCCGAATAATATGAAAATGACATATAAAATGAAATACGATTCGATATGAATAAAAATGAGGTACGATAAGTAAAATGACGAGTATGTAAGTGTCGAGTATATGTAAAGCATAAGTTCTTAGCCATCCATAAGGAGGTCATTGCGTATATACGAAAGAAATAAATAAAAGAAGGCGTATAAGATGTATAAAATGAAATATACGATCGAATGAATATAAGAACTATGCATGGTGTAATGAAATGGATATAACAAGAAGGAAATGTGTTGAGAAGGACTTACAACACCTTATAGGTGGAGTTTTACGTTTGAAATGATCAAGGACAAAAGAAATATGGTCGTAGCCTGTGTGATCGATCACCAAAGGTTCGAATAGGGTGTATTACGCCTAGAACTTGGCTAAAATCGAATGGGAGATTGCTTCTACTGCTTGAGGACTCTTGGTAGCAAGGAAAACTTAGAGAAATTTGGATAAAATTTGTGTGTGTGAATAGGAGTTATGGTAGAAGTATATATATAATTATTTCGATCAAGTTTAAGAGTTTAATATTCATTCAAGTGGTTCCATGGGATCTTTAGCAGAGATAAGGAATCATACTCAAGTGTTTAGATAAATTAGGAGGGGGTTTTGTGTATAAGATTGGTTGTGTACCGAGTTGTATGTATATGCACATATAAATGTCTCGTTCGACATATTTCAATGGGTCCAAAGTGTTTTTAAC
The DNA here is from genome assembly GCA_021014915.2 of Artemisia tridentata subsp. tridentata. Classification (NCBI taxonomy): domain Eukaryota; kingdom Viridiplantae; phylum Streptophyta; class Magnoliopsida; order Asterales; family Asteraceae; genus Artemisia; species Artemisia tridentata. The sequence goes on along the minus strand of CP139503.1, from coordinate 132,363,074 downwards.
GTGCAATATTGTGTGAGGTGGTGAGGAACATGTTTATGAACTCATAATAGTTCATAGAAAATCAAATGCCTAGGTGAAAACCAGTTTTGATCAAGTTGGTTAAAATGGGTAAAAATTGGTGTAAGTTGACATATGTCGCGATGGTGTTTTACTTTGGCTCTCGTTAAGCCATCAAACATACGAATGGGAAAATGAAATTCGACACACTCATTCTTTGGTGTGTGGAGAGTCGAATGGTGCAAAATATTGCATAACATGTGTGTCGATTTTGAGAGAAAACGGGGCCAAGTATATGAGGTTAAGTCAATTGTTATATAACAATTATAAAACTTAAAATTTGTGGGTTGGGCTTTGGAATAGTAACAGGCCAATGTGTTGGGCCAGGAATAGTGTTGGTGATCCGTTTGGTGTAAATTGAGCGTGTTGGATCATTTGTAGTCCGTGTGTGAGCTCGTTCCAATGTGTTTGTAATGTAATAACAAAATTTTAAATTTTGACCATAAAAATGGTTAACTGAACTATATTAGATTTTAATATTTGATTAGCAATGTACAAATTACTAGGGAATTTTACAGGTTGTTACAGTACCTACCCGTCAAACAGAATTACATCCCGGAATTAAATCTAAGATAGTTGTTATAGGTGTCTAGGGGAATAAATGGGGGTATTTGTAGCGAATTTGATCTTCACATTCCCATGTGTACTCTGGTCCTCGTTTAGAGTTCCATCTAACTTTGACAATGTGTTGAATCTAACACACCTGCTAGATCTTTGAGCCTTAGTGGATCGGTAGGATGCCTATGTAATCACAAGCACACTACAAGAGAATCTCTGAGTACGAACTAGAAAAGAAAAGAACTAAGACTATGATCCTCTATGGATCATATAATCAACTAAAAGATATTTTATTGAAGATTGTTAAGTCGTAAAAGATGTATCAAACTCATAGACGGGATGTTTCTTTTATACTGATAAGAAACCCTAACCCTAACCCGTCATACAAGAAAACGTGTGAAGAGATAAACATGATCTCTTCTAAAAATAAATCTAACAAACATTCTAAACATACGGGATAACAACTAACAAAACCCGCAGTAACAACTACTATCAGCAGAAACAAGATAGAACTATCAGCAGCAATGAGCTTCAGCAGGAACCACAGCTATCGGCAGGAACCAGCTTTACACTATCGGCAGCAACAAGAAATATCTTATTTCTGAAATTCCTAACAATCCTCCCCTAATCTTGAGGTTGACTAGGTTAACCTGCAAGATTCCCTGATAGAGCTTTGAAGTCCATAGGCAGAGGATTAGACCAGCAGCAGCATCAGTAAGTAACCAGCAGTAACACGTGAAACTTCCAGCAGCAACTTCGATAGTTCAGCAGCAATAGGAAATCATCTTCAAAAGAATATTTAAGCTGGTCACCATGTCATTCTGGATCTTGACTGCTACTATGACAATATGTACATCAAATCACTTAAGTTTCAGACTATTCTCATCACATCCAGGTGTGTAAACTCCTGTGAGAGGTGAATCATTGAAAATTAATGGATGTGATGTCTCTTTACCAATAGCCATCACTACTGGAGTAGCCAATGTTTAGGTGTGTAAGACCATGGTACATTGATAACCATCTGATTTTAAGTAAACCAGCAACTGTAAACGGATTTGACTTGTCTTTACCTGTAGCCGTTTGCTCAGGACTAGCCAATTCTTAGTTTCAACTGAACCTTGGTGAATTGAATACCAAATATGGATACCAATTGTCTTTACCACAAACCATACTTTTGTGGACTAGCCAATTCTTTCGATCCCATAAAGGGTTACATCCATGGTGAATTGAGAACCATTTCAACTCTCAGGAATGAACCATGGGTGAGTTGAAGTACCCTATAGCTTTGAGCAAGCTATTACAGCTATCAACGGATTTGATTATCACACCAGAGTCGTACCCTCATGGTGAGTCAACTCTTTCTTGTCTATGAGACATGGTGAGTTGAATACCATTTGTTGTGTAGGTGTAAACACCAACACTGTACCTGCAAGGTGTTGCTCAAAACCAACTTATTAGCATACAAAATATACAAGAAATTTTTTATTTTATTTTATTTTATTATTTTTTTTTTTTGAACTAAAAGAAACAAGAAACAAACCAAAAGAAAAAGAAAGAAAATAAGAAAAGATATACAACAACAACAAGCCTCCCCTTAGGCTTAAACCTCCCCTTAATCTCAGCACCTAAGGATTGAGCATTCCAATATGAACCACCAGATAGTTGAATCTTGGACCATCAAATGCTTTAGTCAACAGGTCAGCTACATTCTCATCAGAGTCTATCTTAAGCACCTGAATGAGATGCTTCTCATAAGCATCCCTTATGAAATGATGCCTAATCTCTATGTGCTTTGTTCTTTGATGAAACACTGGATTTTTAACAATACAGATGGTACTTTAGTTGTCAATGAAAATTTTAGTGTTCATGAAGTTGAACCCATAGTCTAACAATTGATTTTGCAACCAAAGGACCTGTCCACAGCAACTAGCAGCAGCAACATACTCTGCCTCAGTAGAAGATGTAGCCACAATAGTCTGCTTCTTGCATTGCCAAGAAACCAACCTTCTTCCCAAAAACTGGCAACCCCCAGTAGTAGATTTTCTATCAAAGTTAGCTCCAACATAGTCACTGTCACTATAAGCTTCCAGTACAAAAGAAGAATCCTTTGGGTACCAAAGTCCCAGCTTAGGCTGTCCTTTTAAATACTTGAAGATTTTCTTGACAGCATTTAAATGGGAAGTCAAAGGTGTAACCTGATGTCTAGCACAAGCACAGACTGCAAACATGATATCAGGCCTTGAAGCTGTCAAATACATCAAAGAACCTATCATAGACCTGTATAAGTAAACATTTACAGCATCATCAGGTTCAGTATTGGATTTAGGCTTTGAAGCTTCATAAGGTGTTGTAGCAGTCCTCACACTTTCCAAGTCAAACTTCTTAAGTATGTCATGAACATACTTTTCTTGGTTTATGAAGATACCATCTGGTCTCTGTTGAACCTGTAAGCCCAAGAAGAATGTCATCTGCCCCATAGCACTCATTTCAAATTCACTTTTCATTAATTCCTCAAAATCCTTACACCATGCTTCATTAGTGGAACCAAAAATAATATCATCTACATACACTTGTACCAAGATGATATCTTTAAAATTCTTCCTTATGAAGAGTGTTTTATCTATTGTGCCTCTTCTGTAACCATGTTTAAGTAGAAAGGCAGACAACCTGGCATACCATGCTCTTGGTGCTTGATGAAGTCCATAGAGTGCTTTCACCACTTTATAAACCAAATCAGGATGTTGTGGATCCATAAATCTCGGTGGTTGAGTAACATACACTTCCTCTTCAATAATTCCATACAGAAATGCACTCTTCACATCCATCTAATAAACCACAAACCACATAAATGAAGCAAAAGCCAAAAACAATCGAATAGCTTCAACTCTTGCTACTGGTGCAAACACCTCATCATAGTCGATACCCTCTTCTTGTCTATGTCCTTGAGCTACCAATCTAGCTTTATTTCGAACCACAATTCCCCTAGCATCCCGTTTATTCTTGAGAATCCATTTAGTTCCAATTGCATGTTTGCCTTCAGGCAATGGTACTAATACCCATACTTTCTGATTCTTGAACTGCTGCATTTCCTCTTGCATAGCCTCAACCCAATCAGAATTATCAAGAGCTTGAGCTACACTGCTTGGTTCAACTTGAGATAGAAAGCAAGCATAGAGGCAATGAAGATAGTCAGTGTGATTGCTCCTTAACTGTTCCTGAATATAACTGAGAAAAGCAGATTCTCCAAACTTGGATTGATTTAACCTGCTTCTTGTTTGAACAGGGGTATTGAGATCACCAAGAATCAAAGATTGAGGATGTACAGTGTTAATCCTCTTGGTAACAACAGGATCTACTTCATAGGTTGTGGCTTGATTAGTAATAGAGGGATTTGCTTCACCATCATAAGAAGAGTGTGTGAAAATTCCAGATCTTGATTGATGATGAGGATCATTCAGCTTAGCTGCTGAAGAGAGTGAATTTCCAAGATCAGATGGACTTGGGAATCTAGTTGGAGGCTCACTGAATCCCAATAAATCAGTAGATGGAGTAGACAAAGAAGCAGCAGGAGTGGTGACATCGGCAGGAACAGCAGATGTATCAGCAGTAACAGGTGTACTACCAGCAGAATTAACATCAGCAGGAACAGGAATACCACCAGCAGAAGCAATTTGTCTTCTGACTTCAGCTTCAGCATTTCTCAATAGCTCCACTGTTTCTTGTGAAAACCCAGAACCAAACTTTTCAGCAGCTCTCTTGGCTTGATGTTCTTGTCTTTGAAGCCTAGCAAGGTCTTCTGCAAAACTTGAATTATCTTTATCCTTATCAGAAGTATCTTTGAGTTCTGTACCTGAAAAGTGGTTAGAGGGAAAAGAAGGAACAACTAAGGGTTGTTCATCACACTCTAAATCAGACTCATCATCTGAGGTACCTTCATTGTTAGATGGATAAACATGTGTACCTACAGATTGATTAGCTTTATATCTAGAATAACCTAATGAATCAGTCAGATAATCCAGGTCAAAATACCAGTCATGACCTGCACCCTGTTAATTAGGTTTGTCCTCTAGAAACCTTAAATTGAGTGTTTCTTCTACCCTCTTAGCAGACAAGTTATAAACCCTATAGGCCTTACTATGAGTAGAATATCCTACAATGAACCCCTCATCTGCCTTCTCTTTAAATTTACCTAGGTGATCACTAGTATTCAAGATAGTTACATGACATCCAAAAGGCTTAAGGTAACTAATGTTGGGAACCTTTCCAGACAAGAGCTCATAAGGAGTTTTGTTGTGGGGATTAGTAATAGATACCCTATTCAGTACATAGCAAGCAGTGCTTACTGCTTCAGTCCAAAACATGGTAGGCAACTTAGAGTCAGCTAGCATAGATCTAGCTGCTTCTATAAGGGTCCTATTTTTCCTTTCTGCAACCCCATTTTGTTGTGGGGTTCTGGCACTACTATAATCTCTTTTAATCCCCTTATTCCCACAAAATTCAATTAAATTAGAATTTTTAAACTTTGTTCCATTATCACACCTTATAGCCTTAACCTTTCTATTTAGCTGGTTTTCAATTAAGGTAATAAAATCCCTAATCACAGAATAGGTTTCATTTTTAGTACCTAAGAAGAAAGTCCAAGAAAACCTGCTAAAATCATCAGTAATCACCAGACAAAAATACTTATGGTCTCTACTTCTGATAGAAGTTGGACCAAAAAGATCCATATGAAGTAGTTGAAGAGGCTCAGAGATGGTGCTCACAGCAGTAATGGCCTTGTATGAAGCCTTGTGTTGCTTTCCTTTATTGCAGGCAACACAGTTATGTTCATTTGTAAAGGTCTTGAAAGGGAGCCCTTGCACTAAGCCATTCTTTGCCAGCTTGTTGATAGTCTTGAAGCTCACATGAGCCATTCTTCTGTGCCATTTGTTTGCTTCATCCACAGAAGCTTTTGCCACCATACAAGCAAGTTTACCCTCTGGCTTAACATCTTTCAGATTGAAACAATACAAGTTGTGAGTCCTTGGAACTTTGAGTACTATCTCACTTTCTTCAGGCATCTTGAAGTCCTTGGAGAGCACATGTAATACCTCGTAAATTCCCATGTCATTTATTAATATTAAATCGTCAACAAATTCTAATTTTAAGTGATTAGCCTATTTTACGGGTTAATTTTTTTTTTCTTATCTATTGAACAACGACACAAATCAATCTTTGATATATAATACTTTGACGAGATTCGAATGGCTCACTCGCGTGCTAACAATTCTAAAACGAACCTTGAAATAAATCAAACCCGAAACAACCAATTAGGAATTTTTATTCAAGCATTTTATTCACCAATGCATTCAAAATATTTCTATGTTTTAAACTAAGAAACAACTAGTGATATTATCAAACGAACAATGTGACAAAATCATGTTCCATTTTCACTGGAACCGCACGCGTACCGACACCACGATAGTATGGCATAAGAACGTACAGAACAAATCATAAAAATAATTAAGGACTCAGGAATAAAAACAAATAATATATGACGACTCTAAACTCTCGAGTTAGAGATATTTAAACAAAGCCAGATCCGACACTGTCTAACGAGACTCGGACATTTAAAACACAAAACATACTCTACTAAATTACACACTACTTATAAATAAACCTTACACTTCTAATTAAAAATAACTACAACTATATTTTTCTTTTTCTCCTTCTCCTATTTTGTCGGCATCCTCCACTAATTCAAATCCTTTTTATTCATCTGCTGCTACTTCCTTTTCTTTTTTTTCTTGACCTTGTCAACGCCCCACTTCCTCAATAATAATATTACTCTGCTGCTATTTTTTTTTTCTCTTCTTGATCCGATCGACAGCCTCCATTCTCAACCAAAAACACCTTTACTTTCTACTCCCACCTTTCCACCCTTATCATATTCTCGGCAAAACACCATCCTCAAAAGCACCATTCTACCTTTATCTCATCACTTTTGCTGCTACCCTCGAAAACCCAAAACCGAACCATCTCTATCACACCATCGATTCTAGTCAACCATCAACCCTTGTCCTCTTCTAATTCACGAGATCCCTTAAGATTTAGCACCATGTTCATAAACACTAGACACCATTTAGGAAAGATAACTTTTCCCCAAACCGAAAGCAAAATGGAGCTTAACTCCACTTTCCTCCTTAAATCCACCCATCCTGGGCACCATTCGAATCACACCAACACCATCAACACACTACAATTTGAGAGGTTCTCAAGATAAGAGTTGAGGTTGTGATTCGAATCGGGGAAAGGAAGTGGTTTTGGAGCTTTTGGATTTGATAGCATTCGACACCTTCTACAAAATCTTCAGGTTCATTTTTTTTATTTAAGATCGACATTATTTTTTTACTTCCATTCGAATTAGAATTAGATAAGATTTTGAGGTTATGATGTTAAAATGGAAAGTATGTTGCGAATACAGTTTTGAGGATTAAGATAGGACGAATTAAGTTTAAGTGAAATTATGTTGATTGTTGATATATAGATCGAATGGTAAGAGGCTGTAAATGGTTAAGTTTGGTACTAGTCGTAAAAATGGGTCGAACTAGGATTTTGTGGTTACGATGATAGAAATACGAATTGATATTGTGAATGAGTTGCGGTTTAAAAATGGGCAAATATGGTTTTGTTGTCAAACGGGTCAAAAGAAAAGATTGACTTAAGAGTCACTGGGTTAGTTGAGTTCGGATGGTTAAAAGTTATTAAGAGTAGTCGAGCCGTTTAAAACCCGAGCTAGTCTTTTGCGTACTCGACTCCTTAGGAACCCAACGACATGAGCTCGAGTGGTACTCGAGAGTCGTTTAACGGGCGAGACCGTAGCTTTGACCATAGTAATATCCAACCCCTCGCCAAAGTCTCGTTTGAGACAGTCCGTTTTTCTTAAAAACCTGCGAATGACATTTTTTTTGGTTCCAAATGAAAACACCAAGCGAACCACAAAGACCTGCATGTTCAAAAAATGAAATTGGGATTAAATTTAACACTGGGCCGAAGCCCACAACAAATTGGGACTTAAAATTGTATTAGGGCCACAGCCCACATGATTTAACAATAAAATGTAGGGTGCGTTTGAGTTATAAATTAAAAAGAGAAATGTCTCATTCTTTTAAACATGTCAACGAAACCCGAATAGACGATTTTGATGGTACTTTGTACACAACTCTACATATCGTATGTTAATTATTAAGTCTATGACAAAAACGATTAAAAACTGTTATACGTCAATAATAATTACGCCGTAAAATATATAGTTAACACATGCAACAATAACATGTTTTGAAAATATATAAACTATTTTACGTTCATCAAATCTTAATCAAAAATACAAACTAAATTATGCCATACTAATCTAGGTCACGCGTTGGAGTTACAACACACCATTTGAATCTATTGCATCACAAGATTTCTACTACTACCAAGGTGAGTTCATAGTCCCACTTTTACTATGTTTTCAAATCCCGTGGGGAGATACATGCTATAAATCTGAACACAAATATTTTTGTATGCTATCCTGATTGATATTGCTAAGTTAATATTGCCTAAGTTACCACCCTGCCAAAAAGTCCCTCATATCATGAACCATTAATCACTTGCGAGTGAACGCGAATTCAGTGAATAGATCTATTGGAAGTTGACGACCCACTTGAAGTTAGCCTGAAATGGTAACCAAGTGCACTTTATTCGAATTATCAAGAGTTTGGCAAACTCCTACGACGAGGGCATTATCACCTACATCATTGCTATGATGTGGGCCATTTATATTAATTATTATTACACCCGATGTTAAGGTTTGCGTGTCATGAGGCTTAGGGCAATATTTATATCACACTTCAATATCATTGTTTTTATGACTATCTCATTTGTGTTCAAACTATTACAAATAAAACACTGTGAATTCACTCAACCTTTGTGTTGACATTTTAAGCATGTTTATCTCAGGTAATTAAAGAAATCTCAAGCACGGAGTTGGCACGGGCATGGAGAAAAGACCCACCTTGTTCCAAATAACTATATCATTCTTTTCAAACTCATCATCACTTTTGTGAACTACTACCCCTTTTTGATAACAAATATGTAATCTCTGAATATTGAGTTTTCATTGAATGATATAAAATTTCCCTTTTTATCAAAAATCTATACTTATGACTATGATCTAGTTGGTAATACCCCGTTTAAGTCTTCCGCTGCTTCATTACGATTTTTGGGGTGTTACAGCACAAGACAGTCAGTCTCAGTGAAGAGAACCCCATTCTTCTTGTCACATATTTGTGAGACAGAGAACAAATTGAAGTTCTTGAGTTCCTTCACATAGAGAACATTCTCAAAGTCCAGTTTAGGAGTCTTAATGGTTCCTTTCCCTGTAATCTTTCCATCACCTCCTCCAAATGTCACAGTTCCTCTATAAAAGGGTACAAAGTCATGCAACCTTTCCAAATTTCCTGTCATACTCCTTGAACAACCACTGTCAACAATACCTACATCTTTACTCTTAAAAGGAATGTCCTACAGAACAAAAATACATACAACAATGTTAGATACATGGGAGGCCCAAGTCATTACTGACTTGGGTCTGCCTTGTGGATCAATAAAAATTAAACCATGGAGATTGATGAGATCCACCATTGTTCTTGGACCCCATTCTCATATATTTGTTATTGTTTCTCCAAGAACAACCTGCTGAGGACTTAATAGCAGTTCCCCATCTTGCCCCTCCCATGTGTAAGGTGTCAAAATAAACAGGCCACATATCATTTTGAAAGTAAGTGCTAGTAGGTCTGTAGTAGGGTCTAGCAGCATTGCTTCTCCAACCAGCAGGATTGATCCTACCAGCTGGAACTGGATTACCAGCAGGAATGGACTTGCCAGCAGCAACCGGCTTACCAGCTGGAATTGGCTTGCCAGCAGCAACAGAAGCTCTACAAGAGTTTATTCTTGCTGCTTGTGGAATATATGGGGGAATTTCATTTACATTGTTCCACTCAGACCTATTTTGACAAGCATATTTACCCATCTATTTTTCATAATAGTCACAATCTTTAATAAGATGATCATAACTATGACACACAAAGCAAGATTTCTTTCTAGGGAACTTTTTCTTAACATTATCTTTCTTATTGCAATCAGAAGAATTCAAACCAACACATGAATCAAAATTATCCTTAACAAAATTAAAATCACAACCATAACTGTTTGAAACAAAACCAAAACTAGAAACATTATTGTTTTTAACATTATCAAAAGAAACATCTTCAGCTCTTTGGGATTCATCAGTAGCCACTTTTGAAGACAGATCTTCTGATTTTATTGATGCCGACTTCTCACTTGATCCACATGTGACATAGTCATCAGTCTTGATTTCTTCAGATTTGTCACTGTAAGAACAAGAGACAAACTCATTAGAGTCACAATCAAGATCAGGCAAGTTCTTTGCCTTTTTGCCATAAGTCATTTGTGAATCATCAAAGTCAAGGTCAAGGGCTGAGTGGATAGGGACAGGCTTGAAAACACCTCTTATAGGTGGAGGAACTGCATTCATCCCTCCTTCCTTAACAAACTTAACAGGAAATTGATAATCAACTTCCTTAGGGGTAGGGTTAAATATTCTAGGGTTATATTCCCCAACATCATATCCCAACCCTTTCTTACGCCAACCAGACTGATTACCATAGTTAACAAGATATTTTTCTGATTGTTGCCTTGAATTTATCCTAGCCACTTCTCTATCCAGTTTAGCCTTTAAATCCTGATTTTCTAATTTGATCTTAGCAACTTGAGATTCAGAATATTTAAGTTCATTAGTGGTGTTTTCTAAATCTCTCTGTAAAACCCTTATTTTCTCTTCATAAGCAAGCTGATTTGCTTCATGCCAAGCCTTTTGTTTTTCCACTGTTTTAAGAGCCTTTTTATAAGCTTGAATTTCAACAAATAGTTTATTATATTCAGGCTCAATCTCATCAAACTCCCTTTTTAACTCAGTGTATTTAATTTCACTATCCTTTTGCAATTTAGTATATTTAATTTCACAATCAAAAGGACACTTAAGTACCTGACATGGATGGCCCATCATTCCAAATTCTCCAGCCACATGTGTCTCATCTCCATATCCAGCAATCATCCCATAAATCCGTGAAGCTTCAGTCTCCTCATGTTGTTCCCAATCCAACATTGAATCCACAGACACTAGGGCTTTGGCTTCCTCTGGCTCCAATTCTTTCATTCTGAATGCCGAATACCTTGTTCTGTCATCAACTTTCTTGTCTTGGCATTCTCTGGCAAAGTGACCTATCTGACCACATTTGAAGCACTACACCTTCCTTCTGTCAAACCTTGCACCTTCCCTTCCATTGAGATTGAGCTTCCTCCCTGACTGCTGCTCAAAACCTGTTAACCTTTAATGACAGCATAGCCAACTGCCATTTGATGTCCATCTCTTCCAAACCAAATTGATCAATTTGATCAAAGTCATCATACATAAATTGTTGTTGTGGAGTACTTTCAGCAACAAATGAATGAAGAATTTCCTCAACAACATTGTCAGTCCTTGATTGAGATCTTGGTGTTGCAGGAGAATAGGAAACAGATGAAGATGAGGGGTTTGGGCTATCACCATTAGAGACCTTGTTAGTGCTGGTAGCACTAACAAATGCAGTATGAGTAGGTGTATGAGATGAATAAGTAGAAACCTCTTTGATATCAATCTCTAAGGTCTTGAGCTTGTTGTACAGATCATCAAAACTTAGGTAATCCAATCCACCCTTGGCTTTCAGGGTTATGGAAACTTGAGACCAAGATGGAGGTAAAGCCCTCAGAAACTTTGTGTTGCAGTCTTCATTGTCTGGTCGAGCCTGCAACTGATTAAGTTGGCTGAGGATCTTGTGAAATCGATCATACCCTTTGTGAATTCCTTCATCCTCAGAGATCTTAAACTCCTGGAATTCCTGCTTAAGCATGGATTTCCTCATCTTTTTGGACTCCTCATTCCCACCAAATCTAGCTTTTACAGCAAGCCAGATTTCTCTAGCATCATCCAGGTGATGAAAATCACCCATGTGATGCTCTGGGAGAGCCTGAAGCAAGAGAGTTCTTGCTTTAGTTTCCCTTTGCACAGCCAGCTGCTCCTCAGCTGATGCAGGAGGGAGAATCATGATGCTCCCATTCCGATCTCTTCCAATTCTCTTCTTGGTATTCCCAGTGAGGATAACATTCCAAAGATGGTGATCACTGTTGGAGATCCAGTACTCCATCTTCATAGCCCAGACTTCATACTCTTCCTTCTTGAGATATGGGAACTTAGCATTACTGTTGGACACAGTGGTTGTAACAATTTGTTGCTGAACTTTTGTGGGTTCAGGTTCTTCATTGTTAATGGTAGCGAATTCAGGGTTTTCGTCGCCCATTGTGAAAGGGTTTAGAGAGATTGTTTTGAGAACTTTTGCTTCTTGATCAGAGATCCTCACGAGGCTCTGATACCACTTGTTGAATCTAACACACCTGCTAGATCTTTGAGCCTTAGTGGATCGGTAGGATGCCTATGTAATCACAAGCACACTACAAGAGAATCTCTGAGTACGAACTAGAAAAGAAAAGAACTAAGACTATGATCCTCTATGGATCGTATAATCAACTAAAAGATATTTTATTGAAGATTGTTAAGTCGTAAAAGATGTATCAAACTCATAGATGGGATGTTTCTTTTATACTGATAAGAAACCCTAACCCTAACCCGTCATACAAGAAAACGTGTGAAGAGATAAACATAATCTCTTCTAAAAATAAATCTAACAAACATTCTAAACATACGGGATAAACAACTAACAAAACCTGCAGTAACAACTGCTATCAGCAGAAACAAGATAGAACTATCAGCAGCAATGAACTTCAGCAGGAACCACAGCTATCGGCAGGAACCAGCTTTACACTATCGGCAGCAACAAGAAATATCTTATTTCCGAAATTCCTAACACAATGGGAATATGGCTTTGCTTAAGTTGTTTTACCTCCCTATCCATTATTTCTACTGGTTCTTTCGTGAACACGAGTTTGTCGTCAAATCTGAGTTCTTTTAGTGGGATGATGAGAGTTTCATCTGATAAACATTTCTTTAGTTGTGAAACATGAATTGTGGGGTGTACTCTACTGAGTTCTTCTAGGAGTTCAAGTTTGTAAGCAACTGGACCAATCCTTTCGAGGATTTTGAATGGTCCAATATACTTGGGATTCAACTTTCCTCGCTTTCCAAAGCGTATCATTCCCTTCCACAGGGAAACTTTCAACATAACTCTGTCTCCGACTTGAAATTCCATAGGTTTTTGTCTTACATCAGCATAACTCTTTTGTCTGTCACGAGCAGCTTGCAGTCGTTTTCTGATCTTAAAAATCTTTTCTATCGTGTCGTGTATCAGTTCTGGTCCGGTGAGTTGTATGTCACCAACTTCTGTCCAACAAACAGGTGATCTACACTTTCTACCATAAAGTGCTTCAAATGGTGCCGCCTTGATACTGGCATGGTGACTGTTGTTGTAAGAAAATTCAGCTAATGGAAAGTGTTTATCCCAACCTTTTCCGAAGTCTATAACACATGCTCGGAGCATGTCTTCCAAGGTTTGGATAGTTCTTTCACTCTGTCCATCAGTCTGAGGGTGATAAGCGGTACTCATATCTAGTCCTGTACTGAGTGCTTTTTGTAGAGTTTGGAAAAATCTTGAGGTAAATCGACTATCTCTATCTGAGATGATGGAGATTGGAACTCCATGTCGAGTCACTATTTCCTTGAGATATAACTGAGCGAGAGTGGTCATCTCGTCAGTTTCCTTGATTGGTAGGAAATGTGCGGATTTGGTGAGATGATCAATGATGACCCAGATGGTGTCCAATCCAGTTGACTTCTTTGGTAGTTTAGTGATGAAATGCATGGTAATTCTTTCCCATTTCCAGACCGGTAGTTCAGGTTGTACAAGCAATCCCGACGGCTTTTGACTTTCCGCCTTGACCCTTGAACAAGTTAAACATTTACCAACATATTCAGTGATGTCGGCTTTCATGTTGGGCCACCAGTAGATCTTTTTGAGATCCTGATACATCTTGTCGGAACCAGGGTGAATAGAGTATTTGAATTTATGAGATTCATGCATGATGAGATCTCGAATACCTCCGTGTAGTGGAACCCAATATCTTTCTTTGAAGCACATCATACCGTCTGATCTTTTTACAAAACCATTTTCATTCTCGGGCATACCGTAAATCTTCTAATGGGGTCTGTTTTCTTCTTCGAGAGCTTTTGATTGGGCTAAGAGAATCTATGATGGAAGGGGTGAATGAATGGTCATTCCCAGAGATCAGAATCTGAGAGGTATGATTCTTTCTTTTCTGCTCAGGGCATCTGCCACAACATTCGCTTTACCGGGGTGGTAGCTAATTTCACAATCGTAATCATTGAGCAGTTCTAACCATCGGCGCTGTCTCATGTTCAGCTCCTTCTGATCTAGGATGTGCTGAAGACTCTTGTGATCGGTGAAAACCGTACACTTAGTACCGTACAAGTAATGTCTCCAAATCTTAAGAGCAAAGACCACTACTCCTAATTCCAGATTATGAGTGGTATTGTTTTCTTCATTTTTCTTTAGATCTCTAGAAGCATAAGCTATCACTTTGCTTCTTTACATTAACACTGCACCTAATCCATGATGTGATGTGTAAAACCCTAAATTTCGAATTCCTAATTTTACGTCTCATTTTTTGAATTTTTCCTAAGTCATGAACGCAATTAATTACAAACCTAAACCATACGTTATAAATAGTGATACGATTAATAAAATTAACTTAAGATATGCATAATATAAATATTTGTTACAAAAATAAATAAGTATATCACACGTTCACAATGTTGATTGGACTTATAGCTAGCATTTGGTGAACTTATACCCGATTTGGAATATTAGAGAAGTGAAGATATCCAAAAGTTATATTTGAAAGTTGATTAGAGAATAAGTCAACCAATATTTTGACACAAATAAACACATATCACACGTATATATATTGTGTTCGTACCCATTCGAACTATGGAAAGTTTATTGTGATTATCACTCACATAATCACCTCTTAATCACCCTTATACTTCGGCCCTAATCAACCCCATATTTTGGAAATCAATCACCCCCTAAATTGTGACCTTCCTAGTTTAACTGCCATATACACATTTAAATTAAACAACATATATCACCATCAGTTCTCCCCAATCAATCCCTTAGAATAAAAAAACACAACAGTAAACAACAGCTATCAATCCTCCTTTTATTTCACATAAATGACGCCACCCACTTGCACCTTTTCTCCCATTTTATTTTATACGTACAAACACATGTCTCTCTTCTTCTAATTCATGCATTACCATTATAAACAAGAGCACAACAAAAAAATAAATAAATAAATAACTACATACGATCCCCTTGTTATCCTCCTAAAACAGAAGTCGACAAGGAAGTTGTGATCGAGGTAGACGTTGGTTCAAAGAGTATCTTGTTGATTCGTAGGCTTGACTCGTGTGACATTAGTATCAGTTCGAAGAGCGTTTTGGCCTGGTCCTTATGTTCTAGTTTTTCTTGATCGCGAGTGTGACTCGAGTGTGGTTTTGGATGTGGCTCGAAGGGGTGGTTGGCTGAGTTGGTTCATTTAACTGTACGAGTTGTGGGTCGATCATGGCGGGCGGAATTTTGTATTCGAGTACGATCATGGTACGAATGTTTGTTCGTATCGAGATTGTGGTTCATGTTTCGTACATGTGGCTGTTGTTCTGGTCTCACAAAGAGGACTAGTGTTAGAGTCGAATTAGCGTTTATGATTGTGTTCGTGGCTGATTTCGCTCGAGTTGGGTTCGGGTCCTTTTCCGTTCTTGTTTATTTAACATCGAGGTAAACCTACTAGAACCACTTTTATTAGATATGCGTATACAGTATACTACGCACAATGTCATGTCATCTAAAGTAATTTTTTTTCACTGATATGGAAGAACTAATAAACCATGCGTGTAGATGAGTAAGAATCAAGTTGGTAGTGACCTTATTCAGTTATAGAACAATATAAGATATAATATAACCCCACTAATAAATGACTAAAACTTGATATAAGTCGCATGAAATAATGATTTGAATTGTGAACAGATTGCTACATATACGGGTGATGATATCTAGTGTTTAAGCATAGTTTTGATCACTTAAATATAACATAAAATCTGGATGAATGTATGTACTTGACAAGAAACGTAGAAATATAGCATATCATAAATACATTATAATTATAATTACACATTATTTATTCGAGAGGTGTTTGGTTTGTTTCGCTTCGAGATGAACTGTGTCAGCGAAATAGTTTTGGTTACTGGTCTTTATGAGACTTAGTACCAAGAGTATATTTAAGTTTGTTGTTCGAACATGTTTCCGCTAATCCGAATTCGTTACGAGTTTTATATATTATTCGACTAGCTCTAATACGGCAAAATAAACCTTTAAAATCTATATTTACATATTAAACTTAATCTTGATAGATTATCACAGTAAATTCTAGACTTTGCTATAATGACATATAAGACCCTAAACTATGATATTGGTAATATTAAATCTTTAAGTTGACCTATTATCAATTGTAAAACCCCTAAGTTGGCTAATTAATGTATCTTAATCTAAAGTTATTAATTTTGAAAAGTTACTTAATCCGAAAAAAATTACTAAATATAGAAAGTTACTAAATAAGGAAAGATACTAAAAATGGATAGCCGACTAAAATAAGTAATCTGAATTAATAAGCTTTTAATAAGATAGTCATGAATTCGTGTAGATTCGCTGAAGATGGAGTTTGCATCCGACCTCTATATTTTCTGTTGTGTTGTCACTTGCGGTATAAGGTACAGATATTCTGACCTTCCTTATAAGGTTTCTCATGATCTCTTACATATTCTGATCCGTTAGCTTCTGATCTGATGCCATTGCTATGATTCCCTTTGCTTGAACCTCCTCTATTGATTCCATTTGATATGACCTCTGATATGAATCTATGTTATGAAAACCTTTTTAATTACACCATGGAAATGTTTTGAGAAAAACCAATTTAAAAAGATGTTTATAAATGATGCGAAACTACTTTTATATGAAAGGTTACTAACTTTTATGAACACTATATTTTGAAGACTAGCTTTATGAAAAACCGTTTTGAAAGACTATTTTTATGAAAACTACTTTAAAGGATCGTTTTATGAAAATCATGAATTAAAGGATTGTTTAAAATGGACTTTTGATAGAAACTTCTGAAACGGACTTTTGATCTGAACCATGAATTGATTTTTGAATATGAACCTGGATCTGATAAACTCTGATTTGGACCTTTGATATTACTTCTGAGATATTGATATGAACCATCTGTTATGTACCATTTGATATGTGAACCTTTTGATATGACACTCTGATTTGATATGATATCTGACTCTTAGTTTGATACCCGAGCCATTTTATGTTACCTAGCCAGGAAGGTAACCTGGCCATGTCTGTGATGCACCACTGGCATGACTCATGTGTGGGTGAGTGATTTCTCACACCGTCCCTCTTATATTATGATATGGCCATTATGACTTTGAGATTATGATTTTGAGATGACTTTGAGTTTGGGGGCGTATGGATTGCAATCCTAGATTTGTATGTTTAGTGGATTTAACTATGACTTTGAGTTATGACTTTGAGGTGACTGGTACTGTGTGCAATACATGCCTTTCACATTTCTGGGAGCTGATCACTCCACCCTTTTGATACATGAGGACACCCCTCATATTATCTGGTTGCCTAAGAGGTATCCCCTCTGATTGTGAGATTATGACTTCGAGATATGATGTTGAGACTATGACTTTTAGTTTCTGGGCTCGTGGTGGATTACTATCACTTTTCTTTTTCCTTTATACTTATTCATTGACTTATCCCTTGAACCATATTACATCTGTTTGACCTTTGTATCTGTTATTCTCTATTACTGTTTGTTATCGTTATATCTGTTCACTGGGCTTTTTAAGCTCAGCCGCGTTTCTTTTCCCGCGGCAGGTTTTAGTAGGAAGCTGGGGATGAGTGAAGAGTACCTTGGACTTAGAAGGCTTACTTGATAGACTTTCTGGATTTGAGATGACTAGAAGAGTTTATTTTAGACTTAGCATTATTGTAATCCGCATTGTAACCTTGTAGTCTCAATATTTCAATTGTAACCTTTGAGATTTTTGTATTACTATTGGATGTATGCTTTGTTTTGATCTGATATGAAACCATTATCGTGATATCTTAACCCTTGTCGGGTCGGGGTGTTACATGATGCATCACAGTACACCACGAAGTCTTCACTTCCTTCAGGTAGTGCTAAGATGGGTGCTTCACAGAGTTTCTGTTTTAAGAGTTGAAAAGCTGACTCTTGTTTGTCGTCCCAGATATACTTCTTGTTTTTCTGGGTTAATTCGGTCAAAGGCTTTGCTATCTTTAAGAAGTTTTCTATGAACCTTCGATAGTAACCAGCGAGACCTAGAAATTGACGAATTTCGGTTGGGGTGGTAGGAGTTGTCCAACCTTTAACCGCCTCAATCTTTGCAAGATCTACGTGGATACCTTTACTGTTGATTATATGGCCAAGAAATTGTACCGTGGGGATCCAAAAATCACATTTGGAGAATTTTGCGT
This sequence comes from Artemisia tridentata subsp. tridentata, assembly GCA_021014915.2. Classification (NCBI taxonomy): domain Eukaryota; kingdom Viridiplantae; phylum Streptophyta; class Magnoliopsida; order Asterales; family Asteraceae; genus Artemisia; species Artemisia tridentata. The sequence goes on along the minus strand of CP139503.1, from coordinate 132,344,721 downwards.
ATAACTTTTCATTCTTGAGCAACTCCAGAATGGTTCTCAAGTGTTGAGCATGTTCTTCTTTGCTTCGTGAGTAGATTAAGATGTCATCGATGAATACAATCACGAATTTGTCCAATTATGGTTTGCATACTCGGTTCATCAAATCCATGAACACTGCGGGTGCATTTGTGAGACCAAATGGCATTACTTGAAATTCATATTGCCCGTAACGTGTTCGGAAGGCTGTTTTAGGAATATCTTCTTCTCTGACTCGTAGCTGATGATAAACTAATCTTAGATCGATTTTTTAGTATACACTCGATCCTTGCAACTGATCAAATAAATCGTCAATCCAGGGTAATGGATATCGATTCTTTACGGTGAGTTTGTTCAGTTCCCTGTAATCAACACACATTCGGAAAGTCCCGTCTTTCTTTTTGACAAATAAGACTGGTGCTCCCCAAGGTGATGAACTTGGTCGGATAAAACCTTTATCTGGCAGCTCTTTCAACTGCTCAGACAGTTCTTTCATTTCTGAAGGTGCTAATCGATAAGGTGCTTTAGCAACTGGTGCTGCTCCAGGCACTAAATCAATTTGGAATTCTACTTGCCGAGCTGGTGGAATACCGGGCAAGTCTTCTAGAAATACTTCAGAAAAGTCCTTGACGACAGGCACTTCTTCGAGTTGTTTCTATTTTGTTTCAGTTTCCGTCACTTGAATCAGAAATACGTGACATCCTTTGTTCATGTACTTCATTTTTTTGATATATGAGATGATGCTGAGTCGGGTTTTGTTGTGATCACCGCGAACGATATGAGTTTCGCCATCAAATGGGATTTGGACAACTTTCTCGTCACAAATGATTCGGGCGTGTTGTTTGGATAACCAATACATGCCAATAACGACGTCAAAGCTACCGAGTTGGATAGGCATAAGATCAATGGGGAAATGTTTGTTTAGCAGTGTTAGGGTGCAACCGTTGATCATTTTGTTAGTGCCCATGAGGTTTCCGTTAGCTATTTCGATTTCATATGTAGTGTCTAGTTCTACGGGGGTAATATTAAGCAATGAAGCAAATGAGGTAGACACAAAGCTGTTATCAGCTCCAAAATCAAATAATATTTTAGCATTGTGTTGGTTCAGTAAGAAAGTACCCGTGACGACGTCGGGTTCATGTGGCGCGTTCCCGTCACCAAGCACATATGCTCTCCTACGAGCAACGTTGTTCGTATTCTTAGGGAAGTTGTTCTTGTAGTGTCCTTTTTCTCCATGATTGTGGCACACTACTGTTATGGGCTGTGTGTTTGCACCTGTGGCTCGGCAGTCAGAGGTTTTGTGACCCACTTTTCGGCAATTGCCGCAAACTGCACGACAAGGTCCAGTGTGATGGAGTTTACATTGGTTGCACAGGGGTTGGGTTCCGGTGTAAGCTTTTTCTCCGGTCGGTGCCACAACATAAGCTCTAGCAGCTTCTTGTCTGCGGTTCTGTTGGTGGTGGTGGTTGTTGCGGTTTTTTTGGTAGTTGTGGTTGCGATTGTTGTTGTTATTGTTATTGGGGTTCCTGTTGTTGTTGTTGTTGTTGTTGTTGTTGTTGTTGTTGTTGTTGTTGTTGTTGTTGTTGTTGTTGTTGTTGTTGTTGTTGTTATTGTTGTTGTTGTGGTAGTTGTTGTTGTTGTTGGGGTTTCTGTTGTTGTTGTGGGTGTTGTTGTTGGTGGTTCCACGGTTAACGAGACTTCGTTTGTGATCATTTTTTGCGGAGGTAGAACTACGTCTGATTTCTTGTTCTAATAACCGTTGAGCTATTGCGATAGCTTCCTCAAGAGTGGTTGGTTTTTACGAGGTGACATTCCCCTCGATGTTTCGAGGTAGTCCCTCTACATACTTTTCCAGTGCCCTTTCAGTATCTGGCACCATAGTAGGACATAGTATGGACAGTTCCTGGAACCTTCGGTTTTAGGTTCTCAAATCGTTTCTCCTAACAATTAACTGGTGGAATTCCTCCTCCAGTTTTTTTATTTCTGTTCGGGGACTGTATTTCTTCAGCAGTTTAGTTTTTAGTTCGATCCAGGGCATCCGATAGGCCTCTCCCATACCCATGGTCTGGGCGGTTGAGTTCCACCAAGATGCGGCATCTTCTAGAAGTGTTCCAGTAGCAAAGGTAACCTTGCTATTATCGGGACAGTTGCACCGCATGAATACAATTTCGGTGCGCTCAAACCACTGAGCGAGTTCGGTGACCCCTTCGGAACCTTTGAAATAAGTGGGCTGACAACCTATGAAATCTTTGTATGTGCATTTGCGAGACGCAGATGCCTCACTTTCAGCGATGGATCGGTTGTTGTTGCTCGAGTGGGCCATTGTAGCCACTTGAGTCTCTAGAGCTGCTGCAACACTATCAGCTACCAAGTTTTGGATAGTGTGGAAAACTAGAAGAGGGTTGAATAGTTTTACGTCTTTTTAATTTTATTATGAAAACTTTATTTACCTTTTAAAAAACTTAGATTCGAATTTATGTGAACTCAACTCTTGAACAATATGAACAAATATAAGTAAATCTAAATAAACAATGCAAGTAAAGTAATGAAATGAAATGAAAGATAGAGATGGAAAGATCGAACCGCGAGACAAAGGATTTATAGTGGTTCGGCTACAAGGACACCTTCCTTACCCTACTCCACTCCCCGAGCACCTAACTCGAGAGTTTTCTTCACTATGTCAACAAGCTCCCTTATGGCGGAGAAAACCTTACACAACTTTAGCTTACACCAATTTTACGACACAAAGCTAAATGTCGAGTTCTAATCGTAGCTAGAACCAATCTCACAAATTCAATCACAACTTCTACACGACTTCTTCAAAACTTCTTCACACCGGCTTCATGACTACTCCACTACCTAACACTACTTATTTACTCTTCTATTTCTTTACACCTTCACTACTTAGACACCTTAACTTCTTCACAACTTCACTACTTACACACTAATCTAGCCTAAACAATTATGCTCACACCTATCTAACAAATATACACAACTTATACACAAATGAATGAATGATTACACAAACAACTTAGGTAGCAAGATGATACTAAGTTGCAATACTTCTTCTTTAGTTGTTGAAGGAGTATTCTTCTTTTGCACTTGAATGGTAGAAGCTTGGATCACTTAGAAACCAATGCTTAAGAATATATGATCAAAGGATTTAGAAAGGATTAGAAGAGATTTAGAACAGAAGGTTTGGGGTGCAAAAGGTGAGGAAAAAGTCCAGGGATGAACCAGTATTTATAGGCAGATTCTGACAGCTGGAGGAGCGGGGCGGTCCCCTTAAATAGGGGGCCGGTCCTAGTAAAATTAAGGGGGCCGCCCTACCCGAACGTTGCTCAGATTTTTCATTTTGTGGGGAAGGTTTTTCTGGAACATTTTTGCCATTTTTGGTTGAAAATTTGAATTTATAAATTTATAATGGATTAAACATTTTTATTAAATACCAAAAATGATTTTCTAAAAGATATAAAATGTTTGTGACATTTTATAAAAATTCTAGTGATTAAGAAAATGTTCCTTTGATCATATAATGCATTAAGCATTTGTTTATTCATACCTTAAGTGATTAAGTTGTAGAAATGAATATTTGCAACTAAATACTTGTTTATTTAATAAGTTTATGTTTAATAAGTTTACATTTTGTGATTATCAAAACATAGAGATATCAAGAAGTATTAATAATGTTTTTAGGCATTATTTATATCAACAATCTCCCCCTTTTTGATGATTACAAAACTTAAACTCATTAAATCTAAAAAATTATTTTTGGACAAGTATTTAGTGAGTTTATATTCACTTCTCCCCCTTTTTGTAGAATCAAAAAGGTTATGCCGACAAGTTTTAAAAATCAAATTTGTCGGGATGAAAACTCCCCCTTGATGTGTACTCCCCCTCGTTTGAGGGCACCAAGGAGACGAGCTATGGAAATCTTGGCTGCAAAAACAAGTTAAGAACACAAGACATATATATGCATAGCAAAAATATTTAGAACAAACAACTAGTCTTATTCATTCATTCAAGATGATCATGTATAGCACATGAATCATCATTACATCACACGATATGCATAAAACATAAGGGTTACAACATAAGTAAAAGACACTAATGGTCCTAATATTGCCAAAGAGAGCGATTGGACTTGCTTGCGACACAAAAGGGTGAGGGATTTTATTTTGGGGCGGAAAGCTTGTGAGTGGGGCTTAGTTATTTGATGGTGAATGAAATGGAGCGGATGAAGTGGATCTAACGAGATTATATCATTTTAGGGGAGGAATAGGATGAGGACGAGTGAGTAGATATTCGATCCAAGAAATATCTTCACTTAAGTGGAGAATTTGTTTTTGAAGGAAGATGCAACAAGGGCAATAGTGGGTGTGGTTTGTAACTTGATCCAAGTTGAGAGAGTGGGGTAAGCAATTTGAGTAGGGTGAGGATGGAGGTTGTCCCTTGTTGCGTTATGCAAGGTGCATAGCAAGGAGATCACTAAGATCATGGATTTGGTTAATCTCTTCATGAAACTTTTGCCTTTCCGTGGGAATTTGGATTTGGTCATTTGGTAGGAATGGATGAAATTGGGGTGTGTGGTTTGAGGTAAAGTTTGATGTTTGACCAAAATGATGAGGGTTTTCAAAGGTTTCATTGAAGTTGGTTTGAGGTTTAGAAGTGTAGTTTGGAATGAATGTGGATGTTTGGCCAACATGATAGGGTTTGTGAAATCGTTCAATGGAATGAGGTTGAGATCTTGAAGAGTAGTTGGGAATGAATGAGGATGGAGGTGTTGGTTGTCTAGTCACACCATTTGTAATGGACTTGTTGTGAGGGTGAGGTTTTCTTTTCCACCCGGGTTTTATGGTCATCCTTGCTAGCTTTGAGGTTTTTGGTTTTAGGTTGATGGGAGAAGACATGATGAGATGAGTGTATATGGTGAGGAATGAGGATATTTATAGTAGAGGATTGATGTGATTAAGGATGGATAAACTTGTTGGGGTGATCAGGACAGAATATGTTTGTGAATTTAGGGAAGGGTAGGATGAAATAGGCTAAAAAGTAGAAAAAAAATTTTGTGAACTCAGCCTGTAGATGGCCGATCCCCTTAAATTGGGCCGGTCCCCTTAATAAGTAAGGGGGCCGCCTTATGAATTAAGGGGGCCGCCCATCTGATGGTGTTCTGAGTTTCAAAAATGGGTTTTTCTGCAGGAATAGGTAAGGAGGGCTATGTTTTGAGTTTTGGGTTTTAGGCAAGTCCCACTCTTTGAGGCAATAGAGTAATATATTAATAATTATGCATGCAAGACATATTAATTAAACACATAAACAAGCAATAAATTATATCTAGCAATCAAGGATTAATCATATAAGGCAAGGATAATAGAATAAAGGCACTAGAAACTAACAAGAAATAGGTGATGGAACAAAAGTGGAGATGTGATTAGCAATTTTGTTCTAGTGTGTGCCTATATGCAACAAATGTGGAGATGTGATTGTTTCGACTCCTAAATGCAAAAATTTCCTAAGAAACAATCCAAAGTCTCCTTGATTTGATTTTGCTCAATATATGAATATCAAAGATATATATTAGATTATATATTTTGACAATTCATGTGAGATTTTATGCATGAAAGAAAAATGTTTTTAGCATTATTCAACAATGCAAGGAAAATGGTTTTCATGTGTTTTCCTAAATGTGAGAATGCTTTGAAGAAAGTAGATTGGGTTTTGTATATAAATATATTCATGCAAAAGAAAATTGTTTCCCAATCTTTAGGTTTGTGCAAAACAGATTCCTAGACACAGATGAGAGGAAGGCAGAAAGGAAGAAAAAAAGAAAAAAAAATTCACAGACAGATGGCCGGTCCCCTTAATGAGAGGCCGGTCCCCTTAATAATTAAGGGGGCCGCCTTTATAACATTAAGGGGGCCGCCCATCTGATGATGAAAAATGTACTAAAAGTGCAGAAAATTCAGTCAATTTGTTCCATCATTCCTAGTCCTAAACGTAAGTGGTTAAAGAGTTCGCGCTTAAGGGGTTTAGTGAATATGTCTGCTATGTTATCTTCCGATGCAATCTTTTCTATAGATATGTTTCCTTTTTGAACGTTATCGCGAAGAAAGTGGTGACGTATTTCTATATGTTTAGTCCTAGAGTGTTGTACGGGATTCTTACTTAAATCTATAGCACCTTTATTATCACACATAATTGGGACATTATCTAACCTAATGCCATAATCTACGAGAGCTTGTTTCATCCATAATGCTTGTTGACATGCCTTTCCAGCGCTTACATATTCGGCTTCTGTAGTAGAAATAGCAAGAGTGGTTTGCTTCTTTGAAAACCAAGATGTTATGCAACATCCCATGAACGTGCAAATACCGCTAGTGCTTTTTCTATCCACGTAGTCTCCCGCATGATCCGAATCCGCATAGACGATGGTTTCTATGCCGGATCCCTTAGGATACCATAATCCTAAGTGTATAGTGCCTTTAATGTATCGGAAGATACGCTTAACCGCTTCTAGGTGAGAGGTTTTGGGATCCTCTTGAAAGCGAGCAAAAAGGAAGACACTAAACATGATATCCGGTCTACTTGCCGTTAGATATAATAAACTACCTATCATTCCTCTATACTTAGTGTTTTCTACGGACTCACCTTCTTCATCTCTTGTGAGTTTTATTTCTGTGGACATCGGTGTTTTCATAGGCTTAGAGTCTTCTAATCCAAATTTCTTAAGCATCTCCTTAATGTACTTAGATTGATTAAAAAATATTCCATCTTCTAATTGTTTTATCTGTAATCCTAGAAAGAAATTTAGTTCACCCATCATACTCATCTCAAACTCATCATGCATGATTTTGGCGAATTCATCACACATATCCTGACAAGTCGATCCAAATATAATGTCATCGACATATATTTGGACAATGATGAGATTTGGGCTTTTCTTTTTCGTGAAAAGAGTGTTATCTACCATTCCCATGGAATAATCATGTTTAATAAGAAAAGCTTTTAATCGATCATACCAAGCCTTAGGAGCTAGTTTGAGTCCATATAAAGCTTTCTTTAGTCTATAAACATAATCAGGTTTTGCGAAGTCAATGAATCCTGGAGGTTGTGCCACGTATACCTCCTCATTGATAAAACCGTTAAGGAATGCACTTTTCACATCCATTTGAAATAACTTAAAGTCTAGGGCGCATGCATAGGCAAGAAGTATTCTTATAGATTCTAATCTAGCTACGGGGGCATAAGTTTCGTCATAATCAATTCCTTCTTGTTGATTATAACCTTGGGCAACTAACCTAGCTTTGTTCCTAGTAACAATTCCATTTTCATCTAACTTATTTCTATATACCCATTTAGTTCCTATGATGGTCATGTTCATGGGATTTGGGACTAGTTCCCAAACGTCATTTGTCTTAAATTGATTTAGTTCTTCTTGCATAGCCATAACCCAACTTTCATCTTTTAAAGCCTCATTTATATTTTTAGGTTCTATTGTTGAGAGAAAACAAAAGAAATTATTTTTATCTTGAGCTTGTGATCTAAGAGTTCTTTGATTTAGGCTTCCTATTATATTATCTAGTGGGTGTGATTTTAGATTCCTTAACATTTACTATTTCATTTTCTCCTATTGTTATATTTTCATTTTCATCACCTAAGGGTTTAGTTTTACTAACCTCAATAGCTTCTTCTTCAACTAGGTCATCATCTTCTAGAGGCAATGTCTTAGGTGGTGGTGGAGTTTCATCAAATGTTACATTCAAGGATTCTTCTATTTTCATAGTGTGTTTATTAAGTATTATATACGCTTTAGTATTTTGCGAATACCCTAGAAAAATTCCGTCGTACGACTTAGGATCAAACTTAGTAAGGTAATCTTTTGTATTGAGAACAAAATATTTGCTCCCGAATACCCTAAAGTAATTTAGATTAGGTTTTCTACCTCTTAATAACTCATATGGGGTTTTTCCTAAAATTCGCCTAATTGAGACTCTATTTATTATATATGTTGATGTATCTACGGCGTGGCACCAAAATTTTTGTGGGATAGATTTTTCATTTAGCATTGTTCTACCCATTTCTTGTAAGGAGCGATTCTTTCTTTCTACTACCCCATTTGATTGTGGAGTGCGAGGAGCGGAGAAATTGTGAGATATTCCATTTAAATCACAATATTTTCCCAACTGCACTTCGTTATCAAATTCCCGACCATGGTCCGTCCTAATAGATACTATAGAATATCCTAATTTGTTTTGAATCATTTTACTAAATACCTCAAACTTATTAAAGGCTTCGGTTTTATCGCTTAAAAATCTAGTCCACGTGTATCGTGAATAATCATCTACAATTACTAAGGTATAACGGTTACCTCCGTAACTCCGCACTGCGGATGGACCAAAAAGGTCCATGTGTAATAATTCTAGGCATCTATTAGTGGAGACTATATTCTTAGCTTTGTGACTAGCATGTGCTTGTTTTCTAATTTTACAGGCATCGTAAAAGTGTTGATCATATCTTAGGTTTGGCAAATTTCTAACTAATTCCTTAGAGGCTGGGGATTGTATTTGTTGCATATTTGCGTGACCTAATCTCCTATGCCACAATGTAGAGTTTTCATCTAAGGTTGCTAGACATATTTTATCTTCCGGTTTATTTCCTAGTTTCATGACATAAACGCCACCTTTCCTAATTCCTCTACCTATGACCTTTCCGTCCTTAACTATTTTGCTATCTTTATCGGTAAAGGTAACCCTACACTTATTATCGCATATTTGTCCTATACTAAGCAAGTTGTATGTTAAATTAGCTACATGCTCAACATTTTCAATAGTTAGGGAGTCTTGAGAAATCGTACCTTTGCCAATGATTTTTCCACGCAAGTCACTACCGAAAATAACATTACCTCCGTTGTATGCCTTGTAGGAGGAAAATAGCTTGCGATTCCCCGTCATGTGCTTCCAGCATCCACTATCCTTAATCCATTCGTCGGGCTCCAAATTTATTCCTAGACATATTTCATCGGTTGCTTGAGCTACAAGACATTTTTCGTCGTTTGCTTTGTCCGCTTCTTCTTTGTCGCTATCACTCCATGCTCCACTAACAAAGGCGCTTTGGTAATCATAACCGGGTGGCTTTGGACATTCGCCAACGAGATGGTTTGGGCTTCCACATCTAAAGCACTTTCTTTTCCCGTAGTTATCATTCCTATTTCTTTGAAGCGATCTTTTTTCATCTCGTGGTTGTCTTGTGAATCTTCCTCGTCTCTTGAAAATTTTCTTGAACTCTCTTACGGCCATTGCATATTCTTCGTCTTCACTATAGTCACTTGAATCGTCATCATCACTAAGTTCCTTTTTGACTTTTAGCGCAAGAGATTTGATTTGATCTTTCTTGCTCTTGACCGTTTCCGAGTCTCTCTTTATAATTTCTTCATGGACCTTTAAGTTGCCGATAAGTTCATCAAGCGATAACGTCATCAAGTTCTTCGATTCTTCAATAGCCGTGACCTTCGCGCGCCATTTTGGATGTAATTCCCTAAGAAATTTCCTTACATAATTTTTGCTAGAAAAAGTCTCATCAAGTGCTTTTAAACTTGTGATAACAGTGTTAAATTTAGCAAATGCATTATCAATAGATTCCTCTTCAGGAATTGTAAATTGTTCATATTGTTGAACAAGAAGATCTATTTTGTTGTATTTGACTTGACTATTACATTGGTGAGTGATTAATAAAGAATCCCAAATTTCTTTTGCGGTTTGACACATAAAAATTCGTTCATATTCTTTGCGTGGTAATGCATTATAAATTACCATTTTAGCCTCATTATTTTTTTTCTAGTTTCCTTTTCAAATCATCATTTTGTTTTTCAAAATGTACAATTTCATCTATTTTAGTTAAAGGATTATTTTGAATAGGGGGAAAATCACCATAGGTAATAACATGCCAAAGATCAAGATCTTTTGATTTCACATAAGTTTCGAATCTATTTTTCCAATAAAGAAAACCATCACTCTCGAATAATGGTGGTCTTTGCATGGATTGCCCTTCTAAATATTTTTCTGATTCCATAGATCGTTTCAAGTTTTAAAATACAATTTATTTTAAAAATCTTGTTTGACGTGGCTCTTGATACCAATTGTGAAAAACTAGAAGGGGGGGTTGAATAGTTTTACGTCTTTTTAATTTTATTATGAAAACTTTATTTACCTTTTAAAAAACTTAGATTCGAATTTATGTGAACTCAACTCTTGAACAATATGAACAAATATAAGTAAATCTAAATAAACAATGCAAGTAAAGTAATGAAATGAAATGAAAGATAGAGATGGGAAGATCGAACCGCGAGACAAAGGATTTATAGTGGTTCGGCTACAAGGACACCTTCCTTGCCCTACTCCACTCCCCGAGCACCTAACTCGAGAGTTTTCTTCACTATGTCAACAAGCTCCCTTATGGCGGAGAAAACCTTACACAACTTTAGCTTACACCAATTTTACGACACAAAGCTAAATATCGAGTTCTAATCGTAGCTAGAACCAATCTCACAACTTCAATCACAACTTCTTCACGACTTCTTCACAACTTCTTCACACCGGCTTCACGACTACTCCACTACCTAACACTACTTATTTACTCTTCTATTTCTTTACACCTTCACTACTTACACACCTTAACTTCTTCACAACTTCACTACTTACACACTAATCTAGCCTAAACAATTATGCTCACACCTATCTAACAAATATACACAACTTATACACAAATGAATGAATGATTACACAAACAACTTAGGTAGCAAGATGATACTAAGTTGTAATACTTCTTCTTTAGTTGTTGAAGGAGTATTCTTCTTTTGCACTTGAATGGTAGAAGCTTGGATCACTTAGAAACCAATGCTTAAGAATATATGATCAAAGGATTTAGAAAGGATTAGAAGAGATTTAGAACAGAAGGTTTGGGGTGCAAAAGGTGAGGAAAAAGTCCAGGGATGAACCAATATTTATAGGCAGATTCTGACAGCTGGAGGAGCGGGGCGGCCCCCTTTTCCCCTTAAAATTAAGGGGGCCGCCTAGTAAAATTAAGGGGGCCGCCCTACCCGAACGTTGCTCAGATTTGTCATTTTGTGGGGAAGGTTTTTCTAGAACATTTTTGCCATTTTTGGTTGAAAATTTGAATTTATAAATTTATAATGGATTAAACATTTTTATTAAATACCAAAAATGATTTTCTAAAAGATATAAAATGTTTGTGACATTTTATAAAAATTCTAGTGATTAAGAAAATGTTCCTTTGATCATATAATGCATTAAACATTTGTTTATTCATACCTTAAGTGATTAAGTTGTAGAAATGAATATTTACAACTAAATACTAGTTTATTTAATAAGTTTATGTTTAATAAGTTTACATTTTGTGATTATCAAAACATAGAGATATCAAGAAGTATTAATAATGTTTTTAGGCATTATTTAGATCAACAGATAGCTTCAGGAGTAATTGCTATTGTGGGCGTGGCAGTTTCTTTCCTTGTACGAGGCATTTTCTGTTAATACCACAAGAAAATATAGATTTAGAACTCACATAGTGACCATGTTATAATACATTAAGTAATGGGGAAATTGTATATACTTCTAACAATATTGTCACAAGGTGATGGAAAATCATAGAATAACGACATGTTTGGGTACTATCGTAATTGAATGATCACTCTTGGTATAGGATTGCAAGAGAACAAAGTGATTCATCATCTACAGAAGCTGAAGTTCAGCAACTTTCTCTTCATTCATCAAGTTTTTTTTGAAATTTTCTTTATTATGTGTTTGTATTTTCATTCCATTTGTATCTTTTAAAGAACCATGACAATCACAAGTAACATCACGACATGTCTGTATACAATCACAATACACATGAACAACCACAGTAGCATAAATCAACATCAATATATAGTAAATCATAACCAACATCATATATTAATAACTTGAATCAATTTTGTTACATAACAGAATGATTACAAGGTCCTTTATTAATGCCACATGCGGCAGGCTAAGATGCCTCAAAACTATACAGATGTAATCTATGTCTAACTGCTAGAAGACTCGTCCATGGGCCCGGTGAGCTGTGATATCTGATCCAGGAGCCTCTGAATGTCAGTCTGGTGTTGGACCTGCATGTCTTCCACTAGGTTCTCTAAGGTGTCGGCTCTGAGGCGTGCTTCCAAAGCTTCCACAATATGCCTCTGTCCCTCCCATAGTGAGACTGTAATGTGGGTGCGGGTCTCAGACATCTCTGACCGTATCCTGGTCAGACCGTCCTGAAGCTCTATCATGTCGGATACGATGCTATGTAGAGTGTCGTTGACCGTCTCGGGGAGGTCCAACGGTGTCCTGTCATGGCGCTCTAGACGCGTCATGATGGAGGATGGAGTAGGGGTGTGGGCTACTGCTGCCCGTGAGCTCTCTCCAGTCTCGAAGACTCAAGCTGGTGGAGTGAAACCAGGTGGAAATGATGGTGAGGGTGAATGACTGGGTCATGCTGTACGAGCCCGACTAGAAGAGGGTAAATCCTCTTCTGGAGTCGGTTCCCGCGGGTGGGGTGTAAATGGGTAAGTCTGGGTGAGTTGGTTGAATAGGTGGATGGGTCTAAGTGGAGGTGATGATAAACGTAATGGTGGTAATGTATACTGGTACTCGGGTGATAATGGGGGTGTCATCCCGATCATATCTAGGGGTGATGTAGGGGAGTAGGGTGGAAATGGTGGTGTAATCGGCACAATACGTAGGCGTACCCTCAGACGAGGTGTATGCATCCTAATGTAACCGTTGGGGTGACTCCTAGACGGTGTCATGAATGGTTCAGGCTCGTATGGTTCCAAAATCCTGACTTGCCTATACCGGGCTACCGGTGCAGGTGGGGGTGGTGGAGTAGGTGAAGGTGTATCTGACTTTTCTGCTGGCAACCATTGCCGAGTCTGCATATACTGGTCGTCAGTAAGGGGGGGTGTATGTGGGAGAATCCGGTTGGTTCTCCGGGTGTGGTGGTGGGACATGTGCCCGTAGAGCTAAAACATATGGGTCTTCTGTCAATAGGGAGGTGATAGATGATAGGGTGTCCTCGGATTTTACATCCGATGATGAGGTACTCGGGTGTGAGATTGTAGACATGGTACTGTAATAATCCGTAAATAGTAATTGTAAGCAATCAATATAATCAAGTGTGTGAAAATCGGGGTGAAATAATCAGGTGTGTGTAAATTAAGGTGAAACAATCAGGTGTGTGAGAATCAACATAAAATAATCGGGTGTGTGAGAGTAAATATCAAGTGTGTGAAGATTAGTGTAAAATAATCTTAAAAGGTAATATATTGAGCACGGTGTTATGCAGGCACGGAGGGTGTAAAGTAGTATGGTGTAAAAGTCATTCATTTTGAAAAGTGTAATTATAGTCCAATGTTTGAAAACATTTGGTTCTCTATAATTATGTCTCTGATGCCAATCTGTAACACCCCCTAATTTATAATATAACAGTGGAAGACTAATCGGGGTATTACGGGGAGGATCTTTGCATGATAATAGAAAACGGCTCAAAAGAGGCGTTTTAAAAGTACTTGTTATTCAAATCAAAGTTGAAGTACAACAAATGAAAATTATCAGAGTTGAAACATCCCATAAAAGGGTGTAGTAGTTTAAAAGTGAATGATATGACTTTATTTTGTTTTACACCACATTAAAATCCTGAGTTTATTGCCCGCTCCGTGCCTTGTCTGCTCCGCTAATTACCTGAGATAAACATGCTAAAAAGTCAACAAAATTGTTGAGTGAAATCATAGAGTTTGTAATAATAATGAGTTTGAGAGAACACAAGTAGTGATTGCATGTGAATTACAATCATTGTTTAAAATGGTGATATTGTAGTTATGTATATTGCCCTAAGTCTCATGACACGCAAACGTTAACAGTGTAGTAACCGGTGTGGGGGCCTTGTGTAATAGGTGATTCGCCATTGCCTATTTCCTTCAAATATAGTGCATTGCGACTAATATGACTAGCAACTAAGGCTATCCGTCAAGTATTAGTGGAATAGGCAGTCAGCCTCCAATAGATCTATTCACTATATTCGCGTTCACTCGCAAGTGATTAATGGTTCATGATGTGAGGGGCTTGTGGCAATAGAGTAACTTAGTCAATATCATATCAGGTGAAGCATACAAAAATACTTGAAAATACTTGTGGGTGTTTGTAGCATGTATCTCCCCCATAGAGAGTAAACTTTGTAAATAAGTAAAAGTGGGGCTATGACTCACCTTGTGTGTAACTGGCAAGGTGGAAATGTGAAATCAAGTGAAATTACGGACACGGCTTCAAAACAGGACCTGGATAATAGAGAAGTCTGAGAATTTGGTGTTTTGACTTAATATGAACAATGTGTGTGTAAACGAGTAACGGATAACGATTTGGTGTGAGGTGTGAGAGTGATATGCTTAAAATGCTTAAAGTTCAAAAATAATATTATACATAATATTATCATGTTTTTATGTCATTGATTTCATAAATATCGTTTCCTCGAATGGTGTGTGAACGAAACATTATGTTAATCGTTAAAATTCGTTATATATAAATATAAACGTAATGGGATTAAATATGGTACAAAAGTGTAAAAATGCATATGAGTGGGTGGGAAAATGTAAAATATGCTATAGAAATGAGTATAAAATAAAGTTACAGTTTGGTCCTTGTACTTTTACCCATTTTATATTTTCTACCCTACGGTGTTAGTTTTGCACCGTTAGTCCTTGGTTAACTTTTATTACATTTTTAGTCCAAATATTTCCCAACATCACATAATAACCTCCTGTTTGCTGTTTTTACTATTTATACCCTCAGGTTAATAATTTAACAGTTTTAGAACATAATTAGGTGAAGTTTACATATTTAACCGAAATAGTAATAATCTTTGCAAAATAAGTCCAAAATTTATTAAAAGGGTTAGAAAAGAATTCCGAGAGTTTTACAAGCTTAATAAAGCTTATTCAATTGAATTCCAACTGTTTATTTTGCAAAGTGCTTATTTTTAAGCTAATGGGCTTTAACGAGTTATAACTAAAGCCCATTAACAGAATTTAATCTGAGGGTTTTTATAACAAAATGGGCCTGAGTTTGGGCTTATTTAATGAGCCTAAAAACAATACTAAAGAGCTTATATGGTCAGCTTATTGAATAAGCTTAAAAAGTGCTTATTGGGCTTTTCAGCCCACTCGGTATAAATAAAGAGTTTTCCATGGTTCTTATTAGCGATAGCTTTGTGATTTTTAGAGAGCTTATATGAGCTTATGAGAGGAAACTTAAAACATGAACTTATTAACTGATCTTATTAAGAAACGAGTTGTACAATAAAAATGACATGGTGTGTCTTTGAATTCGGTTTTATTAGTCCATTTCTATTCGATATTAACATGGTCTGAATAATATGAAAATGACATATAAAATGAAATACGATTCGATATAAATAAAAATGAGGTACAATAAGTAAAATGACGAGTATGTAAGTGTCGAGTATATGTAAAACACAAGTTCTTAGTCATCCATAAGGAGGTCATTTCGTATATACGAAAGAAATAAATAAAAGAAAGCGTATAAGATGTATAAAATGAAATATACGATCGAATGAATATAAGAACTATGCATGGTGTAATGAAATGGATATAACAAGAAGGAAATGTGTTGAGAAGGACTTACAACACCTTATAGGTGGAGTTTTACGTTCGAAATGATCAAGGACAAAAGAAATATGGTCGTAGCTTGTGTGATCGATCACCAAAGGTTCGAATGGGGTGTATTACGCCTAGAACTTGGCTCGAATCGAATGGGAGATTGCTTTTGCTGCTTGAGGACTCTCGGTAGCAAGGAAAACTTAGAGAAATTTGGATAAAATTTGTGTGTGTGAATAGGAGTTATGGTAGAAGTATATATATAAGTATTTCGATCAAGTTTAAGAGTTTAATATTCATTCAAATGGTTCGATGGGATGTTTAGCAGAGATAAGGAATCATACTCGAGTGTTTAGATAACTTAGGAGGGGGTTTTGTGTATAAGATTGGTTGTGTACCGAGTTGTATGTATATGCACATATAAATGTCTCGTTCGACATATTTCAATGGGTCCAAAGTGATTTTAACGTGCAATATTGTGTGAGGTGGTGAGGAACATGTTTATGAACTTATAATAGCTCTTAGAAAATCAATGCCTAGGTGAAAACCAGTTTTGATCGAGTTGGTTAAAAATGGGTAAAAATTGGGGTGAGTTGACATATGTCGCGATGGTGTTTTACTTTGGCTCTCGTTAAGCCATCAAACATACGAATGAGAAAATGAAATTCGACACACTCATTCTTTGGTGTGTAGAGAGTCGAGTGGTGCAAAATATTGCATAACATGTGTGTCGATTTTGAGAGAAAACGGGGCCAAGTATATGAGGTTAAGTCGATTGTTATATAACAATTATAAAACTTAAAATTTGTGGGCTGGGCTTTGGAATAGTAACAGGCCAATGTGTTAGGCCAGGAATAGTGTTGGTGATTCGTTTGGTGTATATTGAGTGTGTTGGATCATTTGTGGTCCGTGTGTGAGCTCGTTCCAATGTGTTTGTAATGTAATAACAAAATTTTAAATTTTGACCATAAAAATGGTTAACTAAACTGTATTAGATTTTAATATTTGATTAGCAATGTACAAATTACTAGGGAATTTTACAGGTTGTTACACTGGGGCAACTAACCAAGCTGCGGATGCTCTCTCTCGGGCGTTTGAGGAGGCCGAGCAGGTTAACTCAGCTTTCTTGGCTTTTAGTCAACCCTTGATAGGTTTCATTGGGGACTTGCAAGGTGAGAATGGCACATTAACTATGTTACTTGAGTTACATCAAAAATTGGATAATGGCGAGGTACTTAGTGGGTTTAGACGTGAAAATGGACTGATCATTTACAACAACCGTTATTATGTCGGGCAGGAGTCGAAGCTTAAGACATTATTGTTGCGAGAGTTCCATGACACCCCTAGCACCGGGCATGGGGGAATCAAGAAGACGTTAGTTGGGTTGTCGACTTTGTTTTTCTAGAAAGGAATGCGTAAGTCGGTAGAATAATTCATTAAGCAGTGCTTGGTATGTCAGTAAACCAAGTATTCTACGGACGCTCTGGGTGGGTATCTACAAACTCTTCCGACGCCAAACACCGTATGGGAAGATGTGTCAATGGACTTCATTACGGGATTACCAGTGTTTTGGGGTATTACTGTTATTTTGGTGGTGGTCGATCGTTTAACAAAGTATGCTCATTTTGGGTCATTGCCTACTAGTTTTAATGCACATAAGGTAGCCGAAGTGTTTCTGGAAATCGTGGTTAAGCATCATGGGATACCAAAAACCATTGTATCTGATAGCGATCCTATTTTTTTGAGTGCTTTTTGGAAGCAGTTATTTCACTTTAGCGGTACGCAGTTGAATCATAGTACCGCGTATCATCCTCAGACGGATGGGCAAACGGAATTCATGCACCGTTGTTTAGAGCAGTATTTACGAGCCATGGTTAGCAACCGTCCGCAACAATGGGTTCGTTATTTACCGTGGGCAGAATATTGCTATAATTCTAGTTATCATTGTAGCATTAAGATGTCACCTTTCCAGGCATTGTGTGGAAGGTTACCATTGACAATAATTCCATATCCACCTGGGTCTTCAAAGGTGGCGGCTGTGGACGATTTACTTGTGGAACGTGATGGGTTGTTGCGGCAACTCAAGGACAGCTTGTTATCCTCTAAACAACGAATGGAAGTCAAGGCTAATCGCAAGAGGCGGGATGTCGAGTTTAATGTAGGGGATATGGTGCTTGTTAAGCTTAAACCATACCTGCAAATTACTCTTGCTAAACGACTCTCAAATAAGCTGGCAAAGTGTTATTATAGACCTTACAAGGTGGAAGCTCGTGTGGGAAAAGTGGCTTACCGTTTGGTATTACCTGTGTCTAGTAAGATACACCCGGTTTTCCATGTGTCTATTCTCAAATCTTTTACATGAAATGGAAGCGAAATGATAACACCATTGCCGGAAAAATTCGTGGACGAGCAACCAATGGAGCAACCTGTACGGGTTTGTGATTCTCGAAAGGTGTTGCAGAATGGAAAACTAGAGCAACAAGTGTTGGTTCAATGGACAAGTCAGTCTCTTGAAGAAGCGACATGGGAATGGTTGAATGATTTCAAAGCTGCATATCCTGCGTATAACCTTGAGGAAAATGTTGTTTCTAAAGATGGAGGGAATGTTACGCCCTTAGCAGGCCAATTAGGTCGTGGCAAACGGACCAAGAAAGCACCAAAGTGGGAAGACTCTTTTGTTATGGGCTAGGATTTATCTCCATATTTATCTCATTGTTTTAGGAATATCTTTGAGTCGTATTAGGAATGTCTTTGTGTCAAAGAATCTTTGTTTCAATATGTTTAGTATTTGTCTTGGGTTACAAGTTATTATTCGGCTATATATACCGAATGGATTATCAATAAAAGTCATAGTTTTTGTCAAATCAATATCTGCTTCTCTTTTTTTTTTTTTTTTCTTAAGGAGTCTGCACCCACTATAGTGGTGCTACTATCGATACAAGTAGGTTGTATCAAAGATGGTGACATTAAAGGCTAGTAAATGAAGCAATCCATAGAAGACATCGACAACTCTTACGAAAATACTAGCCTGGTTGACGTAAGCCAAAAAAGCACACCCGATAAAATGAAATTAAAGTTTATGTATCTGGAATTCGATACCTTTAGCAATGATTGATGCAAAATATTTTCAAAGACGAATCATTTACCGTAAAATACAGCATAGAAAGTATAATGGGCCAAAACATGTTGCACTTTGCATGTCCAACATTAATTGTAGCCCTTGTATTTAAGAGTGAGGCAGTAGCCATTGTATTTGCGGTAAATGATTCGGCTATATATACCGAATGAATTATCAATAAAAGTCATAGTTTTTGTCAAATCAATATCTGCTTCTCTTTTTTTTTTTTTTTTCTTAAGGAGTCTGCACCCACTATAGTGGTGCTACTATCGATACAAGTAGGTTGTATCAAAGATGGTGACATTAAAGGCTAGTAAATGAAGCAATCCATAGAAGACATCGACAACTCTTACGAAAATACTAGCCTGGTTGACGTAAGCCAAAAAAGCACACCCGATAAAATGAAATTAAAGTTTATGTATCTGGAATTCGATACCTTTAGCAATGATTGATGCAAAATATTTTCAAAGACGAATCATTTACCGTAAAATACAGCATAGAAAGTATAATGGGCCAAAACATGTTGCACTTTGCATGTCCAACATTAATTGTAGCCCTTGTATTTAAGAGTGAGGCAGTAGCCATTGTATTTGCGGGGGCGAAGTCATGTATGTCCGTAGGTGCCGGGTATAGCAGTAAACAAGCCAATTCTTGCTCACATTTTTTATTCGAAATATAACTTTTTTACTCCATTGAAGATAGTTACTGGTTTTTAGTGAGATCAAGTATTGTTTAAGTGGTAAAACAATCAGAATGAGACAAGTATTTCGTACTCCTAAGTCTCAAAATGCCCATTTGAAAACTCATTATTTCGCTATCACGTCACACAACACAAATTACGAGTTTAAAACAAAATTAAACATGGTTCGAATTTATCAATTACGGGTAAATCCTCCTGGTTTCTAGTGTTATACGTATCTAGAAGAAGTGCCACTCTTTGCATTGATTAAAGACTAGAAAAACATGTTTTTTAAAAACATATACTAAATCGCACTAATTTACACTCATAATATAATATTACACTAGAACGTTGCCACATTTTTTTTTATCTTGCCATACTTGTGTCCTTTTCAGGCCCGAATAAGTATCGAGGTTAACGAACTAAAAAATTGTTGGCGACCTGCCAGATCCAAATATATATTATGAAATGATGTTTGACACATACCCAGGACCTAACTTTCACCAAAACATTCATAAATTTAACCAACTAAACTAAAAGGCCAAATACAACCTGCATTAACAAAGGAAATATATTGAATATAGATCGACAAAAAGTGTTTATAATCTGCATAGACGTAAAAAACAAAGTAAGCATAATGGACATGTTTAATTAAAATACTGATTAATGGAGTTTTTTAGTTAGTATTTTTAAAATTTATTTAACAAAACGTGTACTTTCAAATTTATTTAATATAATATGGTATTTTTGAAGATGGTTTATATTTATACGGAATGAATTATTTCACACACGGAGGTTTGATTTGTTTTTACTATTATGCTCCTAAATACTCTTTGTAAAATCTACTCCCGTAGATCATAAAACGAGTTGGTATGAAGAAATATTATGTGTTTCATATTGGTGAAGCTCCTCAAGGGCAAAGGCTATATACACTCTTGACCCTTTCATTCTGCACTCTCGATTGATAGATGTAGGGATAGATTTGACTAGCCACTACTATATTTTATAATACAAAATATAATAACAAGTGGAAGGAATACTTATTCTAATTTCTTTATTTCAACTACTCATAGTCATACTATATTTAAAATTTGTTAAGTTTTTTTTTGTGAGGCTTTTTTTTTCTAAAATTCTTTTTCATTGGCCCATTACAATTTAAACGTATGTGTTAAAATTGTAAACATTTCATAAAACTACAATCATTACATTGTGTATTAAGCAAATATCATCTTTACCTTAAGAAAATAATTTGGTTAATTGAAATATGTAAATTACTCTTTTTGTTTTAATTTCATAGTCTTCTTTCAAATTACACGCAATTTAAAGTTTTTTCACTAACTACACTCTTCACCAATTAAATATCAACTCTACCGACTACAGTCTATCTTAATTAATTAAAAAATTAAAGTAGACAAATATTTTGGAACAACCTGAAATAGAAACATGGACTAATAAATCCGGACGGAGGGAATAACGCTTATCTCGAGACAATAGAAATAAAAAATATACAATTATTTTGAACGGATAGCGTATGTGATAAAGGAAAACATTATGTTAGGGTATTGTTAGCGTATGTGTCCGAACGGCCAAATGGTCCGGCCGTTCGGACGACATAGAGCCGTCCGGACGACATAGAGCCGTCCGGATAAGGACCGGAAGGAACCTAGTTCATCCATCCAATGCAGCTATAAGCAGTAGGACAAGTGGCATCACCTTTTGGACAGATGGCAGCAACAGACACCACCACCGCCATCCCAAGATTTACGGGATTATGTCTGCGACATGTTCCCAGAAAATCCGGCGCCGCCATTTCAGGTACTAAGGCTGGGTAGTATAAATACCCAGCTCATTTACTACTCTCAACTAATTTTTCATTCATTGTTACTCTCAATTACTGTTGAAAGCCCTTCGGATTATCCAATACTTATTTTCACGCCGGAGCTCGGTCCTGGGATAACACCCGGGGCGAGCCTAACGCGTGCTTTTATGTGCAGTTAGCCGAAGGACCCTCAGGAGCCGAAGGGATTGACACACTAGTCTTTCGGAAGAACCTTCATCAAGTTCGACCGAAAGACCTCATTTGTTGTCTGAAGTGTTTACAGGAAATTACTTCAACAAATTGGCGCCAACCGTGGGACCAACTATTCGATCTACCCGAAGAACCGAATGGCCGGTCCTACACCACAAATGAAAAATAACCGTACAAATAAAGGAAAGATCATTAATATGGTCCGAAGTCCAGTGACCGCCGGAAAATGGAAAATGACAGACGCAGAAGAGGATTGGATGAATGCTCCAATCAGCTTCCCACCCATCCTTACGGGGGATGTGTCGGACGAACCTTTAATAGTGGAGGGCGAGGTGGAGGGCTACACGATACGAAGGGTCTATGTAGACCAAGGTGCTCCGGTAGAAGTAATGTATGAGCACTGTTTTGAGCACTTATGCCCTTCCATCAGGGCCAGACTGAAAGAAACCAACACACCTTTAATAGGATTTGCGGGGGAATCCATCAAGCCATTGGGGAAGGTAGAACTGGAAGTTTGTTTCGGAAGTCAAGGATTGTTCCCAAAAACTATGATGAAATTCGCGGTGATAAGATCTCCCTCCCCATACAATATCATACTAGGGCGCTTCGGGTTAAAGAAGCTACGGGCAATTCCGTCAACTATTCACTCGATGATGAAATTCACCACTCCAAGAGGCATAGCGACGTTGGTCACTCGGTCGGTCATAATATCGGAATGCCGTAAATGGGAAGAAAAATAGATGGTAGAGCAGGAGGCAAAGAATGAACCTCAGAGCGCCGAAATGACAAGGGAATTGACTGGAAAGACGGAGGAAGTAATGGTACATCCGGCATACCCGGATCAACTGGTAACCATTGGAGGAAACTTTTCTTCGGAATGCAGAAGGCAGTTGATTACGTTACTTAAAAACAGTCAAGACGTATTCGCTTGGGAGCCAGCGGACATGACGGGAATACCTTGGCGCATTACGGAGCACATGCTGAACGTAAACGTCCAAGACCGACCGGTGGCACAAAAGAAAAGAACCTTCTCGGCTGAAAAGAACCAAGCCATAACCAAGGAGGTAGAAGAGTGGGTGAAGGCCGGGATAGTTCGACCGGTACGATACCCCACATGGATTTCCAACCCGGTGTTGGTAAAGAAATCCGACGGTAGTTGGAGGATGTGTATCGACTTCAAGAACCTCAACTCATCTTGCCGAAAGG
Source organism: Artemisia tridentata subsp. tridentata (assembly GCA_021014915.2). Taxonomy (NCBI): domain Eukaryota; kingdom Viridiplantae; phylum Streptophyta; class Magnoliopsida; order Asterales; family Asteraceae; genus Artemisia; species Artemisia tridentata. The sequence goes on along the minus strand of CP139503.1, from coordinate 132,321,968 downwards.
ATTATTACCCGTTGCCGAAAATTGATTGGAAGATAGAATCGGTCATAGGATTTCGGTATAAATGTTTCTTGGATGCCTATAAGGGATACCATCAGGTGCAAATGGCGAAGGAGGATGAGGAGAAGACGGCTTTCTATACCGAACATGGGACATACTGTTACACAAAAATGTCGTTCGGGCTAAAGAATGTCGGGGCCACGTATCAACGGTTGGTAGATTCGGCCTTCCGGTCGCAGATAGGGAGAAATCTGGAGGCATATGTGGATGACATGGTGATAAAAAGTAAGACCGAGAGAGAATTGTTGGCCGACATAGCGGAAACATTCGACAACCTCCGAAAGATCAATATGAAATTAAACCCGAAGAAATGTTCTTTCGGGGTGGAGGAAGGAAAGTTCCTTGGATACATGGTAACGTCTGAAGGGATTAGGGCAAATCCGAAGAAAACTAGGGCCATTGCAGACATGCAATCTCCGAAGTCACTCAAGGAAATGCAGAGCTTAAGCGGCAAGCTGGCGACTCTAAACTGTTTCCTATCCAGGTCGGCGGAAAGAGCGCTTTCATTTTTCGAGACATTGAGAAATATCACAAAGGAGAATCAAGACGAGTACCGCTGGACGGAACAGGCCGAATCAGCTTTTCAGTAGATGAGAAAGATGATCATCGAGCTTCCTTACTTGACTACCCCAAAACCGAAGGAAGACTTACATGTATACTTGGCCGCATCAAAAGAAGCGATGAGCGGGGTACTTTTGGTAGAAAGAGAGGGGAAGCAAACCCCAGTACACTACGTCAGCCGAACATTACATGAGGCCGAGAAGAATTACGCTCCGGTTGAAAAACTAGCCTTGGCCTTGTTACACCTGTCAAGAAGACTGAGGAGATATTTTGAGGCTCATCCGATAAAAGTTATCACCGACCAACCCATTAAGCAGATACTGAACAAGGCAGAAGCGTTGGGGAGACTAGCCAAGTATGCTGTGGAACTAGGAGCTTACAATATCACGTATGTACCCCGAAGTGCGATCAAAGTACAAGTCCTAGCGGACTTCATAGCGGAGATACCATTAATTACATCCGACCAAGGATTGAATGAAGGGGCAAGGAGATATGTAATATCTCCAGTCAGGAACAATGGGTGTTATATACCAATGGAGCGTCGAGCAAATCAGGCGCCGGAGCGGGTTTGGTACTGATCAGCCCGGACCAAACGAAACATACCTACGCCATCCGTCTGAACTTCAAAAGCACCAACAATGAAGCAGAATATGAAGCCTTACTGGCGGGTCTGAGAATCGCTCGGAAAATGGGGGTCCAGGTATTAGAAGTCAGGGTGGATTCCAATCTGGTAGCAAGCTAGATTAATGGAGATTTTGTGGCATACAAAGACAACATGATACGATACCTAGCCAAATCCAAGGAATGTATTGCATGCTTCGACCAGTTCAAAATCCGGAACAGTCCAAGGGCGCAAAATCAGAAGGCAGATATACTGAGCAAGCTGGCGTCCATGGCATTTGACCATCTGACGAAAGAAACCTTGGTGGAAGTCTTAGAGAAACCATCGACGGAAGAGGAAACAATCAACGCCATTGTGTAGGAAGAAGAAGAAAATTGGATGACCCCAATCATTCTGTGTAAGCAGGAAGGCATCTGGCCGGAAGATCAAAACGAGGCTCGTGCTCTCCGGATGAAGATAAACCAGTATACCCTAGTGGATGATTTGCTTTTCAAGAAATCTTACTTGGGCCCAATGTTAAGGTGTGTCGGACCGCTCCAGGATAATTACATTATCCGGGAGGTGCACGAGGGAGAATGTGGAATGCATTCCGGGCCACAATCCGTGGTGGCAAAGCTAATGCGGCAAGGGTATTACTGGATAACCATGCACCGGGACACCAAAGAAGTGATTCAGAAATGTGATTCCTGTCAGATACACACACTCGTTCCGAGGCTTTCTAAAACAGTCATGACTTCAATCATGTCCCCGTGGCCCTTCTACCAATGGGGCATGGACGTGCTGGGACCTCTGCCGGAGGCTCTGGGGAAAGTCAAGTTTGTCATTGTGGCAATTGATTATTTCACTAAATGGATGGAAGCTAAACCGTTGGTCTGACCAACCGGTAAAGAGGTCAAAAAGTTTGTCTGGGAGAACATTGTATGCAGGTTCGGCCTACCTAGGGTAATCATCACAGACAACGGAAGCAACTTCATTCATGACCCTTTCAAAAGCTGGTGCGAGCGGTTAAATATAACTCAGATAAACACGTCTGTGGCTCATGCTCAAGCTAATGGGTTAGTGGAAAGGGCGAACAAGAGTCTTATGAAGGGGTTCAAATCGAGACTTGGCAGGGAGAGAGCCGATTGGGTGGATGAGTTACCAAATATTTTGTGGGCGCATCGTACTTCCCTGAAGACAAGCAATGGTGAAACTCCGTTCAGCCTTACATATGGAAGTGAAGCAGTTATCCCAGCGGAAATAGGAATGCCAACCTTTCGGACTATGGTAACGGAGGAAAAGGAAAACGACGAGGGGATAGGCCTAAACCTCAACCTACTGCAGGAACGAAAGGAGATGGCTGCAATCCGGGAGGCCAAATACAAGAAGAAGGTAGAACAATATTACAACCGAAGGGTTCGCGCCGAATCATTCAAGGTAAGTATAAAAATTCATTTAGTCCCTATAAATGAAATATCGTTACAACCCTGGTTATTTCGTTCCAATTGTAATTTGTTTTTATTATGACTAACGTAAGAAATGAAAATACCTCCACAATAAAAGGTAGGTGATTTTGTATACCGAAGGAATGAGGCAAGCAGGGTCAAAAATCAAGGAAAGCTAGGACCCAATTGGGAGGGACCGTACCGGGTCGTAGCGGCGTACCAGAATGGATCATACAAACTGGAGACGATGGAAGAAAAAGAAGTACCGAGAACTTGGCATGCCGTTAACCTCAGAAAGTGTTTTTTGTAAATGTATGGCTAATATATCTATTGTAACGTCCGAAAGGACTTGATTGATTATTTCAATGACAAATGCAGCCATCCCGCAGTTGGAGGGGAGCAATTTTCCCTACGTATCATGTTCTCATATTATTTGTTACATTCTGAACATAAGCCTAAAATGATCCCTCCGAGAGGCTCGCGACCTCCGGAGATCAGTGGTCAATGTTCAAAGATAGTTTACACCCAAAAATGGTTGCCATATAATTATGGCTATATGCCGGACGGGGCCCAAAAAGAGGTCGCCGCACAATTATGGTAATATGCCGGACAGGGCCCAAAAAGAGGTCACCGCACAATTATGGCAATATGCCGGACGGGGCCCAAAAAGAGGTCACCGCACAATTATGGCTATATGCCGAACGGGGCCCAAAAAGAGGTCACCGCACAATTATGGCTATATGCCAGACGGGGCCCAAAAAGAGGTCACCGCACAGTTATGGCAATATGTCGAACGGGGCCCAAAAAGAGGTCGCCGCACAATTATGGCAATACATCCGGACGGGGCCCAAAAAGAGGTCGCCGCACGATTATGGCGAAAAGGCCGAGCGGAACCTAAAAAGGGCCACTGCGCAACTTCGGCAAAGAGCAAGTCATCGTGGAACACAGGTAATACAACACAAAAGAAAAGAAACATTTGATATTTATGCAAAAGGGGAGGCAAAATAGCATACGATTCATACAATTCATAAGTTGTTACATTCATCCGAATCATTGTAATTATTCACAAAACCTAATCTAACGACCACAAGGATTTTGAAAGCTTCACATAACGTCCGGAATGACTTAAGTCCGTAGTCAAAATGGAGACACCCAGACATTATAAACGAACAAACTTTCCTAAAGAGCAGAGGCATTCTCTTCGGAGGCCGGAGCATCAACGGAGGGCCCCTCGGTCACAGGTTCAGACAGAGCAGGGTCAGGGAACAGATCCATTATTTCCGGAAGAGGATTATTATAGGCATCGCTTACCTTCCGGACATAGGGTTACTCCGCAACAAATAATCCGTCATACAAAGGTGCGAACTTGGCGTCGGCCTCTAGGTCAAGATCATCCACCTCGGCCAAAATCTTAGCCAAGTCCTCCGGCTTGCGAGCCAACGACACACCCTCTAAAAACCCGGATTGGGAGGACAAACTAAAGGGAGCGGCCAAATGTTGTTTATACTCATGGCTGTTCAAGAGCCGGTGGACCATCTCTGAAAGAAACTCTTTAACCAGTTTGAACCGCTCCATTTCCGTGTGACCCAGCTTGATGGCTAGGTTTGTCCTTTCCTGATGAAGATCGGAGTTCTCCCTCTCCTCCGCACCGAGTTTATCCTTGATCCCATTTAGCTCAGCCTCTAAGGCTTTGACCCTCTCAGCGGAAACCCTTCTGCATTCCTCCCTCTCCTTCTCCAGACCCGAGATACGACCCGCTATATCCGACTCTTTAACCATGCAGCTAGCATGCTCATGCCTCAACTTTTTGAGCTCCTCCGCCTCTTGAGCTGCATCCCCGCACTGTTCGTGAGTACGGTACAATTGCTTGTGCTCCCGAAGCAGGGCCTCGAAGCGATGTAGGATGTCAGACTGAGTCGTGGCCCCTCGGCCCAACAACATCCAGGCCCTCTTAGCAGCCTCCACATCACTCAAGCTTTCCAGATAAGAATCCTCTCGGGGAGTAGGTAAGTTCAACATCAAGTCTTTGCAGACCTTCCAATTATCCAAACGAGTATCTTTCCTGACCGACCACTCCGAAACATACAATGCTTCCGGATCATCATCCACGGTGACCTTAACCTTGCCACGACCGAAAGCAGCAACAGAAGAACCTCCTGAAAGAAGGATACAAGATGCACGTATCTGAATGGCTTACCGATGTCAGCAGTTCCCGATGCAGGTTCAGCACCCTCCGGTTCTCTTCCAATTTCGCTCGGGTGTACTGACCGAATGGGGTTTGGGTCAGGAATAGCCTCGGAAGAGTCACGGTCTAGATCCACCACAGGAATATCCTCCGTCGGCCTGCTTCGCTTGGCCGGACGGGTCGCACCACTACTCCCCTCACCACGGTGAACGCGCACTTTCGTCTTGCTAACCCCTACGCCCCTCTGGGCCTTTAGAGCCTCCCGAGAGGCAGCTTGCCTCTGCTTCTTACGCCTGGCCTCCAAAACCCGCTCGTCGGCCCTCTCGACCTTTTTCTCCTCATCCGTCAACACAGGGATATCCGCATTTGACGGAGCGGGGGCAGTCACGTGTAGTTCATGAGACTCACCTTCAAGGTATCTAGCTCCATTTACCATGAAAACACCCTCACGGATCTCGGGTTTGATCAAATACTCGGACATGGCCACAGCTGCGGAGGGAAAGAATGCAAAACAGTTAGAAATAAAACACGAACAAGTACATAAACAAAAAACGAAAGGCCATCAGGCTATACCTTTTCCTTCGGCATCCCTAAGTTCGGCCCAGAAGCCGGTATGCTCCCAATGTGAGGTCAACTCCACGGCATAAAGGAAACCCGGGGGAATTGGAAGGAGATCGATCACATTTGCAGACAACTTCTCGGCATCTGCAACGTTAAACTCCCCTCCCGGGAAGGGATCCGAGATGTCCGAATCATGGTGTCTCCAAGGCATGGCAAACGGAACAGCTCGCCTGTCTATCAGGAAGAAGTTGTGTTTCCAACCTTTCAGCCCGGTCAAAATCTCCCTGTAACAAACTCTCTTCTCTTTGCCGCTCATTTTCTCGAAAGAGAACCAGTAACCTTGTTTCCTCAGCTTATAAAAGACCCGGAACAAAGAAGTGGTGGGAGTGATGTCCAAGCTTCGGCTATATACCTCAAAAAGGGTCACACGGTGCAGACCCAACGGAACCAACTGAGAAATATGTACCTTGTAGTATTTGATAACGTCCAGCCAAAAAGTGGAGAAGGGTATGCTAAGACCGCCCTCATAAAAATACTCCAGATATAAACCAATAGAGTCATCCGGTAACTCATCCATCGTCATGTTCGGTGGAAGTAGTCTCGGATGCAGATCCTCGGGAATACCACACTGCACTGTCACCATATACACCGCTCCTTCGTCCATCCGAGAGGTATATTTTTTAATATCAAACTTGGGTAGAAGTCCCCCAACCTCCTGGATATCCTCTTCATGAATCGACATAGGCGAGACCGACATGACTTAACCGAAGGATAACGAGATATGGCCGAACGGCAAAGAAATTAACAATACAAATGGTTCGGAATGCGCCTTCTAAAGTCGGACAGCAATGCAAAAGTCGTTCGGATCAACTAGAAATACTCGCTATGAAAAATGCTTCAGAAATCTTGTCAGAGAGCAGAAAGTTACAGTGGTAAAAATGATAGAAATGACGCTATTTATAGGCAAGAAGAGAGAACACGAAACGACGTGTCGTGTCAGCTGATGACACGGCACCTCCTTATCCATACGATACACACATACACACGTGTCCGAATCTTAGAACCACAGTAAAAATGGCGGCTACCCTTTAAAAAGAAATAATAATGATTTTTGGCGGTTTGTACATCAAGCACGCTCATCGGATCCAAACGGCCTAGACCCCTCGGAATTGCTAAAACGGGACTTCAAAATCTTCAAAGTATCACAATATCGGTGAAACCGATACTATGATACTGGGGGGGACATGTTGGCGTATGTGTCCGAACGGCCATATGGTCCGGCCGTCCGGACGACATGGAGCCGTCCGGATAAGGACCGGAAGGAACCTAGTTCATCCGGCCAATGCAGCTATAAGCAGTAGAACAAGTGGCATCACCTTTTGGACAGATGGCGACAACATACACCACCGCCGCCATCCCAGGATTTTGGGGATTATGTCTGCGACATGTTCCCAAAAAATCCGGCACCGCCATTTCAGGTACCAAGGCTGGGTAGTATAAATACCCAGCTCATTTACTACTCTCAACTAATTTTTCATTCATTGTTACTCTCAATTACTGTTGAAAGCCCTTCGGATTATCCAATACTTATTTTCACGCCGGAGCTCGGTCCTGGGATAACACCCGGGGCGAGCCTAACGGGTGCTTTTATGTGCAGTTAGCCGAAGGACCCTTAGGAGCCGAAAGGATTGACACACTAGTCTTTCGGAAGAACCTTCATCAAGTTCGACCGAAAGACCTCATTTGTTGTCTGAAGTGTTTACAGAAAATTACTTCAACAGGTATCATGACTAATAGTAACAAGTAAATTTAAACAAAACATGCACATATCTAACGGAAAGGCATTAAGTAGTGTCAATGATACACACATTAAATATTATTAAAATTTTACGATATACACAATAAAAATTATTAAAAGTTCATATGTAAAATAGAAGAAAAATTGATACACAAAAAAGTATAATGGTTAATTGGTTACATTTAAAAATAATTACTATATATATACTATAGCGCATTAGTCGTTTTGGTCTTCGGCAATAAAATATTCGTTAAACAATAAAAAAAGAATGAGACGTACACTTTAAAAACAAAACCACATGGGCCAAAGACGTATACTTCTATGAATACCAAATATCATACAAGTATCTACCCATTTTTTTAATAAAAAGTATATCGCCGACAAGGCCTCTGGATTACAAATAAAACGAACCCAATATTGATATAATTTTGACATACATACGATTTTATAAAAATCTTGAAGTTTAGTATATATATTTTGGGAATATATTTGCTACAATTTTGTGTAGTCAACTCCTTATAATTTTGTGCTACAATTTGTGGGTACCTGAGTCGTTTTTTTGGGTCCCTGAATTCTTTCTTGTGTAATTTTGGTGAAGGATTGTAACCAATTAACTATTTTAATTGTAGCCATAACGAGTCCAATTTTGATATACTTTTAACATAGGTACGTTTTTCTAAAAACTATTGAAGCTTAATAATCTATATTTTTTTTAGTATAAATAAACTTTTAAAATGAACCCTTAACATATCAAATAACTTTTAAAACTATCCTAATTTTTTTATATATAATCTACTCAACAAATAGTGCGACAACAAACTGATCTAATAATAGGTTAAATTTTACTATAATATTAGCAAACTCTTATTAAAGTTACACGTGCAACAAAAAAACTTTGACGCGCCATGCAAAAACAATCTACCAAAAAGCTATACATAAGTCATACGCAAATAAAATTTTGTCAAAAAAAAAGGATATATCATAATTAAGGGTGCTATTTTTCTCGTTATCTCTAATTTTTAAAAGATTATTGCTTTAGAAATAAGGTTAAGAAAAAGATATAAACACTAGACGCAAGTGGCAAGCGAAATTGTCTTGGTTTAACAAGACTGTTAGGGCAAGTGTATAGTGGCACAATTATTCATGTTTAGCAAGTGGTTAAAAAATAGATTATTAAATTAGTGATAAGATGGTTGATATTGTAAGACTAAACGTCAATAGCGTATATAGCAGCACCCCTCCTCAAGGTGTTAAAACTGATTGGATAATGTAAGAATTTAGGCTTTCTGATAGGAGTAGTTCATCTAGCAGTAGCGGTTACCGTTCAAAAAAAAATCTAGCAGTAGCGGTAGATCCAAAAGAAAAGGCTACTCTAAAACTGTAAGTCATAGCATTAGTTTTTTAACTAGTTAATTATTATCGTCACATTTTGAACGGTTGTGGCCTTTTGAAATTGATGTAAGAAAATTACTCCCAACATATACCTAATACGTACATATATCTTCTATTTTACTTACCTTGGAGCATTTGGTTTTCAATATTGTCCACAAGCTCAGAAGCTTCTTTCCATTCAGGAAATCTATTTTACTTACGGGGGTAGATTTTACAAAGAGTATATAGGGGAATAATAGTAAAAACACCATATTATCTTAAATCAAACCTCCATGTGTGAAACAATTCATTCAGTGTAAATATCAACCCCTTCGTAAAAACAGTAAAAACACCATATTATCTTAAATAAATTTGAAAGTACTTATTTTGTTAAATAAAATTTTAAAATACTATGGAAAGCCAAATTATGGAAATCGCTCAAATCTATTTCATTCGTTGTGTTGTACATTCAACTTTATGATAAGAGTGTTTTGGAACAAATCATTATTGTTATTGTTGTTGTGGTATCATTATTTTTATCAAGTGATGTAATTATATATATTGCATATATTCTAATAAAAACTATTCCTCGGTCCATAATAAAAGGAAAAACACACCAATAACAACCAAATTACCATTTCTGGACAACTTAAAGGCAAAAGTTTAATATATATCTTATATTTGTCATAAATCAAATAAACCAATCTTAACCATTCATTTTTTTATCAAAACAAAAAAAATAAATTTTCATCATTTTTTTAAAAATTAAATATCTCGCAAATCGTTAATCGTTACGCGAAAAAAATCATAATATCGCGACAAGAATTAAATTATCTTTCTATAAATATGCACTTCTATATACTTTCGACGAACTTTTTTTTTTTTCAAAATTTTCGCCTAAAAAAATACACGTGATTTCTGAAAATCACATGTGATTTGATTTTTAAAAATCACATGTGATTTTTCTCGGCGGAAATTAAAAAAAAATGGTCGAAATTATAGAGAATTGCATATCTATAGATAGATAATTTAATTCTCGTCGCGATGCTGTATTTTTTGTAGCTTGAAGATTTACCGTTTGCAAGATATATTGTTTAAAAAAAAATGTGAAAATGGTTTTTAATTAATTTAAATGAAAAATTGATAGCTAAATTGATTCTTTGGATCTATATTGATCTCAACTCTAGGATTTAAGAGATCAATATAGATCTCATATTTGTCATATACTCCCTCCGTACCAATTTTATTGTCCCTTTTTCCTTTTTCGGACGTCCCAAAATTATTGTCCCATACCAAAAATAGAAAGTGAATAGGTAGTGGAGTTTGGTAAAGTTTACTATATTACCCTTGGTTGAAATTAATATTGGAAACTTTAAAGAAGTGTTAATTAATTGGTTAAGGGTAAACTTGTCATTTGGCAAAAAAGTAAGAGAGAGAAAGTAGTGATAGTGACATTTTTTTAAAAGAATGTGTTTTTTGTCGAGGGACAATAATTTTGGGACGGAGGGAGTATATAATTAACCAATCTTAGTCATTCATTTTTAATCAAAATTAATAAAAAAAACTATTTTCCACTTTTTTTTTTTAAAACGAACAAATCTTGCAAACGATAAATCTTGAAGTTACAAAAAATACACTATCGCGACGAGAATTAAATTATCTTTCTATAAATATGCACTTCTATATACTTTCGAGAAACTTTTTTTTTTTCAAAATTTCCGACGAGAAAAATCACATGTGATTTTTTTAGGCGGAAATTTTGAAAAAAAAATTATTCGAAAGTATATAAAAGTGTATATCTATAGAAAGATAATTTCTTCTTCAACTATGTCGGAACCTTCTGTTGAAACTTCAAGATAGGCTTCACAATATAAATTGAAGAGTCCTTCAGCCCTATCTTGCATCTGAATGTAATCGTGCAACGCACAACACAGATGGGTAGTTGAGTCTCAATGTATAGTTTGGTATATCTTTCAAAATGTGAAATCTTGATTGAAGTACACCAAAAGCCCATTTAATGACGTTCTTAACAGATGAGAGCATAAAGTTAAACAACTCACATTTTCCTCTAACTCCTCCAAGACGCTGCCAATCATAGCGATGATATTGTTCACCCCAATATGGAGCTAAGAGCCCCTTCAGATTTGGGTACCCACTATCAACAACATAGTAATAATCTGACCAATGCATTGAAGAACAGGAAAAAAAGTTGGTAAACACAATACAAATTTAAAAAGTAACAAGTTAAAGTAAAACAAACTGTACTAACTCTCGGCATTGGAAACTTGTTTTCGGCTCTATGTGTAGCATCATAAAATCCCAACCTGTATAAACAATAGTGAACATCATTTCATGAGAGCAAATAGCCATCACGTTTTGAGTAATAAGTACCGCTTTTCTACCTCGAAATGTCTTTTGTTTTGATGAAGGCATTCATGCTGCTACAACATTCCATCAATAGCGCAAATACAATTCTGCATAAAAAAAATAATTGCTAACTAATTGAAAATTGTGAATTTGTCAAGTATGAAATAGTATCGAGTTTACCTTAAATAACGAATACCATATAGAATTTGTTTGAATTTTTCAGGTTGAACTGCACCCCTCTTAATTGGCTTAATAATTCTAAGTTCAAAAGCCTTTAATGCTCGCAACACAATTATAAACCAATAATGAACTATTCCAGTAGAATGTTAAAATCGATCAGACACCATTCTTTGTCTTGTCCCATGACATAAAATACGCAAACTCGTCGCCGAACCTTCCTCTACACTAACAATCCTAAGATCTTTCAATAAAACTAATTGATTCATTTATCACACAAGCTCAATAATACACGAGGCTTCTTCCTAAAGGACTCATAACATATGATAGGATTCCCACAACTTCTCGAGTATATTCTTTTTAGTTAAGCATTGATGTTCTACACGGGAATCTATCAACAAAAACATTTGTTTGATCTTTTAAGAACATCAACATCATCATATCATTGTCATCATCTTCATCGGAGTTTGAGCTACTTCTTGAAATTGACATTTTTTATCCTGCAGAATTAATCTTGTATGTCAATAAAATGTAAAATAGAAACAACAACCAAACACACCCATTTGAGAACTCAAACACACCCATTTTAGCACTCAAACACATCCGATTCATTACTCAAATCAGCACCTAAACACACCGATTGAAATACTCAATTCAGCACTCAAACACACCATCTTGAGTATAGGTTTGCTATTAAGCGTCAACACTAGGAAGAGTATATTGCTAATGTCATTTGATCTTGGGTTATGCCTGGTGGTAGTTCGCAGCTTGTGAGAGAGGCTTTAACTGAGCCCTCCCTTTCATGGTCAAATATTGATGAGGAAAACTTGGACTTGGGTGAGCGTAATGTCAAGCAGTGTAAGAGGAAGATTTGTGATGGCCATTATATTTTCGGCATTCAGAGTTCCTTCTTCTTCTGGTGTTGCTCCTTATATTGATGCTACTCTAGAGGACTTGAAGGCTAAACACCCTTTCAAACTTGCTCCCCCGTTGCTGCATATACCTATTGATCATCATCACCTCATTGTATCTCCTACTGTAGTTCTAGATATGATTAAGAGTTTTCCTCGCGGTACGTCTTGTGGACAGGCCGGTTTGTGTGCTCAGCACCTTTTGGATTGTTTAAGTGGCGCTTCTTTGTCTATCTTCGATGAGTTAGTCATTTCTATCACCAAGTGGTGAATATCTTTCTTGATGGTAAATGCCCCAGGATGTTTGGTGAGTATATTGCTAGTGGACCTCTCACACCGTTGGTCAAACTGGAAGGTGGTACCCGTCCTATTGTTGTGGGTACTGTTTAGAGGTGTTTGGTTTCCAAGGTTAGTATTGCTATGAATAGCCATTCTTTGGATGGTTTTTTAAATGACCTATAGTTCAGTGTTTGGGTATCTAGAGAAGGGGAGGCTATTCTTCATACCGTGAATTGGTTGATTGAAGACCGTGGAGATGATGTGGGTCTTTCAATGTTGTTGGTGGATTTCAAAAATGCCTTAAATTTGGTGGATCGTGAAGTTATACTACAGGAGTTTCACCTTCGTTGTCCTGCTATTTCACGTTGGGTAGAATTTTGTTACTCCAGCCAGCTAGATTATATTATAGGGAACACACCTTATGGTCTGAACAAGGTGTGCAACAAGGTAATCCACTTGGATCTCTGCTTTTTGCCTTAGTGTGACATCCCTTGGTATGCAAGGTTAGAGACTCATTTAGCCTTTCCCTTCAAGCGTGGTATTTGGATGATGGCACTGTTATTGGAGATACTTTGGTTGTAGGGAAGGTTTTAGAGCTTATTATGGCGCATGGACCTTGTTGCGGTTACACCTCAACGTTGATAAAACTGAGAGTTTTTTTATCAAAGGAAGACTCAGAAGAAAGTTTGTGGGTATTTTCCTGCCTAATATTCCCCGACCTTTACATGGTGTTAAATTATTAGGTGGGCCTGCTAGTGTGGACTTTGATTTTAGCAGTGAGCTTGTTATGAAAAGGGTTGCCAAAACCATTGAGCTTATGGGCGTTGTTGCTAAGATTAATGACCCTAAGTGTGAATTTTTGGATTAAAAACCATAACCGAAAACCAAACCCGAATTACATAATTTTAATTATATATGTATTTAAATATATAGATTTTTTGCACCAAAAAAATTCAAGCTTAAAAAATGCTATATTTATACTACGAAAGGGTTTTTTTTTTTTTTTTTTTTTTTTTTTTTTTTTTTTTTTTTTTTTTTTTTTTAATATAAATAGATAAAAGAATTTATATATTTATGTGAATTCGGTTTGGTTTTCACTTTGCCAAAACCACAATCAAACCGAAAACCGAATATTTAATTCGGTTCGATTTTAGCAAATTTGGTTCTGTTACAAATTCGGTTCTGTTTTTCTGTTCGGTTAGGTTTTGGTTTTCAGTTTTTGTGGTCAAACCCGAATCCTGCACACCCATAACTACTCATATCTTTAGTAGGATTAACTTTGCTATAGTTAGATGAGTGGGGGCCCATATAGTATCTCGGCTTCCGACTAATCTTTTATAAATTTTGTAAATTTCTAATAAAGTGATGTTATAATAATAATAATAATAATAATAATAATAATAATAATAATAATAATAAAATAATAATAATAATAATAATGTTGCAATAATAATAATAATAATAATAATAATAATAATAATAATAATAATAATAATAATAATAATAATAATAATAATAAAAATAATAATAATAGTTGGGTTTTCTCTCCAACTGTGGGCGATTTGGATTTCGAAGGAGGAGATCGGTTTGATCTTCTTTCTTCTTCCCCCCCCCACCTCTTCAACTTTCTCAGTTGATCCTTGGTGCCTCCTATCTGTATATATATCTCCTAACTCAGCGGATTTTCGAAGGGTCGTGTTTCGTCTATTATCGAAGGCCACTCTGCGGATTTTACAAAACACAACCCAAAATTGTCGAAGGTAGGGGGTCCTCATGGCTGTGGTAACACCTTTATGAGGTTACCTTCTTCTTCACAGTTGGTGTCTGCGTTTTGTTCTCTGTGTAAAGGTTAAAAAAAAAAAAAAAAAAAAAAAAAAAAAGGTTGCTGTGATTCGTCCAACTGTTCAGATTGTGTTTTTGGATTTTAGCTTAATATGGTTTGTGATATGGGGTTGCGATTTGGGTTTTGACTTATAAAAAGGTTTCGTTTTCTTGATTGCGTGCTTCAGGAAGAAAGATATCACTGGTTTGCGTGTTGCAGTTGGTGTGATCAGTATGCCCCACTTCTGTTTGGGGTTTGCGATTTGCTAAACTAATATTCAATTATAATCGTTTAAAAGTTGGGGGGTTTTGGTCTGTGACTTGTTCGGTGGGCCCTACCCTTGCGATTTGCCTTTAGTTGGCTGGCTTTTGTTTATTGCATTTTCGATAAAAGGCTGGAGGTTTAAAAAAAATAATAATAATAAATAAATAAATAAATAAAATAAAATTATTCTTATTATTTCTAAAACATATAAATCGCACCCCTTTTCATGGCTACCCATGTTGCATCTCGGATTTCTTGTCCTCTACAAGGTTTTGAAGGGTGTAAAAGTGGTAATGGTAAAGGGTTTACTAAAAAATATTTTATTGATCACTTGGGCACTCGACATTTTAAAACTGACGTTTTGAAGGCTTCACATAAAGCACGCGTGATGAGCGATTTTTTCTTATTTTCAGCATTTGACCAGGCACTTCATCAGGCGGGCATATGGCTTTGTGGTGAGTGTTTTTGCACCCACACTTTTAGTAAGAATTGTAAACATGCCGGTGGTGATGTGGTTCTTGCACCTAGTTTTGATGAAGTTGCGATCTATGGTATCCCTGTACCTCTTAGACCGGTTTTGAATGTGGTCGATGGTGTCGTTGTTGAGTCGGCTTGTTCGCTGGCTTCTGATGAGGTGGGTGTCGAAGGGGCTGCTTCTGTGCTGCCCTCACCCGGGTTGAGCCCACTCGTTTTGACATTGACCTTCTTAGTCGTGTTTTCTCAAAGAAGTTGCGTACGGTTAAATGTATTCCTCCTAGGTTGCGGCTCGGGTTTGCTAAAATTTTTCGTAGTGCACTAGACAAGGTCCTTGCTTGTCCGGGGGATTTATCGGTATGGGTGCAACTCCTTATCCTTCCATGTTGTGTTCTGACTACGTTCGTACCAACTAACAGAGCTCAGCGATGATCTCGTGAGAGAGACCGGTGTCAGGTTGAATGCATTTCTCGGGCTATTCTTAGATGGAGGGATCCCACAGATAGGTTTGCTTTGGTGATGGATCGTTTGGCTGGAGTAACTCCATCTTTCAGTGGGGTGAAGAAAACCAAAGACCATGATGGAGCTAACCTCGCTTAATGTAAACGTAAACTGGGAGATGGACACTTCACTACAGCTATTAAAGTTCTCACGTCTTCTGGTGTCGCCCCATCTACTCCTGACACCCTGCTTGAGTTAGAGGCCAAACACCCGTTTGCCCCACCTCCGACTTTATCTTCTTCCCTACTTGGTGGGGATGCCCTTTTTGTCCATAAAGACTTGGTGTTAAACAGGATCCGCAGTTTTCCCAAGGGGACATCGTGTGGTCGCGATGGGCTTAGAGCACAACATTTAATGGATATTTTGGGAGGGGCTGCTTCCGCTATTGCTGATGATTTGCTAGGTTCTATTACTGGGGTGGTCAATTTGTTTCTTAGTGGAAAGTGCCCTATTCTATTGCGAGAATATATTGCTAGTGCCCCCTTGACTCCCTTAGTCAAGCCTGGTGGTGGTATACGCCCTATTGCTGTTGGTACGGTATGGAGAAGGCTTGTTTCCAAGGTGGCTTTTTCTTCTATTGGCAACTCTTTGAATACTTATTTACAGGACTTTCAATTTGGTGTTGGTGTTTGTTGGTCCCTTTACATGCTTAGAGTTAACTAGAAAGTTAATCTATTTGTGTTTATGACTAATACAATGTTTTGATTAATTCTAACAGTTATAAAACGTGAATATAGAAAACTCAATATAATTTTCAACGTTTAAATTCTTATTAGAAATGAATCAAAGAATCTACACCCAAGTGTTTTGCGGAACAAACACTTGGGATTGAATAGACAAGGTATGGTGGTGTCTCCTATCTAAACTCAAGTTTTTGCTTGAGTGGTAACAATGCGACCTCATTGAGCTATCTCAGGGATGCGTTACTCTTTGTAGAAGAGAAGTTGTTTTGCAAAAGTCTAAGCTTTAATTGTACAAAACACTCTCAACTTCTCTCCTCCTCAATCTATTTATACACAATTATACTGAGTAAAAGTAATTAAAATATTACAAGTTGTTGAGCAAGCGTGTCTGACAATTACAACAGTAATTGTCATTTCCAAGAACCAATAGAAATGGCCTATTAAGTCTTTAGGAGTGGTTGGTCTGACACTCCAAGACTTTAAGCCGTCTTAGGAAGGATTTCTTCCTGACAAGATAAGATTTGATCTTATCTTAAATCCTTCCTAGATATTTCTGCCTATCTTCACAGGAACTTGGTTCTTCAGGACACGCTTCTCAGTCATCACTCTTAATTACTTCATTGTTGTTGAGGAGACTGGGGTTCAGTGAGTTCTTGTCAAATACTCACTGAACCATCATCTTCTTCTTTGGCTTAAGTGCTACATCAGGGAGTACCGCCTTCCTGAGTAGTGAATCCTTCTACTTGAATTCGCCTTAAGCATCCTGAAGATGACTCACTGAGAGGCTGTTCTCTCAGTGACTTGAATTGTTCTCGGTTTAAGTTAACACTTAGTTAATTTGTGTCCAAATCATGTTTTAAGTATTCTTGGGTTTTTCCTGACCCAACAATCTCCCCCTATTTGGATATAAATTATTCCTAAGTGTTTTGATCAGTTATGAGTGAGCTAATGACTTCTACTCATACTGAATGTACTAGAATGTAAATAAGGACACTGAAATAATAAAAACATCATCTTATTGATATCATTACAAGTCCTATCAAAACTAAGTACAAAAAGGTGGTGGTGGTGGTAGTCAGGCAGATTCATCAGTTCAACTTAATACCAAGGGCTTCAAGCTTGGGCTTCTTTGACTGCAGCTCTTGTTGGTCAGGGTGCTCATGGATTTTCTTTTTCAGATCTTGACAAAACTTCACATTTTCAGGACTCTTGAGTGGAGAGGCCATCATTAGAAAACCAAGCATAGCTTTGATCCCTGACAAATCGATATCGCTCCACCTCTGGAAGGCTTGGTCTCCGAACTCATCAATGAAGAACAAACCTCTTTCAGGTTGTTCAATGACCACATTGTTCCTGAAAGGAACACCTTCAGGGAGAGCCCTATTGTAGTCAAGACCAGGAACCTTGATCTCAGGCTCAGCTTCAATCTTCTTTCTTTTTCTTGAAGAAGACTGAGAGGGAGCTGGTTGTGCTGAATCAGGAAGAAGAGATGGAGTGCCAAGTTCCTGAGGTGCAGCTGCCAATCTTTCGTACCTCAGACTTAAGGACTTCATCAGACTAGGGACCACAACATTTGATTTCTTTGCTATTAATGGACCCAACTCATCCAATTCTGTGATCCCAAAGTCAGCGAATCTGAAGGGGGTATGAACATTAAAGTTTCTCATGTCAGCACCTCTGTAGACAGTTACAGTGGCAGGATTGGTGTTTCGATGAATATGAACATCAGTGATTGGTTCTGGCTTCAACCTGTTAGTCATATACCACTGATATTTCTTAATCCTGTTCTGCCTGATCTCTTCAGCCCTTTTATTCCTTTCCTCCCTTTTCTTCCTGAGAGTGATCATCTCCTCAGTCTGAGCTTTTACAAAGGTCATACCACCCTCTCTTCCTGAAAGATCCTTAGCTTCAAGACCAATCTTCTCAGCCTCTTCATGAACAACCTTAATAATAGCAGGCTTGCTCACCTTTTCTTCCTCCTTTAACTTCTTCTTTGCTTCCTCTTCCTCTAGGTAAGCACTGAGTTCATTAGCTGAGAAGTGGTGAAGAACTCCATTAATGTCATACGGGATCCTGGGTGGTGATTCAGGATCCTTTGCTACCAAGATTGGTGCTGGTTGAGGCTCAGGATCAGTGAGTATGTCTTTGCCTTTATCTTGATGGGTGGAAGAAGCTTCAGGAATCTCCCCTTCAGTGTGAGAAGGAGGAGAAGGAGGTTGCTGGCTTGTGGAAACTTCAGGGACTCCAGTGTCTTTCTCCCCCTCAACTGTTGCTTGAGCCATGGTGATAGCAAGAGTTGGAGCCACTGGAGCAGCAGGACCCTTGAAAGCCTGATAGATCTCAGTCATCATTGATTTGATGTCCGAGGTGTCTTTCTGAAGAGTTGAGATCTGATCCGCCAGAGATGCCTGAGAAGCTTCGATGCCTGACATCCTTGACCCAAGAGACCATGCCAATGATGTTGAAGATTGTGCCCAAGTACCCAAATGTTTTTCCTGAAGACCCAAGGAAGTCCTGATTGAGTCCAATGAAGAGCTAAGACCCTGAATATTAGAATCCTTCAGTAAGCTGAGAAGATCACTGAATTCAGCTGATTGCTTCTGGTAAGTCTCAGCAGCCTGAAGGACCTTCTTGTTGAGTTCCGGGTCATCCTTGACAGCTGTTTGAATAATTCCAAGGCTTTTGGTGATGCCTTCAAGAGTAAGATTGAACTTCCTGAAATGAAGATCCATAGCTGTCAGGGAGTTATTGGTGTCAGAATGTATTTCGATCACATCATCATGATAACTTTCAACATCTGCCTTCAGGTTGGCATAGTGAACAGCAGCTTCAGTGTGATGATCGAACATCTCTTCAGTGAGACCAGTGTAAAGAGCTCTATTGGTCTTGAGTAGGAACTTGACCAATTTTATTTCAGTGAGGGGAAGAGAGTCATCATACTTTTTGAGGATGTCCCCAGTATCAGAAGAATCAGAAGATTGAGAACCTGACTCTTCACTTTGGCGTGGAGATGACTGATGTGATTGTTCAGGTTGTTCAGATTGTACATCAGTTTCCATATCCTCACCTGCCTCAAAAATTTCCTCTTCACTCTCTTCCTTGAGCTCTTCATCAGACTCAATAAGAGCCTGAAAGTCCCCTATGGAATCAATACCCAAAAATTCAACCGGCTCCTCTTTATAAAAAGACTCTCCTTTGGTTTGGCCAGGTCCTGACCCTGTTGTCATAATAACTGAGTGGGTTTACTCAGTCTGACTAGCCATAATAACTGGGGTAATACCAGCCTGGCTTTTGGGGGCAGTTCCTGAGAGAATCGGACCGCCTGAGGGGTTTATGGGTTCCATATCAGCGGGTTGTTTCTTTCCCTCTGAGTCTTTGTCCCCCTTAGCACCTTCAACCACTGATGGGTGTTTTTTCCAGTGGTATCACTAGGTACTGATTGTGAAAGTTGGTGGACCCCCTTCCCATCAGGATTATGCTGTCCTTTTGGGGATTTAGGGTCCTTTTCTCCCTGAGATCCTGAGGGTGATTGCTCAGGAACGTTAACGGGATGTGAATGTTTGTGGGTCCCCTTCTCAGTAAGGTAGTGCTGCCTTACCGAGGATTTAGAACCCTTTCCTCCCTTGGGAACTGATTGTTTTTTGACAGTTCCTTTATCGGGATGTGAGGGGGGAATGCTTCCTGATCCCTCTGACTTGTTTATGTCAGTTGAACCATGTGGAAAGGGTGTGCCCGAGATCACTGAGGATGATTGCTCAGTGACCTCCGTTGGCCTTTGTTTTATGGTTAAGAGGGTCTCAGAAATGGGTGTCTTAGAGGTCTCGGCCTTTTTCAACCTCTTTTTAAGGTTGAGTTGGTTTTGAGGATCAGTCTCAGTGTCGAGTGGCTTGGGTCTAACCACCTGGCTGGACTGACCCTTCTTTGTCTTCTTCACCCTTTTGGTCGGTGAAGGAACTGGTGAGACAGCGTCTTTACCCTGAATGACTGATTGCATGTATTCAGTCAGGGCAATATTTGTAACCTCACTGATGCCACTAGTGAAGTTTGACTTGTGCAGGACGTCAGGCTTCGTACCTTCTGCATCAGGCCTCACGTAGTCAGAACCAAGTAGGTCCTGAAGCACACAGGAAACAAATCTAGGGTAGGACATATGCCTTTGCCTATGTTTTCCTGAGAGCTTGGCAACAAGGTCTCGGAAGATTATTCCTCCGATGTCAATTTTTGTACCCTCAAGGAGACTGAACATCATCAATTGTTGTGATGAGTTCAATTTTTCCGTAGAGGATTTATTTCCACCCAGGACCTGAATGACAAATGTCATCAGTATCCTCCAGATAGGATTGAACCATGTTTTGACTACTGGAGCTTTCTCCAATAAGCCTCCAGCAGACGTTGTAGGACGTCTGGGGTCATGGGGTGCTAAAAAGATCAATTCATTCTTTATGTCCTGATCAGTAGGGTTTGGTGCAAACGCTTCAGCAAAGTCAAGGCCTGTGGCTTTGATGAAGGTTGAGTAGTCAAAGGAGAGGGTTATGCTCCCATTCATCACCGTGAAGGTGACGATTGACTCTTTGGTGTCTTTGGGGCTTGTAGCCACAGCCGTACACCAGAATTCCCTCAAATAGTCATGGTAGATGACTGAGGGGGTGTGGGTGAAAGCCTTTGCAAGAAAACAATTACGAAGAAATTTCATAACGTTCTTGTAGGCTGGGTAGTTTTGTGGATAAGAGAAATTTCCAACCACATTGTTCTTTGTTAGGTCAACCTCCCCAGTGAGGAATTCCACATTGGGGGCGTATGCGATAGCTTTAGAAGAAGCCATTTGTGCGTAAGTCTGGGTTTGACTATGGTTTCTGGGTTTCTAAAGCTTAAGAATGCACACACAATTTGTTTTTGAGAATTAAAAATGGTAGAGTTTTGCTTAAGATTCTATAAAAACGTGTGTGTGTTTTCTTTTGGTTGGGTTATTTATAGGGAAGTGGAGATGGGGGTGTTTTAGGCATTTGAGCGGTGTTAATTTATTCAAAAAGAATTATTGGAAACTGTTTTGAATAATATGTTTTGGGATCCGCATTTAATGCCAACACTCCACTTTCCTGGTTTGGCGCAACAGTCAAGGTGAACAGTTGAGCAGTTCTGCAAAAGTGTAATTTGCAGAGATGAGTCATCACATATCTGTAATGTGATTGGAGAGGCATTTAATGCCAAGTGTGAATGTGGTGGCCTAGAGGTGGAAGCCAGAAAGGCCAAAAGAACAAATATTCTTAAATTAAATATGAGTTCAGTTACCAACCTCGGGCATTTACTAACTAGATACTTAGAGCATTTAAGTCAGTATTTAATGTCCTTTTCAGGGCCCTGAATGACATTTCATTCAGTGATGGTTTTTTAGGGACTTTGGATTAGTCACTCATGATTCAGGAATATTGAATGATTCCTGAGCTACAAGGATTCAGGAACTTGGGTTTAGTTCCTGAACCCTAATGATTTCAGGAACTTGGGTTTAGTTCCTGATGTTAAGGATTCAGTGGTTTGTTTTCACTGATGTACACATTGAGTCAGGGACCCGAAGTTTTAAGAATTTACACTTCAGTTGGAAGGATTCAATCAGTGGACTGATTCTCTATATCCAACATTCCTAATTTAGCTTTCAGTCTTGTGAAAGTTGGTTCATCCAAAGGTTTGGTGAAGATATCAGCTAACTGATATTCAGTAGGGATGAAGTGTAATTCAATGTCACCATTCATGACATGGTCCCTGATGAAATGATATCTGATATCAATGTGTTTTGTTCTCTGATGAAGAACAGGGTTGTTTGAGATTGCAATTGCACTTGTGTTATCACAAAAGATGGGTACCATCTTATACTGAATTCCATAGTCACTGAGTTGACTTTTCATCCAGAGTACATTTGCACAACAACTAGCTGCTGCAACATATTCAGCCTCAGCTGAGGACAAGGCAACTGATTTTTGCTTCTTAGCACTCCAACAGACTAGTTTCCCACCAAGTATTTGGCAAGAGCCTGAGGTGCTTTTTCTGTCCATGTTGCATCCAGCATAGTCAGAGTCTGAGTATCCTTTAAGATCAAGTCCTGAGCACTTTGGATAGTATAATCCAAGGTTAGGAGTGCCTTTCAGGTACCTGAATATCCTTTTCACAGCAGTGATATGAGATTCTCTTGGGTCAGATTGATATCTGGCACATAGACATACTGAGAATTGGATATCAGGCCTTGATGCAAGTAGATACATCAGTGATCCTATCATTCCTCTAAAGAGAGTTTGATTTACTGGTTTACCAGTGAGATCAGGACCAAGGTTGTTTGGGGGGACCATGGGAGTTTTGACTGAGGCACAGTCACTGAGATCATACTTCTTCAGTAGATTCTTTACATACTTCTCTTGACTGATAGTGGTTCCTCTATCAGTCTGCTTGATCTGTAGACCAAGGAAGTATGTCAGTTCTCCCATCATGCTCATTTCAAACTTCTTTGCCATTAGTTTTTCAAATTGTTTGCAAAGTTTGAAACTTGTTGAGCCAAAGATGATGTCACCAACATACACTTGTATTAGTATGACATCAGTATTTGTCTTATAGATAAACAATGTATTGTCTATCTTGCCTCTGACAAATTTGTTTTGGATTAAGAAGGCTGAGAGAGTCTCATACCATGCCCTGGGAGCTTGCTTCAGTCCATAAAGGGCTTTGTTAAGCTTATAGACATGATCAGGAGACTCATGGCTTTCAAATCCAGGAGGTTGCTGAACATAAACTTCTTCTTTCAGTGAACCATTTGAGAATGCACTTTTAACATCCATTTGGTACACCTTGAAGTTCATGTATGTAGCATAAGCAAGGAAGATCCTGATGGCTTCCATCCTTGCTACTGGTGCAAATGTTTCTTCATAGTCAATGCCTTCTTGTTGATTATAGCCTTTGGCTACAAGTCTGGCTTTGTTTTTAATGACTATGCCATTTTTATCAGTTTTGTTTTTGAATACCCATTTCATGCCAATGACTGAGACATTCTCAGGACATTTGACCAAGGTCATTACCTTGTTTCTGTCAAATTGTTCCAGTTCATCATGCATGGCCTGAACCCAACTTGGATGTGTAAGTGCTTCTTTAACACTTTTGGGTTCAATTGTGGAAATGAAGTCCACAAATAGGCATTCGTTGGCTGAGGCTGCTCTTAGACTAGCAGCCATGCTCCTGGTGAGCATGCCTTCAGTAGGCTCTCCAATAATATTGACAAGTTCAATGTCCTGAGACCTAGTCCAACTTTCCTGAGGTCCTGGATACTGATTTGAACTTGTGGAGGCCTGATTGGGTAGAGGGGTTGGTTCTGGAGTAGACACATGATCATTGATTGGATCTTGAGTGTCTACCAGATCACTGAGATTGTTTGGTTCTTGAGCATTTTGAACAGACTGATTAATTTCATCAGTGTGTGCATGTGCCTCAACAAACTCAGTGATGGTTGGGTTAGGTAGGTTGTGAGGGATTATGTAATAGGAGAGGTTAGCATCATCTTGATACTGAGTAGAAGGATTGTTTTCAGAAAGATATTCATCAGGAGGATATCTTGAAGAATTATCAATTCCTATCTCTTCTACTGAGGCAGTTGAGAACCTGATTGCATCAGTGCTCTCATCAAAGGTAACATGAAATGTTTCCTCAGTCTGCTGTCTCCTTGTGTTGAACACTCTGAAGGCTTTTGAGACAAGTGAGTATCCCAGGAAGTATCCATCATCAGCTTTTGCATCAAATTTCCCTAAGTGATCCTTGTGATTATGAATAAACACAGGACACCCAAAGACATGAAAGTAGCTGATGTCAGGGATTCTTCCTTTGAATAACTCATATGGGGTTTTCCCATGTCTCTTGACAATGATGGATCTGTTTTGTGTATAACAGGCAGTTTTGACTGCATCAGTCCAAAAATGGTTGGAAAGGACTGATCCACATAGCATTGTCCTAGCAGCTTCAATGAGTGTTCTATTTTTCCTTTCAGCAACACCATTTTGTTCAGGTGTGTATGGAGAGGAAAAGTTTTGGGAAATACCTTTCTCATCACAGAAACATTCAAGTTCATAATTTTTGAACTCAGTCCCATTGTCAGTTCTAATCTGTTTGACCTTAATGTCATTTTGATTTTCAATGTTCCTGACAAAGGACATGATTGTTTCAGCTGCCTGACTCTTTTTGATCAGGAAGAATACCCAAGTGTATCTAGAGTATTCATCCACTATGACCAGAGTATACTTCTCATGGTCAGTAGACCTTGGACTGATAGGTCCAAATAGATCCATATGGAGAAGATGTAGGCAGTTCCTGATGGAAAAGTTGGTTTTGGTTTTAAAGGATGCTCTGTGATGTTTACCTTTTTCACAAGCTGAGCATGGTTTATCCTTTGAAAACACAAGTGATGGTAAGCCAAGGACCTTGTTTTGTTTTACAAGATTGTTTATGTTTTTAAAGTTCAGGTGGGTGAGTCTCTTATGCCAAAGCCAGTTGAGTGTATCAGTGGCCTTAGCAAAGAGACAAGTTCCATCCTGAGTTAGACTGGACATGTCTAATACATAAACATCTTGTCTTCTTGGTGCAATGAGGACAATTTCCTTATTTGCATTGAAGATGGTTCCTTGCTTATCATCAAACTGCACTATGTATTTTGCATCACATAGTTGACTGACACTGATCAGATTGTATGTAGGTCACCTTTATCTAAACAACACACACACACGTAAAGACTAATAAGAATGTACAACTACTTATCTAATAAGCTACGAATGATAGAAGATAAGCTATTAAGCAATAAGAGAAGATAATCAGAGAGAATAGAAGGCTTTCATATTCGATAGACTTAGTAACAAGGCTTGCGCAACAATACATGAAAAACCAACCTTTTATAATGAACACACTAGCTCCCTATTTATAGAAACAATCTAGGGCAACATAAGCTAGTGTGTTTGTGATATGTAAATCGTATGGGCTCACGGCCCATGGACCACTAATGGACCGTGGCCTTTGCACATTTATATGATCCTACTTAAGCAACCTATTAGTGAAATGTACAAGACTTGAAATACTTATAAAACATGTTCCTAACAATCTCCCCTAAGTCTTGAACATCTTGGTTGCTTGACGTCATCTTTGCTTCTTAGGCTTTCGACGTCTTTATAATCTTTGTTTCTTTGTTCTTGATTAGAGATGATATGATATTGTCTCGATCTGCCATTCTCCAACGTCTTCTCGTCTTCTCCATCATGCTCATATGTCTTTGACTTGTTTTCTGCAACATGTTCTCACTTTTCAATCTTAAAACTTGAGAAAGGATGAAGTGCTTGAACTTTTGACTTTACTGTATCATATGTTGAACTTTCGATGTTACTGAGTCTTTGAGAGAACATTTCTTCAAGATATGAACATGATGGAGTCTTGATGGTCGAACTCCAGCTCCTCAGCAGCAGCAGCAGCAATAGCAGCATCAGCACGAACCAACCGGTACTTACAGGCTCAGACTTGAGATCGTCAACAGCATAGTGTGAAGACTTTCTCAAATCCTAACCCAGACCGTTCTGAACTGGATTCCCCCGAAAGGGATAACACGGACACACCGAAGTGCACCCACGATTCAGTGAGTCGCTGGAGATCACCCCACGACTGTAGACCGTTTGGAGCAAACACTAAGCGTAACCCACAAGGAGTTACCGAAGTGACCTGTTGTCAGAGTTGTTTGATGTTGCTCTGGCAGGATTTCCATTCAATCATTGATAATCACAATTGTGACTTCTCTCATGAATGTTCTCGGCAGATTGCTAAGATCTGCGAAGGACACTTTCCTAAGTTACAACTGATGCCCATGATGTAGAACACCAGAGTAATTCTAAGTGTACCTAAGAGATCTTTTAATGAATCTCATGGCTCTAGACTCAATTAGTGCACATTTGTTTGGTCGTCGGAGGCGTGGAGCAGATTGCCTCCTTTTCAATATCAACACTCTCGTAATGAGAGGTCGATAGATTATGAAGGGTTCTCCGTGTGAATGAAACAAATGTCTTTTGAGAGACACTTGAGTGGCTTAGAAGGTTTAGTGCAGTGCGTCACTGGGTCTATGACGTCTTTAGTCTTCAATACCGGTGATGCTCATCAACCAGTAGATTATGAATTGAACCCGGTGTCTGCCCTAAGGTTGAACAAATGGAGGGCTATTTCTTTTCACCCTTTTCTTTGCTTTTCTTTTTAATTCTTCAACCCCTTCTTTCTCCTTTCATTCATTTTCTCCTTTTTAATATCATACCTAGGACTTTCTAGTTCTAAACTATTGGTATTGTCCTTGGGTAGATCCCTCCGGTTCTGGCGGATCATAGGACGGTTTTCCCTAACCTTAGTCACCTTATAACTCCATGACTATCCTAATGATACCATAAACCAAACCATTGAAAATCTCTCAAAGTGTCGATAATTGTAAAGACATTTTGTTGACACCTTGAGAGTTTGATGATTTTCAGAAATACTCCCCCTTAACATGTGCGCATAATTTATAAATTTGAAATTTGCACATGCCGGAAAGAGTTGGCACTTTTGAATTGATTGACTTTCAATGAACCTGATCGTTGCGAGACACGCTTACATCACCAGTTAAACTGGCTTGAAATTATTACCCGTCCAGATCAGATTCAAAGATTATCGCTCGAAATCGGTATATTCTACTCAGACACGTCCTTTGCGAGACACGCTTACATCACCAGTTAAACTGGCTTGAAATTATTACCCGTCCGGGACATGTCCTTTCGACTACTGACTTTTCCTATCGTCAATTCGAGGGTCAATTCTGAGTTTGAGCACAAGAGATTCCAGCAAATGAGACATCATATTTTAATAAATGAGACATCATATTTTAATCATCTTTTACTTCTCCCCCTCAAAAATAGCATACTCATGATGTTTTTGGAAAACGTTTATGATTAAAATATGCTGTTTTTGAGTTTTAGGGAAGAATTTCAAGAACATTTATATTTTTCTGAACAAAGATTATATTTTCAAATACTCCCCCTTAACAAGGGAATACTTGTCCTTATGAGCAGAATGTTTGAAAAAACTTTAGAAAACATTCTGGTTTTAATTCTGCTCATAAGTAAGAAGCTTTCGCTCCTTTTTCAGGATTGAGGCACTGAAGCGTACCTCAGGGTCCTTTCTTTGGGGTCCGGGTTGTAAACTGTTATGTGAGAGAAGTTTTTCAATTGCGAGAGCAATTACCATTTGCGAGAGCAACCACCAATTGCGAGAGCAATGGCAAATGCGAGAGCAAATGACAATTGTGAAAGCAATTGCAAATTCGAGAATATCTTATACAAGAAATTCCGAAACCCGTTTGACGACGATTTTTCACCTAGATTTTTCTTCGCATTTCATTTTAACACAAATTAATGATATCACGCTAATTGCAATGGATTCACATAGCTATTTTTCGCATTTTGTCCAAGTTATAACATGTATTAACCACAAAATCTCTTGAATCAACCTGCTTGTGCAACGTGTTCTTCATAAACCCTAAATTTCAATTAACGGCTAATTGATGTTTCTGGGCTTAATCTGAGGCATCCTAAGTTCAATTCATATCATAACAACAACATAACACACTCTAATCACACCAAAACATTCGCATACGATTTTCCCCAAATTATGAACATAAACCCTAAATTCAAGAATAAACATTCATATGGATTTCTGGTACGATTAAGCATGCATATATGTTATACAATCATGTTCTAAGCACAGAAGTACAATCATAATCATACACAACACATAGGATTAAAAATCCCCAAATTCATCGTGAACCCTAAAATTGTGAATAATTATTACACATTAAATCCACCGTTGGATTTCTAATTCCTTGAAAACCGTTTGTTAAAAACACTTAACAATCATAGAAACACTCACGAATTTGCGAAAACTTGAACGGATGAACAGATTCAATGTCAGCCGTTGATTAGGTTGTTGGATGAGAGTAAATGCGAGTGACGTAGTGGCAGTGAAAGTAAATGAATTACGCAGTTGATGTCAGATGGCATTAAACTCTCAAAAAAATTACTTTTAACCTTTTTACACAATTAGTCCCTTAACCTCTTGTGTGTTTACGCAATTAATCCAATCCTAACAAGTTTCAACTTTTAGCACTTATGGTCCTTTAACAATCAAAATCCTAATCTTTTAGCAATTTAACAGGCTCAAGAATCACCATAATAACCCATTTTGAAGCAACAATGTTATAGAAAACATGCAAGTACAAATTTTTTAAAAAAAATTTGTGAAATTTTGTGTCTCCCCCTCAACATTTGTTCAGAAATAAATAAAGACGGTTTAATAAGAACAAAATGTTGAATAAGGGTTTGTACTTGCACACACATTTTATATATATATATATATATATATATATTATATATATATTTACAAAGATGTTTTTGATGTTTGACTTGGTTAATTGTTTTTGAGAAACTTTTCCAAATCATTTGGCGTCAAACATCTCATACCAATCCGGTGTACCAGTTCCACAAATCTTGCATGAGGCAAGGCTTTGGTGAACAGATCTGCCAGCTGGTGTTTAGTTCCCACAAAATACAATTCAACAGTACCCTTTTCCACGTGTTCCTTGATGAAATGGTACCGGAGATCAATATGCTTTGATTTGGAATGCTGCACGGTATTGCATGAAATAGCGATGGCACTCTTGGAATCACAGTACATAGGAATCTTGTTGAATATGTATCCGTAGTCCATCAGTTGTGATCGCATCCAGATGACTTGAGCACAGCAGGCAGACATGGCTACATATTCAGATTCTGTTGACGACAGTGATGTGCAGTCTTGTTTCTTTGATTGCCAAGAGACGAGCTTGTCACCCAAGAATTGAACTCCCCCTGATGTACTTTTGCGTGTGTCTAAGCATCCTGCCTGGTCAGCGTCTGAAAATGCAACAAGTTCAAACCCAGAATCCTTTGGATACCAGATCCCCAAATTAATGGTTCCCTTTATGTATCTAAGGATTCTTTTAACGGCTGACAAATGCCGTTCAGTCGGTCTAGACTGATATCGGGAGCAAAGATATGTGGCAAATACAACATCCGGTCTGCTAGCCGTGAGATACATGATCGAGCCAATCATACTACGATACTTCGTAGGATCAATGGGTGTCCCATGTATGTCAGCATCTAGCTTTGGGGATGAGGAGGACATTGGGGTATTATAGGTGTCACAGCTGGTCATACCATGCTTTTTCAGGATTTCCTGAGCATATTTTGACTGATTTAGAAATATACCACGGGGTGACTGATGAACTTGCAATCCTAGAAAGAATTTAAGTTCACCCATCATAGACATCTCAAAGTTTTGTTTCATCAGTTTAGAAAAAGCGTTTGAATATTTTTTATTGGTTGAACCAAAAATAATATCATCTACGTAAATTTGAACAATGAGAATGTCTTCCCCGTGTGTCATGATGAACTCAAATAAGTACATTTTATTACCATCATTTATCCTATTAATTTGACTTGTTTTATTATATTATGTATGAGGATTGATACTTAATCGTTTACTTTTGTAATTCTCAGGTAAAAACAAGCATTTGGTGAAACTTGGCGATTTTGGACTAATTATGGAGCAAAACAAGCAAGAAGTTAAGAGTCTACCGAAATGTACAAGATCAAGACATTCTGTTCCAGATGCGCCGCATCTTGCTTATTACATACGGCGCATCACTATCAAGATTTCACCAGATACGATCCAAGATACAAGAGGACATGCGCCGCATCTATTTATGGAGTTACGCCGCATCTTTTGGCGGTGTACGAATATTCCTGAATATATTAATCTTGGACCCCACGCGAAGTTAAGTCAATGCGCCGCATCTACTTACTAGATGCGCCGCATCTTACCCTCAGACAGAAACTATAAATACCCCAAAGACCAGACGAATTAAAGAGTTCCCGAGTTCGACAGTTTTAGAAGACCGAAGTACAGAAACCCTAGGACGAATTCAGTCAAGGCAGCAGCACAAGACACACCTTGAACAAAGATACAAGAGCTGTAAGAAGGTCCTGCATGTATTTAATTCATTAAGTAGTTTTGTTTTATTGTGTTAGTAAACTTTAATTCATCAGGATTGGTGGCTTGTGTAATGTGACAACGGAAAGATTGCACTCCCTTAAAACTGCTTTCCCATTAATTAAAGTTTATATGTTGATGTCTTTGGTGACTTTTATTAGTGCATTGATAACCTCTGTGTCTAGCTGAGCGTTGATCGGGTCGCCATGCCTCTGCCCTCGCCTATTTATTAGATCG
Organism: Artemisia tridentata subsp. tridentata; assembly: GCA_021014915.2. NCBI lineage: Eukaryota > Viridiplantae > Streptophyta > Magnoliopsida > Asterales > Asteraceae > Artemisia > Artemisia tridentata. The sequence goes on along the minus strand of CP139503.1, from coordinate 132,291,565 downwards.
CCTATGCATTCTATCGTCTGTAGAAAAGTAGGAAGAAAGATAAATAGGATAGTCATAAGTAATCATTAAGGGTTTACTCGCCGATAAGATTAGAACCAATGAGAAAGGACTTAATCTCGGTGCGTTGCATCGAACTATACACTTCATATAAAACTAGCAATAAAACAAGTGACAAACTACTTATCTATCAGGACAGGTCTTCTTATTGTCTCAAGTATTTATCTGTGTACGTGTGTGCTACTTGCTGATTCGTGCCTATTAGTTTAGTTTATTATTTAATTGCAACCAATCGTGCCAGTCTCTCAGGCTGAACCCCCCCCCCTTGCGTTAGAATAGGTTTTATAGCTAACTTAGAATATTAAAATACTGATTGGAATAACTAGATAATACGTTCCACTCTTAGTGATCGACACTCTACTTACCATTATATTCATACTGACCGGGTACACTGCTCGTTAAGTGTGTGTGTTATTGATAAGTCGGCTAAATATAAATTTAAAACTTGAGTAGGCATTAATACTGCTAAACCGCAACGACACATCGCACGCATCAAGTTTTTGGCGCCGCTGCCGGGGAGTGAATTGTTATTATCTGTTAATTTGATTAGTATTTTAATTAGGTTTTTAATTTTTTAATCTAACTACTAACTCTGTTGTGTATTAGGTTAATTTGCATTCATTGTATTATTTTGCATATTTTCTGTTTTTGGTGTGTTTTTATTTGTGTTTAATTTTTGTTTGTTTTCGTGTGTTTTTATTTGTTTTTATTTTTATTTTTTGTATTTTCTGTGTTCTGCTATCGTTGTACTGAGCTAAATCGAACGATACGGCGCATCTATTTTCATAGATATGGCGTATTGCGTTTAATTCTTATAAAATACAACGCGTTAATTAATTCGATACGACGCATCTTTCCCCAAGATACGGCGTATCTGTTTTTAATAAGAAATTTTTTTCTAAACGTTAACGCGATACGACGCATCTGCTTTAGCAGATACGGCGTATCTATTATTTTAATTAAAAACAGTTTTCGAATTATTAAACAGATACGACGCATCGATCTCTGTCGATACGGCGTATCTTCTGAATCAAAAATCTTGTATTTTGAATCGTAACGAAAATACGGCGCATTAACCTTTGTTAATACGACGAATATAATTTGATAAATATAGTTGATTTTTGATATTTACTTTGATCGGTCCGCTACTCTCGTGCACAAGTTGTTTATTTTCAGGATAAATGATGACTCATGCATTACCATGAAAGATTACATTCTGAACCAAACCGAGAGACGCTAGCTGGAGTGATCGAACATAAGACAACGAGAGTGGAGGAAAACTCAATACTGGTAACATTAAACGTCTTAAATTCTTGAAATATAATTCCAGATAAACTCTTCGATAATTCAACCAGCCCAAAGGAAAGTTCTCTACAATATAATCTCAATTTTATTATCCATATTATACGTCTGATTCAAATTGTAATCTTAATTTTGTATGCTTAATAACGATATTTGTTCCTAACCTCGGAATAAATCCTTATCCACTAAACAATAAGATTACAATCATTAATAAAACATTTATGCCTATTGCTCTTATTTTGAATTCATTTATATCATATGGTATGACCGTTTAACCCCAATTTGATGTATAAAGAATTGTGTTGCAGAGGCCAAGGTACGTTCCTCATTTAAATTTCGTTCACTAACATAGCGATACGGCGGATCTAAATATCCCAAGCGCCGTATCTCTGACCAACTAGGACTCATTGACTAGTCAACAAGATTAAATAGATACGGCGCATTCCAATTTTTCAATACGGCGCATCGTTTTGCCCTATAAATACGACGGGAATGCGCCGGATCTAAATTTTTTACACAAAATCCTCACACAGTTAAGAACATACACGCAGTAAAATTATACTCTAATTCCGAGCATTTTTCTAAAATCCACCCTCTAATCCGATCTATTATCCTTCACCTAATCATACAATTAAGGTAATTATTCTATTTCGATTTAATCCTGTTTAATATGAAAATTAGGGTTTATGTGATTAATTCGATTAGGGCATAAATGATATAGAGATATGATTAGGACTTGTATTAGATGATCTCCCCCGTATTTAATTTGCATAAATCATCGAATTTCTAGCCTAGTTTGATTTGAATGTAAATTAGGGTTTTGAACTCGATTTTGAATTTTAGTGGGAAAATGGATTAGTAGTGGTGTAATGAGCTCTTAGAAATGTTATAATGGGTAAATGATATTGTGATATTAAGTTGGAGTTTACGTCACGGATACGGATTCTTGGAAAGCATGCCTGACCCCCTTTATTTTATACTGATATGCTTTTAGATGCGGCGCATCTAGGTTAATTGAAGCGGCGTAACGACCTATTTCCAAATTAATAAAATTCTAGATACGCCGTATTACTTAATCTAGATACGGCGCATCTCCATACGCCATATCTCATTTCTTGCTCCGCATCTCTGATATTTTGTGCAGATACGCCGCACTGATTAAATCAGATGCGCCGTATCTACCTTACTTGCAGACTATTTACTAACTTTGAAAATTTATTTCAGATGGCATTACCAGAGGCTGCACAAAGACATCAGTGGCTACGTTTCGAGAATATGGGACTGACTCCTGGCACTTTGGATGATTACTTTCGGAGACTAGAATCGATTTACTTTAAGAGAATATTTAGGGTCCAGGTTTTGGATTTTGCTGATGTGGGATTGATTGGGGGAGGACATGCTGCTGAGAGTTTACAACGTAGGATGGAGATGGTAGTTACTGGTGATGATGAGGAGGTGGTATTCAGATCTTTTGCTTGGGAGAGATTGTTCAGGATTGACGAGCCCTTGGTAAAGGAGCTCATGATGTAGTTTTTCAGTACGGTCTACTACAGAGAGACGGATACTGGGTTGGATATTGCTGACACCCTTGTGTTTAGACTGGGTGGGGTGTCGAGGCAGATGTCTATGAGATAGTTCATTTTGGCTATGGGTTTGCACACGGTTGAGGAGCTTGAGTCTGATGGGTTTGCCAGATATTGGGATGATAGTTTGAGAGCGGTCCCTGACAGAGCATTATTCAGTGATTACTGGGACATGATTTCTTCGGTGGGTGACATCATTACTTCAACCCCCTCTTACACTTTGATCAGGGAGCCCATGAGGAGGCTGTGCCACCGTCTGATAGCACTTAGCATTGCTGGGAGAGGTCAGTCACCTGAGAAGGTGACCACTCTGGACCTCTTCCTCTTGAGGAGCATGGATGAGGGGTTGTCGGTGAACATCCCCCACTTTTTGGCACCTTACCTCCACCGGTCAGCTGCAGGGAGAGATAGGAGGAGTCATATGACTGGCGGGCATTTTGTTTCTAGGCTGGCCCACCATTTTGGAGTGATTGGAGAGGAGATTCCAGCAGGGCTGGAGGTTGTGGTGACCCATCTCCCGGTTATTGACAGGGATTATTTGGTTAGACTTGGGATCTGTCAGTTGGCTATGGGAGATTACGTTTGGGTAGCATTGGGGCCCGCTAGAGCTGCAGGGCCAGAGGCGGAGCAGGGAGGTCCCCAGGGAGTTCCGGCTGCTGCTCCAGCCCATCAGGAGGAGGAGCCACAGGCACCAGTACCCCCACCAGTACATGTACGCACGGTAAGTCAGAGAGTTGAGGCAGTCGAGGGAGAGCTGAGAGCCTTGAGAGGCGTTGTAGATGGCATGAGGAGGGACTCAGAGTGGCTGGTTACGAGTGTGAGCCCACTTTTGGAGCAGCAGGGTATTACCCACACTCGTCCAGATGGTACTCATGTTGCAGGAGTGACACTTGCATACACTCGCAGAGTCCGGGCTAGGACTGATGATGCCAGCACTTCGGGGACCCACCCACACGACCACACTGACCCTTGATCTCTTGATTCTACGTGTTTATTGACATTGTTCCATGCACATTATTATTATTCTTTTTGGATTGTATTAATCGATATTATCATTTATGCATTTGATGTTTCAGTTTATATTTCTTATTATGCTAGACAAAGACTGGCATTAAGTTCAGCATGAGAGTACGAGAGGACGTGAGAGATGAACCATGGAATGAGCCATATTACAACAGACTGTTAGCAGTCTGGCTGGTGAACACATGCACCGCATCTGGTAAACAGATGCGACGCATCCTATCCTTTATTTCGTTTTATTTTATTTTTATTTCAGGCCGCAGAGGATACGGCGCATCTCAATCCCGAGATGCGACGCATCTCCTGCAATGGTCATATCTTACTTTTTCTGCATTTTTTATTTTCGACTTTAAAACTTTTTATCAGTTTATTTCAATGCGGCGCATCCCTGGTTAAGGATGCGACGCATCTTCAATTCTGATCCGTATTTATTCCAGGCTCGATACGGCGTATCTTCTTCCATAAGATACGGCGCATCGACTGACCTGATGATTTTCATTTTAATTTTTAAGTTTTATTTTTTTTTCCTAACTACTAATGTATTATGCAAGTTTGAACTTTCTTAACTTAGGTGTGTTTAAAGTCTTGGTGGTATTATAGATTCCTGCATTTCCTGTGGATACATCTATTATGAAGCTTAAACGTTCTCATCCACAAGAAAGATGATTTTTGCTCTTATACAAATGGAGGATCATACCGAGCAAATCTCAGGGGAGTTTCTCTGTTCTAATTCTTTTATTTTCCAGTTTTTAACCTTTTATACAAACAACGAGGACGTTGTTTAACTTAAGTGGGGGGATTGGAGAATTAGAACACTTAACACTTACTTGTCCTAAACTTTTCAAAATATGCTTAAAATGTGCTTAATATATCAAAATTTAAAATTTTTAGCATGTTTTTGTTTAAGATCTAAGTTGCATAGCTGCACACAAATTGTGATTTTTCAAAAATTGTGATTTTTCAAAATTCACAAATCTATGAGTGTGCCGGTGACTTGTAAACTTTAGAACTTGGCTTGTATACTATTCGAGACCACCATAATAAGTATTATTTTATATAATTGGAATGACTTGTCTAAATTGGTAAATTTCTAGGATTACACCCAAATAGCCTTTATATGTTATGTGTTATTAGCTAACTACACTGGTTAGTTAACCCCCGTATAAACCCTTTTGTTACTCTCACTTTTAGAGTAAGATACCCCTAGAAAAACACTCAGAGCCATTCCTTTCGTTTCTTACACCTTTGTTAAAATGTTTCGTTACACCCTTACACCTTAGCCTACCCTATAGATTAAAATCCGTGGTTGGTTAATTGCTTTAGGCAAAGTGTGTTTCCTTACATTACCTGTGTTCGCGTGCGTAATTCATTATCTATGGTTAGGTCGGGAAATTGCACAATGCAATTGGAGTGAAAGTAAATATTGTATATCTTTGAGTTTATTTTTCGTGTGTTTACTACTTTCACTATTACCGTTATTTCTGAAGTCATGAAAAGTATGGAAAAATTATACAGAATTATCATTATAGTGATGTGGTGAAATTTTACACATCTTTGTTTATGTAAAAAAAAAAAAAAAAAAAAAAATAGAAAAGAAAAAAAAAGAAAAGTTGGATGTTTGTTTTAACCAACTTATGTAAAGTTTTGTATTAAGTGGTCGATATCACCACTAGTTGTTGTATATTATATCTATGGATTGAATGGGAGTTGTCAGTTATGGGAACACCAACTAAGGTTTATTCTTTGATTAAGATCTTGTTGAGTATAATTCGTGTCTACCTAAAGCGTGTGTTTCAAGTGTTAAAGCGTGAGTTATTCAATGATATGAGTCTTATTCATGGGATGGTTGGGATAGTGATTAACCACACTTAGGATTTTAATTTATTTGTTTTGTTTATTTTTCATTTTACACCAATTTATATCCCAAATATTATCCATTCCCTATATTATTCTTTATCCAAACCTTTGATTTATTGAGATTAGGGATTTGAGCAATCTTAAGTATCGTAGTCGTGGATTCGGCTATGTATTTATGATTTTGTCGCCCTTTTTGATATAATATTATTGGTGAAGATTACTCGGTCCTATCTTTAGCCTATTCGAGTTAAGGATTTGAGCAATTGCAAGTATCGTGTTCGTGGATTCGATCATGTATTTGTGATTTTGTCGCCTTTTCTGGAATTTGAGATCGATAGAGATTAAGGAGAATGATTAACCCTTAAACCTCAAAACCCTTTTTGCCGCTTTAGACTTGTTGTTCCTTGGCTTTAGTGGGGGAGATGTGTATACTTGCCAAGCTTATGATAGAATATTCATCGCGACTGGACAGTTAAACGATTAGATTTGCTTTTATCAAATTATTTTATTTTACTTCTAATTCGTTAAGTGTTTGGTTGTGTGATTATGACAAAAATGAATACATGCTTAAATATAAAAATAAATCCTAATATCTTTTAGGATACATTTTCATAAGATTAATTCTAAGGTTTACTTGGGGACAAGTAAAGTTCAAGTGGGGGGATATTTGATGAACTCAAATAAGTACATTTTATTACCATCATTTATCCTATTAATTTGACTTGTTTTATTATATTATGTATGAGGATTGATACTTAATCGTTTACTTTTGTAATTCTCAGGTAAAAACAAGCATTTGGTGAAACTTGGCGATTTTGGACTAATTATGGAGCAAAACAAGCAAGAAGTTAAGAGTCTACCGAAATGTACAAGATCAAGACATTCTGCTCCAGATGTGCCGCATCTTGCTTATTACATACGGCGCATCACTATCAAGATTTCACCAGATACGATCCAAGATACAAGAGGACATGCGCCGCATCTATTTATGGAGTTACGCCGCATCTTCTGGCGGTGTACGAATATTCCTGAATATATTAATCTTGGACCCCACGCGAAGTTAAGTCAATGCGCCGCATCTACTTACTAGATGTGCCGCATCTTACCCTCAGACAGAAACTATAAATACACCAAAGACCAGACGAATTAAAGAGTTCCCGAGTTCGACAGTTTTAGAAGACCGAAGTACAGAAACCCTAGGACGAATTCAGTCAAGGCAGCAGCACAAGACACACCTTGAACAAAGATACAAGAGCTGTAAGAAGGTCCTGCATGTATTTAATTCATTAAGTAGTTTTGTTTTATTGTGTTAGTAAACTTTAATTCATCAGGATTGGTGGCTTGTGTAATGTGACAACGGAAAGATTGCACTCCCTTAAAACTGCTTTCCCATTAATTAAAGTTTATATGTTGATGTCTTTGGTGACTTTTATTAGTGCATTGATAACCTCTATGTCTAGCTGAGCGTGATCGGGTCGCCATGCCTCTGCCCTCGCCTATTTATTAGATCGCCTATGCATTCTATCGTCTGTAGAAAAGTAGGAAGAAAGATAAATAGGATAGTCATAAGTAATCATTAAGGGTTTACTCGCCGATAAGATTAGAACCAACGAGAAAGGACTTAATCTCGGTGCGTTGCATCGAACTATACACTTCATATAAAACTAGCAATAAAACAAGTGACAAACTACTTATCTATCAGGACAGGTCTTCTTATTGTCTCAAGTATTTATCTGTGTACGTATGTGCTACTTGCTGATTCGTGCCTATTAGTTTAGTTTATTATTTAATTGCAACCAATCGTGCCAGTCTCTCAGGCTGAACCCCCCCTTGCGTTAGATTAGGTTGTATGGCTAACTTAGAATATTAAAATACTGATTGGAATAACTAGATAATACGTTCCACTCTTAGTGATCGACACTCTACTTACCATTATATTCATACTGACCGGGTACACTGCTCGTTAAGTGTGTGTGTTATTGATAAGTCGGCTAAATATAAATTTAAAACTTGAGTAGGCATTAATACTGCTAAACTGCAACGACACATCGCACGCATCAAATGTCTTCCCCGTGTGTCTGTATAAATAAAGTCGGGTCAACAGTTGTTGGATCGATATACTCTGACCAAACTAACTTGTAGCTTGTCTACGGTTTAACAACTTTGAATGAATTCAAAACTATTAATAATGAAACACTGATATACTTTGCTAAGTATGCGGAATCTACTTCAACAAAGCTAAGAAGAATTAATAAACGACTTTGAATATTATTAAAACCTTGAACCTGCTTTCTTACACAGATTCACTAACAAACTCTAAACTCTAATACTTCTAATAATCGTATATCTCTAATCGCATGAACTTGTCTTTCTAAACACACATATCTCTAATGCCAACCTAGGGATCCTTTTATAGGCACAAGGAAAACCCTAGTCGGTTTACAATACTTGAACGAAAAGTAATTCTAATTATAACTCTAATCTAATACGAACATTCTAGAATTACACATTAGTCCTTAAACTATTTGCATAGCAGTCCTTTAACGAGCAGCAGTACTTTAATCTGAACAGCAGTACTTTGACTTGAGTAGCAGTACTTTGACTTGAGTAGCAGTACTTTGACTTTTATAGCCCAACAATCCTCCCCTAACTTGAATTCTACTTGCTTGATTTCAAGTTTCTTTGTATGTCTTTAACTTCAACACTTTATCTTCAAGGAAAGGTTGTTTCTTCAAATCTGACTCGTTATTGTTTTGTCATCATCAATGCAAACAGTATCTTCAATCTTCATCAGCAACAATTCTTTTCAGCATCAGATCTTTTCAGCAACTCAGCATCATATTGGCAATATGTACATCAGATCTTAAAAGTTTCATACTATTCTCATCACTTCCAGGTGTGTTAACTCCTGTGAGAGGTGAATCATTGAAAACTTAATGGATTTTGATGTCTCTTTACCAAAGCCATTAACTCTGGAGTAGCCAATGTTTAGATTTAGGAAAAACCATGGTACATTGATAACCATATGATTTTTAGCAAATCATCAGCTATCAACGGATTTGAGTAGTCTTTACCAAATAGCTGTTTGCTTTTGAACTAGCTAGTTCTTTTAGTACAATCACTACCATGCTGAACTAATTACCATATAATGGTTTTCCACAGCCTTTACCACAAAGCCATTATCTTGTGGGCTAGCCAACTCTTCACTAATATAGATATGGTGAGTTGAAAACCATACAATTTTTAGTAAATTGCCAACTAAAAACGGATTTGATAATCACATCAGAGCCGTACCCTCATGATGAGTCAAACTCTTTCTTGTTTATTAAACATGGTGAGTTGATTACCATTTGTTGTGTAGTACAAGTACTAACACCATGCTGTTGCTTTCAAAACCATTTGTTGCTGTTTAATCTTTGTGCTTCAAAATGTTTTTGCACTTATCAAAAATTACTGATTTTATCAAAAGACTTTACTGGTTTTATGCTGCAAGCAGTACTTTGTGAAAGTACTGTCTGACCAGCAGTACTTTGAAGAAAGTACTTATTTTTCAAAAGATTTATATAATAATTAAACCATACCAGTAGTTATGCATTAATCTTCAGATTCAGTAGTCCACTTGATGAATAATTTTATGACCATCAATGCTACTTCATCCTCTTGTTCCACTTCCATTCCATGCTCTAGCATCCTGATCATCAGATCTCTTGTGAGTGGATATCTCTGTTCTGCTAGCATATGAATCATAGTGCCATCTTCTAACTCCAAAACATGTATCCCAACTGATTCAAAGAATCTCCATCTGTTAATCTCCCAGTTGTCTTGATTTTCCCACAAAGTACTGTCCTTTGATTCATCTGTCTCCCAGATTGTTGTGAGATCTCCTAACAATATCAAACCTACTCCTTGTGGTGGAATATGCTCAAAATAAGTTTGCACTTGGAGATATAACTGAAGCATATCATCTCTATCAATCAGATGTAGTATATCCCATAATGAATTGAACACTCTAAAACTTCCATCTTGTCTATGAAAGATCAGATAATCTCCTTCTTTAGATTCTACAACTGAAAAAGTAGATATCTTGGACTTCTTATCAGTATCTTCTTTCAATTTTGGATTCTCAAAGTCAACAACTCTAAGATAATTTCTGAGTTCATCAACTGTGTCTGTTCTTAATTCAACAGCTTCCTTGAACTTCTTTGATGGCTGTTCATCAGTGATTCTTTTCCTCTTTGAGCTTCTTGTAGCAGCTCTTTCCTTTCTTTTATCTTCAAGCTCCTTATCTTCAAAAGAAATAATGCTTGCAAGATCTTTTTGAATAGCTTCTCTAACAGCATCATACAGATCCTTCATCTCTGTATATGTCAATCTAACTAAACCTGTATATCCTTGACCTTTCAGATAAGCCATCATATCATTCCTTTCTCTAGCTTTACTAATTGGCCTTTTTGATTGAACACTCTTCCTTGATTCTTCAGCATCTATCTCTGCTTGCAATATTCTAGCTGCTTCCTCATTTTTGGCAACCTGAATTTGTCTTAACTGTGCCAATGTCATCTTCTTCTTCTTCTTTTCTATCAAGATCCCTTTGCCTTTATCTTTTGGATCTATCTCTTGTGCAGGTTGAGAAGAAGTATGATGTTGTTGTTCAATCTCATGAATACTGATGCCTCTTTGACTTGACATATTAAGCATAATGTCAGCAATTGTTTCATCATCACTGTTAGTATGAGCTATAACATCTTCTTCCTGAGCTGGTTTAGAAGGGCCTACTTCCTCTTGAACTTGAATTGAAGGACCAATATCTTCTTCAAAATCTAAGGTTCTAGGTGTAATAGTGAATTGCCTCTTAGTACCTTGTTGAGCAGTACTTTCAGCTTCAGCTCCTTCCAAGTTTATTTCCTCAGTATCACCACTTCTTACTTCAACAGTAGCTTCTTCCAAATTTATTTGCTCTGTTTCATCACTCTTCCTCTCAACAGTATCTTGAGGAATATTTTCAGGTGGTGTCCTCTGAGTATCATCCATAAATCCAGCATCTTGTTCAAAATCTTGTTCAAAATCTTGTTCAAAACCAGCATCATCTTCATTCAAATTCTCTAAATTCCTCCCCAATTGGAATGAAGATTGCTTCTTAGACTTTTTCTTCTTTGACTTAGAAATCTTTGTAGGTATCTTACCACTCTGCTTCTGAGACTTTACCCATAATCTATGGTGTTGAACTAGGGGCCAAACATACCTCTTCAATTTTTTAAACTTAGTCATTAATTTGTCTATCTTAGCAGCTTGAGCCTCACTCTCCTTCTTCAGCCTCTTTAACTCCCTTGTTAAAGCATAATTGTCCAATTCTGCCTCTTCTTCTTCAAAATGCTTAGACATATTTGTGGAAGAATCATCATTAGGAGATAGTGGTTGATTCATACCTTGGTTTGACTCCTCATGAGTAGGAATGTCCATAGGAGCAGTATCTTCCCTAGTAGCAGAATGTGGAGAAGCAGTATGTTGAGAAGTAGTATGTTGAGGAATACTAGCTTCTCTTGAAACTGGTGACTCTTGGCTTGTTGAATCAGAATGTGCTTCTTGCTTTTGCTCTTGCTCTGCATCTCTAACAACTTGTGCAACTCCCAATATATGAGCAGTCAAAGGTGTGTTGGTTCCAGAAAACTTGACACTTTGTTTAGATAGAAAAGTAAACACCTTTGATGGAAGTTTGACAGTGGGTAGAAAACTTTGAGGTTTAGGGACATCCTCAAGTTGATTGTTCAAGAATAACTGAACAAACCTTGGATACATCAAAAATGGTGATCCATTAGCAATATGTGTAAGCATACCATCCAGAATGAGTCTTGAAAAATTGAATCTTCGATCGGTAGCCAAACCCACTAATGCAGATGCAATATTTTGACCAAATTGATCAAAAGAAGTACTCTTGGGACTCAAACAATGAAGTAGAACGTGAATGAGGTACTTCCAATGAGAACAAAACAAAGGCTTTTGAAAAGTAAGTTTCGTCAGATCGCCTTCATAACCTATATCACTTAAAGTGTCCCAAAGCACTTGTTTTTCAAAACGAACAGCCCCCCCTTCATCATTAAACATCAACACATCCCTAATCGTCGTTTCAGAAATCCGAATAGTTCGTCCAGCAACCATAGCCCTAATCAACGAATCATCTTCAATCGTTGCAGTATCCCAAAATTCTTGCATCCAGGGACCAATAACATCAGGGTCAACTAAAATAGAGTAGTTGATGGAAGACCCAGTTAAGAAATCAATGATCGCATGAAAATCAAGATTATCCCTTGTCTTGTCCAAATTAGCGATCATATTGTGTTTGCTAACAGTAAGTCGATTAGCCATGATGAGTGGTAGAGAAGAATTCGCTTTGAGTGTGTGTTTCGATAAAAAGATTGTGGTGTAAAAGCGAATGAGGGATCTCAAATACGGTAAAAGGCGGGGAAATAGGTGCGAGTTTCTTTAAATAGGATGGAAACAAAACAAACTCATAATAATAAAGTTACCGTTTGGATTAACTTATTATCTCCGCCGTAAGGAATTAATTAACCGTAGCCCCACAAATTTTTGACCGTTGGAACAGTACGTCCACGTAAGCAGTACGTTGAAGCAGTACGTTGCTGAGGCAGTACGTTAATCAACAAAGCAGTACGTTCCATCTTTTTATCCATAATCAATACTCCAAACTAAAACCAAGAACTTGTAAATGGTTCATGATTAAGTTCTAACTAATAGCTTATGTTGCCTCCCCTCAAATACAACATATAGGCTAAACTAAACTACTAAAAACCAATACTTTCATTAAGAACTAATAGAAAGTATACTAACTAATACTAATGCCTCCCCTCAAATGTAGCCTAGTAGTTAATCATCCCAATGCTCACAACTAAGTGGTTGAATCTTGAAACATCAAATCCCTTAGTGAGTAGATCAGCTACATTATCATCTGTGTGAACCTTAACCACATTTATAAGCCTGTGCTCATAACAATCCCGAATGAAGTGATGCCTAATCTGAATATGCTTGGTCTTGGAGTGATAAACTGGATTCTTCACAATGCAGATGGTACTCTCATTATCAATGTTGATAGGAGTATTTTTGAAATTGAATCCATAATCCAAGAGTTGATTTTGCATCCACAAAACTTGTCCACAACAGCTTGCAGTAGCAACATATTCTGCTTCAGTAGAGGAGGTTGCAGCAATGGTTTACTTCTTACATTGCCAGGAGACTAATCTTCTTCCAAGATATTGACATCCTCCTGAGGTTGATCTTCTATCATAGTTATCCCCTGCATAGTCACTATCTGAAAAGACTTCCAAGTGAAAAGGTGACTCCTTAGGATACCATAATCCTAACTTTGGTTGATGCTTGAGATATCTAAAAATCCTCTTGACTGCATACATATGGGAAACTTTGGGTGTAACCTGAAATCTTGCACATAAGCAAACAACAAACATGATGTCAGGTCTGGATGCAGTTAAGTACATAAGAAAACCAATCATAGATCTGTAAAGCTTGACATCCACAACTTGTCCATCTTCATCCTTGCCTAAGGGTTTATTTTTATCAATGGGTGTGGTGGCAGGCCTGAGATTTGGAAGGTCAAATCTTTTAAGTATGTCTGCAACATACTTTTCTTGGTTAATGAAGATTCCATCTCTTGTTTGTCTAACTTGAAGACCCAAAAAGAAAGTTAATTCTCCCATAGAACTCATTTGAAACTCCTTCTGCATAAGATCTTCAAATTCTTTCACCATAGACTTCTTTGTAGCTCCAAATATAATATCATCCACATATACTTGGACTAACATAATGTCTTTCTTATCCCTCTTGATGAACAAAGTCTTATCAATTGCTCCTCTCCTATAACCATGTTGTAATAGAAAATTTGAGAGTCTCTCATACCAAGCTCTGGGAGCTTGATGAAGGCCATACAGTGCCTTGATCACTTTGTAGACTTTGTTTGGATGTGCAGGATCTTCAAAACCAGGAGGTTGTTTAACATAAACTTCCTCAGAAATTGTGCCATAAAGGAAAGTACTTTTCAAATCCATTTGGTAGACAGGAAATCCCATGTATGATGCAAAGGCAAGAAATAACCTTATTGCCTCTATCCTTGCAACAGGAGCAAACACTTCATCATAATCCACTCCTTCTTCTTGGCGATATCCTTGTGCAACCAATCTTGCTTTATTTTTGATAACATTCCCTCGTTCATCTCTTTTGATTCTGAAAACCCATCTTGTACCAATGACTCTTTTGCCATCTGGTAAATCACATAATACCCAGACTTCTTGAAGCTTGAATTGTAGAAGCTCCTCTTGCATAGCTTCAACCCAACTTTCATCTGCTAAAGCTTGAGCTACCTTCTTGGGTTCTTCTTGAGATAAAAAGCAAGCAAACAGGCATGTTTGTTGATCCTTGTGATTCATCCTGTTTTGTTTGTAAACAAAGCTAAGTAAAGCAGTATGTTGCTTAGAAAGTCCTTTAACTTTGTTTCTTGTAACCACTCCTGAAGAGGGTGATCCAATAATGTTACTTTGAGGATGAGCTTTATGAACTCTCAATGTAGGAGTTGGTGGTACTGGATGATCAGACTCCAAGTTAGTAAAATCAATACCTTCATTGAAGAAAATACCTTCTGGATTAAGCTCATCATCAACTTCTTCTAATCCAGGAATGTTAGCATTAACTAAATCATCATCATCAACATTGGAATCATCAGCATTGTTCCAATTTGATTGCTCTAACACACCAGAAGTACTGTCAAAAGGATCATCAGTACTTTGACAAAAAGTACTGTGAACAGTATCTTGAAATTTACTCTTTTTCTTTGCAGCTTCATAAGCCTTCCTTTGTTCATCTTCATAGGATTGTGCTATAGTTTCTTGAAAAAGCATCCTATTAAGTTCATCTTGTATGACTTGATCTTCATCAGATACTGTATTAGTTGGTGGAGCAGTACTTTGTTCCTCATTAGTAACTTCAGGTTCTTTGTCAGGAACATCTTCTGGTGTAACATTGACTCCATGAACAATGTACTGTGAATCATCTTCTTTAGAATTAGCCTGATTCTCTTCTCTAACAGGAACATAATTCATAGATGGTGTGAACTTGAGATCAAGATCAAACATCCAATCAGGACCTTTACCTTTCTGAGTTTCCTTATCTTCCAAAAATTCAACATGAAGACAATCTTGTACCTTTTTGGTATTCCTGTTATAAACTCTAAAGCCTTTGCTATTTGTACAATAACCCAATAAATATCCTTCATCTGACTTACCATCAAATTTTCCCAGAGAGTCAATGGTATTTAGAATAGTCAGAGAGCAGCCAAAAGGTTTTAGAAAACGAATGTTTGGTTTCTTTCCCATGAGTAACTCATAAGGTGTCTTCAATTGAGGTTTAGTTACTGAAACTCTATTCAACACATAGCAAGCAGTACTTATGGCTTCAGCCCAAAAGAGAATAGGTAATTGGGAATCTGCAAGCATTGTTCTAGCTGCTTCTATCAAAGTCCTGTTCTTTCTTTCTGCAACACCATTCTGCTGTGGTGTTCTAGCAATGCTAAACTCTCTCTTGATCCCTTTCTTGGCACAGAATTCATCCATATGCTTGTTCTTGAATTCTGTTCCATTGTCACATCTAATACCTCTTACTTTGAGTCTTAATTGATTTTCAAGGGCTACTATCAGGTCATGGATAGCATCAAAGGTTTCATCTTTGAATCCCAAGAAAAAGACCCAACTAAATCTGCTACAATCATCTGTCACTACCAAGCAGTACTTCTTCTTGTTTAAACTTTCTACTGAAACTGGTCCAAACAGATCCATGTGTAGCAACTCCAAAGGTTCTCTAATATCTCTTTCCCCAAGCTTCTTACATGAAGCTTTATGTTGTTTACCCTTCTTGCAAGCCAAACATGAATGATCAGCCTTGAATGTTTTGGAAGGTAAACCTTTAACTAAATTTCCTTTAACCAGCTTGTTGATATTCTTAAAATTTAACATGACCTAGTCTTCTGTGCCACAGATGTGCTTCTTCCAATGATGCCTTTGCTACTAAACATGTTGCTCTTCCAGCAGAATTGAGACTCTTTAAGTCTAAACTATATACATCATTGGTTCTTGGTACTCTCAATGTTACCAAGTGATCATCAACAATTTTGAACTCAGGGGAGAGAATGAGACATTCTGTATCAGTGAACAGAATTGGGTACTTCTTGTCACAAATCTGAGATACTGACAATAGGTTGAACTTGAGTTCCTTCACATATCTAACATTCTCAAAATCAATACATCCAGCCTTGATTGTTCCTTTGCCAGTGATTCTTCCTCCATCAGGATCATTACCAAATGCAACTCTTCCTCCATAATATGCCTTAAAGTCTGACAGGATCTCCTTGTCCCCTGTCATGCTGCCAGAGCAACCACTATCAACAATAATGTGATCTTTAAGCTCCTCCTCTGGGTTGCCCTGCACATTAAAGAAAAGGGTTAGTTTCTTTTAGGAACCCAAGCCATTACTGACTTGTGTTCCCCTTGTGGAGTGACATACTTGAATTCCTTCAGTATGTAATCTCCACTGGTTTTAAAGGCATGGTCAATTATTATTTGAGTTGGTCCCATGTCCTGTGTTGTAATATCAACAACACTCCCTGTTTCACCCTTATCTGATGAAAGTACTTCTTGTTCCCCATCAGTACTTTCTTTCTTAACCCAATTTCGTTTGACCTTAGGTTTCTCTGATCTAGGTACTCTGCTTGGGGTGTAAGACCTTTTATATGAATTGAATCTCTTAGGTCTTCTAGGTGAAAAAGTGTTAGCAGTACCATAAGTGGGTGAAAACTTATCAGTCCTTTGAGAAGGTACTTCTTGAGACTTATCAGATTGTGAAGGTACTGGTGATTTGGAAAACATTCTTTTCTGGTGAGGGTACCTATAGTCTTTTGAGAAGTTACTATGGTTGACCCTATTTGAGTGATTCCAAACTGGTCTAGTCTCTCTTGGCTTATGGGTGGGAGGTCTATTCTTTGGAAACTGACTTAAGTATTCTGAGTGTAAGTCACAGTGCTTAATCAAGTGATCAGGACTATAGCATACATAACATAACTTTCTCTCCATATTCCCAAATCCTCTTCTATGATTAAAAGGTTTCCTGTAGTAAGCAGTATTTTGAAAAGTTTCTCTTGGAGGTACTGCTGAATGTCCAGCAGTACTTTGAAAAGTTTTTGGAGGTACTGCTTGTTTTTGAAAAGCTGTAGGAAACTTTTGATCATTACCCCTTTGAAAATCATTCTTAGGTTTCTCAGAACTAATTCTACCATTAAGCTTCTTCCTAAACTCTAGGTTGTCTACACCATAACGAGAAACATCTGTCCTAAGAGGTTGAAACTGACCAGTGGGTGGAGGAACTGAGTGGTACTCCTTATCTTTCTTAAACTCAGGAGGTGATTCACTAATTGGTTCCTCATTCCTAGATGTGTTTTCTTCTGAGCTTGTAAGGTCATCATCACTAGGTGGAATCTCTTCCTTAGCACTAGGTGGGGTCTCATCTGAACTACTATCTTCACCATAACCTAGTCCAGCTCTACTGTTTATGACTCTTTGTTTTTCAACAAATTGAACATGTGATAGACCAGCCTGTTTAATACTACCAAGTTTTTCTAACAAAGTATCTCTTTCCTTAGTAATCTTTTCTAATTCAGACACCTTACATCCTAACTTCCATTCACTTAATTTCAATTGGTAATCTTGTTGCTCATATTTTTCTGCCCAAGCCATTTCATTATTTTCATGTGTTAATATTTTGGCTTCCATTGACTCTAAAGTTAATTGATAACCAGCTACCTCAGACCTAGCTGTTCTACAATTATCTCTTTCAGTCACATAATCTTTAAGCAACTTTTGATAAACATCATTACACTTAGAGCATACCTCAGAGACATTGGATGAACTTGGTGAAGTGGCTACCATAGCAAGCTGAACAGGTTCATCTTCATCCTCCATGCTCCAGTCAAAGCTTCCAAGACCATCTCTGGATTCCAAAGCAGCATATCCAGGTTCCTCATCAAAAGCTGTGCCCCAATCAAACTCTTCCATTGCAACCATAGAATAGGTTACAGGTTCATCATCAAATTCAGCACTCCAGTCAATCTCTGCTAAATTTTCTTGAGCCACCAAAGCTTTTGGTTGTGATTCAGTAATAGGAACCTCCTTTCTTTCAACCTTGGGTTGTTCAATCATCCTGTTTGCCTGATATTTTGCAAACTTGCATTCCCTTGCAAAGTGTCCAAGCTTTTGACAATTGAAACATTCAATCTTGGATTTGTCAAAAGTTATACCTTGTTTGGCTTTGAAATCAATTCCCCTTCCTGTCTTGTTCATGAACTTCTTGATCCTAGCAGTGATCATAGCTACTTGCCATCTTATGTCAATCTCTTCTAAAGCATCTTCTTCAATCTGCAACAAGTCTTCTTGATAGGTAACAGGTAAAGTGGCTTGTTGTGCAAAGAAGGAACATACAACTTCATCAGAATTGGTGTTGTTTGTTGGTGATGGGTTGGAGGTAGTTGTGGTTGTGCAAACATGCTGTGAATCACCAACAGTACTTTGAGAAGGATAAGCAGTACTTTTAGTGGAAGTACTGCTTCTGTTTTCAGAAGATACAAAAGCTATGTTGTGAGTTTTCTGAGAACTGTGACCATTCATCTCTTGCTCGTACACTTTCAGATTGTTATAGAGATCATCAAAGTCCATAGACTCCAATCCAGGTTGTCCTCTAATCATAGTAGCAACCACATGCCAGACAGATGGCAAACTCCTTAAGAACTTCAAATTTGCATCTTCAACAGATACCTCTGCTCCATACAGTTCTAGCATACTAAGTAGATTTTGGAATCTGTCATAGGCAGCATCAAGACTTTCTCTTTCACCAACAGTGAAGGTTTCAAACTGCTGCTTCAATAAGTTTCTATGCATCTTCTTTGAAGCATCATTGCCTCCAAATCTTGTCTTGATCGCAGCCCATAATTGTTTTGCATCCTTAGCATCATGGAACTTTAGTAGGTGACCATCAGGAATAGCAGACAGCAGTATGTTGAGAGCCTTATCTTGATTTCTCTTTGTAGCTGCTGGTAAGGTTGGTTGAGGTGGTTTGGGTTGTCCTTCAACTTGTAGAGGTTCATCAAGAACAACATTACCATTGACAATTACATCCCATAGAGCATGATCAGTAATAGCAAGGTACTGCCTCATCTTCATACTCCAGAGATCATATTCTCCCTTCTTGATGATAGGAATTCTGAGTGAGGTGATGGATGGAATAGGTGCAGCTTCAGTCGACATTGTTGAGGGTTTGTTAATAAATCGGTTTTAAGGGTTTCTTCTTAATCAGAGTCTCCACACAAGCTCTGATACCACTTGTTGGATCGATATACTCTGACCAAACTAACTTGTAGCTTGTCTACGGTTTAACAACTTTGAATGAATTCAAAACTATTAATAATGAAACACTGATATACTTTGCTAAGTATGCGGAATCTACTTCAACAAAGCTAAGAAGAATTAATAAACGACTTTGAATATTATTAAAACCTTGAACCTGCTTTCTTACACAGATTCACTAACAAACTCTAAACTCTAATACTTCTAATAATCGTATATCTCTAATCGCATATACTTGTCTCTCTAAACACACATATCTCTAATGCCAACCTAGGGATCCTTTTATAGGCACAAGGAAAACCCTAGTCGGTTTACAATACTTGAACGACAAGTAATTCTAATTATAACTCTAATCTAATACGAACATTCTAGAATTACACATTAGTCCTTAAACTATTTGCATAGCAGTCCTTTAACGAGCAGCAGTACTTTAATTTGAACAGCAGTACTTTGACTTGAGTAGCAGTACTTTGACTTGAGTAGCAGTACTTTGACTTTTATAGCCCAACAACAGTTCCAATGGTAAAATGATTAGCAAGGAGAAATGCAGACAATTTATCGTACCACGCCCGCGGGGCTTGTTTAAGACCGTATAGGGCTTTCTTGAGCCGATATACATGGTTAGGATGATCTGGGTCCACGAAGCCTTCTGGTTGTGACACGTACACCTCTTCTCGGAGTTGTCCATTGAGAAATGCCGTCTTCACATCCATCTGATAAACTGTGATGTTCTTGTGGGCTGCGTATGCCAGAAACATTCGAACTGCCTCAATCCGAGCCACTGGAGCAAACGATTCCTCGAAGTCAATACCCTCTTCTTGGCTATATCCTTTTGCTACCAGTCAGGACTTGTTACGAATCACTGTACCATCTGCATCCAGCTTGTTCTTCCAAATCCATTTCAATCCAACAACATAAACTCCATCTGGTCTTTCAACTAATTCCCAAACTTCCAAACGTTTGAATTGTTCCAGCTCTTCTTGCATGGATTCAATCCAGTTGTCATATGTAAGGGCTTCTTTGATGTTTTTAGGTTCAAATTGACAAACAGTGAGTGCATACATGCAGTGTTCACTATCTGAGTGAAGTTTTTGTCTTGTGATGACTGGATTGTTAGGATTTCCAATTATATTTACCAAGGGATGATCTCTTGTCCATTTGTGGGTTGATGGAAAATGTTGAATGTTGTTTTGGTGATATGACGGGTCCATATTGCTCGAGGATGATTCTCTTGGTTCTGGAATGGTTGGTGGTGGAGCAAATGGATTTGAAGAATGCATTCCCGTCATAATCTGAAGGTGTGGGAACTTGGTTAGAAGTGGGGGAAGAATCTTCAACTGCAGGTGGAGGTGTTTGAACCATGGGTGATGAGGGTTCAGGTTGAGGTGCATCGTTATCAACTGCTGTAGAAGTAGTTGCAGATTGATTAGGAGCTTGATTTGGGACTTGTTGAGCAGCGGAACTGGTGGAAGCATCTGATGCACTACTAACACAAACTTCATCAAACATAGGTGCAAACAAATCATCCAGATCCTTCCTGTTAAAGGGTAAGGGTGCAGCCGAAGATTCAGGGAAGTTTAGACGGTTATGTTCGGGTTCTAAGCGGTCTTGCTCAGAAGCCATATCCGTGAGTTCATCAAAATTGGCGTGTATAGTCTCTTGAATTTCCCCGGTCCGACGATTCCAAATTCTATATCCCTTAGAATTCTCACAGTAGCCAACGAATATCCCGATGTCTGCTTTAGCCATTAATTTACCAAGATCATCTCTATCATTTTTCGGGTAACACAGTGCTCCAAAAACATGAAAGTAGTTGATGTTTGGTTTTCTGCCTTGTATAAGCTCATATGGAGTTTTGTTGTGTCATCTGTTGATCATGCCGCGGTTCTGAGTATAACATGCAGTATTAACAGCTTCAGCCCAAAGGTAATCTGGCAATTGAGCATTGATCAACATTGTTCTAGCTGCTTCCACAAGCGTACGGTTTCGTCTTTCAACTCCCCCATTCTGTTCGGGAGTGCGAGCAATTGAATATTGATGAACAATCCCATGCTTCTCAGTGTATTCCCGAAGGGTTTGATTCTTAAATTCAGTGCCGTTGTCTGTTCGAATAATCCTGACGGTGTTACGGACTTGAACTTGAATCTTTGTGAGAAACGTGATGACCATTGAAGGAACTTGATCTTTTGTCCAAAGAAAGTAGACCCATGTCCATCGTGAGTAGTCATCAACTATTACCAAAATATACCTTTTCCCGTTTATAGTTTGAACCCGCATTGGACCACACAAATCCATATGTAGCAGCTGGAGGACATGATCTGTGTTGTGTTTTGTTTTGGGAGGAAAGTGAGCACGGTGACTTTTCCCTTGTTCACATGCAGAACACAGATGATCTTTGGCATATCTGAATTTGGGTAATCCGTCAACCAATTTATTCCTTGCAAGGTCAGTCATGGTTTTGAAATTGAGATGAGACAATCTTTTATGCCATAACCAAGCCTTTGTGGGATTAGCCTTGGAGAGTAAACAGATAGGAGATGAAGCTGTAATGCCTTCAAAGGATATGGTGTATAGACTGGTTCCCCGTTTTCCTTTCATCAAATCATTTCCTTGAAGATCACGAATGAAGCAAGTCTTCTCCCTAAATGCTACTTCTAAGTCTCCGTCACAGAATTGTCCCACTGAGAATAAATTATGACCAAGGCCTTCAACATAGTATACACGACTGATCTCGATGTTCCCATTAACATAATCTCCATAGCCCATTATTGCTGCGAAGTGATCATTCCCGAACCTGACCGTTCCGATGAACTTTGCGATAAAGTTTGTGAGAAGTTTGAGATTGCCGGTCATGTGTCGGGAACACCCGCTATCAACAATCCAAAGGACAATTTGAATCACCTGCATCACAAATATTGGAAACAGGTGGAGAATTGGTAACGGTTGGACCCGTTGGGTTAGAAACACAAGATTTAATTATCTTTGGAACCCATTTAAAGCTTGCAGTGTTTTGTAACCAACGTTGCCATGTCCAACTAGTCTCAACCTTTTTCCTAATGAATGCACTAGGTGATTTAGTTGTCTTGGGTTTGGCTATGGGTGTTTCAATGGTTTGCTCAGAAACAACTAGTGGTGGTTTCCCTAAAATGGACTTGGCAACAGTTTTAAGCCTAGAGGAAGAGCCACTAGTTCGTTTCTTTTTTCGTTTTAACAGAGTTTTAGCAATGCAATTTTGATGATCACCAGATAATATACTAGCACGACAAACAATACAACTAGCATCAACCATAACATCAACATTATCATTCATAGATTCAACATTTGTTACATCATTCCTAGAATTGGACTTAGATAAGGTCGATTCTATTCCTGACATTACATCTGTGTTATTCAAACTACTTGCTTTAACTTCTGAAGACTTAGATGATCCATTCCTAGACTTCCTGACTCTATGCTTCTGTTGTTTCTTGGGAGTCTTGGAACTGCTAGCCTTAGAGATAGTATCTAGTCCTGTAGAAGTAGAAGTGTTTGCATTAGTGGTTGGGTCTGATGCTTGGGTAATTGCTTTGTCTACTACATACATCCCTGGGGCAATGTTATGAACGTTTGCTTTGCCTTTGTCTAAAACTCAGAGTTTCTTCTTCAGATCAACAATGATGTGTTGGAATTCTTGATTTTGTGAATCTAATTTTCTGTTGAGGCGGACTGTGTCATTTCTGTTTTGAAGAATTTCATCCAGTTCCTTTTCATTTTCAAACAGTTTAAGTCTTAAGAAAGCCTTTGTTTCCTTATGATTTTCAGGAACATGACTGTTTTGAAATGATAAAGATCTTATGAGATTTTGAAATTTTAGTTCAAATTCAGCACTTTGATTTTGACACCAATCAAGCCTTTTTTGAAGATTAAAAACTTTGTTTTCCACATCATTGTTAATTTGTCGAAGATCCTCATTCTCTTTGACCAAATTTTCTATCTCCATTTGCAACATCTCAACATTTACAGCATGATCTTTCACAAGTAATTCATTGCATGACTCATAAAGCGAATTCATAATCACAGAAACAACGTCATAACACAGAACTTTTTCTAAGTGTCGATCATTTTCGTTTTTCAAAGTTTTCTTTTGATGTTTTTGTTTTTGAAGTTTGTCGTCCTGTTCTTTGAAAATGCCTTTCATAGATGCAACTTCCGTGAATAATTCTTGTTCCCATTGTGTTGCATATTTCTTTAGATGTTTGACATGAGGCAGAATTTTCTTTTGAAGAATGTCTCGCTTTTCTTTCGCGACTGGGGAAAGAAAAGTAGAGACTTCGATTTGAGAATTAAACTCAATTTCATTTTCCAAGAAAAATATGTCTTCCATAATTATATCAAAATATCAAAATAATTTAATTTCTGGTAATTTTGGATCAACATCATCATCCTCAGTCAAAGAATTCTTGATTTGTGCGACATTTTTGGAAACAGGAAGTATTGTAGGAGAAGCATGTATGTTTGTGTTAACAAACGTTTGTTCTGTTTCGTCCTTTGAGGGGACAAATTTGATTTGACGTCTTGCATTATAATCATGATGAATTCTGGAAAAATCTTTTTCAGTTTTTGGTCGACTCTCAAGTTCTTTTTGACGTTCAAGAATTTCAAGTTCTTCATCATTACCAAGCACAACAGCTCTTTGAAAGGTATCATCAAGTAATAATTCTGCATTGTATAACTTGGGATTTTTGTTGAGTACTTTAGAAAGAAAACGTGGTTGGTCACTGCCAATAGCAAATCCAACTCCTTTCGGAACTGGTTTTACCGATAGCCTTTGAATTTGAGTTATGGATTCACCATTTTTGTAGACAATAGTTTGAAACTCTTTAAGTTTGGATTCCAAAGTGACAATTTCTTCAAGATATGAGTTGACGCGTTTACTTGAGGCTTGCTTTTCTTCAAGAAGATTATTTTGAGATGTTGAAAGCTCAGATTGAGTTTTTAACAGCTCAGAATTTAAAGTATTAATTTGTTTTTTGAATTCAAATTGATCCTTTTCTTTTTGAGAGAGAAGCTCAGCCTTAGAAACGGTTAGCTCACGAACTTGATTTTCTAAATTTTGAACTTTGACGTACTCTTTTTGGAAAGCAATCTCAAAACCTTTTTCACATTTTTCTTGTTTTTGATATCCTGAAAGTTGTAGTTTATAGCACTCATTGTCCTTCGTTAACAATGCAATTTTTTCTTTCAGATTTTGATTGATTTCATTGCATTTTTCAATTTGTGATTGGGTGGTCATTAACAAGGCCTGAAGCTCTGAATCTTGATCAGGCAAAGGATCATTTTGTTCAAGATGATCCAAATTTTCATCTTCAATAGGATCATCAAATGAAACGACGGTTTTATCATCATCAAATGATACAACAGTGTTTATTGGATCATCTGATGGAGATGAGAATGATGAATCATGTTGAACAGAATTGTCATTTGTAGATGAAGATGCAGATGGTGAAGCAATTTCATGTATAAGACATTGTGGATCAGGTACCTGAGATAGACCATCGGTGTCATAGACCGGGCCTGTCTCGGACATGTTCATCTCTTGCATGTTTGCCATGAGCATTACTGCAGCATTTGCCTCAAGATCTTCCATCTCATCATCAGATGCAGCATTTGCCATGAAGCTTTGCTCATTTTGTGTCACCATTCCTGCTGCCTTTTCATCTTTAAGAGCCATCAGAAGAGCTTCCTTGTGATATGCACTGCCCATAGTACGAGGCTTTGGACATGCATTTGCCATGTGACCATTCCCACCACAGTTGTAGCATGTGATTGAAGTATTTGCAATGCCTTTCTGTGCATTCCCAGCCATCTGATTTCTGCTCTGTGTAGTTCCCACACTGTTCCTGTTACCCCCTGCAGAATTGAACCTGTTCCCTCCTGACTGAAACCTCTGAGACCCATAGTTTCCACTGTTTCCTGAACCATATCTGCCCGAAGACCGATTCTGAATTTCCACTCTGCCATCATTAATAACAGCTTGATTCCTGGTGTTGGAAGATGAACGAAGACGGTTGTTGGATTTGGTGAACTTGCCAAATGCCTTAGCAATTAATCCAAATGCTTCATTAAGAGAGTTGAATGCATCCTCCTCTTCATCATAATCAGCGTTTGAGTACAACATGGAATCTGAGTTGTTATATGGAACCATTTGGTTGTCTGAGTATTGTGATGGTGCTTCATATGGGATGATTTGGTTAGAAGGTTGTGGTTGAAAACTTGGTTGGAAAGATGATTGTCCAAATTCCTGGTTTGGTAGTGGAAAGTTGGATTGAGCAACAAGAGCAAGTGAGTTAGGTGTTGGTGCTGGTATGAAACCGCCTCGTGCTGCAACTTCCTTATCTACCTCAGATTGATGTTGTTTCAGAAAGTCATACATTAGTCCATACTTGACTTCACCAATCTTCTTAGTTTGCCTGACAAATGTTGCATATTTCTGCCATTCTGGTCCAAGGCAACCCAGAAATTTTGAATTGATAGCAATCTTAGGTAACTTGATGTCATGACGATCGAGGTCATTTACAACATTTGTGAAACGGTGGTAGTATGATTCAATTGTCTCCCCTGGTTCCATGATGAAATTATTGTATTCCATGTAAAGCTTTGACTCAAGATCTTCTTGATTTAACTCAGTCCCTTCCATTAGAAGATGCACATGTTCCCACATGTCTTTGGCAGTCTTTTGAGCATCAATACTTCGGTAAATAGGATTGGGAATCCCCTGAAGTATGTAAGACATTGCCAACTGATTTGACTCTTGTTGCAGTGTTTGTTCAGTTGTGTAGTTAGCAACAGCAATGGGAGTTGATGTTTCTTCTCTTTCTGTAGTTCCTGGAACAACATTTACTGGAAGTGGAAAGGGTCCTTCTTCAATGGCTTGCTTAAGATATTTCCCATGGGGTTTACGGAGTTCAATGAATCTGAGAAATCTACTAGCCCACTGCACATAGTTACCAGGTGTCAGCATAGGTGGAGTATCCTGATTCCCAGCTTCATGTCAGGATTGCTGACTGCTGATTGCCTCACACATCTTGTTAAACCAATGTGGTTCTCTGGAGTAGGATGGATTGTTCAGCATTTGATTCTGTTGCATGATTTGTTGTGGGGATACTTGTGGTGGAGAGAGAAATTGATGCTGTTGCACGAATGCTTGTTGTTGTTGATACTGAGGATGAAATTGCTGTTGTTCAGGATATTGCTGTAGCTGATAGTAGTAATTGAAGTGAGGTGGTTGAGACATTTTTTGTTGGATCTTTAGATAATTAAGATGTGTTTTAAGAGTTATGATGTTTGATTTTTTAAGTTTACTTAAGGTTCTTAGTCCAATTGCGAGAAACACTGTTTGAATTGTGAGAGATTCTGAATTGCGAAAGAGGTTGTCGAATTGCGAAAGAGCTGAGTAATTCCGAGAGATTCACCAAATGCGAAAGAGAATTGTAATTGCGAGAAACAATCTTAATTGCGAGAGAACTTAGCAATTGCGAGAGATAACTCTGAATTGCGAAAGATCAAGCAATTTCGAAAGATTTTCAAAATTACAATTTCGATCACGTTCTCAAACTTTTATACAAAAGATGAGAATAATTCCAAGTCGAGGTAGTTTCACAAACTTATACAAGTAAGGAAACACCGAGTACCAAATCCGAAGAAGCTGATGAATTGCGAGAAACCCTTGTTCAGTCCAATTGCGAGAAACCCTTAAACCAGCAATTCCGAGAAACCCTTTTTACCAAATGCGAGAAACCCTTGTATTTTTGCAGACCAATTGCGAGAAACCCTTTTCCTTCGAATTTCAAACCAAAATGTTGTAG
This sequence comes from Artemisia tridentata subsp. tridentata, assembly GCA_021014915.2. Taxonomy (NCBI): domain Eukaryota; kingdom Viridiplantae; phylum Streptophyta; class Magnoliopsida; order Asterales; family Asteraceae; genus Artemisia; species Artemisia tridentata. The sequence continues at coordinate 132,264,436 of CP139503.1, read as the reverse complement.
GATGATGAAAATCGTAAAACTAATGAATATTAGCGATTAACACACCGAATTTGCACCAAAGTTTACAACTTTATCCTTAAAACACGAAGATTTGATGAAAAGGAGTAAGCAACGATTTGCCAAACTTGCGTTTTTCACACTTTTTAAAGCAACGAACCACAAAAAACTTACGTAAACTAGGTAAACCAAATAAAATAACGATTAGTTCTACTCTAAAACACTAAACTTAACTACCTTTGGCGTATGATACCACTTGTAGGTCACCTTTATCTAAACAACACACACACACGTAAAGACTAATAAGAACGTACAACTACTTATCTAATAAGCTACGAATGATAGAAGATAAGCTATTAAGCAATAAGAGAAGATAATAAGAGAGAATGGAAGGCTTTCATATTCGATAGACTTAGTAACAAGGCTTGCGCAACAATACATGAAAAACCAACCTTTTATAATGAACACACTAGCTCCCTATTTATAGAAACAATCTAGGGCAACATAAGCTAGTGTGTTTGTGATATGTAAATCGTATGGGCTCATGGCCCATGGACCACTAATGGACCGTGGCCTTTGCACATTTATATGATCCTACTTAAGCAACCTATTAGTGAAATGTACAAGACTTGAAATACTTATAAAACATGTTCCTAACATTGTACTTGAGACCATTTACATAAGCTATCCTAGTAAAGACAATACCATTGCAGTTTACTGAACCATAACCCTTAGTGAGACATGATGAATTATCTGCAAATATCACTTTGGGTCCTGGTTCTTCCACATATTTGTGCAGACACTCCTTAACACCAGTCATGCTCCTTGAACATCCACTGTCTAGATGCCAAATAGGATCCCTGGCATGCTTCTGCACAAATAGTAAACTGGGTCAGTTCTTTCTAGGACTCCATTTCATGGAGGGTTTGGTTTTGTAGGTCTTTATGAAGGTATTAATTGATTCATGGTTAGTGGTTGAGTGGACTGAGCTACCACATGTTTTGCATTTAGTCGCAGGGGTAGCCTCAGTAGTCTGAGAGGATTGTTTATTCATTCCTCTTCTTGACTGAATGACCTTCTCTTTTCCTGAGGATTTCTAGGTGGAACTTCCACTAGATTCACAGTGTTTGTCAATTTGACAATCCTCAGGATGATGGTCATTGAATCCACACAATGGGCAAGGTGGAAAAGGCTTGGCCTTTTGCTTCTGTTTCTGCTTAGAATCAGAAGGGTAGTTCAGGCACTGAGCCTTAAGTCCTGAAAAGTTTGACATGACTGAGCATTGTTTATGATCAGAGGTCCTGTGATCTTCCTTTTTGCAAATCATGCAATAAAGGACTCTATAGCAATCATCAGTGAGATGATTTGTATAGTTGCATAGTTTACATCTTTTCAGGGATTTTGTGGGTTTGGGTTTGGTCTTTGAGGAAGCTGGTTTTTGTTCCTTCTTGGATTGAGAAGGTTTCTCAGAAGATGCAATCTTCTCTCCCAGCTTCCTGACCATTTCAGCCAACTGATCAAATTTTGACTCAGGGCTTTGGGTTGTTACTTCAGAAGGGACTGAAGTTGATGAGTCATCAGTATTTACTGAGACATCAAGGGTTGGTCTCTTCAGGATGGTTGTTCCCTTTCCTGATCTCTCCTTTGGAGAGTGTGGTGAGAAGACCATTGGTGGGAGGCCTAAGTTAGGTGAAGCACCCTGAAGGGTATTCAGTGGAGGAAGTGGTGGGTATGATTCGGGTTCAGACTCATTCACAGACTCAGTGATACTGAGTTGTTCAGTGAGTTCAAGCTTACTGAGTTGTTCAGTAAGTCCAAGCATATTTTTCAAGGCCTGACTTTCAGGAAGCAAGATCTTTCCAGTCTCAAAGTTTGGTAACTTACTGACTGGGTTGTCCCTGACAATCCAGTCATTAGACTTGGGAAGCATTTCTTGCTCAAAAGATATGTCAGCTGGAACAAAGTTTAGTTCATTGTGACACACATTTGGATCAACCATAAGAGGGTCAATTCCAATAGTTTTCTGAGAGATTAAGCCCACAGTGTCAAAAACCTTAGGGTTCTTCTTGGTCCAGCTTTGGATGACAGCCTTTTCTTTGTTAAGTTCAGTTTGAAGGGCTTGATTTTGTTTCAAAATCTCAGTGTTCTGAATTTGTAGAGTTATTGTTTCTAGTTTGGCTTGCTTTAATACAAGCAGTTCATCTCTACATTTATTCAATTCTGACACAATATTGTTATATTTTGAAAACAGGTTAAGCCTTTGTTCCTCGACAAACTTTAGATCAACACAAATATAATTCATGTAAGACTGCCAATCAGAATCATCATCCATAGAAAGTAAAGTATTTACCTTCTTCATGGTGATGTTGACCCACTCTCCATTTCTAGCATGACTTTTTCCCACAGCCACCTGATCCTCTTCAGAAAGTGCCATCAATGCACTAACTCTTATTTCCTCATCTGAGGAAGCCTCTTCTTCATCCCAATCATATGCTTCAGCTACTAATACCTTGTTCTTTGTCTGAATAGGTTTAGATGTTTGAGCAGCCTGAGGCAATATGGGGTTAGTTTCAAGAAGTGTAAGTTTAGCTTTGATTTTCCTATATTTTGTTTCAAAATCCTTTTGACCCTTGTTTTGAAATTGTTGGGTGGACTGAAACATTTTAGGTTGAAACTTGCTAGTTCCTGAGAATTTGTAAGAGGGTTCTGATATAGTTTTAGAATAACAGTCCCTAGTAAAATGACCCTTTTTACCACATTTAAAGCATTCAGTGGTCTCATTTGCTTTTGGTTTTGTAAAGTTGGACTGATTTCTTTTGATGAAACGTTTTGAACTAGCAAGGAGTGCCCTTTCTTGGAATTCCAGGTTAAGGTCGTTCAGGTACTCCTCACCAGTCCTTTCATCAATTTCTTCTTCAGAATCCTCTTGAATATCATGCACAACACCATTAGAATAGAAAGCAGTTGATATGGGTGTGGAGGTTAAGGCCTTTTTGGACTCAAGAGCTTTTGAGTCAGGGTATCTCCTTGAGATCAAGTTGTCTTCATAGACAAACTTCCCATAAATTTCAGGGAGCTCAAGGGTCTGAATGTGGTTAGCATTCCTCAGGCCTTGTGAGAAGTTGAGCCACTTCTCAGGGAGACTGTTGACAAAGCCAACATTTGTCTCATGCTTAGACAGTACAACACCATCATTTGATAATTCATTTATCAAAGTCTTGTATCTAGTGTAGGTCTGTGAGAGACTTTCAGAGTCTTTTTCCCTGAAAGTATTATACTCAAGTTTAAGGTCCATGACCCTATTTTCCTTGGTATCTGAGGGACCCTCAAAGCTGTTTACCAAGTCATCCCAAGTTTGCTTGGCTGTTAGACAGTTGATGACTGATTCCATTATATCGTCAGGAAGACATGATATAAGGATGCTTTTCAGGCGTTGGTCTTGATTGACCACCCTCCTCTCATCAATGGTCCATTGGGCCTCAGGCTTGTTTAGCCCTGCGGCTGTCTTAGGGACAAATGGGCCATCCCTGATACAGGTGATGTAGTAGGGTTCCATACCGGTAAGATAGCAAATCATACGCTTCTTCCATTTGCTAAATTTCCCAGCTTCAAGTCTGGGTGCAACAGCGGAGTAGCTGCCACCCTTTTTGTCGACTAGCTGGGGTACATTGATATCAGCCATAGTAGGATCTTGGTTTTATAAACCTAGAGCACTCTTGGTTAGTTTAAAAAGATTTTATAAACCAGAGGCTCTGATACCACTTGTTGGTCCCTTTACACGCTTAGAGTTAACTAGAAAGTTAATCTATTTGTGTTTATGACTAATACAATGTTTTGATTAATTCTAACAGTTATAAAACGTGAATATAGAAAACTCAATATAATTTTCAACGTTTAAATTCTTATTAGAAATGAATCAAAGAATCTATACCCAAGTGTTTTGCGGAACAAACACTTGGGATTGAATAGACAAGGTATGGTGGTGTCTCCTATCTAAACTCAAGTTTTTGCTTGAGTGGTAACAATGCGACCTCACTGAGCTATCTCAGGGATGCGTTACTCTTTGTATGAGAGAAGTTGTTTTGCAAAAGTCTATGCTTTAATTGTACAAAACAATCTCAACTTCTCTCCTCCTCAATCTATTTATACACAATTATACTGAGTAAAAGTAATTAAAATATTACAAGTTGTTGAGCAAGCGTGTCTGACAATTACAACAGTAATTGTCATTTCCAAGAACCAATAGAAATGGCCTATTAAGTCTTTAGGAGTGGTTGGTCTGACACTCCAAGACTTTAAGCCGTCTTAGGAAGGATTTCTTCCTGACAAGATAAGATTTGATCTTATCTTAAATCCTTCCTAGATATTTCTGCCTATCTTCACAGGCACTTGGTTCTTCAGGACACGCTTCTCAGTCATCACTCTTAATTACTTCATTGTTGTTGAGGAGACTGGGGTCCAGTGAGTCTTGTCAAATACTCACTAAACCATCATCTTCTTCTTTGGCTTAAGTGCTACATCAGGGAGTACCGCCTTCCTGAGTAGTGAATCCTTCTACTTGAATTCGCCTTAAGCATCCTGAAGATGACTCACTGAGAGGCTGCTCTCTCAGTGACTTGAATTGTTCTCGGTTTAAGTTAACACTTAGTTAATTTGTGCCCCACATGCACAGGATTTTCTTTTCACCATCCCTATTGACGGCTTGGGTCAGAAGATGAACCATCGCCAATTCTGATCTGTGTTGTGCTATAGGCTTACCGTACCTATGTTCTCTGAAGGTAGCCTCTGCCCGAGTTGTAATGTGCATCGTATGGACATATGAGGGGATCATGCGGTCCACTGCTCCAGTGAAGTGGGTGTGAAGTTCAGGCATAATCTGGTGCGTGATATTCTTGTGGATATCTGCTCTAAGGTTGGGATCATGGTGCGCAAGGAGGCTCTTTTGGGGTTCCTTTCAGAGGATGGGAAGGAGCTACGGCTTGCAGACTTGCTATTATTCAATTAGCTTCAAGGTAAAGATGCATGCTTGGATGTGACGGGCATCTCTCCATTTGCTGGTAGTGGGGTGACTTCATGGGCTCCTGGGGTAGCCTTGCACAATGTTGTGGAGAAGAAAAATAGAAAGTATGCATCCAAATGTGAGGACAATGGATACAAGTTCATACCTTTTGCTTTTTCTACGTTCGGGGAATTCGATACAGAGGCTTTGAACACACTTTCACGTATTAAGTCTATTGCCAATAGTCACTCAAATAATGTTAAAAGTGGTGTTTTTATCTTTAATAGAGTTAGCTTTTGTATTCAAAAAGGAGTGGGAGCACAGCTTGTGTCTAGACTCCCATCCAACTTTATGTAAAATTTATCATGTTTAATGAAAATTATTATTACTAAAAAAGTGATGTTATAATAATAATAATAATAATAATAATAATAATAATAATAATAATAATAATAATAATAATAATAAACAATGTTGCAAAAAAGGACCTATAAAGCCGATTAATCGTCGCTTAGGCAGTAATCGGCCACCAACATTTTTCATTTGTGTACCTCGATCAAACAAATAGGTCAATTGTGGTCAAACTTGCTGAAAATCTGCAAATCTTGCCGGAAATATTTAAAACTCGTCGTAAACTTGTTTTAATCACTTACAATCGTTGTTTATATTGATTACAAGTTATTTTTTTAAGGAAAAGTTTGCCGAGAATACCGGAAACTTGCCGGAATTAACCAAAGCTTGTCGAAAATGCCAATACGATCAACCACCTATTATATTTAATCCCGCCTAAACCAATTAAAAGCAACAAGAAGTCAACCGACCGACTATCGATTCACGATTTTTGCAACATTGCTAAACAGGTTTTAATTGCTGTAATTTTCCTTAAATATTGAATATACGGGTGTGCTTGGTTCAAACTCGGTAATGGGAAAGAGAAAGTCAATGGTAATGCTAAGTAAAGGGAAAGGAATTCATTCCTCTCAATTTATTGGGTAATGGCCCATTACCCAATATTGGGTAATAGATCATTGCATTATAGAAAACCAAGCACCTTTTTCATTAACTTACCCATTCCTCACCCCCAAAACCTTCTACCAAGCACGCCCTCAATCTTTCTACATTACAGCTTAGCATTTGGAGTGAACTGTCAATATTAGGTATCATTCTCGGCTGATTTTTGTAGACAACAAACAATCGAGGATCAAGTTAGCCTCAGTTCTTTATTATTAAAGTTTGAGTAAATTGCAAACTAGAAGGGGGGTTGAATCGTCCTTGTGGTTCGGACAAATTGCACGTTTCGTCCTTGTGGTTCATTAAGTGCAAAGATCGTCCTTATTTTGCACTGTTACATGCACTTTTGGTCCTCCATCATTGCAAAAATCGTCCTTGTGGTTTGCCAAATTTCACTGTTGAAGGACCAAAAGTGCACGTAACAGTGCAAAATAAGGACGATCTTTGCACTTAATGAATCACAATGACGAAACGTGCAATTTGGCCAAACCACAAGGACGATTTTTGCAATTTACTCTTAAAGTTTTTAATTAAAGTTTACTTGTTCTTATCTAAACCATACAAGCATTGGAGTTAACAAGATTATCCATATGATTTTAGCAAACTTTTATACGTACAAAGTCATATTTTCTTGAAAATGATGTTTGAAATGTCCATAAGCCGAATTAAATACCAAAACATTCAAAATTCAACTTCGAAACTTTAATACATGCAACCTTTTCACTTTAAACCTAATTGTATGGAGAGACCAAACACCCAATTAGCTAAAAGGCCGAAAGCCAAAAGGTGGACATTTGCAAAGACACAAAAGTGAAAAAACAATCAAAAAATTGCTTTGGTTTACAGAAGTTTACAATAAAACTGTAACATAACATGTACAAAAAAGTTCACCCAAAAATAAGAATAATGATCAAAGTTGCTAAATTCCAAAAAATGCACTTTAGCTAGTCTTTCATAAGGCTTGTAAAGTTTGTTCAATGATACTTGTGGAGATTTTATGGCCGGGTACAGTGGTGACCCGGGTCATCCACTGCCACATCAGCTTTCTCTCTTCGATGACCAGACATGACCAAGTTGTCACAGTCGATGACCGATTTTATTTTTTTTTTATTTTTTTTTTTTTTTAATAAAACAAAGTATTACATATAAATTAATTTTTATACATTCTCTATGCTAAAATGTAAGAAAGTTAAAACTATAGGGTAAAATGACAATAAAACAAAACTTTAAAGGTTTAAGCTGTAAATTAATTATTTATAAAAATAAAATACAAAAATTTGACTAGCCTCTTCTTCTACCACTAGATCTCAGACTCCGCAGTCCACGCACACTTTTTTCTTTTTCATTTTTTTTTAAAAAAAAAAGAAAAAAAAAAAGAGAATAAAATAAAAAGAGAGAATAGTGAGAAAAGGGTGTTTTGTTTGTGTTTTGTGTGTGTTTAATATCGGTTGAAATTTAGACCGATAGTGCAATTTTCTCGACCTTCGACCGATGGAGACCCAAATGCCATAGTGGCCACGACCGTTTTAAATATCGGTCGACCCTTTGACCGATTATTTACAGCCCACTGTGCACGGCCTAAGTTTAGCAACTTTTACATTACAAAAGTGAATTGCCATCATGTTACGGTAGTAACACACTACCCTAGTTTTCATGTTTCTTAGATCTTAAGGAACCACAAAAAGGTTTAGGATTTTCATTTTTATCAAATGCTAACGTGTATTTCTAAACTCCTCCATTGCAAAAAAGAAAATGTAAAACAAAATAAAGCTCTATCCACACCTCAAGTCATAAGGTCACGGTCTTAGTCAACTTTGCTAGCCCTATTTCACCATGCATGCTCGAAACAATGTCTTTAGGGGCGTTTGGTGCGTAGAATGTTTTTGACGGAATTGTAATATGTTACGGGAATTATAATGTAATCTTAATGAATTGTAACGTGAATAAATAATAATTTGTCAAAGAAATTGTAATACGAATTAGTTGTAATGTTAATGAATTGATATGCAGTCATTATAATTCAAAAGCATAATAATAATAATAACAATAATAATAATAATAATAATAATAATAATAATAGTAATGTTGATAATAATAACAATAATAATAATAATAATAATAATAATAATAATAATAATAATATTGTCACCGCCTCAGGACCGGGGTTTGGTGATTGGCAGTGGCGGCTTGCCACTCTTTCAATCAAGTTGGGTGGTCATGGTATCCTTTCAGCGGGTGACATTATCCAATATGCTTTTCTCGCTTCTCGTATGCAAACGAGTGATCTACAAGACAAGATACTGTCTAAATCTGGTAATGTCTTCTATGGTCCTTCTTTTCAATATGCTCTTGATGCTTTCCAAACTACTTGTAACATAGATGCTTTCGCTGCCACCAATGATGCTTCTGCCCCCCAAATGATGAAAACCTTGGCAAAGTGTTACTTTGGTGTCATTGAGAAAGACTTTGTTTCTAAGTACTCTCTAAGTCCAAGATAGGTCGCTGTTCTCAGTTGTATACGCGCCCCACATGCACAGGATTTTATTTTTACCATCCCTATTGACGGCTTGGGACAGAGGATGAACCATCGCCAATTCCGATCTGTGTTGTGCTATAGGCTCACCGTACCTATGTTCTCTGAAGGTAGCCTCTGCCCGAGTTGTAATGTGCATCGTATGGACATATGGGGGGATCATGCGGTCCACTGCTCCAGTGAAGTGGGTGTGAAGTTCAGGCACAATCTGGTGCGTGATATTCTTGTGGATCATGGTGCGTAAGGAGGCTCCTATGGGGTTCCTTTCGGAGGATGGGAAGGAGCTACGGCCTGCAGACTTGTTATTATTTAATTGGCTTCAAGGTAAAGATGCATGCTTGGATGTGACTGGCATCTCCCCATTTGCTGGTAGTGGGGCGACTTCATGGGCTCCTGGGGTAGCCTTGCATAATGCTGTGGAGAAGAAAAATAGAAAGTATGCATCCAAATGTGAGGACAATGGATACAAGTTCATACCTTTTGCCTTTTCTACGTTCGGGGAATTCGATACGGAGGCTTTGAACACATTTTCACGTATTAAGTCTATTGCCAATAGTCACTCAAATAATGCTAAAAGTGGTATTTTTATCTTTCATAGAGTTAGCTTTTGTATTCAGAAAGGAGTGGGAGCACAACTTGTGTCTAGACTCCCATCCAACTTTATGTAAAATTTATCATGTTTAATGAAAATTTTATTATAATAAAATATTTAATAATAATAATAATAATAATAATAATAATAATAATAATAATAATAATAATAATAATAATAAGTTAAATTTGATAAAAAGTAAATAATTATTAAAAATATAACAATAATAAAACATTCAATAATAATAATAATAACAAACATAATAATAAAAATAAAAATAAAATATTTAATAATAATAATAACAACAACAACAACAACAACAACAACAATAATAATAATAATTGAGGATTTAAAGTAAAAATTCTGAACTACAACGTAATTCCAAACTTGTCATCCAACTTTCTATGTAATCTGAATTCCTTCCAATCTGCAAACAAACAGGCTATGTAATGTAATCAGATTGCAATTATATCCAGTTACGTCAGATTACAATAAACCAAACGCCCTGTTAGGCTTCGACTTTAGTTTCCATATAACTTCTTTTTTTTTTTTGAATGGCAAGTTAGTAGTTAGTGATTCGAGCCCACAGTGACATCCAAATTGAGCAGTATGTGATGCGCGTGATGTGTCGTTGTGGTTTAGCAGTATTAATGCCTACTCAAGTTTTAAATTTATATTTAGCCGACTTATCAATAACACACACACTTAACGAGCAGTGTACCCGGTCAGTATGAATATAATGGTAAGCAGATTGTCGATCACTAAGAGTGGAACGTATTATCTAGTTATTCTAATCAGTATTTTAATATCCTAAGTTAGTTATACAACCTAATCTAACGCAAGGGGGGTTCAGCCTGAGAGACTGGCACAGTTTGGTTATAATTAAATAGAAAACTAAACTAATGAGCACGAATCAGCGATTAGCACACACGTACACAGATAGATACTCGAGATAATAAGAAGACCTGTCCTGATAATTAAATAGCTTGTCACTTGTTTTATTGCTAGTTTTATATGAAGTGTATATAATTAAACCTTTCTCATTGGCTCTAATCTTATCGGCGAGTAAACCCTTAATGATTACTTATGTCTATCCTACTTTTCTAGAGACGCTAGAATAAATAGGCGAGGAAGGGGCATGGCGACCCAAGCAAGACTCAGCTAGACACAGAGGTTATCAATGCACTAATAAAAGTCACCAAAGACATCAACATATAAACTTTAATTAATGGGAAAGCAATATTAAGGGGAGTGCATGATCTTCCGTAGTCACATGACACAAGCCCATCAATCCTGATGAATTAAAGTGTACTAAAACAATAAAACAAAACTACTTAATGAATTGAATACATGCAGGACCTTCTTACAGCTCTTGTATCTTTGTTTGAGGTATGTCTTGTGCTGCTTGGTCGTCTAAATTCGGCTCTAGGGTTATATATCGTCTAAGAGTCTTTCAAATTCATCTGACCTTGGGGTATTTATTGTTTCTGTCTGAGGGATCGATGTGGCGCATTGAGTTGATAGATGCGGCGCATTGACTTAACTTCGCGTGGGGTCCAAGATTAATATATTCTGGAATATTCGTACACCGTCTTCAGATGCGGCGTAACTTGATCTTTGTATGCGGCGCATGTACTTTAGCTGTCTTGGATTGTAGCTGGTGAAATCTTGATAGTGATACGCCGTATGTTAGAAGTATATTGCGGCGTATCTGGAGTAGAACGAGCTTGATCTTCTTCTTTGACCAAAGTTTCATATGCGGCGCATGACAGAATTGCATGCGGTGCATCCTTCAAAGTCAGGCAATGGTCTTCGAATTCATCTAAGTACGATATTGCGTCGTATCTGTTGAGTGAGATACGGCGCATCTTCTGGATTTCAGTAGACTTTTGACATCTCGCTTGTTTTGCTCCATAATTAGTCCAAAATCGCCAAGTTTCACATAATGCTTGTTTTTACCTGAGAATTACTAAAGTAAACATTAATGTATCGATTCTCATATATAATATAATAAAACAAGCCAAATAAATAGGATAAATGATGATAATAAAATGTACTTATTTGAGTTCATCAAATATCCCCCCACTTGAACTTTACTTGTCCCCAAGTAAACCTTAGAATTAATCATATGAAAATGTATCCTAAAAGATATTAGGATTTATTTTTATATTTAAGCACGTATTCGTTTTGTCATAATCACACAACCAAACACTTAACGAAGTAGAAACCAAAATAATTTTTAATGTAAAACAATTCTAAATCGTTTAGTTGCTTAGTCGTGACGAATATTCTATCATAGGCTTGGCAAGTATACGCATCTCCCCCACTAAAGCCAAGGAGTAACAAGTCTAAAGCGGTAAAAAGGGTTTGTTGGTTAAGGGTTGATCATCCTTTTTAATCTCTATCGATCTCATATTCCAGAAAAGGCGACAAAATTACAAATACATGATCGAATCCATGACCACGATACTTGCAATTGCTCAATTCCTTAACTCGAATGGGCTAAAGATAGGACCAAGTAATCTTCACCAATAATATTATATCAAAAAGGGCGACAAAATCATAAATACATAGCCGAATCCACGACTACGATACTTAAGATTGCTCAAATCCCTAATCTCAATAAATCAAAGGTTTGGATGAAGAATGATATAGGGTATGGATAATATTTGGGATACAAATTGGTGTAAAATGAAAAATAAACAAAACAGATAAATTAAAATCCTAAGTGTGGTTAATCACTTTCCCAACCATCCCATGAATAAGACTCATATCATTGAATAACTCACGCTTTAACACTTGAAACACACGCTTTAGGTAGACACGAATTATACTCAACAAAATCTCAATCAAAGAATAACCTTAGTTGGCGTTCCCATAACGGCCAACTCCCATTCAATTCATAAATATAATATACAACAACAAATAGTGGTGATATCTCCCACTTAATACAAAACTTTACATAAGTTGGTTAAAACAAACTTCCAACTTTTCACTTTTTTTTTTTTTTTTTTTTTTTGACATCAACATATATGTGTAAAATTTCACAACTTTTCTACCACTATTTTTCCGGATAATTTTTCCATACTCTTCATACTTTCAGAAATAACTGTAATAGTGAAAGTAGCAAACACACGAAAAATAAACTAAAAGTTGTACAATATTTACTTTCATACCAATTGCATTGTGCAATTTCCCGACCTAACCAAAGATAATGAATTACGCACGCGAACACAGGTAATGTAAGGAAACACACTTTGCCTAAAGCAATTAACCACGGATTTTAATCTACAGGGTAGGCTAAGGTGTAAGGGTGTATCGAAACATTATAACAAAGGTGTAAGAAACGAAAGGAATGACTCTGAGGGTTTTTCTAGGGGTATCTTACTCTAAAAGTGAGAGTAAACAAAGGGTTGATACGGGGGTTAACTAACCAGTGTAGTTAGTTAATATCACATGGAAGATCTCAAGGCAAAAAGCCTTGAAAAAGCTGCTAAAATCGTCTTAGGGTTTTTCACACACAAAGCTCCACCCTAATGACAAAAAATTGCAAAACTATATATAGAGATTAAGGGCTGACGGCGTCATGTTATAGGACTTGACGCCGTCACCTCGCCGCTTTTAGGGTTCCCGGATGGCCTTCTTGACGCCGTCTCTCTTTAGACCTCCAAAATCCGTTCTGGCTTATCAAGGCTTGACGCCGTCAGAAATAGGCTTGACGCCGTCCCTCTTTAAATTAAGCCGTGACGACCTTGATCACTTCAAAGGGTGACGCCGTCAGATTTTTCATGCAAAATTCTCTGGCTTATCATGAGTAATTTTCATATCCACCACTTTTGCCAAGCCATGACGCCGTCTGGGGAAGTTTCTGACGCCGCCAAATGTACTTTTCAGCCGATTATGAGACTTTGTCGTTTTCTTCACTTTTATGCTCCAAAAACGTTCAAAATGCTTCCTTTTCCAGATTTCTTCTCCAAAGTACCTAAAATGACAAAAGGAACGATTTAGGGCAATATTTGATCAAATAAATACGATTTAGGGCTTAAATGACCCCCTAAAAGCGGTACACTTTTCGCTTCATCAAATACCCTTACACTTGAGATTTGCTTGTCCTCAAGCAAATGCGCTTTTATTCTAATCAAAATACAAGTTAGGGGTCATTTAACACTAATATAAAAGTAATTACAACAAATAGTCGTTCCACTTTAATCATAATAAGCACGGAGATTACAAACTAGCACCTCACAAGTAGTGTTTAGATACTCACATCTCTCAAGTGTCATCAAAATAAATCTCATAAATGAAAACGGATAATATCTCTCACTACCTGTCATAGCAAATAGATTACCATAGGCTTGGGAAAGGATCAAAAACCTCCTCCACTAGGCGTAAGCATCTAAGATAAACTATCAAAGAGGGCTTTTACATGGGTTATAACGTTAGGTGTAGGGAAAAGGAAAACACGGTTTTGTTGGATAAAGGATATTTTACTGGTGGCGAGTTAAAGATCTTGATTAATTACATGTACTATACAATGTTGCTAAGCCAAGACTCGACTCAATCTTAAGCTAAAAATAAAATAACAAAAACATAAAACAAACATAAAATGAAACGGGATGGTAGTCCGTATGTTTTTTCTACTTTTCCTTTTCTCATTTTTTTTTTGTATTTTTTCTTGATTTTTTCGATTTTTTTTTTTTTTTTTTTTTTTTTTTTTCATACACTCTTGCCCTACCATCCAAAATAATACATCATAGGGGCGTTGCATTCCCCTTACACTTGAACTTTTACATAAATTTACAAATAACTATTCTAATGACTCGAATTAAGATAATTGAAAAACTTGGAGTACTTTTAAAATATTTAGCACATATGGGGGTAATAATGTTGTTCTTCCCCATTACTCCATTACACTAGTACTTTACCCATGAGTCTCAATCGTCCCAAAATAATATGTACAAGTATATGACTCGACTTAGCAACCATGTAATCAACTAGATAATTAACTTGGGTTTAAACAAATGTTGTAACAATAATGCACTAAAAATGAGCGCATACAAGGTAGGCTAAGGCGATTTGGGTGTACATTTTAGTGAGGTGTAACAAATTCTTCCTTTAAGTAAAATGCTTAAAGGTCGAAACGAAAAGATAGGCTCTGAGGGGTGTACTAGGGGTATCGTGTACTAAAAATGAGTACAACGCAAAGAGTGTGGGAGAATTACTTGACCAATGTAGCCAAAGTAATTATAACAAAAACACAGGTGTAAAACAATGGGTTAATCCTAATGCCTCTTATCATGTAGTAAATCTAACTACACGAATGTAGTCTCACTTGTGGCCTCGGAATGGTCCTAACGCAAGTTCTAGAATCTAAGTGCTACCGGTACACACATCATAGCATAAATGCTTTTCCTACCAATTCTAGGGGCGAACCTCACATATTTGGGGGTGGAAAATTTTTTAGTGGTACGGTTTTTTGTGCTAGTCATATAACTCCTATCCGTGAGACGCTCATTAAGATCAAAGTTTCACTCCTAAATGTTGTAAAAAATTTTAAATTTGGCACTAAAATTGCCATAACAGGTATTTATCTCAGTTTTATTACACATCTACTATTAAACAAACAAAAATCAAGTGCAATAGCATTCTCTAAAGTATCGTACTTTTACCCCCCTTACACTTAAGATGAACATTGTCCCCAATGTTCAAATAACAAATGTAAAAGTAAATAAGGTAAAAGAATGAAATCAAATACTCCCCTGATTCGCTCGGTGGATGAAGAGGTAACATGGTTAGATCTTCTTCCAAAGTAATGTTGAAGCTCCATGACTAATGCATCGCCAAAAGCTTGATCCAAAACATTTCCTTGTCCAAAATAACCTGTTAAACCTGAGAAAACAAACACGAAAACCTGCATAACATTGGCGGGATAAACTCTATATAAGGATATAATGCTTGTGGAATGATAATTTTGCAGATTCCTGGAGATTATAAGTTATAGATTTAATAAAAACTTTTTATGAAAACAAAACTTTCAAAAAAAATTTCAGAAAATTAAACCTGACGCTGTCAGGTTGTAAAGCCTGACGCCGTCAGAAATGATCTGACAGAATTCTCATGTTAAGTTTCCGGAAAAATTTTGGAAAAAACTATACCTTACTTCCTGGAAATCCTGCAAAACATCATTGACTCGATACAAGCATTTGACTCAAACAAATACTAATATGTATGTCAATTTATTATTATTACGATTCATGTTCATTTGTTCTAATAAACCGATTTAGATTTCCCTTACACTTAACTTTTGCAAAATACCTTTATATGTAGTTAAGACGAAGTTAAAAACAAGATAAAGCATTTTCACAATTTAGTTTTGAACATGAATCAATAATAATAAAATTTAAACAAACATACGGAAACAAATAAAAACAAACAAACAAATAAACACACAAAGCAAATAAAGCTTGGGTTGCCTCCCAAGAAGCGCTTTTCTTTATTAACGAGTCTTGTAGCTAGACTCAAAGTCACTCTACCCAATGTAAGTGAGTTCGTCATCGAGGACGTCTTTAGGGTTAAGCTTTGATTGAAGTTTCCTATTGGTCCGCTTAGTACAATATATCCTTTCAAACTTCTCTCCATCCGGGTCATACAATGTCATCTTAATATGCCATGACCCATCTCCATCTTTGGGTGGTTTGTCCCAATCCCACTTATAATCATCGTCCTCACGAGTCCACTTATTCATTCCTACGTTAATTGGCAAAACTCCTAGGAAATCAATCATCTTCCTAAAAACTAGAGGGTCTTCAAATGGATCCAATTCGGTATCCCTAGCTAAGAGTTGCTCTACCGTATGTGTTCGGTTCACAAAGTCCTCTTCTAGGTAAAATGGGCGTTGGGGTCCTATGAAGTCTCTATCGATCCAAGGTCCATATCTAGATGGTCTCCTATTTGATTCTAACCAATGTGGTGTTGGTTCCTCACTAGTATCATAGGCATGTTTCTTAACATCATAGACTGACCAAGTATCTCCTTCTCCTACCGCTATCTTAGATTCCTTACAATCAATCATAGCACTAGCGGTCGCCAAAAATCCTCTACCTATCAACAAGGGGCATATAGGGTCGCTAACCATATCAAGGACGTGGAAATCGGCTAAAATGGTTAGTTTTCCTATGTGTACAAACACGTCCTTGACTACTCCAACCGGGTAAGCAACACTCCCATCCGCTAAACCTATTATCACCTCGGTTTCTTCAAGTTTTCCTAGTTTTAGAGAGGTGTAGAGAGGTAACGAAAGTAGGTTAAGGCTTGATCCAAGATCGGCTAATGTGTCATAAGCCTCCGAATTACCGATCTTGCAAGGTAGAACAAATAAGCCCGGGTCATCTAACTTCTTAGGTAGCTTGTTTTGAACAAAGGCGGTCCCTTTTTCGCCTAACTTAAGCTTCTTTTCATCCAACTCATCAACAACCGGACTTTCAAGGTGGAGCTCCTTGAATTCTTCGTCAAGGTTTTGAGTGGGAGGTGTTTCAACTATGACTTGGGTTTGTTTGAAACACGCGCTCATGGAATTGACCGAATAATATTGTGGACAAGAACTAGGAGACGAAACCGATGAAATGGCGTTGACGTTTAGTTTCGGGTTCTTGACCGTGTTGCTAGGGAGTGCTCCCATTTCTCGGTCATTGAGGGCTTTCAACAAAGTGTCAATCTTATTGGTCATCTCGCTTTGTTTTTGTTTGAAATCGGCTTCAAACTTGGCTAAACGAGCTTCTTGAGATGCCATAAATTGAGACATCAATCCTTCAAAGTTATCGGTACTACCATTGCTGGAAGGATTGTTGTTGAAAGTACGGTTCGAGTTGGAACCGCTTGATTGGAAACGATTAGGTGGGTTGGAAGAATTGGTTTGTTGTGCGTTTTGGTTTTGTTTCCACCTAAGGTTCGGGTGATTTTTCCATGAGGGGTTGTATGTATCACCGTAGGGGTTTGGCTCGGGTTTGAAAGTGTACCACTTGTCTCCCGCTCCGTCGGTACGCGAGGATGCGTAGTTCGCAAAAGCTTGTTCGGGGAGTTCCATGCAATCACGAGTGTCGTGGGGACCACTACATAATTCACATGAAGAAGTGATTTTGTTCACTTGGCTTGAAGGTTTAGGAGCCTCGTAGGATTTCATAAGAAACTTGACTTGGTCTTCAAGTTCTATGATCCTACGGTCGGAAGTGCTTGAATTATTCGAAGGCAAAGATATTGCCTTGACCGTTTTATTCAAATCACGGGGATCACTCCAACTTTCGTTGTCATAAAGAGCAAGATCTTCTAGGAGAGCCCATGATTGTTCCGCACTTAGATCACGTAGCTTACCACCGGCCGATTGGTCAATGGTTTGCCTCGTGGAGAGATTGATATGGTCATAGAAGATTTGGACTTGGAGCCAAAGTTCTATGCCATGGTTAGGGACTTTTTGGAGTAAGTCCTTGAATCGAGTCCATGCCTCGTAGAGGGTTTCGCCTTGACGTTGTTGGAACATCAAGATATCATTCCTTAGCTTGGTAGTTCTTCCTGGTGGGAAAAACTGAGCAAGGAAACGAGTGGTGAGATCATCCCAAGAGGTGATGGAACCTGCGGGTTGACGCTCTAGCCATTGACTAGCTTGGTCCCGCAAAGAGAATTGAAAGAGACGCAGTTGGGTCGTCTCTCGAGTGGCAACATCAAGGTCTATAGAATCAACGATTTTGAGAAAGTCCTTGAGATGTTGATTAGGATCTTCAGAACGAAGTCCATGAAATGCGCATCCGCTTTGCACCAACCGGATGGTGTCGGATCGCAAGGGAGTGACATTGGCTCCTTGAGTGAGCTCAATGGTGTTTCGATAGCCATGGTGGCTAGGACGGGAGTACTCTCCTAAAGTACGGGCTCTAGGAGGTGGTGGTTGTTGTGGTGGGTTGTTGGGGTCGAGGATATTACCACCTTCCATGATGTCGGATGGTAATGGTTACGAACAAAGAAACGAAGAAAAAAGATAGACTAAAGAAAACCTAGAAAAAGAAAATAAAAATCTCACTAGAAAGGAATCTAGTGAGTAGACCTATAAAATAAAAAATTCAACCTAAACAATAACTATTCCCCGGCAGCGGCGCCAAAAACTTGATGCGTGGTTTTGCAACCTTACAACAGGTTTTACCTCTCGAGGGATCTCAAGAGGCTTACAACCCCACCAGGCAGTGTACCTGACCGATGTAGTATAGTGTAGTGGTAAGTACGGGGGATTGATCGTTCTCCACAGGGAATAGTGTTCGTTAGGTATGAAAAACTACTCTAATAGGTCTAAGGGTGAGAGAAGATTCTTTTTATGTTTTTATATTTTTTATGAAAGCAAGTAAAATCTCGGGTTTGAAAGAGTGGGCGGAATTAGTTGCTAATCAACTAACCCAAATAACTACGAATGCAAATAAAATAAAATAGCTGAAAATGAAAAGGTGGTGAAACTTTTATGGAGAGAAATGTGTTTACTTAGATTTCCTTACTCCCTAACTATCTTTTACCGGTTGATTAGTGTGTATTAATTGCGTGGATGACGGGTGTATTCCTTAATACCAATCGTGGGGTGGCGTACGTACTTCCCCAACTCTATAAGCTCCTACTTCACTCCTATGTCGAGCCGGCTAAGAAGCTCCTAACATGGGATCACTAGAATTCGCTCATGCATTAAATACAACCATAAAAACCTTTAGTACGCATTGGTTCATGTTTCTTAAGACGTTCAAGCAAGTTACCGTATAGGAAGTTAGCCAGTTTTCTTAAGCCTAACATAGATGAACAATCATCCAATACAACTAATAACACACTAATAACCAACAATCAATAGCTAGGTTTCATTAGATCTAAGCAAACACAAAGAAAACCTAGCCTAGCATGTTAAACAAAAGACAAGAACAAGATAGAATCAAACAACACATAGACATATTGAATGATTAATTGATAACTTATCTTCAATGTAACATGGAAGATCTCAAGGCAAAAAGCCTTGAAAAAGCTGCTAAAATCGTCTTAGGGTTTTTCACACACAAAGCTCCACCCTAATGACAAAAAATTGCAAAACTATATATAGAGATTAAGGGCTGACGGCTCACGTTATAGGACCTGACGCCGTCACCTCGCCGCTTTTAGGGTTCCCGGATGGCCTTCCTGACGCCGTCCCTCTTTAGACCTCCAAAATCCGTTCTGGCTTATCAAGGCTTGACGCCGTCAGAAATAGGCTTGACGCCGTCCCTCTTTAAATTAAGCCGTGACGACCTTGATCACTTCAAAGGGTGACGCCGTCAGATTTTTCATGCAAAATTCTCTGGCTTATCATGAGTAATTTTCATATCCACCACTTTTGCCAAGCCATGACGCCGTCTGGGGAAGTTTCTGACGCCGTCAAATGTACTTTTCAGCCGATTATGAGACTTTGTCGTTTTCTTCACTTTTATGCTCCAAAAACGTCCAAAATGCTTCCTTTTCCAGATTTCTTCTCCAAAGTACCTAAAATGACAAAAGGAATGATTTAGGGCAATATTTGATCAAATAAATACGATTTAGGGCTTAAATGACCCCCTAAAAGCAGTACACTTTTCGCTTCATCAACCTTTTTCTTGCAAAGCCTCTGCTCTGCGTGGGGAGTCTTCAACTTTTTCATACCAATCATAGTCTTCAAAGTATACATCGTTTCCAACTCGTTTCATTCCAATTATACTACCCCCATTGTAGGTTCCATCATTCTTCCAATCACAGGTTGGCCATTCACTACTTCCATCCTTGAAACGGAAAGGTTTACAAGTGTGATTAATATGCCCAAATTCCCATGGTTTATCCCAAACCCATAGTATCTGGTCATTCCATTCGTAGTACCAGGTGTTTTTGAACTCATCATAAGTTTTGAATCCTGGTAGATCTCCAGTTAGCACATCAGCGTCGATTTGAAGGAGGTAATTAAATTCTTTGAATTGTTTGCACAAGGGTGTCTCATAATTGAACACATCAATGTCGATGCTGAACAATTCTTCAATGCCTTCCTTGATCGTTGAATCGTTATGTGATGATCCATTGTTGCTTTCTACTTCCTCATCTTCCCCTCTCATCCAATATACCCATAACACATCTTTAGTAGCTCGGTCCATGATCTTATGGTTATTGAACTTACTAGCTAACCAATCTGAAAAATCAACATTGTTAGGATCGTAGTTAACGTCAAAGCTAGTATTACCAATCATTTTCCTCCTTATCTCCATGAACTCATTAAATTGTTCTTTAAAACTTCGTGTCAACCATGAGGTCACAATCCGTTTGGCTTCATTCGTAGGAGCAAATTTGGGATCACTGTATTTAAGTTCAAGCCATTCTTCTAAAGAGATATCCATCAACCTTACCAACTTTTTATGAAACAGTATCTCCGATTCAGCATAAATTCTTTCATCATCCAGATTGCTTTTATCTAATCCCCAATACTGTTCGGAATAAGGCATATAAGAAGTTTGTATAGGTTGGATATTTCCTCTACCATAGCTTTTGTTGCTCGATTTGTTGACTGCATTTGCTGAGTTCATGTATTCAATTTGGAATTTCCCATATTTTTCTTCGATAGTCGTCCAAGTTAATCCTTTAGATTCAATGATAGGCCATAAGAGTAACAATTCATCTTCAGTGTAGCTCATTAGTAAATCATAAGAGAATATCCCATCTTCAATATTGCATAAGCGTTTGAATTCCATATAAGTAGCTTCAAGAGGAGTTTCCCAAGAAAATAAATCGGCATCAATCGTGAGTACATTAAACTTCCACTGAGTAGAAGGGCATGTTGGTTTGAGATACGGATTTGAGTAAAGCATCGATCGTAGGTAAGTTGCAAGTAATAGCATCGAAATTTTCGAATGAATCCGAAAGCAAGAGTTCCTTTTCCAATTCTGAGCTTTTAGTAATGCTTAATGCTGGGAACTTGCTCAAGCTAACTTCATAGTTATCACACTCGTCATCACTTTCCAGAATTAACGGCTTTTTGGTGCGGGACTTTTCATTGTGCTTATCTTTCATAAGTTCCTTAGCAAGATATCCGTTCATTGACATATCTTCCATAGCAAAACCTGTCATCATAGGTAAAATCGTCAGTAGGATCTGTTCGCTAGAAGAGAAATTAATGAATTTAGAAACGAATATAAAGAATAAAAATGGCTGATATCTGCGGACGATGCGCCGTATCCAGAAAGTTGGATACGCCTTATCTTATTACGTTAAAATTTAATCAGACTTTTATTCAGAAAACAGATACACCGCTTATGAATTAGAATGCGCCGTATCAAGTTTAAATTATCAAAAATCGGTTATATTTATTAAAATTAAATGCGTCGTATTAACAAAAGCTAATGCGCCGTATTTTCGTTACGTTTCAAAATACAAGATTTTTGATTTAGTAGATGTGCCGTATCGATAAAGATCGATGCGTCGCTTCTGTTTAATAATTCGAAAAACTATTTTTAATTTAAATCGAAAACACGCCGTATCTGTTAAAACAGATGCGTCGTATGGCGTTAGCGTTTAGAAAAATTTCTTATTAAAAACAGAATATGCCGTATCTTGGGGAAAGATGCGTCGTACTCGAATTTATTAAACGCGTTGTATTTTATAAAAATTAAATGCAATACACCGTATCTGTGAAAACAGATGCGCCGTATCGTTTGTATCAGCACAATACAATGACAGCAGAATGCAGAAAAATAGAAAAAAGAAAAACAAAAATAAAAACAAACAAAAAGAAACAAAAATTACAGAAAACAAAAACACACAAAAACAGTAAATATGCAAATTATACAATGAATGCAATCTATCTAATATACAACAGGGTTAGTGGTTAGAATCTAAAAAAAAAAAAAACAAAAAAAAAAAAAAAAAAAAAAAAAAAAAAAAAAAAAACCAAAAAGAAAAACCTAATTAAAATACTTAATCAAATTAACAGATAATAACAATTCACTCCCCGGCAGCGGCGCCAAAAACTTGATGCGCGTGATGTGTCGTTGCGGTTTAGCAGTATTAATGCCTACTCAAGTTTTAAATTTATATTTAGCCGACTTATCAATAACACACACACTTAACGAGCAGTGTACCCGGTCAGTATGAATATAATGGTAAGCAGAGTGTCGATCACTAAGAGTGGAACGTATTATCTAGTTATTCTAATCAGTATTTTAATATCCTAAGTTAGTTATACAACCTAATCTAACGCAAAGGGGGTTCAGCCTGAGAGACTGGCACAGTTTGGTTATAATTAAATAGAAAACTAAACTAATGAGCAAGAATCAGCGATTAGCACACACGTACACAGATAGATACTCGAGACAATAAGAAGACCTGTCCTGATAATTAAATAGCTTGTCACTTGTTTTATTGCTAGTTTTATATGAAGTGTATATAATTAAACCTTTCTCGTTGGCTCTAATCTTATCGGCGAGTAAACCCTTAATGATTACTTATGTCTATCCTACTTTTCTAGAGACGCTAGAATAAATAGGCGAGGAAGGGGCATGGCGACCCAAGCAAGACTCAGCTAGACACAGAGGTTATCAATGCACTAATAAAAGTCACCAAAGACATCAACATATAAACTTTAATTAATGGGAAAGCAATATTAAGGGGAGTGCATGATCTTCCGTAGTCACATGACACAAGCCCATCAATCCTGATGAATTAAAGTATACTAAAACAATAAAACAAAACTACTTAATGAATTGAATACATGCAGGACCTTCTTACAGCTCTTGTATCTTTTTTTGAGGTGTGTCTTGTGCTGCTTGGTCGTCTGAATTTGGCTCTAGGGTTATATATCGTCTAAGAGTCTTTCAAATTCTTCTGACCTTGGGGTATTTATAGTTTCTGTCTGAGGGATCGATGCGGCGCATTGAGTTGATAGATGCGGCGCATTGACTTAACTTCGCATGGGGTCCAAGATTAATATATTCTGGAATATTCGTACACCGTCTTCAGATGCGGCGTAACTTGATCTTTGCATGCGGCGCATGTACTTTAGCTGTCTTGGATTGTAACTGGTGAAATCTTGATAGTGATACGCCGTATGTTAGAAGTATATTGCGGCGTATCTGGAGTAGAACGAGCTTGATCTTCTTCTTTGACCAAAGTTTCATATGCGGCGCATGAAAGAATTGCATGCGGTGCATCCTTCAAAATTAGGCAATGGTCTTCGAATTCATCTAAGTACGATATTGCGTCGTATCTGTTGAGTGAGATACGGCGCATCTTCTGGATTTCAGTAGACTTTTGACATCTCGCTTGTTTTGCTCCATAATTAGTCCAAAATTGCCAAGTTTCACATAATGCTTGTTTTTACCTGAGAATTAATAAAGTAAACATTAATGTATCGATTCTCATATATAATATAATAAAACAAGCCAAATAAATAGGATAAATGATGATAATAAAATGTACTTATTTGAGTTCATCAGTATGCAAGCCTCGAACATTCGCCTTAGGGGAAAAACCCCACTCCTACTTTTATTTATTTCCGCCCCTGAAGGACTATAGTGAGACTCGAACCTGAGACCTCTCTAAAGATAACTCCCCAATATTACCCTTGGTGGCCAACTGAAGTTTCCATAAGTATTAGTTTCCATATAACATTAGTTGTAACACCCCAACCCGATAAGGGTAAAGATGTCATAATAATGGTTTCATATCAGATCAAAACAAAGCGTACATCAAAAGTAATACAAGGGTTCTCAAGGTTACAAATGAAATACTGAAATTACAAGGTTACAAACGCGAAAACAAATTCTAACAATAAAATAACTTCTAATCATCTCTAGGCCCAAATGACTATCAAGTCTTCTAAGTCCAAAAGTCTCTTCACTCATACCCATCTTCCAGCTAAAACCTGCCGCAGGAAAGGAAATGCGGCTGAGCTACGAGAGCTCAGTGAACAGATATAACGATAACAAACAGTAATAGAGAATAGTGCAGAAAAACAGAAATAAAGGTCAAACAGATGTAATATGGTTCAAGGGATAAGTCAATGAATAAGTATAAAGGAAAGAGAAATGGGATAGTAATCCACCACGAGCCCAGAAACAGATCATATCATATCGTAACCATAAATCTTCATAATCATATAGAGGGGAGACCTCTCAGATAATCAGATAATATGAGGGGTGTCCTCATTCTTCAAATGGAGTAGCTAGCTCCCAGATATATGTGAAAGGCGTGTATTGCACACAAGCACCAGTCACCAGACAAATCATATAGTATCAAATCATGTTAAATCCACTAAACAGAACAGATCTAGGATGCATCCATGCGCCCCCCAAACAAATACTGGCCATAACAAATATAATGCGCATATCATAATCAAAATGGGGACGTGGCGGAACATCACTCTACCGCCCTAAAGTCATGCCATTGGTGCATCAATGACACGGCCATGTTACCTTCATGGCTAGGGAAACAGATTTTGGCTCGGGTATCAAACTAAGAGTCAGATATCATATCAAATCAGAGTGTCATAACAGATGGCTCATAACAGATAGTTCATATCAAATATCTCAGAAGTAATATCAAAGGTCCAAATCAGAGTTTATCAGATCAAGGTTCATATTCAATAATCAAGTCATGGTTCAGATCAAAAGTCCGTTTCAGAAGTTTCTATCAAAAGTCCATTTTAACCAATCCTTTTATTCATGATTTTCATAAAACGATCCTTTAAAGTGGTTTTCATAAACATAATCCTTCAAAACAGTTTTTATAAAGATAGTCTTCAAAATATAGTTTTCATAACAGTTAGTAACACTTTATATAAAAATAGTTTCGCATCATTTATAAACATCTTTTTAAAATGGTTTTCTCAAAACATTTCCATGGTATAATTAAAAAGGTTTTCATAACATAGGTTCATAACACAGGTCATGTCAGATGGAACCAACGGAGAAGGTTCAAGCAAAGGGAATCATAGCAATGACATCAGATCAGAAACTAACGGATCAAAATATGAAAGAGATCATGAGAAACCTTATAAGGAAGGTCAGAATATCTGTACCTTAGACCGCAAGTGAAAACACCACTAGAAACGAAAAGATCGGAAGTAAACTCCATCTTCAGCGAATCTACACGAATTTATAATTGTCTGATTAATAACTTATTTTAAATTAGATTACTCATTTTAGTCGGCTTTCCAGTTTTTTTTTTCTTTGTGACCTTCTATTTTGGTAAGTTTTTCCGATTCAATAACTTTTAGGGTTATAAAAGATAATTAGTTAAACCTTAAGCTTAATATGATCAATTTATAGTTAAGAGTTAGTATGGCAACTTTTATTAATTTATGGTTTAAACTGTCATTTTTTTATGTAACTTACATACAAGCAAAAATTTCTTCTTTTATACATATATGACCAATTCTTATTTTTATAGATTTATATGCACTCAAACACACTAATGTAAAACAAACTTGTTTATCATACGCCCCACCACACATCCTTTATATCCTTTTCTTACCCATTTAAAATTCTGATTATTCATACGTACCTTATATAGGTTTAATTTACTTTAAGCATTAGTGTTTTCCTTGTCCCTAGTCTGACCTACATATCCTATATTCTATTCATGCCTTTATCTTTGTATCTACTCAACAGCTATGCATGAAATTCTCATTTTAATAACCCATTTCACACGAAACAACAATCAACCATGTAAACCATACTTTCGACCCAATTATTGTCCATCCAATCGACCTATAAACGACCATTATTTCTCCCCCCTTTCCCAGCCTATAACGCACACTACACACATGTAAAGTACTCTTGTTTTCCACCAATTCGACCCTTATTTATTAACACCAAAACACACACACGACACACACAAGACCAGGCCACGACACACCCTAATACTCACATAAAATCACGCTTCTGGACACTTATATCACAACCCTAACGCAGCCCACAAACACGACAAACATCACATGAAATCGTGCACATTTTTATCCAGGTTTAGTCGTGTACTTAGACACCTAAAAGAGTGTTCTAATGGCCAGCATACACATGGATGACTTCTGATTCGAAAAGGCAACAGAACTAAAGATCGACATGTGCTGTATTCAGTTTACATGATATCATGTGACCATATCTTATTCTTATAACCATAGTAATGTTTATACTAGGTTAAGTATTCATGTTCTTTTATGTATACATATGTGTGACTCAATCAAGGAAAACGTAACACGATCATAAGGTTACCTCCAAATAAAACAAAGGCTGATCGAAACGAGGTGCACTAGAACGTGGTGACGAACTCGAACTCGAACCAACAGCCTCTCTTCCTCTCTCTCGTTAGTTTTTAGGGCTGTAACATTTGTTTGGAATGATGACCATCACCATTAGTCAATGATCTGCCGTTATGTAGTTTTGTTGTACGGTTTACGTGAGTGAGAAATATAGGTACGGTTGGTGATATAAACTGGTTAAGGGTTTTAGAGTTTGGTGAGGAGAAAGGGTCAAACAAACCATACCTTTTTGCTGCTATGCTTGATCGAACAGAAGGAGAGAAAAAGGAAGAACAAAGTGGCAGCCAAAATTTTGTGTGAAGGCTTATTTAGGGTTTTGTGTCTTTGAATGGTGTGATATATATTCGGTATTTAAAAAAATAATAATAAGAAGTTGGAGCATGGATCATAGCCGATCAGTATAGGATTTATAAAAGAAAAGTAGGCCCAAATTTCAGGCGTGAATTTGGGTTTTAATAATAGAGTATGGCTTTGTAGTTATCAAAAGAAGACCATATCCTTATCCCATGTTACACTTGTGTACAAAAATTAAAAGATGATTTGGTCTCCATGTGTGTCTTTTAACGTGACATATATATGCTTAGTATAACATGTGTGTTTAAATTTTTGTGTAGTTTAGGTCATGGTCTTTTAGTGCCTTGTAACTTCTTAAGTTATAATGATTAGCTATTTAAGTTGTGCTCTAGTAAAAATTCAAATTAGAGGGTAATTTAAGAATTTTAACTGAATGAAAAATGTGGGTTTTATAGCATTAGTAACATCTTAAGTCTCACAAGCATTAGTAACATTCATAAGTACTTTTAAGTACACATCCTAAGAGCACCAGGTATGGTAACTCAGGGTTAAGGTTTAACACACTGTCATGTCAGCTTTAACCTTTTCACCTTTAACTAAAAAAAAAACACCCCTTATCATAACTCACCTTTAACTCACCTTTAACTCAACTATTTTCAAAATCAACCCCTAAACTATAATCAATACTTCATTTAATAACTAACATAACATTTAAAACACGAATTACATTAATCATTAAAGTCAAAACACAAATTACATTAAACATTAAAGTTAAAACACAATACATAGTACGATTAATAGAAACTAAAACTACAAATTAAGAAAAGGAATCATCGGAAACATAACCCTCCTCACTCGAAGAGGACCTAAACTCGCCATCATAATACTTTCCTTCCATAATATCAAACCAGCTTCTCTCCTGCTCCATACGAGCAACTTCCTCTTCTAGTTCGCGTTTTTCTGTTTCTCTCTTGACTTCCTCATCTTGCTCCAGAAGTCAGAGTTCATCCTCACTCAGTCCAAACGGATTTGATTGTTGTTCCACAACCGGTGGATTTGGTTGGTGTTCCACAACCGGTGGATTGTTTACCGGTTCATTTTTCGGTGTGAACACCGAAAAGATATCTTCCGGTGGAGTGTTCACCGGTTCATTTGGAAATTGCTGGGAAAAGTCGTGTTCATTTGGGAATTGTTGGGAGAAGTCACGGTGAGTTGGGAATTGTTGGGAGAAGTCACGGTGAGTTGGGAATTGTTGGGAGAAATCTTTGCGAGACATTGTTGAGAATCTGTGTGTGAGTTGTGTGTGAGTTGTGTGTATGAGTTGTGTGTGAGTTGTGTGTATGAGTTGTGTGTGTGATAAACAACTCTGGTGGTGTTGTATATATAGGCACCCTTAAGTTTGAATTTGAATAAATCCCGCTCCAATTTGAAATTAATTATCCCGCTCGTAGTTGAATTTTGAATTTGAATTTGGTTATCCCACTTAAGAACAAAGGCGATGTTTTGATTTTTTTTAAACACAACGTCTACATAGTACATTAGAGGGGGTAGAAATGATTTTTTTTTTAATTGAAGCTAGCCTTAACTTGACGTTAAGGGGTTAACGCAGGGGCGTTAACGCACCCTTAACGCAACTATCCGGTGTGGTTAACGCACCTTAACGCACCAAAAGTTAAGGTTTAACCTAGGGGTGCGTTAACCATACCGTGTGCTCTACGACACTCATAAACAATGTTGGTTAAAGTTGCTATACTGCCTATACTGGTATAAATAGACTGAACCGTTGTATTCGAAGTTATTATGATACTAACACTCATATGCATATAAAGAAAAGTTCATTTAAGACTAATATTATCGTTCATGCTGAGTGACAAATTTCATCAACTTATTTTACAAAAGAAAAAAAAAATGGGATTAATTGATATTTTAATTAAAATCCACTTCCACCCTCATATTTTTTAAAATTACATATCTCTATAACCGTACATTATTAACTTACACGAATTATACCATCGTGACAAGAACTTAATTATCTTTTAATAGAGTGACACTTTTATATATGTTTGACAAATTCGTGTTTTGTTTTGTTTTTCTTATTTGCTTTTTCATACAATGTTTTGCTTGATATAACACATGTGATATCTAATTTGTAAATTCGAACACTCAACATACTGTTGTAAAATGAGCATAAGTATTTGTGTAAAACTGCAAATGATTCATCATTTTGGAATTGAAAAATACACATCCTTAGCTTTCCAACCATATATCACATATAATTTTTGAACTTTCAAATCATTACAGTTTATTCGTAGAATTTGGAGAAAATAGCAAATTTTTCTTTTTGATGATCAAACTCGCTTGATGTATCACATGTGATACATAGCATTAATCTTTAATGTGACAAATGGTACATTTTCAAACTTTATTTTAATAATAAATGTTAATTTATTATTACTGGATTGATTAACTGAACAATTTTTGAGATTACGCGATTATTTCTGGAAGCTATCCCACTTTAGCTTACAGTTACCACTAAAACTGCCTATTGTGTTCAGAAAACATAAAATATTTCTTTCTTGATAATTAATGACAAGTTACGTATTAAACCGAGAAGCTATCTCGCTGTTACTGAAAAACGACCCCACATGCGCACCGACACTGCATTAGATATGCTTTAAGTCAAATAAATAAATTTATGAGTAAATAATAATATTTTATTATTATTCTAATAAAAACATCAATAAAAACTTTATTTTGCGAGTACGTGTCCAAAAACGTCAAACCGGAACTTAACGGAAGCATTTTAACTAAACCCGACATATACGGAACACAATAACTTTCAAAAATTATTTCCCCTCCCTTTGACTTGTGTTTGCCGCCCATTAGCACTAAGATACAAAGGTGATATCATCACTTGGCTTATTGTGGTGACATAATGCTTCTTGTTTTATACTAAACTCATCACACACAATTTTACACACACACAACTAGCTCTCAAAATACTTCCAATAATTCCTTTCATCTTCAAAACCCACGAATTCATTTAAAATCAAGATCTACAAATTTCCTTTGAGTTTCAACATAATCGGGTTGTACTTTTGAGCCTTTTGGTTGATTTGGAACGTGTATTGGGTAATTTGGAAACGATTTGGGTCATTCTTGGTCTCTCCTACCTCACGTACACATACATAGCATTGTAAGGAATTTTCAAAACTTGCTAAAACATGTACTTTCATGTTTAATATGGCTTAAATCTTGCTAATATGTAGTTACTTGTATTATTTTGTTAATCTTGAAAATTTAAGAAATATGTACATACATAAATATAATCGTACGACATACAAACATACTACTAGACATGTATTTTCTTGCTTGTGAGGCACTTTTGAGCTAAACATGTGTTGATTTGCTAGTACAAGTGCTTAATTAGGGCTTAGTACTTGATTTGTCAATTTAAAAAAACTAAAAAGAATTTTTATTACTATTCGACTAGACACAAAAATAAATAATTATTGGGGTTTTGAAAAACATAAATTTTTAGCTCTAGTGGTGAATTTGTGTAATTTTTAGCTTATTTCTTATTATTATAGCTTATTAGAATAAGCTATAGCTTATTTGATTTTTTGGACTTGGATTTGAAATTTTGGTTGTGTCGACCTAAATTGGGCAGAGCCCAATTAATTTTGGCTTATATGGTTTATTTAGCTAAAAGTGCTTATTTATTGAACTTATTGGATTATTTGAAATATAAACACGAACTAAAATATTAATTAAACGGTTTATTTGTTTTCGGCTAAAAATGAACCAACAGGCTCAATATGGACCTCTCAGCCCATATATTGCTTCGGGGTGCTTATTTGAGATTTGGCTTATTTTTCGGCTTATTACATATATTTTAGCTTACTAATACGTTATAACCATTTCGACCTCGTTTTGACACTATTGGGCCCTAGTCGACTAGTTAATGGACTCCTAGGCCCAATTTGTTATTTTGTTGACTTTCGGCAAATTTCTGACTAAACGTTGACTTTTAAAACTTGACATACGATTATTTTCTGAAAACGATAGTTTAATTGAAAACGTGACGAAAAGTATATTTATAAACTTAAAAATATACGTTTAGACTAAATTGTAAATATCGATAACTTGTGAAATTGATTTGAAGTACTTTTGCAGCACGTGAGGAAATGGAAAAGTTATATTTACGAATGGGTAATGCCGGATTTTTCTAAAATTCCGACACTTTGAATATTTTTGCAAAAACCGACTAAAGGACGAGAAATGTTATTTTTATTATCAAAAATATTAATTTTCCAAATTAATATTTCAAGATTTTCCAAAAACTTATACTTAAAGCCTTATTTAATTTATACCAAATTAAATACTTATACAATTTAATTTTATACTTAAACTTTTCAAGATGAGTTATTACTTTTAAAACACGAGTCGTGTACTAAGACTTGCCATAATCTAGGTCGCGTGTCGGAACGGTCGTACCCTCTCTTTTGATTTTGCTAGCAGCTTGCTACTGTTTTGAGGTGAGTTTATAGCCCCATTTCTCTATTTGAACTGCTTTGTAAACCTTAGGGTGAGAAAACATGCAAAACGTTTTTCGTGGACCAAAACCGAACTTTTGTTTTTACACACTAGTACGCGGATAGCCGAAGTATGTATGATCCCATTATGCCTACTATCATGAACCGCCAGTTCCTGCGGGAAGCGCGATTGATATAAATAGATCTATTGGGGGTGACTCCCCCGTTCGGTTGGCCAGGTGGGTCATTGCGAGCATATACCATATCGGAATTGCCGAGTGTATCGAGATAAATACTTGCTGGGCCCCTTTATTATTAATTGTGCTATTTTAGCATACTGAACTGTCGTAGCTTCGGTTGCATGAGCTTAAGGCTTGTTTATAGTTAGTGTGTACATGTTAAATTATTTGTTGTGGTCCATATGTGCTGATTTATTGTAAACCTAAGAACTCACCAGCGTTAGCTGACCCTTTTAGCATGTTTTGCTCAGGTGTTTAGATATTGATGATGTTGACGGCAGTGCATGGCGTGGTCATAACATACTCTGAAGTGTTTTTACACATTGAACTGAACTTTTGTATTGGGACCAACTTGTTTTAATGGGTTGTACCTTTATTTCTAAAACTTGATGTAAAACTATTTAACTTTTGGTAATGTAAACTTTTAAAACGGATTTGATAATTCGTTCTCTATATCTGTGTGTTGTGATTACCAATTTAGTAACACCCCATGATCCGAATGCTTCCGCTAAACCAGATTTGGGGGTGTTACAGATTGGTATCAGAGCCTTGGTTATAGAGAACTAGGTACATATAAACCCTAAACTATAACCACTTTTCCGAAAACGTTTCCTTATGACCACCGCACATATGCCTGCCCTGTTTGCCATGACATGACTACTGTTTGCCTTATATGATTAAGTGTTATACTTTACTACTTTTGAGTACTTTTACTTAACATATATGATATAAGTATCTTCTATATACTTACATATAACGTACCGTACCTGTCACAGCGTTCTGCCCTTCCTCTACTAGTTCACACCCACATACACTGACTTGTGGTAATCACACCATATACTGGCTTACTCGCAGAGTTATACCTTTTCCTACGTAACCTCATTATTCCACTTCGAGTTTGAATACTCGCCACATGCCACATGAATTCATTTTTTTTTCAACTCCGAGTTTGAACATTCGTCTTATTCTACATGAACTCACTATTCGACTCCAAGTTTGGACACCCGTCTTATTCTTTCGAAACACTTGTATTACTATCGTAAAGAAACCCACCAACTTATGTGAGCACGACCTTAACCTACCACCCTATAACATATCTCCTTGAACCATCTACTTTTGGGACACATCCTTACTATGTCTCACACTTCTTTTCTCATTGTGAAGAACCATGTCACCTGAGAGTCAAGACCAAAACTCCGTAACCATGGAACAACTCATAGCCCAGCGAGTTACAGAGACTATTGCAGCATACGAGTCAGGAATCCGCATGGCTTGCGACTTGATGAACCGAGGAGCACTTCAAGAAGCTGAGAGCATTACCAAAAAGTGGAAACAGGAGAACAACCAAGGAAACAAAGGAGTTCCGCAACCCCTCAGAAAGCTAAAGTTGGCCAAAACTTACACTACCGGACCTAGTAACAGAAAGGCTTATGTTGGGAAGTTACCAGCGTGTGTTGCAAACTACACCACAATGGGCCTTGCACCGTGAAGTGCCAGAAATGCCAGAAGGTTGGACACCTGTCTACAGGTTGTAGGTCTAAAACCTTTGAAGTAGCACATACAATATCAAGGAAAAATCAGAGGGCTAAGGTAACTTGTTTTAGGTGTGAAGGGGCACTACAGGAACAAGTGTCAGGAACTAAAGAACCAAGGAAAAGTGAACAATCAAGGAAAACGGGGAGCGGGAGGAAACCAAGACTCAAACGTGATGTCATAAGAATGACTACCCTATGTAACAAGACTTAAGTTTAGACTCTTTTAAGTTACATTTTTGTAAGACTTCATTTGTATCTTTTTGTGAACCCCGTCGTATTCTATGGATTTGGTGAACTTTTATCATGTGATGTAAGCTTAATTGACTCCTGACTATCAGCAGTCCTATGTCAACTAGATGTACCAATCGCCGCCCGTTGCACTACTCATTCTTACTATCATTTAACAAACCACTTGTCATCAATTTTCAACTATCTAACTCATACTATAAACCAGTTGTCTACCTTATTATCTTTTCATGAAATAATAAATTGTATTGCTACCAACACTCGAACTGTTTGCATGTATTCCACAGACTATTTTGCAATCTTAGTACAAATCGTTTTCCTACTAGATTGCAGAATCAAAGTTCTAACCTCACTACTTTCTTTGAAACAAGGAATTGTCTTCATATTGTCTTACAAACTGTTTTACAAATCATTTTACGAAGCTAATTTATAAAATAAATTCATATCATACTATTAGTTTGTAAACTCACAAACAATTTCACTAGTGTTTTGTAAACCATGTTACAATTAACCTACAAGTTTTGTAAACTATTTGCTCCTGATGAGCTATCTTTACCACCGCCAAATTTGAACAACAAATCTGCATTACTATCACGCCACAAATTATTTTGCCATTACGTTACAAATTATTTTGTTGTCACCATATGAACTGTTTTACTAACAAATTATAAGCTAAACTATAACTTTGATGCTATTTTGCCAATAATGAATTGCTTTCCTACTACTCTATAAATTGTTTGCAAACCATTTTATAAACTATTATGTTACCACCCGGTGAATTATTTACTTTTTGAAAAGTAGTTTATGCTGCAACCTCGCGAGCAGAATGACCAATATGTTTTCTTGTAACTAAACTCAACATTGCGTCGCTGGACCCTAATTATACAAAGCCTGATCACCTATGTATAATTCGGGTAGGACCATACTATGCTAGGAATGGTTGCCTTAAATTTTTATCAAGGTCAAATCTTTTATTTCCCTTTTTTGAGAAATCAGAAACTCGCGTTTGTAAGCACATAAAAGTAGTGCAAGTCATGGGCATCCGTACTAGAAAACACCGTAACCAAATAGACCTTGACGCCAACTTACCACGTCCAAAGCCGAAAGGATAAGTTACACCACTAGCCATCATAAGGCGACCCCACCGATTAGCATCTCACTTTACACTACCCCTTATGATTCCGAGACACTTCATCATCAATCTGACAAACCTTTAAGTTTGACAGCTACCGGATAACTCATAACCTCGTATGTGGCTGGAACATATTCTTGCTTTATAGCAATTATGTCAAATAGCTACGATGGTAATATTTAGATCCCTAAATGAAATTATACCTTCTACGTAGAACGCTAAGTGCTTAAACAATTTGACTGGTCGATTGCTAGTAGCAATTAACACCATCCTTCAAGGTCATACTCTAGACCTGCAAAACTCTCCAACGAACAGCGACCCTATGCCCACAAAACCTGGAAACTTCGACGTCATCCCCAGTGTAGATTGGATGTCGAAATACCACGCCGTAATCACCCACGATGGGAAACTCGTCCGCATACCTTATGGTAATGAGATCCTAACAATACAAGAAGGACCCCTCGATAGAATAAAACAATGAGTGAACCACCAAACACTTAAGGGTCTAGAGACCTACCAAAAGTTGACTTGTAACCCAAAAGAAGCCTTAAGACCATACGGTGCAACCCGAGGCATTATCTTTGGAACAGTTGCCTAACCCTTCACAAATTCCTTGGGGATACTAGATGGACTAAGACATGAGATTTTATAGAAACACCGTTGCTCACTGAACCAAACCTTAGAAGTGAATCAAGCACCCTATCGATTAGCACCGACGGAATTGCAAGAACTGTCAAACCAGTCCTATTTGTCAAGAAGAAGGACAGATCCCTCAGAATTTACATTGACTATCGGGAACTAAACAGTAAACAAACTAACCATTAAGAACCGATACCAGCTTCCAAGAATCGATGATCTATTTGTTCAACATCAAGGTTCAACCGTTTACTCAAAGATCGACCTAAGGTCAGGTTATCATCAACCTAGGATTCGGGAAGAAGACATCCCAAAGACCGCATTCAGGACCCGATACGGTCATTACGATTTCCAAGTTATGCCATTCGGTTTGACCAATGCACCAGCAATATTCATGGATCTTATGAATCGTGTGTGCAAGCCGTATCTGGACAACTTCGTGATCATCTTCATTGATGACATTCTGATTTACTCTAAGAGCGAGAAAGAGCATGAGGAACACCTTAAGCTAATCTTAAAGTTATTAAAGAAGAAGAAGCTTTTCAACTTCTTAAGGAAAAGTGGTGTAGTGCACCCATCTTGGCTTTACCTGAAGGCAGTGAAGACTTTTTTGTTTATTGCAACGCTTCACACAAAGGCTTGGGAGCCATGTTAATGCAACAAGAGAAGGTAATAGCTTACGCCTCTCGACAACTGAATACTCATGAGAAGAACTACACAACTCATGACCTAGAACTAGGCTCAGTCGTGTTTTGATGAAGCACTTCGGATTTGGAGACACTATCTGTATGGTATAAATTACACAGTATTCACTGACCATAAGAACCTACAACACATTCTTGATCAGAAGGAACTGAATATGAGCCAGCACTGTGGGTAAGAATTACTCAGTGATTACGATTGCGAGATTGGTTATCACCCGGGAAAAGCAAATGTGGTTGCAGACGCCCTCAACAGAAAAGAGCAACTGAAACCTCTTAGAGTCAGATCATTGGGAATGACAATCAATTCACCGCTACCAGCAAAAATTCTTGAGGCACAGACCAAAGCCCTCAAGGAAGAGAACCGACCAAACGAGAAATTTCTTGAGGCACAGACCGAAGCCATCAAGGAAGAGAACCGACCAAACGAGACACTTTACGGAATGCTAGAAAGTGAGATGGATTCGTGAAGAGATCAGATGGAGTATTATGTTTTAAGGACAGAAGTTGCATCCCGCTCTATGGAGGAATATGTGATCTGATCATGCACAAATCTCACAAGTCCAAGTACTCTAACCACCCAGGGTATGAAAAAATGTACCTGGATTTGAAAAAGCTATACTGGTGGCCAAACATGAAGACCGACATCGCAGACTATGTCAGTAAATGCTCAACGTGTTCAAAAGACAAGGCTGAACACCAGAAGCCGCCAGGTTTGCTTGTACAACCTAAGATCCCAGAATGGAAGTGGGAACGCATAACCATGGACTTTATTAATAAACTACCAAAGACATCGAGCGGTTATGACACAATCTGGGTAATTGTTGATCGCCTCACCAAGTCCGCCCACTTCCTACCCATCAAAGAAAACGATAGCATGGACAAACTTGCACGACTGTACCTGAAGGAAATTATCGCAAGACATGGTTTTCCATTTTCTATCATTTCTAATCGAGACGGTCGTTTCACATCTAACTTCTGGAAGTCACTCCAGGATGCATTGGGGACAGATCTTGACATGAGTACAGCATACCATTCCCAGACTGATGGACAAAGTAAAAGGACCATTCAAACCTTAGAAGACATGCTAAGAGCCTGTGTAATTGATTTCGGGAACGGCTGTGATAGGAATTACCGTTAGCCGAGTTCTCTTACAGCAACATCTATCATACTAGCATCAAAGCTGCACCATATGAAGTACTTTACGGTCGACAGTGCAGATCACCAATATGTTAGGCTGAAGTCGGAGATAGCCAACTTATCGGACCTGAACTAGTCCACGAGACTACTGAGAAGATTGTACAAATCAAGAGCCGAATGCAAGCGGCTCGTGACCGTCAAAAGAGTTATGCAGACAAGAGGCGAAAACCTTTTGAGTTTTAAGTAGGAGATAAGGTCATGTTAAAGGTCTCGCCTTGGAAGGGCGTAATACGATTTGGTAAACCGTAGTAAATTGAACCCACGTTACATTGGACCTTTCAAAATTCTCGCCAGAATCGGGCCAGTAGCCTACCAACTCGAATTTCCATCCGAACTTAGTGTTGTGCATGATGTTTTTCACGTGTGCAACTTGAAGAAGTGTCTATCTGACGACAACCTTGCTATTCCTCTAGAAGAAATACAGATTGATGAAAAACTGAACTTTATCAAAGAACCGATCGAAATAATGGACCGGGAAGTTAAACAACTTAAGCAGAGTCGTATCCATTGTAAAGGTCCGTTGGAACTCTCGTAGAGGTCTCGAATATACATGGGAGCGAGAAGACGAAATTAAACGAAAATACCCACCCCTCTTTTCAAATTCATCGGGTAACAAGAACTGAAATCCGGGAAGGATTTCCCCAATTCGATGGGGAGACTATGACAAATGGTACATTTTCAGACTTTATTTTAATAATAAATGTTAATTTATTATTACTGGATTGATTAACTGAATAAATGTTAATAAATGTTAAACGACTATACACGCGCACCGACACTGCAGTAGATATGCTTTAAGTCAAATAAATACATTTCTGAGCAAATAATAATATTTTATTATTATTCTGATAAAAACGTTGTTAGACTTAATGAAAGTGATTGTCATTCTTAGATTAGTGACTCGTGAATTGCATTTATCTTTTAACGATTGTAAATGGTTTATGTAAGATGTAACAACCGTAAGTTATTCTAGTCTTATAAAAAACACTATCCTATCCCACATCGGTCGAAATGACAAACCATGTAAGGGTTCCTTATCTATAAAAGGAACCCATAACCTCCCATTTGATGTGTGGAACACTAGGGGTAGGGTCATAGTTTCCTCCATTCTCTTGTATCTCTTCTCATTCTTTATCTTAATCTAATATTATCTTTTCTCTTCTACTTCTCATCTCAATCTATTCTTTAATCTTTTATGTGTGAAATGATATGATATTAAGGGTCCTACAATTGGTATCAAGAGCCTCAAGATGATTTGGAAGTGTTTTATTGCTTAAAAATCGTGTCTTTTAATCTTTTTTAGCACTTTTTAGTCTCGATTAGCTTATTACAAGCTTATTACTGTTTTTAAGCTTATTACTTTTTAGCACTTTTTAGTCTCGATTAGCTTATTACTGTTTTTAAGCTTATTATTGTTCCGTGCTTATTACTGTTTTTAAGCTTATTATTGTTCTTACGTGCTTATTGTTAAGCTTTTTGGGTCCAAACAACAAAGCTTTTTTTGAGTCCAAACATAATCTTATTATTTGTCCGAATACAAGTTCTTTAAAAGTCCAAAAATCCAGATCTGAATATTGTCCAAAACAGATTCATTTAATCCTATTTTGAGTTAATTTTTTGTTCATAAAGTGGTAAAACTCGTCGGAAAAAGTTGGTTGGAATTTTTGGCCGGAAAAGTCATCGGAAATCTTTTATCGAAATTGCTTGTAAAGTAATTTTGACAAACCCTATTACATCGGAATTGCACACGAGGGTTTATCGGAATTCATGACTTCATCGGAATTGTAATCGATTTCTTGTAAAGAAATTCGATAAGGGTTGTTGGAATTGAACCTTTCTGTCGGAATTAGATTTATTGTCGGAATTGGACTTGTTCATCGAAATTGGGTTTGTCGGAATTGGGCTATTATCGGAATTGAACTTTTTGTCGGAATTGGACTTTTTGTTTGAATTGGACTATTGTTGTTCAACAAATAACAAGAACAGTGAACAAAAACAACAACGGACAACAAACAAACAATCCAAATCATAATCCAGACACCCACTGTCCCAACCAATCCTCACGCAAATACAACAAATCCAAACTCAAAACGTCCCATAAACCATCTCCTTACAACAAAAAGAACAATCAACCCATCCATCCCAATCCTACTCACATATCAACAAAAACAATCAAACTCTACTCTATCCTAAACCTATCATCATCTCACAATCACAGTCAACAATCAACAAGACTTGAAAATAAATCAAAAGAAAAGAAAGAAAGATCTCAGATAATCTCTTCATATTATAATCGATTCGTTTTTTTAAAACAGAACCGTTAGAGATTATTCTTCATCGATTTTTTTGAAGTATACACTTCTTTGACAATCCGAAAATTAAAGAAAATAATAAAACAATAGCGTTTCTTCTTTCACTTTCTTTCGGTTAACGTGATACAACAAACAAAAACACAAAACGAAAAGAAACCTACCAAGGATCTAGAAGCCAAAAAGATATATTCACAAGAACTGGGCTGAATCTTGTTTTTTTAAGGGTGTTTGTGAATCGGCTGTAGTGAGGGAAGAGAGAAAGAAGTGTGGCTGCATTTTTTTATTATTAGGGTTAAGGTTTACAAATTTTTAGGGTAGTGAGATATTAGTGGTGTTTTTATAATCAGAATTTTAGGGTTAAGATTATTTGGACTTGGGCTTGAAGGGTTGATTAATATAATTGGATCAGTTGGGCTAATTCGGATGGTATACTTCATATTTCTTGGACTGGAACAGACTTGGGCTGTTGATATATAAAGGGATCTAACTTTTCTTGTGCTAAACTTTTAAGGGCGACGTTTGTGTTAATTTAAGTTGACGTTTTCATGGTATAATTTTGGATCACGATTTTGATTGAGCTTCAATTATCCGAGATTAATTTTAATTTTGGGTGACATTTTTTGGGTTCGTTGAATATAACTACCGTGCTAGTTATTGGATAACTCGATTCGTAAAACAAAAATCACTTCTTTATCATCTACAAGATCTGTATTCATTTCACACGTTCACAATGTCTTTTCACAACAATTTCTTTTCATCAATTGATCTGGATCCTATTGTTCAATTTTTTGCTCCATATCCTAAGACTGAGAAGACGGTGACTGAGACTGAGGAAATATTGACTGAGACTGAGAAGCTATCGAATGATAATGAACAAGACATTGAAGAAAATGAGCTTCCAGATCACTTAAAATCACTTGACTTGAGATTTCCTATCACATTCGCTGAGCATATGAAGCGAAGGTAGTTGTCAAAAACGGAACAAAGTGTTGAAACATTGTTTGAGTCTGAGTCAGATGCACCTGAAAATGATTGTTTTATGACTACGATTCAGAGACCTACATCTGAAATTCACAGTAGTAATATTGGTAGAGATTGCAATGTCAATGCAATGACGAAGGTACAAAAGATCCAGTACATGCTGATGCTAGCCAATAAAGAAGAGTCGGGAATACTGTTGACTGCTGAGGAATATGACTTCATGGTTACAACAAGTGTTAATGATTATGCAGCAGATCTCAATGGAAACTGCAACTTTATGGCTAATCAGCAAGAAACAACATCAAGCAGTGATTCTGATATTCCTCCTACTTATGACACAGAACCACTCCATGAGGTACCAAATTATAGTAATGATGCTAATCCGTTTGCTCATGAAAAGCCACATTTTGTGCCTCCCGAACCTAATTATGACACATATGTGGGGGAGCAAGTTAATCGCGATATTAACTATGAAACTCCATATATGGATCCTAATGGAGTTCAAGTTGCACAAAATGGTGCTAATGATGAGGAAACCCGTGCTTTATTTGAATCATTACTGAATAATTGTAGCATTGAGATTGAGAAAATGAAAAAGGTCAATCGCGAATTTAAGGCCGCGAATGTGAAAATGACCGCTGAGCTTGAGAGGTATAAGGAAAACGAAAAAGCTTTTGAGTTTAATAAAAAATGACAGTCAGAATTAGAAACTGGTTATCAAAATTCCGTTTTAAGAGAAAAACAATTGCAAATCAAGTTTGACACACTTGATGTTAATTCTCACATGAAAATAAAATCCTTAAACGCGGAAATTTCTGATTTGAAAAACCAACTTTCTAAACAAACATCAACTTGTTCTGATCTTGAAAAAGAAAAGAAACAGTTGAAAGCAGATTTTTCAAAATGAGAAAATGATATTCTTGATGAAATCATTGAAAAACAAGAAACAATCAAAAAGTTGGAAGATTTGCTTGTGAAAATGGGTCATTCGACTCAAACCATTCATATGCTAATAAAATATCCAAACCCACTTTTACATACAATGAAGAAAATGGCTATCAGTTGTGAAAACCCTTATACTCTCAAGAAAGCCCAGAAAGAACAGAATGTGCTGTACAATGGAAATATAATATACGCTAAACATGATCCTCCCGTTGTTCGTGATTATGAGAAAACGATAGAACTTGCTGAAGAGAGTCAAATGAAAATGAAACAAAAGAATCCAGACCAGAAACCAATTGATTACAATAAACTTAACAAATTATCTGGAATTCCTTTTGTTCCACAAAAGCAAACACCAAAGTTTTCCAAAAAACCAGTTGTTACGACACAAGTTGCAAAACAAAAAATTGTTTCTAAAACTCTTTCAAACTTGGAGAAAATTTCCTCAAACAATCCTTTTTAAACAAGTGCTGCTAGAGGATATTTAGATGATCTTAAAAAGAGAATTGGAACACTTCAAAATATTGTTGCATCCAAAACTACT
Organism: Artemisia tridentata subsp. tridentata; assembly: GCA_021014915.2. Lineage (NCBI taxonomy): Eukaryota > Viridiplantae > Streptophyta > Magnoliopsida > Asterales > Asteraceae > Artemisia > Artemisia tridentata. The sequence goes on along the minus strand of CP139503.1, from coordinate 132,222,690 downwards.
ATTAGTATCAACAACTGGCATTCAAGCTTTCATGCAGAAATGAAAAAGGTGTTTGAAACAGAAATTACTCATCCACTAAATGCCATCAATGCGAGAGTAATTCATTTTGAACAAGAATTTTTGAAAGAAACAACCGACTTTGTCAAGGACCTCAAATCCCTGGTGAAGGAAGCTAATGAATGTTTTGAACACATCAAAATTTTGGAAAATATAAATGATTCTCTCTTCGAAGTAGTTATGTCTACCGATATTATGTCCATCGTTTTACAAACATATTCTGTTGAAGACGATGAAAGAACGCAAGCTGAGACCTCTGCAATCGTTTCAAAGTATGAAAATGCTCTTATTAAACTTGAAAAAGAAAATGTGTCATATTTTAAACAACTTGATCGAAAAACCGAGGAATGCAAGTATGACAAACTATCGTATGAGTGTGCTCACAAGGACATAAAAGGGCAAAATGATCTTTTGAGGGCTCAGCTGGACAGTCTAAAAGGGAAGGGTGTGGATACTAAGCTTGCAAAACCATCGACTCCGGAGAAACCAAATGCTTCAAAACCAGTTGAAAAACCAAAAATGTGTATTTCTCAGGTTGTTCCAAAAGTAGATGAGAAAAATGATTTGTCAAAACCAGTCACTCCACATTCCTTGCCCATCAAGAAAAGAATATTAAAGATTGATGAAAAAGATGTTGAAAAAGAAAAAGCGGTTGTCGAAACACCAAAAGTGATAGCACCTGGCCTTTCAAGGAATAGTACACCAAATGTGACCACAAAAACTGTTAAGGAATTTGTTGTTTCTAACGACATGGTCCACAATCACTATCTAGAAGAAGCTAGGAAAAAGGCACAGATTCAAAAATACGGAATTTTATGTACAAAACCTAGAGTGATGAATTCTACAACATTACAAGGCACTTCTAGTAGTAGTAAACCATTACCTAGGAACACTCAACAAAAGTCTAGGGATTGGTTTGCATCTAAGAGTAGTTGCGCAAAAGAAAATGCTATGCACGCAGAATGCAACACTAAGAATTCAAATTCCTCTTCGAACAAGAAACAATTTCCAAATGACAGTAGTGACAAACTTAAAGTTGCCGTTTTAAACAAGAATATTGAATTTGTCTGTCTTACATGTCAAAAATGTGTCTTTTCAGCTAATCATGATGCATGTGTTGCACAGTATATCAAGAAAGAAAATTTACGTGCTAAGGCACAATCCACTAAGACACCAAATAGAAACAAACCCATTGATAAGAAGCATGAGGCTAAGAAACCTAATAGGTGGATCTCTACAGGACGTAGTTTTTCTCAAAATGAGACTTCCGCTGCATCTGAAAAGAAAACAACTCCTAGATCTTGCCTTAGGTGGATCCCCACGGGAAAAGTTTTTAACACAGTTGGTCTTAGATGGATTCCTACAGGGAAGATTCTTGATAATTGCACCAAGACTAATAATAGTGAAAATCATCAGGATAAGGATGTAGAAACCACTACAACCGTTGATAGTGAACACCCTCAATATGAGGAAACATGTACTTCTAACAATGTTATTTGTGCAACTTCTTCTTCTGTGGATGCAGGTACTTATGAAAGTATTGAGGGTTCATACACCCAATGTGGAAAAGAAGACCTTTATGCCAATATCACATGTGGAAATCCTTATCTAATTCCACTCTTAACTCCACTTTTACTTGTTCAAACTTAATTCTTCTTTGTGAATATTTAAAAAAAACAAAATACAAAATTTGAAAAACAAACAAAAACAAAATACAAAATTATAAAATTTCAAAAAATCAAAAAACATTAGAAAATTTTCAAAAATACAAAAACAATATAAAATCAAAAAACCAAAAATATTCTTCTCACGACATGTCTCTCATATAATCGATATTCTGTACGTATCTAGAAATGTCATTCAACAATGATATGGACATGTACTATTGGGTTTGAAGATGCTGATGCTTAAGGTATTGATTATGTTGCTCATGTTTCTAAAGGAAAATATACTAAGTATCATTCTGCTGCTGGGCTAAATGATTATGCTGCTAGTATATTTATTCTACTGCTGGATTTCTAAGAAGATTGAAGAAATAAGCTAAGTGTGATTCTACTGCTAGCCTACGAAGATTCTACTGCTAGAGTAATCATTCTGCTGCTTATTAGATAAACGTGTATAGTTTGTTAGATAATTATGGTAATGATACGAATAGATATTATCTTGTATAGAAAGTCTTTGTTACCGACTAGGACTCCTTAAGTCTGTAAAAGGAGGATCTAGGGTTAGGGTTAGCATACGTATTGTTGTTTTGTATTCGATTCACTTCAAGGTTCTTTGTAACCCTGTTACTTTTGAGTAACCGTATTCAATATATTGAGGTGATAGTTGAGAGAATTATTGTGTGTTCGATTCTTAATTCTTCTTAAGATTAAGTACTAGTTTCCGCATAGTATTTAATAGATCATTCAAGAACAGTCTCTATACCTATTGTCTTAGATTTACATCTAGGATAATTAACAAGATCGTTAGCTCAACTGGGATCAACAAGTGGTATCAGAGCTTGTGATCTAGAGACTACTATCAAGAAGAATTTCTTAAACTCATATCTGTTCATCATCTACATAAGCAATGGATTCAGATACTACTCATATGGTGACTGCTTCAAAGGTACCAATGCTGAAGGCTGGTGAATATGAACTCTGGAAGATGAGGATTGAGCAGTACATGAAGATGCTTGACTACTCCATGTGGGAAGTCATTCAGAATGGAGATACTCTACCTCCTAAGGGTGCTGATGGGAGACCTTTACCCATTAAAACTAATGAGGAAAAAGCACAAAGGAAGCTGGAAATCAAAACTCACAATATGCTATTGATGGGTATTCCGAATGAATATCAATTGAGTTTTGGTAACACTCAGTCTGCTAAAGAGTTGATGGATGCAGTTGAACTCAGATTTGGTGGGAATGAGGCCACCAAAAAGTCTAGGAAGAATCTGCTCAAGCATCAATTTGAAACATTTACTGCTTCAAGTTCAAAAAACATTGATGCTACCTATGATAGACTTCAGAGGTTGGTGAGTCAATTACAACTTATGAAGGTCTCAATGCTTTAAGAAGACATCAATCTCAAGTTTCTGAGGAGCTTATCATCTGAATGGAATACTCATACAGTGGTCTGGAGGAATAAGAATGACTTTGAAACAATGACTTTGGATGATTTGTACAAAAATTTAAAGGTATATGAATCTGAAGTCAAAGGTACATCCAGCTCATCTTCTGGTACAAGCAATCTTGCTTTTATGTCTTCTAACAACAAGGGATCTGGAAGTTCTCATGACAACCATTATGCTGCTGCTCATGTTGTTTCTGCTGTTGGTGTACCTGTTTCTACTGCTAGTTCAAATACTGATAACATCAGTGATGCAGCTATATGTGCATTTTTGGCTGATCTCACTACAAGCACAACTGTTACTGATCAGGATCTGGAGCAGATAGATCCTGATGATCTTGAAGAGATTGACTTAAAGTGGCAGATGGCTATGCTAACTATGAGGGCAATAAGATTTTTAAAGAAGACTGGAAGAGCACTCAAGTACAGACAAACCAATGTGGGGTTTGATAAGTCAAAAATTGAGTGCTATAATTGTCAGAGAAAGGGACACTTTGCTAGGGAGTGCAGAGCACCAAAGAAGAACAAAGAGCCTGCAAGGATTGTTCCCATTGAAGAAACCAAGACTACTGCTGCTCTGGTTTCATGTGATGGATTGGGACATTATGACTGGAGTGACCAAGCAGAGGATGGACCAAATGCTGCTTTCATGGCTGAAGAAGAAAAGAAGGGACACAATTTTGCTCTAATGGCCTATGCATCTTCATCCTCTGGTTCATACTCTGAGGTATCAAATGAGTCATCTTGTTCTTTTAAATCATGCCTAGATACTGTTGAAGAATTAAAGTCTAGGAATGAGAGTTTAAGAATGGAAGTAGAAAAGTTAAAACTTGATAATTTAGGTTTTGAATATGGCCTAAAATCAGTAGAAGCAAAACTTGACTTTCTTAAACAGAATGAAGTAGAATATGTTGATAAGATTAATGGACTAGAAGTAGAAATTATTAAGAAAGATGCTGAAATTAGTGTTCTTAATAAAAGAGTTGAGGAGGCTGAAAAGGCTAGAAATGTAGCCTTATCTGAGAAAGAAAAACATGTCATTTTGGTAGAAAAACAACAGCTTGCAACTGATCTTATCAACAAGTCAATTGGAAGTCAAATACTAAGAAGAGGGAGTGGTTTAGGATTTGCTGAAGTACCACCCCCAGTCAAAAGTGCCTTTGCACCTCCCAAAAAGGAATTTTCATTCTTAACTGAGGTAGATGCAAAACCTGTAGGTGAATCAAGTGAATCAAATAATATAAAAACTGATAGAACTTATGCACCTAAGGTAGAAAAGAAGTTGTCTGATACTGTAATCATTGAAGATTGGGTGTCAGATAGTGAGGATGATGAGACTGACTCAACACCTAAGGCTAACAAGAGAGAAATTTTTAGGACTGTTGAACCAAAAGTCACTCAGGTTAACACAGCTGAAACTAAAGCTAAACATGTTGAATTTGTAAAACCTGTATTAGGAAGCAGAATTTCTAGGAAAATGGCTGAATATGATGTGAAACCTAGAGATTATCCTAGGAAGACTAATAACTTGCCTAGAGGAAACCAGAGAAACATGAACAACCTGATTTCACACAAGTTAGGTAGTGATTTTGAACTGGTTAAAAAGGCATGTCACAGCTGTGGTAGTTTTGAGCACTTGCAAGAAAATTGTTACTACTCAATACCTGTTAGAACTAGTGCTCAAAAACCTGCTTGGAACCAACATACTAGGGTGAACCACAGGAATTTTGCTAGAAAGACTCACCCACACCCCAAAAGAAACATGGTTCCTAGGGAAGTTTTGTTAAGAGATGGTGCTTCTAGGACAATTACTGCTGTTGTACCATCAAGGCCCATTCCAAAGAAAACAGAGTTTTCTACTGCTAAGGCAAAAGCAGTTTCTGCTGCTAAGCCAAAAGTGGTTACAAACACTGTTGTGGGCAATCATTTCTATCCTGTTAAGACCTCAGCTTGCTGGGTCTGGAAACCTAAAATTAAAGTTTTAGATCATGTTCTCAGACACAGCAGTGCATCAATGGACTTCAAGAAATTTGATTACTTTGATGCACAAGGCAGATCCAAGTCAGTAATGGCTTGGGTCCCAAAGAGAAACTAATTCTCTTACTTTATGTGTCGGGCAATCTACAGGATGAGCTAAAGGATAAATGCATTTTTGATAGTGGATGCTCTTCACATATGACTGGAGACCAAAGCAACTTGGAAGATTTTGAAGCTTTGGATGGTGGCTATGTTGCCTTTGGGAATAACCCCAAAGGAGGTAAAATTGTTGGAAAATGTACTATTAAAACAGGCAACCTGGATTTTGAAAAAGTGTATTTGGTAAATGGACTTAAGTTCAATCTTTTTAGTGTCTCACAAATGTGTGGTAAAAAGAATTTTGTTCTTTTTATAGAAACTGAGTGTCTTGTCTTATCTCCTGACTACAAGTTGCCTAATGATAAATTAGTACAACTTAGAGTCCCTAGAAAAGACAATATATATAGTGTGGACATAAAGAACATCCTTCCCAAAAGAGATTTAACTTGTCTGTTTGCCAAAGCCACAATTGATGAATCCAAACTTTGGCATAGAAGGCTTGGACACTTAAATTTCAAAACAATAAACAAATTGGTTAAGGGAAACCTTGTTAGAGGATTACCTTCAAAAGTTTTTGAAAAACCTGAAACCTGTGTTGCTTGTCAGATGGGAAAGCAACATAGAGCTTCTTGTAAGTCCAAAGTGGTGAACTCTATTTCTGAGCCCTTATACATGTTGCATATGGATCTTTTTGGGCCAACTTTTGTGAAAAGCTTGAATAAGAAAATGTATTGCCTAGTTGTCACTGATGACTTCAGTAGGTTTACTTGGGTTTTCTTCTTAGGCACTAAGGATGAAATATCTAGCATTCTTAAGGCTTTCATAACAAGAGTAGAAAACCTAGTTAATCACAAAGTTAAGATAATCAGATGTGACAATGGAACTGAATTTAAGAATAATGTGATGAATCAGTTCTGTGTTGAAAAAGGTATCTTAAGACAGTTTAGTGTGGCTAGAACTCCTCAGCAAAATGGTGTTGCTGAGAGGAGGAATAGGAAATTAATTGAGGCTGCTAGGACAATATTGTCAGAGTCAAAATTACCCACTACTTTTTGGGCTGAAGCAGTTAACACTGCTTGCTTTGTGCAAAATAGGAGTAAGGTAGTGAAGCCTCATAACAAGACCCCTTATGAATTATTTCATGGTAGGAAACCTATGATAGATTTCTTGAAACCATTTGGGTGTCCTGTTACTATCTTAAATACCATTGATGACCTAGGCAAATTTGATGAGAAAGCGGACAAAGGTTTCTTTGTTGGATACTCCACAAATAGTAAGGCTTTAAGGGTATTCAATCAAAGAACTAGGCATGTGGAAGAAAACTTACATGTTAGGTTTAGTGATACCACACCTAGTGTTGCTGGAAGTGGACCTGAATGGTTGTTTGACATAGATTCATTAACCAAAAGTATGAATTATGTGCCAGTAAATGCAGGTACAACTAACATGTCTGCAGGAACACAAGAAAATTCTAATGCAGGTACACAAGCCAAGGCAAATGAATCTGCACAGGAATTTGTCATTCTTGAGAAGTGGAAGCTTGATCAACTTTTCACACCCAAAGAGAAGGAGGGCAAGAGTTCACAAGGTGATGCTGTTCAAAAGGATGTAGAAGGTGGGGCTGAACCTTCTAATGCTGATAAGGTGGTTAATGAAGAACCACATGTTGCTAATAAAGTGAATCTTGGTGAAAACAAAGGAAATAACACAAGCAGTAGTATCCCTGATTCTACTGCTAGGCCAAAAGTTTCTGCTGCTCAGCCTAGCAGTTCTACTGCTATACCAAGATTTTCTACTGCTGATGAAGATGGAGGATCCTTTGATGATGTTAACTATCCAAAAGACCCAAATATGCCTGGATTAGTTAATGTCTATGCTGACACTGATGATGAAGTTGTAGAAGGGTTTGGTGCAGAGGCTGATTTCAACAATATGGAGAATGCCATTCCAGTCAGTCCTATTCCAACCACTAGAATACACAAGGATCATCCAAAGGAGCAAATAATTGGAGATGTTCATTCTGCTCTTCAAACAAGAAGTAAAGCAAAAGGTTTCAGTAATTTTTTTGATCAAGGCTTATTTGCTCAGTCACTTCATCAAAGAAAGAGCCACAAGGATTTACAAAATTGTATATTTGCCTATTTCCTATCTCAAGTGGAACCCAAAAATGCCTACAAAGTGTTGAAAACTAGAAGGGGGGTTGAATAGTTTTACGTCTTTTTAAATTTTATTTTGAAAAATTTTGTTTACTTTTAAAAACTTCGATTCGATATTATGTGACTTCAATTCTTAAACAATATGAACAAGTATAGATAAATATAAGTAAGTAATGCAAGTAAAGTAAAGTAAATCAAATGAAAGATAGAGATGGAAAGATCTAACCGAGACACAAGAGATTTATAGTGGTTCGGCTACAAGGTCACCTTCCTTGCCCTACTCCACTCCCCGAGCACCTAACTCGAGAGTTTTCTTCACTATGTCAACAAGCTCCCTTATGGCGTAGAAAACCTTACACAACTTTAGCTTACACCGGCTTAACGACACAAAGCTAGATGTCGGGTTCTAATCGTAGCTAGAACCAATCTCACAACTTGTACACAACTTAATCACACCTTCTTCACAACTTCTTCTTCACGACTTCTTCTTCACGACTACTTCACGACTTCTTCTTCATGACTACTTCCTCACGACTACTTCTTCAAGAATACTTCACGACTTATTCACAACTTCTTCACAACTTATATACTACGGCTTCACACCTTCTTCACAACTTAGCACAACCTATGTACACTTCTACTTCTTCACACCTTCACTACTTACACACCTTAACTACACAACTTCACTACTTACACACTAACCTATCCCAAATAATTATACACACAACTATCTAACAAATATACAACTTATATACAAATGAATGATGACACCCACAACTTAGATAGCTAAGTTGCAATACTTCTTCTCTAGATGTTGAAGGAGTATTCTTCTTTTGCACTTGAATGTAGGAAGCTTGGATCACTTAGAAACCAATGCTTAATAAGATATGATCAAAGGATTTTGAAATGTATATACAAGGATTTAAAACAGAAAGTTTTAGTGTGCAAAAGGTGAGTAAAAATCCCGGGGAAGGCAGGTATTTATAGGGAGAAAAATTGGACAGCTGGAGCCTACTAGAGCGGTGGCGGTCCCCTTAAATAGGGGGCGGTCCCCTTAATTTTAAGGAGGCCGCCTAGCAAAATTAAGGGGGCCGCCCCTACTGAACGTTGGCAATTTTGTCCTTTTGTGGGGAAGGTTTTTCTGGAACATTTTAACTGATTTTGGTTAAAAATTTGAATTCATATTTTTATAAAAGATTAAACATTTTTATTTAATACCAAAAATGTTTTTCAAAAATATATAAAATGTTTTTGATGTTTTATAAAAAATCTAGTTTTTAAGGAAATGTTCCTTTGATCATATAATGCATTAAACATTAGTTCATTCATACCTTAAGTGATTTTAGTTGTAGAAGTGAATATTTACAACTAAGTACTTGTTTAATTTATAAGTTTATGTTTTAATGAGTTTACATTTTGTGATCATCAAAACATAGAGATATGAATAAATATTGATAATGTTTTTAGGCATTTATTTATGTCAACAATCTCCCCCTTTTTGATGATTACAAAACCTAAACTCATTAAACCAAAAAGTTTATTTTTGGACAAGTATTTAGTGAGTTTACATTCACTTCTCCCCCTTTTTGTAGAATCAAAAAGGTTAAGCTGACAAAATTCAAACGTGAAATTTGTCGGGACGAAAACTCCCCCTTGATGTGTACTCCCCCTCGTTTGGGGGCACCAAGGAAACGAGCTATGGAACGCTTGCAAGAAAAATATTAGAAGCACAAGTATATGCAACATAAGGCATGCAAACATTCAAACAAAACAACTAATGATACTACAAGTATATGTAACATAAGGCATGCAAACATTCAAACAATAAGCAAGCATATAGAATGAGATCATGCATTTAATAAAGTGTTGTGTATAAATACACAACCAAGTGAATTACAACATAAGGCATGCAAACATTCAAACAAAACAACTAATGATACTACATAATCATCCCAAAAGCACATGATTCCCATAAAGCTTGCAACCAAAAAGAAGAGGTGGTGGTGGTGATGGGTTGGTTAATATGTGCTCAATGTATGAGTAGTGATATATGGTGGGGATGTTGTTGGTGGTGGTGTTGTTTGTGGTGAATTAGGTGCATTTGGAGATGAGCATTTAGGTGGTGGTAATGGAGTGGTGTTGTCTTCTTTAGTGAGGTCAATGAGAAGGTGTTTGTTGAAGTGGTCATTTATGGGTGATATGATGACTATTTTGTGTTTCTTGGAGGAATTGGAAATGGAGGATTTTGGTGATGGCATGGTGTCTTGGGTTTTAAATTTGGAGGGAATTTTTGTTATGAAAGTGTGGTTGTTTTGGGTAAGGTTTTGAGGTTTAGTGATAATATTCCAAACTCAGATGGGTTTAATAAAGGTAAGTGTAGGGGTCAATTTTTGAGTTTTGTTTACAGCAAGCTTTATTTGAATCATGTTCATTTGGAATGGTTTAATAGTAGCAATAACATGTTAAGAGGAATAATGTTTATATGTAGACTACTAAGATCATATTTTAAGCATGTCATAGGCATATATACATATATATATCACAATGAAACAAAAAGATGAAACAACACATCTATAGCAAACTATGGAATATAAAGACAACAATCATGGCAAACACATAGCAAGACATATATATATGCATAGCAGAAATATTTAAAACAAGCAAATAATCTATTCATGCATTCAAGATGATCATGTATAACACATGAATCATCATTATATCACACAAAATGCTTAAAACATAAGAATTACAACATAAGTAAAGATACTAATAGTCTTAATATTGCCAAAGAGGGTGATTGGGCTTGCTTGCGACAAAAAAAAATTGTTTTGGGGCGGAACGCATGTGGATAGGGCTTAGTTATTTGATGGTGAGGGAAAGTTTGATGGTTGACCAAAATGATGAGGATTTTCGAAGGTTTCATGGGAGTTGGTTTGAGGTTGAGATGTGTTGATTGGAATGAAGGTGGAGGTTGAGGTTGTTATTTGGGATGGATGTTTGGTCATGCAACATAGGAGTAACATGTGAGTTGGTAGGAGGTGGTGGTGATACTCTTGGTGGTTTAGACATCTATGGTGTTGATGGGTGTGAAGGTATGGAGGATGAAGGTGTATTTTTGGGAGTAAAGGTGAATGGTTGGTTGTTATGATGAGGTTTGTGAAAGGGTTCATTGGAATGAGATTGAGGATTAGGAGTATAGTTGGGAACAAATGTGGGTGGAGGTGTTGGTTGTTTAGCCACATCATTTGTTGTGATGGACTTGTTTTGGGGGTTTGGTTTTCTTCTCCAACTGAGTTTTATGGTCATCCTTGCTAGCTTTGAGGTTTTTGGTTTTGGTTTGATGGGAGAAGACATGATGGGATGAGTTAAAAATGGTGATGAAAGGGATTATTTATAGTGGAGGTTTGAGGTTGTTTAAGGATGGATAAAGGTGTTTGGATGATAGGGACAAAGTGTGTTTGTGAATTTGGGGAAGTGCAGGATGAAATGGGCTAAAAAGCAGAAAAAAAAAATTTCTGTGAACCCGTCCAGCAGATGGCTGGTCCCCTTAATTATTAAGGGGGCCGCCTTATCAATTAAGGGGGCCGCCCATCTGGTGTCTTTCTGAGTTCCAGAAATGAGTTTTTCTGCAGAGATGGGTAAGGAGGGCTATGTTTTGAGCTTTTGGTTTCAGGCAAGTCCCACTCTTTGAGGCAATAAAGTATGTATTATGCATGCAAGTCATATTAATTAAAGGGATTAAGCAAACAAGTAATTTCATATATCATGCAAACATACTCATCAAGCAAGTAATATCATCTATCATGTAATATCATCAAGCAAGTAATATCATCTAGCATGTAAACATACTCATCAAGCAAGTAATATATATGAACTAAGAAACAATAAACTACACCAAGTATTTTCTAAATTATATGTGCCTATGTGAGGGATCCTAATGAAACAATAAACTACACCAATTAATGAACTATTAGAGGGATCCTAAAGTGTGCCTATGTGCAATAAATGGGAACTTAAGATAGCATGGACTTGTAGATTTGTTACAAACAAAATCTTAATAGACAAACCATGGTTCGCTTGATTTGCCTTAGTTCACTTTTAAATGTCATGTATATAAATATAGATGACAAATATGAGATCACCATGCATGATTTAAAAAAAAATGTTTTTAGCATTATTCAACAATGTTTGAAAGTGGGTTTTTATGTAGATGTTAAAGTTATTTGAATAAAATAGATTAGGTTTTATTTAAAAATGTGTTTATGAAGAATGAGTAAAAAGAAATTCCCAATCTTTGACTTTGATCAAAATATGATTATGGAAAAAAAATGAGATAGTAAAACATGTTAATAGAAAGATGACATAATCTTTTGAAAAATCATTTTTCCAAAATGTGAAGTTTTTGCATATTTTGAAAACAAATAACATTAATGAAAAAATGGTTGTTAATGATCTCATGCTCAAGGGAATTGGTTAAGGCTATTGTCACATGCTACCCTTTTCTACATATCCTATGGTCATAAGGAAGTGACGACTAAATTCTATAGGTTTGATGTGAGAGTGTTGAATGGGGTATAACCTACCATCTATAGCTCCTTTGTTGTCGCACACTTATCTAACTTAATGCCATAATCTCCGAGAGCTTGTTTCATCCATAGTTTTCTAATCCTACTTCTATGTTAATGGTTAATCCACTCAACTCATTTCACTTCATCACCATGAGTTTTCTAAAAGTGGACATAGAAGATTTCCATTTTAAAAGGTATTGCTAAAGAGGGCCAAAGGGAAAATAACTAGTGACTCTAGGTTATTCATATAAGCTATTATGTATATATATATATATATATATATATATATATATATAACTAGGCATTATGAGCTAAATAGGCATGAAATAACTAGTCATTAATCTAAGCATATATTATAACACCAAACTTAAAAAGAAAGCGTACCTTTTAGTCTTCAGTAGATTATTCTTCAAACGCTTCAAAGTGTTTAGGTTGACTTGTAGAAGTCAATCAAAGAGGAGATGCCGATTTCCCAATGAGTTAGCAATTTAGCCACTTGGTCCCCATTGTCTCATTGATCCAAAGTTGTTTGAACCAAACATGGGTTGCAATTGACTAGGATGCATATATGGTGGAAGTATTCCCCAAGGATTGAAGCTTGGTGGATTTGGATAATTCCACATTGGGTAATTATTATTATTATGAGGGTTTTGTCGATTTTTATTTCTTCTAGGTTGAGGAGATTTAGGTCGAGGGTGAGGATTATGTGGTCTTCTTAAGGGAGGTGTTTTTTATCTTAATTTCGGTTTAGAAAATCCGGTTTTGGCTTTTAATGATGGTTTATAAAAACTTTTTACTTCCTCATCACTCGAAATAGGTATTTTTCTATCTTTTATAAGTATATACTTAGGTTTTGACTCTAATGGTTTTTGTTCACTAGATTGACATTCAAACTTTACATTTTTATTTTCACTTGTTGAAACATTATTTGAATTAAATCCTAGTCCGGTTTTATCTCCCGATGCTCTTTGAATGCTTATTATTTCCCTAAGTGAATTACTACTATTTTCAAATTTTTTAAGTTTACAAATTTCTTCCTTAAGTATTTCGTTTTTATTTTTAGTTTCTTGACATGTTTTACATTCAAAAACTTCTTTACCTTTTTCTAAGTTATGTAGTTTAATTTTTAATTCTAGTATTTCTTTTTCTAATTTGTTATTTATGAGTTTTAGTGATTTATTTTTACTCATTACTTTTTGACCTAATATGCATAACCTATTATATTCGTTATCTAGGTCTTTTTCATCTAATGATAAATTTTCATCACTAAAGTATTCGGTTTTGGAACGTACCTCATTCGATGTCTTAGCCATAAGACATTTCTCCTCCTTTGTATTCTCTTTTTCATCTTCATCACTATCACTCCATGCTCCTCCAACGAACCCCTTTTGATTTTGCTCCTTTGACATCATTGGACATCTTCCAATGAGATGATTTGGATCACCGCACTTAAAACACTTCCTCTCACTCTTGCTACCTTTGTCGTCTTTGTTTCTTTGGAATGTCTTTATTTCGTCATATGGTTGTCTAACGAATCTTCCTCGTCTTTTGAAGAACTTCTTGAAGTCTCTTATGGCCATGGCATATTCTTCATCATCACTTTCGGAGGTTGAGCTATCCTCGTCACTTGATGCTTTCCTAGCTTTCAACGCGATTGACTTGCTTTGTTCTTTCTTTCCTTTGATCATCTCGGAGTCTTTCTTGATTATTTCTTCGTGGACCTTCAAGTTGCCAATCAACTCGTCAAGTTGAAGAGTTGACAAGTTCTTCGATTCTTCAATCGCCGTAACTTTAGCTCGCCATTTTGGATGAAGAGCCCTAAGAAATTTCCTGACAAAATTCTTACTAGAAAAACTCTCATCAAGTGCCTTTAAACTTGTGATGATTGTGTTAAACCTAGCAAACGCATTATCAATTGATTCCTCTTCCGGAATCGTGAATTGTTCATATTGTTGAACAAGAAGATCTATTTTATTATCTTTGACTTGACTATTACCTTGGTGAGTTATTAGTAAAGAGTTCCAAATTTCTTTTGCGGTTTCGCACATAAAAATTCTTTCGTATTCTTTACGTGGTAACGCATTATAAATAACCATTTTAGCCTCATTATTTTTAGAAAGTTTTCTTTTTAAATCATCATTTTGTTTTTCAAAAGATACTACTTCATCCTTTTTAGTTTCTAAATTATATTGAATAGGTAAAAAATCACCATTAGTAATAACATGCCAAAGATCTAGATCTTTTAACTTCACATAAGTTTCGAATCGATTTTTCCAATATAAAAATCCATCACTTTCAAATAGTGGTGGTCTTTGCATAGATTGCCCTTCTAAATATTTTTCAGATTCCATAGATCGTTTCAAGTTTTAAAATACAGTTTATTTTAAAAATCTTGTTTAACCTGGCTCTGATACCAATTGTGGAAAACTAGAAGGGGGGTTGAATAGTTTTACGTCTTTTTAAATTTTATTTTGAAAACTTTTGTTTACTTTTAAAAACTTCGATTCGATATTATGTGAATTCAATTCTTAAACAATATGAACAAGTATAGATAAATATAAGTAAGTAATGCAAGTAAAGTAAAGTAAATCAAATGAAAGATAGAGATGGAAAGATCTAACCGAGACACAAGAGATTTATAGTGTTTCGGCTACAAGGTCACCTTCCTTGCCCTACTCCACTCCCCGAGCACCTAACTCGAGAGTTTTCTTCACTATGTCAACAAGCTCCCTTATGGCGGAGAAAACCTTACACAACTTTAGCTTACACCGGCTTAACGACACAAAGCTAGATGTCGGGTTCTAATCGTAGCTAGAACCAATCTCACAACTTGTACACAACTTAATCACACCTTCTTCACAACTTCTTCTTCACGACTACTTCACGACTTCTTCTTCACGACTACTTCCTCACGACTACTTCTTCAAGACTACTTCACGACTTATTCACAACTTCTTCACAACTTATATACTACGGCTTCACACCTTCTTCACAACTTAGCACAACCTATGTACACTTCTACTTCTTCACACCTTCACTACTTACACACCTTAACTACACAACTTCACTACATACACACTAACCTATCCCAAATAATTATACACATAACTATCTAACAAATATACAACTTATATACAAATGAATGATGACACAAACAACTTAGATAGCTAAGTTGCAATACTTCTTCTCTAGATGTTGAAGGAGTATTCTTCTTTTGCACTTGAATGTAGGAAGCTTGGATCACTTAGAAACCAATGCTTAATAAGATATGATCAAAGGATTTTGAAATGTATATACAAGGATTTAAAACAAAAAGTTTTAGTGTGCAAAAGGTGAGTAAAAATCCAGGGGAAGGCAGGTATTTATAGGGAGAAAAACTGGACAGCTGGAGCCTACTGGAGCGGGGGCGGTCCCCTTAAATAGGGGGCGGTCCCCTTAATTTTAAGGGGGCCGCCTAGCAAAATTAAGGGGGCCGCCCCTACTGAACGTTGGCCAATTTTGTCCTTTTGTGGGGAAGGTTTTCTGGAACATTTTAACTGATTTTGGTTAAAAATTTGAATTCATATTTTTATAAAAGATTAAACATTTTTATTTAATACCAAAAATGTTTTTCAAAAATATATAAAATGTTTTTGATGTTTTATAAAAAATCTAGTTTTTAAGGAAATGTTCATTTGATCATATAATGCATTAAGCATTAGTTCATTCATACCTTAAGTGATTTTAGTTGTAGAAGTGAATATTTACAACTAAGTACTTGTTTAATTTATAAGTTTATGTTTTAATGAGTTTACATTTTGTGATCATCAAAACATAGAGATATGAATAAATATTGATAATGTTTTTAGGCATTTATTTATGTCAACACAAAGCATTAAAAGATGAAAGTTGGGTTGAAGCTATGCAAGAGGAGTTATTGCAGTTCAAGCTTCAAGAAGTCTGGACATTGGTTGATTTGCCATCTGGAAAAAGGGCAATTGGTACTAAATGGGTGTTCAGATGCAAGAGAGATGACAGAGGAATTGTAATCAGAAATAAGGCAAGATTGGTGGCTCAGGGATACACACAAGAAGAGGGCATTGACTATGATGAAGTATTTGCACAAGTAGCAAGAGTAGAGGCAATCAGACTATTCTTGGCATTTGCTTCATTCAAGAACTTCACTGTGTATCAGATGGATGTGAAAAGTGCTTTCTTGTATGGAAAGATTGATGAAGAAGTTTATGTGATGCAACCACCTGGATTTGAAGACCCTGATTATCCTAATAGGGTTTATAAGGTGGAGAAAACACTATATGGACTACATCAAGCTCCTAGAGCTTGGTATGACACCTTATCCAAGTTTTTGTTAAACAATGGTTTCAGCAGGGGAACCATTGACAAGACTTTGTTCATCAAGAAAGACAAAAAGGATATCCTACTAGTACAAGTTTATGTAGATGATATCATTTTTGGGTCTACAAATAAGGTGTTATGTGAGGAATTTGAGAAGCTCATGCATAGTAGATTTGAGATGAGTTCTATGGGGGAACTCACTTTCTTTCTTGGGCTTCAAGTTAAACAGAAGAAAGATGGGATTTTCATCAGCCAAGACAAGTATGTGGCTGATATTTTGAAGAAATTTAGTTTTTCTGATGTGAAGCCAGCTAAGACAACAATGGAGACCAACAAGCCTTTGCTCAAGGATGAAGATGGGGAAGAGGTTGATGTGCATTTGTACAGATCCATGATTGGATCTTTGATGTATCTAACTGCTTCAAGGCCAGACATTATGTTTGCTGTGTGTGCTTGTGCCAGATTTCAAGTGAACCCCAAAGTTTCTCACTTGAATGCTGTCAAAAGGATTTTTAGGTACTTGAGGAGTCAACCTAGGTTGGGCCTTTGGTATCCTAAGGATTCACCTTTTGACTTGGTGGCATACTCAGATAGTGACTATGCTGGAGCAAGTTTGGATAGGAAGTCAACTTCTGGAGGCTGTCAATTTCTTGGACATAGGTTGATCTCTTGGCAATGCAAGAAACAGACTGTGGTGGCTAATTCAACAACTGAAGCTGAGTATGTGGCTGCTTCTAGTTGTTGTGGACAAGTGCTCTGGATTCAAAACCAACTACTGGATTATGGGTACAACTTTTTAAACACCAAAATTTACATTGATAATAACAGTACAATGTGTATTATTAAAAATCCTGTTTTTCATTAAAAAAAATAAAGCATATTGAGATAAGACATCATTTTATCAGAGATTCTTATGAGAAAAAGCTAATTCAAATAGTTAAAATCCATACTGACAACAATGTTGCAGATTTACTCACTAAAGGTTTTGATGTGAGTAGATTTCAATTTTTAATTGCCAGTATTAGAATGATTAATCTTTGAAAAAAACCTTATCTCTGTATGTTTTTGTAATGTTTTGTAAGGATTTGTACAGTTATTAATCAAATAAGTTGTTTCTATTGCTTGCTCTGTTTGTATGTTGTCTGCTGCTAGTTGGTTATTCTGTTGCTAAGTATAAAAATTGCTTGTGATTATTGTGGAATATACTTGCTTGTGTTTTTGTGGTTTTGGACTAACCTTTTGCAGGATAAGTCAATGAGGATTGCTGATTTGATGAGAAAAAGATGTTTGGAATGCTCAGTGAACATTCTGCTGCTGGTTCCAAAAGTTTTTGCTGCTAGGCAAAACATTCTATGCCGAAGGTTCTCCTGTTCAACTTGAAACTATTGGGATTCTGTTGCTTGGTTTGAAAGTAAAGGGACTATTTTGCAAATTGGCGCGAATTAAACCCTAATGAGATCCAAACGGCTTAAAAACCCAATTCGATCTCAAAATTCACTTTGTGCGCCCAAAATTAAACCCAATTCAAACCCTAACACATCTTCTTATCATCTGATCAAAAACCCCCAAAATCAAAACCCTAAATTCACAATGACAAAAAGAGAATACTCCGCTAATCACAATCAAGTGGCATTTCTTCAGAAGGTCCCAGAAGCTGAGGGTTTTACTGAGGTCATTGACTTTCTTAACGCTTCCCATATAAGGTATGCGTTAACAGTAAATCCCACAATATATAAATCCCACATGAAACAGTTTTGGTCCACTGTCAGGGTCAAAACTAATGAAAATGGGGGAGAATATTTGAAGGCTAGGGTAGACAATCAAAGTATAATTATTACTGAATCAGTTGTAAGAAGAGTACTTCATTTTACAACTGATGAAGCAATAATTTGCCTTGATAATGCTACCATTTTTCAAGAACTTGAAAACATTGGGTATGAGAAGAAAAATAATAATTTAAAATTTTTCAAAGGTCTTCTCTGCCCACAATGGAAATTCCTTCTTCACACCCTTTTACACTGTCTTAGTCCTAAAACTACTGGGTGGAATGAGTTCAGTACAACTCAAGCATCAGCCTTGATTTGTCTGGCCACAGACCAACCATTTAATTTTTCGGCTATGATTTTTGAAGGGTTGAAAAAGCATATTTCTGGAAAAATTTATGTTTATCCAAGGTTTTTGCAACTAATCATCAACAAACTATTAAAAGAACCTTTGGAACATCAAGGGACCCATGGCAGTCCTGAACTTATAAGCAAAATGTTTACATATTTGAGGAAAAATGGGACTGGTTTTTCTGGAACAATAACTCCTTTGTCCCAACATATTTTGCAATTGGCTGCTACTCAGGGTGAAGAAGCTGAAATCCCAACAGCTTCCCATCACACACCCACTCCAGAACAATCCCATGAATCAACCCAAAAGACCCAATCCCCTAGGACTTCACAACATGAGGACATTGTGCAACCTCAGGCCAATGTTAGTATGGAAGCAGATGAGGCTGCCACAGGGGATGTAGGTGGCATGATGGGAGAGGCTGGCACTACTGTTTCCAGCTTAGTAGCTGAACAGGACAATACCTAAGACCTCAAACATGACAACATCTAATGCTGAGGGTTCTTTTGAACTTGAAGCAGGTGATGGTAACCCCAGTCACATGGCTAAAAAGGGGGGCTCAGATGATCAGCCTAGGGTTGATACTAAGTTTAAGTCCATTGATTCACCTCTCAGGGAAGGTAATACATCTCGAAGTGATGAGGACAGAGATGAAACAATTGAATTGATGGATACTTATGTACACAATGACATTGCCAATGAATCACCTCTCGGACCAGGTCACACAGGTCAAAGTGATGAGGCTAGATTTGAAACTGAAACTGAGACTTTGATGGAAACACATGTACAAAATGCCAAATCTGATGATCCACCTCTCAGGTCAGGTAACACAGTTCGAACTGGTGAAGATAGTCTGAAACTTATAAAGAAATTGATGGTCAGATGTAAAAAATTGTCAAAGGAAGTGCTTGGTCTCAAGAAGTAATTGGTTATGGTCAAATCTACTCAGGGTGCAAAAATCAGAAAGTTAAAGAAGAGGGTTAGACATCTTGAGGGGTTAAAGAGATCAAGGGCGTCAGAAACAAAGACTTCCAAACCTGGTTTGGGGGAGGATGCTCCCAAACAGGGGAGGAATGAAGATAAGAATACAGGGGAGGAGAACAAGGGTCAAGGGAAGGTTGAAACAAAATTGGATGAAAATGTTGATGTAGACATGGATTCAGGAGAGAATGAAGAGTATGTGGTCAAGGACAAGTCTGGGAATGAGGTGGTTTTGGAATCAGAGAAGAAGGAGCAGATTTTAGGTGATAATGCTGCTGATGATGTTGAGAAATTGGCTAAGAAAGATTCTGCTGCTGGTGCAGAGCATAATGCTGCTAGTGTTCCTGATTCTGCTGCTGAGCAAGGAGATGAAGAGTCAGATGATGATACTATTAGTTTGGCTCAAGTTATGCTTAATCTGAAGAACAAAGTCTCCACACCAACAAAAAAGTCTGAACCAAAACCACAATCAACTAAAACAAAACCACTCCCAATACCAAAACCTTCAAGAAAACCAGTTAAAGGAGTTGTAATTAGAGAGCCTGTACCAATCCCAAAACCTGCACAACCAACTATTTCATCAACAGACAAAGGCAAAGGAATTCTTGTTGAAGAACCCAAGAAGAAGTTCAAGTTTCAACCACCAAGTCAACAAGAACAACAAAGTCTAACAGATGAAGAAGTTGCTAGACAGGTTCAAGCACAACTTGATGCAGAAGAAGAAGATGCAAGGAGAAAGCAAGAACAAGCTGATTGGGAAGTAGCTATGAAGACTCAAAAAGAAGAAAGAGAGAGATACACTCCTGAAGAGCAACAATGTACTATAGATGATCTGCTGGGAGAGTTTAGAAAGAAATAGAGTCAGAAAAAGGTTTCTAAGAGGAAGAAGCCTACAAGAGCTGAACAGATAAACTATATGAAGAATTACTTAAAGTATCAAGCCTACTGGAAAGCTAGCTCTTTCAAAGGGATGACTCATGCAGCTATTGAGAGAGCATATTTTGAGGCTTATGCAAGGTTAAACAGACCTGTTGAACCCATGTCAGATGCTGATATTGCAAAACTTACAAGACAAAAGACACCTAGGGCTTATATGAATCCAGAATCTAATGTTGCAAAGCCTAAGGAAGTATCTGAAAGTGTCAAAGACAAGGTGGATAGTAAGAAGGCAGTAATGAATGATGAGAAAAATGAGAAGAAAGAGGTAAAGACTGAATCTGCCATTGGTGTAAAGAGGCCTGGGAGAAGATTGAAAATGAGGGCCAAGAAGAAGAAAAGAACTAAGCCAGTGGTGATGAGTGATTCAGAGAGCAGTTCTAAAGTTGAGAAAGAACCATGTGTTGATGAGCATGAAACTGAAGAGGAAACTGAGGAGGATAGAGCAAGAGTAATGTCTCTCACAGTTCTAGCTCCACAAAAAGAACCTGAGGTATCTAATGCAGTTCCCTTAACAACCAAATATCCAATCATCTCCTATTCACACACAATCAGAGATGGAAGTGAAGCATATTGGGAAATCAAGAGATCAAATGGCTTATATTATGGATTTGTTAGATTTTCTCAGATGTTACATTATATGGATAGAGATGATGTGGTACAACTCTGGAAGTTGTATAAGGGAAACTATTGTGATAAAAGACCAGATGTGATATATGAGAGGATAAACTATTATTTTCTGAAGAACATGTTTGAGCCACAAGGTAGTAATCTTGAATGGAAGGAATTGTTAAATACCAAAATTCATAGATGGTATTTGTATCAATCTTGTGGAGTACATGAACTGGTTGGTCAAGGTGTGATGGTTTACATGCTTGTGGAAAAAGATTATCCTTTGGATACAGCAGTTATCACTCAGATGTTAAAACCTGGTATGTTAAAGTTACAGAAAGGATTCTTTTCAGATGATCAAGCCTATAAACTTTTGTAGAAGTATGAAAAAGTGCTTAAATCAAAGTCTTCAAAGCAGAGCTAAGTGTTTGGAAGCATCCTCTTGGTGTTGATCTGTGCTTAGAAGAAACTTGCATATTTTGGGAGAAAATATCAAGTTTAGGGGAGGATTGTTGGGTTTGAAGATGCTGCTGCTTAAGGTATTGATTATGCTGCTCATGGTTCTAAAGGAAAATATACTAAGTATCATTCTGCTGCTGGGCTAAATGATTCTGCTGCTAGTATATTTATTCTACTGCTGGATTTCTGAGAAGATTGAAGAAATAAGCTAAGTGTGATTCTACTGCTAGCCTACGAAGATTCTACTGCTAGAGTAATCATTCTGCTGCTTATTAGATAAATGTGTATAGTTTGTTAGATAATTATGGTAATGATACAAATAGATATTATCTTGTATAGAAAGTCTTTGTAACCGACTAGGACTCCTTAAGTCTATAAAAGGAGGATCTAGGGTTAGGGTTAGCATACGTATTGTTGTTTTGTATTCGATTCACTTCAAGGTTCTTTGTAACCCTGTTACTTTTGAGTAACCGTATTCAATATATTGAGGTGATAGTTGAGAGAATTATTGTGTGTTCGATTCTTAATTCTTCTTAAGATTAAGTACTAGTTTCCGCATAGTATTTAATAGATCATTCAAGATCAGTCACTATACCTATTATCTTAGATTTACATCTAGGATAATTAACAAGATCGTTAGCTCAACTAGGATCAACATGTACAGATGCTTGAGCGAGAGTTCTTGAGAGGGTTGTAATACACTCTGTAGGATGTTAGTCCTTTATAACGTGTGTATGTGATACTTTGAGTGATTATGATTAAGTATGCGGAATCTACTTAACCACACTTAGAAGGATATTAGTTATGGAAATGGAATAATGATGCTTGTTATTGGAGAATGAACACAGATAGTATAACACCAAACGATTCAATATTATTGAGAATAATACGAGTAATCTTCACTATCACTAGGGTTACAAAACCTTGAATCTCTATGTTTCTATGACTTTACTTGTTTGACTAGATTGTTAATTTTTAAGCACATAAGCAAGCACAATATTTGGCACACTTATCTCTAAGCTAAGTTCTCCTTTTATAGTCCAAAGGAGATCTTTACAATATTGTCAAGTCTTGTCTACTACTTGCTTGTTGAGTGTGTCAGTAACTAAGATACAACATGTTCTGTGTATTACAACTTGTTGACTGAACACTTATCTAAGATATTATCTACCGTATATACTTGACTTTTATACACAAAATATATTTTTATACTTATCCATCCAGCAGTAGTATACGCGACACTTATCCTTTCAGCAGTAGTATGAGTCACTCCAACAGCAGTACTCAACCAGCAGTACCTTGTTTGTACTAGCAGTACTAACTTACCAGTTAGTATTGTTAGTTATAACTTGAGTAGTCTTCAGATATACACTAGCAGTTAGTACTGTTAGTGTATTCTTCTTAGCAGTACAAATTTTGTGAACATATAACTCCAAACACTAATCTTCAGAACATTTAATTCCCAACAATCCTCCCCTAAACTTGTGATTTATCCCAAATCAACAAGTTTCTTCTGAATTAAATGAGGATTGTGAAGATCTTCCAAACACTACATAGTCAGACTCTTGATCTGAGCTTTCCTTTGTTCTTCAAGATTAACAATCTTTTTGTCTAACTCATCTACCATCTGTGAATTATTTTCAGCCATTTTTCTTTGTCTTCAATACTAGCAGTACCATATTGAAACTCCATTCATTGCCTAAAAGATGGTGCAATTTCCTTGGATGGAGGAATTATAAGAGGCAATGGTGATGTGTATCTTGGATGCTTGAAGCCTGATATTATATTCCTTGTAATTGCTCTAAGAAGTCAAGAAATCTCTCAGCAAGCCATGCAAGTGATGAACAAACGTAGTGAACTGAAATTGAAACTGAAAGAACTTTCTCCATTTGAAATGCTTCATCCCTTCTGAATATATATAATACTCCAGAGTCTTGTCCAAATTTCCAACATGATCTCAAGACAGAGCTTTATCATTTTAAGTCAAAGATGTCCGAACATGAAGAAGAGAGATGAAAGAGCTTATTTCCAGCATCCATCAACTGAAACTGAAGCTTGTTCTTTTTATTGAGATGATTCTGAAGGCGAAGCTTCCATTGTAGGAGGAGATACGACAACTGCTGCTGAGTCAGGTGTGGGAAAAGACAAGAGCATACAAGTGATGATGCTTTTACTGACTAGACTCATGCACTTCTTGATCTTGATCAATTTGGGCAATCTTCCTCCTCTTATTCTGAGCTTACACATTCACAGTCTTTCATCCTCTGATAATATTCCTCCCCAATATTTTCATTCATTTGGGCAAACTTCCTCCCATACTTTTGGTTAGTCTTCCTCCCCTGTTTGAAAGATCTCTCACTATCATATGAACTTGACTCCTTTATCAGACAATGCTGTACATAAAGCCATCAATTCCTTAAATTTCAATCTGCCCTCGTCACTTCCAGGTGTGTTAACTCCTGTGAGAGGTGAATCATGGGGCTATAACTCATAATCCATCATTAGATAGGTTTCTGAGCCATTATGAATCCAAAAGGTTTTAAGAAACTTTTGACTTAGCAGTATGAACTTGATTTTAATGAAAAACAATACTGCTAACAACCATTTTGAAAGGATTAAGTGTAATAACAGACACTTAATCAAGATTTCGGTTTAAATTAACCTCTGGTTGTGTGAGAACCAATGTTTTTAGTTATAAATAACTGCCTGTGTATAGATAAACCCATTCAAAGGGCTTTCTTGACAGAGTTTCCAGCTCGTGGCAATTGTTGCCTCTAACACAAGTGTTAGATTCACTTTTGCTCGCTGTTCTTTCTATCAGATGTCCTTAGACTTGCTCATTATACTAATTAAAGTATAAAATGATAGAAAGTGAGTTGAGTCAGTTACTATCTGACCAACTGAGTCATTAATTCAAAATAAAATATCATAATAAGTTTCAAGAGAGAAGTTTTTAAAGAATTTATTAACTTAGGTATAAACCTTTGTAAATGAATTCCCAAACTTTGTCCATCATGAACCTATTATGTCAGCAACTTTTATCATTATTCTACTGCTCATACATTTCACTTGAAACTTCCTTTGTACTCAAATGTTCATACTTGAAATTGTTAGTCCAAAACCAAGAAAACAAAATGCAGAGCATTTGTCTTATAGCAGTAGAATTATATGACTAACAATATGAACAAAACAATCCAAATTTTTACTAGCAGTACAAACTTTTCAATAACAGTACCAATTTACAAAGCTAGCATAACAATACCAATTTACAAAGCTAGCAGTACAAACTTAATTTTATGTACAAAAACACAGAGTTTTAAATCATTGAGGATTAAGCATCCCAATACTTGCTACCAAGTATTGAAACCTTCCAACATCAAAAGCTTTTGTGAGAAGATCTGCAAAGTTGTGATTAGAATCAATTTTAATTACTTGAATCAACTTTTTCTCATTGCAGTCTCTAATAAAATGATGTCTAATTTCAATGTGTTTTGTTTTAGAGTGTTGCACTGGATTTTTAATTATGCAAATTGTACTACTATTATCAATATATATGACAGTGTTCATGAAATTGTACCCATAGTCAAGAAGTTGATTTTGAAGCCAAAGTACTTGACCACAGCAACTAGCAGCAGCTACATATTCAGCTTCAGTTGTTGAAGTAGCCACAATTGTTTGCTTCTTACACTGCCATGAAATGAGTCTACATCCAAGGAATTGACATCCTCCAGTTGTTGACTTTCTATCCAAGCTTGCACCTGCATAATCACTATCTGAATATGCTACCAGGTCAAAAGGTGATTCCCTAGAATAACATAGACCCAACCTAGGTTGACCCTTGAGATATCTAAAGATCCTCTTGACAGCTGTTAAGTGAGAAACCTTAGGAGTTACTTGAAATCTTGCACAAGCACAAACAGAGAACATGATATCAGGTCTTGATGATGTGAGATACATCAAAGAGCCTATCATAGATCTGTATGTGTGTGCATCCACATTGTCTCCATCTACATCTTTTAGAAGAGGCTTCTCAGAGTCCATTGGTGTGCTTGCCACTTTTGAATCAACAAACTGAAATTTCCTTAGAATCTCTGCAACATATTTGTCTTGGCTGATAAATATGCCTTCACTTGATTGCTTAACTTGCAGACCCAAAAAGAATGTAAGTTCCCCCATGGAACTCATCTGAAACTTATCATGCATAAGTTTCTCAAACTATAAACACATCTCCTTCCTTGTAGATCCAAAGATGATATCATCCACATACACCTGAACTAGCAAAAGATCCTTCTTGTGCTTCTTGATGAATAATGTCTGATCAATCTTGCCTCTTTGAAATCCATTTTCAATTAAATAGGAAGCCAGTGTTTCATACCATGCTCTTGGTGCCTGATGAAGCCATAAAAAGCCTTGACTACCTTGTACACTTTTTCTGGATCAATAAAACCTGGAGGTTTTGAGACATACACCTCCTCTTCAATAGTACCATATAAAGAAAGCACTCTTGAAATCCATTTGATATAAGAAAGCACTCTTGACATCCATTTGATAAACTGTGAAGCCCATAAATGAAGCATAAGCTAAAAATAATCTAATAGCTTCAATTCTTGCTACTGGAGCAAAAACCTCTTCATAGTCTATCCCTTCCTCTTGTGTGTACCCTTGGGCTACAAGTCTAGCCTTATTTCTTATCACTATGCCCCTTTCATCCCTTTTGTTCCTGAAAACCCATTTAGTACCAATTACCCTTACACCCTTGGGTAAATCAACTAGCACCCAAACCTTCAGAATTTTAAATTGGAGAAGCTCTTCTTGCATAGCTTCTACCCAGCTTGAATTATCTAAGGCTTTGAGAACATTCTTGGGTTCTGCTTGTGAGAGAAAATATACAAATAAGCAAGAGTTTGCATACTCATGCTGCTTTGATGCATAAAGAGCATCAAGAAGCCCTTGTTGTTCTGAAGACATCAGTTGCTTCCTTGTCTTCACACCAGATTGTACATCACCAATCACATTATCCAGGGAGTGGACTTTGTGAATCCTTGTGTGTGGTGTAGTAGGAACATGATAGTTAGGTGGGAGATTGTTGAAATCCACCTCATCTTCTAAGAATTCTGCTTCATTTGGTTCTGATGGGCCAGCAGTAGAAATATTTTGTCTAGCAGTATCTTGCTCTGTCTCAGCAGTACTATCATCTTTAGAACTGTTAACTGGATTCTCTTGATCCTCAGTTCCATCTTCCTTGTTTTCACCTTCAATCCCTTCTTTAGCTTCATTAGAAGAAGGTTCATCATTTATTGAAGTTGAATCCACACTTGTCCATATTGGCATCATCACATAATCTTGATCTTTCTCTTTTCCTAACCCTGCCTCATTTGTTGCATTATTAGCTTCTGAACCTGAAAATTCATTAGTTTCTGCAACAACAGGCACATAATTCATTGATTTGGTTAGTGTCTCAAGATCAAATAGCCATTTGGGACCTTCACCTGCTACATTGGATTTGTTCTCTAAAAATTCCACATGCAGGTTTTCCTCTACTCTCCTAGTTCTTGAGTTGTATACTCTAAATGCTTTGCTATTAAGAGAATATCCAACTAAGAATCCTTCATCTGCTTTACCATCAAATTTTCCTAGATGGTCTAAGGTATTCAGAATTGTCACATGACATCCAAAAGGTCTAAGAAATCCTATTGTAGGAGTTCTTCCTCTAAAAAGCTCATATGATGTCTTATTGTGAGACTTAACTACTAAAACTCTGTTCTGGACATAGCAAGCAGTATTAACTGCTTCAGCCCAAAAAGTGATAGGCAACTTAGAGTCAGCTAACATGGTTCTAGCAGCTTCTATGAGTGTCCTATTTCTCCTCTCAGCTACTCCATTCTGCTGAGGAGTTCTAGCAACACTAAATTCTCTTCTAATACCTTTTTCTTTGCAGAAATCATCCATAACTCTATTCTTAAACTCTGTCCCATTATCACATCTAATGACTTTTACTTTCTTATTTACTAAGTTTTCTATCTCTGTAATGAATGTCTTAAGAATGCTAGAAGTCTCATTCTTAGAACCTAAAAAGAAAACCCATGTAAATCTGCTATAGTCATTAGTAACAACTAGACAAAATCTTTTATGCTTTATACTACTCACATTTGTAGGTCCAAATAAGTCCATATGAAGCATAAATAATGATTGATCAATAGAGTTAAAAAGTTTGGGCTTACAAGTGGCTTTATGTTGTTTGCCTTTGAGACAAGCAACGCATGTTTGGTCATTTTCAAATCTTTTCTGAGGTAAACCTCTTACCAAACCATCTTTGACAATTTTATTTATGGTTTTGAAATTAATGTGACCAAGCCTCCTATGCCATTTCATAGATTCATCCAATGTGGCCTTTGCAACAAGACAAGTAAGGGCCTCTTTAGGAACAATCTTCTTCATATCAACACTGTACATGTTGCCCTTTCTTGGAATTTTAAGAAGTACTTGACTTTCATCAGGCATCTTAAAATTAGAAGAAAGCACAAGACATTCAGTGTCAGTAAAAAGAACTTTGTTCTTTTTGTCACACATTTGTGAGACACTAAATAGGTTATACTTAAGCTTTTGTACATAGTACACATCTTCAAAATCCAATTTACTGGTTTTAAGAGTACCTTTACCAGTAATTCATCCTCCTATTCCTCCTCCAAAGGTAACATATCCTCCATCCAATGATTGAAAGTCTGAAAGATAAGACATGTTGCCTGTCATGTGCCTTGAACATCCACTATCTGAATATCCTTGATCTTCATCATCTGCTTGTGAATGTCCCTGCACATAAATAAGGAAATTAGTTTCCTTGGGGAACCCAAGCCATTACTGACTTGGATTTGCCTCGTACATCAATGTAATTAAATCTTTTGAGAACAGTTGATGCACCATTGGATTTAAGAGGTCTCCAAATCCAACATGCTGAGGCCTTAACAGCATTAGCCCTCATTTCCCTAGCAGCAGTATGAACTGCTTGCCTAGCAGTAGAAACTGCTGGCTTTGCAGTTGTACCCTTTAGTTTCCAAATTTGTTTTTGGACCACTGCTTTTGATTGAAAAGGCTTTTGAGCAGTTTTAGATGCATATTTGTAAGTGGTTTTTGCATTTTGAACTGCTGGTTTTGGGTAAACAGTCTTAAATGGTCTAGCAGTACTAACTGCTTGTCTAGCAGTAGGAACTTGTTTTGGGCCAGACTTTAATGAAACTGCTCTCGGTGTGGTTCTAGTAAAATTAGAGTGACTTTTAGTTGTATGCCTTTTGAAATTCACCCTATGGTTTGAATACCCAGATACCCTTTGGTTGCAGAAGGCTGCAAGATGGTCAAAATCTCCACAAAGGAAACAAGCTTTGTTATAGAAGTCAAATTCATCACCTAGTTGGTGAGACATGAGGTCATTCCAATTCCTTTGGTTACCTCTGGGCTTGTTTGTGGTTCTATATTGCTCACAATATCTTACTGGTTGCCTAGCATGTTTAACATTTGTTTTAGGCCTAACAGTATCATTTTTGACTACCTTAGGAACACTTGTTCCTGCTTTCTTAACAACATCAGGTTTAGACATAACCTGTTATTCCTTATCATCATCAGATGTCTAGTGATGAAGCGAAAAGTGTACCGCTTTTAGGGGGTCATTTAAGCCCTAAATCGTATTTATTTGATCAAATATTGCCCTAAATCGTTCCTTTTGTCATTTTAGGTACTTTTGAGAAGAAATCTGGAAAAGGAAGCATTTTGGACGTTTTTGGAGCATAAAAGTGAAGAAAACGACAAAGTCTCAAAATCGGCTAAAAAGTACCTTTGACGGCGTCAGGAATTTCCCCAGACGGCGTCATGGCTTGGCAAGAAAAAGGTGGATATGAAAATTACTCATGATAAGCCAGAGAATTTTGCATGAAAAATCTGACGGCGTCACCCTTTAATCTGATCAAGGTCGTCACGACTTAATTTAAAGAGGGACGACGTTAATCTTATTTCTGACGGCGTCGAGCTTTGATAAGCCAGAACGGATTTTGGAGGTCTAAAGAGGGACGGCGTCAGGAAGGCCATCCGGGAACCCTAAAAGCGGCGAGGTGACGGCGTCAGAATCTACAACGTGACGCCGTCAGCCCTTAATCTCTATATATAGTTTTGCAATTTTTTGTCATTAGTGTGGAACTTTGTGTGTAACCTTTTGGGAGGAAACCCTAAGACGATTTTAGCAGCTTTTTCAAGGCTTTTTGCCTTGAGATCTTCCATGTTACATTGAAGATAAGTTATCAATTAATCATTCAATATGTCTATGTATTGTTTGATTCTATCTTGTTCTTGTCTTTTGTTTAACATGCTAGGCTAGATTTATCTTGTGTTTGCTTAGATCTAATGAAACCTAACTATTGATTATTGGTTATTAGTGTGTTATTAGTTGTATTGGATGATTGTTCATCTATGTTAGGCTTAAGAAAACTGGCTAACTTCCTATACGGTAACTTGCTTGAACGTCTTAAGAAACATGAACCAATGCGTACTAAGGTTTTTATGGTTGTATTTAATGCATGAGTGAATTCTAGTGATCCCATGTTAGGAGCTTACTAGCCGGCTCGACATAGGAGTGAAGTAGGAGCTTATAGAGTTGGGGAAGTACGTACGCCACCCCACGATTGGTATTAAGGAATACACCCGTCATCCACGCAATTAATACACACTAATCAACCGGTAAAAGATAGTTAGGGAGTAAGGAAATCTAAGTAAACACATTTCTCTCCATATAAGTTTCACCACATTTTCATTTTCTGTTATTTTATTTTATTTGCATTCGTAGTAACTTGGGTTAGTTGACTAGCAACTAATTTCGCCCACTCTTTCAAACCCGAGATTTTACTTGCTTTCATAAAAAAATATAAAAAAATACAAAAAAGAATCTTCCCTTACCCTTAGACCTATTAGAATAGTTTTTCATACCTAACGAACACTATTCCCTGTGGAGAACGATCAATCCCCCGTACTTACCACTACACTATACTACATCGGTCAGGTACACTGCCTGGTGGGGTTGTAAGCCTCTTGAGATCCCTCGAGAGGTAAAACCTGTTGTAAGGTTGCAAAACCACGCATCAAGTTTTTGGCGCCGCTGCCGGGGAATAGTTATTGTTTAGGTTGAATTTTTTATTTTATAGGTCTACTCACTAGATTCCTTTCTAGTGAGATTTTTATTTTATTTTTCTAGGTTTTCTTTAGTCTATCTTTTTTCTTCGTTTCTTTGTTCGTAACCATTACCATCCGACATCATGGAAGATGGTAATATCCTCGATCCCAACAACCCACCACAACAACCACCACCTCCTAGAGCCCGTACTTTAGGAGAGTACTCCCGTCCTAGCCACCATGGCTATCGAAACACCATTGAGCTCACTCAAGGAGCCAATGTCACTCCCTTGCGATCCGACACCATCCGGTTGGTGCAAAGCGGATGCGCATTCCATGGACTTCGTTCTGAAGATCCTAATCAACATCACAAGGACTTTCTCAAAATCGTTGATTCTATAGACCTTGATGTTGCCACTCGAGAGACGACCCGACTGCGTCTCTTTCAATTCTCTTTGCGGGACCAAGCTAGTCAATGGCTAGAGCGTCAACCCGCAGGATCCATCACCTCTTGGGATGATCTCACCACTCGTTTCCTTGCTCAGTTTTTCCCACCGGGAAGAACTACCAAGCTAAGGAATGATATCTTGATGTTCCAACAACGTCAAGGCGAAACCCTCTACGAGGCATGGACTCGATTCAAGGACTTACTCCAAAAAGTCCCTCACCATGGCATAGAACTTTGGCTCCAAGTCCAAATCTTCTATGACCATATCAATCTCTCCACGAGGCAAACCATTGACCAATCGGCCGGTGGTAAGCTACGTGATCTAAGTGCGGAACAATCATGGGCTCTCCTAGAGGATCTTGCTCTTTATGACAACGAAAGTTGGAGTGATCCCCGTGATTTGAATAAAACGGTCAAGGCAATATCTTTGCCTTCGAACAATTCAAGCACTTCCGACCGTAGGATCATAGAACTTGAAGACCAAGTCAAGTTTCTCATGAAATCCTACGAGGCTCCTAAACCTTCAAGCCAAGTGAACAAAATCACTTCTTCATGTGAATTATGTAGTGGTCCCCACGACACTCGTGATTGCATGGAACTCCCCGAACAAGCTTTTGCGGACTACGCATCCTCGCGTACCGACGGAGCGGGAGACAAGTGGTACACTTTCAAACCCGAGCCAAACCTCTACGGTGATACATACAACCCCTCATGGAAAAATCACCCGAACCTTAGGTGGAAACAAAACCAAAACGCACAACAAACCAATTCTTCCAATCCACCTAATCGTTTCCAATCAAGCGGTTCCAACTCGAACCGTACTTTCAACGACAATCCTTCCGGCAATGGTAGTACCAATAACTTTGAAGGATTGATGTCCCAATTTATGGCATCTCAAGAAGCTCGGATAGCTAAGTTTGAATCCGAATTCAATCAACAACAAATGGAGATGACCAATAAAATTGACAACTTATTGAAAGCCATCAATAACCAAGTGCTATCACCTCCACATAAGGACGCTAGGAACACAAATAGCGGACCCCAAGTAAAAGACCCCTCTTCATCCAAACACGTCCACTTCGTCAACATTGTCACTATCAAACCGATTGATAGGAATGAGGATAATAGTGAACCTGAGGATGAGGTTAAGAAAGTCGAGGTTGATAAGGAAGTTAGGACAAGTGAGATTGAAGAAGTAGATGATGATGAGGACTACTTCAATAGGCTACCCACTAAGGAAGAGCGCGCATATCATACAAACTTATTCGATGACCCCGAGACACCATACTTCCTAGGTAGACCAATCATAGAAATAGGCGACCCTTCTAATCTCAACATACCATGCAACATCGGACATTTGCATGTGTGGAAAGCCTACATCGACCTTAGATCACCCATAAACATCATGACTAGAGCCCACTACAACTTGATAATGAAAAATCAACTTGGGTATAGGATGTTCCCTGACAAGGGTTGGATGAGTAACTTCACGGGAAGAGTTAAGGGATTACCGGTTTATGTAGGAAACTTCACCTATGTCACCGACTTTGTAATTGTAGAAGATATCCGCCCAATAGTCGATGCATCCTTAACTCAAGTGGTTTTTGGAAAACCATTTGTTGAGGTCTCTAGAATGACTTATGAACCTTCCTTAGGGATAGTTAGGTTTAAGGATGAGACCGATGAGGTAAACTACCAAATGCCATATAAGATAGAACAATTCCAACACTTGTCAAATGTTGAGAAGGAGCTTAAGCAAGCGGTCTACTATAGGAATGATGAGGATAGAAATAAAGGAGTAGACTATGTTATGGAAAGGATATCCGGGTTCTACAAGGATTGTTTGAAATTAGGACCGGAATATAAAACCGGAAATGAGAATGGCCTAGGAACCGTGACCAATGATGGAGTCACGTAATGTACGTGACTTTGAGTCTAGCTACAAGACTCGTTAATAAAGAAAAGCGCTTCTTGGGAGGCAACCCAAGCTTTATTTGCTTTGTGTGTTTATTTGTTTGTTTGATTTTATTTGTTTCCGTATGTATGTTTAAATTTTATTATTATTGATTCATGTTCAAAAGTAATTTGTGAAAATGCTTTATCTTGTTTTTAACTTCGTCTTAACTACATATAAAGGTATTTTGCAAAAGTTAAGTGTAAGGGAAATCCGAACCAGTTTATTAGAACAAATGAACATGAATCGTAATAATATTAAATGAACATACATATTAGTATTTGTTTGAGTCAAATGCTTGTATCGAGTCATAATGATGTTTTGCAGGATTTCCAGGAAGTAAGGTATAGGTTTTTCCAAAAATTTTCCGGAAACTTAACATGAGAATTCTGTCAGATCATTTCTGACGGCGTCAGGTTTAATTTTCTGAAAATTTTTGAAAGTTTTGTTTTCATAAAAAGTTTTTATTAAATCTCTAACTTATAATCTCCAGGAATCTGCAAAATTATCATTCCACAAGCATTATATCCTTATATATAGTGTTTATCCCGCCGATGTTATGCAGGTTTTCGTGTTTGTTTTCTCAGGTTTAACAGGTTATTTTGGACAAGGAAATGTTTGTTGGATCAAGCTTTTGGCGATACATTAGTCTTGGAGCTTCTACATTCACTTGGAAGAAGATCTAACCATGTTACTTCATTATCCACCGAGCGAATCAGGGGAGTATTTGATTTCATTCTTTTACTTTATGCTTTTACATCTTGTTATTTGAACATTGGGGACAATGTTCATCTTAAGTGTAAGGGGGGGTAAAAGTACGATTAGAGAATGCTCTTACGCTTGATTTTTGTTTGTTTAATAGTAGATGTGTAATAAAATTGAGATAAATACCTGTTAGGGTAATTTTAGTGCCAAATTTAAATTTTTTTACAACATTTAGGAGTGAAACTTTGATCTTAATGAGCGTCTCACGGATAGGAGTTATATGACTAGCACAAAAACCGTACCACTAAAATTTTTTTTCCACCCCCAAATATGTGAGGTTCGCCCCTAGAATTGGTAGGAAAAGCATTTATGCTATGATGTGTGTACCGGTAGCACTTAGATTCTAGAACTTGCGTTAGGACCATTCCGAGGCCACAAGTGAGACTACATTCGTGTAGTTAGATTTACTACATGATAAGAGGCATTAGGATTAACCCATTGTTTTACACCTGTGTTTTTGTTATAATTACTTTGGCTACATTGGTCAAGTAATTCTCCCACACCCTTTGTGTTGTACTCATTTTTAGTACACGATACCCCTAGTACACCCCTCAGAGCCTATCTTTTCGTTTCGACCTTTAAGCATTTTACTTAAAGGAAGAATTTGTTTACACCCCACTTAAATGTACACCCAAATCGCCTTAGCCTACCTTGTATGCACTCATTTTTAGTGCATTATTGTGACAACATTTGTTTAAAACCCAAGTTAATTATCTAGTTGATTACATGGTTGCTAAGTCGAGTCATATCCTTGTACATATTGTTTTGGGACGATTGGGACTAATGGGTAAAGTACTAGTGTAATGGAGTAATGGGGAAGAACATCATTTATTACCCCCATATGTGCTAAATATTTTAAAAGTACTCCAAGTTTTTCGATTATCTTAATTCGAGTCATTAGAATAGTTATTTGTAAAGTTATGTAAAAGTTCAAGTGTAAGGGGATGCAACGCCCCTATGATGTATTATTTTGGATGGTAGGGTAAGAGTGTATGAAAAAAAAAAAAAAAAAAAAAAAAAAAAAAAAAAATGAGAAAAAGAAAAATAGAAAAAACATACGGACTACCATCCCGTTTCATTTTATGTTTATTTTATGTTTTTGTTATTTTCTTTCATTAGCTTAAATTGAGTCGAGTCTTGGCTTAGCAACATTGTATAGTACATGTAATTAATCAAAGATCTTTAACTCGCCACCAGTAAAATATCCTTTATCCAACAAAACCGTGTTTATCATATCCCTACACCTAACGTTATAACCCGTTTAAAAGCCCTCTTTGATAGTTTATCTTAGGTGCTTACGCCTAGTGGAGGAGGTTTTCGATCCTTTCCCAAGCCTATGGTAATCTATTTGCTATGACAGGTAGTGAGAGATATTATCCATTTTCATTTATGAGATTTATTTTGATGCACTTGAGAAATGTGAGTATCTAAACACTACTTGTGAGGTGCTAGTTTGTAATCTCCGTGCTTATTATGATTAAAGTGGAACGACTATTTGTTGCAATTACTTTTATATTAGCATTAAATAACCCCCAACTTGTATTTTGATTAGAATAAAAGCGCATTTGCTTGAGGACAAGCAAATCTCAAGTGTAAGGGTATTTGATGAAGCGAAAAGTGTACCGCTTTTAGGGGGTCATTTAAGCCCTAAATCGTATTTATTTGATCAAATATTGCCCTAAATCGTTCCTTTTGTCATTTTAGGTACTTTTGAGAAGAAATCTGGAAAAGGAAGCATTTTGGACGTTTTTGGAGCATAAAAGTGAAGAAAACGACAAAGTCTCAAAATCGGCTAAAAAGTACCTTTGACGGCGTCAGGAATTTCCCCAGACGGCGTCATGGCTTGGCAAGAAAAAGGTGGATATGAAAATTACTCATGATAAGCCAGAGAATTTTGCATGAAAAATCTGACGGCGTCACCCTTTAATCTGATCAAGGTCGTCACGACTTAATTTAAAGAGGGACGGCGTCAAGCTTATTTCTGACGGCGTCGAGCTTTGATAAGCCAGAACGGATTTTGGAGGTCTAAAGAGGGACGGCGTCAGGAAGGCCATCCGGGAACCCTAAAAGCGTCGAGGTGACGGCGTCAGAATCTACAACGTGACGCCGTCAGCCCTTAATCTCTATATATAGTTTTGCAATTTTTTGTCATTAGTGTGAAACTTTGTGTGTAACCTTTTGGGAGGAAACCCTAAGACGATTTTAGCAGCTTTTTCAAGGCTTTTTGCCTTGAGATCTTCCATGTTACATTGAAGATAAGTTATCAATTAATCATTCAATATGTCTATGTATTGTTTGATTCTATCTTGTTCTTGTCTTTTGTTTAACATGCTAGGCTAGATTTATCTTGTGTTTGCTTAGATCTAATGAAACCTAACTATTGATTATTGGTTATTAGTGTGTTATTAGTTGTATTGGATGATTGTTCATCTATGTTAGGCTTAAGAAAACTGGCTAACTTCCTATACGGTAACTTGCTTGAACGTCTTAAGAAACATGAACCAATGCGTACTAAGGTTTTTATGGTTGTATTTAATGCATGAGCGAATTCTAGTGATCCCATGTTAGGAGCTTCCTAGCCAGCTCGACATAGGAGTGAAGTAGGAGCTTATAGAGTTGGGGAAGTACGTACGCCACCCCACGATTGGTATTAAGGAATACACCCGTCATCCACGCAATTAATACACACTAATCAACCGGTAAAAGATAGTTAGGGAGTAAGGAAATCTAAGTAAACACATTTCTCTCCATATAAGTTTCACCACATTTTCATTTTCTGTTATTTTATTTTATTTGCATTCGTAGTAACTTGGGTTAGTTGACTAGCAACTAATTCCGCCCACTCTTTCAAACCCGAGATTTTACTTGCTTTCATAAAAAAATATAAAAAAATACAAAAAAGAATCTTCCCTCACCCTTAGACCTATTAGAATAGTTTTTCATACCTAACGAACACTATTCCCTGTGGAGAACAATCAATCCCCCGTACTTACCACTACACTATACTACATCGGTCAGGTACACTGCCTGGTGGGTTGTAAGCCTCTTGAGATCCCTCGAGAGGTAAAACCTGTTGTAAGGTTGCAAAACCACGCATCATCTAGTCCTCAATGATTGGACCATTTGATTTCCTAACAGAGGACACCTTGTCCTCAGGAAGTGAAGTATTACTTGAACTCTCACTTACTTTTATAGGTTTGTCAACAACTATATCTTCTTTTGGCTTAACACCATATTCTAATGTAGGTTGTTGAAGGTCAGACAAGCCTATGTGCTCTAGGTCTATCCCTGGGGGTGTAGGGATTCCTCTGTAAGTTGGTAGGACATTCTTATATCCTAACCCAGACTTGGCTTTGTTGATCACTTGACATTCAATTATTTTGCTTACCCCCTTAGAGGCATGTTCTAATGTTTCTACACTTAATTGAATGTTTTCTTTTTCTTCTTTAAGTCTAGCATACTCAGTTCTTAAAAAGCTAATTTCAGAATCTTTAAAAAATATGTCTTGTTTAAGAAGAGCTTTGTCATCAAAAAAAGCAAATTCATTGTCTTTATAGTGAATGATCTGCTTCTCTAGGATAGCTAAACCTACCTTATAATCTATTAAGTTTTGATGAGTTTTGTTTAGTTCTAACCTTTGATCATCATAATGTTTTCTTAAAGTTTCTAGTTCTTTAAGAGCAGTGCAAGTAATATTAGAACAAACTTTATCATTTTGTACCTCAGTAGCAGAGAAGGCCATGAGAGCCATCTGAGTAGAAGGTTCTTCTTCATCTGCCATGAAACTCCAATCAAAACCTAAGCCATCAATAGCTACCATAGCTTTTGAATTTGGCTCAGTAACCTCCCCTGTTTTGGACTTGCTTCCAAAACCTTTGCTTTTGCCATCCTGATGCCTTGGTCTTCTACATTCCCTTGAGAAGTGCCCCATCATGTGGCAGTTGTAGCATTCTATCTTTGATTTGTCAAAACCAGCAGTATCATTGCTGCTGATAGTGATTTTCTTCCCTGTTCTTTGATAGAATTTCTTAGCCCTCATGCTAAGAAGAGAAATTTGCCATTTTAGGTCCATCTCCTCCAATCATCATCATTGATTTCCTGGAGGTCTTCATGAGTAAGCATAGACCAATCATTCTGGCTTGTGAGAAAAGCACAACATGTTTTCTCATCCATAATACCAATGGTACTGCTTGATGAACTAGCAGTACCAACTCCCATATCAACCTTTACATCTTCAACTGGATTTGAGGTACTAGGAGATGACACAAATGCCATGTTCCCAGTGCTTGTACTAGCACTTCCAGCTTTCTTCACATCTTGTTCAACAATTTTGAAGTTGTTGTACAAGTCATTCAGACTCATTGAATCAATATCTGGCTTGTTTTTCCAGACAACCACATGCATAGCCCACTCTTCTGGTATACTTCTTAAGAATTTGGAGTTTAAATCTTCTTGATGTATCTCTACACCAAGAACAGCAAGTTGGCTCACAATCTTCTGAAGCCTGTTAAACATGTGATCCAGTGATTCATTGGTTGTTGAAGAGAAGTTTTTAAAGTTCTGCTTGAGAAAAGTCTTCTGGGTCTTCTTGGTGGCTTCATTTCCACCATACCTTGCAACAATGGCCTCAAATAATGACTTAGCATCTTTGAACTTGCTGAAGTTTAAAAGTTGATCATTTGGAATGGTCATCATCATCATCAGCATACTTCTGGCCTTGAGGTCATTCTTCTTCTTGACTTTCTCTTCTGCAGTTTTTGGGTTGGTATTCACTGTTGTCACTACCTTATCTTTAACTGTTGATGTAGTGGTTGTAGGCTTGAAAGAGTTTCCTTCAAGATGTCAAAGAACAAATTTAAGAAAGAAATGAGGACTACATTAGTATGAACACCAAAGCTTTACAAGAAGTATGAGCATGTTGGAGAAAACGCCAAGACAAGATATTTGAAGATGTTGATCGAAGGCAAGAAATATCAAAAGACTACAATTGAAGATCACAAAGCATAAAGGAACAAAGTATCAAGATAATTCTAAGACATTTCATGAAGTTCAAGATCAAGACGTCTAATGACATCATCACAATGAAGCATCTAAAGAATCACATCCCTTAGGGGGAGATTGCTAGACTTAATGAAAGTGATTGTCATTCTTCGATTAGTGACTCGTGAATTGCATTTATCTTTTAACGATTGTAAACGGTTTATGTAAGATGTACAAACCGTAAGTTATTTTAGTCTTATCAAAAACACTAACCTATCCTACATTGGTCGAAATGACAAACCATGTAACGGCTCCTTATCTATAAAAGGAACCCATGACCTCCCATTTGATGTGTGGAACTCTAGGGGTAAGGTCATAGTTTCCTCCATTCTCTTGTATCTCTTCTCATTCTTTATCTTAATCTAATATTATCGTTTCTCTTCTACTTCTCATCTCAATATCTTCTTTAATCTATTATGTGTGAAAGGATATGTTATTAAGGGTCCTACAAACGTAAAAAAAAACTTTGTTTTGCGAGTACGTGTCCAAAAAGGTCAAACCGAGACTTAACTGGAGCATTTTAACTAAACTCGGCACACACGGAGCATAATAACTTTCAAAAATTATTTCCCCTCCCTATGACTTATGTTTTTCGCCCATTAGCACTAAGATACAAAGGTGATATCATCTCTTGGCTTATTGTGGTGACATAATGCTTCTTGTTTTATACTAAACTCATCACACACAATTTTACACACACACAACTAGCTCTCAAAATACTTCCAATAATTCCTTTCATCTTCAAAACCCACGAATTCATTTAAAATCAAGATCTACAAATTTCCTTTGAGTTTCAACATAATCGGGTTGTACTTTTGAGCTTTTGGGTTGATTTGGAACGTGTATTGGGTAATTTGGAACCGATTTGGGTCATTCTTGGTCTCTCCTACCTCACGTACACATACACAGCATTGTAAGGAATTTTCAAAACTTGCAAAAACTTATACTTTCATGTTTAATATGGCTTAAATCTTGCTAATATGTAGTTACTTGTATTATTTTGTTAATCTTGAAAATTTAAGAATTATGTACATACAAAAATATAATCGTACGACATACATACATACTACTAGACATGTATTTTCTTGCTTTTGTGGTAATTTTGAGCTAAACATGTGTTGATTTGCTAGTACAAGTGCTTAATTAGGGCTTATTACTTGATTTGTCAATTTAAAAACACTAAAAGGAATTTTTATTACTATTCAACTAGACACAAAAATAAATAATTATTGGGGTTTCGAAAAACATAAAGTTTTGGCTCTAGTGGTGAATTTGTGTAATTTTTAGCTTATTGCTTATTATTATAGCTTATTAGAATAAGCTATAGCTTATTTGATTTTTTGGACTTGGATTTGAAATTTTGATTGTGTCGACCTAAATTGGGCCGAGCCCAATTAATTTCGGCTTATATGGCTTATTTAGCTAAAAGTGCTTATTTATTGAACTTGTTGGATTATTTGAAATATAAACGTGAACTAAAATATTAACTAAACCGTTTATTTGATTTCGGCTAAAAATGAACCAATGGGCTCAATATGGACCTCTCGGCCCATATATAGCTTCGGATTGCTCATTTGAGATTCGGCTTATTATATATATTTTAGCTTATTAATACGTTAAATATCGATTCAAACCATTTCGACCTCGTTTTGACACTATTGGGCCCTAGTCGACTAGTTAAT
Organism: Artemisia tridentata subsp. tridentata; assembly: GCA_021014915.2. Classification (NCBI taxonomy): domain Eukaryota; kingdom Viridiplantae; phylum Streptophyta; class Magnoliopsida; order Asterales; family Asteraceae; genus Artemisia; species Artemisia tridentata. The sequence goes on along the minus strand of CP139503.1, from coordinate 132,182,243 downwards.
GGACTCCTAGGCCCAATTTCTTGTTTTGTTGACTTTTGGCAAAATTTTTACTAAACGTTGACTTTTAGAAACGTGACATACGATTATTTTGCGAAAACGATAGTTTAATTGAAAACGTGACGAAAAATTTATTTATAAACTTAAATATATACGTTTAGACTATATTATAAATATCGATAACTTGTGAAATTGATTTATAGTACTTTTGCAACACGTGAGGAAATGGAAAAGTTATATTTACGAACGGGTCATGCCGGATTTTTCTAAAATTCCGACACTTAGAATATTTTTGCAAAAACCGACTAAAGGACGAGAAATATTATTTCTGTTGTCAAAAATATTAATTTTCCAAATTAATATTTCAAAATTTTCCTAAAACTTATAAATATATATTTCTATATATATTTATACAATTTATAAATTTATATTTCTATATATATTTAAACTTAAAGCCTTCTTTAATTTATACTAAATTAAATACTTATACAATTTAATTTTATACTTAACATTATATTATAAATACTTACATTATTTATAATATAATATTACCCCATTATCACCATCCTTTATTATTTTATTCATTAATATAATATACAGTATTATATTATTCCACTAATTTCTATTTAATTAATTACAAACCCTAATTAATTAAATACTTAAACCCTTTAATTACACTTTATATATATAACATAATATATATACACTACATGTGTATTTTCCCAACGACGACTGCGAGGCACAGATTATTTAGTCATATGATATTGGGTTAATTACACGAAAATGTATCTAAATTACCACTTTTTTGTAGTTCTGTGTAGCCAACTTTTTTTTTTTTTTTGTTTTGGGTTCCATGTAACATACTTTTGAATTCGTACAATTTCATGTATTTGGTGACCTACAAACCGGCTAATGCCTACGTGGAGCCCGTTTTTTCCATGTAGATTAATAAAAAAAAAATATTCATCTTTTCCAATCAACCCAACACCCTTTTTGTTCATTCTCACTTCAAACACCTCATTTCTTGAACATATACATCCTTCCGTACCTTCCATAACATTTAAATTAATGAACGTACTTCCTAAATATCTCACATCATACAAATGATCCGTGCTAAAGTATATATATAATATCAGACGGATATGCGTGATACGCGAGAAATGACGAATCAACCTTTTAGGAAAAGGGTTAACTTACAAATACCGTGAATACGATATGAGTGATATCGGGCAAGTGATTACCCGGGTCGTGTCCCAACGAGGTGTGAATCGAGGATTTCGTTTTTGGTTCGGAATTAAAATGCTTGATGATTGGATTTTTGATTTTTGAGTTTTTAACTTCTACTAAAAATATGGAAAACAAAATTACAAAGAAAAATGAAGCACAACTTAATTAAACTAAAAACGCGAGTCGGGAATTATAAACACGAGCCTAAAATTAGAATCTATTAAAAACTAATCCTACAAATGCCAAATTATTTTTCCTAGGATCTATATGACAAAAAAAAAATTTGGGAAAAAGATTTATATTTTTTTGACCTTTTAATTATTTATTACGAATTAAAATCTATTTAAACTAAATTAAATTATAAAAAATACTAAACGTTAAAAGAAAAATCTGAGAAAAATTACAAAAGTTCTTAATGTCAAACAGATCGTATAAAAAATAAGAGGGTGTAACCAGCTTATTCGGATAAGCCACAATAAGCTGGAAAAGGCTTCTAAGCTTAAATGGCCAACAAGGGTTAAAAGATTAATTGTGTAAGGTTTAACCGCAAAAGACCCAAGGGCGCGCTGGTGTGTGTGTTTGTGTTAAAGGGTTGAGTTTAGTAGAGGTCGGGGGTTCGAGTCCCCACTCACCCCTGACTTCCTAAATTCCCCTTTTTATTTTATTTTATTTTATTTTATTTTTTTTGAAAAACATTTTAAAGCAAAGTTATTATTAAGCTGATTTTAAGCAACTTTAACAAATGAAGTTTTTTATTTATCTCACAAATAAGATGTGATTAGCTGATGTTGCTTATCAGAATCTATGAAATAAAAAGCAACAAACAAAGGTGTAAAAATGAGATTAAACTAATAAGCTAGAAAGACTAAGAAATAAGCTAAAGGCCACAAATAAGCTAAAAATGAAAGTCAAGAAAACCAAACAAGCAACTAGTTAAGCAGTGAGCTTTTGGAAACTCAATAAGCTCAAAAAGAGCTTAACACTGAGCTATGGCAAAACAGTCCAAAGGGCCACTTCTGGGCTTATTTTTAAGCCCTTAAATAGCCACTTCAACTCACAAAAGCTGACAATAATTAAAGTACACCAAGCAAGGTTTTCTTAGACCAAGGAGCAGACCATGACAAGCTTATTCTCAGCTTATAAATAAGCTGAGAAAATGGTTGGGTGGACTGAAGTCTGCTGTGCACAGGGCAAATTTAAGGATTTTTAAGCTATGAGAAAGCTGGTATAAGCTGTTCCAAAAAGTTCACAAATATATGTTCTAGCTATATAAGCAACCAAATATTCTCTGTGCCAATTTATAGATCAAAGCAGCTTATTTTGAGCTTTTTTAAACATCAAAAACTAATGGCTGAAATGGGCAAAATCTGATTATGCAGTCTGCATATATGGGCAGACTTAATCAAAATGGGTCAAACCAATTCACAATCCAATGAAACAATACCAACTTTTGTACATTCACTAAATGGAATAAAATGACTTTGAAAACAACAAGAACAAGCACAAAATCTGCTTATCTCCAAGATAAGCAGATTTGAGCAGTTGAGTTCATTAAATCAAGACAAAATCCTTAGACCTATAATTTCCTTAAAAGCAGCTACACAGAAACTGAAAACTACTTATCTAACCAAATTTAAGCTAGATTAAACTGACCAATATTGCAAATGAACAGTACCAAGCTTGTTTGACCCATTTTGAGTCTTGACCCAAACATCCCTTTTTGTGTCTGATTTTTGGATTTTGACTATAACAGACCAAACAAAGCTATTTTTCTTGGTAAAAACTGATTTGCTAACTTAGTTAAGCCCTAATGAACAACTTTCTACTGTAATTAAGCACTCAAATAAGTTGAGTGCTTATTTGACTGTTTTTGACTTTTTAGTGAGATTAAAGCATAAACTAATTTAAACCAAAATAATCTATCTGTCTAGCATTCACTAACATCACATAGAACAAATAAACATAAAAAAGCAGAATAAGCACAAGGTAAGCAATAATTAAGCTATGCTACAGTAAAAGTATATAAAAAAAAAATTAGAAATTGACTCACTTGAGACCCTAGCTAAACAAGGGCTCCCAAATGGCAGCTACAAGCTCCTAGCTTGTGAACAAGCTAGGTAATAGTCCATCTTGCCCCTCCATTGCAGGCAACTTCCAATAGCTTTCCACAGTCTCATGCTAAGGTAAACCTGTGTTGTTTTGAGTTTTCTTTTTTTTCTTTTTTTTTAATACTTTTAAAAGCTTATGTGAGCTTCTGAAAGGATTGAGACAACAATGAAGTGTAAACAAGAACTTAGCTAAGAAAAACTTTAAATTTCTATTGAAACTGAAAATTAGTACAAGGCTGAATTAAAAAGCTTAATATCTAAATAAAACTTAAATTAACTTGATAAAAAAAACAGATTACAAACTAAAAACTACTTACTAACTGCCATAAGGCTTACAAGTGACATCTATTTATACTAGAAACTAAGACTAGGGGTCTTCAAACTTGTGTGCTTCTTTTGTGAGAGAAACCAGCTTTGGAACTTCTTTTGTGCTTCTTGGGATCAAATCCCACCATTGGATTGGTCTTTATCTTCATCTCAGCCTTTGGATTCAATTTGGCGCCCAAAATAGTTGTGGATTGCCAGCGTGGCTATGGTCACACGTGAGGGGGTGGTACTCGTGAAGGGTACTGGGAGGGGAAGACATGTGATTAGTAGGGTGGTGGAGTGTGGCAGGGGAAAAATAGGGTTGCAGGGTAATGATTGTGGATGGTGGGTGGTTTTGGAGGGAAAAAAGAAAGGAAGGAGTTGACCTTTTGACTGGGGTGTTTAACTAAAGACCGGATATTGGGTTTATGGGATTGGGCTTTGGGTATTTTATTTGGTTGGGTTGGGTTAATGGTTTATGGCTGGGTTGGGATTGTTTGTTGCTGGGTTTAAAGATTGGGTTGGGTTAAGATAAAGGATAAAGGGTTTGTTTTTAGTTTAGGATAAAAAGTGAATTAGGTTTAACTTTAGGGACCAATCTTGTAAAGTCTGAAAATCTAGGGACTAGGGCTGCCAAGATTGAATATTATTTCCAAGGACCATTTGTGTCATTTTGGTATTTTTGGGGTTGACTTTGACTTTGACCCTTTTTTCTTCACTATATCAAATACACCATTGTTGCCAAGTCGATCCAAAAATGCCCGTTTTTGCTCCATTTTCAATCCTTCGTACCTGAAACACATAAAAACACAAACCAAGGATATCTGCAATATATTTTTGGTGTTTTTGGTCGTTTTGGTGTCTTTAATGGGTGTAAAATGATGAGTATTTACACACTCATCAATCCCCCACACTAAAACTATTGCTATTCCCTAGCAATCCAATCATGTGAAGTAATGAAAGGATCAAAAGAATTCCAAATATACCCCGTTTTGACTTTTTATTCAATGCGAGAAATTTAAACTAGAACAAAATATATAACATGCTTGATTTTCAAAAATGGTATCATGGAACGGGATTCACACAAAATGGGTGTCTCTAGGGAATTGAAATCGTCATCCTCTTTTTATACTCCCAACTAAGCTTAAACTCATTGTGCAAACGCTTTTGTAAAATGCTAACACTACTTATACTAATAATCTATGTAAGTCGAGACTTAACTTTTCACTCCCACATTTATTTAAGTTAGGTGAATGTGCTTGATTTTCAAAATTTTGATCACAAAAATCGACGTTTATATAAAATTTTGACTAATACTAGTTGAAAGATAGATTTAAAATTCACAACAAGCAAGTTTCAAAACTTTATTGCATTTTGCAATATCATTCCATTTTATTTTTTTTTCTTTTCATTTTTTCATCATTTTTTTTCTTTTTTACTTGTGCAACATAAACTAACGGAGTTTCACGGGAACCAAGACCTTACACCTTCCTGGAATAAAGGATCCAAGGGCCGTTACAACGGAGAGTTCCAAGACTCTAAACATTCCTGAAATGAGGATCCAAGGGTGTTAGACCAAGACCTCACACATTCCTGAATTAGAGGTCCAAGGGCCGGTGTAAGAGGGTAGCCAAGACCTAAACGCCTTCCAGAAATAAGGATCCAAGGGCCGATCTTGAACCGTAGCTTTTTATTTATTACTTTAACTTTTGCAACTTTCAAGCAACGTCTCACTTTCATTTTGCATTATTATGACATATGCTTGTTCCAAAGTTTAAATAAAGCTTTGAACTAGTATTTTTCAAAATCGTATGAAAAAATGATTTTGTGTGTTCAAATGCTTGAAAATAAGCACTTATTAAGTCAGATTAGGAGCTACTGGGAGGAAAAGCCATAGATTACTTATATAAGCTCTAAAGAGAACCAACTACTCTACGCTTAGCATTTTCATTTGCACAAATCGTAAAAACTTAGTCTAATCGTTAAGGAAGCAGCCAGATCAATACTCTGGCAGAGTCGGGATTCCCTTTGTTCTAACCTAATCAAGACTAAACATACCACACTTTTATTTAAAACTGACAAAAATTTTAAAATTTGGGTCAAAACGGGGGGTACTAGGGCACTAAAAGGTACAAATATGACAAAATTCGAGAGAATTCTCCCCCCCCCCCCCCCCCCACACTTAGAATTAAATATTGCCCTCAATATTCAAAGTACCGGCTATTATGCCGACACTTAGAACGTAAAAAGGTAATACTAATAGCCAAGTGTGGAACAGAAATCTCTCTATTTCACAAACAGGATTAATAAGATATCCCTAGATAAACATTAGCAAAAGGATAGGATATTGGGCGGCTGGATTGAAAACAGGTGCGTCAATCATCACAATCCAAGGGAAACCTGAAAATCAGAGCAAACAACACAAAAGCCAAGCACAGTGGGATTCCCCCACACTTAGTGTTAGAAAATAGAAAGAAGTCAGAAACATGGGTTGTCACCCATGTGGTGCTAATTTTTTTGTTAACCGAGTCACTAGCATGACTCGACCCCGAATTCATTTATTCATGGGGAAGCAAGTGGAAGAAACAATCTCCATCGGACTTTCATTCAATGTGTTTGGATAAACATTTGAACATAAGAAAGTTCCACACCGATGAGATACCCATGGTATTTTAATAGTAGAAACTATAAGGGATGATACCGGGGTCAAAGATAGTGTCCTCATTCCCGTAGGAGAAAAGGGAAAGAGAAATCACACCATATGTGATGAAGAGAAGCAAGATTTTTATGATTATCATGAAAAACTCTTCATCATCAAAAGCAATGTTGTCATCAACGGTAGGGAGGGTCGGGATAAAATCTTCAAGAACTAAATCCTTATGATCAATAACACCTCCCCCCACACTAGAATCATTCTCAAGATTGAAATAAAAATGATCCAATTCCGGCTGAGAGAGTTCACCGGAGAACTCTTCGAAGATAACCGGATCATTTTTATCAAAGAGAAATGAGTCGTACTCGGGAAGAGAGATAAAAGCATGAGAAGTGGTACTGCCACTACTCGTCTCTTCCAAAAGGTCGATATCAAAAGAAAAGGCTTCATAAGCCGGGAGAGAAAAATCAGAATGAGAAGTGGGATTGCCACTACTCTCTTCAGCCGTATCAAAGATAAAACTTTCATATTCGGGAACAAAATCCTCGAGCTCGAGCTCCGGAGGATCTGACGGCTTATTTTTAACAACAACATCCTTCGGGGGGAGAAAAAATAACGGTTCATCAAATATCATTTTTTCTAATAACGGAGCATCTCCCCCGGATCACTATCGGGCTCAACAATTTCCGGCGAAATTGGAGCATCAAATAAGAACACCTCGAGCTCTTCCATAGAGATATCACTTCTCTCAATCGGAGGAGAAGGATGGGAAGAGTCGGAAACAATCTCAATACGACAAACCGATTCCGGAGATGGGACAAGTGGTGTGCTCTTAGAGCTAGCAATTTTCACCACTTCCGTTGTGGTCTCCGATTCTTGTTCATCGTAATCAAAAACACTCTTTACTTCCCCAGCACATTTCTCAAACCATTTGCTTGTGCCAGGGGTAATTTTCATTGCTTTGAGCTCAGCACGTTTGTTTGAAGTACTCTTAACCTCGAATCTTGAAAGTATCGAATCACTTCTTTCGGAAGCAATTACGAGATCAGATTTTTGATTAACCGTAGCAACGTTGCATTTGGTTAGAGATTTAGAGTCCTGATTTATGTTAAACGTGACTTCTTCATTATCAACCCGAATGGTTAATTCTTCGGCGTATACATCAATGAGAGCACGACTCGTTCTTAAGAAAGCCCTCCCCAGAATGAGTGGAACTCGAGGATCGGCATCAAAGTCTACCACAACGAAATCAGTGGGAAAGTGGAACTTTCCTACTTTCACAACGACATCCTCAGCTATTCCAAGCGGACGAGTTATAGTACGGTCTGCTAGCTCGAGTGTCATGCAAGTAGATGTAAGCTCCGGAAGAGATAATTTCATCCATACCGAGAGTGGCATAAGGTTAATGCTTGCGCCAAGATCGGCCAAGGCTGAGCACTGAACCATCCCCGAGAAATCACATGGGATTAAAAACTTGCCGGGGTCTCCAAGCTTTTCGGGAAGCTTCTTGAGGAGAACCGCCGAGCACTGCTCGTTAAGTGGGGTTTTTGCCATCTCATATAACTTATCCTTGTTGCTTAGTAACCCTTTGAGTGTAGATGCAAATTTGGGCATAAGGACGAGAGCATCTGCGAAGCTTATGTCAAAGTGCAATTCATTGAAGATTTTAAAGAATTTCTCCATTTGTTGATTGGTTTTATCTCGAAGCTTCTGATCGTTAAGCCTCGAAGGATATGGAATCGAAGGCTTAGGATTGGTCTTCGGAACATCGGGTTCCGGAACTTGAGTTTGGACATCTGGAGGTTGGACGTGTGCGGTACTTCGTGGGCTTGAAAAATGCACCTTGTCCATTGTCACCTCGATATCTCGATTCACTTCCCTCGGTGGAGGGGGCATAGGAGTCGAGGGTCCATTATGCGTCTTACCACTTCGAGTGGTGACGGCTTTCAACTCACCCTTCGGGTTGGGAATGGTATTTCCCGGAAGACCTCCCGAAGTTGAAGCTTGATTCATTTGGTTCATGAGGCTAGCAAACATGTTCTCAATTTTACTTTGAGATTGCTCAATTTTATGATTTGTTGTTCTAAGTTCATTTTTGAGCTCATGACCTTGTTTTGTTATTGAGGTTTGAAAATCATTTTTCAAAGTGGTGATTTGATTTTGCATTGACCTCATGTTGGGCTCATTTGACTTGATGTAATTAGCAAGTTCATTTGAGGGACCAACGGGGGCTTGGTAATTAGAAGCTTGAAAGCCTTGATTGAAATTACCCCCTTGGGTTGGGTATTGATTTACCGGGGCTTGAAATTGGTTTCGAACATCTTGCCCTCTCGGTTGGTTTTGGTTGAATCTATTTGGATTGTTGGGTTGAGAAAATCCGGGTGGTCCACTTTGATTACTAACACGATAGTTTGGGTCAATTTGAGGACGGTATTGGTTACCTCCTTGGTTGTAAGCCCCGGCTACCGCATTATCTTCAAATCGATTACCATCGGTGGCAGTACAATTGTAGTATGCATGAGGACCACCACAAGTGACACAAGTTTCTTCCACCGCTTTTACTTGAGTCGGTGAAGAAGTTTGTGGGGAAGAAAGTTTCTTTTGCTTGGAAAGAACCAAGGCTTGAATTGCATCCGTGAGTTTTTCAATCTTAGCATCGGTGCTAGAAGTACTCACGTGAGATGAAGAAGGAGAAGCGCTACTAACTTAGGAAACAACCGGCTTGCTTCGTGTAGTGCGTACCTTGGACTTATTCTCGATGATGGTTAATGCATCTTTCGTAGTCCGATTCAAGAGATTGCCACCGGCGGCGGCATTAAGAGAATCTTGGTTCGTTTGGTTCAAACCATTATAGAAGGTATCGAGTTGATGTAACTCGGAGAAACCGTGGTGTGGACATTTGCGAAGTAATTCTTTGAAACGATCCCACGCTTCACTAAAGGATTCATCAAATTTTTGAGTGAATTTAGTGATTTCATTTTTAAGGCTTGTGGTTTTAGATGGGGGAAAGAATTCATTCACAAATTTCGACACTAAATCTTCCCATGTTTCAATAGAACGAGGGGGTTGTTTTTCGAGCCAAATCCGGGCTGCCCCCTCGAGAGAAAAAGGAAAAAGAAGAAGTTTGATAGCTTCTTGAGGAACATTTCGGTATTTGATGGTAGAGGTGATCTTATTAAACCATCGAATGTGGGAATGAGGATCGTCCCTCTCAAATCCGAAATATTGACTTGAAGTTACTAAGGTTAGCAACCCCGTTTTAAGCTCAAAGCTATCGGCAACGATTGCCGGAACAACGATAGCATCTCCGTAACCCTCGGTGGGTGCTTGGAGAAGCTCAGACATGGTGCGTTCATCTGCCATTGTGACAATGGGAGGAACGGGAATAGCACGAATCTCGGGTTCGGCTATTGAGGCGGAATGCCTACGATTACGTCTCCGATTACGTCTTCTCGGGGTATGCACGAGTTCACGTAAAGGACTTGTTGACGGAGAAGAACGAGTGCGCATGCACTAAAAACAATTCAATTAAAACAAGACCGAGGCAAAACACAAGTGAACTTAAACCTTAAATCAAACAAGCGTACGGTAGCTCTTTGAAAGAAAAACGCACAGAGTGGCGGAGGAGCAAAGGTGGGCAATAAATGCCCTTAAAAACCCGCTCCTTTCGGTCTGCAATTTAATGTCAAGACCTCCTAGAACCTCTGTTATAGTTTGTTAATCAATCAAAGGTGAGCCGAATTCGCAAGCGACACAAAGGCAAGTTTTAAATCTTTGGTTTGGGAACTTAATATGATAATACTCCAAGTTGAGGAATATTATATTGAGATTGCTTTTATCTTTTATTTTAACACAAGAAAACGGAAAATGTTTTTGTATTTTTGTTTTTTATATGATAATATATATACAAAAGAAAAGAAAAATATTTTTGTATTTTATGGGGTTTATGGAAAACGGGAACTTCACAAGGAAGGATCTCAAGTCACTAATCGTTAAAACCTTTAACAATATTGTCGCAACACAACCTCCCCGGCAGCGGCGCCAAAATTTGATCCGTGCTAAAGTATATATATAATATCAGACGGATATGCGTGATACGCGGGAAATGACGAATCAACCTTTTAGGAAAAGGGTTAACTTACAAATCCCGTGAATACGATATGAGTGATACCGGGCAAGTGATTACCCGGGTCGTGTCCCAGCGAGGTGTGAATCGAGGATTTCGTTTTTGGTTCGGAATTAAAATGCTTGATGATTGGATTTTTGATTTTTGAGTTTTTAACTTCTACTAAAAATATGGAAAACAAAATTACAAAGAAAAATGAAGCACAACTTAATTAAACTAAAAACGCGAGTCGGGAATTATAAACACGAGCCTAAAATTAGAATCTATTAAAAACTAATCCTACAAATGCCAAATTATTTTTCCTAGGATCTATATGACAAAAGAAAATTTTGGGAAAAAGATTTATATTTTTTTGACTTTTTAATTATTTATTACGAATTAAAATCTATTTAAACTAAATTAAATTATAAAAAATACTAAACGTTAAAAGAAAAATCTGAGAAAAATTAAAAAAGTTCTTAATGTCAAACAGATCGTATGAAAAATAAGAGGGTGTAACCAGCTTATTCGGATAAGCCACAATAAGCTGGAAAAGGCTTCTAAGCTTAAATTGCCAACAAGGGTTAAAAGATTAATTGTGTAAGGATTAACAGCAAAAGACCCAAGGTCGCGCTGGTGTGTGTGTTTGTGTTAAAGGGTTGAGTTTAGTAGAGGTCGGGGGTTCGAGTCCCCACTCACCCCTGACTTCCTAAATTCCCCTTTTTATTTTATTTTATTTTATTTATTTTTTTGAAAAACTTTCTAAAGCAAAGTTATTATTAAGCTGATTTTAAGCAACTTTAACAAAGGAAGTTTTTTATTTATCTCACAAATAAGATGTGATTAGCTGATGTTGCTTATCAGAATCTATGAAATAAAAAGCAACAAACAAAGGTGTAAAAATGAGATTAAACTAATAAGCTAGAAAGACTAAGAAATAAGCTAAAGGCCACAAATAAGCTAAAAATGAAAGTCAAGAAAACCAAACAAGCAACTAGTTAAGCAGTGAGCTTTTGGAAACTCAATAAGCTCAAAAAGAGCTTAACACTAAGCGATGGCAAAACAGTCCAAAGGGCCACTTCTGGGCTTATTTTTAAGCCCTTAAATAGCCACTTCAACTCACAAAAGCTGACAATAATTAAAGTACACCAAGCAAGGTTTTCTTAGACCAAGGAGCAGACCATGACAAGCTTATTCTCAGCTTATAAATAAGCTGAGAAAATGGTTGGGTGGACTGAAGTCTGCTGTGCACAGGGCAAATTTAAGGATTTTTAAGCTATGAGAAAGCTGGTATAAGGTGTTCCAAAAAGTTCACAAATATATGTTCTAGCTATATAAGCAACCAAATATTCTCTGTGCCAATTTATAGATCAAAGCAGCTTATTTTGAGCTTTTTTAAACATAAAAAACTAATGGCTGAAATGGGCAAAATCTGATTATGCAGTCTGCATATATGGGCAGACTTAATCAAAATGGGTTAAACCCATTCACAATCCAATGAAACAATACCAACTTTTGTACATTCACTAAATGGACTAAAATGACTTTGAAAATAACAAGAACAAGCACAAAATCTGCTTATCTCAAAGATAAGCAGATTTGAGCAGTTGAGTTAATCAAATCGAGACAAAACCCTTAGACCTATAATTTCCTTAAAAGCAGCTACACAGAAACTGAAAACTACTTATCTAACCAAATTTAAGCTAGATTAAACTGACCAAGATTGCAAATGAACAGTACCAAGCTTATTTGACCCATTTTGACTCTTGACCCAAACATCCCTTTTTGTGTCTGATTTTTGGGTTTTGACTATAACAGACCAAACAAAGCTATGATTCTTGGTAAAAACTGATTTGCTAACTTAGTTAAGCCCTAATGAACAACTTTCTACTGTAATTAAGCACTCAAATAAGTTGAGTGCTTATTTGACTGTTTTTGACTTTTTAGTGAGATTAAAGCATAAACTAATTTAAACCAAAATAACCTATCTGTCTAGCATTCACTAACATCACATAGAACAAATAAACATAGAAAAGCAGAATAAGCACAAAATAAGCAATAATTAAGCTATGCTACAGTAAAAGTATATAAAAAAAATTTGAAATTGACTCACTTGAGACCCTAGCTAAACAAGGGCTCCCAAATGGCAGCTACAAGCTCCTAGCTTGTGAACAAGCTAGGTAATAGTCCATCTTGCCCCTCCATTGCAGGCAACTTCCAATAGCTTTCCACAATCTCATGCTAAGGTAAACCTATGTTGTTTTGATTATTCTTTTTTTCTTTTTCTTTTTTTATACTTTTAAAAGCTTATGTGAGCTTCTGAAAGGATTGAGACAACAATGAAGTGTAGACAAGAACTTAGCTAAGAAAAACTTTAAATTTCTATTGAAACTGAAAATTAGTACAATGCTGAATTAAAAAGCTTAATATCTAAATAAAACTTAAATTAACTTGATAAAAAAATAGATTACAAACTAAAAACTACTTACTAACTGCCATAAGGCTTACAAGTGACATCTATTTATACTAGAAACTAAGACTAGGGGTCTTCAAATTTGTGTGCTTCTTTTGTGAGAGAAAACAGCTTTGGAACTTCTTCTGTGCTTCTTGGGATCAAATCCCACCATTGGATTGGTCTTTATCTTCATCTCAGCCTTTGGATTCAATTTGGCGCCCAAAATAGTTGTGGATTGCCAGCGTGGCAATGGTCACACGTGAGGGGGTGGTACTCGTGAAGGGTACTGGGAGGGGAAGACATGTGATTAGTAGGGTGGTGGAGTGTGGCAGGGGAGAAATAGGGTTGCAGGGTAATGATTGTGGATGGTGGGTGGTTTTGGAGGGAAAAAAGAAAGGAAGGAGTTGACCTTTTGACTGGGGTGTTTAACTAAAGACCGGATATTGGGTTTATGGGATTGGGCTTTGGGTATTTTATTTGGTTGGGTTGGGTTAATGGTTTATGGCTGGGTTGGGATTGTTTGTTGCTGGGTTTAAAGATTGGGTTGGGTTAAGATAAAGGATAAAGGGTTTGTTTTTAGTTTAGGATAAAAAGTGAATTAGCTTTAACTTTAGGGACCAATCTTGTAAAGTCTGAAAATCCAGGGACTAGGGCTGCCAAGATTGAATATTAATTCCAAGGACCATTTGTGTCATTTTGGTATTTTTGGGGTTGACTTTGACTTTGACCCTTTTTTCTTCACTATATCAAATACACCATTGTTGCCAAGTCGATCCAAAAATGCCCGTTTTTGCTCCATTTTCAATCCTTCGTACCTGAAACACATAAAAACACAAACCAATGATATCTGCAATATTTTTGGGTGTTTTTGGTCGTTTTGGTGTCTTTAATGGGTGTAAAATGATGAGTATTTACACACTCATCAATATCTCACATCATACAAATGAATGATCCCAAATTGATCCTCTAGCCTGAAAATGATACAAATGAATGATCCCACTAGAAGCCGGGTTGGGCACCGGGTGAAGGGGAAGGTGATGGGTTTCGTGGTGGCAGCACTGGAGAGTGGTGATGACGGCTGAAATGGTACGTGGTGGTGGAATGGTAGTGATGGTGGTGGTAAAAGTGCAAGAAAAACGGGTGTTTGTTAATTAGTTTTGTAAGTGTGATTTATGTTTTAATTGCTCTTGTTTGTTTATTGTATTTTTGTCCTGTTGTATCAAATGCATTTCCCATGTTTGTGTTTGTCAGTTGGTTTTGTTTGGCTTCGTATTTTTTTTTTGTTTCCTAGGACCTTCTTGTGGTTCTATTGCATTGTTGCTTTTCTTAAAAAAATGATGGAGGTGAGTGTGCTGGAGATGATGGTAGGTGGTGGGTTCCATGATGGGGGTGGTGGTGGTGGTGGCTGAAAAGGGTGGTGTTGGTAAAGTGAAGGAGAAGATGGTGTTTGGAAGTGAGTTTTATAAGTGTGATGTGTATTAATTTAATGACATGGCATAAAAGAAAATGTTTTAAATGAAAAATTGACCTGTAACCTGATACAAAGGTCACCCGATTCACGAAACTGCACGAATTCAAAAGTATTCTAAATAGAACTACAAAAAATAAAAATAAAAATAAAAATAATTAGCTAAACAGAACTACAAAAAGTGAAAAGCTATATAGATTTTCGTGCAATTAGCCCTATGATATTTTACTTTATACTTTCACAAGAGTCATCACTTATGAGTCCTTATAGATAACTACTTTCGAAATGTACTTCACCACACAACAAGCAAGAAATACACGTACACTTTAAAACCAATAAACTTTTCAAGATGAGTTATTACTTTTAAAACACGAGTCGTGTACTAAGACTTTCCATAATCTAGGTCGCGTGTCGGAGTGGTCGTACCCTATCTTTTGATTTTGCTAGCAGCTTGCTACTGTTCTGAGGTGAGTTTATAGCATCATTTCTCTATCTGAACTGCTTTGTAAACCTTGGGGTGAGAAAACATGCAAAACGTTTTTCGTGGACCAAAATCAAACTTTTTTTTTACACACTAGTACGCGGATAGCCTAAGTATGTATGATCCCATTATGCCCACTATCATGAACCGTCAGTTCCTGCGGGAAGCGCGATTGATATAAATAGATCTATTAGGGGTGACTCCCCCGTTCGGTTGGCCAGATGGGTCAATGCGAGCGTATACCATATCGGAATTGCTGAGTGTATCGGGATAAACACTCGTTGGGCCCCTTTATTATTAATTGTGCTATTTTAGCATACTGAACTGTCGTAGCTTCGGTTGCATGAGCTTAGTGCTAGGGTATAGTTAGTGTGTACATGTTGAATTATTTGTTGTGGTCCATATGTGCTGATTTACTGTAAACCTATGAACTCACCAGAGTTAGCTGACCCTTTTAGCATGTTTTTCTCAGGTGTTTAGATATTGATGATGTTGACGGCAGTGCATGGCGTGGTCATAACATACTCTGAAGTGTTTTTACACATTGAACTGAACTTTTGTATTGGGACCAACTTGTTTTAATGGGCTGTACCTTCATTTCTAAAACTTGATGTAAAACTATTTAACTTTTGGTAATGTAAACTTTTAAAACGGATTTGATAATTCGTTCTCTATATTTGTGTGTTGTGATTACCAATTTAGTAGCACCCATAACCTGAATGCTTCCGCTAAACCAGATTTGGGGGTGTTACATTTAAGTTCGAATACTCAACATTTTTTTTTCTTCGTAAAATTAGCATAAGTATTTAGATAGAACTCTAAAAGATTCACCATTTTTTGAATCAAAAAGTACACATCTTTAGTTTTTCAACCATATATCACACATAATATTTGTACCTCTAAATCAATATGATTTATTCATAAAAGTTGGTGAAAATAGAAAAACAAAACTTGATATTCGTTGTTATATCACATGTGGTATAACACTAATCTGTAAGTTCGAACACTCAACAAGTATGTTTGGCGCGAGAGATTCTAGAAGATTATGAAGTCTTAAGATTATTTTTTTGAAAAATAAGCTATGGTCAAAAAAATAATCTTTGTTTGGCAAACTATAATTGTGAATTATTTTAGAAAAATAAGTTCCCAAAAAATAAGTTCTCAAAACCAGGTTTTAAAAGATTATGTAGATTATTTTTCACAAATTAACTAATTTTAATCTTTTTCAGCAATAGCACCAACACCATTGCAAAAACAAAAGCTACAATTTTAATCTTTTTCAGCACCAGTATCAGCAACAGCACCAGCAACAACACCAACACTAGCAACATTTATTTTTGCCAAACATACCCAACATGCTATCGTAAAATGGGCATAAGTATTTGTATACAACTAAAAAAGATTCACCGTTTTTTGCACCAAAAAATAATACTTACGTCAATTTTACGAACATGTTCAGTCTTTGAATTTACAAATTGGTATTATATCACATGTGATATATCAAGCAAGTTTGAATATATAAAAAGTCCTATATATTCTCCAACTTCTATAAACAAATTATGTGATAACTAAGGATTTTTACTTTTAAATGCAAAAAAGGGCGAATCAAGTGAAGTTCTACAAAAATACTTATATTCGTTTTACGACAACATGTTTAGTGTTCGAACTTCATATTAGTGTTATATCACATGTGATATATCATGCAAACTCCTGTTTGTTGAAAGTATGTTGAAAACCACAGAAAAATTTAGGAAAAATCCTGTTTGTTGAAAGTATATAAAAGTGTCAATCTATTGAAAGATAATTAAATGTTTGTCATAATCGTGTAATTTGTTTCGCCTAACGAGTAACGATTTTTGGGATACATTATTTTCAAAACAAAATGGTAAAAGTGAGTTTTAATTAAAAAAAAAAAGAAATTACATATATATCCCTGCAAAGCCTAATAATTACATATATATATATCCAACCAAAAACAATAATTGCATATATATCCTTTCAAGCTTTTAAACATATCGTATATATCCAAATAATTAAATATATATAATTGCAACACACAATATATGATGATTCACTTAATTAAATTTTGACCATTATACCTTCAATTTTGTTCTCTATCAAACAAATAACTCATGTTTTCCCAATAAAATCAAACCACTATTATACCTCTTGACAAACAGTTTTTAAATTAGCAAAAGAAATGACTTATGTTACATGAGACGGACAAAAACAATGCTCAAAGCGTAAATATACAACAACGAGAAAACAATAAAGTATTTGATAGGAGAATAATATTGCAGCCTAAGAAGAAAAAAGAATTTAAATAAGGTAGACACATTGAAGATTTAAAGTCTTGATATACATCTTGCGGCAAGATATACAAATGTGATAAGAACCTAAGTTAATGTTTATTGTTATGGTAAGAATCCAATTATAGTTTTAACATATTTAAATTATTTTTACCAAACTGCAAATAGAGTGAAAAGAGGAATTGGTGAGTGACTTGATTTCATGTTGAGGAAAAAAGGATGCGGTTAATGTTACAAGTATTACGGGAAAGAAAATGTATAATAGACAATTTAAAATGAAATGAGTATTGTTTATTCATTATTTAATCATTTGGACAAACGTTTTTAAAGTTTTTAAAAGATATATATGCAATTATGATTTTAAGTTTGATGTATATATAATTATTAAATTTTAAAGGAATATATATGCAATTTTTCCCTAAAAAAAGGGTGAGAGAAGATGGAAATGAATCCTAATCCTAATGTTATTTATGCTCTCTAAAACAACCACGTCTAAGGCTATCCACTATACTAGTTTACGAAAAAGTTTATTAAAATATGAAGAGGTTTAAGAACTTGTAAATCACAGCCAAGACCCGTTTCATGCTTGTGGGACATGTATAGGTATATAATGCTGAATCTCTTTATAATTTAACATATTTGGATTATGTATGATGTTTATAAAACTTTATAAAGTTTATACATAATGAAGATTATAAAACAAAAGAGTTTATAAGTTAATGAAATAATACAACTATAAACCTTGTAAAAAATTTACCATGGTGAATGCCCTAAGTATATGGTACTACCTATAACAAATAAAGAAATCACATTACCACTCGGCCCATTTTTTTTTTTATCTTTTTCGTATTGCTCGAAGGAGTTGAGATCAATATAGATCTCATATTTGTCATAGATCAAAAGAACCAATCTTAGCCATCAATTTTTTATCTAGATTAATAAAAAACCATTTTTCACCCTTTTTTTAAAAACAATATATCTTGCAAACGATAAATCTTCAAGCTACAAAAAATACACCATCGCGACGAGAATTAAATTATTTATCTATAGATATGTATTTCTCTATACTTTCGACGAAATTTTTTTTTTTAAAAATATGATTTGTAAAAATCATATATGATTTGTAAAAATCACATGTGATTCGTAAAAGTCAAATCACATGTGATTTTTACAAATCACGTGTGATTTTTCTGGGCGGAAATTTTGAAAAAAAAGGTTCGTCGAAAGTATATAATAATGCATATCTATAGAAAGATAATTTAATTCTCGTTGCGATGGTATGATTTTTTCGTGTAATGATTAACGGTTTGCGAGATATTTAATTTTTAAAAAAATGATAAAAGTTTATATTTTTTGTTTTGATAAAAAAAAATGAATGGTTAAGATTGGTTCATTGGCCAAAGCCAGTGTGCACTATGGTACTACCAGTAACAAATAAAGAAGACCTTAAAATCCTCAACTCTTTTGGCCAGAGCCATTGTGCACTATGCGCAGGTTGCCAATTCTAAAATTAAATAATTAACATATTGGTTTTAGAGTATGTTATGCATATTCTCCCTATGAGCTATTTGTGCAAACCACGAAGCACATAATACAATTGCCCGGAGCTTGTAATCATTGGAAACCCACTATAAGGGAGTCCTTGTAAACCGCCCCATTTGTCTTCTTTAACCTCATAATTCACATATTTAGGGACGCTCTTTAGATCACATGTTTATTCTGTTGGAATTATTAGTGAGTTTTGTAAGTTTTATCACTCGATGCAAGTGATTGTACACGGCTAACAGCATGCGGTACAAGCCTAGAATGCAGTAAAGTACCATTAATTTGTGTTGACTTGGTAAAAGGAAGTGAAGGCTGATTTAGTGGAACTTCCATCCACTATCTCCTTAATTTATGATGCATGACCATGACCACATGATCAATGTGATCATGTTTATCCTTGCCAAGTAGTATATATAAGACAATGATGGGATCTTGAATTATATACATGAAAACAAAAATATACATCTCGAGAATAAGCTGCTGCCATTTGCCTTCGAACTTGTTTTCTACATACCGCCATCTTGCGTTGCAAACTCGAGTTGTTGCTATTCGACGTTTGCGTGTGTGAACTGTATGAATCCTGGAGTGCCTTGGCTCGTAGACTCCAGCAACTTTACGGGGTGCCGAACGTACTTAAAAGGACAGGGAATCCGATCCCGTGCAGTTTTGTATATTCATTGTTTTAGTTCTGTATTGTTGTTGTCCAGGTGCACAGAAAGATGATTTTGTTGTTGTTTGGACCCCAAGCTCGAGACCTGAGGATGTTCTTTTCATTGTTGTCATCAAGGAAGTAAATGGTATTCTTGACAACATTGCTGGTTGACATGTTCTTGGAGTTATCATACGGGTATGGATTCATGTTTTTTTGAGATGCTACTGCATGCTATTATTTTATGATTGTATTGCATGAGAAGGTGCTATATTTGGTTCATTTACATATTATTCAACAATCTTTTAAGTAGTTTACGTGCAATAGAACTGAACCAAATTGTAGTCAAGCGATGGCATGTTTTTCTAAGAAGGATGAGTAAGTGTGAACCGCTACAGATCAGAAACTAAAATCAAAATATGTGTTTGTTTTTAGCCATAATTTGTTGCGAAAACGTGTAAAGTCTGTGATCACAAGTCACGAGGCATCATAGTGCAACACGATCTGTTGTGAGAGTTTTTAATATGTTTTCTAAACGATGAGCCAAGTTTGTTTGGAATGCTTTAAAAGCACAAGCCATGCAATATGTGTTTTTTAATAATGAGAAAACAAGTTGACATCTAAAAGTGATATGTATATTTTAGGCTAGCAAGTTTGCATAAAATATATATTTGTTTGGTTTGCAAAGTTCTAAACCTAACAATGAATCAATCTAAATGGAAGCAAATGGTGGGGGTTAATAAACGGGGGCATTTTCTCATGGAAAATTTCAAACTCTTCGAGAGTGTAGCTTTTATATGCTGGGATAGCATTGTACCTCACCTCCTTATGTGTGCGGTTAGCAAAATAAAAAATTAGCATTGACTTAATGTGTAGATTGTCATATTTACATGCTGTGATAAATTGGTCACATTTACATGATGTTACATAACACCATACAACATTGCATCTATATTGTTAGTTACCAAGTTGTCCTTTTGAGAATTCTTGGTGTGATTTCCAGTGGGTGCATCCAAGGTGGGATGTACATTATAAAAACGAGTGATAAAAGCGACGACTTGGTAAATGAAATATTTTACGAAGAAAATATTGATACATCTCGCGAAAGTAAATGTATATATCAAGATGATTATGGAACACCCTCTACTAAATTGTGATAGTTGTAAGTCCATACTATTAAAATTGTGTTTATTAGCATGACTTATTAACCACAGGGATAGAATTAGTTTTCGAAAGATGTCGAGAACTCTGAAGATTCTTTGGTGATAAAATTTTGTGAGGAGTATTTGAGAAAACCCGAAGTACTACTACATAGTCGAGAAAAAATAATAAAGCAAGAAGGCTGGTTGTTACTTTTGATCGAGAAATGGAAGGACATGAGTTTTTCCAGTGCAAGTGTTGGTTTATTGTTTAAACGGTAGTTAAACTAAATGGAAGGACATGAGTTTTCCAGTGCAAGTGTTGGTTTATTGTTTAAACTGTAGTTAAACTAACTATGTAACCCAAGCTTAATGCGTTGAATATCGTAGGGTACTCGACGATACTTTGTATAGTCAAAGTGGTGACTAAAGTTCACAAGCTGGTGAATTTATGTACTCACACGATGACTTGTCTCTTGAGGAGACAAGAAACAATGTGTATTTCTCACTTGGTGAAGGTGAGCTCATTGCCTAGTTGTCTCATATGAGAAGCTAAGCAGATTAGACATTTAGATCATTAAAGATCCAACATCTTAAATTCTATAGTGTTAGAATGTGTAGAAAATTATTAGAGAATGGCCATTAATGACATGTTTGTCAAGAAATCTAGAAACTTGACGTTGTCACTACTAAGTCTCTGACGAGAGACTTGGTGAGTGATTGTGATCGACAAGCGGTGTTATAGTTTGTCGGGTAGCCTATTAAGGCTCTGACGAGAGACTTATTGAGGCTTGCTAAGAGACATGGGTCTGAAACCATTGTGAATCGGTTAGTGTTGGAAACCTGACTTGGTTGTAGTGCTCTTACATTACGAGTTTAATGGGTAATAACAAAGTCATTGATTGGTAGAAGGTGATATCGATAAATTGACCCATGTATAGCTTAGATAGCACGGCGTTGCCGAGAAAGGATGAGATTTTCTCTTAACTAAGCTTTTGAGGCGTCTTAGCAACGAAGACGTTAGAGTAGCTTTGCCTATATGACCTAGAGGTGGTGCCGCCTTGAATGGAGAGTTGTGGTTTCTCTCTTAGAAGGTCATGAATCAGGATTAAGCGCACGGCCATATTATCGCTCAGTGAGAACGCGATGGTTACGGTGGGGAGTGTGTAGAAATGTGCCGGTGAAATAACATATTTTGGTTTAATCCTCGGACACCATTATATCTTAAGGTTTGTGGTTTAATCTTCGGACACCATTGAATCAATTTCATTTTGCATACTTTGAGTAAACGAGGTTTAATCTTAGTGACACCTTCGTGACATAACTCATTAGAGTGGTAGAAAACTTTCCAACCTGGTGGGGGATTGTTGGAATTATTAGTGAGTTTGGTAAGTTTTATCACTCATAAAGAGTAAGGTACAACTAGTTGATGATGCAACTAATTGTACACGGCTAACAGCATGCGGTACAAGCCTAGATGCGGTAAAGTACCATTAACTTGTGTTGACTTGGTAAAAGGAAGTGAGGGCTGATTTA
The DNA here is from genome assembly GCA_021014915.2 of Artemisia tridentata subsp. tridentata. Taxonomy (NCBI): domain Eukaryota; kingdom Viridiplantae; phylum Streptophyta; class Magnoliopsida; order Asterales; family Asteraceae; genus Artemisia; species Artemisia tridentata. The sequence goes on along the minus strand of CP139503.1, from coordinate 132,160,265 downwards.
GTGGAACTTCCATCCACTATCTCCTTAATTTATGATGCATGACCATGACCACATCTGATCAATGTGATCATGTTTATCCTTGCCAAGTAGTATATATAAGACAATGATGGGATCTTGAATTATATACATGAAAACACAAATATACATCTCGAGAATAAGCTGCTGCCATTTGCCTCCGAACTTGTTTTCTACATACCGCCATCTTGCGTTGCAAACTCGAGTTGTTGCTATTCGACGTTTGCGTGTGTGAACTGTATGAATCCTGGAGTGCCTTGGCTCGTAGACTCCAGCAACTTTACGGGGTGCCGAACGTACTTAAAAGGACAGGGAATCTGATCCCATGCAGTTTTGTATAATCATTGTTTTAGTTCTGTATTGTTGTTGTCCAGGTGCACAGAAAGATGATTTTGTTGTTGTTTGGACCCCAAGCTCGAGACCTGAGGATGTTCTTTTCATTGTTGTCATAAAGGAAGTAAATGGTATTCTTGACAACATTGCTGGTTGACATGTTCTTGGAGTTATCATACGGGTATGGATTCATGTTTGTTTGAGATGCTACTGCATGCTATTATTTTATGATTGTATTGCATGAGAAGGTGCTATATTTGATTCATTTACATATTATTCAACATATTCAAAAGACACTCACATGCAACATACGAAATAAAATTTCAGTAACTTTAAAAAAAAAAAAAAAAAAAAAAAAACATTGATGTCATTTGTCTATTTCTGTACTAATATCTTTGTTATTGTCAAGCATATTTATAAGAGGTTAAATGTCTAACAATTTATATCCAGATGGTTTTTTTAAAAACAATTAGCAAATGTTTTTATAAAAATTATTCCCCAAAATATGATTTATACAAAGTGATATTTACCCGACAACTAGACAAATACAACCACAACAATATTCAATCCTATCAGAGCAGCTTGTGAGAAAAATTAAATGTAAACAGTCACTTTTATGCGTGAATAAAATGACTGCTTGTAGAAAGACCTTGGATTTTGAATGTCATATTATAAATAATAGTAATTGAAGTCTACTCTAAAATTTACAAAAGATACTACTCCACATTACTTTTTCACAAGGAGATGTAACATAAACAATGTATAAATAGCGTGAGGCGTGGTGGCATAACCAAATCTCACGTCTTAGCGGCTAAGGCAAAGCTTTTGCGGCTTTAAGGCGTGACATAAGGCGGCACAAAATATGAAAATATTTATATATTTCTCTCATATTTCATATATATCGAGTTAACAAAAAGCGTTGTACATAATAAAAAAGGTTACAAAACTATCGTTACATGTAATATTCTTCTTTTAGAAAAATACATATTTTTATCGGAGAATAAAAAAGACCTAAAATCCCTTTTACCCAAATAAAAAACACCAACCACACCTCACGTCTTATCGCGCTTTTTCCCACCTCATTTCACGCTACGCCTAAAGTCGACGCCTTTTCTATTTCGTAACATGAAATTCGCGCCTCACACTTTAACAGCGTCTTGAAACCACCATTACGCGCCTTTTAGAGAACCTATAACATAAATCAACTAGCAATTAAGCGTGCTCAAGTGAGAGTAGTACCGGGTTGGGTGACCGACCGAGAAGTCCTCACTTAGGGACCATAAACTCTAATGATATCAACCAGCTGCCTTAGAAGCCTGGGCCCAGCCATGTGATGTCTTGACCAAACAAAGGACGCGAGTTCGAATCCGATCCGCAGCATGGTCGGGTATTGGGTGGAGGTATTTCACAGGCATCAAACCTTTGCTGGGTAGGGTTGATGGGTACCATTATGGTACACAGGGTTGAGGTGTCCCTGCCGATCTACCCTTTTTGACCACCTATAACATAAATCAACTAGGGTCTTTATACCATAAGACCATGTTTGACCCGGCCCATTAGTAGCTCAAACTAAAACCCGAATAAAAAACAGACAACAACAACAAAGTACCATCTTTGATCACTAGTCAAACCCATTATTCATGTAATTTCACTTTCTTTTTCCAGGCGCATGCAACACGTACCCTTTTGTTCCGCTGTTTCATGCTAAGCCTAAAACTATATACAGATTCTTTTTACACAATCCCTTTCAAATCTTTTTTACAGTACTACTTTATTTTTGTATAAAAATTGAAACTTTATAACACCCATCATCTTTAATCACATGATCAATCATTTTCCTTATCAATCTTGTAAAAAGATTTCATTTTTAAAGATACCCTTTTTGCCAAGAAAGGTTTTTAAGTTTGAGTTTTGTTGTTTAAAGTGAAAAAGATTGGAAATTGGTTTGTGGGTACTACTAGTTTTAAAAGACTAAATAGTTGGTTTTAGGGTTTGGACAATTTTTTTCTAAAAGAAAGAAAGAATGGGGGGAATGTCATCTGATAATATTCATGGGCTTGTATTAGCTTTGTCTTCAAGTGTGTTTATTGGATCTAGTTTTATTATTAAGAAAAAAGGTCTTATGAAAGCTGGTGCTTCTGGAATTAGAGCAGGTTTTTCTTCCTCTTTCTCAGTTTTTTTTTTTTTTATTTTTTTATATATATATATGAAAATATAATATGTAGGTGTTTGTGTTTGCAAAAGAAATTTCTGATTTTTGTTTGTTTTCAGTGTTTGGAAATTTGGATTTTAGTGTTTTTGATTCTGATTAATTAGTTACTTTGGGTGAAGAATTGTTTTTGTATAACTAGTTTGACGATACGTTGTCAAAATTTAACTATCGGATTATAATTTATCAAAGTGCATTCTCAAGTGCCCCTGTGCCAATAGTTTATAGATGTATCTTGATATTAATGGTTTATACGTGAATTGGTATCATGAGTTGAAATACTTTGTTCGGTCTACTATATCAGCAACTTTTTGTAGTTTTGTGATGTATATATGTATGATTAGCAAATTGTATGTTTGTGTTATACTGGTCTATATGGAATGTTGATATGTATATTTAGTTAAACAACTTTTATTGTGTGATAATTCTGTGAATAGGTTCAGGTGGTTATTCATATTTGAAGGAACCCTGGTGGTGGGCTGGGATGTTGAGCAGTAAGTTCCAATTTTACCATTGAATGCGTATCGTTTTTTGTTTTTGTATATTTTGTTTTCATAGAGGGTTTCTGTGTGTGTCGTAGTGCACCCAAACAGGGTAATGATAATCAATCAAGGGTACCGGATAATCACTTAGAGTCGTGGTATCACTTTCCAATAGAAACTATTCGACCCTATGCCTGGGTTGCACGAATATCTCTATGGGATAAAACCAAGTGAAGTTCTTATTCTAGGCACAGATCAAGAACCGATCGTATTAAGTGTTTAGGGTTTTTTCGTTGTATCTTTCATGCAGAAAAGTATGATCTCTATTTATAGAGTTTACTCAAAACCCTAGCCCATGGAATTATGTTATAATTAACGGCCCATTAAATATACCATAATAGTTTCCATAAATGTAGGAATCTGTGGTTATCAGACAATCAGCAGGAATAGCTGATCAGCAGGATCAGACTTTAGCCTATCAGCAGAATCACTAATGCTATCAGCAGAATCGTTCTGCATCGGCAGCAATAAAGCTATCAGCAGAAACGATAATACTATCAGCAGGAATGACAAAGCTAATCAGCAGAGTCTAATGCCTAAACAGCAGAGTTATTGTAACATCAGCAGGAACAATAACACTATCAGCAGAGTTGATAGCACCATCAGCAGAGTAATCTGCATCAGCAGAATACTCTTTTACACTATAACCACAATTGAGTCAGGGTGTTCATTGACCTGATGGGTGTATACTCCATACCTCCAAGCCCATTACCAAGTGTAAACTTATCCCTCAAGTGTACTAAATTTTCCAACAATCCTCCCCAAATTTAGTTCACTTCCTTTGCATGAAAAATAAACACAAAACAAAATATATGCATAAATGAAAATATCTTGAAGATTGAATTCTCATCTTAGTACCTTACAAGTTCAAATATTCGAGAATCAGGGTGTTCTAAGAATTGAACCCTTCAACCCATTTGAATACCTGAATATAAAATACACATACATTTTCAAACACTAAAATACTCCTGACACTATACAAGCCATGTGTCCATATCCAATTAATAAATGTTGTAAAAGCTAAAAGTCCTAAAGCTTCCTGAAGCGGCAAAACTTCAACATTTACATAGGTGGTTCATCTTTTAATCATGCCCCTGCAAAGCACTTTTTCAAAGAAAATTAACCATTAAGAAGTGAAGACTTCATCCTCCTTTCCAGCAGGTTCTGAGCACAACCTTGGGATGTAAATAAAACAGTGCTCCAGTCCACTAAATGTTCAGCTTGCCACATTGAACTCAACTCCAAAGTTTCCTCTGGAGGGAGTTGGGTGTCTTTGCATTCAGTGACTAAGTTGGACTTAAACCCATCCCTTTAGCAGACTTAAAAACCAAGTCTCTAGCCAAACCCTTCGTCAAGTGATCAGCTAAGTTCTGTTGAGATCTAACAAACTCTATAGATACCACCCCATTCATGATAAGCTCACGAATCATGCTATGCCTGACACCTAAGTGTCTAGACTTCCCATTGTACATCTGGCTATAAGCCTTTGCCAATGTAGCAGCACTATCACAACGGATAGAAATAGGTGCTATAGGTTTAAGCCACAATGGAATCTCAAGAAGCAAGTTTCTCAACCATTCAGCTTCTTTACCAGCAGCAGCTAAGGCCACAAATTCAGATTCCATGGTTGAACTGGTAATGCAAGTTTGCTTCTTGGATGCCCAAGAAATTGCACCTCCACCAAGTAGGAATACCCAGCCACTAGTAGACGAATTGTCCTCAGTGTTACTGATCCAACTTGCATCAGTATACCCTTCTAGTACAGAAGGATAACCAGTATATGAGAGACTATAATTAATAGTTTTCTTCAAATACTTCAGTACCCTCTGAATTGCTTGCCAATGATGAGCACTAGGATTACTAGTATACCTGCTCAATTTTCCCACAGCAAATGCAATATCAGGTCTAGTACAAGTCATGGCATACATCAAGCAGCCAATCACCCTTGAATACTCAAGTTGAGATACAGCCTTGCCTTTATTGGGCATTAGCTTCTCACTTGTATCCATAGGAGTACTCACAGGAGTACATTCAAAGTAATTAAATTTCTTTAACACCTTCTCAATGTAATGAGACTGAGAGATAGAAATTTTGTTACCTTCATGTTTAATCCTAATACCAAGGATAACATCTGCCTCCCCCATATCCTTCATGGAGAACCTTGATGACAAAAATTCCTTTGTAAGGTCCACTTGATTTTGGTCAGTGCCAAAGATCAACATGTCATCAACATATAGACAAATGATGACTCCTTTACCAGATTCATCAAATTTGCTATATACACATTTGTCAGACTGGTTAAGTGAATAACCACTAGACAAAACCACTTCATCAAACTTTTGATGCCATTGCTTAGGTGCCTGCTTCAATCCATATAAGGACTTAATCAGTTTGCACACCTTCTTTTCATTGCCAGGCATGATGAAGCCCTGAGGTTGGTTCATATAAACCTCCTCATCCAATTCACCATTCAAGAATGCTGTCTTCACATCCATCTGATGTATAATCAGATTGTGAATAGATGCCAAAGCAATCAGCAATCTTATGGTACTGATACGAGCCACAGGGGCATAAGTATCAAAGTAGTCAATTCCTTCCTTTTGTTTAAAGCCTTGAATGACTAACCTTGCCTTGAACTTTTCAACAGTTCCATCTACCCTCATTTTCCTTTTGAAAATCCATTTGCAGCCTAAAGGCTTGCAACCAGGTGGCAGATCAGCCAACACCCAAGTGTTGTTGCCCATGATGGAGTCCATCTCATCATTTATTGCTTCTTTCCAGAAAGCAACATCTTGGGACTTCATTGCTTCATCAAATGTTTTGGGATCATCCTCAACATTAAAGCAATAGGAGTGTTGGTCAGAGACCTCATCCCTTGTTCCTTCAATTAAGTACAATTGAAATTCAGGTCCAAATGATTTTGGAGTCCTCACCCTAGTGCTCCTTCTGAGCTCAGGTTCAGGTTGGTGTTCCACAACCTCATCAGGAACCTCATCAGAGGCTTCTGATACACCAACATCATTGGTTCCATTAGGAATCCTCTGACTTGGTCTAGGGACTGAAGAGAATCTATTCTCATCAAAATTTGCATCCCTTGATTCAATTATAGTGTTAATCGAAACAGCTTCATTAGGTTCAATGACATAGAACCTATATGCCTTGGAATGCTCAGCATATCCAACAAAGATGCACTCAATGCCTCTTTCACCCAAAGTTTTATGCTTTGGATCAGGGAGTCTTACAACTGCCCTACAACCCCAAACCTTGAGATAATTCAAGTTGGGTTTCCTTTTAGTCCAGAGTTCATAAGGGGTAGTCTTGTTCCTTTTGTTAGGAACCCTATTTAGCAAATAGCAAGCTGTTAACATAGCTTCACCCCAGAACCCTTGACTCAGTCCAGAGTAGGACAACATGGAATTAACCATCTCCTTTAGCACTCGGTTTTTCCTTTCAGAAATTCCATTTTGCTGAGGAGTATAAGGGGCAGTCGTTTCATGGATTATACCAACAGACTGGAAATACTGAGTATCCATGTACTCACCTCCCCTATCAGTCCTTAATCTTTTGATTAGTGACTCTTGTTGCAATTCAACTTCAGACTTAAATACTTTAAATTTATCTAATGCTTCATCCTTAGTATGCAATAAATAAACATAGCAATACCTAGAAGCATCATCAATAAAAGTAACAAAGTATTTCTTATTCCCCAAAGAGGGAGTAGCATGTAAATCACATAAGTCACTATGAATTAATTCCAATATCACAGATTCACGTTTTACATCTTTAAATGGTTTCTTAGTTATCTTGTTCAACATACAAGTATTACACTTTTTAGTGTCCATGTCAAATGCTGGGATTAACCCATCCTTAGACATATCTTGCATACGTTTAAAGTGTACATGGCCAAGTCTAGCATGCCAAAGGGTTGAATCATATTGTTTAGATGACAACATACAAACAGAATCAATCACATCATGAACAATATTAAGTCTAAACATGTGATTACATAAATAACCAAATCCAATAAATACACCATTTTTAGATAAAACAAACTTATCAGATTCAATAACTTGTTTGTAACCACAATTATTCAAAATACCACTAGAAACCAAGTTCTTCCTAATATCAGGAACATGTAAAACATTCAACAAAATAATAATCTTTCCAGAACTAAACTTCAACTCAACACTTCCTCTTCCATGCACCAGGGCTGTTGACTCATTTCCCATATGAAGAATAGAACCATCATTCATTGACTCGTAGGTCTTGAACCATCTTCTATCTTTACACACATGGACTGTTGCTCCAGAGTCAACCCACCAAGCCACATCATCATCCTGCACAAAGAACAATTCAGATATATATGTAACATAATAAATCCAAAAAGACTTATTAAATATATTCTGACCTTTCAGGGAATTGGAGTTACCATTCCCAGATCCACTTGTGCCTGAACCATTGGCTTTATTGCCAATTTTACCACCTTTGCAATCCTTCCTGAAGTGTCCAGTTTTACCACACTTCCAACAAGTAGCCTTTGACTTCTTGTTAGGATCAGGTTTGGTATTATCCTGATGTTTACGCTTGCCCTTGTTGTCATTGTTCCTGGAGGAGTTGTTATGCTCCACCACATTGACAACTGATGGACCAGCAGCAGTGCTGCTCTTTGGCTTGTCACTTTCATGCACCTTGAGTGATTCCTCAATGCGCAAATGACTGCCCAACTCAGTAAGAGTTAACTCCTCCTTCTTATGCTTAAGCATGTGCTTGAAATCTTTCCAAGAAGGAGGTAGCTTATCGATGATACAAGAGACTTGAATAGCCTCATCCATGTTCATCTTGTGTTGAGTAAAACGACCAAGTATACTAAGAAGTTCATTGTATTGGTCCATGACCGGTCTAGAATCGACCATTTTGTAATTGTTAAAATTACTTACAAGAAACTTCTTACTTGATGCATCCTCAGCCATGTATTTGGCTTCCAGAGAATCCCATAGTTCTTGAGAAGATTCCACATTCTGGTAAATATCAAATAAAGTATCAGACATACCATTGAGGATTAAACCTCTGCAGACATAGTCATCATTCTCCCACTTGCTTCTGGCCCTCATCTGTTCCATCGTAGCATCATCCCCATAATCAGCAGGAATAGGAGTGGTCAGAACATCTGCCACGTTCATGCTAGTCAACAAGAACTTCATCTTCTTCTGCCATCGTCTGAAATCCACACCTTCAAACTTTTCCAACTTGGAAAAGTTAGCAGCTATTTGTCTCATAGCAGCAGCCATTGATTATCACTTAATAGTTTCTATTGATTGTTGGTTTCTGTGTGTGTCGTAGTGCACCCAAACAGGGTAATGATAATCAATCAAGGGTACCGGATAATCACTTAGAGTCGTGGTATCACTTTCCAATAGAAACTATTCGACCCTATGCCTGGGTTGCACGAATATCTCTATGGGATAAAACCAAGTGAAGTTCTTATTCTAGGCACAGATCAAGAACCGATCGTATTAAGTGTTTAGGGTTTTTTCGTTGTATCTTTCATGCAGAAAAGTATGATCTCTATTTATAGAGTTTACTCAAAACCCTAGCCCATGGAATTATGTTATAATTAACGGCCCATTAAATATACCATAATAGTTTCCATAAATGTAGGAATCTGTGGTTATCAGACAATCAGCAGGAATAGCTGATCAGCAGGATCAGACTTTAGCCTATCAGCAGAATCACTAATGCTATCAGCAGAATCGTTCTGCATCGGCAGCAATAAAGCTATCAGCAGAAACGATAATACTATCAGCAGGAATGACAAAGCTAATCAGCAGAGTCTAATGCCTAAACAGCAGAGTTATTGTACCATCAGCAGGAACAATAACACTATCAGCAGAGTTGATAGCACCATCAGCAGAGTAATCTGCATCAGCAGAATACTCTTTTACACTATAACCACAATTGAGTCAGGGTGTTCATTGACCTGATGGGTGTATACTCCATACCTCCAAGCCCATTACCAAGTGTAAACTTATCCCTCAAGTGTACTAAATTTTCCAACATTTTTTGTTTTTGTATATTTCTTGTTTTCATAGAGGCTTTACTAACATTTAGATGTGGTGATACCAACCCATTCACTTATAAATGGGTCAATTCATGTTTTGTTCTATCTCAAAATGGGTGAAATGGGTTAAACAAAAGAAAAAATAGCTAGAAGGGGATGACCTTGTCTACTTGGTCAAATGGGTTGAAATTTGTTCAAATCTATTTTTTAATGCATAGGACTTCCTGTTTGTTCAGAGATTTAGATTATAACTGTAATAATGTTGTTCTTAGTTATAATAAACACATTATTTATAGGGAAAAGTGTTAGCTGGTCAACCCACCCATTTCCATATGATTGTATTTTGACCAATTACCAAACCGCCTACCCACCCATCATACCGCTTATACTAGCAATTTTTTAAAGCTATTATCAAGCTCCAAAAGTTGATTAGCTGAATGACTTTTTATTATTACCAGCTAGCTAAACTTTGCGATTTCTAGGTATAGTTTACGTAGATATAGTGAATCATAATTTCAAATTGTATAATGAGTAGCCAGCCATTATCCCATTAAATGTGCAACTGCTAAACTATTTTCGCTTTGGTCTATATTTCGCGAAGCATTTGTCACAAACTCTAATGGCTTCTTGCGTCAGTCCCATAATTCCACAGTGATTTCCATTCTTATTTTCTAATCTTGATGAAATTGCAGTGGTCATAGGCGAAGTAGCAAATTTCGCTGCTTATGCATATGCTCCAGCAATTCTTGTTACCCCATTAGGAGCTCTAAGTATGATAATCAGGTACCTTACCATATGATCGTTAAAATTTCTTAGTTAAAAGGCTGCATTTTTACGTATACTTATGTAACATTGTGTTATCTGGTTCATGAACTCTTTTGCAGTGCAGTTTTAGCTCATTATTTTTTGGACGAGCGGTTACATATCTTTGGTGTGGTTGGATGTGCACTTTGTTTGGTGGGTTCAACCACAATTGTGTTGCATGCTCCCCAAGAGAAGCAAGTTAGCTCAGTTAAAGAAGTTTGGTATTTTGCAACTGAGCCAGGTACGTTATATTATACAAGCTATGGATGTAACTATAAGTTCTATTGTAGTTTTTATATAAGGGAGCGATGGGTTTGCATATATGTGCTTATGTACCTGCTTATTTTTTATTGCTTAGTCTTAGAGTAAAATAAGCCTTATCCAATCACTCAAAACTTTTTATCTGCATAAAAATAAGCAGATCGTCAGATAATCACTTAAATAAACAATTCAAAACACCCTCACGGTGTAGATCAAGTAGTTGTAAAAAGTTTACTCTAACACGTAATTAGATCTTTACAGGATTTATAGTCTATGCCTGCATTGTTTTGGTTGTCGTTGGCGTGCTTATGTACCGTTATGTGCCACTCTATGGTGGGACCCATCTTGTTATATATGTTGGAATCTGCTCTCTTATGGGCTCCCTCACGGTTCGTGTTGTTTCATTTTACTTTCCTATCTTTTTTATGGTTAGGCGTTTATCATCTCTTCATAAAACTTTTGTTGAAAATGTAGGTTATGTGTGTGAAAGCTGTGGGAATTGCCATGAAGCTATCCTTTTCTGGAAGTAATCAGTTCATATACTTTCAAACATGGTTTTTCACGGTGCTACTTTTTGGTTTCATTCTCTTGCAACTCAACTATTTGAACAAGGTAAATAAAAAAAGATACAACATACCTTTATTATATTCAAATAATGGTGTTTTATTGTAACTCTTTGTTTGCAGGCATTAGATACTTTTAATACTGCTGTGATTTCGCCAGTTTATTATGTCATGTTTACCACCCTTACTATCTTGGCCAGCATGATCATGTTTAAGGTGATTATACTAATTATGACACCTTCATCTAATGTAAAAAGAATAAAAAAGTTTAAACTTTTTAACATTGTTTTGAAGTTTAATGATCAAACTTGTGATTCTTGCAATGTTCACAGAACTGGGAACATCAAAATGCTACACAAATAGTAACTGAACTGTCTGGTTTCGTGACTATTTTCTCTGGGACGTTTCTTCTCCATAAAACTAAGGATATGGGGACTCCAGCTACAGAACTATCTAAACTTTCAAATCCGTCCACAAGAAGCCAGAATGAAAGCCCCAGAAGGCCTGAACTGTGAAATGTCACAGGGGGCCGGGGTTTGTCGTAGATTTGAGACTTTTAACAACAGGGTACTGGTGAATATATGTCAAGATGCTGCCGGGAAACATTGACGATTCTTTTCATATTTTTGGCACACAAACATTAATTGGTTATTTTGATCATTATGGCTTATGGTGTGCACATTATGAAAATTTTGTTAGTTCTAACTAGTGAAATTATATATTATTCTATATGTCAGATGACGAGACTTTTATAATCATGTTTACACTTCTCTTTGAAGTTGAAAATCAAACTATCTGACATCTACAAAACGAATGTGAAAATTTTAGAAAATGAAAAGAGTATCATTAGCGACTTTGATCTATTCTTGTGAAAATCCTTTTATTTATTTATTTATTTATTTTTATTTTTATTTTCCTCACAAACTGTAATTTTATTATGTCAAGTCTTTACTTATAACATTGACTAAGATTACCTTGAAATACAAATAATGTAAAAGAGTCTATCACTCAAACAAACATATAAAAGAGTCCTTTAAACAATTTTCAACTTGGTTGGAGAAAAAATTCCTTAATTTTCTAGCTCTAGTTTTGTAGAAACTTGGAAAGGATTTTTATATCCACGAATGAGTTGAAAATCTAGAAAACATGTTTAGATAATTTTGTGTTTCCTGTTTTGAACAAGGGGAGTTGGGGTTTTGAGTTGCAAGGGAAACAAGGAAAACATCACATAAATTTTTTTTAAAAAAAAAAAAAAAGGTTTTGTAGCTTTCTTTGTTAATTTAGGGAATAAAGATTTTGTGTTTTGTGAATAAATTTTGAAAAATAAAGTGATTTAAACATGATTTATGTTTACTTTGTTTTGTAAAAATCCATTTTCTTGAAAACATGACGCACCCACGCACCCTAAACTTTTGTATTTATTAGTCTTCAATATCACAGAATGCACTAGCAAAAGGTTTAAACCTTTTATGATCAACTCATTTATATAAGAGCATCTCTATAGTTGGAACAACCAAATGCTCATCACTGTTACCTAGCGGAGTTAACGATCCGAGCCGAGTTGAGTTTCAGTATATTCGAGCTCAGCTCGATTAACTATTAATCGGCTAGAGCTCAAATAATTTTTCAAAATCATGCTCGAACTCATGCTCGAATATATAATTATTGCTCGAGCTCGAGCTCGAAGCTCGTTTATTTATTTTAGATTTTTGTACTCAAGCTCAAGTGTTCGTTTATTAGCTCAAGCTCGATAAACTTTTTGCTTAACCAAAGCTCGAATATGCTTGTTTATAAGCAAGAGTTGCGTTTGCTACTAGTTTGCTACTAGAGAGGCATCTATGAGTTTTTGTTATTATAGAGGCATCTATGAAGGCTATTTCCTTCTCTCATCCGATGTGGGATCGAATAACTAATTTGTTTAGTGTATATTTCTTGCACACACAAGAACATTTATAGACAAAAGATTTTATATTATTTATAGATCAACGAATAGTGAATAAAAGCATATATGCTAGTGAATTACTCGTATTAAATAGTTTATGTATATCTGATGCCAAAATATTAAACTATTTGATTAGTTAAATCGAAACAAGTTATTATGTTTTACGTGCTCTGTGTTATTGGATTGTTTAATTCTTGACAGAAGTTTATTTGTTAACAAACTATTTATTATGCCTATAGTAAATAAATACTAGTAGTAAATAGTTTTGAGACACTACGAAATCTATTAATCTACAACGTCATGTTTCATGTTTTATACTAGTTTTATTGGTAATGCTCAAGTCATAACCAATAATTATACGGCTAGAACTACGTGAGTCTATAGCGGCACACACGTATACACAGAGGGAATACTTTCATAATGTAATTAATATATTTATAGTAAGTATATTAATTATATTAGTTAATAATTCACGAGATGACTAACGATCATTAACAAGTATGGCGGTCCGCGCGCTGCTGCGGGTTTTTGGCGTAATTTTTTTTCAATATGCTTTTCGTTATATTTGCAGGAATGGATTGTAATTGCCCTTGTTTAATAATAATATAAATTCTGATCTTTATTAGTAATTTGTTGTTTTTTGTATCTAATTTGGGTTTGTTAAAATAAGAGTACCAAAAAAAAAAAGGGAAAATGGGTCAGGGTCCCGGGTTTGTCATATTACACACGGGTCCCAACTGTAGCATTGTGGCCAAAACGATGTCGCTTGTTCTGGAACTGTACAAATAGTTGAAGTCAACTGTAGCAATGGCCAATGAGAGGAAGTCAACTGTAGCAAAGTTATTTTTTCACCCCTTAAACTACGTCGTTTTCTACATGCTTTAATAATATTTATAATTAATCCGTTAGACGCTTCAGTTAATTAATGGACTCACAAATAACAAGTGATGAACTAGTTATTTGAGTAAAAGCCCAAACAAATGGGAAACCCACATGGGGAGCCCAAGTTCGGCAGATTAGGGTATTAGAGAGGAGGTGGAGTTTGTCTTGGACATTAAGTCTTCCAAAGCCTATATAATGAATTACCTAATTCAGTATTTAGGATCCTCAGAATACCTAAACAAGTAAAGAAAACTCTCCTTTCTCCTACATCTCTCAAAATTGATCCCCCTAACTATTTAGGGTTGTCGACTTTTGATAAAGAAAAAAACAAACCGTGTGTTTCGTTGTTGCTTTCTTTAACTAGAACTATCATTCGGGTATTCTACATTGACGTGTAGTGTGAGCCAACGTAGAGGTTACTTACTTTAGTAACTTGAGGGTTTCGTGTAAGCTCAAGGATGATCAAGATCGGGTGTTCAATTCATTGATCATCAAATTCAAACCAAGTGGTTAGTAAACTACGTGTTTATTTATGTGTTAATCCATGCACATCATACGTATCCTTTGGGACGTTATTTCGCTGCGTACTCATGTGTATAATGGTTATATGGTCATTAAATCCCAACAGTGGCATCACGAGCCTTTCGTTTGATGTAGCAAGCAACTTGGCACAACTTGTTTTTCTTTAAACTTACATAATCTTTGAAAATCTTGGATGAGATTCCATAAAGGTGGAACCCCCATCCACTAGAGCCAATATCAACAAATATCTACCTTGGCGAAATACCAACTCCTTTCAATCTCTCTATCAACAAATGTTGGTGGCATCTTCAAACAAATCTTCATGTTTTCACAATATTGATGAAGTCCAAACAATAGTTGAACTTGATCCCAGCTACTACTTTAGTCAGCATATCTACGAAACTTTTAAAAGTATGTATCTTCTAGATTCTGACTCCACTTTCTTTCATTATCTCTTGTATGAAATGATAACGAATATAAATGTGCTTCGTCCTTGCATGATAAACTTGATTCTTTGCTAAATGGGTAATATGTATTTCTACGTACTCACATGCCATGAACCTGACTATAAATTAGTGGGTACGATTGTTAACATGGCAAACACGAAAACTCACATTTGGGTAAAATTGTTGCTTTCATGAATCTTTGTTGGAGATGACAATTCTATACATGTTACCAATACAACCTATAGCACTTTGTCTAACCCATATCGCCCACTTCACTTGCATAATGTGCTTGTCACACCCGATGCTCGCATGCGGGTACTCTACTATAACTTATAATCTATGAATACCGTTGTGAGACAATAAAGTAAAGCAAAATCAATAAATACAACAATAGAAAGAGAATGAATAAAATTAGTTTTATTCACCTCATAGAAAATTATCATATATATAAAGATTAGGTCCTAAAAATCATTGGGGAGTATTAATGACACCCCAATTAAGAGTACCGTGTATTTTAGGTCCTAAAAATGAGTGTGAGTATTAATGACACCAATTAAGAATACCATGTATGCATTCATCCGAGTAATGAGGTGAACATGTACGGTACAAACTACTTACAGCTCCAAGACATAATACAAATCATGAACCTAAATTTAATGTCGATTTCCAAGACTTTATTTTTTATCTATTAGAACAAAAAATCTATACTATCTAAAGATTCAATGGCTTAATTTAATGTGCAAGAGTGATTGTGCACAACAAATAGTACGGTACAACATCATTCAAGCATACTCTCAATTGCGTATAAACTACATTCAGTGGGTTGAAATCATTCAATTCGTACAATTGAATGCTGTGAAGGATGGTGTTACGGAAGGTCAAGAGGATGCAGGAGTTTAAACCACATGGTATACAAACCATATGGTCATAAATTGTCTTAATGAAGACTTTAGGCCTTCCAGCAGGAGCCTATAAATGACAACCACATAAACCTCGGTTTACACATCATCGGTCGAAACCAAAACCCATCAATCCTCAACTCTCATCTACATCATAACACCGCAAGACACATACAAGAACAAAAACAAAGATCTCAGATTCGTTTGAGTCATATCAAAACCTTCAAAGATTCAAAATTACGAAATCATCATCGATCTATAGAAGCAAATAGCTTCTTTTAATATCCGAATATTTTAAAGAAAAAAACAAAACCAAACGGTTTTCATTCTTACTTTCATTCGGTTAAAGGAAAAAAATGAATCAAAACAAAAACTTTCACCCATCTTAGATTCGTTTGAGTTATCATCATCGATTTATAGAAGCAAATAACTTCTTTTAATATCCGAATATTTTCAAGAAAAGAAAAACCAAAGGGTTTCCATTCTTACTTTAATTCGGTTTAAACAACAAAGCACCTACCTGAGTTCGACACCACGATCTTGAAGCCTTTTTTTGAAGAACCTAACGGAACGGTTGTGTGTATTTGTTTGTCATTCGTTGTGAAATAGAAATCAAGAAGTGGATGAAGTGTTTTGAGTTTAAGTTAACTGATTTTGTGTTTTGTTATATTCGGATTTACAATCAGATAAAAGGGACGAAAGTTTTTTAGATTTGTTAGGGTTGAGGAGCGTGTGACTGCACACAATGAAAAGGGGGATTAGGGTTATAAGATTGAGAAGAATTAGGGTAGTGAGCATTGTTATACAAGGTTTTTATGGTAACTGTTAGCAGTTGGTGTTTGGGCTGCACAATTTTAAATCCAAACTTTTATGGGCTGTGTAATTTTGGGCTGAAAAAGGGACACAAGGAGTTGGTTTCTATCAATAAAGAACATCACACGATTAGTTTAGTTTTTTTTTTTGTCTATTTTCCAACTATTTCATCTAATAAATTATCACTAACATTTGTATTCGAATTTCATACAGGAAATGGATTCCTATACAAAAGACCATTTTATAATGTGCATGGCTTGAGCCATGTTTGGAGTTTAATTATTTAGGCCCGGATCATTGGTGTGGCTCTTGAGCTATATCATTGCAAGATGTTTGCATCATATGGGCAGGCCAAGATGATGATGACAACGACGACAAAAACGAAGATGATCAAAAGGACAAATAAGGCAAAACGAAGAATGAAAAGAAAGAAGGGCGCGTTTTGCTACCATGGGAGATGTTGCAACCAATGTTGAGGATTTTAAGTCATTGTTTGATGGGGATTAGTAAGAGTAATAAGAAGAACAAGGAGTTGCATGAAGCCGCATGCCATGCGTGTAGGAGTTTGTACGCTAGGGTGTTACATGATATTAACCCGAAGGCGATTTTGGCTATAGGGAGTCTTCTTAAGCTTATTAAATATCAACGGACTGGTGTTGATCATACTGAGTTACCTACTACTAATTTCATTAATCTTTAGTGTTTGTACTTGAAAACGTATTAGGCCTCGATAGTTTGCTTATAAGAACAAAGATATTGTACTAATAAAAGGGGGCATGAAAAGAATGCAAGAACAGAATCAAGCAAGTACATTTGCAAATGTTGAGTCTCAAAATTTGCTATATTTTTATGTATATATTCTTAAGTGGTTAACAGTTTGTATAAGGATATAAAAGTTGTTCCTTTATATTAGTCCAAACATTTGTATAATCCTACAGCAACATAGATTATAAATTTCATAATACAACAAGGTTATATATGGGGATACTTCAAAATGAGAACGTTGGCATACATTATGCTTAGTCGCATAGTAACAGGTGAGATATAAGAAGGTTGTGGTGTTTTGGTGATTCCGCTTTAACTGATGGCAGCCAACTATCGTAGTAGTGCAAACTCCTCATCTCAGCAATGGTGGTTGATTCTACAAGATAGAGTTTGTCTAGACATTCCGTTCTTATTTTCAGTCTCTTTCTTATAGTGATGATGTTCGTTTTCACCTTTGGTAAAAAGTGAGGAAATTATCTATAGAATTTGATTAATGCTCTTCAATTAAAAGTGATGAAATAACGAGACCAACAATTTTCATGCCATGCTAACAAAAGTTGTGGAAACAACATCACAACTAAGAAACTTATTGACCAACGAAATCCGTCCATGATCAAAAGGTGAGAGTTTCCAAAATCACAATTGATGAACCTATTGACCAAAATAACAAAAATTAGTGCTCAGCAATACGCTACGAACAATTAGAATGAGCCCGAAGTACCAAATAAATAGGCCAAAAATAATTTTCGTAACTTATTCATATTAAAAGATTACATGTGAACATGTTCGCCATCATTGTATGGTTCTTCGCCATTATCCGCCTTAAATGTTGACAACAAGAAAAAAGTAATTTCAAAAGTGCATAATCTTGACCTTCCTGTTGCACAAACCATAAAAGCATACAATCATACAGTTTAAAAGAACCGGCAACATTTAAACTAATTAGTTTAGATAGTGTAAACCTAATGACTACCAACCATTAAGCTATGAACACTTAGACACAATTCGTGCAACGCACGGGCTTTACAATGCCTCGTAATTAATGAGGAATATCAAGTGATGCGAAATATGAATTGTTAAAAAAGAATGAATGAGGAATATCAAATGATGCGGAATATGATTTGTTGTTGCGGTTTCGAGTATATGAACAATCTCTGCACTTACAACACATAATGATCTCAATACTATAAATAAGAAATGCATTTACAACAAACCACAATCCCATCTCCTCACACTCAAACACAAACATAAACACTAAAGGAATTTTCGTTTGGTATAACAAACCGGAAACCATAACTATCATATATCACTTTCAAGATCTATTTTATAGATCTTGAAACAAAGCCCCAAAAATAACATGATCTCAGTGATGTTTTCCTTTGTATCTCTTATGAGATAACAAGACTTTAAACATCTTTTCTGTACGAAAACCAAGCCATCATAGATCCATAAAAGATCAAACGAAAAACACAAAACACGTATCCCGGAACCATATCCTAATTCGAGACACAACCAACATCAATCTACACCATCACAATCCTAATCCCTTCGAACAACAAAAAAATAAAAAAAAATAAAAAAATAAAAAAAATTAAAAAGCTACAAGATCTCAGTTTTTGTTAACTCTTTGTACCAATCTTTAAGATTTTCGTGAAGTAAACAATATACCATCATCGATCTATAAATCTATAAGAAGTTTAACTTCTTTTTTTTCCTATCCGAATCGTAGTAGGAAAGAAAAAAACAACCAGTTTCATCCTTTCTTTTGATTCGGTTGAAACAAAACGAAAAAAAATCATAAGTCGACCCTACCTGAGACCCTCCAAAGGATCTTGAAGCCATAAAGATGCTATCTTGATTCGGGTTGAGCAGCTAATAAAAGGAAAGTTTGGGTACGGTACGATTGTGTTTGTCAAATTCAATTTTTATGATGTTATTCGGTTGTGATGGTTAAGGAGATGAGATAAAATTGTGTGTTCGATTGCTGATGAAGATGGATGGTAGATGAGATGAGTTTGAAAAGATGATGGGTGGTTGAAGCAGAGAGTGATGGGGGCGGATCTATCAATGTGTTTAGGGTTGTGAATATAAAACCGTGTGAGTAAGTATTGGACTAGGTTATTGGATTTGATGTTGGGCTTAAAAAATAAGAGTAACTAAATGTTTGCTGTAAAACATTGTACGTATCTCGAATTGCAGGCTCAACCTTTGAACCTTTCCAACTGAATACACTGAAAGCAACCACATGGCCTCGGTGGCTCAGTCCACTCTTAACTTTGGCCAGTTCACAAATCACAATTACTCACCTATACTAAAAATTTGAATTAACAAATTTGCATCCTTATGGTTGCTAAAAAGTGGAAAGTCAAACCAATGATCATAGTTAATTGGAAAAAATACAGAACCAATAAATACCATATGCAAATTTTAACCGGTGAGAAAACTTTGTTGTTTATCAAAATTTTATCAATGTATGACAATCCTATACGACAAGCAGAGTGTTAAACTTTTTTATTTTTGTATGTTTGAACAGTCGACTAGAACTTGAATTTGCGTCTGAAGATTTTAGAAACATTGTGGTTAAGTTGCATTGTGAACTTTGTATTTCATATTACGTTAAACCTGAAAGTGGTCGATCGAGTTTTGTTCAACTATTGACACTTGACACAACTATACATAAAGTCGTACGGTTTAATTGAACTAAGTTGTTACTTCGTAAAAGATCGAGAATCTATGGCTTATAAAGTAAAAGAAATGCTTAAAAAAAGTTAACGATTTTCACAAAGCTAGAGTGCACCTATTTAATCCATTAACTTAATAGAAAATAACTTTACGTCGTTTTAATCCACTCTAAATTATCAAATATATGATGAAGTGTATTGCAGCATACGTACTATCTTTAATTATCTATCATTGATTCATTTCTAACTTGAATACATGTAGCTCAAAATTAAAATCGATTACGTCAACATGTATTATAGCTAGGGTCAACCCACTCCTAAGTTTTTGTGATGATGTTTGTTGCTTTAATTTTGTAATCATTGAAAGTTTCCAATGTCACAACTCTATTGTATTAGCTTATAGACCCGTGAAATTCATGAGGTTTTAAAGAAATGATTAATTAAAAAGTTGAGTGCGTAAATCAAGTAATAAAAAACAACGAACGTAAATAAGATTCAATATTTTTTAAGGGAATAATAATGTGAGAACCCGGTAATTTAAGACTTAGTTAAGCTCTACGGTACGGTTAAACATGATAACAAGAACCTAGAAATAGTTTAGATTATATGAGATTTGAACGTGGAATATTGTTATTTGATATGTGTAACTTACCCCCCTCCATGGAACTTAAAGTTTTAGCACAATGTGAGTCGGCACAAGTCTAACCTAATAATACGAGAAATAATTGATCTTGACGCGTTAAACGAATATAGACATATTTACAGTCATTTTTATCGGAAAAATGAATTTCAAAATAATGGCGCAACATAAAACGTCACGTGAGCATTTTTGCTACGCTAAACGAGCCCGAGAAACGTGGTGTTAAAAGATTAACAAAAGCTGCACTTTAGCCCCTTGATTTAACCTCTCCATCAAGATTGGACGACGATGGGTTTTACATGTGGCGTCAAGATATATGAGCCAAAGCTCAAAAATTAAGATTACACTTCACCTTTTAAGTTATAGAATGTAACATCGACGACATATGCACACCAGCAAAATGTATGCATAGAATTGATTGTGATTTGCAAATAATAATAAAAAAAAATAGATTGCCTAAAATAAGTTTTTGTGTTTCATTGTGTAATGTATAAAGATATGCATAACATAGTGATTGTGGGGATGAGATTTCAAACCATGTAAGAAAATAAAACTTAATGTTGTTCATATGAAAGTAACCCCATTCGTTTTATTTGCTGAAACGCATAAGAAACATCACGAGAAAAAGTCAATCTAACAGAGAATGATTATCAGGTTCCATTGACTTCTTGCCCTTAGCGATGTTATTTTTGGGATGAGTTATCATCATCGTTAGTCATTTGAAAAAAAAATGTTTAGATAGACAGCGGAAGACATGGGTACAAAAACGATATATTAGTGGCTGCCTTATTGACGCCTCCAATAAAATTGCAGAAAACACAAAAAAATATATAGTTTCTTAAATATGTTTAGAAGTACATAATTTCTTAAATATTTTTTGAAAATGCAATGGTCATATAAAAAATCTCCTTTCACACGTTACAAAATTATAATACTTTATAATATATGGTTATTTATACTTACTCTACTTAAAATATGTCAAAGTCTTTCATGCAAAGATCGTGGCTCAATTAATCTTAGACACTTGATTTCAAACTTAATTTTAGAAACAACAATCAAATTTAATGTATTTGTACGAAAATAAATGGATGCTTAATACTACGTAGCAAATCATATCCTATGTTTCGGTCAATGGTATTATAAATATCCTTTAATACGTGATAAACATTCCATCTATACGATCCGATTTCAAAAACTCTAAGCGGGTCGAAGAGTTAGACATCCATAACTTATACAAGTAATTTTCATCTTTTTAATTACTATTTGAGCATTTTATAATTTTTGAATTTAAAGGTTTGAGATAATATTTAGAAGGTTAACTCAACTTATTTTAAAACTATTTGGCAAATAATTGCGATGCACATTTCAACGATTACCATCATATCCATCATTAGATTTATACTTCAATGTTTACGCTGAACATTATTGGGTTGAAACAGTTTAATGGGCTGGATCAGGAGCTTTCTTCTCGATAAAAGATAATAGTGCGCGAAGACGAACATGCTTTTCTGTTACCACGAACATCAACCGATCAAATTCATCCAACAAAATGCATCCATGATCAAAATGACAAAAAATATTGCTAAACAATACGCTATGAACATTTAGATCGAGCCCGTGTGCATCGCACAGGTCTGAATTATATTGATATATTTAATTACTTTCCACCAAAAATGTGTTAACATCAAGATCTACGAAAGTATCTATTGTTTAAATGAGTTATTTAGTACTAAATGATAAATATTCTGATATATAAAAATTATATTACAAAAATTGACGCAAACTTGATAAAAAATATATAAACATCTGCACAAACATTATGTACAAAACACGTAGAAATTTGACCAATGACCCAGCCGGTGCATCACACGAGTTCGTAAGGCCTCGTATATAGTTACAAATACGTTAAGATATATATGGATATTCAACTTATAATTATTTATAACAAATACATAACTATATACAATTTTTAAATGTGGTAGTTGTTACTAGATACAACTCTTTTTACTTTTTACACCATGTAGTATTCACATGTTTTGTGTTATAGTTGCAAACGTGAAAAACCCTTTCAATCCCACATCGGAAGAGGGAACAAAAGAAAGGAAACAAATGTGTTATAAAAGCAAAAGGCAAGCACGAGGATGGCATAAGCTTCAAGCTTAGCGCATATCTAATTTGACTAGTAGAGCTTTACACTTTCTTTATATTATATATTCGCATTTGCTAGAACTTACAAAATATTTTTATAAACTAAATGTTTGGCTCGTTTAGCTCGTCAAGCTCGTTCGTCTCGTTAAACTCGAGTAGCTTGTTTCGATCGTTCGACTGAATAAACTTAACGAGTTATCGAACGAGCCGAGCCGAATATTAGTTTTTAAAAGCTCGGCTCGATAAATTAATCGAAGACTACTTTTTGTTTGAGCTCGACTCGAGTTCGTTTATTTGCAAGCTCGGCTTGAGTTATACGAGCTCGAGCTCGAGTAACTCGATAAAAGCTCGACTCGTTAACACCCCTGCAGCGTTACCGTATCTAATTAACTTTCATTTCAACCAATATCCGCTCATTATTATCCTAATTGTTAGCGATAGTTTATATGGGCTTAGCCCGATTATGTATTATTGGCCTTGTTATGTACTATTGTCCCACTAGATCATTATATATGTTGTCAAATGTAATCAGTATTCAATGAATATCAATATACGGTTTATACCTTTAATATGATATCATCCTAAGTCGATCCTCTCAAAAAATACTTACCCTAAAAACCCTAAATTCCCTACCGATCCCTCCACCACACCCTTCTGCTATCGAACACCCATCTCACCACCACCACAATGACTAACACTACTCCACCTCCACCACCTCCTTCCCTAACTCTCGTTGAAAAACTATATGCCGCCACCAACATCAACAACGTTGTTCCGGTAAAACTGAATATTGATGAGTTAAATTACTCATCTTGGTGCTATTTCTTCAAAATTCATTGTGACAACTTCGGTGTCCTAAAGCACATCAAAGGTGCTAGCAAGGCTGCAAGCCCTTCTACTCTGACTCCACCAAGTGATGAATGGAAGACTGCGGATTCAATCGTCAAGTCTTGGATATTTCTCACACTTGCTCCTACACTTCAAGGTAGGCTAATAAAACTCAATCCCAAAACAGCTAAAGACGCTTGGGAACAAGTCGAAAAGATATTTCTTGATAATAAGCGTACGCGTACAGTCGCTTTAAAAGGCGAACTTCACGTCATACAGATGGGTGATCTTACAGCGGATGCCTACTTCCGCAAAATAGAATCTATTGTCATGTTGTTGAACGATCTTGGGTCGTCCATGACGGATGACGATGTTGTCACCTATGCCATCAATGGCCTAATTGAATAATATGCTAATCTTGCAACCATTATTGCACCTAAGGACCCTTTTCCGAACCTTGACACAATACGTTCTATGGTGATCACTGAAGAGATGTGGCTTAATTCACGCCCACAAGCTGTTTCCATAAACAAGAGTAGCTCGGCACCCCAAGTACTTATTGCCGAGACCTCCAATGCAAACCGTAACCAAACAGTCGCACTTCACGTGGCACATATACCAATGCTCCTTAGGTTTGTCGTAACTTTTCTCATGGCTTTTGTCGATGGGGCAATTCTTTTCGCTTCATACATGATACTACACGTACTGGTAGCCAAAATAGTTCTAGGCAGTCTAATAACAATCACAAGTAATCTGGTAATACCTTTGGTGGACAGAATCATAATGCTAATGGACAACCCAATCTTGTGGCACTCTTACAGGCCCAACAACAACTCATAGCCCAATTGTCACAGGCCCATTCGAACAACAAAAACCTGTAGGCCACACCTTTGGGCCTTCGTTCCATACCACCTAGATTTGGCCCAAAGCAATGCACTTCCTCCAACTTTGGTAATTCAGTATTACCTCAGGGCACATCTAATTTTTCACCGCAACAACAAGCTTTACTCACACAGGCGGTATATGGCTCGGGTAATCAATCTTCTCCACATGGACAGGAAACATTTCTTCCTCAGGCTTTCAACACCATGACTCTTCAAGAACCTGCTAATGCCAACTGGAACATGGACACTGGTGTACCGTCTCATCTCAATTCGTCTGTTACTAATCTTAGTACTGTTTTTAATTCTTGTATTTATCCATCAGTCTTTTTTGGTAACGGGAAATCTATTCCCGTCCCCAATACAGGCCATAGCACGTTCACCACTCCTCACCGCACTCTTCACTGAAATCATGTTCTCATTACTCCTAACATTGTTAAAAACCTTATATTTGTTCGTCAATTTGTACGTGATAATAAATGTACTATTGAATTTGACGAGTTTGGTTTTTCTATGAAGGACTAATGGACCCGCCAAATCCTCCTCAGATGTGATAGCACCGGGGACCTTTATCCTGTCACTGCCACGAAGCTTCCTCAAGCCTTTCTTGTCAGTCAAGACACGTGGCATCAACGACTTGGACATCCAGGAAGTGTCGTGTTACGTACCTTACTTTCCAGTAATTTCATTTCTTGTAATAAGACTAAGCCTTCCGTGCTATGTCATGCTTGTCAGCTTAGCAAACACGTAAGGCTTCGTTTTTCGCTTTCTAAAACTATTGTTACTTCACCTTTTGACATTATTCATTCTGATTTGTGGACTTCTCTACTCTCGAGTATTACTGTCATTAAATACTATGTTTTGTTTTTAGATCATTTTTCACAGTATTTATGGGTGTACCCCCTCCTTAACAAGTCTGATATGTTGTCTAAATTTATTCATTTTTGTGCATTTGTTAAGAACCAATTTAATTGTGATATAAAATCCTTGCAATGTGACCATGGTGGTGAATTTGAAAACCATTCCCTATACCAATTATTTGCTTCTAATGGCATTACCATTCGATTCTCCTGTCTGAGAACATCTAAACAGAATGGTAAGTCCGAGCGAATGATCCGTACCATCAACAACCTTATACGAACCCTTTTATTTCAAGCACATCTACCACCCACATTTTGGGTTGAAGCCCTTCACATGGCGGCCTACCCTTTGAATATCTTGCCTTCCACTACCATAAACAATGAAATTCCACACACTCGCTTTTACATGTCTACGCCCAACTATACGGACCTTCGTGTATTTGGTTGTCTTTGCTACCCCCACATAGATACCAACAACAAACTTGGAGCCCGTTCCATGCCTTCCATCTTTCTTGGGTACCCAACGAATCATCAAGGGTATAGGTGCCTTGACCTAAACACCAACAAAATTATACTATCCTGACATGTGACCTTTGATGAATCACAATTCCCTAACGGCTCCATGACACCAAACTCCTCGCCTTCTTATACATTCCTTGACACACCTCCCTATTGGAATTTAAATATCATGGCAATCATATACTTAAACAAATAAACATCAAGAACACGCAACGAAAGCTATAGGATCAAATACTTGTAATTAATTAATTGAAACATAAGAATTCGTACCTTTTAGAAACTCCAAGCTATTACGAATCAAGACAAGACCAAAACCCTAATTAGGGTTTATAAGGTTTAAAGAATCGACCCTTACCCTTTTTCGATTCAAACCAAGAAGCAAACAATAATGTTTTTGCACCACGTTCTTGTACACACGTGCTATTAGCGATTCGATGTGAATGCTAGTTCTTGATCACAATAGATTAACCAAACACCTTTGTTATGCTAAAGGTCACTCGCAAATCCCTTTTCGTGGGGTTTCACTCGTTGACCTAGGAACAAGAGAGGAGAAAAGAAGAAGTTTGTCCTTCTATTGAAATCAAGTGTACCAAAGGATGAATACATGGTGTAACATCCCCTAAATTGGTACAGCGGAAGCATACAGGTCGTGGGGTGCTACTCAATTGTTATCACAACACAGGGTACAAAGAACGGTTTTACTTTAACCATTTTAGAAGAAGTTTCATAATTAAAAACATTCAGTTTATATCGTTCAAAAATAGTGGAAAAAATACAGGTCCATAAAAGAATTAAAGCGGTCCCAACTGATTTTCAGAGTCATCTATAACCATGCCATGCCATTCGCCAAGCTCCTCCAAAGTAAATTATACAACAGCAAAGATCAAACACTTAAGATAAAACATGCTAAAAAGTCAACACAAAGGTTGAGTGAATTCATACGTTTAGTAGTAAAGTAGTTGATCACAAGGTTTCAAGTTTAAGAAACAGTGGGCCACATTGTTGCACCCGTAAATTCAGTAGTTACTATTGCACTAAGCTCATGACACGCAAAACGTTAACCGAAATCAAAAACATTGATGTAAATAATAATAATAATCTCAAATTTGCCCTCAAGTAGGTAGTTTGCTGTCTGCCTAGGTAACTCGAATATAGCACACACGTGTTGCCTATCTGGTCAACAAGGTGGGTTGCGTCAGTCCTATAGGCCTATACACTATATTCGCTCTCACTCGCAAGTGATTAATGGTTTATAATAAAGGGACTTTTGTTTGACAATAGTGGTACTTAGCGTCAATAACAATTTTAGTTCAAAATACAGTTTTCAAGCAATTGTGATCATAGTAAAAATAGTAGCATGTATTTCCCCCCATGTAGTTTACAAAGCAGTTTAAATAAGTAAGAGTAGGGCTATGAACTCACCTCAGTATGCAGCAATGCAAAAATATCACAACTAGCATCAAAAAGTAAAACACAACGGCGTTCCAGAAGTATAAGCACAATGGTACGAGATCGGCACAACCTAATAATTATATAGTTATCTCAGTATATGATTCGTAAAGTAAATGAGTCTTTCAAATGATAAAGTATTTTAGTTTTTGTGGGATACTTGAGTTTGAATGATAAAGATTGTTTTCAAAGTGTCGGGAGTTAAGTAAAACGTTCTCGCGTAATAATTGTAAAACGAATAATAAATCAATACTCACGCCAATATGAATGGAAACCACAATGAAAGAATAACCGACATCGAATGAGTAAAAAAAGAAAAGACAAGTCGATGGATGATGTTAATACAAATAATGTCAAAAAGCTCATTTGCATTATTTGGTCTCTATACGTTTTAATAATCACAACATATAAAAACACGATACGTAAAACTACATTTGATAAGTTTTTAACCGAGGAAAATCGTTTCGACAACGTATCGACTACTGCATCACTTCAAGTATGAACAAACATAATACCAACATTAGTAAAGTGATCAAAGATTTTATTTTCCTAAAACTTCACATTTTTATGTGACAAAACATTTTTGCAAAAGTATTTTTGTAATTAAAATGAAATGTTTTATTAAAGAAAATAAATTTGAATTTCAAATATCCTAACAGCTAGTTTTCCCGCCTAAAACCAGATAAGTTTTCACCAGATAAACTTTCACCACATCAGGACAAAAATAGGAGCGTCTGTCGGGATGGTCCTGTAAATAGGGCGACGATCCCTTATATATAAAGGACCATACAACTTTAAGGGACCGTCCCCTGCTCCTTCTGGTGCCTATAAATACTGCACTGTTTTCTCAGAAAAACCAATCCCTCTTTGCACAAAAACTTTCTGTTCTTTCTTCCTCCTTACTTTGATCACTATAACGTGTCGATATGTGTTTATAAGTGATCCCGTTACCCTCTATATCAAAGTGCAAGAGAAGAACGCTCATATTCGTAAAGAAACGAAGTGTTAGAGTCATCACACACAAGCGTAACTTGTGTTACGATTCTCTTCTTCCCCCCAAACTCTGTAAGTTGTATATATTGTAGATTTGTGTATCCGACTTGTGTGTAAGTCGTGATTAGGTGTGTTAGGAGAAATACGGACAAAGTGTAAGTCCGTAAAGTGTTGTATCTAGATTAAGACTTTGTGTAAGTCGGTGTGTCGGCGTGCGTGAAGACTTGGACTTGGTGTGAGTCCGAGAAGTGAAGACTAGTACCTAGTGAAGGTTCGTGAAGACTTGGATCGGGTGAAGATTCAAGTGGACGGGGTGGTCGTCTGTGTGAAGATTTGGATGGGGTGATCGTCCGTGTGAAGACTTGGATTTTGTGTAAATCCAAGTGGATAAGAGTGCTTGTTCATGTAGCCACGTGGGCTTTGTGTAGATTGGTTCTAGCTAGGATTAGGACACGACATTTCGCTTAGTGTCGTTAAACTTGGTGTAAGCTTTGTGTATGGTTTGCTCTGCCAGAAGAGAGTGTGTTGACATAGTGATTGTGAACTCTCAAGTGTGGTACTCGGGGAGTAGAGTAGGGTGAAGAGTGAGCTTCATGCCGAACCACTATAAATCTCGGCGTCTCCGTGTGGTTGTGTTCTTCCTTTATCTCTTATCTTTACTTTACTTACTTTACATATTACTATTGTGTTTATAGATCTCACATAACTATTGAATCTAACGGGTTTTTTCAAAAAGAACTTAAAAGAGCTAAAAATCTTTTAAAACGTAATTCTAAACGGTGAAACTATTCAACCCTGCTTTTACTTTCTACAATTGGTATCAGAGCAGGTCACTCAAGAGATTTAAAGTATACTGTACTTTAAAACTTGAAACGATCTATGGAGTCTGAAAGATATCTAGAAGGGCGTTATTTTAAAGAACCACCATTTTTCGAAAACAATAATTTTATTGAATGGAAAAATAGATTTGAAAGTTATGTGAAATCAATAGATCAAGATCTTTGGCATGTCATTTCAATTGGTGATTTTCAACCAACGAAAACAAATTTTGAAAATCAAAATGATTATTTCAAAAGAAAGTTTTGTAAAAATATTGAAGCCAAAATAATAATTTATAAAGCCTTGCGGAGAGTTGAATATGAAAGAATATTTTTATGTCAAACGGCAAATGACATTTGGAAAACTCTTTTAAACCTTCATCAAGAAAATAGTCAAGCCAAAGATAACCATATTGATCTTGAAAATGCACATGAACAATTCGTCACTTCTGAAGACGAATTAGTAGATAGACTTTTAGATAAATTAAATACAAATACTAGTAGTTCAAGTGTTTTCAATGAATGTAATGCCGTCAAGGACTATATGAGTAACTTACGAAGAGAACTCATTGAAGAATCTTGGAGTGATACGGATGAAGAAGACATCGTGCACTCTGAATGCGAAATATGCCAAAAGGTTGAAACTTCAAGCGAGTTTTCTTGCAAGTTATGTCTTTAGATGCACGAGGGAAGCAAACGATAGATATGAATGTATATTCATATTCACGAGGTACATGTGAAGACTCATCAATACTCAAATCTTGCATCACGCACAACTCCTCTTGCGGTAATGTATCCTTAGGAATAGCTAGCGGCAAAGGTACGCCTTCTTAAAACCTTGACTGTCCTGATTGCTATATGCCTGTCTGCTATGTGCTTATTTGTTATGTGTTTGCTTGCTGTATGCTATATGCTTATATGACACACATACATACATACATATATATATATACACATACATATATATATATATATATATATATATATATATATATATATATATATATATCATTTTAGAATTAGACTTTATGTCTAAATTCTTATCCTTTTTGGGATCAAAGCAAATCTTTGGAGATAATGGTCTTACCACAACCATTATCAATAGCCGTCTATGCACATCTATCAATCACTATGGATGATGCACACTCTTAACGTCCTCGACATCTCTTCCCTCTTCTATTTCTCGTCTACGACTTTTTCTTGTCTCTTCTCGCCATAAACATGATTGACTTCTAGCCTACCCGATGCAAGTCTCGTATTTGATCCTCTTCTCATCTACACCTCTTTTATTTCTTCTATCTCGACTCTATTCCTACTCCATATTCAACGTGTCGTCAACCTCCTTACTCTAAATGAGTCTCTCCTACTTCTTCTGTCTCGATTCTTATCAATACCCATTCCCCTAGAGTACTCGTGCGTATTGTGTCT
Source organism: Artemisia tridentata subsp. tridentata (assembly GCA_021014915.2). Classification (NCBI taxonomy): domain Eukaryota; kingdom Viridiplantae; phylum Streptophyta; class Magnoliopsida; order Asterales; family Asteraceae; genus Artemisia; species Artemisia tridentata. The sequence goes on along the minus strand of CP139503.1, from coordinate 132,129,966 downwards.
CCTCCGTTTCTCTATTCCGTGTCTAGAATTCCATGCTATCTAAATTCATGCTTTTGAGAGTCCTCAACAAAATACTTTTTCTAAAAGCTAAGAATTGGAAAACCAGTCAAAATTTTCTATCTCTCAAAAACCCCTTACCGCCTTAGACGGTCCCTTATAATTAAAGGACCGTCCTATGTTTTTCAAGGGTAATCCGTCTTCCTTCTCATTTGCAGTAAAACAAAACCAAACACCCCTCATTACAGCAGCAGTGATGAAAACAAACCAAATCACCTAAATCCTAAATTACCTCATTAAAACTAAAATTAAAGATTTCAAGTTCAAGCATCATCAATCCATCATTTTTTCAAATCAACTATTGTAAGTCATTTCATCAAAATTTCTTCATAATTCAATTCTAGGGTTTACTAGAACATGAAATTAAAATTGGGGATCTTCAATTTTTCATAAAATTGTTTGAAATTAAAAACTAAACTTAACAATGTACAACCCTTATAACTCACCTAGATGTAATTGCATGAATTTTGAAAAAGGTCAAATCATTTGATAATCCCCAATTCAATTTGATGTAGTTAATCACATTTAGGAACGTAACAAAAACGCAATTAAACATTGTTAATACATATAAAAAACGTTTTCATAACCATGCATTAACACGGGTCAAATTTTTATAAAGTTTGGGATGACAAATAAAACTAAACTAAACCTTTTTCTATTAGTTTAAAACCGAAGTCATAAAATATGTACACACTAAGGAAATGACTATTTTGTTAACCCTTGATTTTTCTCGTATGTCTTGTAGGAATAAAAATGCCACACACGTATGACATAGATTATATTCTAACCCACGTTTACATTCCTAAAGTTTCAATAGAAACATACCTACCACCCGACTTTGTCCAAAGCTTCAAAGATATTGAGTCGGGCCACATTCATTAAGGTCGAACTATTGGTCCCTCATTTGCAGATAAGGAACGTATTGAGAGAGCCTTTCGAACAATAGGTTTTGATTGTCTACTCAATATTTATGAACCTATTTGTCCTCGTTTCATATTAGAATTCCTTCGTGAAATCAAAATCAAACGTATCCAAGATAATTCAATATGTCTTTGGTTTTAGGTAGGTCAATACACATTCTCCTTGTCTCTTGAGCAATTTGCTCAAATCCTTGGACTTCCAAATCGTGGGCAATGTGCCTACACGGAAGAACCTGAGCTTGACACTCTACTCGAAAATCAAGAAGAGGATGGTCCATATCGCTCATACATTCCTTATTGAACTAAATTAATCAAGTTAATCTGTAATTCATCTAATACCCTTCATTCTAATAAAATTCATATAACTGAACTTTGTCAATCCCTTCAACCTATGGCAGTCATCTTACGTGAGAATGTATTTTGTCTTGTAAGGGATAGTGAGTATGTACCGGCATGTTGTGATCACATGCTTTACTGCATTCTTACTAGACAACCTTACAATCTTGCATACTTCTTCGCTATGCGAATTATGCATCTCAAGGACCATAACGATAAGTTAATGCCATATGGGATGTTTCTTACTCGGCTCTATAACTACTTCATGAGCTCCTACCCATACCTCTAAGGCACTCAATATCACCTTTTTGATCGAGTCATGGATTCTATAACTGAATCAAATATATCATCATTCCTCAACCCCGAAATATTACCAATTGATGATATACTAGATGAGGAATTAAGTCTATATCAAGAGAGACGCATCAGGGGAGACCGAGGTCAATGGACAAAGACATCTTAAAGTTTCTTAATGAATATAGGAGACAAGATGGATAAAGACTAGATGTTTCTTATGCATTTGTATTATGATTAAACTTTTGTAGTTTATGTTATGACGTGATTACTATGGTCTTGGTATGCATGCTTCTTATTTGACGTAGTTGAAGTGTGATTTATTTGACATTTATTTTGATCATGCTAAATGCTTTCTTCTTATTAGCATAGTTATCTCTTTGTCTTTGTGTGAAATATAGTTATTCTGCAAAAATCTGAACTGATAGATAGTATGTTAGTTACAGGATTGCAGAAATGAAAAACTAGGAGGAAACCTGATCACCTACTGGTGACGGTCCCTTAAAGGGACGACGGTCCTTGGTATTTAAAGGACCGCCCCCTATTTAAGGGACCGTCCAACGTAGGTCACGGGTTTCTGGACTATTTCTTTCTTCCTGCAATCCTTGACCCTATTACATGTTTATCACCACCATTTCCAGAATTAGTTAAACAAATATTAGTGTTAAAAACCTCCTAATGCATGCTTTGCCTAAACCATAATCATCCTTGATTATTTAAACTCTTCTTATCTTCTTCTTCATCACCATCTCTCTTCTTCACTTCCTACAATGGGTTCTTCTTCAACCTCATTGTTTCTCCCAAACATAAGGCCTGAAATCACTATCATACCACTACAAACCAACTTCATTGACCTCACTCAAGAAGACACTACTCCTTCTCCAAAATCTCCACCATCATCTCCTCAAGCACTTAGTGCACCTCTCAAAACACCCTCAACCAAAGGCACTTCATCATCCTCTTCAAGGCCTAACTCATCTTCATTTTCATCATTCATCAAAAATTTATCACCCTTGCTCACCCACTCTAGATCGGGGGCATACACACCATTTGTGAGTAACTTGTCACCTTCTTTTACCAGTCCCAACTCTCCAATTCCACTAAATAACTCATTGTCTCTATCACCAAATGGGCCTTTGGATTACACTCCTTCTACTCCACTACCATCTCCAATCATGCGGTTTCCCATTCCCTACAAATTTGTGAACAACCACACCATGGATTGTGCTTGTTGTTTTCACAACTTTAACCTCATTTCTTCCCTAAGAGGTGAACTTCACTACATGTTTGGTCACATTGAGTATCTTCTCTCTCAACCCAATGTGCAACCAACTCCTCTTGCAACCATGCCACCTTTGGCTCCACCATCCTTTTCACCATCTTATTTTCCATCTTCTAACTAAGCATCTCTACATGTTTAGTTAAAAATAATCAAATGAGTATCTTTTGGGCCAAACATGTTCTAGGAAGTTAGTTGTGTTTCTAGAAATAGTTTGTAGTATGATTGTGTGATGTATGAACCCTTATGTGATGTATGCTTTCTATCATGAATGATTGTTTAATGAAATCCATGCTATTATATTGTGATATTTGTATTTAAAATTTGTGATATTAACCAACATTAAAATGGGAAAATACTAAAATAAAAAACACATCTACTTAAAACGCGCCCACTGGTGGCGGTCCCTTATACAGGGACGGTCCCCAACATTTAAGGGACCGTCAGTGTATATTAAGGACCGTCCCTAGTCAGTGTTAAAAATTAGATCTCTCTACTCTGCATTATCTGTTTCATGCTTAATCTATCTGATTTCACCTTCCTCTCATCATTTCTTCTTCTCCTATCTCCTTCTATCTATCTTAATTCTCTTCTCGACCCCTCTAATTCTTTATATATATATATATATATATATATATATATATATATATATATATATATATATATATATATATATATATATATATATATATATGGGCAAATGGCACAAAAAGGTATCCAACTTAGGGTCCATTTCCAATCAAGGTATCCAACTTTTTTTCTTGCACAAAAAGGTTCCCAACTTTTTTTTTTTGGCGGATTTGGGTTTTTTACTAACGGGCGTTAACTCAGTTCGTTAGTAAGTTACATGTTTGGTCCTTGAGGTCGTTAACTCATTTCATGCACATCCAAAAGCAATTTCAAATTTTTTTTTTTACATGTTTGGTCATCGAATTCTTATACTCATTTCATGCAACATCCAAAAAAAAAAAAAATTTCAAAAAATATTTAAAAAAAAAAATAAAAAAAATTTTCGAAAAAATAAAAAAATATTTCGGATAAAAAAATTTTCCAAAAAAATTAAAAAAATTTCAAATTTTTTTTTTTTTAAAAATATTTCGAAAAAAAAAATTCGAAATTTTTTTTTTTAAAATATTTCGAAAAAAATTAATAAAATTTCCAAATTTTTTTTTTTAAATATTTCAAAAAAAAAAAAATTTCGAAAAAAATTTAAAAATTTCGAAAATTTTTTTTTTAAATATTTCGAAAAAAAAAATTTCGAAAAAAATTAAAAAAATTTCGAAAAAATTAAAAAAATTTCGAAATTTTTTTTTTTAATATTTCGAAAAAAAATTTTTAAAAAAATATTTCGAAAAAAATTTTTAAAAAATTTTTAAAAAAAATATTTCGAAATATTTTTTTTTAAAATTTCGAATTTTTTTAAAAAATTTCGAAATATTTTTAAAAAAATTTTTAAAAAATTTTTAAAAAATTTCGTAAAAAATTTCGAAAAAAAATAAAAAAAAAAATTCGTAAAAAAATTTTAAAAAAATTTTTAAAAAATATTTCGTAAAAATACTTTTTTTTTAAAATTTTTTTTCGAAATATTTTTTAAAAAAAAAATTTCGAAATTTTTTTAATTTTTTTCGAAATATTTTAAAAAAAAAAAATTTTCGAAATTTTTTTAATTTTTTTCGATTTTTTTTTGAAATATTTTTAAAAAAAAAAATTTTGAAATTTTTTAAATTTTTTTCGAAATTTTTTTTTCGAAATATTTAAATTTTTTTTTTTTTGAAATATTTAAAAAAAAAAAATTTTTCGAATTTTTTTAAATTTTTTTCGAAATATTTAAAAAAAAAATTTTTTTCGAAATTTTTTTAATTTTTTTGGAAATTTTTTTTTCGAAATATTTTTTAATTTTTTTTTTATTTTTTCGAAATTTTTTTTTATTTTTTTTTAAAAAAAATTCGAACTTTTTTTTCGAAATATTTTTTATTTTTTTGATAATTTTTTTTTTAAATATTTTTTGAATTTTTTTTTTTTTTGGATGTTGCATGAAATGAGTATAAGAATTCGAGGACCAAACATGTAAAAAAAAAATTTTGAAATTGCTTTTGGATGTTGCATGAAATGAGTTAACGACCTCAAGGACCAAACATGTAACTTACTAACGAACTGAGTTAACGCCCGTTAGTAAAAAACCCAAATCCGCCAAAAAAAAAAGTTGGGAACCTTTTTGTGCAAGAAAAAAAGTTGGATACCTTGATTGGAAATGGACCCTAAGTTGGATACCTTTTTGTGCCATTTGCCCATATATATATATATATATATATATATATATATATATATATATATATATATATATATATATATATATATATATATATATATATATATATATATATATATATATATGTGTGTGTGTGTGTGTGTGTGTGTGTGTATATATATATATATGTGTGTGTATGTATGTATGTACATCATACTCTAACTTGTTTTTGTAGCACAACACCATAGCTCGATTCCCCGGTGCCCTCATCTATGGGGAGCACTAGTCAAGTGGGAGCATTAGTACCATCGATCTCTTCCCTCTCTGTACATTGAAGAAGCCTTTTTGATTCTACAAAAAGAGGGAGAAGTAAACAAAAACTCATTAAAATCTTATTAACAGTATAATTTTACCTAACATGAGTTTATATTTTGTAATCATCAAAAAGAAGGAGATTGTTAATACAAATAATGTCAAAAACATCATTTGCATTATTCGGTCTCTATACGTTTTGATAATTACAAAATATAAAAGCATGATACGTAAATGTTGGGAATTAAAGCTTCTTGAGTTGATGCTACTTATATGGTTAGTATGTTACCGCTGCTGGTTAAAGAGTTAAGACTGCTAGTTGAAGTTAAGACTGCTAGAGTACATTATGACTGCTGGAAGACTTCAAGGAAAATACTATAAGTGGTTAATGCTGCTGGAACAAAGTTAGTACTGCTGGTACAAACTTACAACTACTGAAGAGTTAATGCTACCAGAGTAAAGATTAAGACTGCTGATTGATTATTACTACTACTGAAGTGTTAGAGTCAGTTAGATATGTATAGAATATTTTGATAAGTATAGAAAAGATATAGAAAAGATTTATCTTGTATAGAATGTTATTGTAAGCCGACTAGGACTCCTTAGTCTATAAAAGGAGGTCCTAGGGCATTGAGATAGATACGTGATTTATAGAGTTATAGCTTCAAGGTTGTAAACCCTAATACTTGCTAGAGTATTCGTATTATAGTCAATAATATTGAAGCGTTGTTTGTTTGATAATCTTGTGTTCATAACTATTCTATTATACAAAGTTCTTCTTAAGATTGAAGTTTATATTCCACATAAACTTTAATATATTCCAAGACAGTTTCTATATTGGTTGTGTTAAATTTATCTAGCATAGCTAAACCTTTACAAGCTAAGGGAATTCGATCAAGTACATAACTGGGATCAACAAGTGGTATCAGAGCTTGTGATCTAGAAGCTGTGATCAAGAAGAACCTGTTTTAATACAAGATCTTATTTGAAGACATGGATTCAGAGTCTACACACATGGTTACTGCATCTAAGATACCAATGCTCAAGCCTGGTGAGTATGAGATCTAGAGAATGAGAATTGAGCAGTATATTCAGATGATTGACTATTCTCTATGGGAGGTCATAGAGCAAGGTAATACCTTGCCAAAAAAATCAATATCTGATGCTGGTGTTGTGACTATTTTGCCTATCAAAACTGCTGAAGACAAGGCACAAAGAAGATTGGAGGTAAAGGCAAGAAGTACTCTCATCATGGGCATTCCTAATGAACATCAGTTAACTTTTAATCCTATCAAGGATGCTAAGTCATTGTTGGAAGCCATTGAGAAGAGATTTGGAGGGAATGCTGCTACTAAGAAGACCTAGAAGAACCTTTTGAAGCAACAATATGAGAACTTTTCTGCTCCAAGCACTGAGATGCTTGACCAGACCTTTGACAGGCTTCAAAAGCTTGTTAGTCAATTGGAGCTTTTGGGTGAAACACTGTCCCAAGAAGATATCAATCAGAAGTTCCTAAGAAGTTTGTCACCAGGGTGGAACACACATGTTGTTGTGTGGAGAAACAAACCTGATTTAGACACAATGAGCATGGATGATCTTTATAACAATCTCAAAGTTTATGAACCAGAAGTCAAAGAGACTAGCTTAAGTACAAATTCACAAAACATGGCTTTTGTGTCCTCCTCAAACAACTCTAGCAGTACCAATGAAGCAGTTACTACTGCTCATGGAGTTACTACTGCTAGCACTCAAGTTACTGCTGCTACCTCAACAAATGTTGATAACTTGAGTGATGCTGTGATTTATGCTTTCCTGGCTAGTCAACCCAATAGTCCTCAACTGATGAATGAGGATTTGGAACAAATTCATCCAGTTGATGTGGAAGAGATGGATTTGAAGTGGCAGATGGCTATGTTGACAATGAGAGCTAGGAGATTCTTGAAGAAAACTGGAAGGAAACTGACAGTCAATGGGAATGATAACATTGGTTTTGACAAGTCCAAGGTGGAATGCTATAACTGTCACAGAAGGGGACACTTTGCTAGAGAATGCAGGGCACCAAGAAGCCAAGACTACAAGAATAGAGAAAGCTCAAGGATAACTGTGCGTGTGGAAACCTCAAATTCCACAGCTTTGGTGTCTTGTGATGGTCTAGGTGGCTATGATTAGAGTGATCAAGCTGAAGAAGGACCCAACTATGCACTTATGGCATACTCATCTTCTTCCTCAAGTTCTGACACTGAGCTATCTAATGATTCTGGTTGTTCTTATAAATCTTGTTTAGATACTGTTGAGATACTTAAAGCTCATAATAATAAACTAGTTGAAGATTTAAAGAATTCCGAGTTACATATTTTAGGCTATAAGGTAGGCTTAGAGTATGTAGAACAAAGACTTAAATTTTATAAGAAGAATGATGCTGAGTATGTAGAAAAGGTTAATGTTTTAGAAGGTGAACTTTTTGTAAAAGAATCATTTATTACAGAGCTTAGGAAAAGGCTTGAAAAAGCTCAAAAAGAAAAGGATGTAGTTCAACTGGAAAAAGAAAGCATTCAATTTAAAGTGAATAGGCTTGAACATGCATCTGAAAGTGTGAACAAGATAATAGAGTGTCAAATTATAAAGAATGGTAGTGGTTTAGGCGATAATGAGGTTCCCCCTCCTATTACAGGAAAGTTAGTGCCTCCTACACCTGAATTGTCTTGTTTAAATGAGTTAGTTACTAAGCCTGAAATTGAGAAAGAGAGAGAGTCTAAGGTGATTGATAGGAAGTATTCTGATGCACCAATTATTGAAGATTGGGTGTCAGATGATGAGGATCAGGTTGTGTCTACATCTAAGGTTGCAAGTAAAACAGTTAGACCTAGTGTTGAAAAGATAAAGTTTGTTAAACCTAATTCCCAAGGTCAAAATACTAGGAACACTGTCAATCAAGTTGAGCAACCTAGGGAGAACACTAACAGGCCTAGAGGAAACCAAAGTGTTGATATAAATAATGCCTAAACACGTTATTAATATTTTTCGATATCTCTACGTTTTGATAATCACAAAATGTAAAATCATTAATCGGAAAATTATGACGTAAACAAGTATTTAGTTGTAAATATCTATTTCTACAACTCAAATCACTTAAGGTATGAATGAACTAATGCTTAATGCATTATATGATCAAAGGAACATTTTCTTAATAACTAGATTTTTTATAAAACATCAAAAACATTTTATATATTTTTGAAAAACATTTTTGGCATTAAATAAAAATGTTTAATCTTTTATAAAAATATGAATTCAAATTCTTAACCAAAATCAGTTAAAATGTTCCAGAAAAACCTTCCCCACAAAAGGACAAAATTGGCCAACGGACAGAAGGGGCGGCCCCCTTAATTTTACTAGGCGGCCCCCTTAATTATTAAGGGGACCGCCCCCTATTTAAGGGGACCGCCCCCGCTCCAGTAGACCTCCAGCTGTCTAATTTTTCTCCTATAAATACCAGTCTTCTCCTGAACTTTTACTCACCTTTTGCACCCCAAACTTTCTGATCTAAATCTTGTAAATACTTTCTAATAATCCTTTGATCATATAATCTTAAGCTTTGGTTTCCAAGTGATCCAAGCTTCCCTCATTCAAGTGCAAAAGAAGAATACTTCTATCAATCAAGATTAGAAGTATTACAACTTAGTATCTTCTTGTTACTTAAGTTGTTAGTTTAACAAAGTTTGTAAATCATTCATTCATTTGTGTAAGGTGTGTATAGTAGATTTGTGTTGTATGTAAGTAGTGAAGAAATTGTATAAGTAGTTGTGGTATAGAAGTTGTGAAGACATAGTATAGAAGTTGTGAAGACATAGTGTAGAAGTTGTGAAGCCGCGGAGTAGAAGTCGTGAAGCCGTAGCTTTGAAGTCGTGAAGTCCTAGTGTTGAAGTTGTGAAGCCGTAGCATAAAGGTTGTGTAGCGGTCGTGTTGAAGCATTGAAGTCTTAGTCGTGAAGTCCTAGTGTTGAAGTCGTGAAGCCGTAGCATAGAGGTTGTGTAGCGGTCGTGTTGAAGTCGTGAAGTCTTAGTCGTGAAGACATAGTGTTGAAGTCGTGAAGCCGTAGCATAGAGGTTGTGTAGCGGTCGTGTTGAAGTCGTGAAGCAGTCGTGAAGACGTTGTGAAGTAGTCGTGAATTAGTCGTGAAGAAGTTGTGTTGTGAAGTCGTGAGATTGGTTCTAGCTACGATTAGAACTCGACATTTAGCTTTGTGTCGTTAAGCCGGTGTAAGCCAAAGTCGTGTAAGGTTTTCTCCGCCGTAAGGGAGCTTATTGAAGTTGTGAAGAAAACTCTCGAGCTCGGTGCTCGGGGAGTGGAGTAGGGCAAGGAAGGTGTCCTTGTAGCCGAACCACTATAAATCTCTCGTGTCTCGGTTAGATCTTTCCATACCTTATTTACTTCTTTATTTATATCGTCATTACATTCATACACATAGGATTATATAACTGCTAGTATTTATTAGAGATCGACTTCACATAAAGATCAAATTGAAAATCTATTCAAGAAACCAAAACATTTACAATCAATTTAAAAGAATACATATATAACTAACAATAAGATTTAAGTTTTAACAAACTTGAATATAAGTTTTTAAAAGTAAACAAAGTTTTTATAATAAATTAAAAAGACATAAAACTATTCAACCCCCCTTCTAGTTTTCCACAATTGGTATCAGGAGCCACGTCAATCAAGATTTTTAAAATATACTGTATTTTAAAACTTGAAACGATCTATGGAATCTGAAAAAAATTTAGAAGGGGAATTTTTGCAAACACCACCACTATTTGAAAACTATACTTTTCTTGAATGGAAAAATAAATTTGAAAATTATGTGAAATCAATTGATCTAGATCTTTGGCATGTCATTTCGATTGGTGATTTTCAACCAGCAAAAACAAATTTTGAAAGTCTAACAAAACCAGATTTTGAAACTCAAAATGATTATTTTAAAACAAAGAATAATGAAGCTAAAATAATTATTTACAAAACCTTGCCGAAAGTTGAAAATGAAAAATTATCTTTCTGCAAAACGGCAAATGATATTTGGAAAAATCTCTTAAACATTCATCATGAAAAATGTCAAGCCAAAGATGAGGATTTCAATCTTGTACATGAATTAGTTATTTTAGAAAAATTAATAGATAAACACTTAGATAAAATAGATACATGTGCTACTAGTTCAAATGTTGTTAATGAAGGTATTAACGACGAAGGCTACATGGATCAACTCCAAAGTGAACTTAATCCAATGTCATGGAGTGACACAGACGAAGGAGAAGATCATCATCCGATATGTGACGAATGCAAACTAGATAAAGCTCCAAATAAGGTACAATCCAAAACCGAACATTTTTGCTATGATCCATTCATTTTAGAATTTTCAAAACTAGAAAATGAGTTTAAACATTTTTGCAACATAGATCTAAAAACTATGTCTAAACATAAATCATCAAAAACTTTTGAAAATAATCTTGAAAAAGAAATAATTTTAGAAGATAAAATGTCTAGATTAGAAAGTAATATTGAAATTAATCTAGAATGCAAAATATGTCAAGATTATAAACTTGAAATTAAAAGATTAAATGAAAGAGCAAAAATATTAGCTAAATTTGAAGAAAGTTCCAAATCTCTTAAATTCTTACTAAGTTGTCAAAAGCCATTTAATGATAAAACCGGTTTAGGATTTAATTCGGATAACTCTTCAACAAGTAAATCAAAACAAATTATAATTAAAAAACCTAGTAGAGAAATTTAGATATTAGGCTATTTACTGTGATTATAATTTATAAGTCAAGAAATTCATTGTTTGTTCTTCATAACAAACTGTCAAGGAATTCTTGTACTTCTTGGTGACATCTTCTTCTCATGCATATAAATGCAATGGATGTCCCCATCTAACCATCTCGGACCCATGAGAATCTGGGTACCAAGTTGTTTTATTTGATTAGGTAATGAACGCAAAATGAAATGTAACTCAAATCTTGCGTAAACCTACTCATATTCAAAACACGCGCATGAAGACTTGTTTATCAACAAAAATGAGGTTGGAACGAAGTGGTACTCATCTATTATTCACTACCTCATATCATGAAGAAATACTGGACCTGAGATAAGTCTTCTTTTTAAACTTTCCTGTGTAGTTACTTCTTGCATAAAGTTATGATAATCACTGCCTTAAGATATGCTTAGTTTGATAAGATTGCTTTGCTCTCACACTACTAGTTATATTACTTGCTAATTAACTAGAAAACCTTAAGTTAATTCTCCTAGGCATTAAGTAAAATGTTCTTTATCGAACATACAATATTTAGTCATCACTATCATTTAAATCTCACAATTTATTGAAAAGGATAGCATGAGACAATAGCCTTAATCAATCAAGCATGAGATTTTGTTTTAAAACAACTCCTTTTAAAAATGAAAATCTTCATATTTTGGAAAATAATTTTGCAAAAAGATTATGTCACTTCTCTATTAAACATGTTTTTATCAAATCTAAAAAGTGTAACAACTTCTTTTTATTTCCTTATAAAAGCATTTTGAAACAAATTCAAATCTACATTGTTGAAACAATTTTCACAAAACCTTTTTCTCAAACATTGTTGAATAATGCCCAAAAACTCTTACTCAAATCATGCTTGATCCAAGTCTAGAAATCCATGCTATCACTAATTCCCCATCACATAGAGACTTGTTAGGATTAATTAACTAGCTAATTAATCGTCATAATAATGATAGCATAAATTACTTGGTAATTATATGTTGTTCTTCTTGTTCATATATATATATATGCTTCTTGGTAAATGAGTAGGTTGCATGATAATTAAAATTGCTTAATTGAATGTGCTTAGCATACATAAGTCATTAAATTTTAAATTGCCTCAAAAAGAAGTTGGACTTGCTTGAAACTGAACTAAAAAACACAACCTTTTTCTACAAATTTCTGCCAAAAACCCATTTTCAGGAATCTGGAAGTCAGCAGATGGGCGGCCCCCTTAAATAACTAGGCGGCCCCCTTAATCATTAAGGGGACCGGCCCCTATTTAAGGGGACCGGCCATCTGGAGACCCGGTTTACTGTTTCCTTTTTCAATTTCCAACCCATTTTATTCCATACTTCCCAAAATTCACAAACACACTTTGTCATAAACCACCCACCAAAATTTACCTTCCTAAACCACATCATTCCCTCACTATAAATCCACCTTCCTATCATAAATGCCCATTCACATCATCCAATCAAACATGTCATCCTCCAACTACCCAAAATCAAAACCTTCAAGAGTTGCCAAAATCTCGGTGAGACCAATTTGGAGAAGGAAGCTTGAAACTTGTCAAAACCCAACTAATGATGTTGTTCAAACACATAACCAATCATCCACTCCTAACCCTTCATCTCCCTATGATCATTCCCAAAACCTCAATCCAAACCTCATCCACACTCAACCCACCTATTCATCAAAAACACTCACCACTCTTGGAACATCCACTTCATCCACATCACCATCTTCATCCACTCATGATTACCCAAGTTCACAAATATCTCCACCACCAAGAGTGTCACCACCACCTCCTACCAATTCACATGCTACCCCTATGTTGCATGTGCAAACATCCATCCCTCAAAACAACAACACTCTACCACCAACACCTTCATCCGAACACTTGAAGTTCATTGAGGAACTCAAGGATGCTCATGAGCTTAGTGCTCTTCTTGCCCTACACCTAGCCCAAAGAAACCTTGATCAACCTCCATCTAGCTCTCCCACATCACCCCACAACCAAAACCAAGTTGAGAAACATGTCAACAATTGTCCTTGTTGCATCTTTCTTCAACAACAAACCATTGCTCTTAATGAGCACTTTACTTGGATTGAGTATCTTCTCACTAGATCAAATCCAATATCCCCAATTGAACAACATCAAAACCTTCATCCATCATGGTCCACTCCAAGCTCTCCACTTCAAATGTCTCCACCATCACCATCCACAACCTCCACACACCCAAACATATACCTTCATTGATTCCATTCACTCACCCTTTCATTTATCCCCAATTTCAAAAATCACCTTCATTATCAAGCAAGTCAAATGGATTTCTTAGGCAAATTAGAATTCTCTAACAAATGTATGCTTTAAGCACTATGTATGTTGTAACAATGATTATGTTTGTCACATAATCATTTTTAATTAATGAATGTTTGTTTCTTTCTTTCCTATATATGTTTGCTATGAATGTGTTGTTTCTTTTATTGTTTAATTAAGATATATGCTTATGACATGCTTAATATGATTTTAGTAGTTTTCATATAACCATTTTTCTTTTTAATAATTTTTTTTTTGTTATTATTTAATCATTCTTAATATACATAATCCAAATGGAACTTGCTGCAAAAACACCCTAAAAATGACCTTTTTCTGAAATTTTTCAAATTTGGTCGCCTGGGAAATCACCAGATGGGCAGCCCCCTTAATTCCTTAGGCGGTTCCCTTAATTTTAAAGGGGCCGGCCAACAATTAAGGGGACCGGCCATCTGGACAGTAAATTTTACTGTTTCCTTTTGCATCTTGTGACCACTTTTACCTAGCCCCAGCTACCATTACCCTTAATGCACGAGCTGGACTTGGAATATTACCACAAAACCTCCACAATTTACCTAAATCAACCACATTTTCACAATATAAATACCCTCCTTACAATTACCTTTCACCTCATCAACCATCACCTTCATCAAACACCCATTTTCATTCACCATGTTGTCACCAAAATCATCCATCTCTAAGACTCCAAGAAAGCAAAGACTTGTCATCACACCACCAAAACGACTCTTCATTGACCTCACCCAAGATGACATCAAAACTCCATCACCACCACCTCAAAATTCATCCCCAAGTGCACCTAATGCACCATCAAAAACACCCTCTACCCATGGAGCTTCATCTTCCTCCATTCCATCCACTTCATCCATCAATGACTACATACATACTCACCTAACATCATCACCAAAAATATCATCACCACCATCCACTCAAGAACCTCCATCCACTCAACTTGCCATTTCCTTATCACCCATTACACCACTTGATTCCCACTTTTCACCTCCACCAAACCCACAACCATTTTTTTTCCCATTTCTTGGCCACTACTTGAAACCCATGGTGACACTTGTCTTTGTTGCATCCATAACCGGACCATAATATTTGGTTTTAGAGATGAGATATTCTTTAGGTTTTCATCACTTGAAAACATACTTACCAACCAACCTCAACCACCATCACCACCATCCTCACCCACTACACAACCACCATTTCCATTGTCACCCAAGTAAGCACATGCAATGCTTACTCAAAAATAAATTTTCCACCCATTTTGTAAGCAAGCTCCATAGAAGATTATGTTGTCTTGAATGATTATGTAGTTGGACTTATTAGCTAGTGTAGGAATGCTTGTACTCATGTATGGTTGTGTTATTATACACAACATTTATTTTTATGAATGTCTTTATTTTTCATGCATGCTCATTCTTTGTGCTATATGTATATGCTTGTGCTTCTAACATTTTTCTCGCAAGCGTTCCATAGCTCGTTTCCTTGGTGCCCCCAAACGAGGGGGAGTACACATCAAGGGGGAGTTTTCGTCCCGACATATTTGATTCTAAAAATTGTCGGCTTAACCTTTTTGATTCTACAAAAAGGGGGAGAAATAGATGTAAACTCACTAAATACTTGTCTAAAAACTAATTTTTAGATTTAATGAGTTTAGATTTTGTAATCATCAAAAAGGGGGAGATTGTTGATATAAATAATGCCTAAACACGTTATTAATATTTTTCGATATCTCTACGTTTTGATAATCACAAAATGCAAAATCATTAATCGGAAAATTATGACGTAAACAAGTATTTAGTTGTAAATATCTATTTCTACAACTCAAATCACTTAAGGTATGAATGAACTAATGCTTAATGCATTATATGATCAAAGGAACATTTTCTTAATAACTAGATTTTTATAAAACATCAAAAACATTTTATATATTTTTGAAAAACATTTTTGGCATTAAATAAAAATGTTTAATCTTTTATAAAAATATGAATTCAAATTCTTAACCAAAATCAGTTAAAATGTTCCAGAAAAACCTTCCCCACAAAAGGACAAAATTGGCCAACGGACAGAAGGGGCGGCCCCCTTAATTTTACTAGGCGGCCCCCTTAATTATTAAGGGGACCGCCCCCGCTCCAGTAGACCTCCAGCTGTCCAATTTTTCTCCTATAAATACCAGTCTTCTCCTGGACTTTTACTCACCTTTTGCACCCCAAACTTTCTGATCTAAATCTTGTAAATACTTTCTAATAATCCTTTGATCATATAATCTTAAGCTTTGGTTTCCAAGTGATCCAAGCTTCCCTCATTCAAGTGCAAAAGAAGAATACTTCTATCAATCAAGATTAGAAGTATTACAACTTAGTATCTTCTTGTTACTTAAGTTGTTAGTTTAACAAAGTTTGTAAATCATTCATTCATTTGTGTAAGGTGTGTATAGTAGATTTGTGTTGTATGTAAGTAGTGAAGAAATTGTATAAGTAGTTGTGGTATAGAAGTTGTGAAGACATAGTATAGAAGTTGTGAAGACATAGTGTAGAAGTTGTGAAGCCGCGGAGTAGAAGTCGTGAAGCCGTAGCTTTGAAGTCGTGAAGTCCTAGTGTTGAAGTTGTGAAGCCGTAGCATAAAGGTTGTGTAGCTGTCGTGTTGAAGCATTGAAGTCTTAGTCGTGAAGTCCTAGTGTTGAAGTCGTGAAGCCGTAGCATAGAGGTTGTGTAGCGGTCGTGTTGAAGTCGTGAAGTCTTAGTCGTGAAGACATAGTGTTGAAGTCGTGAAGCCGTAGCATAGAGGTTGTGTAGCGGTCGTGTTGAAGTCGTGAAGCAGTCGTGAAGACGTTGTGAAGTAGTCGTGAATTAGTCGTGAAGAAGTTGTGTTGTGAAGTCGTGAGATTGGTTCTAGCTACGATTAGAACTCGACATTTAGCTTTGTGTCGTTAAGCCGGTGTAAGCCAAAGTCGTGTAAGGTTTTCTCCGCTATAAGGGAGCTTATTGAAGTTGTGAAGAAAACTCTCGAGCTCGGTGCTCGGGGAGTGGAGTAGGGCAAGGAAGGTGTCCTTGTAGCCGAACCACTATAAATCTCTCGCGTCTCGGTTAGATCTTTCCATACCTTATTTACTTCTTTATTTATATCGTCATTACATTCATACACATAGGATTATATAACTGCTAGTATTTATTAGAGATCGACTTCACATAAAGATCAAATTGAAAATCTATTCAAGAAACCAAAACATTTACAATCAATTTAAAAGAATACATATATAACTAACAATAAGATTTAAGTTTTAACAAACTTGAATATAAGTTTTTAAAAGTAAACAAAGTTTTTATAATAAATTAAAAAGACATAAAACTATTCAACCCCCCTTCTAGTTTTCCACAGGAAACCAAAGGAATTGGAATGGTATGATGTCTCAAAGACTAGGAAGTAATTTTGAGATGTTTAATAAGGCTTGTTTTCTATGTGGTAGTTTTGAACATTTGCAGTATGATTGTCATTACTATCAAAAACTTGTGTATAACTATGCTTAGAGGGTGAATCACCAAATCTTTCCTAAAAATACTCACCCCAATGCTAAAAGGAATATGGTTCCAAGGGCAGTGCTAATGAAATTTGGTCAAGTATCAGTTAATAATGCCAAGCAAAATATTTCTAAAACAATAGTATTGACTAATGCTGCCAGACCAGTTAATACTGCTCCCATAAAAAGAACAGTGAATGGTGCTAAATCAAAGTCACAATTTTCAAAAATAGCACATTCTACTGTAAAAAGGCCCATTCAAAAGACAACATCAATTAATACTGCTAAGCCAAAAATAGTAGTTAATAATGCTAGGCCAAAAACAGTAATTAATACTGTCAAGGGAAATCTTTTTTATGCTGTTAAGGCCTCAGCTTGTTGGGTTTGGAAACCAAAGATTAAAGTTTTAGATCATGTTTCCAAACACAACAGTGCATCAATAGTCCTAAAGAAATTTGAGTATGTTGATGCACAAGGCAGATCCAAGTCAGTAATGGCTTGGGTCCCCAAGAGAAACTGATTTTCTTACTTTATGTGTAGGGCAATCCACAGATGGAGTTACAGGATCAAGGAGTCATTGATAGTGGATGCTCAAGGCACATGACAGGAAACATGTCCTATCTTACTGGTTATGATGAAATTGATGGAGGATATGTTGCTTTTGGGAGCAATCCCAAAGGAGGGAAAATCACAGGCAGAGGTACAATCAAAACTGGTAAACTAGATTTTGAGAATGTGTATTTTGTCAAAGAGTTAAAATTCAATCTCTTTAGTGTCTCACAAATGTGTGACAAAAAGAACAGTGTTCTTTTTGATGACACTGAATGTATTGTCTTGTCTCCTGAGTTTAAGTTAATTGATAAAAGTCAAGTCTTGCTTAAAGTTCCTAGAAGAGATAATATATACAATGTTGATTTAGAGAACATGGTTCCCAAAGGAGGTTTAACTTCTCACTTTGCAAAGGCCACATCTGATTAATCTAATCTTTGGCATAGAAGGCTAGGTCACTTGAATTTGTAAAACAATGAACAAATTGGTTAAGGGAAATCTTGTAAGAGGTTTACCTTCAAAACTTTTTGAAAATGATGAAAACTGTGTTGCTTGTCAGAAGGTAAAGCAGCACAGAGCCTCTTGTAATTCCAAAACAGTGAACTTTATTAGCTTACCTTTACATATGTTGCATATGGATTTAGTTAGACCAACATTTGTAAAAAGTTTAATGAAAAAGATGTATTGCCTAGTTGTCACAGATGATTATAGTAGGTTTACTTGGGTTTTCTTTTTAGCAACTAAGGATGAAACCAGTGGAATCCTTAAGTCTTTCATAACAAGGGTAGAAAATCTAGTAAATCACAGGGTTAAAGTGATAAGATGTGACAATGAAACTGAGTTCAAGAATAGGGATATGAATCAGTTTTGTGAGATGAAGGGTATTATGAGACAGTATAGTGTAGCTAGAACTCCTCAACAAAATGGTGTTGTAGAGAGGAGAAATAGGACACTAATTAAGGCTGCTAGAACAATGTTAGCTGATTCTAAGTTACCAACTACATTTTGGGCTAAAGCAGTTAGTACTACTTGCTATTTGCAAAATAGAGTGTTAGTTGTTAAGCCTCATACCACGACCCCATATGAACTTTTTCATGGTTAAACACATACTCTAAGTTTTATGAAACCATTTGGGTGTCCTGTTACAATTCTCAATACCATAGATCACCTAGGAAAGTTTGATGGTAAGGATGATGAATGATTCTTTGTTGGATACTCACTGAATAGTAAAGCTTTTAGGGTATTCAATAGTAGAACAAAGATAGTGGAAGAGAACTTGCATGTTAGGTTTAGGGAGAATACACATAATGTTGTAGGTAGTTGACCAAATTGGCTATTTGATATTGATGCACTAACAAAGACAATGAATTATGAGCCAGTTGTTGCAGGTACACAGTCTAATGGCTTTGCAGGTACAAAAGCTAATACTGATGCAGGTAAAGCTAGTAAGGAGACAGAACGTGCTAAGGATTACATTCTGCTACCATTGTGGACTGCTAATCCACCATTCTCAACCCAAGATCCAAAGAGTTTTGAAGAAGATGATGACAAATCTTCAAGTGATGATGAAAAGGTTGAAGATGATGTTAAGAATTCAAGTGATGATAACAAGAAGGATAATGGAGATTCTAGAAAAGACAGCAAGAATGATGATCAGGAGAAGAATGATGATGTTAACAGCACTAACAACACTAACAGAGTTAATACTGCTAGTCCAACTGTTAATGCTGCAGACATACAAGATGATGCTATTGGTGAAAAAGATAGTAGTGAATATTCAGATGATTCAGATATGCCTATATTGGAAGATGTATGGGAGGATACTGATGATGAGGTTGGTGCAGAGGCTGAAATAAACGATTTGGATCCTACAATTCCAGTCAGTCCTATTCTAACTACAAGAATTCACAAAGATCATCCACATGAACAAATTATTGGAGATGTGCATTCTGCTGTACAAACAAGGAAGATGACCAAGAATTTGACAGATCAAGGGCTCTTTGTTAGAACTATTAACAAAGAAACAGTCATAAAGATCTTCAAAACTATTTATTTGCTTTTTTCTATCACAAGCAGAACCCAAGAATGCAATTCAAGCATTAAAAGAGTCCAGTTGGGTAGAAGCTATGCAAGAAGAGTTGCTGCAATTCAAGTTACAAGAAGTTTGGACTCTGGTAGATTTACCTAATGGCAAAAGGACTATAGGTACAAAATGGGTTTTCAAAAACAAGAAGGATGAAAGAGGGATTGTGATAAGAAACAAAGCTAGATTAGTTGCTCAAGGGTACACACAAGAAGAAGGGATTGACTATGATGAAGTTTTTGCCCTTGTTGCAAGAATTGAAGCAATTAGGCTGTTTCTAGCTTATGCTTCATTTAAAGACTTTGTGGTCTATTAGATGGATGTCAAAAGTGCTTTTCTGTATGGAAAGATTGAAGAAGAAGTTTATGTTAGTCAACCACCAGGGTTTGAAGATCCTAACATTCCTGATAAAGTTTACAAGGTTGAAAAGGCACTTTATGGTTTACATCAAGCTCCTAGAGCATGGTATGAAAACTTGTCAACATACTTGTTGGACAATGGGTCTCATAGAGGAAAGATTGATAAGACTTTGTTCATCAAAAGATACAAGGATGATATTTTGCTAGTTCAGGTTTATGTAGATGATATCCTCTTTAGATCTACGAGGAAGGAGCTGTGTATTGAGTTTGAGAAGTTAATGCATGAAAAGTTTCAAATGAGTTCAATGAGAGAACTTACATTCTTCTTAGGATTTCAAGTGAAGCAGAAGAAGGATGGCATATTTATTAGTCAAGATAAGTATGTTGCTGAGATTTTAAAGAAGTTTGGGTATACATATGTAAAAACTACAAGCACACCAATGGAAACTTCCAAGCCTTTGCTCAAGGATGAAGATGGTGAATAAGTTGATGTTCACTTGTACAGATCAATGATTTGTTCATTGATGTATCTTACTTCTTCAAGACCAGACATCATGTTTGCAGTGTGTGCATGTGCAAGATATCAAGTCACACCAAAGGTTTCACACCTTTATGTTGTGAAAAAGATTTTTAGGTACTTAAAAAGTCAACCTAAACTGGGCCTTTGGTATCCAAAAGATTCTCCTTTTACTTTGGATGCATACACTGATAGTGATTATGCTGGAGCATGCTTGGATAGGAAGTCAACAACAGGTGGTTGTCAGTTTCTAGGGTGCAGACTCATCTAATGGCAGTGCAAGAAACAGACTGTGGTTGCAAATTCCACAACAGAAGCTGAATATGTGGCTGCTTCAAGTTGCTGTGGACAAGTGCTCTGGATTTAGAATCAATTGCTGGATTACGGGTACAATTTTATGCATACAAAGATTTTTATTGACAATAATAGTACTATGTGCATAATTAGAAATCCTGTTTTTATTTAAAAAAACAAAGCATATAGAAACCAGACATCATTTTATTAGAGATTGCAGTGATAAAAAGTTAATTCAAATGGTTAAAATTCATACTGACAAGAATGTTGCAGATCTGCTTACAAAAGCTTTTGATGTAGGTAGATTTCAATATTTAACTGCCAGTATTGGAATGCTCAATCTTTAAAATCCTTTATCTCTTTATGTTTTTGTAAAGTTTTGTATGAATTAGTACTGTTATTCAAGACATAAGTTGTTTTTGCTGCTAAGTATAATTGGTGCTGCTAGTTATACTTAGAACTGCTAAGTTATTACTACTGGTTATACTTAATACTGCTGTTAAGTATGAACTTGTAATCATTTTGAATATGGTTATTGCTTGTGTTTTTGTTGTGTTTGGACTAACATTTTTCAGGATAAGCAAAGACAAGTGATGAAGTGCTGATAAATAAGGTGTTTGAAGTGGAAACTGAGTTAATACTGCTAGGCATAAGTTAATGCTGCCAAGCCTAACTTAATGCTGCTAGGTTTCTACTGTTGAGTTTAAGAGTACAGGGTACTGTTCTGTAACTTCTTCGATTAAGGGTTTAAATCCCCAAATCATTCATCTAATTGAATTCACACGCACATAATTCTCTCAAATACAAACCCTAACACTCTTTTTATCATCAATTTGCAAAAACCCACCATCGATTACAACAAAATCACAACAATGTCGAACCTATCTTTTGCCGATACTCACAACATGATTGCATTTTTGCAAAAACCCAAAGAGTCTTAAGGTTTTACTGAGATAATTGATTTCTTAAATGCAAGCCATATAAGGTATGCATTAACAGTAAATCCTACTATATATATTTCTCACATTAAACAGTTTTGGTCTGCTGCTAAGGTCGAAACTATTAATGAGGAAGAACAGATTCATGCCCTTGTAGATGGGCAGAAGATACTCATTACTGAAACATTTGTTAGGAGAGTTCTTCACCTAGCAGATGCTAAAGGAATTGAGTGTTTTTCTAGCAAGACAATTTTTGAAAAACTTGCACTGATGGGCTATGAGAGGAAGAATGATTCTTTAAAAAATTTCAAAGCAAACTTCTCCCCACAGTGGAAATTCTTAATCCATACTATCTTACAGTGTCTTAGTCCAAAGACAACTGGATGGAATGAGTTTAGCAGCAATATGGCCTCTGCCATAATCTGCTTAGCTGAAAATCAAAAATTCAATTTTTCCAAATTAATTTTTGATAGTATGGTTAAGAACTTGGATAGTTCAACAAAACAATTTTACGTATATCCAAGGTTTTTACAACTGCTTTTGGACAAACATTTTACTGAAAAGAAAATTCATCAAAGGACTTATGTTGCACTCTCTCATACTAAAAAGATTTTTGCTAACATGAAAAGGGTGGGAAAAGACTTTTCAGGACAAGTAACACCATTGTTTCAAACAATGTTGGTACAAAATCAAACTTAGGGTGAAGGTTTAGTAATCCCCATTGTAACCTAACACACACCCACATTTTTATCCATTTCCTCAACACTACAAAAGACCTATAAACGTAGGAAATCACAAGCAAAGGGAACTGAGCTACCTCAGGCTAGTGCTAGTATGGTTGCAGATGAGGCTACCCATAAGGAGAGGGGAGGTAGTTTGGAAAGGGCTGCCACTACTGCTTCTAGCTTAGAAGCAGAGCAGGACAGTGGTAACAACAATAAGACCCAATTCAAGGCAACATCCAATGGATCTTGTTCCCATGGAACTGATTCAAGTGATGGAATACCCAGGCGCCAAGAAACCATGCGGGGCTAAGAAGCTCAAACTAGGTTTGAGACTAAGTCTAACATACCCAGTGATCCACCTCTCGAGATAGGTAACATAATCCGAAGTGGTGAGGGTAGTTTGGAACTTAAGGAATTGATGGTTTTATGTACCGAATTACAAAAACAGGTTCTTGATCTTACAAAGACAGTTAACTCTCAACAAGATGAAATTTCCAGTTTGAAGAAGAGAGTTAGTCAGTTGGTCCACGAATTGTATGTGGATCTCTAAGTAGTCTTGAATACCTAGTAGATGGTTGGGATAAATCCAAACCAGTCTAAGTGAGAAACCCTTAACGATTGTTAATGTTAATGCGGAAACTTAACAAGAACAATGAAGAACAGAATTAACACTCACTTCGTATAATTCTATTAATCACAATAGTGAAACTCGTATATCTCTCACATCAAACTAACAATCTTAGGGATCCTTTTATAACACAAGGAAACCCTAATACTAACCGACTAAGAAGATATTCACAAATCTTCTAAAAAGATACTTACACGTTTTGTATCTTTTCCTAACATATCTCTAACAAACTTTCCTTATAACACGACCAGACTTAACATAATAAGTCAACCAGACTTAATACAGACTACTAGACTTAACTTTGTATTACCAGACCTAATACGAAAACAGACCTAACCCTGACATATTACCAGACCTAAGTTTGTCTTCTCTTGAATCGTATGATAATTCCCAACAACCCTCCCCTAACTTGATCTTCATGCTCCATGAACTTCAAGTTCTCTGATTAAGCTTTCTGAGGATTGAATCTTGAACACTTTGAATTTTCTTTAGGTCTTGAATCTTTCTAGTAGCTTGAATCTTGATAAGCTCTTCTGATATGGTCTTTGCAGCAACATTGACTATATGTACATCAAATTCATTTAAGTTCCAGACTATTCTCATCACTTCCAGATGTGTTACCATCTGTGAGAGGTGAATCATTGAAAATTTAATGGATTTTGAAATCTCTTTACCAATAGCCATTACCACTGGAGTAGCCAATGTTTTGGTGTGTCAGACCATGGTACATTAATAACCATATGATTTTTAGCAAATCATCAGCTTATCAACGGATTTGTTAAGTCTTTACCAAAAGCCGTTTGCTTTTGGACTAGCCAATTCTTTGATGGAAAAGCACCTCATCATGGTGAATTGATTACCATTTATGGTTTTCCACAGCCTTTACCACAAGCCATAACCTTGTGGGCTAGCCAACTCTTTACTTATCTTAGATATGGTGAGTTGAATACCATACAATTTTTGGCAAATTGTCAGCCATAAACGGATTTGAGAAATCTTTACCTGTAGCCGTTTGCTCAGGATTAGCCAGTCCTTGTGTTGATGAGACAAGGTGGACTGATTACCTTTTGATGTGTTAGTGCAAGGCACCTCCACCAAGTGAGAAGTTCCAATAGTCTCACTTAACAACTTGTGAAAACATACTTAATCCAGCACCACAACTAAAACATAAGCACAATTTTTTTTTTTTTTTTTTTTTTTTTTTTTTTTTTTTTATTTTTTATAACACTAACAGAATTAAAAATAAAACTACAAGATTTTAAAAATAACCTAAGTGCTGGTAAGTACTCATACTTTACATACTTTACAGTTTGACCTCCCCTTAAGCCAAACCTCCCCTTAACTCAAACTAGGGGTTCATCATACCAATGTTAACTACCAGATAATTGAACCTAGGGCCATCAAATGCTTTAGTTAACAGGTCAGCAACATTGAAATCTGTATGTATTTTCTCCACTATAATCAACTTCTTTTCAAAGCAATCTCTAATAAAGTGATGCCTGATTTCTATATGCTTAGTTTTAGAGTGATATACTGGGTTCTTAACAATACAGATAGTACTCTCATTATCTATGTGGATAACAGTATTCATAAAATTCAAACCATAGTCCAGCATCTAATTCTGAATCCACAAGACTTGTCCACAGCAGTTAGCAGCTGCAACATACTCAGCTTCAGTGGTTGAATTGGCCACAATTGTCTGTTTCTTGCATTGCCAAGATATCAATCTCCTTCCTAGGAATTGACAACCTCCTGTTGTGGATTTCCTATCAAGGCTTGCACCAGCATAGTCACTGTCTGAATAAGCTGTCAGGTCAAAAGATGACTCCTTAGGGTACCAAAGGCCCAAATTTGGTTTGCCCTTTAAGTACCTAAAGATTCTATTCACAGTATGAAAATGTGAAGTCTTTGGTTGTACCTGAAAACGTGAACAAACACAAACTGCATACATAATGTCAGGTCTAGAAGCAGTAAGATACATGAGGGAACCTATCATGGATCTGTAAAGGTGCACATCCACATCAGCTGCATCTTCATCCTTTGTTAAAGGCACCTTGTTTTCCATGGGAGTGACTGCAGTCTTCACATTTGAGAACTCAAACTTCCTCAAAATTTCTGCAACATACTTGACTTGAGAAATAAAAAGTCCATCATCCTTTTGTTTTACTTGCAGTCCCAAGAAAAATGTAAGTTCTCCCATTGAGCTCATTTCAAACCTGCTTTTCATTAAACCTTCAAATTCATCACACCAAGACATTCTTGTTGATCCAAAAATGATATCATCCACATAAATTTGAACAAGAATGATATCCTTCTGGTCTCTCTTAATGAATAAAGTCTTGTCAATTACACCCCTGATGTACCCATGTTCTTCTAGAAACTTTGAAAGAGTTTCATACCAAGCTCTAGGAGCTTGATGAAGACCATATAAAGCTTTAATAACCTTGTACACTTGATTGGGGTTAGCAGGATCCTCAAAACCAGGAGGTTGATGTACATACACATCTTCTTCAATAGTGCCATAAAGAAAAGCACTTTTGACATCCATCTGATACACCTTGAATCCCATGTATGATGCATAGGCCAAAAATAACCTGATAGCCTCAATTCTTGCTACAGGAGCAAAAACCTCATCATAATCTATGCCCTCCTCCTGTTTGTATCCTTGTGCTACCAGTCTTGCTTTGTTTCTTACTACTACCCCCTCTTTCATCCCTTTTATTCCTGAAGACCCACTTTGTACCAATGATTTTAGCTCCATAAGGTAGGTCTACAAGAACCCATACTTTCTGTAGCTTGAACTGCAACAACTCTTCTTGCATAGCTTCTACCCAACTTTCCTCCCCTAAAGCTTCAGAAACTGTAGTGGGTTCACTTTGAGAAAGAAAGCAAGCAAATAAACAATGTTGCTGGTCCTTATGATTGACCCTTTGTTGTTGCTTGATCAGGCTGATGAGTGCAAGTGAATCAGACTGATGTTGCACTCTACTTCTTGTTTGAACAGCAGACTTGGGATCACCAATTATTTGGCTCTTGGGATGAATGGTGTGGATCCTGAGAGTGGGAGTTGGACTTACCTCCACTTCAGTGGGTAAGTTGTTGAAATCAGTAATAATACCCCCTTCATCATAGGAAGCCCCTTCAAAGATACCTTCATTAGGATTTGGAAATACTTCAAGTTCTGGCATCTCAGAATCAACACAAACAGCACTTGAAGAAAGGTCTGGTTGAGCACCACTACCAGACTTAAAATTGGAAGTACTGGTAATGTTAGGGGATGCTACTTTGCCAGTATCTTGAGATTTGTATTCAGAATCCTTTTCTTGAGAAGAAGAATTCTTGATTTCTGCTTCAGCTGCAGCAGACTTGTTCTCTGTAGATGGAATCACAACAAGCTCAGCCATATCATCAGTGTTCCCTGTATTAGAAGGATCTTTGGTACCTGCATTGTTAGTAACTTCTTTGGTACCTGCAATAGGGTTAATTTGATTCTCCTTGGAGACAGGAATATAATTCATAGAATCAGTTAAATAATCAATATCAAACATCCATCTATGACCAATTCCCTTGACATTGGGTTTTTCTTCAAGAAAGTTTACATGCAGATTTTCTTCTACTTTCTTGGACACTAAGTTGTAAACCCTAAAGGCTTTACTATTTAATGCATACCCAACTAAAAACCCTTCATCAGACTTTCCTTCAAACTTTCCAAGAACACTTAAAGTATCAAGAATGGTTACATGACACCCAAAAGGCCTTATATGGCTAACAACTGGTTTATGGCCAAACATAAGCTCATAAGGGGTTTTGTTTTGAGGCTTGGTCACTCTAACCCTATTAAAGATGTAACAGGCATTGCTGACTGCTTCAGCCCAAAATGTTGTGGGTAAAAGTGAATCTGCTAGCATAGTCCTAGCTGCCTCAATAAGTGTCCTGTTCATTCTCTCAGCAACTCCATTTTGCTGAGGAGTTCTTGCATTACTGAACTGTTGCTTAATTCCTTTATTACCACAGAAGTCTAGCATGCTCTTGTTTTTAAACTCAGTGCCATTGTCACTCCTAATGATTTTAACTCTTTTATCAAGAAGGTTTTCAATCTGCCTAATGAAAGTTTGAATCAAAGGAGTAGCTTCATCCTTCCTAGACATAAAGAACACCCAACAATATCTAGTACAATGATCTGTAATGACAAGGCAATAGCATGCATAATTTATACTATGGACAGATGTAGGGCCAAAAAGATCCATATGTAAGGTATGTAAGGGCTCAGTGATTAATCTTTCTAATTTAACCTTACAGGATGCCCTATGTTGTTTTCCCTTGTTACAAGCCACACAGATATGGTCATTTTTAAACAATTTTGAAGGAAAACCTCTTACAAGATTATTCTTCACAAGCTTATTCATATTTTTGAAGTTCACATGACCTAACCTTCTGTGCCACAACTTAGATTCATCCAAAGTAGCTTTTGCAATCAAACAGGTAGCACCTTTTGCAGGATTAGATGCTTTCATATCAAAACTGTACATTTTGTGTTGTCTGGGAACTTTAAGAAGAATCTGATGTTCTTCAGGCATCTTAAAGTCCGGAGTCAACACAAGACAATCAGTTTCAGTAAAAAGCACCTTATGCTGAGTATCATAAATTTGTGATATTGAGAAAAGGTTGAACTGCCCAAGTTCTTTCACAAAGGATACATTGTCAAATTCTATGTTGCCCACTATTATTCTTCCTTTACCAGTAATCTATCCCTTGCTTCCTCCAAAAGTAACAGAACCTCCTTCGAATTCATGAAAATCATTTAGATAGTTCTTGTTACCAGTCATGTGCCCAGAGCATCCAATGTCAAGGATTCCTCTATCTTCCATATAGCAAAGTGGATGATCCTGCACAAAAAGAAGAGAAATTAGTTTCTCTTAGGAACCCAGGCCTGAGTAGGCTTGGGTCCGCCTTGTGGATCAACATACTTAAATTTCTTATTTGAACCTGATCCACTGTTGTATTGGGATTTATATTTGTTTGATTCCCAAGACAAACATGCTGAGGTCTTAACAGCAGACCTCCCATTCCCCTTTACTGCACTGGTTTTTAAAGGTTTTGCTGTTTGCTTTACAACTGGTCTTCTCACAGGTGAAGGTGATTTATAAAAATTATTTCTTTGAAAGTTTGCATTCACCTGTGGCTTTTGAAATGGTTGTTTGGGTCTCACATAACCAGTGTTCACATTAGATCTCACAGAATTAACATAACCAGCATTTACATTAGGCCTCATAAAATTACCATTTTGCCTATTCACATTAAAGTTCCTGAAACCAGACCTAAAATTTTGTCTACCAGTATTAACATAAGAGTTAGGTCGGGTAGAGTTATTAAGTTGGACAGGTCTGGGAACAAACTGGTTGGCATGATTAATTCTTTTAGCATTATTCCAAACTGGTTTATTTGAAACATGATCAATGTTAGCATTCATTCTCTTTTGCTCAGCCTCTTTCTTCATTCTTTTTCATGAAAATCACAGTCCCTAATCAAGTGACCTAGACTTCCACAAACAAAACATCTTTTAGGAGCATAAGTGTAACTACTCCTAGATTCTCTGTGAACACTATTGCTTCTAGGTGACTCATTCATTTTAACAGATTCCCTAGGAGTTTTTATGTGCTGGGCACAACTAGGTTTGACTGTCTCAGGCTTTGGTTTAGTCACTACAGGTTTAGTTACAACAGGTTCACTTTCCTTAACAACCTTAGGTTCAGGATTCTCTTTTACCTCACTATTTGACTCAGACTTAGAGTGATCAGAGGAACCATCAATAGATCCTTCAGAGTCATTGGATTGACATGAAGAATACTTACTGGTTTGTTCCTCTGAGGTGATTGACTCAGGTGTTTGAGGACCTTTCTTACCAAACAAAAAAAGTGAATCATCCAACTCTTCTTTTTCAAGAGGAGTATAGTCATCACTCAATGGTGGTGGTACTCCCTTAAAGTTACCAGTCTTAACAAACCTATTATACAATGGTTTGCTTGCATAATCATCTTCTCTCGACTTAAGAATTTCCTTTTTCTCATCTTCCTCATATACTAAGCCATATTTTTTATTAGACTTAATTTGAGAATCCCAACACTTGAACAGGTTATTATTTGAATTGTTCCACTGATCTACCCGTTTTCTCAACTCATCCCTCTCCTTTTGAATTCTAAGGCCCATTTGTCTATACCTTTTAAGCTTCTCATCTTGTTCATATATTTTATTAGCTTGAAAGTATAGTTTTTCATTTAAAGCAGCATGTTGGTTTTGAAGGGTGACCTTTTGTGCCTCTAGTGTTTTTACAGCATTTTTATGTGCTAAAAGATTTACTTCTAGGTCACCTATTTGTTCTAACTGCTCATCACACAAAGCCTTAATATGATTATATGAATCAGTGCATAATTTAGAGCATAATGATACCTCATTACCAATGGCCATGAGAGCATGATCAGACTCCTCATTCACTCTTGGATGCTCACCCCAGTTGACACCTCCAGCTTCCATTGTCAGCAAGCTCATCTGATTCTTTTCCATCTTCCCATCTTCATCTCTTTTCCCATCAGCAGGCTTCTTCTCTGGACAGTCTCTTGAAAAATGTCCATGCTTGTGACAGTTGTAGCATTCAACTGTCCTCTTTGTGTATCCCACTGGTGATTTGTTGTTGAAGTTGATGGTCCTTCCATATTGCTTCTGAAATCGTTTGACCCTTAAAGCAACCATGGCAATGTGCCATTTTATGTCCATCTCCTCAACTTCAGCATCATTAATCTGTTCTAAGTCTTCACTAATAAAGCTTTCATCTTCCGTTTGGTTGGCAAAGAAAGAATGTATCACCTCATCAGTAAAACTTGAAGCAGACCTTTCACTTGAAGGAGTTTCATAGATACCAGACCTAACACTACCAGGTTTAACCTTGTAAGTACTGCTTTTGTTTTGTGACACAAAAGCAACATTTGATGAACTGGTAGATGCCTGAGTGTTGTTACTGATGTCCCTTTCAAACATCCTAAGATTATTGTAAAGGTCATCAGGTGTCATTGAATCTACTTCCTCCTTTATCCTCATCGCCACAGATACATTACCCCATTCTGATGGTAAAGATCTAAGGAACTTGTGGTTTGCATCCTCATTTGAAACTGCTGCACCATGAACTTCCAGTTGTGTTAACAGATGTTGAAATCTGTCATAGCCCTTCTCCAATCCTTCAGTCTTTGAAACACTGAATGTCTCAAATTGCTGTTTAAGAACAGCCTTTTGCATCTTCTTGGAGTTTGCATTCCCTCCAAATCGTTTCTTGATAGCCTCCCACATCTCCTTAGCATCAACCATGCCATGGAACCTTTGCAGATGCTCCTTAGGAATAGCCATAAGAAGCAAGGTTCTGGCCTTCTTTTCCTTCTCCACAGCCCTAATCTCCTCAGCAGATACTGTGGCATTATTCTCAGCTGCCCATCAGTCCCTTGTGAAATTCTTTTCTTAGAGTTTCCCCTTTGAATAACCTTCCATACATCACTATCAATATACTCCAGATAATTTTCCATCTCCATGGCCCATATATCATATTCTTCTCTTTTCAGTAATGGAAGTTTTATGTTTGAGATTGTGGTTGTGGAAGGGATGGGTTGTTGTTGTGTTTGGGAGTTACTGGATTCAGTTTTTCCTTCATCTTCATGGTTTGATCTCTCATCCTCACTGTTATGGATTGAAAAAGTTTCAGTGTTAATAGGCTTATCGGTTTCAGACATTGTGTAGGGTGAATTGAGTGAGAGTAGGTTTTTGAGGTTAAGTGTTCTTCGAACTCAAAGTCTCTCGCCTTGCTCTGATACCCCTTGTTGGTCCACGAATTGTATGTGGATCTCTAAGTAGTCTTGAATACCTAGTAGATGGTTGGGATAAATCCAAACCAGTCTAAGTGAGAAACCCTTAACGATTGTTAATGTTAATGCGGAAACTTAACAAGAACAATGAAGAACAATGAAGAACAGAATTAACACTAACTTCATATAATTCTATTAATCACAATAGTGAAACTCGTATATCTCTCACATCAAACTAACAATCTTAGGGATCCTTTTATAAAACAAGGAAACCCTAATACTAACCGACTAAGAAGATATTCACAAATCTTCTAAAAAGATACTTACACGTTTTGTATCTTTTCCTAACATATCTCTAACAAACTTTCCTTATAACACGACCAGACTTAACATAATAAGTCAACCAGACTTAATACAGACTACTAGACTTAACTTTGTATTACCAGACCTAATACGAAAACAGACCTAACCCTGACATATTACCAGACCTAATTTTGTCTTCTCTTGAATCGTATGATAATTCCCAACAGTTAGGCAGCTTGAGAAGAAGAAAGGGTCAAGAACCTCTGGGCTAAAAAGATTACATAAAGTGGGTACTGCTTTCAGGATAGAGTCCTCTGAAGATGATCAAAGTTTGGGGGAGGATGCTCCCAAACAGGGGAGGAATGATGATAAGGCTTCAGGGGAGGAGGAAATGATGGATGAGGAGAATGATGGGGCTGGGTTTGTGCTAGAGGATAATGAGGATGGTATTACTCTTGTAGGTGTTGAAGATGTTATGGAAGAGGTTGATACTAGTGCTGCTTAAGAAGTTGCTAAGTCAGTTAGTACTACTGGAGTTGATGTTGAGAAGGTGGTTGAAGTTGCTAAGATGATGGTTGATGCTGCTAAGATTAGTACTGCTAGTGGTGAAGTTGGTACTGCTGGTGAGAATATTAGTGCTGATGGGCTTGAAGTTAATACTGCTGCAACAACACCGATAACTGAAGATGAACTCACTTTAGCTCAAGCTTTGGCTGATTTGAAGAAGACAAAAACACCATTCAAAGAAAGTTCAAGACCCAAATAAAAATGTGTAACCATTAGAGAGCCAAGTATTACATCAACAACCAAAACAACAATCACTTCACAAAAACCACAGGGCAAAGGCAAAGGAATTATGATAGAAGAACCGGTGGAAAAACCTCTGTCAAGGAAAGAACAACTTAAGCATGAGGAAGAGTTAGCAAGAAAAGTGCAAGCTGAACTTGATGCTGAGGATGAACGAATCAGAAAAGAAAGAGCTCAGAAAAATGAAGAAGCCAACATTACACTTATTCAAGAATGGGATGATGTACATGCTAAGTGTGATGCTGACTTTGAATTGGCTCAAAAACTGACACAAGAAGAGCAAGCACAATTGACTGTTGATGAGAAGGCTAAGCTATTGGCTGAATTCTTTAAACAAAGAAGAAAGTTCTATGCAGCAAAAAGAGCAGAAGCAAAGAGAAATAAACCACCTACCAAAGCTCAACAAAGAAGTATAATGTGTGCTTACTTAAAGATCATGGATCAATGGAAACCTAATCAATTGAAGCATATGAGTTTTGAAAGGATCCAAGGATTGTTTGACAGAGCAAGAAGGAAAGTAAACACATTTGTTCCTATGGACACAGAGAAGGTAGAAAGCAGTGCTAAAAGAGCAGGTGAAGAGCTAGAGTCTGAGAGCAGTAAGAAACAAAAGATTGATGAACAACCAGAGCAAGAGCAAGAGCAGACAAAACAAGAAGATGTTGACAATGAAAAAGCTGAAATGCAACAATTGATTGTAATTGCTTCAGATGATGAAGAAGAAATTGTTGATGTTGTTCTTTGAAGACAAAAGTGCCAATCATAGATTGGAAAACTGGCTTTCATGAAAAGACATCTTGGTGGGACATAATAGGAGCTGGTGGAAAGTCTCAAAGATTTATTGTTTTTGGCTAGATGCTCAAAAGTTTTGATAGAGATGACTTAGAGACTTTATGAAAGCTGGTCAAGGCTAAGTATGAATATACAAAGTTAGTACTGCTGGTACAAACTTACAACTGCTGAAGAGTTAATGCTGCCAGAGTAAAGATTAAGACTGCTGATTGATTATTACTGCTGCTAAAGTGTTAGAGTCGGTTAGATATGTAAAGAATGTTTTGATAAGGATAGAAAAGATATAGAAGAGATTTATCTTGTATAGAATGTTATTGTAAGCCGACTAGGACTCCTTAGTCTATAAAAGGAGGTCCTAGGGCATTGAGATAGATACGTGATTCATATAGATTTATAGCTTCAAGGTTGTAAACCCTAATACTTTCTAGAGTATTCGTATTATTGTCAAAAATATTGAAGCGTTGTTTGTTTGATAATCTTGTGTTCATAACTGTTCTAGTATACAAAGTTCTTCTTAAGATTGAAGTTTATATTTCGCATAAACTTTAATATATTCCAAGACAGTTTCTATATTGGTTGTGTTAGATTTATCTAGCATAGCTAAACCTTTACAAGCTAATGGAATTCGATCAAGTACATAACTGGGATCAACAGTAAAACTGCATTTGATAAGTTTTTAATCGAGGAAAATCGTTTCGACAACGTATCGACTACAACATCACTTCAGGTATGAACAAACATAATACCGACATTAGTAAAGTGATCAAAGATTTTATTTTCTTAAAACTTCACATTTTTATGTGACAAAACATTTTTGAAAAAGTATTTTTGTAATTAAAAAGAAATGTTTTATTAAAGAAAATAAATTTGAATTTCAAATATCCCAACAGCTAGTTTTCCCGCCTAAAACCAGATAAGTTTTCATCAGATAAATTTTCACCACAACAGGATAAAAATAGGAGCGTCTGTCGGGATGGTCTCGTAAATAGGGCGACGGTCCCTTATATATAAAGGACCGTCCAACTTTAAGGGACCGTCCCCCTCTCCTTCTGGTGCCTATAAATACTGCACTGTTTTCTCAGAAAAACCAACCCTCTTTGCACAAAAACTTTCTGTTCTTTCTTCCTCCTTTCTTTGATCACTATAACATGTCGATATGTGTTTATAAGTGATCCCGTTACCCTCTATATCAAAGTGCAAGAGAAGAACGCTCGTATTCGTAAAGAAACGAGGTGTTAGAGTCATCACACACAAGCGTAACTTGTGTTACGATTCTCTTCTTCCCCCCAAACTCTCTAAGTTGTATATATTGTAGATTTGTGTATCCGACTTGTGTGTGAGTCGTGATTAGGTGTGTTAGGAGAAATACGAACAAAGTGTAAGTCCGTAAAGTGTTGTATCTAGATTAAGACTTTATGTAAGTCGGTGTGTGTGAAGACTTGGACTTGGTGTGAGTCCGAGAAGTGAAGACTAGGACCTAGTGAAGGTTTGTGAAGACTTGAATTGGGTGAAGATTCGAGTGGACGGGGTGATCGTCCGTGTGAAGATTTGGATGGGGTGATCGTCCGTGTGAAGACTAGGATTGTGTGTAAATCCAAGTGGACAAGAGTGCTTGTTCGTGTAGCCACGTGGGCTTTGTGTAGATTGGTTCTACATAGGATTAGGACCAGATATTCTGCCTAGTGTCGTTAAACTTGGTGTAAGCTTTGTGTACGGTATGCTCCACCAGAAGGGAGTGTGTTGACGTAGTGATTGTAAACTCTCGAGTGTGGTACTCGAGGAGTGGAGTAGGGCGAAGAGTGAGCTTCGTGCCGAACCACTATAAATCTTGGCGTCTCCGTGCGGTTGTGTTCTTCCTTTATCTCTTGTCTTTACTTTACTTACTTTACATATTACTATCGTGTTTATAGATCTCACATAACTATTGAATCTAACGGATTTTCAAAAAGAACTAAAAATCTTTTAAAACGTAATTCTAAACGGTGAAGCTATTCAACCCCCATTCTAGTTTCTACAAATGAGTTCGATGTTTAACCCCCAATCCCAAAGTTATAACTTGTGTAAGTTTGAATAAAATTGTTTTATATAATCTTTACATAAGAATTGTTTGACAAGTTTATAAGTTTATAAAGTTGAAAGGTTTTATAAACCTTGGCGTGAAGTTTCCGTTTTTATTACATTCCCGAGTTATCGTGATTATAGTAAACAAGTTTTATTTTTGGTTTTATAAGTTTTTGAGTCGTTATCATTCGCGTATTATTAGCATTTGGCTTATCGGATAATTTGTGTCCGTTCGGGTCCTAATACATTAAGCTCTCATGGAGTCTAACGTATTATTTCGTCGCTAGTACCAAATCGTACAATAATTCCTTCAACTAATGTCGTAAATCCAATAACAGTTACAACAATATTCAAATGACTAAACTATTACAACGTTTTACAATTTAATGAATCGATGTCAAAATTCCCATATGCTCAATTAGCATCCAACATCATCATCGATACACCAAAATCAAAACAAAGGTAAGTTAGTATTTGACCAAGTGAGTGTATGTTGGGAATACGTTTTTATTTATATCAAGTGTCGGTCATTAAGTTTTGTAATAGGTTGCTTTATTATTTATACTTATATGTTTTTTGTTGTTATTAGACTTAATATGTAAGTCCACGGGCCTTAGTGAAGCCCATTTGTCACAAATCGTAATTTCAGGTCTTTTTTCAAGATTCAAAATTTCACTATTCATTTCGGGAATTTACTATTCACCAATCACTATTCATCATTTCACTATTCATCATTTTTGAATTCGGTTTGAGACTTTGAGAAGTTTTCAAAATTTTTTACTATTAACGAAACACTATTCATTCCCGGAGGAAAATCACTATTCATGGTTATCGTTCATCCTTCGTAAACTAGGTTTACGGGTATTCAAATGCGCGAAACCAGTGTGGTTTAGCTGCGTATTCATGCATCATCAGCAAGAACACATCATACAGACTAGAGTAGTCTGCATATCATTAGTAACATCATCTGCATATTAGGTCATGCACGGATATGCATTATTTCAATTTACGTATGTTCATTTATTTAATAAACGTACCACTCAGTCTTTACTACTAACAATATACCCGACACTCCCGACAATGATCCTAATATATTTTCAGACTCAATATAATGATATAAAAGTTATATTATTGATTTACCCGGTATTTTTAAATCAATTGCTATACTTTCAGTTAGAAGCTTATAACACCGTCAGTTTGCGAAATTTCAACCCGATAATCTTTCTAACACCCAATTCTTGCAAGGAATATGATTTTACAATTTTTAAAACTTCGTCGTATTTTATTTTACTTCGTCACCATTTATTTTTAGTTAACTCGGTACCCGATAACACCTAATGTATACACAAACACACTAATACTTCCAACACATGGACAAGAACTTTAATTAGCCATCTATTCCTTCCTTTTTCTCCATGTATGCCGCCCCCCCCCCCCCCCCCACTAGCCACCCTAAGCTTTCCATAACACTTGATTGCTTGACTAAATTTAATGCAAAGGTTCCTTATGTTTCTTGATTTTATTTCCATAACACATTACAACACAAATCAACTAGCAAATATCAAACATATTCTCTCCTTTTCTCTCCATATTGCTCGGCCACCATAAGAACACCAAGAAGATTTCATACATTTTTCAAGAACAAGTTATAATCAAGGCTCATTTACACTCCTTGTTAGGGTTTTGTGATAAAATCCCTAGGTTTCTTACATATTTCTCATCAAATCATCTCAAGTATCCAAGTAAGCTTCAAGAACATCTTTTGATCTTTTCATACTTTCATTTGATTGATTTTCAAGTTATATTAGTAACTAGATATGCAAATATTCATGTTAAACATACCACTTGTTACACATTCTCTTTTTAAACATAGATCTATGGATTTTTAGTATGATCATCATGAGATCCACCATTTTTGGTGATGTTTAGGATCCCATGACACCCTAAGAAGGTGTATGGTAAGATTAGATAGGTTGTGGTGTTGATTTGAAGTGGTTTGATTAAGTTTTGAACTAGTCTTGAACCTTAAATATTGATTTTTCAACAATAGAAATAGCTACTGTCCAAAAATGTGTAATCTGGAAAACTCAGTAACTCAGGGGATATTTTGGCCTTCATATTCAGAAATTTCTTTCAAAAACGAAACCGTGGCCGCTTGAATCACTAAAAACCGACCTACGACGAGAAAGTTATGATTTTTCAAAATTTGACGACGAAAAACAAAAATCTGAAAATTTAGTTGCTGATCGCCGAGATTCAAAGGACAAAACGAGGCGTTAGACGTGATCTAGACGACCCGACCTACTGAGATTATGTTAGTACATGTTAATACGAATCCGTGGATATAAAGAACGTAGAAAAGAGCTTGTAACGACCGAGATATACACGTTTAAAGCCCGACGAACCATTATTATTTTTGACAGCCCACTAATAGAAAATGTTCTAAGTATAAAAACTAGTGTTTTTGCGAGACATAACATAGATAGCCGATTTTCTAATTGATCGAGGCGCGTATGATCAAAAGTTAAATGAAACGACATTAAGACATTGTTACAAGGTTTTCAAAAACGTCGAGTTTAATCACTAACACTTAACGTACAATATTTCGCGACTAGTTTTGCGAGGCCATTTGGACACATTTTCAAGTTGTGAAAAATAGTAAATCGCGACGAAAACATTATATTCACCAATCCACCAAACGAGGATCGGGGAGTATCGTTTCAACATGTTTACACGAAAAGTAGTTTATAACTTAACGAGACGTCAAAAATGTATTTTTCGACGATATTAGGTCGCGGTTAGAGACCGAGCCTCATCTCAGCATATCCATTATTGTCATTGTTGCTAGTGCATCAGGTGAGTTTCATAGCCCCTCCTTTTACTTGTTTTGTAACTGTTTTGGAGGAGAATACATGCTTGTTTTTAATTAAACTCATGCTTGTTTTACGTGACATGTGATTTGTCTTTCAAACATTATTGATTGGCTAAAATACTTGAGTCGTTGCTCAGAAGTAATTTGTGTTTACATTTTCACCCTTCATCATTTTTGATTCACTTGAATCAATGCATAAGTATTTCCTAGGAAACACAAGTGAAGTATGTGTAACCCGAGTCGTTATCCCTGATCAAGGATTGAATGGAATTTATGATTTGGTTCGTGAAACGTGTTGTGAATAGTGAGAACAAAGAGATTTTGGGTTTTTAAGTTAAAATATGTGAACATGAACTAAAAATAACTTAATAAACAAGGAAAACGATAATCGAAATAACGCGTAGCTAAAAACGTAAATAAAAATAAAACACACGTTTAAACCGGGAAATCCCGAGCCTAAACGTCAAAATGATGAAATTCTAATCCTAGAAATGCCAAATTAATTTTCCTAAGTTCTAATTAATAAAAGAAAATTTTGAAAAAAAGAATTATATTTTTTTGACTTTTATTTAATTTATTATGAATTAAAAACTGTTTTAAAGAAATTAAATGCTTAAAAATACTAAATGATTACGGAAAAATCCAAAATTTTACAGGAAACTACTTTAAGATAAGCCGGATTAAGGAAAAATAAAATGGTGATGCCAGCTTATTTAAATAAGCTGGTAATAAGCTAATAGTAAAAATAAGCAAAAGATAAAAAATAGGGGTTAAATAAAAAAGGGTGCAAAGTATAACCAAGAAAGTCCCAAGGGCAGTTGGTTATCTCTGTGTGTGGCTGTGTGAGCAAGAGGTCCAGGGTTCGAATCCCTGGACTCTCTTTTTGCTAAACTTATTTTTTTTTTAATTTTTTCTTTTAAAACCTATTAAGCACATAACAATAAGCATTATTCAAAACTACAACTATTTCTGGAAACTTGAAATAAGCACAAAAATAAGCTAGGGATTAGAACAGTAGGCAAAAGAAATGAAATTAAGCTAAACTATTGAATAAAGGGACTATTAAGCTAAGTTCTAAACTAAAATAAGCTGGAATAAGCTAAAATAAACTAGGCTTAATCTAAATGTACCAAAGATCTCAGAAATAACCTATGATCATAAGCAGAAAAGCACTAAGTACTCTCAATAAGCACTTATGGCTGCTGATGGCACAGTTGTGCAGGGGAAAAATGGGCTTTTTCAAGCCACTAAAAAGCTAGTATAAGCTATTCTAAAAAATTCATAAAAATATGTAACAACTAGATAAGCTACCCAATGGTAATTGTACAAAATTTGAGCTTATTTGGGCTTATAACGAAGAAATGAAAAATAAAAAACATGGGCTGATCTGCACAAAATAGTATGGCAAAAACAGCCCACTGAGGTGATTTTTAAGCTACTGAAAAGCTATTGAAAAGCTAATATGAAAAATCTGAAAAATGTGGAATAAGTAGATAAGCTACCCAAGAGTGATTGTACCAA
Source organism: Artemisia tridentata subsp. tridentata (assembly GCA_021014915.2). Taxonomy (NCBI): domain Eukaryota; kingdom Viridiplantae; phylum Streptophyta; class Magnoliopsida; order Asterales; family Asteraceae; genus Artemisia; species Artemisia tridentata. The sequence continues at coordinate 132,090,575 of CP139503.1, read as the reverse complement.
ATTGGAACTTAATTAGGCTTATAACGAAGAAATGAAAAATGGAAAACATGAGCTGAAATTAGACAAAACTTAAAATAATGCAGGCTACTTATCTGATGTGGACTGTTGGTGTAATTTTTTTTGAACCAAGGCTTAAGGGACTTACTCACTACTTAATATGGACTGAAATAGACTCAAGAATACCAAAAATTAGCATCAAATTGGCTTATCCCTGTAATAAGTTAAAATGGCCGGTGTATATCCTACAACTTGCAATGCTTAACTTAGATCCTCAAATCCTTTCAATTCAGCTAAAAAACTTCTGCAAACAACTTATATAAACCTTTTTAAGCTAGATTAAACCTTACATAGGTGCACATGAACAGTGAATATCCAGATTTACCCATTTTGACCCTAAAAATAAGCTTAACCCAAACAGCCCTTTATGAGGGACTGTTTTGATTTTTAGACTAAGGCAGACTATTTAAAGCTATAATTTGGAAAGACAAATACTAATTAAGCTATATTAAGTCCTAAAAAGCAGAATTCAACAGAAATTAAGCACTAATATAAGCTAAACTACTAATTGCTATATTTTTGGCTTTTTTATGATTTTCAGGCAAAACTAGAAAAAGCTAATAAAAACCATCAAATTAACTTCAAAAAGCTATAAGAAGAACAAATGAGCTAAGATCAAGTAAATAAGCACATAAATAAGCAGATGAACAGTAACAGAAAGAAATATGCAAAAATTAGAAAAATCACTTACAATTGCATTGAGCTTAAAATAAGAGGTTCTGATCAGAAAACAAGCCTAGCTTGTCAATAACAAGCTAGAAATCCTATGAGCTTATCCCTATCAGCTTATCTACCTTAATTAGCTTATTTTGGCTTATGGTTGACTTTCGTTGACTTTTCCAAATTGTTACAATTAACACAGAAACTATCTTTAATACATTTGAAAAAGCTTTAATAAGCTCAAATGAGCTTATTGGAGCACTTATTTTAAGCTTAGAACAATACTTGCACTTAAATTAAAAATTACAGGAATTTGATATAAAATGAATTCGAAGGTGAAACTGAAATTGAATTAACAATAAGTAAATTACAATGTTTAATTTAAAGATACAACTGAAAACGATTAAAACCCAATAAGTTAGACTAAATTACATTAAAAACGACATTAAAAATTATCTATTGACTTAAAGTAAAACTAGCTATATCTCTTCAGCTTTTGCAGACCCCTTTTATATCCTTCTAGGTATCCTCTCCTCCATTTCCAGCCCTTGGATGGGCTTTAATTCATCTCAATCGTCCAAATGCTTTCTGGCGGGAAAAATAGTTAGTGGGTTTCCAGCTGGCATGGAAGACACGTGAAGATGGTAAACATGTGAAGGAGTAGCTGGAGGTGGGTGGAGTGTGTAAGTGAAGATAGCAGAATAGGGTGTAGGTGAGAGTGGTATTGTCAGTGGAAATGGGCGGTTTTGGTTTTGGCGGGCATTTAGTTTTGGGAAGGGTGGGTTTGATGGGGTCAAACCTGGTTGTGGGTTTTATTTGGTGGGCTGGGGTATTTGTGTTGGGCTAGGTTTAATGGCTGGGAATTAGGGAAAAATTGGTTTATTAGTTTAGGGTAAAAAAAAGGGTTAAGGTTTTAATGGTTAAGGATTAGTTTTGGAATTGGATTAAACTTTGAGGGACCAAAACTGTCAAATAGGGAAAGTGTTTCCAAGGACCATTTTTGCCATTTTGATATTCTTACGGGTTGACTTTGACTTTTATGAGCATAAATGGGATCCTAACTTGAAATTCCTTTCCCGGCTTCAGCTTTTCACGACTTTCCAATCTTGTGCTCGGTTTTTGTCCGTTTTGCCTCGTTTTCAATCCTTTTGTACCTGAAACACATAAAAACACAAACCAAGGATATCTGCAGTATAAATTGGTATACTTGGCCGTTTTTAGCATTTTTTTATGTATAATATGGGCCTAAAATGATGAGTAAATAGGCACTCATCATCCCCCCACACTATCAATTGCTAGTCCCTAGCAATCCGATCATATAAAGTAATGAAAGGATTAAAAGAATACCAAGTATACCCCGTTTCGACATTTTATTTGATGCAAGAAATTTAAACTAGAACAAACAAAAATAAATAACATGCTTGATTTTCAAAAATGGTATCATGGAACGGGATTCACACAAAATGGGTGCCTCCAGGGAATTGTAATCGTCATCCTCTTTTTTATACTCCCAACTAAGCTTAAACTCGATGTGCAAATATTTTTGTAAAATGCTAACACTACTTATACAAATAATCTATGTAAGCCGAGACTTAACTTTTCACTCCCATATTTATTCAAGTTAGGTGAATGTGCTTGATTTTCAAAATTTTGATCACAAAAATCGACGTTTTTATAAGATTTTGACTAATACTAGTTGAAAGATAGATTTAAAATTTACAACAAGCAAGTTTCAAAACTTTATTCAAGACATACATATTTTTTTTTTTCATTTCATTTTCTCATCATTTTTTTTTACTTGTGCAACATAAACTAACGGAGTTTCACGGGAACCAAGACCTTACACCTTCCGGAATAAAGGATCCAAGGGCCGTTACAATGGAGAGTTCCAAGACTCTAAACATTCCTGAAATGAGGATCCAAGGGTGTTAGACCAAGACCTCACACATTCTTGAATTAGAGGTCCAAGGGCCGGTGTAAGAGGGTAGCAAAGACCTAAACGCCTTCCGGAAATAAGGATCCAAGGGCCGATCTTGAACCGTAGCTTTTTTAGCACATACATTTACTACTTAACTTTTGCAACTTTCAAGCAACGTCTCACTTTCATTTTGCATTTGTCACAACTCGTAATTTCAGGTCATTTTCCAAACCTCAACAATTTACTATTCATGAGTTACTATTCATAAATCACTATTCACCGATCACTATTCATCATTTCACTATTCATTGTTTTTGAAGCCAGTTTGAGACTTTGAGAAGTCGTCAAAAATTTTACTATTCACATGACACTATTCATTCCCGGAGGGAAATCACTATTCATGGGCATCATTCATCATGTCGTAAACTAGGTTTACGGGTATTCAAATGCGCGTAACCAGTTAGGTTTAGCTGCGTATTCATGCATCATCAGTAAGGACACATCATACAGACTAGAGTAGTCTGCATATCATCAGTAATATCAGTACCATATCAGTTCATGCATGTGTCTGTGTGATTTTCATTAACGTATGCATAATTGTTTAATTAACGTTACCACTCAGTCATTTCTATCAACCAAATGCTCCAGACAATGATCCTAATACATTTTCAAGCTAATTATAATGATATAGAGATTATATTATTACTTTACCCGGTGTTTTTAAACCAATCGCTACATTTTTCGTTTGACGCTTATAACTCCGTCGGTTTACGAAATTTCAATCCGATTATCATTCTAACACCCGATTCTTGCAAGGAACATGATTTTACAATTTTTACAACTTCGTCGTATCTCATTTCACCTCGTCACGAGTTATTTCTAGTTAACTCGGTACCCGATAACACTCAATGTATACACAAAACAACTAAACACTTACACTAATGGGACACTTGGCACAATTTCATCAAACCCTTCCCATTTAACCCATGTGTGCCGCCCCCTACCCCCCCCCCCCCCAAATTAGCCTAATGCATCCAAAATTCATTAATTGAATTTCCATGAATTAATTCCATACTCCACTAACTTAAACACATACACCATAAACCATTTTAGCTAACAAAGATCAAATCCTCTCATCCCTTCATCTCCATGTTTGGCCACAACCATGAACACCATCCAAATCCATAGATTTTTCAAGAACAAAGCATAAACATACTCCATTTACTATCCTAGTTAAAGTCTTGTGATCAAAACCTCAAGTTATTGCACCTTTCTCATCAAATCACTCCAAGATTGTAAGTAAACTTCAAGAACATCATTTTGATCTTTTCATTCTTTTATTTACTTCATATGATCATGTATTTTCAAGGTTATACTAGTTACTTTTGCAAGTTACTTATGTTTTGATACCATTTTGTTTATAAACTATCACAAACACTAGATCTATAAGTTTCACTAATAACCACATGAGATCCACCAAGGTTGGTGATGATTAGGACCATAGAAATGAGTTTTTAAAACATATATATACCTACTGTCCAAAATCGTGTAAACTGGAAAACTCAGTAATTTTTGGCATATTTTGGCCTTCATATTCAGAAAGTTCTTTCAAAAACGAAACCGTGGCCGCAAGAATCACTAAAAACCGACTTATAACGAAGGAGATATGATCGTTCGAAGTTAGACGACGAAAACTAATTTTCTGAAAATAAGCGTGCTGTTAGCCGAACTTTAAAGGACCAAACGAGGCGTTAGACGTGATCTAGGAGAGCCGAACTACTGAGATTATGTTAGTTCATGTTATGACGAATCCGTGGATATAAAGAACGTAGAAAACGAGCTTATAACGACCGAGATATACACGTTCGAAGCCGACGAACTCTATTCTATTTTGACAGCCCTAATAGAAAGTATTTTTCTAAGTATATACGTTAACATTTTTACAAGCCATTACATTGATAGCCGGTTTTCTATCTATTCAAGACGCGTATGATCAAAAGTCCAATAACACGACACGAAAAACTTGTAACAACGTTTTATTTTCAAAGACGTCAAATTCATTCACTAACACTTAACGCGAAATGTGGTTTATAACTTAACAAGACGTCAAAATGTATTTTTCGACGATAAACATTGTTTTCAAAACTTTCGAGTGGTATCGATAACATACGTGTTTGCATGAGTAACATCATTTCATTTGCTTACCTTAGATCATATCATTCATGATAGGTCGCGGTTAGGAACCGAGCCTCATCTCATCATATCCATTGTGATCATTGTTGCTATATCATATCAGGTGAGTTTTCATAGCCCCGTTTTAAATTGTTTATTGATTTCTAAACTCTCGGGGGAGAATACATTGCACCATTTTTATATGCGGACCAAAGTATACAAACCCATTACATTGCTTAAGTTACATCATTGCCCAGATTAAAGTCCCCTTATATTATCATGAACCATTAATTGTTAGTAAGCGAGAGTGAGTGGATAGATCTATTGAGGGTGACTCCTCCGCTCGGGTTGGTAGCACCAACTGGTCAAACGAACGCATTTCATTTCTGTCATATTTGAGTGATTGGAAAACACTAGGTTGGGGCATTTCATTCAGTCTAGCTTCGGGGCCATGAGCTTAGAGCTAATGTATCATTTTTATGTGGCATGGATTTGTCATACACTTTATACTTGTGGTTTCCGTACAATCATTCATTTACATAAACCTATGATCTCACCAACATTTTTGTTGACCATTTTTAGCAATGTATTTTCAGGTAATTAAGGTATCGCATGTTGGCTTGCATATGGACATCATGGAGTCGCGGAGTCGACGCGTCTCACTTTATATTTTATGCACTTATCCATCATTTGAATTGTATGAACTTGTTTTCTAAAAACTTGTTTCACCTTTTGGGACCTAGCTTTATAACTCTGAATGTTTTTAAATAATCAAACGATGTATTTTCTAAACGACACTTTAGGTCGTTCAATATAACTATAACTTTGGTGCTATGACCAGTCGTGCCCCTGAATGACTTATTCCGCTGCAAGTCACAAAATTTGGGGTGTGACAGATTGGTACCAGAGCAAAGGTTATAGCGAACTAGGTTATTCATTATACCCTAGAATATAGCTGCACCATCATAGCATCTCATCATTTTGGCATAAGTGCATATTCCTTATATCACATGTAGTGATTGCGATTTCATACATCACTGGTACAGAATGTGGCTTTCGTCACACCCAAAATGCGTGACTATATGCATATAGTCACACACGTTTTTTTGGGTGTGTGTGACGAAAAGTCGCGCCACCGTAGGTATCATATGGTCACATTGTTTAGTTTGTGGCCGTTTTCATTGAAAAAGAGTGACCAAAACCAGAATATGTGTGACTAATTAGGCACAAGTTTTGTTGGATTCATCAGTATGTGTGACTATTTCCCATCCTATGGCCACATGAAAATATAATAAATGTGACGTTTGTGATGATTTAGTCACACAGCGTGTGTTGTTTTTTTTTCGACTTAGTCACATACAATTTAAAAGACAGTGGCCAAAAGTGTTAATAAGTGTGACCATATGCTGTTTAAAGTGAAGAAATGTGTATTTTGTGTGACTATTGATCATCCAATGGTCACATGAATTCTTAGTTTATGTGGCCTTTGGTAATATTTAGTCACACAAAGCATTTTTGTTTTGGGTATTTAGTCACATACAATTAAGCATAAAGTGGCCAAAAGTGTTAATAAGTGTGACCATATGCTGTTTTAAGTGAAGAAATGTGTATTTTGTGCGACTATTGATCATCCAATGGTCACATGAATTCTTAGTTTGTGTGGCCTTTTGTAATATTTAGTCACACAAAGCATGTTTGTTTTGGGTATTTAGTCACATACAATTAAGCATAAAGTGGCCAAAAGTGTTAATAAGTGTGACCATATGTTGTTTTAAGTGAAGAAATGTGTATTTTGTGTGACTATTGATCATCCAATGGCCACATGAATTTTATGTTTGTGTGGCCTTTTGTAATATTTAGTCACACAAAGCATGTTTGTTTTGGTTATTTAGTCACATACAATTAAGCATAAAGTGGCAAAAAGTGTTGATAAGTGTGACCATATGCTGTTTAAAGTGAAGAAATGTGTATTTTGTGTGACTATTGATCATCCAATGGCCACATGAATTTTATGTTTGTGTGGCCTTTTGTAATATTTAGTCACACAAAGCATGTTTGTTTTGGTTATTTAGTCACATACAATTAAGCATAAAGTGGAAAAAAGTGTTGATAAGTGTGACCATATGCTGTTTAAAGTGAAGAAATTTGTATTTTGTGTGACTATTGATCATCCAATGGCCACTTGAATTTTATGTTTGTGTGGCCTTTTGTAATATTTAGTCACACAAAGCATGTTTGTTTTGGGTATTTAGTCACATACAATTAAGCATAAAGTGGCCAAAGGTGTTAATAAGTGTGACCATATGCTGTTTAAAGTGAAGAAATGTGTATTTTGCGTGACTATTGTTCATCCAATGGTCACATGAATTTTTATTTTGTGTGGCCTTTGGTACTATTTAGTCACACATCGAATTAAACAAAGAGTGACCAATAATGTTGGAGCAGAGTTGCTACTGCTAGTACTAAGGTAGTCCTGCTGAAGCAGAGTTACTGCTGCTAGTACTATGCTAGTGCTGCTGGAATGAGTATATATATTATATATAAAACAATATTAAAAACCACAAGAAATTTCAAATTGAATTAAACTCGAATGTATATAACTGGACAGAATATACAATTGTAATGTCGTACTTAATTAATCAAATATCTAAAGACTTTTGAACCTTCACCCCCTTAGCAGTTTGCCTTAAGTCGTTAGCAGATATATATTGTTTCTTCGATGGTGCCTGTGGTACACATTTAGTCACATGGTTTGTTGGTGTAACCTGTAGTAAACAAAAGACGCTTCTATCAAACATTGAATTACATATGAATAATTATATATGTAGGTTGAAAAAACACATGTACGTACCACCTCTTCAAAAATAACTTGATCCTTTGGCCATGCAACGAAACTACCTTCAACATTCTTAACTATTTTTAACCCATTATTTGCTACGTCCGGTACGCATGCTGCATCAACTAACGATTCATCAATCGACACTTTGTAGCAATCACTTGGGAGTGGTCGGTTATGCAGCACTTGCTTTCCATGAGACTGGTATACGGTACCCAAAGCAACAATATTTGTTTGCTTTATAATCTACAGTTTGCACTTAAGTGTCTACAAAAAAAGAATTTTTATGTATATATCAGAAATTATTTAAACAAAAGAATAACAAGAAACATGTTGAAATACATACTGTTGGCAGTGCTTGTGTTAGAGAAACATCTTGTTGCGATTGGGAATCTGGAGACCCGTTTCGTCGCTTCTTTTGCTTTGGCTTATTGGGTCCGACAGTTTTAGCAAGTTCCTATATGTATATATAAAACACGTTACATTATTTAAACAAAAGAGTAACAAGAAACATGTTGAAATACATACTGTTGGCAGTGGTTGTGTTGGAGACGACACATTTTGTAGCGATTGGGAATCTGGAGACCCGTTTCGTCGTGACTTAAGGTTATGCTTAGGCCTGACAGTTTTAGCAGCAGGTTCCTATACGTATATATAAAACACGGTACATTAGTCGATCATGTATGTAAAATTCAAAAATCAAAGGGCGATCTTTTATTACTATACTTACCATTGTTTCCGTTACCTTTTTAGAAGTTTCAAGGCCATTGGATTTCTCCTCAATTCCCGCATCTTTAGGACTTACAACACCACTTGTCTGAGTGCCATTGGAGTCACCTGCAATATTGTCAATGGCCATTGGAGTCACCTGCAATATAAATTAAGAAATACAGTCACTCATCAGTTTATGTTCAATGCCTAGTATCATTAGCATCAGTGGTGTTAGCATTAGAAAATGAAATTGTTAACAACATAAAAAATGGCTTACAACTGAGGCTATTGGCGATGGTTCAGTTGGCAGAGTTATATTCATCCCTTTATCATTCAACTGTTGCAGAATTTGAGAAAGCACTATATTTGTGTTTTCCACCTCACCGGATAATTTATTGACCTGCACATCTTTTTCGGTCATCTCGGCGGACAATTTCTTGATCAATTTATCTTTTTCTTCACGCTCGCGTCTCTCATTATCCAGTTGAGTTTGAAGTAAGGCAAGTTTTTCATTGGCTTCTTGTTTTCTTCGAGGAAGGCCAAAATACTCTTTGTATGTTACTGCACCTCCCACTCCTCTGGCATAACCGCCCTTTTCCTTACCAAATACAAATGTCATGGCATCAGTGCCATCATCAAAACTCGAGGTTCCTTCCTTGATCTTGTCATCAGCTTCTTTCTGCACAAAAAATATAGGAAATGTTGGGATTAAAAGTCTTCTTGATGCTGTTAGAGTAACTGCTGGTATACAAGCTACTACTGCTAGTACACAGTTAAATGTTGCTGCTATATAAGCATAATAATAGAATTAGCAGTCAAACTTACAAGTTCATCTCCCTTTGATTTAATATCATCATTTGGGTATTCGCCGTCTTTGTTTACCCTTCCTTTCACCCACATTACATCACCGGGGGGGGGGGGGGGGGTTCTTCATCCGCTTCAATCTCTTTATTTTGGATCTAATAAACATCAAATGCATACACATGTAAAGATAAACCAAGATAAACGAAAATATGAGGATGGTTACACATGTACAGTTAAACTAAGATAATCGAAAATATGAGGGTATTAATGCAAATGTTCAAATTGGGCAATGTAAACAGATTCATTTCTCATACTGATCGTCTCTTAATTGGTAAAACAAAACATTGTGTAATCTTACCATTTTCTCTTTGACATAAGCATATCCACCTCGTCCCATTTTATGCTGATAAATATTTTGGGAACGCGCCACTTTACCTTTCTCAGATTTCTCCTAAAAACACAAAATCATAAGGCGTTTAGATGCGGTAATGCTGCAAACTGAAAATAATAAAATGACATATACACTTAATTAAAGATGACTAATTAAAACCTTGTATGCTTCGGTGGTCGTGTATTTAACATACTCGACCCAGTCTTCTGATTTCATTATTGTATTATACAAGTCCGGGACTTCATTAAGTTTGGAAGGTGTATTTAGGTTGGGCAAAATGTAGTTGAATTTGAGCTTCCTTCTGTAATTCCTAAGCATTTTAGCAAGACGAATCATTATCAATTTTCTGTATTTCACGTCAACAACAAAAAATTTCTGAAAAGATTAACACAATGTTGTTAATTAGTTGCACATAATGTAACTGCATACATAAACTTATGTAGCACTGGGTTACAAAATAGTATATATGTACCAAGATTTCATCCCATAGTTTATCTCTTGATTCTTTATTCACCTTCTTCCAGTGTAGAATCTTCACACCTATCTGCTTACGAGCCACATCTCCTAAAAAACTCACAAACACTGCTCTGTTTTCCCCTGTTACCCTACCGAATGCATCGAAGGTTACCTTGAGCTTTATTGCACCAGGTTTGTCATGCTTCTCGCGAAACTTTACTAGCCTGGTTGAGCCCCTCTTAGCTAGTATCTCAGGTGTTTGGTTGGTTACAGGCTCATCTATATCTTCTTCATAAGAAGACTTTTCGGATTCATATTCTAAGGCGTTATCAACATGTACAATATGATCAGGAGGAAGCAAAGTATGGTTATCAACAATGGGTTCAGTTTCCATGACTCTTGAGCAACAAAGGGTAAAAGAAAATGATTATGGCTTAGCTTGGAGAGTAATGGTGAGAGAAGATTTGATTTTTGTTTTTTCTTTGCAGTCTTTTTTTTAAGGAGAGAAAAGAGGCTATACACCAAGAATATGAATCGTTGTGATTCAAAAAATTTCGATCCAAAAATTTGCCTCCAAGTTGTAATTTGAAATTAACAATTGAATTATTTGAAAATTTTGCCTTTGAACCTGTTAATTAAAGCATAAACTTGAATAAATCAAAATTTTGGCTCCAAATTTTATAGAGTACTATCTTAATAATCGCAAATAATGTATCATACTGTGCAACCATCACATCAATAGTACAAACTACTACCCATTTAACAAACCAAAATACTTACATAATTACTAGTTATTGTACCCTTACTAATTACATTTACAAAACACAAATTACTAATTACCTTTTTGTTATTTGGATTCATTGTTTGCGTGCTTGTGTTTGCCAGAAGAATGTGTGTGTTGATTAGGGTTTATTGATTTTTGTGTGTGTTTACAAATGACCGGGTAAAGGGATTAATTGCTGGTTGAATATTGAATTTGTGGTTTGGTTTAACTATAGCTGACGTGGCAAGATTTGTTTAAACCAAAAAAAAAAGCTAATGGTGATGACGTGGCGGTGAAATCCGGCTATAGCCGGTAAATAGGGATGGCAACGGTTCGGGTTCGGGGCGGGTTTTAGTATACCCATAACCGAACCCGTTTATAATATACCCGTACCCGCCCCATATCCCACCGGATACCCGATTAATATTATCCATCGGTTTTTCGGGTTTCCCCGCGGGTATCAGTTATCCGTACGTAGTTGAATATTATATGGACAAAATTGGCTGTATTAAGATTAAGTCACGCTAAAATCCACCGAAAAAACAAAAGAAAATACTCTAACCACTCCCAACAATAACTCAGCTTTAAACTTTAACACACTGCCACGTCAGCTTTAACACACTCACCCTTAATTAACTGAGCTTTAGTTATACACAAGATGTTTAACGAATGAGCCGAGATGATATGGTTGTATACGAGATGTTTAACGAATGAGCCTAGATGATATGGTTGTATATATACGAGATGTTTAACGAATGAGCCGAGATAATATGGTTGTATACGAGATGTTTAACGAATGAGCCGAGATGATATGGTTATACACGAGATGTTTAACGAATGAGCCGAGATGATATGGTTGTATACGAGATGTTTAACGAATGAGCCGAGATGATATGGTTGTATACGAGATGTTTAACGAATGAGCCGAGTTAATATGGTTGTATACGAGATGTTTAACGAATGAGCCGAGATGATATGGTTATACACGAGATGTTTAACGAATGAGCCGAGATGATATGGTTGTATACGAGATGTTTAACGAATGAGCCGAGATGATATGTTTGTACATGATCAACACACCCAACAATAACTCACGCAACCTTTCGACCCTGTTTCATCATTTCTTAAAAGAGTTTAATTTCTAGACCAACCCTGATAGCTGGATGGTCTTGAGGCAACTCACGCAACCTTTCGACCTCTGGATCAGCACGATTATGCATCTATAGCATAATACGAGTTATCTCACCTAGCAAATTGTTAATCAATTTAAGGTCTTTTTGTTGTTCATTGCGTAATCGGATGAGGATAGCCTTTTGCACCTCTGCTAGTTAATTTGTTAGCCACAGTGTTTGTGTTAAAATTAGTGATACTTGCGAGAGAGTTTTATAAGAAGTTGTGTGAGAAAACGAAGTGTTGTGAAAGTGGCTTTGATAGTGGAAAGCCGTTAAACTAGCCGTTGGAGGCTATTTTAAAAATCAGATTGAAAGTAAAAGTAACCATACGAGTATTATTCAAATTCAAACGTAAAGTAACAGTACAACATATTAATAACGAGCGGGATATTTAAAATTTAAAATTTCAAATTCAAATTAAACAAAAGGGCGGGATATATTTAAAATTTATCAATTCAATTCAAATTCAATTCAATTTATAAATTGAAAATAAAAGAACCTAGCTTGGGCGGGATATATTTATATCCATTTCAAATTCAAACTCATCTTAAAAAACGTGTGGATTTCTATCCTATAAGACCCTTTACAACGCATAACGCAGCGTTGCGTTAAAGGGCCAAAATCAGACATTTTATAAAAACTTTAACATTTTCTAAAGTATCAAATACAAATACATTAAACATGAAATAGAAATACATTAAACATGAAATAGAAATACATTAAACATGAAATAGAAATACATTAAATGTCAAATAAAAACTACGTTAACATAAACAACGATTGATTAACATAAACAACATACAATTAACATAAACAACGAACGATTAATAAAAACTATCATCTGAATCTGGGTAACCATCTTCAGAGGATTCGGAAGGTGTGAAAAAACCAAACTCCCACCTTTGCCTGCGTTCTTCATCCTCCCTGGCTTGCCGCTCCAAACGATCAGCTTCCTCTTCTCTTTCAAGTGCTTCCATTTCCAGGAGGACTTGCATATCTGCTTCCTCTTGCCTAAGTTGTTCCTCAGTTAACCCAAACGGATTTGGGTCTTGGTTGGGAACCGGTGGATTTTGCACTGGTTCATTTTCAGGTTGATTATTCACCGGAAAATTTTCCGGTTGGAAAACCGAAAAGATATTCTCGGGTGGAGTATGGAATTTTTCATTTTCGCTAGGTGGGCTTGGAAACTGTTGGCCAAAATCCTTTTGGCGAGGTGGGCTTGGAAATTGTTGGCCAAAATCCTTTTGGCGAGGTGGGCTTGGAAATTGTTGGCCAAAATCCTTTTGGCGAGGTGGGCTTGGAAATTGTTGCCCGAAATCTTTTCTGGAAGACATCTTGAATTTGAGATGCTTGGATCTTGAGTATTTGAGAAGTTTGGAATGTGTTTCTGTGTGACTTGTGCTTCAGAAGCATTGGTATTTATAGGGTACAAATGCACACGTTTTATTAACGTGACTTTGAATTTTAATTGTTGGGGCTAACCTGCGTTAACGCAGCGTTAATATGTTGTACTTTATCTTACGTTTGAATTTGAATTTGAATTTGAATTTGAATTTGTTAAGGCTGAGTTATTGTTGGAAGTGGCCTAAATATACCCATACTTCTCAAACACATCTCACACACAAACACATTCAGACTGCTATAGATATTAAAGCATGTATTTACATTAAACATGTACTAGAAAATATCAATTACCCTAATGAAAAAGTCAATTAGTCATTAAAGTTAGCACACAAATTACATTAAACATCATTAATATAGAAAATATCAATTACCCTAATGAAAAAGTCAATTAGTCAATCCAACACCAAACACACTTCTAGATCAACTACACTAGTCAAATCCAAACCAAACACAAACCAAATCCGATCAATATTATCCATCTGTTTACTTTTGGCGCCTCTCGATGGTCCCTCTTCCCGCCTAAAGTATTGGGAACCGTTCGTATACCTCTTTAGCCTATTTGTACAACTCGACATGGAAAACCGTTCATAATCAACCGTACCATATACAACTCCTTTGATATTTTCATTACAAAATAAATTTCAAATTTCAATGGCTGACTCCTCTTCAACTCCTTCTTCCAACAAAAACAAACGCCCAAGGGATGATTCTCCTCCACCAATGCCTGAAAAATATAAAAAGTTTGGCATATCCCAACATATTTGGGAGAAATGTAGTGAAGGCCAGTATGGTGTTGAAAACGCATTGTTAGAAATTCACAACAAGCGTATAAAGATGTATGAAGAAAGGAACAAGAAAGATTTAGAGGTCATTGAGGAGCATCAGAAGAAAATTGAGGAGAGGAACAAAAAAATAGAAGAAGAAAGAGAGAAAATAGTTGATGTTTACAGAAGTATTGAAGCTAGTAAATATGTGTCTTAATGTATCTTTTCTTTATATATTTTGCCTATGTAAATGTAAACTTATTTTGACTTGGTTTAATATATGAATGCAGTTATTATTACAAGTTTATGATATTTGAATGCAGTTATTATTATTGTACTGCTAGGTAAAAAATTGTACTGCTAGCGAAACGTTGTACTGCTGGGTATCCTTTTAGCAGTGGTTGGGAGTGCAGGGTAGTTTGTATCACTTTTTACTTAAAGGGTATAAACCCCCAATTGCTGCACACAATCACATTCACGCACACATTACTCTCTCTCTTCCACTCCCTAATCGAATTTTAATCGTCAAATTGTAAAACCCCCAAATCAAATCATAATGTCGAACCTAACTTTTACCGAACCTCATAATAATGTTGCCTTTTTAGAAAAATCCAATGAGTCTGTAGATTTTACTGAGATCATTGATTTCCTTAATGCAAGTTATATTAAGTTTGCATTAACAGTAAAACCTACTATATATACTTCCAACATTATCCAGTTTTGGTCGTCTGCTAAGGTCAAAACTATTAATGGGGAAGCACAAATCCATGCCCTTGTAGATGGGCAGATGATTATCATTACAGAGGCGTCTATTCGAAGAGATCTTCTCCTAGATGATGCTAACGGAGTTGAGAATCTTCCAAATACTACAATCTTTGAAAAACTTGCACTGATGGGCTATGAGAGATATACAGATGCTTTAAAGTTCCAAAAAGGTAATTTTTCTCCTCAGTGGAAATTCTTAATTCATACTGTCTTAGTGTGTCTAAGTCCAAAGACCACTGTATGGAATGAATTTAGCAGTAATTTAGCTTCTGCTATAATTTGTTTGGCTGAAAATACTCAAAGATTTAATTTCTCAAAATTAATTTTTGATAATATGGTTAAGAACTTGGATAGTTCTTAGGCTAAATATTTTCTATATCCAAGGTTTTTGAAACTCTTTTTGGACAACCAATTTAAAAAAAAAGAAAAGTCACAAAAATGTTTCTCCCACTCCCTGCCTTACCAAAAAGGTTTTTGCTAATATGAGGAGGGTTGGAAAAGATTTTTCAGGGAGAGTGACACCTTTGTTTCCAACAATGTTGGCACTAGCCCAAACCTAAATGGGTGA
Source organism: Artemisia tridentata subsp. tridentata (assembly GCA_021014915.2). Classification (NCBI taxonomy): domain Eukaryota; kingdom Viridiplantae; phylum Streptophyta; class Magnoliopsida; order Asterales; family Asteraceae; genus Artemisia; species Artemisia tridentata. The sequence continues at coordinate 132,075,134 of CP139503.1, read as the reverse complement.
AGGTTCAGCAATCCCAGCTGGTACCCATCACACACCCACAGAACAACAACAACAGACCTATAAACGTAGGACTAACACCAAGAACACTGAGCTACCTCAGGCTAATGGTTCTATACCAACTGTTGCAGATGAGGATGTCACTGGGGGGGGGGGAGAGTGACATGTTGGCAAGGGCTGCCACTACTGTGTCTAGCTTAGCAGCAGCACAGGACAGTGGTAACATCATTAAGACCCGAACCAAGACAACTTCTAATGAAGAAAGTTCCTCTGGAACTGATTCAGGTGAAGGTCCCAGTCACATGGAAACAATGGGGGGTTCGGATGTTCATCCTAGGGGTGAGACTGAACTTAACTTTTCTAGTGATCCACCTCTCGGGCTAGGTAACACAAGCCGAAGTGGTGAGGATAGTCTGCAACTTTTGAATGAATTGAAGGATACCTGTGTCAAGCTGTCTACACAAATTGGTGATCTGCGAGCAATAGCTTCTTCCCAAGATGGAGTCATCAAAGCTCAAGGTGGGGAGATAAAGACTTTGAAGAGAAGGGTTAGGTATTTAGAAGGAGTCAAAGGATCAAGAATTCCCAAACAAAAGGTTAAATCTTCTGAAGCTTCTAAGGATGCTCCCAAACAGGGGGGGAATGAAGGCAAAGTTTCAGGGGAGGATAAAGAGGGTGAAAGTATTTGTGAAGAGAGTGATCCAATGGAATTTCTAGTTGCTGATAACCAAGGGAATGAAGCGGTGATGGATAGGCGTTTGGGCAAGGTTACAACTGTTGATAGTGAGCCAGTTATTCCTGCTAGTGACCCAGTTATTCCTGCTAGTGGTCCAGTTATTCCTGCTAGTGAGCCAGTTATTCCTGCTATTCCTGCTATTGATAAGGTTAGTTCTCTATACTGAGACTGAAGTTAGTATTGCTGTTATTGATGTTAGTGCTACTGAGACTAAATTTATTCCTGCTATTGATAAGGTTACTGCTACTCAAGGTGATGATGATATGACTATGGCTCAAATATTAACAAAGATGAGGAGTGCAAAACCTAAGGCAAAAGGAGTTGTCATTAAAGAGCCAGTATCAGTACCAAAAACACCATCAACAACTATTTCACCATCAGAAAAGGCAAAGGTTTGTTGATTGATGAACCTAAGAAGAAATTTAAGTTTCAGTCACCTAGTCAACAACAACAACAACCAATGATTACAGATGAAGAATTGACAAGACAAGTGGCTGATCTTGATGCTCAAGAAGCTGCTCAGATTCTTTCAGACAAGGAGTATGCAGAAAAATTACAAGCGCAAAAAAATGCAGAGTTAATAGCTTCATGGTTTGAGGAAAGGGCTCAGGTTGAAGCTGATTGTGAGCTTGCTAAAATAGTACATAAAGAAGAGCAAGATAAGTACTCAGTAGATGAAAAAGCCAGGATGCGGAAAGAAAAATTTGATGCAAAAAAGAAGTTGTATGCAGAACAAAGATATGCAGCTAAGAAGAACAAGCCACCCACTCAAAAACAAAGAAGAGATCTCATGTGCAGGTATTTTTTTATTTTTTTATTTTTTTTTTGTTGCAAAGGTAAATTTATATTAATATCAACAACACCCAATATGTACATCATAAACATATACTCATGTGCAGATATTTGAAGAATGTGGCCAGTTGGAAACTAAAGGATTTGAAATTCTTGTATGATAAAAGCATTGAAGAATTGTATGCAATTGCCAAGAGAAACAATGAACTCTTCTTGAATGAAAGTTCAAAGAGAGCAGGTGAACAGTTGGAAATAGAAAGTAGTAAAAAGAGAAAACAAGAACAAACTGAGCAAGCTGTTGCTAAAGAACAAATGCAAGCTCACACTGAACTTGCAGTTGACTCTGTAGGAGAAGCCATGGATGCACAACCTTTAACTGTCAAACATCCCATTGTTGATTATAAGTCTGGATCTCATGGGGAAACAATTTATTACGATATTAAGAGGCATGATGGTTCTTCTAGAAGGTTTGTAAGCTTTCTTCACATGGTTCATGATTTTGATAGACGAGATATGATAGCTCTATGGAAATTACTCAAACAAAGATTTGGTAATAAGACACCAGAACAAGCTTATGATAGAGAAGTCTGGAATTATTTGAAGGTAATGTTTGAACCAAATCATGAAGATGAATGTTGGAGAAGACTAACGCACAATACTGTTAAAGAATAGAAAATTTTTCAACGATGTGGAGTACATGCTTTAACTGTGAATGAGTTGGTGATCTACATGCTTGTAGAAAAGGATTACCCTTTAAAGTTTCACAAAGACATTCTACATCAGATGTTGCGTGGGAAGAAAATACTCAAGCTTCAGCTTAATTATGATAACATGGCATATGAACTGCTCAAGAAGATGGAAGAGTATCTAGGACCCAAGGACAAGAAATAGAATGTATAGTTATTACTACTAGAATGTATAGTTTGACTTAAACATGTATAGTTATTACTGCTTATGAGATAAACATGTGTAGTTATTACTACTAGAATGTATAGTTATTACTGCTAGAATGTATAGTCTGACAAAATATGCTTACATAAATGCTTACAATGGAGCCAAAACATTGATATTTTTAAATTTTTGACTATTGCATAAGTTATCAGAAATGTGTGACCATATGTATCGAATTGTGACTACACTTAAATAATGCGTGACAAAATTTGACTATTGCCTATAGTCACATGATTGTGCTACAATTAAATGTGACCATACACATTAGGAATTGGCAGGCAAACACACACTTAACTTTAGACACACATATTAACTTACGTGACTATTTGTATCGAATTTTGGTCACACTTAATCATGTATGCCTATGGTTTAGTGTGACCATATATGACATTTGGTCACACATCTCAAGTGTGTGACATATATTTGTCACTTTTAAATGCATATCGTGACTATGCTTCAAACTTACTTTTCAGTTGTCACACATTTCAAATTCATATGTGGCTAAATTTTCAACAAAAACTAGCAGTCACGCTTAAATAATGTGTGACAAACTTGAGCATATGATTTAGCCACATACACAATTACTTCGTGTGACCATATATGGATTATGTCCCCCCGTGGGTCCATTGTGGCAAGCCTTAAGAATTTCAACGGCTTCTTGGCCGTGAACACACCGCCGGATGACTTGATCCGCACACACTTTAAACAAGTAGGGGTCGTCCCAAAAGTAATGCTTCACATCTTTGAAGAATTTGTTCTTTTGTTGGGACGACATCCCTTTCACAACAAAGTTTCCCGCATGATAATTTGCAAAATCGGCAAACCATGGGGTACTAGAATCACCACGAAAAGATACCACGTTAAGTGTCTCAAGAGGAAATGTTTCATTTATTTCCTTTTTCTCGAGCACACTTTGATGAGGATTCTCTAATCGGGACAAATGATCAGCAGCAAGGTTCTCGGCTCCTTTTTTATCACGGATGGTGATATCAAATTCTTGTAGGAGGAGAACCCAACGGAGCAATCTCGGCTTTGCATCTTGTTTTGCAAAGAGATATTTGAGAGCCGAGTGATCCGTATACACTATGCTTTTAGACAAGATTAAGTATGGCCGAAACTTTTCGAAAGCATATACCACGGCTAATAATTCTTTTTCCGTCGTGGTGTAATGTGTTTGAGCTTCGGTCATAGTTTTGCTAGCATAGTGTATAGGCTGAAAATGTTTTGCTTTTCGTTGCCCCAAGACCGCACCTATGGCAAAATCACTTGCATCACACATGAGTTCAAAAGGTAGGTCCCAATCGGGGGCAACTAAGATTGGTGCTTCAGTAAGCTTTTTCTTTAGAGTTTGAAAAGCTTCAATGCACTCTTGTGAGAAAACGAACGGAGTTTCCTTTTCAAGGAGACGGGTCATTGGCCGGGCGATTTTCGAAAAATCTTGAATGAATCTACGATAGAAACCGGCGTGACCAAGGAAACTCCGAATACCCTTGACGGTAGTGGGATGAGGTAGCTTAGCGATAACATCAACTTTAGCCTTATCGACCTCAATCCCACTTTTAGAAATCTTATGGCCGAGGACAATGCCCTCTTTGACCATGAAATGACTTTTCTCCCAATTTAGACAAAGATTAGTGTCTTCACAACGTTGAAGCATTTTGTCCAAATGGGAGAGACATGTGGTGAAAGAATCCCCAAAGACCGAGAAATCATCCATAAAGACCTCCATAGTTTTCTCGACCATGTCGTGAAAAATGGCCAACATACACCTTTGGAACGTGCCCGGAGCATTACATAAGCCAAAAGGCATGCGTCGGTAGGCAAACGTTCCATAAGGGCAAGTGAAAGTGGTCTTTTCTTGATCTTGCGGGTCAATGGGAATTTGGAAGTAACCCGAGAAACCGTCGAGGAAACAATAGTACTCGTTTCCCGCAAGTCTTTCGAGCATTTGGTCCATGAATGGAAGAGGGAAGTGGTCTTTACGGGTGGCGTCATTTAACTTTCGGTAGTCAATGCATACACGCCATCCCGTCACCAATCGAGTAGGAATCAACTCGTTTTCATCATTCGTAACGACGGTAATGCCACCTTTTTTAGGCACGCAATGAACGGGGCTCACCCAAGGACTATCCGAGATAGGGTAAATCAAGCCGGCATCAAGGAGTTTAAGAACTTCCTTTTTGATAACCTCGTGAATTTTTGGATTAACCCTTCTTTGATGTTGAACCGCTGGTTTAAAGTCATCTTCCATTAAAATCTTGTGTGTACAAAATTCCGGGTTAACACCCTTAATGTCGGAAAGTTTCCAAGCGATGGCTCGCTTGTGTGACTTTAAAACCTTTATGAGAGCGGTTTTCTCCTCATCATTTAAATCTTTAGCAATTATGACGGGTAATTTATCGGTACCCTCCAAAAATGCATATTCGAGATGAGGCGGTAAGTCCTTAAGTTCGACCTCCGGTGGATCAATAGGATTCTCACTAGATGTGATTTCCTCATTATGAAGTTCTTTCGGAGGGAGAGATGATGGATCTTCATTAAGTAACTTCTCAATTAGACGAAGGTCTCCCTCCATGTCAAACACACCTTCATCCATTTCTGATTGAGTTACATCACAAGCTAAACAAGCTTCAATCTCTTCCAAAATGAAGTCACTTCCCTCAAATGGAGTGAGAGAAGGGGAAGAGAGAGCATTGGTATGGTCCGAAGAAGTGGGATTGCCACTTAGTACTTCATGAAGATATTCCTCGCATGTAGTATCAATGATATCAATTTGGTTAATTGACTCGCTATCATGCTTGAGAGGATATTTTGAAGTACTCTCAATATTTAAGACCAATTTTTCATCACCGACTCTAAGAGTCATTTCACCTTCGTAGACGTCGATTAATGCACGAGCCGTTTTCAAGAATGGTCTTCCCAAAATAAGGGGGACACGGGGATCGGCATCAAAATCGACTACTACGAAGTCAGCAGGAAAATGGAACTTGCCAACCTTCACGAAGACATCTTCGGCAATACCTTTCGGAACAGTAACCGATCGGTTTGCAAGCTCGAGAGTCATTCGTGTATCAGTAAGTTCCGGTAGAGAAAGCTTTGCCCATACGGAAAGAGGCATTAGATTGATGCTTGCGCCAAGATCGGCCAAGGCTAAGCATTCATCAAGCTTTTGGAAGTCACAAGGAATGAGAAATTTGCCGGGGTCTCCTAGTTTTTCGGGTAACTTCTTAAGAATCACCACCGAACAATTCTCATTCAATGGAGTTTTTGCCAATTCCAACAATTTTTCCTTATTGCTAAGGAGACTTTTAAATGTTGAAGCAAACTTTGGCATGTAGAGAAGAGCATCCGCAAAACTAATATCGAAGTGTATCTTTTGAAAGATTTCAAGAAACTTCATCATTTGACTATTAGTTTTGTCACGGAGCTTTTGTTCATTAAGCCTCGAAGGATAAGGAATCGAGGGCTTAGAATTTGTCTTCGGAACATCGGGTTCCGGAATTGGAGATTGGACGACCGAAGGTTGGACATTTGCGGTACTTTGTGGGCTAGTAATTTGCACTTTGTCCTTTTTCACCTTGGGTTCTCGTTCCACTTCCTTCACCGGAGAAGGAGTAGGAATCGAGGGTCCATCAATTGTCTTACCACTACGAGTGGTAATAGCTTTCAACTCACCCTTCGGGTTTGGAATGGTATTTCCCGGAAGGGTTCCCGAAGTCGAAGGTTGATTCAATTGACACATGAGACTAGCAAACATGTTCTCAATTTTATTTTGAGATTGATCAATCTTTTGATTTGTATTCTTAAGCTCATTTTTAAGTTCATAACCTTGTTTTGAAATTGAAGTTTGAAAATCATTTTTCAAGGTGGTGATTTGATTTTGCATTGACCTCATATTTGCTTCATTTGCTTTGATGTAATTAGCAAGTTCGTTTGAGGAAGCAATTGGGGCTTGGTAATTCGAAGCTTGAAAGCTTTGATTAAAATTACCACCTTGATTTGGGTATTGATTGATCGGGGCTTGAAATTGATTTTGAACATTTTGCCCTCTCGGTTGGTTTTGATTGAATCTATTTGGATTGTTGGGTTGAGAAAATCCGGGTGGTCCATTTTGATTGCTAACACGATAGTTCGGGTCAACTTGAGGACGGTATTGATTACCTCCTTGGTTGAAAGACCCGGATACCGCATTAACATCACAATGACTACCATCGGTGGCAGTACAATTGTAATATGCATGAGGACCACCACAAGTGACACAAGTTTCTTCCACCGCTTTGACTTGAGTGGGTGAAGAAGTTTGTGGGGAAGATTGTTTCTTATGCTTGGAAAGAACCAAAGCTTGAATAGCCTCCGTGAGTTTGTCAATCTTAGCATCGGTGCTAGAAGAACTCACGGGAGATGAAGTAGAAGGTGAAGCATTCACTTGAGAAACAACTTGCTTGCTTCGTGAAGTACGAACCTTAGACTTATTTTCAATGATGGCTAAAGCATCTTTAGTCGTCCGATACAAGAGATTACCACCGGCGGCGGCATTTAGAGAGTCTTGATCGGAATGGTTCAAACCATTGTAGAAGGTATCGAGTTGATGTAACTCGGAGAAACCATGGTGAGGACATTTGCGAAGTAATTCTTTAAAACGGTCCCACGCTTCACTAAAGGATTCATCAAATTTTTGAGTGAATTTGGTGATTTCATTTTTAAGGGCTGTGGTTTTTGATGGAGGAAAGAATTCATTCACAAATTTTGACACCAAATCTTCCCATGTCAAAATAGAACGAGGGGGTTGTTTTTCTAGCCAAGTCCGGGCCGACCCCTCGAGAGAGAAAGGAAAAAGAAGCAATTTGATTGCATCTTGTGGTACATTTCGGTATTTGATGGTAGAGGTGATCTTGTTAAACCATCGAATGTGGGAATGAGGATCGTCCCTCTCAAATCCGAAATATTGACTCGAAGTTACTAAGGATAGCAACCCGGTCTTAAGCTCAAAGCTATCGGCAACGATTGCCGGAACAACAATAGCATCTCCGTAACCCTCGGTGGGTGCTTGGAGAAGCTCACACATGGTACGTTCCTCCGCCATTGTGACAATGGGAGGAACGGGAATAGCACGAATCTCGGGTCCGGCTATTGGGGCGGAATGCCCACGATTACGTCTTCGATTACGTCTTCTCGAGGTATGCACGAGTTCACGTAACGGACTTGTTGACGGAGAGAAGAACGAGTGCGCATGCACTATCAAAAACAATTTCAATTAAAACAAGACCGAGGCAAAACACAAGTGAACTTAAACCTTAAATCAAACAAGCGTACGGTAGCTCTTTGAAAGAAAAACGCACAGGGTGGCGGAGGAGCAAAGGTGGGCAATAAATGTCCTTAAAAACCCGCTCCTTTCGGTCTGCAATTTAATGTCAAGACCATCCTAGAACCTCCTTTATAGTTTGTTTATCAATCAAAGGTGAGCCGAATTCGCAAGCGACACAAAGGCAAGTTTTAATCTTTTGTTTGGGAACTTATTAATGGTCATACCCCCAGTTAGGCAGTATTCTGTCTTGGTTTTCGACGGTAATTTTTTATTGTTTTATTAATTTAACAAGAAAAACGGAAAATCTTTTTGTATTTTTGTTTTTATATGATAATATATATACAAAAGAAAAGAAAAATATTTTTGTGTTTTATAAATTTTTTTTTTGGAAGTGATAACTTCGTGAAGAAGGATCTCAAGTCACTAATCGTTTAAACCTTAAACAATATTGTCGCAACACAACCTCCCCGGCAGCGGCGCCAAAATTTGATCCGTGTGTAGTATATATATAAATAAATATAGTATCGTGCACACGTGATACTTTGAGAAATGACAAGTCAAACTTGCAAAACCCGTGAATGTGATGTGTGTGATACCGGGCAAATGATCACCCGGGTCGTGTCCCAGCGAGGTGTGAATCGAGGATTTTGTTTTAGGTTCGGAATTAAAATGCTTGATGATTTGATTTGGAGATTATTTGGTGGTGTGGTAATTGAAAATAAAAACAGAAATTGAAATAAATGAAAACGCAAATAAATACGGTAAACACACGAAGCTAAAAACTTGAAATAAATGAAATACTAAACCTAGGGTACAAATGCAATAAAAACTAATTTTATAAAAAAAAAAAAAAAAACCTACAAAAGTTAGGGGGCAAAAGTGTAAAATTAAAACTTTAAAAATACTAAAAACAAAGACAGGGACTGATTTTGACCCTTTTTAAACTTGTTTTATACTAAAAACGCGCTTGAAAGAAAGACAAGGACTAAACAGGACTTAACTGAAACTAGCGGACTGGTTTGTAAAGGCTTAAAATTAAAAACGATTTTAACCTCAAAACAACCCAGGTTCGACCCTGGGTAACTGCAACTCTTTAAAACTAATTTTTTCTTTTATTTTTCTTTTAAAAGATTGATTAACAAGTGATAAACTAAGCTTACACAATTAGTTTTAGCTTTTTCTAACTCAAAATAAGCTCAAATTTAAACTGAGAATCACACAGAGTCTGCTGCTACACCTACGATGCAGGGCAAAAAGGCCCGTTTTTAAAGCTAGAAAAAGCTATCAAAGGCTGCCCTAAAAATCTTGAAAAAATTACTAAACACAGATGAGCTAGTGAACTTTCAAAATCTATAATTCCAGCTAAAACCAACTAAAATCGAATGCACTAGAAAATGTTAAAAATCTGCAAAAAACCTGAAAATGCAAAACACAAGTCTGCTAATTTGACTTTTTAACATTCTTGATTATGTTGACCTACTCGAACTTTAATCCTACTCTAATGACTGAAAAGGTGAGTACAAGCTATAACACGACTAGAATAAGTTCTTACAACTACTTTTAAACCGATATGAATGCTTTTTGAATCCTAACTCTATAACAGTTAACCACAAATCTGATTAAGCTACCACTTTGACTTTTAACCAAAAGGAACTTGTGTTTTATGTTAATGCCAGCCTAAAGAGAACTATCAAAATCTACCCATACCAAACAAACATCAAAATAACCACAAGAGCATAGCAAATGAATTTGATCCAAACACCCCTAATTATAACTGATTTTAAAAGTTTCAAAGCAAATGCAGTAATTAGCACAACAAATTGGTTAACTAGGCTATAACAAACTAAATGGAACTCAGATAAACAGATTTCAAAAGCAATTAACACCAGTAATCAAACAACCAATATTTCAACAAAAATAAAGTATGAAAAATTACTTGACATCCAAGCTAGAAGGAACTAGGAACCAGTGACCAAAGAACAACCTAATGTCTCCCATGAGACTCTAACCCATAATCTCCATTCATCTCTGCTACTGCTTATCTCCTTCTTCCTCAATATTTTGTATTTTTCCTTTTTCTTTTCTTTTCTGAGTTTTCACTTTCTTTTTGTTTTTAGATATCTTAGCAACACTTAACAAACATTCTGAGGTAAAAAAAATGGCATTTAAATGAAATAACAAGTAACTTGAAAATTTGAATGAAAATTCGAATTGGCATAAACTTAAAGAAAACTTTAATTAAACTTGAAAATTGAAATTACAGATGTAAACTAAGTTAAAAAAAAAAACAGAAAAGATACAAAAAGAGATGCCTCCTGGGGCTTACAATAGCTACTATTTATACTCGAACTAAGCTAAAGGTCTTCCAAGCTCCTGTGCTTCTTTTGAGAGATAAAATAGTCTTGATACCCATTTGTGCTTCTTGTGAATAAATCCCAGCCTTTGGATTAAAGCAGAATCGATCTCAGCCCTTAAGTTGTAATTGGCGCCCAAAACTTCCCTCGGATAGGTGAGGTGGAGGTGAAACCCGTGAGTGGGGAGGTATAAGGGGAAGGGTAGCAGTGTTGGGGAATGGGGAAGGTGGTGAAAAGATGAAAGTTTTGGGGAGAGGTAGGGGAAAGTGATGGGGTGGTTTGTCTGGTTTCATTTTGGCGGGATAAGGGAAGAAGACAAGAGGTGGATTAGCTTTAGGGATTTTGACCATGTATTTGGGATTTTGACCATTGACCCGTATAAGTATTTAACTTAAAATGGGTGGGTCGGTTAGGTTGTTAAGTGGGCTTGGTTTGATGGTTGTGGGCTTATGTGGGTTGGGTGTGGATAAGATGGGTTGGTTATTTTATTTTTGGGTCCGTTTGTTATAGATAAATCACAAGGACCATTCTTGCAATTCCTGAATTTTTGAGGACCCATCTTGCACATCTTCCAAAATACATCAAGGGTGAATCTTGCCATGTTTCCATAATCCAAGAACCAAAATTTCACTTTTCTATCTTTTAAAATTCCCAGGGACTATTTTTGACAGATTTCAAACTTGAGGGACCAAAGATGTAATTTATTCAAACTTTTCACCAAAGGACTAAATATGATAATTTATGATTTAAAAAGGACCTTTGGTGATTTGTCTGACAAAACAAATGCTCAGGGACTAATTTTGACAAGTTTTGAAACTTGAGGGACTGAAACTGCCAATTTTGCAAACTTTGTTCGTTTTTTAATTGTTTTTAAACATTTTGCATTTAAAACATATAAAACACAATCCCTGGGATATTTTCAGTATTTTGATGCATTTCTGAGTGTTTTTGAATGTTTTGGCAGTTCAGATGAGACAAAAATGATGAGTATTTAGACACTCATCAATCCCCCACACTAAACTATTGCTAGTCCCTAGCAATCTTTTATGAAGTTTTAATGGATTTTTCTCTTTACCAGATATCCATCATTTCTGGAGTAGCCAAATGTTTCAGTTCAAGTAAGAACCTTGGTACAATGATAACCAAATGATTTTGAGCAAACCATCAGCTGTCAACGGTTTTGATTTGTCTTTACCAGAAGCCGTTTGCTTCTGGACTAGCCAACTCTTAGATAAATTATCAATATTATCTTTGGTGAGCTGATTACCAATTATGGTTTTTCCACTGCCTTTACCACAAGCCATAATCTTGCGGGCTAGCCACTCTTCATCTTTTTAGGATATGGTGAGTCGAAAACCATACAATTTTCGGCAAATTGCAAGCCATCAACGGATTTGAGACATCTTTACCAAGAGCCGTTTGCTCTTGGATTAGCCAATCCTTTTGTGGGTTAGACATGGCGGACTGATAACCGTTTTATTTCGTTCTAAGTGAGAAAAAAAATTTTAAAATTTTGGCTAAAATGGGGGTGCTAGATGGTACATTTGATTAAATTCGCTAGAATTCCCCCCCACACTTAGAACTGAATATTGCCCTCAATATTCAAAGTACCGGTTGTTAAACCAACACTTAGAACGTGAAAGGGAAATATGAATAGCCATTTTATTTTATATACACATTTTTTTTTTTTTTTTTTTTTTTTTTTTTTTTTTTTTTTTTTTTTTGAAAATTTTTCATATATACAACATGTGGGGCATCTCCCCCACACTTAGGTGGTAGAAAATAGAAAGAAGTCAGAAATATGGGTGAAAACCCATATGGTGCTTTGAGTTTTTGATCACCGAGTCACTAGCTTGACTCGACCCCGAATTGAGTTGATTTCTCCCGAACAATCAGGTTTGTCACGCAAGCTAACCGCTTGTGAACGGCCAACTGTAACAAAGGGTTCCTGAACAGCCCGGGAGAAAAATCAATTAAAAAGTCTACGGGGAAGTGAGTGGAAGAGACCATCTCCCCCACACTTAGTGGTAGAAAAGAGAAAGAAAACAGAGACACGGGTGAGAACCCATGTTTTGCTAATGTTTTTGATAACCGAGTCACTAGCTTGACTCGACCCCGAATTCATTGGTCCATGGGGAAAGTTTGGAGATCCGGGACAACCATGGATGGTATGTCCCCTCCAAAATAATGCTTCAACCTATGACCGTTCACCTTGAAGTTTGGTCCGTCATTTTGAGATAACTCGACAGTACCATAAGGAAAAACTTTGGCAACGGTGAATGGTCCAGTCCATCGGGTTTTTAACTTGCCCGAGAAAATCTTCAATCTAGAGTTAAAAAGAAGGACTCGATCACCAATGTTAAAAACGCGGTTTTTGATCTTGGAGTCGTGGATCTTCTTTGTCTTTTCTTTGTAGATCAAAGAGTTCTCGTAGGCTTGATCACGAAGTTCATTTAATTCATTGAGTTGAACTTTGCGGTGATCACCCGCGGACTTTAGGTCGAAGTTTGCATGCTTCAAGGCCCAATAGGCTTTGTGCTCGAGCTCGATCGGTAGATGGCACGCCTTTCCGTACACAAGTTTGTAAGGAGTACACCCGATGGGTGTTTTATAAGCTGTACGGAAGGCCCAAAGTGCATCATCTAGTTTATCCGACCAAGACGCACGGTTTTCACCTACGGTCCTTTCCAAAATTCTTTTTAAACCACGGTTTGAAACTTCCACTTGTCCACTTGTTTGTGGGTGATACGCGGTAGAAAGACGGTGAGTGATACCGTATTTAAGCATGACTTTTGCGAATTGATCATTGCAAAAGTGCGTACCACGATCACTAATGATAGCACGTGGGGTTCCAAACCGAGCAAAGAGAGTTTTCAAAAATTTGCATACTACTCGGGCGTCGTTGGTGGGGAGTGCTTTCGCCTCAACCCATTTAGACAAGTAATCGACAGCCACGAGTATATACTTGTTCCCTCGTGAAGACGGGAACGGGCCCATAAAGTCAATGCCCCAAACGTCGAAGATTTCACAAACTTGAACGACGTTTTGTGGCATTTCATCTTTTTGAGAAATCTTCCCTTGACGTTGACAAGAGTCGCAAGATTTGACTAAGTCATGGGCATCACGGTAGATTGTGGGCCAAAAGAAACCGGAATCAAACACTTTCTTGGCGGTGTAGTTGGCACCATGATGTCCCCCCGTGGGTCCATTGTGGCAAGCCTTAAGAATTTCAACGGCTTCTTGGCCGTGAACACACCGCCGGATGACTTGATCCGCACACAACTTTAAACAAGTAGGGATCGTCCCAAAAGTAATGCTTTACATCTTTGAAGAATTTGTTCTTTTGTTGGGACGGCATCCCTTTCACAACAAAGTTTCCCGCATGATAATTTGCAAAATCGGCAAACCATGGGGTACTAGAATCACCACGAAAAGATACCACGTTAAGTGTCTCAAGAGGAAATGTTTCATTTATTTCCTTTTTCTCGAGCACACTTTGATGAGGATTCTCTAATCGGGACAAATGATCAGCAGCAAGGTTCTCGGCTCCTTTTTTATCACGGATGGTGATATCAAATTCTTGTAGGAGGAGAACCCAACGGAGCAATCTCGGCTTTGCATCTTGTTTTGCAAAGAGATATTTGAGAGCCGAGTGATCCGTATACACTATGCTTTTAGACAAGATTAAGTATGGCCGAAACTTTTCGAAAGCATATACCACGGCTAATAATTCTTTTTCCGTCGTGGTGTAATGTGTTTGAGCTTCGGTCATAGTTTTGCTAGCATAGTGTATAGGCTGAAAATGTTTTGCTTTTCGTTGCCCCAAGACCGCTCCTATGGCAAAATCACTTGCATCACACATGAGTTCAAAAGGTAGGTCCCAATCGGGGGCAACTAAGATTGGTGCTTCAGTAAGCTTTTTCTTTAGAGTTTGAAAAGCTTCAATGCACTCTTGTGAGAAAACGAACGGAGTTTCCTTTTCAAGGAGACGGGTCATTGGCCGGGCGATTTTCGAAAAATCTTGAATGAATCTACGATAGAAACCGGCGTGACCAAGGAAACTCCGAATACCCTTGACGGTAGTGGGATGAGGTAGCTTAGCGATAACATCAACTTTAGCCTTATCGACCTCAATCCCACTTTTAGAAATCTTATGGCCGAGGACAATGCCCTCTTTGACCATGAAATGACTTTTCTCCCAATTTAGACAAAGATTAGTGTCTTCACAACGTTGAAGCATTTTGTCCAAATGGGAGAGACATGTGGTGAAAGAATCCCCAAAGACCGAGAAATCATCCATAAAGACCTCCATAGTTTTCTCGACCATGTCGTGAAAAATGGCCAACATACACCTTTGGAACGTGCCCGGAGCATTACATAAGCCAAAAGGCATGCGTCGGTAGGCAAACGTTCCATAAGGGCAAGTGAAAGTGGTCTTTTCTTGATCTTGCGGGTCAATGGGAATTTGGAAGTAACCCGAGAAACCGTCGAGAAAACAATAGTACTCGTTTCCCGCAAGTCTTTCGAGCATTTGGTCCATGAATGGAAGAGGGAAGTGGTCTTTACGGGTGGCGTCATTTAACTTTCGGTAGTCAATGCATACACGCCATCCCGTCACCAATCGAGTAGGAATCAACTCGTTTTCATCATTCGTAACGACGGTAATGCCACCTTTTTTAGGCACGCAATGAACGGGGCTCACCCAAGGACTATCCGAGATAGGGTAAATCAAGCCGGCATCAAGGAGTTTAAGAACTTCCTTTTTGATAACCTCGTGAATTTTTGGATTAACCCTTCTTTGATGTTGAACCGCTGGTTTAAAGTCATCTTCCATTAAAATCTTGTGTGTACAAAATTCCGGGTTAACACCCTTAATGTCGGAAAGTTTCCAAGCGATGGCTCGCTTGTGTGACTTTAAAACCTTTATGAGAGCGGTTTTCTCCTCATCATTTAAATCTTTAGCAATTATGACGGGTAATTTATCGGTACCCTCCAAAAATGCATATTCGAGATGAGGCGGTAAGTCCTTAAGTTCGACCTCCGGTGGATCAATAGGATTCTCACTAGATGTGATTTCCTCATTATGAAGTTCTTTCGGAGGGAGAGATGATGGATCTTCATTAAGTAACTTCTCAATTAGACGAAGGTCTCCCTCCATGTCAAACACACCTTCATCCATTTCTGATTGAGTTACATCACAAGCTAAACAAGCTTCAATCTCTTCCAAAATGAAGTCACTTCCCTCAAATGGAGTGAGAGAAGGGGAAGAGAGAGCATTGGTATGGTCCGAAGAAGTGGGATTGCCACTTAGTACTTCATGAAGATATTCCTCGCATGTAGTATCAATGATATCAATTTGGTTAATTGACTCGCTATCATGCTTGAGAGGATATTTTGAAGTACTCTCAATATTTAAGACCAATTTTTCATCACCGACTCTAAGAGTCATTTCACCTTCGTAGACGTCGATTAATGCACGAGCCGTTTTCAAGAATGGTCTTCCCAAAATAAGGGGGACACGGGGATCGGCATCAAAATCGACTACTACGAAGTCAGCAGGAAAATGGAACTTGCCAACCTTCACGAAGACATCTTCGGCAATACCTTTCGGAACAGTAACCGATCGGTTTGCAAGCTCGAGAGTCATTCGTGTATCAGTAAGTTCCGGTAGAGAAAGCTTTGCCCATACGGAAAGAGGCATTAGATTGATGCTTGCGCCAAGATCGGCCAAGGCTAAGCATTCATCAAGCTTTTGGAAGTCACAAGGAATGAGAAATTTGCCGGGGTCTCCTAGTTTTTTCGGGTAACTTCTTAAGAATCACCGCCGAACAATTCTCATTCAATGGAGTTTTTGCCAATTCCAACAATTTTTCCTTATTGCTAAGGAGACTTTTAAATGTTGAAGCAAACTTTGGCATGTAGAGAAGAGCATCCGCAAAACTAATATCGAAGTGTATCTTTTGAAAGATTTCAAGAAACTTCATCATTTGACTATTAGTTTTGTCACGGAGCTTTTGTTCATTAAGCCTCGAAGGATAAGGAATCGAGGGCTTAGAATTTGTCTTCGGAACATCGGGTTCCGGAATTGGAGATTGGACGACCGAAGGTTGGACATTTGCGGTACTTTGTGGGCTAGTAATTTGCACTTTGTCCTTTTTCACCTTGGGTTCTCGTTCCACTTCCTTCACCGGAGAAGGAGTAGGAATCGAGGGTCCATCAATTGTCTTACCACTACGAGTGGTAATAGCTTTCAACTCACCCTTCGGGTTTGGAATGGTATTTCCCGGAAGGGTTCCCGAAGTCGAAGGTTGATTCAATTGACACATGAGACTAGCAAACATGTTCTCAATTTTATTTTGAGATTGATCAATCTTTTGATTTGTATTCTTAAGCTCATTTTTAAGTTCATAACCTTGTTTTGAAATTGAAGTTTGAAAATCATTTTTCAAGGTGGTGATTTGATTTTGCATTGACCTCATATTTGCTTCATTTGCTTTGATGTAATTAGCAAGTTCGTTTGAGGAAGCAATTGGGGCTTGGTAATTCGAAGCTTGAAAGCTTTGATTAAAATTACCACCTTGATTTGGGTATTGATTGATCGGGGCTTGAAATTGATTTTGAACATTTTGCCCTCTCGGTTGGTTTTGATTGAATCTATTTGGATTGTTGGGTTGAGAAAATCCGGGTGGTCCATTTTGATTGCTAACACGATAGTTCGGGTCAACTTGAGGACGGTATTGATTACCTCCTTGGTTGAAAGACCCGGATACCGCATTAACATCACAATGACTACCATCGGTGGCAGTACAATTGTAATATGCATGAGGACCACCACAAGTGACACAAGTTTCTTCCACCGCTTTGACTTGAGTGGGTGAAGAAGTTTGTGGGGAAGATTGTTTCTTATGCTTGGAAAGAACCAAAGCTTGAATAG
This sequence comes from Artemisia tridentata subsp. tridentata, assembly GCA_021014915.2. NCBI lineage: Eukaryota > Viridiplantae > Streptophyta > Magnoliopsida > Asterales > Asteraceae > Artemisia > Artemisia tridentata. The sequence continues at coordinate 132,058,065 of CP139503.1, read as the reverse complement.
CCTCCGTGAGTTTGTCAATCTTAGCATCGGTGCTAGAAGAACTCACGGGAGATGAAGTAGAAGGTGAAGCATTCACTTGAGAAACAACTTGCTTGCTTCGTGAAGTACGAACCTTAGACTTATTTTCAATGATGGCTAAAGCATCTTTAGTCGTCCGATACAAGAGATTACCACCGGCGGCGGCATTTAGAGAGTCTTGATCGGAATGGTTCAAACCATTGTAGAAGGTATCGAGTTGATGTAACTCGGAGAAACCATGGTGAGGACATTTGCGAAGTAATTCTTTAAAACGGTCCCACGCTTCACTAAAGGATTCATCAAATTTTTGAGTGAATTTGGTGATTTCATTTTTAAGGGCTGTGGTTTTTGATGGAGGAAAGAATTCATTCACAAATTTTGACACCAAATCTTCCCATGTCAAAATAGAACGAGGGGGTTGTTTTTCTAGCCAAGTCCGGGCCGACCCCTCGAGAGAGAAAGGAAAAAGAAGCAATTTGATTGCATCTTGTGGTACATTTCGGTATTTGATGGTAGAGGTGATCTTGTTAAACCATCGAATGTGGGAATGAGGATCGTCCCTCTCAAATCCGAAATATTGACTCGAAGTTACTAAGGATAGCAACCCGGTCTTAAGCTCAAAGCTATCGGCAACGATTGCCGGAACAACAATAGCATCTCCGTAACCCTCGGTGGGTGCTTGGAGAAGCTCACACATGGTACGTTCCTCCGCCATTGTGACAATGGGAGGAACGGGAATAGCACGAATCTCGGGTCCGGCTATTGGGGCGGAATGCCCACGATTACGTCTTCGATTACGTCTTCTCGAGGTATGCACGAGTTCACGTAACGGACTTGTTGACGGAGAAGAACGAGTGCGCATGCACTATCAAAAACAATTTCAATTAAAACAAGACCGAGGCAAAACACAAGTGAACTTAAACCTTAAATCAAACAAGCGTACGGTAGCTCTTTGAAAGAAAAACGCACAGGGTGGCGGAGGAGCAAAGGTGGGCAATAAATGTCCTTAAAAACCCGCTCCTTTCGGTCTGCAATTTAATGTCAAGACCATCCTAGAACCTCCTTTATAGTTTGTTTATCAATCAAAGGTGAGCCGAATTCGCAAGCGACACAAAGGCAAGTTTTAATCTTTTGTTTGGGAACTTATTAATGGTCATACCCCCAGTTAGGCAGTATTCTGTCTTGGTTTTCGACGGTAATTTTTTATTGTTTTATTAATTTAACAAGAAAAACGGAAAATCTTTTTGTATTTTTGTTTTTATATGATAATATATATACAAAAGAAAAGAAAAATGTCACAACCTGTAATTTCAGGTCACTTTCCAAACCTCGACAATTCACTATTCATCAGTTACTATTCATCATTTACTATTCACTGATCACTATTCATCATTTCACTATTCATCATTTTTGGAGTCAGTTTGAGACTTCAAGCAGCGTTCAGAAATTTTACTATTCATGTGACACTATTCATTCCCGGGAGGAAATCACTATTCATGTTTATCATTCATTTCAGCGTAAACGTGGTTTACGGGTATTCATATTCGCGTAACCGGTTGGGTTTAGCTGCGAAATTCATGCATCATTAGTGGGAACACTGCATACGGACTAGGAATAGTCTGCATATTATCAGATTGACATTTTCATACTATTCCACTCGTAGGTTTATCAAATTAATATTTTTGTTACATTTGACGTTTTACGTATAATTACTTTTAATTAAAACGTTAACGCGCGATCGATAAATGTGACTAACACGTCCGACAATCCCCACGATGGTCCCGATATATTTTATACTCGTTTTAACATCAAGAAAATTATAAAATTCATTTACCCGGTATTTTGAGAATTTATTTAATTTATATCGTACGTTTTATATAATTACGACGGTTTTCGTAAAAACTAAACAATAATTGTCCAAACACTCAATACTTGTATCCAACATATTTTTACAATTTTTATGAGTTTATTATGTCCCGATTAACTCCGTTAAATTTTATTTCTAGCAAACACGGTACCCGATTACACCTAAAACTAATTAAATTATACACATATATATACATAATCATCACATAAGACCACACAAGGAGGCCCCCCCCCCCTTTTTGCTCCTTTGTGCGCCGGTTTAAGCCCCCAAGAATCCCCCAAATTGTGCAAACTTCACCTCACCATTTAATGCCTACCTATATGTGTCTAATATATATTTTTCATCCATTTTACTTCACATTTTCATCACAAGTTCAAGTAAACAAATCCTCTCTTCTCTTCTCCCTTGTGTGCTCGGCCTAAAGAAGAAAAACAAGAAAAGATCATCAATCTTGCAAGATCATTACATAAACAAGTTCACTTAGTAGTCCTTTAAGGGTTTTGCAATACAAACTCAAGGATTTCTTAGGTTTTCACCATCAAAACTTCACAAATCTTTCAAGTAAGTGTACAAAACTCATTTTCATAATTTTACCAAGTTAATATCATGTTCATATCATTTTTATGCAAGATCTATAAGCATATGTTAGCCTTTACCACTCTATTTATACTTTTACCACTTTTAAGCCCTAGATGTGTTATATATTTAGATCCTTGGTAGATTAACTTGGATGAGGATGTTTAGGAACCCATGACACCCTAAGAAGGTGTATGGTAGGTTATGGGATGATTGGTTGTTGTTTGTGAGATTTTTGGACAAGTTACTAACTAGGAAATTGATTTTTAAAGTATATATAAACCTACTGTCTCCATTTTTAAAACGTGGCCAACTCAGTAAGTTTTGGGTTATTTTTGGCCAAAGATTTAGAAAATACATTCCGAGACGAAGCCGTGGCCGAAAACGGGGATAAAAACGAGTTAATAACGAAGGAGATATGATTTTTACAAGTTTAACGACGAAAACTATTTTCCGGAAAAACTGCATGCTGTTTGGTAGCATTCGACGGCTTATTTGCGGCGTTTGACGAAACCTAGATGAACCGAGCTACTAAAAATGTGTTAGCATTTATTTTTACGAAACCATGGATATAAAGAACGAAGAAAACGAGCTTATAACGATCAAGATATTCGCGTCTTAAACTAGAAATACTTTTATTTATTTGACAGCTTTTATTTTAATAAATATAGTTCGAACTAAAGTATAATTTTCAAGTAACAACAATAGAAGAGCCGTTTTCCTTAACCGTTGAGACACGTATCGCCACTAGTTCACTAACACGTCAATGAGATAACTTCAAAGGTTTTCAAAACGTCAAGACCAAGCATTAACACCTTATATATATATATACATTTTCACAACTAGTTCTTACGTACTAATTTGGGCTTATTTTTACCAAGTATTGGAAAACATTGAATTTCAACGACCACATATATTTTCAAAGTACGAGTGGTATAGGTAACATGTGCATGTTCATTCATTATTTTACTTCATGATCTCAAGTAGTATTCATGCATTCATTTTAGGTAGCGACTATTGTTCGCGCCTTGTTATTTGCCAAGTATTTCAAGTGTTCAAGTATTTCGATTATTCCCAGTATTCCGATTTCATAGCATTGTTGTATCATCACTTCAGGTGAGTTTTCATAGCCCCGTTTTTCAATTTATTATTTTATTTCAAATCCCACGGGGGAGAATACATTGCAACCATTTTTATATGCGAGCCCTAGTATCAAATTCCTTGTACATAGATTAAGTTACCTTGTTGCCATATGAAAGTCCCCTATATCATGAACCGTTAATTTACCTGTAAGCGAGAGTGAGTGGATAGATCTATCGAGGGTGACGCCTCCATCCGTGTTGGCTTTGACCAACAACCGATAGCGGATGCATTTCATGTCTTTTCATTAGAGTGCCTGGCAAAACACTCTGAGGGGCACCACAGATTCAGTCATAGTTTCGGGGTCATGAGCTTAAGTCTATTGTACACCATTTTTTTTTTTTGTGACTTATGTCATACACTTTATACTTGTGGCTATCGTATACCTTCATTTTATTAAACCTATGATCTCTCACCAACTTTATGTTGACCGTTTTTAGCAATGTATTTTCAGGTAATTAGCTAGCTTGTGTGGACATGCATTGGACCATTTTGGAGTCGCGGGGTCGACTTGCATCACTTATCTTTATGCACTTATGTAACCGTTTGATCTTTTATGGATTTGTTTTATAAACTTGCAACAACACTTTGGGACCTATGTTTTGTAAACTCTGATTTTATTTATGATCAAACGTGTATTTTCAAAACGACACTTTAGGTCGTTCAATATATCCATGTATGAGACGCCATGAAAGTCACACCAAGGTATTCAATTCCGCTGCCATTAACAGGTAAATTCAGGGTGTGACAGATTGGTACCAGAGCAATGGTTATAGCGAACTAGGTTGTCCTTATACCCTAGACTATAACTACCCCAACGGTAGCGTCTCATCATTACATCATAAGTGCACATTCATTAATTACGAGGATTCATTACATGGGTTATTCATTTCATCTTGCATTGTTGCCACAGAGATATGTCTTCTACTACTCCCATTGTTGCACCTACTCCTCAGATTTCACTTATTGCACCACCTTTGGTTACTCGTGCACCTACAGATTCATCATCCCATACTATTCCGGTTTCCACAGAATCCAACTCTTATGTTCCGACGTCGCAAGACGATCGGGGGTCCTAGGAAGAGCGTACGTTTTGTTGCCTCTACTCCTAGGGTGCCCATTACTCATACATCACATCGTTCTTTCACCAGTTGACCTTACATCATACTCACTATGGATAACATCCGATGCCGAGACCGAGCCCTTGAGGAGGGTAAAGTCGCATCTACACCATCATTATCACCATTAAGGTATCTTAGGAACAGGGATGTCCCTATTACTTCAGCCCATACAGAGTATACCATTTGATAAGACGTACATGCTTAGTCCTTATGGACCTATTAGGATGTTTATTGCAAGAAAGATAGTATATCTTCATTCCCTCACTATTAGAACACTCACTACTCATGTATTACCACCATTATCAGCTACTCATACCACTATTGGTCGTCCCATAGTGCACACTCCAGTTTTACCACTTAGACATCACAAGATAGCATAAAAGAGGGTAGTGATTCCTTCAGTATTATCACCATCGACTTCATCATCATCATATGGAACCCCATTTATACCATCACATCTCAGGGACTCTACCCACATACTTAACTCACCGGTTGAGAAGCGTACATGATTTGATACACCATTACCATCTACCATTAAGGACATTATACCACCTTATAGATTAAGGTTGATGAGAGTTCGAGAGCCTTTACTGTTAGACAACCTACTACTCTTCATCATTAGATGATGATCTCTAATTAATTGAGACTACACGTGAGGGTTTGGATGCCCCACAAACCAAACAAGAGCAACAACAAATTGCCAAAGAGTGGCATTCCTCACAATGACTCTATACTATCTCAGGTATAACCGACTCATACTTCCATGACATAATGAACCAACAAGATGCTTTGAGCAATATTACACCACCACCAGAGAACTCTTCACAACACCCTCTTCATTATCAAGTTTGATTACATCACATTCTAAGCCGATGAGTTGGATTTCATCATTGGTCATCGTAACAACACCCCACCGATCAGATATGACACCGAGACCTTCGAGATTCAGGAATCTAACCTTGCCTTTCAGTACAACCATTGTCATTTCCCTTTTCCCATTCTCACTTGACATGAATTAGATAACTTCTTGTGGATAACACCAAGATCACGGACTCAACAGGAACATCAATAGATTCCTCAAGAATGGATTGGAACCTACATTATCTCGGACATGAATCGATGCACAACCCCGGACCTCACTTCAGGACTCATCTTAACCTTATGACGCCACAACCCTGGATTCATTGAAAAGGACATCATCCTAGCTTTTACCTTTACTCGCTTTTACTATCATCTTAGCCACAGGAAGTGTGGCGTAGTTCAAAGAAGCTTGTGGTATTTTGATTGTTGTACAACGAGATCCCCGAGTATTGACTTTACTATATGGGTATGGTTGTGCTATCTATGACACCGGTCAATGTAGACCGAAATTTTCAAGTGTTGTATTCATGTGTTATGAGGATATACGCATGATTGTGGTGGTATACATAGTGAACAATGATCGTTGCTATTACGAGTACTCATGGTTGTATTCTTTTATGGTTTTGAAGAAACATGGCACCAAGGAAAGTTAAGACTACATCGGCTACACCGAACATGACGCAAGCAGCTATCCAAAAGCTTGTTAAGAATAGTATTGCTGAAACACTAGTGGTTGAAAGAGCCGTTGAGGCTGCTCCTCAGATAGAGACATCTGGGGAAGCTAGTAATGGAACTAATGGAAGAAAGTGTACGTATAAGGACTTCAAAAGTGGTAATCCCATCAAATTCAAAGGTACTGAAGAAGCCATTGCTATGATTCATTGGTTTGAGCATACCAAATCTGTATTTCACCTATTCTATTGTCCTGAGGAAGCTAAGGTAAAGTTTGTTGCTAGTACACTCCCTGATGAAGCTATATCATGGTGGAATTCCTACACCGAGCTCATTGGAAAGGATAATGCATACAAGCATACATGGGATGAATTCAAGAATTTGTTGACGAAGAAGTTTCGTCCACGCACGGAAGTGAAGAAGTTGGAGGTCGAGTTTTATGAACTAGTGACATTGGGTAATGACATTGAGACATACCTCAGAAGATTTTAAGAGTTGGCTGCTTTATGCCCGTCTATGGTTCCTAATAATGAGAAGTAGTTGGAAAACTTCATTGGTGGCTTACCTAAAAACATCTGTGGAGATGTGATCTCTTCTGACCCGCAAACGTGTGATGAGGCAAACAGGATGGCTCAGAAACTTATGGCCCAGGTTCTAAGGAAAGGAATTCCTGCCTTATATCATAAACCGTATTCCGAGCCCTTAGGGTCGTATCTATCCATTGTAATTTTCCGTTGGTACGTTGACCTGACCTAGTTGTATAAGCACTCTTCTATCCAATGTAATAACTATCTTTTGCTATTTCCCCGATACTCACAACCTTGGGTTATTCCATTTCTATTTCAATTGCTCCATTTTCAATCGTTCCACAACAACATACCACTATCCTATTAGGGATTAAACTGATTTCACTCTTGGCAGATTAGTAGACTATTACCATTTCGAAAGATTCATCCATGTATCCAATGAACCATTCAACAAATATAATGCAAGTTATTTTACTACCCTACGGGAGAATTATTTTTCAGAATTTTCAAAATAAGCCATTTTGTACCACCTATAAATGGATTTTCTGTCATTTTATCAAGTATTTACTACCGCTACGCGAGACAATTTTCATGTTACTTTCAAAGGAAATATCTAGAAAACCATTTATCAAAACAACACGTTGAACACCATCTAAAACTTTTGGGAAAAAGTAATACCGTTTCAATTTAACCAAGCAACGCATCGTTGGTCCTCAATTATACATAGCCTGATCACCTATGTATAATTCAGGAGGAATTATGCCGTGAAGAAAATAGTCACAATTTCAGGAATTATTAATAACAATCTTCATTCAAAAGCTTTGTAAACAAATGGAATCTTTCATGAACACCCCTTTTAACAAACTTCCACCGGATACTTACACCACTCATCACTCACTCAGCCATTAAGTTGAATTTTACCATTGACTTCTCTAGGAGAGACTCTACATTATGAAGGATATTTCATGACATAGAAACGGCGAAAGGATAGACGATACCCCTCAGATTTCTAGCAATTCCTTTAAGATATTCCTTTTCTAATCGGATATACACGCTCTACCATCGTTAGCCCGACGAATCCTTAAGAGAACTACCTGAGCACTATAGGATGTATTCAACGCCACATAACCAACTTTGAATGGATTAGGATAATCTTTCGATTATTGACGAATTTCATCATCAGCAAAAATAGCCATCACAGGAATATATAAAGGCACCATCTAAGACACCCTATGGCCGAAGTGACCATGTACACATTTACATATCGAATTTGGAAAGTTAAACTCACGGGCCTAGAACTAAACCGGGAAACAACAAAGGGAATTTCACAAGTCAAGAATCAGTTACAAGGAATGAGAAAACAATGGAAGTTAGGTTGGTGCATGATGCACATCATTCGGATTTGATATCCTTGAACAATGAACCTCCTAGATTCAAGTGGAAGCACGAACTATGATTGAAAGCCTTGCCTTGGAAAGGCATGATACAATTTTTTTTTTTTTTTGTAACCCGATAGATTGAGCTCTCAGTATTGGACCATTTCAGATTCTAGTTAGAACCGATCAGTTGGCATACAAACCTAAGTTTCCGCCAGAGTTCAGCAACATATATACTACTCATCTCACCTTTCAGACCTCAAGAAGTACTTTCCTAATGAAACACACAAAGTCGAAGTACTTTATTTATCCAAGTTCTAATAAGATATATCAGGACCTCAAGAGGTTTTATTGGTAGCCAAACATGAAAGTAGAAGTAGCTACTTATGTCAGCAAATGCCATACTTGTGCTAAAGTAGAAGCCGAGTACCAGAAACCAACAGGATTACTTCAGCAACCAGAAATTTCACAATGGAAATAGGAACACGTTACAATGGACTCTGTTACTAAACTCCCCAAGATTTCAGGTGGTTACGATGCTATTTGGGTTATAGTAGATCGTCTCACCAAATCAACCCATTTCATTCCAATCAAAGAGACTCATTCCATGAAGCAGCTTACCAGACTTTGTGACAAGGAAATAGTCTTAAGGCACAGTGCACCAATTTCCATCATTTCTGACAGAGATAATCGCGTACTTCAAACTTCTAACAGTCATTGCAGGATTCTTTTGGGTCTAAGTTAAACATGAGTACTGCGTACCATCCTCAGATCGATGGTCAGAGTGAGAGAATAATTTAAACACTGGAAGATATGCTTAGGGCATGTGAGATCGACTTTAGAAATGGTTGGGCGAACCATTTGCCATTGATCGAGTTTCCTTATAACAACAAGCTTCCTCAATGGATATTCAAGATAAAGCAAGGATATCGATGTAGATCCTTCCTAAGGCCCTACTACCTGTAGAAATTTCGGATAACCTCACTTCCATGTCAAGAACAGCAACATGCCCGAACGGATTCCCCCATCCGCATATGAAAACGAGACAGGCATTCCTCGACGTATTATCAGCCGATACCTACATTTTTGCCATCATGGTAACAACTTCAATGATGAACCATTTCAGGACTTAAGTAAGGTTGAATACCCATGCCGTTAGTTTTGCCTATTGTCAACCAATGGACGTCATCCAACATCAGAAACCATGGACCGCGAGGTCAAGCTATTGAAGCAGAGTCGAATTCCTATCGTGACGGTTCGCTGGAATTCTCGTAGAGGACCCGAATTTACTTGGGAACGAGAAGACCAAATGCGACGCAAGTACCCGCATCTTCTTCCCGAGTCTACTTCTGAAACCAACAACAACTGAATTCAGGGACTGAATTCCCTTTTGGAGGGGCGACTGTCACAACCTGTAATTTCAGGTCACTTTCCAAACCTCGACAATTCACTATTCATCAGTTACTATTCATCATTTACTATTCACTGATCACTATTCATCATTTCACTATTCATCATTTTTGGAGTCAGTTTGAGACTTCAAGCAGCGTTCAGAAATTTTACTATTCATGTGACACTATTCATTCCCGGGAGGAAATCACTATTCATGTTTATCATTCATTTCAGCGTAAACGTGGTTTACGGGTATTCATATTCGCGTAACCGGTTGGGTTTAGCTGCGAAATTCATGCATCATTAGTGGGAACACTGCATACGGACTAGGAATAGTCTGCATATTATCAGATTGACATTTTCATACTATTCCACTCGTAGGTTTATCAAATTAATATTTTTGTTACATTTGACGTTTTACGTATAATTACTTTTAATTAAAACGTTAACGCGCGATCGATAAATGTGACTAACACGTCCGACAATCCCCACGATGGTTCCGATATATTTTATACTCGTTTTAACACCAAGAAAATTATAAAATTCATTTACCCGGTATTTTTAGAATTTATTTAATTTATATCGTACGTTTTATATAATTACGACGGTTTTCGTAAAAACTAAACAATAATTGTCCAAACACTCAATACTTGTATCCAACATATTTTTACAATTTTTATGAGTTTATTATGTCCCGATTAACTCCGTTAAATTTTATTTCTAGCAAACACGGTACCCGATTACACCTAAAACTAATTAAATTATATACATAAATGTACATAATCATCACATAAGACCACACAAGGAGGCCCCCCCCCCCCCTTTTTGCTCCTTTGTGCGCCGGTTTTAAGCCCCCAAGAATCCCCCAAATTGTGCAAACTTCACCTCACCATTTAATGCCTACCTATATGTGTCTAATATATATATTTTTCATCCATTTTACTTCACATTTTCATCACAAGTTCAAGTAAACAAATCCTCTCTTCTCTTCTCCCTTGTGTGCTCGGCCTAAAGAAGAAAAACAAGAAAAGATCATCAATCTTGCAAGATCATTACATAAACAAGCTCTATTAGTCTTCCTATAAGGGTTTTGCAATACAAACTCAAGGATTTCTTAGGTTTTCACCATCAAAACTTCACTAATCTTTCAAGTAAGTGTACAAAACTCATTTTCATAATTTTACCAAGTTAATATCATGTTCATATCATTTTTATGCAAGATCTATAAGCATATGTTAGCCTTTACCACTCTATTTATACTTTTACCACTTTTAAGCCCTAGATGTGTTATATATTTAGATCCTTGGTAGATTAACTTGGATGAGGATGTTTAGGAACCCATGACACCCTAAGAAGGTGTATGGTAGGTTATGGGATGATTGGTTGTTGTTTGTGAGATTTTTGGACAAGTTACTAACTAGGAAATTGATTTTTAAAGTATATATAAACCTACTGTCTCCATTTTTAAAACGTGGCCAACTCAGTAAGTTTTGGGTTATTTTTGGCCAAAGATTTAGAAAATACATTCCGAGACGAAGCCGTGGCCGAAAACGGGGATAAAAACGAGTTAATAACGAAGGAGATATGATTTTTACAAGTTTAACGACGAAAACTATTTTCCGGAAAAACTGCATGCTGTTTGGTAGCATTCGACGGCTTATTTGCGGCGTTTGACGAAACCTAGATGAACCGAGCTACTAAAAATGTGTTAGCATTTATTTTTACGAAACCATGGATATAAAGAACGAAGAAAACGAGCTTATAACGATCAAGATATTCGCGTTTTAAACTAGAAATACTTTTATTTATTTGACAGCTTTTATTTTAATAAATATAGTTCGAACTAAAGTATAATTTTCAAGTAACAACAATAGAAGAGCCGTTTTCCTTAACCGTTGAGACACGTATCGCCACTAGTTCACTAACACGTCAATGAGATAACTTCAAAGGTTTTCAAAACGTCAAGACCAAGCATTAACACCTTATATATATATATACATTTTCACAACTAGTTCTTACGTACTAATTTGGGCTTATTTTTACCAAGTATTGGAAAACATTGAATTTCAACGACCACATATATTTTCAAAGTACGAGTGGTATAGGTAACATGTGCATGTTCATTCATTATTTTACTTCATGATCTCAAGTAGTATTCATGCATTCATTTTAGGTAGCGACTATTGTTCGCGCCTTGTTATTTGCCAAGTATTTCAAGTGTTCAAGTATTTCGATTATTCCCAGTATTCCGATTTCATAGCATTGTTGTATCATCACTTCAGGTGAGTTTTCATAGCCCCGTTTTTCAATTTATTATTTCATTTCAAATCCCACGGGGGAGAATACATTGCAACCATTTTTATATGCGAGCCCTAGTATCAAATTCCTTGTACATAGATTAAGTTACCTTGTTGCCATATGAAAGTCCCCTATATCATGAACCGTTAATTTACCTGTAAGCGAGAGTGAGTGGATAGATCTATCGAGGGTGACGCCTCCATCCGTGTTGGCTTTGACCAACAACCGATAGCGGATGCATTTCATGTCTTTTCATTAGAGTGCCTGGCAAAACACTCTGAGGGGCACCACAGATTCAGTCATAGTTTCGGGGTCATGAGCTTAAGTCTATTGTACACCATTTTTTTTTGTGACTTATGTCATACACTTTATACTTGTGGCTATCGTATACCTTCATTTTATTAAACCTATGATCTCTCACCAACTTTATGTTGACCGTTTTTAGCAATGTATTTTCAGGTAATTAGCTAGCTTGTGTGGACATGCATTGGACCATTTTGGAGTCGCGGGGTCGACTTGCATCACTTATCTTTATGCACTTATGTAACCGTTTGATCTTTTATGAATTTGTTTTATAAACTTGCAACAACACTTTGGGACCTATGTTTTGTAAACTCTGATTTTATTTATGATCAAACGTGTATTTTCAAAACGACACTTTAGGTCGTTCAATATAACCATGTATGAGATGCCATGAAAGTTACACCCAGGTATTCAATTCCGCTGCCAATAACAGGTAAATTCAGGGTGTGACAAAAAATATTTTTGTGTTTTATAAATTTTTTTTTTGGAAGTGATAACTTCGTGAAGAAGGATCTCAAGTCACTAATCGTTTAAACCTTAAACAATATTGTCGCAACACAACCTCCCCGGCAGCGGCGCCAAAATTTGATCCGTGTGTAGTATATATATAAATAAATATAGTATCGTGCACACGTGATACTTTGAGAAATGACAAGTCAAACTTGCAAAACCCGTGAATGTGATGTGTGTGATACCGGGCAAATGATCACCCGGGTCGTGTCCCAGCGAGGTGTGAATCGAGGATTTTGTTTTAGGTTCGGAATTAAAATGCTTGATGATTTGATTTGGAGATTATTTGGTGTTGTGGTAATTGAAAATAAAAACAGAAATTGAAATAAATGAAAACGCAAATAAATACGGTAAACACACGAAGCTAAAAACTTGAAATAAATGAAATACTAAACCTAGGGTACAAATGCAATAAAAACTAATTTTATAAAAGAAAAAAAAAAACCTACAAAAGTTAGGGGGCAAAAGTGTAAAATTAAAACTTTAAAAATACTAAAAACAAAGACAGGGACTGATTTTGACCCTTTTTAAACTTGTTTTATACTAAAAACGCGCTTGAAAGAAAGACAAGGACTAAACAGGACTTAACTGAAACTAGCGGACTGGTTTGTAAAGGCTTAAAATTAAAAACGATTTTAACCTCAAAACAACCCAGGTTCGACCCTGGGTAACTGCAACTCTTTAAAACTAATTTTTTCTTTTATTTTTCTTTTAAAAGATTGATTAACAAGTGATAAACTAAGCTTACACAATTAGTTTTAGCTTTTTCTAACTCAAAATAAGCTCAAATTTAAACTGAGAATCACACAGAGTCTGCTGCTACACCTACGATGCAGGGCAAAAAGGCCCGTTTTTAAAGCTAGAAAAAGCTATCAAAGGCTGCCCTAAAAATCTTGAAAAAATTACTAAACACAGATGAGCTAGTGAACTTTCAAAATCTATAATTCCAGCTAAAACCAACTAAAATCGAATGCACTAGAAAATGTTAAAAATCTGCAAAAACCTGAAAATGCAAAACACAAGTCTGCTAATTTGACTTTTTAACATTCTTGATTATGTTGACCTACTCGAACTTTAATCCTACTCTAATGACTGAAAAGGTGAGTACAAGCTATAACACGACTAGAATAAGTTCTTACAACTACTTTTAAACCGATATGAATGCTTTTTGAATCCTAACTCTATAACAGTTAACCACAAATCTGATTAAGCTACCACTTTGACTTTTAACCAAAAGGAACTTGTGTTTTATGTTAATGCCAGCCTAAAGAGAACTATCAAAATCTACCCATACCAAACAAACATCAAAATAACCACAAGAGCATAGCAAATGAATTTGATCCAAACACCCCTAATTATAACTGATTTTAAAAGTTTCAAAGCAAATGCAGTAATTAGCACAACAAATTGGTTAACTAGGCTATAACAAACTAAATGGAACTCAGATAAACAGATTTCAAAAGCAATTAACACCAGTAATCAAACAACCAATATTTCAACAAAAATAAAGTATGAAAAATTACATGACATCCAAGCTAGAAGGAACTAGGAACCAGTGACCAAAGACCAACCTAATGTCTCCCATGAGACTCTAACCCATAATCTCCATTCATCTCTGCTACTGCTTATCTCCTTCTTCCTCAATATTTTGTATTTTTCCTTTTTCTTTTCTTTTCTGAGTTTTCACTTTCTTTTTGTTTTTAGATATCTTAGCAACACTTAACAAACATTCTGAGGTAAAACAAATGGCATTTAAATGAAATAACAAGTAACTTGAAAATTTGAATGAAAATTCGAATTGGCATAAACTTAAAGAAAACTTTAATTAAACTTGAAAATTGAAATTACAGATGTAAACTAAGTTAAAAAAAAAACAGAAAAGATACAAAAAGAGATGCCTCCTGGGGCTTACAATAGCTACTATTTATACTCGAACTAAGCTAAAGGTCTTCCAAGCTCCTGTGCTTCTTTTGAGAGATAAAATAGTCTTGATACCCATTTGTGCTTCTTGTGAATAAATCCCAGCCTTTGGATTAAAGCAGAATCGATCTCAGCCCTTAAGTTGTAATTGGCGCCCAAAACTTCCCTCGGATAGGTGAGGTGGAGGTGAAACCCGTGAGTGGGGAGGTATAAGGGGAAGGGTAGCAGTGTTGGGGAATGGGGAAGGTGGTGAAAAGATGAAAGTTTTGGGGAGAGGTAGGGGAAAGTGATGGGGTGGTTTGTCTGGTTTCATTTTGGCGGGATAAGGGAAGAAGACAAGAGGTGGATTAGCTTTAGGGATTTTGACCATGTATTTGGGATTTTGACCATTGACCCGTATAAGTATTTAACTTAAAATGGGTGGGTCGGTTAGGTTGTTAAGTGGGCTTGGTTTGATGGTTGTGGGCTTATGTGGGTTGGGTGTGGATAAGATGGGTTGGTTATTTTATTTTTGGGTCCGTTTGTTATAGATAAATCACAAGGACCATTCTTGCAATTCCTGAATTTTTGAGGACCCATCTTGCACATCTTCCAAAATACATCAAGGGTGAATCTTGCCATGTTTCCATAATCCAAGAACCAAAATTTCACTTTTCTATCTTTTAAAATTCCCAGGGACTATTTTTGACAGATTTCACACTTGAGGGACCAAAGATGTAATTTATTCAAACTTTTCACCAAAGGACTAAATATGATAATTTATGATTTAAAAAGGACCTTTGGTGATTTGTCTGACAAAACAAATGCTCAGGGACTAATTTTGACAAGTTTTGAAACTTGAGGGACTGAAACTGCCAATTTTGCAAACTTTGTTCGTTTTTTAATTGTTTTTAAACATTTTGCATTTAAAACATATAAAACACAATCCCTGGGATATTTTCAGTATTTTGATGCATTTCTGAGTGTTTTTGAATGTTTTGGCAGTTCAGATGAGACAAAAATGATGAGTATTTAGACACTCATCAATGAGCATCACGGCCTGGTCGATGAGTTATCCTCAGTTCAGGCTAGGTTGTCTGCATCAGAGACTAGAGAGACTGACCTTCAGATTCGAGTTCAGCACCTAGAGGAGATCGTTGTTGCGATGTCTAGGGATATTCAGAGAATTTTCCGCAGGTTAGATGGAGCACCCGGAGGAGGTGTCTAGTGTTAGACTGTTATCATATAGCTTGTACATTATTATCCTAGTCCCGGGGTGTGGGACGTAGTTAGTACTTGTTGTCTTTTGCTTGTAGTACAAACAAATATATCAAGTGTGACTCTACTATGCAGGATTTTCATTGTGCTATTTTATGATATCGGTCTGCGTAACCAAAATTTTCATGTATTATATTCATGTGCGATGTGATTATACTTATGATGTTTCGTTGTGGTTTCATTGTATTTATACATGCTGTGGTTGTATTTATACGTATTGTGGATGTATATACATGTTGTGGTTGTGTATATTGTGTATGATGATCAATTCCATTGTGAGTTCTCATTGTTGTATTCTTTTGTGATTGTGAAGAATCATGCCACCCAAAAGAGCTACTCCTGCTATGACACCCGCCCAGATCAAGAGACTTGTTACCGACAGTATTGAGGCAGCATTGGTAACTGAAAGAGCTTCCGTAGCTGCAGCTGCTGCTGTAGCCGCTTCGCGGGCAGAAACCGCGGAAGCCGCAGGGACAGATACTAATGGAACAAATGGCCGTAAATGTACGTACAAAGATTTCAAGAGTGGTGATCCAGAAAAATTCAAAGGCACTGAAGGAGCCACTGCCATGATCCGATGGTTTGAAAAGACAGAATCAGTATTCCTTCTATGCAACTGTCCGGAAGACAGCAAGGTTAAGTTTGCTACTAGTACACTCGTTGGGGAAGCTATGTCATGGTGGAATTCGTATGCAAAGCCCATGGGAATGGAGAATGCTCACAAGCTTACATGGGATGAATTCAAGAAGTTGCTGACAAAGAAGTTTTGCCCACGAACAGAAGTGAAAAAGATGGAAACAGAGTTTTATGAACTAGTGACAGCAGGTAATGATATTGAGGCATACATCAGGAGATTTCAGGAATTGGCAGCATTATGTCCGACAATGGTTCCGGATACTGAGAAGCTATTGGAGGATTACCTCACAATATCCGTGGTGATGTGATTTCTTTTGACCCACAAACATTGGATGAAGCAATCAGAATGTCTCAGAAACTCATGGCTCAGATAGTGAAGAAAGGAACTGCTTCAGACAACAACAACACCAACAGTAACCGTAACTACAACAACCGTAACTCCAACAACAACTACCGAAACAACAACTATAACAGCAACCGAAACAATTCCAATAACAACAACAACAAGAGAAATCGGGACAACAACCAGAGTAACAATGTTACTCAACCACCACCCAAGAGACAGGAAACTGCAAAGGCTTATGTTGCAGGTCAAACTGAGAAAAGAGGTTACAGTGGTACTTTACCTAAGTGCAATAAAAGCCAATCTTATCATAATCCTGGAAATTGCCCGAATCCGTGTGGAAACTGTAAGAAATTTGGTCATTCGACCAGGGATTGCAAAGCTTCGATTGTGGTTGGTAATCAGAAGCCCTCAGTAACATGCTTTGGATGTGGAGAAGTTGGACACTTCAAGAAGGAATGTCCGAAAGGAAAGAATCAGGGAAACAATAACCAAGGTGGAACAGCCAGGGGAAGAGCTTATGTCCTTGGTGGAGAAGATGTCAGGGAGGACCCGAGTGTCGTTACGGGTACGTTCCTCATTAATAATCGTTATGCATCCATACTATTTGATTCAGGAGCCGATAGAAGTTTTGTTTCTACTGCATTTGCACCATTACTCAACATTGAACCAACCGCATTAGATACTCCCTATCACATTGAACTAGCTAACGGTAGTTTAGTTGGCACCGACACGATTATTCGTGGTTGCACTCTTAATTTTCTCAATCACCCATTCAATATAGACCTCATGCCAGTAGAACTTGGAAGTTTCGACAATGTCATCGGTATGGATTGGTTATCTCAACATCATGCCAGAATCATCTGTGATGAAAAAGTTGTTCATCTTCCTTATGATGGCGAAACATTGGTCGTTCGCGGAGAACGCAATGGGACTAGACTCAGCATCATTTCGTGCATTAAAACAGAGAAATACATAAAGAAGGGTTGTTATGCATTCTTGGCTCATATCACAGAAAAGAAGTCGGAAGAGAAGCGACTTGAGGATGTGACAACAGTTAGAGATTTTCCAGAAGTTTTTCCAGAAGACTTGCCAGGACTGCCACCTACTCGCCAAGTCGAATTTCAGATTGAATTAGTACCGGGAGCCGCACCGATTGCGCGAGCACCTTATCGACTTGCACCTTCAGAAATGCAAGAGTTGTCGAACCAATTGCAAGAGCTCTTGGATAAAGGATTCATTAGGCCGAGTTCATCGCCTTGGGGAGCACCAGTTTTGTTTGTAAAGAAGAAAGATGGATCTTTCAGAATGTGCATTGATTATCGAGAGCTAAACAAATTAACGGTGAAGAATCGTTATCCACTTCCCAGGATCGACGATTTATTTGATCAGTTACAAGGTTCCAGTTATTACTCCAAGATCGACTTGAGATCGGGTTACCATCAGCTTAAGGTTCGGGAGGAGGATATCCCGAAGACAGCGTTCAGAACACGCTATGGTCATTATGAATTTCAGATAATGCCGTTCGGATTAACCAACGCACCAGCTGTGTTCATGGATCTCATGAACAGGGTGTGCAAGCCGTATCTAGACAAGTTTGTGATCGTATTCATTGACGATATCTTGATCTACTAAAAGAGCGAAGAAGAGCACCGAGAACACCTCAGAACAATCTTAGAACTGCTCAAGAAAGAGAAACTGTACGCCAAATTTTCAAAGTATGATTTTTGGATCAGAAGAGTACAATTTCTTGGTCACGTCATTGATAGTCAAGGACTACAGGTTGATCCAGCAAAGATTAAGGCAATTAAAGATTGGGCAACACCAAAAACTCCCACCGAAATTCGTCAATTCTTAGGACTTGCCGGATATTACAGAAGGTTCATTGAAGGTTTTTCCAAAATAGCTAAGCCACTGGCCAAGTTGACAAAAAAGAACCAGAAGTACGATTGGGGAGAAAAGCAAGAGACCGCTTTTCAGTTGTTGAAACAGAAACTTTGCAGCACGCCAATTTTGTCATTGCCAGAAGGGATTGAAAACTTCGTGGTATATTGCGATGCTTCACACAAAGGACTTGGGGAAGTGTCAATGCAAAACAAGAAGGTGATAGCTTATGCATCTCATCTGCTTAAGAAGCATGAGAAGAACTACACTACTCACGACTTAGAGTTGGGTGCCGTGGTTTTCGCACTCAAGATTTGGAGGCATTATCTTTATGGAACAAAGTGTGTAGTATTTACAGACCACAAAAGCCTACAGTACATTCTTGATCAGAATGAACTTAACATGAGGCAACGTCGTTGATTGGAACTACTTAGTGATTACAACTGTGAAATCAGATATCATCCAGGAAAAGCCAATGTTGTGGCAGATGCACTCAGTCGGAAAGAAAGACTCAAGCCTTTGAGAGTCAGATCATTGGGAATGACAATTATTTCACCACTACCATCAAAGATCCTAGAGGCTCAGGTAGAAGCACTCAAGGAAGAAAACCTACCAAGTGAAACACTTAAAGGAATGCAAGATAATGTAAACGGTTTAGTAAGGAGATCAGAAGGAACATTATGCTTCAAGGATAGAAGTTGGATACCTCTCTATGGTGGAATACGAGAGTTGATCATGCACGAATCACATAAGTCGAAGTACTCTATTCATCCAGGTTCTGATAAGATGTATCAGGATCTCAAGAAGCTTTATTGGTAGCCCAATATGAAAGCAGAGATAGCTACGTATGTCAGTAAATGCCTTACTTGTGCTAAAGTGAAAGCCGAGTACCAGAAACCATCAGGATTACTTCAGCAACCAAAGATTCCCCAGTGGAAGTGGGAACGCATTACAATGGACTTTGTCACTAAACTTCCCAAAACATCAGGAAGTTTCGATGCTATTTGGGTAATAGTTGATCGTCTCACCAAGTCAGCTCATTTCATTCCAATCAAAGAGACTTATACTATGGATCAGCTCGCCAGACTTTACGTCAAGGAAATTGTCTCAAGGCACGGTGCACCAATTTCCATCATTTCTGACAGAGATAGTCGCTTTACTTCAAATTTTTGGGAATCATTGCAAGACTCATTTGGATCAAAGTTAGACATGAGTACTGCCTATCATCCTCAGACCGATGGTCAAAGCGAGAGAATGGTTCAGACATTGGAAGACATGCTCAGGGCATGTGTCATTGACTTTGGAAATGGTTGGGCTAACCATTTGTCATTGATCGAGTTCTCTTACAATAACAGTTATCATACGAGCATAAAAGCTGCACCATTCGAGGTACTCTACGGTCGTAAGTGCAGGTCCCCAGTTTGTTAGGCCGAAGTTGGTGATGTACAGCTAACAGGTTCAGAGTTGGTCAGAGAGTCAAACAAAAGATAATTCAGATTCGAGAAAGACTCCAAACAGCCAGAAGTCGACAGAAAAGTTACGCCGATGTTCGACGCAAACCATTAGAATTTCAAGTTAGAGACAAAGTCATGTTGAAAGTCTCGCCTTGGAAGGGCGTGATACGATTCAGGAAGCGCGGTAAGTTGAACCCGAGATACATAGGACCATTCGAGATTCTGGAAAAGGTTGGTCCGGTAGCATACAGGCTTGAGCTTCCGTCAGAGCTCAGCAATGTACATAACACGTTTCATGTCTCAAACCTCAAGAAATGTCTTTCAGACGAAACACACGTAATCCCATTGGAAGAAATTCAGATCGATGATAAGCTTAACTTTGTGGAAGAACCAGAAGAAATCATGGACCGGGAGGTCAAACAGTTGAAGCAAAGTTGAATTTCGATCGTCAAAGTTCGCTGGAATTCTCGCAGAGGTCCTGAGTTTACTTGGGAACGGGAAGACCAGATGCGACTCAAATACCCACATCTTTTCACCGAGACCACTCCAGAGAACAACATCAGCTGAATTCAGGGACTGAATTCCTTTTAGGGTGGTCGACTGTCACAACTTGTAATTTCAGGTCATTTTCCAAACCTCGACAATTTACTATTCATGAGTTACTATTCATAAATCACTATTCACTGATCATTATTCATCATTTCACTATTCATTGTTTTTGAAGCCAGTTTGAGACTTTGAGAAGTCGTCAAAAATTTTACTATTCACATGACACTATTCATTCCTGGAGGGAAATCACTATTCTTGGGCATCATTCATCATGTCGTAAACTAGGTTTACGAGTATTCAAATGCGCGTAACCAGTTAGGTTTAGCTGCGTATTCATGCATCATCAGTAAAGATACATCATACAGACTAGAGTAGTCTGCATATCATCAGTAATATCAGTACCATATCAGTTCATGCATGTGTCTGTGTGATTTTCATTAACGTATGCTTAATAGTTTAATTAACGTTACCACTCAGTCATTTCTATCAACAGTAAACCAAATACTCCAGACAATGATCCTAATACATTTTCAAGCTAATTATAATGATATAGAGATTATATTATTACTTTACCCGGTATTTTTAAACCAATCGTTACATTTTTCATTTGACGCTTATAACTCCGTCGGTTTACGAAATTTCAATCCGATTATCATTCTAACACCCGATTCTAGCGAGGAACATGATTTTACAATTTTTACAACTTCATCATATCTCATTTCACCTCATCACGAGTTATTTCTAATTAACTCGGTACCCGATAACACTCAATGTATACACAAAACAAGTAAACACTTACACTAATAGGACACTTGGCACAATTTCATCAAACCCTTCCCATTTAACCCATGTGTGCCGCCCCCTACCCCCCAAATTAGCCTAATGCATCCAAAATTCATTAATTGAATTTCCATGAATTAATTCCATACTCCACTAACTTAAACACATACACCATAAACCATTTTAGCTAACAAAGATCAAATCCTCTCATCCCTTCATCTCCATGTTCGGCCACAACCATGAACACCATCCAAATCCATAGATTGTTCAAGAACAAGTCATAAACATACTCCATTTACTATCCTAGTTAAGGTCTTGTGATCAAAACCTCAAGTTATTGCACCTTTCTCATCAAATCACTCCAAGATTGTAAGTAAACTTCAAGAACATCATTTTGATCTTTTTATTCTTTCATTTACTGCATATGATCATGTATTTTCAAGGTTATACTAGTTACTTTTGCAAGTTACTTATGTTTTGATACCATTTTGTTTATAAACTATCACAAACACTAGATCTATAAGTTTCACTAATAACCACATGAGATCCACCAAGGTTGGTGATGTTTAGGACTCCATGACACCCTAAGAAGGTGTATGGTAGGATTTTCGAACTTGTGGAGTTGATTTGAGGTCGTATGATCAAGATTAGAACCATAGAAATGAGTTTTTAAAACGTATATATACCTACTGTCCAAAATCGTGTAAACTGGAAAACTCAGTAATTTTTGGCATATTTTGGCCTTCATATTCAGAAAGGTCTTTCAAAAACAAAACCGTGGCCGCAAGAATCACTAAAATCCGACTTATAACGAAGGAGATATGATCGTTCGAAGTTAGACGACGAAAACTAATTTTCTGAAAATAAGCGTGCTGTTAGCCGAACTTTAAAGGACCAAATGAGGCATTAGACGTGATCTAGGAGAGCCGAGCTACTGAGATTATGTTAGTTCATGTCATGACGAATCCGTGGATATAAAGAACGTAGAAAATGAGCTTATAACGACCGAGATATACACGATCGAAGCCGACAAACTCTATTCTATTTTGTTAGCCCTAATAGAAAGCATTTTTCTAAGTATATACGTTAACATTTTTACAAGCCATTACATTGATAGCCGGTTTTCTATCTATTCAAGACGCGTATGATCAAAAGTCCAATAACACGACACGAAAAACTTGTAACAACGTTTTGTTTTCAAGGATGTCAAATTCATTCACAACACTTAACGTGCACTAATTCGCGACTAGTTTTGCGAGGCCGTTTTGGATATATTTTCACAAGTATGAAAAGTATTGTTTTGTGACGAAAACATTATATTTTCCAATAGAACACCAAACAAGGATCATGGAGTGTAGTTTTAACATATTTACGCGAAATGTGGTTTTTAACTTAACAAGACGTCAAAATGTATTTTTCGACGATAAACATTGTTTTCAAAACTTTCGAGTGGTATCGATAACATACGTGTTTGCATGAGTAACATCATTTCATTTGCTTACCTTAGATCACATCATTCATGATATGTCGCGGTTAGGAACCGAGCCTCATCTCATCATATCCATTGTGATCATTGTTGCTATATCATATCAGGTGAGTTTTCATAGCCCCGTTTTAAATTGTTTATTGATTTCTAAACTCTCGGGGGAGAATACATTGCACCATTTTTATATGCGGACCAAAGTATACAAACCCATTACATTGCTTAAGTTACATCATTGCCCAGATTAAAGTCCCCTTATATGCGCACTACTAGAAAAAGGGCTATCCTTGACTCCAAATGCGAGTCAAGAAGAGGTCTTATGACGCGCAAATGCGAGTCAAGGATGGACCAGTCATAAAGCTTCATGACTCGCATTTGTGCATCATCCCTCTATGACGCGCACTTATGACCCACGTTTTATGACTCTCCTTTTTGCGTGTCATAACCTAATTTTTTTTTAAAAAAAAATAATTTTTTTCAGTTCCTAATTTTCTATTAAATGACAATTAAAAACCTGATAATACAAAATTAAAAACACAAATATCAAAATAACGCATTTCATATATATATATCAAAACAATGAGGTTAATTCAAGTACTAATTCACGATAAGTCACAAGTTAATTAACGACAAAAATTACATATCGATATGCCTAGTTTTTATATAGATCAAGTTTTTAAACTACCCCTGTGCAGACAGCATGATTCATCTAAATATGTCATCGTCAAAGTTTACTTCTCTAGCTGCTGCAGATCGATATCCCATGCTGATGCTAACTGCAACAAGAGTTGGTCTGGCACCATACCTTCCCAATCTTCTAGAGGCTCGATAGTTGAAGCAGCTTCATTTAGATTCACCAAAATTTCCCGTTTAAGTACCATTGGTATTTCCACATTATCTGCTCCGTTCTCCAAAATCATATCAAGAACACGCTAATACATGCAAGATGATTAGGAGTACATTAAGGGTCAAATGGTCAATGATTAAGATCCAAAATATAGACAAATGAATTTTAATTTGGTGATTAATACATGCCCAGTAAAAAGAGAAGTATCAGCAGCAAGATTTGATGCAACAGGCGCCGAGGTATACGTATAGGCCATGTCTGCAAATCAAAGGGCAGCAAATACTCAATTGCTTTCTGATTATATGGAAACGACATGCACATAAACTGTGCAGCGAGCTCGTTACTGAAATCTAATGCCCTACACCTTAACATATCTAATATGAACTCAAATGGCTAGACAATGCAAGGACCAATTCGACCAGAACACATGAACGAGTTCAAGATTAAATGCTTACAAACGAGCTCAGCCTAAGAAGGTAAGGAGCGACCTGCACAACCAGATTCTGTGCAGAACCAACTCAGAGATTTTAAGGTGCAAAACCAATGGAAAAAGACTTGCATTTCAGTTTATAACAATGATAGGAAATGACTATTTTTTGTTAATCAAGCAAAAATTTGTGAACACGAACCTGAATCTCATCGGCTTCTTCGGATATATCTGCATCTTTTCCTCTAAGTTTTCTAAGCGCCATACGAAACTATTTATTGTTACCTGTCTTAGCCTGCACATTACTTAGACAAGATTTTCTTATTACTAGTTATGTGGGAATTTAACCACGCAAAAAATTAGATCTTACCAGCCATCTAGGAGACTCGGGTATGAAAAACAATCCCGTAACTAAAACAATACAGGGGGCCAGTCCTGCAAACGTACAGTCCTGATATGTCATTTAAGGTTCAAGTAATTATAAAAAAATCTCAACTAGTGAACTTCGAGCCAAATGATAATAAGAGTGTGTGATTTGAATGTTTCTACCTATTAATGCTAAGGTCCTCCATGTGATCGAGGTTCCGATAACAAAGCTAAGCGACACTGCTGCAGTGATCATAAGCTGCATACATAGATCACGTATTTGACCAAACTTTTAGCAACATCGCCTACCATATGCAAATTATACGTGTACTATATGTAAACATTAGTGTGCTTGCGATTTTTTTTTAACTAAGTGTATGCATTGTTGTTGTGATTTCGGATATACTATATCTCAAAGTTCCAACCTGATTTGCAGCTGTTAACGAGCCTCGTAGATTTTTAGGTGCAATTTCTGCTATGAACACTGGGACAACATAAGAAAACACACCCATCCCGTATCCTGTAGCTAGTCTTCCGATATCCAGTGCCAAAGGACCCTGTCGTACACAAAAAACCTCTTCATCTCATCCAAATATAACACAAGTTAATTAGTAATGATTAGGACTCTACGTACCTCTGCAAAGTAAATTTCTAACCATCCTGCTGAGCAGAATACACTCGATATCCTCAATGCCTGTTTACATTATTTGTTATTAAATTTTGCATACCACTGATTCGAACCTAGTACTTAGAGCGAAAACTTAGATCCATTTACTTATCAAAAAATGACTGATACGACCAAAACTCATGGGTATTGCTATACTTCACATCACAAATAATGTTATTAGCCTGCTGCTAATGTAATTAGCCTGCTGCTAATATGCAGACTCTATTGCTAATGTTGGTGTTCAAATTGAAGACAAGCTAATGGATTGAACTTTCTAATGTTGGTGTTCTAATTGAATACAGTAAAGGGGTGTTTGATTAAGCTTATATACGGGCTTATGAGCTTATTTGATTTCAGCTTATATTTCATAAGCCTCAATTTTGCGGCTTATTTTGAGACTTGTGGGCTTATATGAGTTTATTTTATCATAATAAACTTATATAAGCTCACAAGTCTCAAAATAAGCCGGAAAATTGGGGCTTATGAAATATAAGCCGAAAAACAAATAAGCTCATAAGCCACGTATAAACTTAAACAAACACCCCCTAAGTTTTGTTGCAGCTAATCCTAAAAACTGATTAGTAATCTTATATAGTAACCAAAATCAGATTCATTATACCTAGTAGAAACTAACTATTTACGACCCGAAAACACTAACAATCGGAACTTTATACAAGCAAAACAATCTGAACCAAACCCTAGGTACATATGAACACTTAAAAAGCCTTCAAGTTTAAATCTAAAAACCCTAAAATCAGCGTAGAAATAAACCAATCGAACTAATTACAAGCAATAATTCAAAGAAAAAAAATACCGTCTTTGAGGGAAAGCAAGCACTCGTAGGAGATTTCGAACTGGAAAGGACTAAGGAAGGGTGCTGGATTGTTTAACACCGTAACATTTGTTAAATTCACAGCGCTCATTTTCGATTAGTTTTAACCTAATTTTTTTAAACCCTAATAAAAATAAACTTGTTTGAAGCGATTGCGGTTGAGTCAAAGTGAAACCCAATTGATGATGAATGAGGATGGATTATTTCATTTTTTATATATAACATAAAAAAGATGGGGTTGTGGAGAGTTGAAGGAGAATTCAGAATTGTGTGGAAGAAGAAATGGGGTTTTTGTGTTTTTATTTTGAGAAAATAGAAAGTGTTGTTACCAGAAGATAGAGGGGTTCAAATTTTTTGGGAGTTTGAAGTTTTCGTCGAGCGGGAAACAAAAATAATAAAACGCAAATGAAAGTGTAGTCCGTGTTTCTTAAAAAATTTGAGATATGACACGAATTTTATGACACACAAAAATGTCTGTCGTCTATCCTTCAGATTTTACAATTTATGACAGTTTTTTTATGACTTACAATTTTGCGCGTCATCTTTTAGCGTGGGTCATAAAAAGCGAGTCAAGGATAGCCCTTTTTCTAGTAGTGTATTATCATGAACCGTTAATTGTTAGTAAGCGAGAGTGAGTGGATAGATCTATTGAGGGCGACTCCTCCGTTTGGGTTGGTAGCACCAACTGGTCAAACGAACGCATTTCATTTCCGTCATATTTGAGTGATTGGCAAACACTCGGTTGGGGCATTTCATTCAGTCTAGCTTCGGGGTCATGAGCTTAGAGCTAATGTATCATTTTTATGTGGCATGGATTTGTCATACACCTTATACTTGTGGTTTCCGTACAATCATTCATTTACATAAACCTATGATCTCACCAACATTTTTGTTGACCATTTTTAGCAATGTATTTTCAGGTAATTAAGGTATCGCATGTTGGCTTGCATATGGACATCATGGAGTCGCGGAGTCGACGCGTCTCACTTTATATTTTATGCACTTATCCATCGTTTGAATTGTATGAAACTGTTTTATGAAAACTTGTTTCACCTTTTGGGACCTAGCTTTATAACTCTGAATGTTTTTAAATAGTCAAACGATGTATTTTCTAAACGACACTTTAGGTCATTTAATATAACTGCAACTTTGGTGCTATGACCAGTCGTGCCCCTGAATGACTTACTCCGATGCAAGTCACGAAATTTGGGGGTGTGACAGATTGGTACCAGAGCAAAGGTTATAGCAAACTAGGTTGTCCATTATATCCTAGACTATAGCTGCACCATCATAGCATCTCATCATTGTAGCATAAGTGCATATTCATTATATCACGTGTAGTGATTGCGATTTCATACATATATCATTTCATCATAACCCACATTGTGTAAATGTTTTTAAATAATCAAACGATGTATTTTCTAAACGACACTTTAAGTCGTTCAATATAACTATAACTTTGGTGCTATGACCAGTCGTGCCCCTGAATGACTTATTCCGCTGCAAGTCACGAAATTTGGGGGTGTGATAGCATTACTATGACATATGGTTGTTCCGAAGTTTAAATAAAGCTTTGAACTAGTATTTTTCAAAATCGTATAAAAAAATGATTTTATGTGTTCAAATGTTTTAAAATAAGCACTTATTAAGTCAGATTAGTTATCTCCTGGGAGGAAAAGCCATAGATTACTTATATAAGCTCTAAAGAAAACCAACTATTCTATGCTTAGGATTTTCATTTGCACAAATCGTAAAACCTTAGCCTAATCGTTAAGGAAGCAGCCAGATCAACACTCTGGCAGAGTCGGGATTCCCTTTGTTCTAACCTAATCAAGACTAAACACTTTTTTTTTCTTTTTTTTTTGGTGCAAAGCACTTCTTTTTCATGCAATTTCTTATTTAAAAACAAAAAAAATTTTAAAATTTTGGCCAAAACGGGGGTACTAGGGCACTAGAAGGTACACATGTGACAAAATTCGCGAGAATTCCCCCCACACTTAGAATTGAATATTGCCCTCAATATTCAAAGTACCGGCTATTATGCCGATACTTAGAACGTAAAAAGGTAATACTAATAGCCAAGTGTGTGAAAGAATTCTCTAATTCACAAACAGGATTAATAAGATATCCCTAGATAATCGTTAGCAAAAAGATCGGATATTGGGCAGCTGGATTGAAAACAGGCGCATCAATCATCACGATCTAAGGGAAACCTGCAAACAACACACAAACAAAGCACAGTAGAGGAATCCCCCCACACTTAGTGTTAGAAAATAGAAAGAAGTCAGAAACATGGGTTGTCACCCATGAGGTGCTAATGTTTTTGTTAACCGAGTCACTAGCTTGACTCGACCCCGAATTCATTTGTTCTTGGGGAAGCATGTGGAAGAGAAAATCTCCATCGGACTTTCATTCAATATGTTTGGATAAACATTAAAGTTCTTGGTTCCACCCCGATGAGATACACCCGGCTTAAAATAGAAATTATAAACGACGATGCCGGGGTCAAAGATGGTGTCCTCACTCCTAAACGAGTGAAGGAAAGGACAAGCTACCTTATAAGCACAGAAAGGTAGAAAAACTCGAACGACATATGTGAAGTCAATATAATGGCGATCCTCAAACGGAAATGTCACATATGTCGGAGAAAGATTGTCCTTTTGAATATCGGGATTAAGAGTTGAGGTCATATCATCAAGTTTAGACATAATAGAGTCCTTTACCTCATCGTTCTCTAACACTTCATCAAAAAGAGGATTTACATTGCTTGAAAAGTACTCGTCATCAAATTCAAACAGAGAGTTCAAATAGACTTTGAGACTTTCATTTGGAACGTCCTCATCAGAAAGTGATTCATCATCACTAGAGGAAAAATCATCATTGGAATTGAAAAGTGGGTTAGAGAAAATCCTAGAAAAATCTTCCGCAGTGTTAAGAGGATAATCACTACGAAAAGACCAATCACTTTCACTGTCCGATATATCCTCTGACTCACTTGGGATTGGGACAAGGTTCTCAGCACTAGACTTTATGAATTCATCCGATTCCTTTTTAGGAATAGTGCTAAGATGCTCATCCCCCATTATGAGAGAGTCCTCGGGGTCCATAGTCGGTAAGATGGATGTGATTGCAATAGACTGAGGGAGTTGAGAAATGATATCGTTCAAAGGAATAACACTCTCCTCGTCGTCCTCCTCATCATTATTGCTAGCATAAATGGCTTTTATACGTTCCATTTGCTCTTCTGCTAGCAATTCTGCAATACTTTTGTCTTCCTGCCTTTTCTGGACAGGTGTGATTGCAGCTGACGAATTCTCATAATATTCCTTCATTTGAATAGTATCCTCATCATCTTCATCGAGAATAGAAGCCTTGAGAAATTTGGCACGCGTTTTCGCAGCTCGTTCTTCGGCTAGCAATTCTCCCATAGATTTTTCATGAGGATGAATGATGGAATACTGTGGGGGTTGGACATTGTCAAAACCGGGAGTATTATACCAAGGATTAGGTTCTTGATTCCACGGTTGACATTGATAATCGTCATGAGGACCCCCACAATTTGCACAAGGAACATTCGGAGCATTTTGAAACGATGTATCATTGAAATTTTGATAGCACGGTTCTTGCTCAAATGAATTCTGAGGAAGGTGGTTGAAATCGTTTTGAAAATTTGGATAAGTGAATGTATTTCCGATTTTAGAAGTGCAACATATACAAAGTCCGTGAGTAAACCCACATTCTTTGCCAAAACACCGTTCACAAAGTGAGTTATTTCCCAACGGATCCCCACAATTAAAGCAATTTTGCTGATTAATTGGAGATGGTTGGGATTGTGGAGGGTAGTCGGAAAATCCTTGGGAATCATTGAAGGAATTAGGATTTGATTTAATGGTTGATTCGCACCAATAACAAAATCCGCTGCTACAATCATTTCCACACCGCTCACACAAACACTTAGAACAACGATGATCATCACCCACTGGTATTTTACAATGAAAACAGTGATAGCCGAGTGACGACATAAGAATTAAACCTTAAAGAGGGATAAGAAGAAAATAGAATTAAACGGATAGATGGTGAGGGATAAAGAATTAAACGAATAAGAGGAATAAGAAGAATATTTTTGATTTTTAAAATATAGAAACATTTGAAGAACACAAAAGAAAAAGGAAAACAGATTTGAAAAGAAAAAATTTTATAAGAATTATTTATTTATTTATTTTTTTTTTTGGGTTTTTATAAGAAAATATTTACGAGAGAAAACGATAACTTCTCGGAAGAAGGGTCTTCAAAACACGCATCGACAAACGAGAATCGAAAATTCACTTCAAGCCGTCCCCGGCAGCGGCGCCAAAAATTGATTCGCTTGAATCAATGCATAAATATTTCCTAGGAAACACAAGTGAAGTATGTGTAACCCGAGTCGTTATCCCCGATGAAGGATTGAATGGAATTTGTGATTCGGTTCGTGAAACGTGTTGTGAATAGTGAGAACAAAGAGATTTTGGGTTTTTAAGCTAAAATATGTGAACATGAACTAAAAATAACTTAATAAACAAGGAAAACGATAATCGAAATAACGCGTAGCTAAAAACGTAAAGAAAAATAAAACACACGTTTAAACCGGGAAATCCCGAGCCTAAACATCAAAATGATGAAATTCTAATCCTAGAAACGCCAAATTAATTTTCCTAAGTTCTAATTAATAAAAGAAAATTTTGAAAAAAAGAATTATATTTTTTTGACTTTTATTTAATTTATTATGAATTAAAAACTATTTTAAAGAAATTAAATGCTTAAAAATACTAAATGATTACGGAAAAATCTAAAATTCTACAGGAAACTACTTTAAGATAAGCCGGATTAAGGAAAAATAAAATGGTGATGCCAACTTATTTAAATGGGCAGTTGGTTATCTCTGTGTGTGGCTGTGTGAGCAAGAGGTCCAGGGTTCGAATCCCTGGACTCTCTTTTTGCTAAACTTATTTTTTTTTAATTTTTTCTTTTAAAACCTATTAAGCACATAACAATAAGCATTATTCAAAACTACAACTATTTCTGGAAACTTGAAATAAGCACAAAAATAAGCTAGGGATTAGAACAGTAGGCAAAAGAAATGAAATTAAGCTAAACTATTGAATAAAGGGACTATTAAGCTAAGTTCTAAACTAAAATAAGCTGGAATAAGCTAAAATAAACTAGGCTTAATCTAAATGTACCAAAGATCTCAGAAATAACCTATGATCATAAGCAGAAAAGCACTAAGTACTCTCAATAAGCACTTATGGCTGCTGATGGCACAGTTGTGCAGGGGAAAAATGGGCTTTTTCAAGCCACTAAAAAGCTAGTATAAGCTATTCTAAAAAATACATAAAAATATGTAACAACTAGATAAGCTACCCAATGGTAATTGTAAAAAATTTGAGCTTATTTGGGCTTATAACGAAGAAATGAAAAATAAAAAACATGGGCTGATCTGCACAAAATAGTATGGTAAAAACAGCCCGCTGAGGTGATTTTTATACTACTGAAAAGCTATTGAAAAGCTAATATGAAAAATCTGAAAAATGTGGAATAAGTAGATAAGCTACCCAAGAGTGATTGTACCAAATTTGAACTTAATTAGGCTTATAACGAAGAAATGAAAAATTCAAAACATGAGCTGAAATTAGACAAAACTTAAAATAATGCAGGCTACTTATCTGATGTGGACTGTTGGTGCAATTTTTTTTGAACCAAGGCTTAAGGGACTTACTCACTACTTAATATGGACTGAAATAGACTCAAGAATACCAAAAACTAGCATCAAATTGGCTTATCCCTGTAATAAGCTAAAATGGCCGGTGTATATCCTACAACTTGCAATGCTTAACTTAGATCCTCAAATCCTTTCAATTCAGCTAAAAAACTTCTGCAAACAACTTATATAAACCTTTTTAAGCTAGATTAAACTTTACATAGGTGCACATGAACAGTGAATATCCAGATTTACCCATTTTGACCCTAAAAATAAGCTTAACCCAAACAGCCTTTTATGAGGGACTGTTTTGATTTTTAGACTAAGGCAGACTATTTAAAGCTATAATTTGGAAAGACAAATACTAATTAAGCTATATTAAGTCCTAAAAAGCAGAATTCAACAGAAATTAAGCACTAATATAAGCTAAACTACTAATTGCTATATTTTTGGCTCTTTTTATGATTTTCAGGCAAAACTAGAAAAAGCTAATAAAAACCATCAAATTAACTTCAAAAAGCTATAAGAAGAACAAATGAGCTAAGATCAAGTAAATAAGCACATAAATAAGCAGATGAACAGTAACAGAAAGAAATATGCAAAAATTAGAAAAATCACTTACAATTGCATTGAGCTTAAAATAAGAGGTTCTGATCAGAAAACAAGCCTAGCTTGTCAATAACAAGCTAGAAATCCTATGAGCTTATCCCTATCAGCTTATCTACCTTAATTAGCTTATTTTGGCTTATGGTTGACTTTCGTTGACTTTTCCAAATTGTTACAATTAACACAGAAACTATCTTTAATACATTTGAAAAAGCTTTAATAAGCTCAAATGAGCTTATTGGAGCACTTATTTTAAGCTTAGAACAATACTTGCACTTAAATTAAAAATTACAGGAATTTGATATAAAATGAATTCGAAGGTGAAACTGAAATTGAATTAACAATAAGTAAATTACAATGTTTAATTTAAAGATACAACTGAAAACGATTAAAACCCAATAAATTAGACTAAACTACATTAAAAATGACATTAAAAATTATCTATTGACTTAAAGTAAAACTAGCTATATCTCTTCAGCTTTTGCAGACCCCTTTTATATCCTTCTAGGTATCCTCTCCTCCATTTCCAGCCCTTGGATGGGCTTTAATTCATCTCAATCGTCCAAATGCTTTTTGGCGGGAAAAATAGTTAGTGGGTTTCCAGCTGGCATGGAAGACACGTGAAGATGGTAAACATGTGAAGGAGTAGCTGGAGGTGGGTGGAGTGTGTAAGTGAAGATAGCAGAATAGGGTGTGGGTGAGAGTGGTATTGTCAGTGGAAATGGGCGGTTTTGGTTTTGGCGGGCATTTGGTTTTGGGAAGGGTGGGTTTGACTGGGGTCAAACCTGGTTTTAACTAAAATGGTTGTGGGTTTTATTTGGTGGGCTGGGGTATTTGTGTTGGGCTAGGTTTAATGGCTGGGAATTAGGGAAAAATGGGTTTATTAGTTTAGGGTAAAAAAAAGGGTTAAGGTTTTAATGGTTAAGGATTAGTTTTGGAATTGGATTAAACTTTGAGGGACCAAAATTGTCAAATAGGGAAAGTGTTTTCAAGGACCATTTTTGCCATTTTGATATTCTTACGGGTTGACTTTGACTTTTCTGAGCATAAATGGGATCCTAACTTGAAATTCCTTTCCCGGCTTCGGCTTTTCACGACTTTCCAATCTTGAGCTCGGTTTTTTCCCGTTTTGCCTCGTTTTCAATCCTTTTGTACATGAAACACATAAAAACACAAACCAAGGATATCTGCAGTATAAATTGGTATATTTGGCCATTTTAGCATTTTTTATGTATAATATGGGCCTAAAATGATGAGTAATTTTCTTATGGACTCTAGTACATTAAGCTATTTCATATTGCCTATGTTATAACCCATTAAGCGCGAACATTGTGATTAGAAACTTTGGTTGTCCGGGTGGTATCCCCACTAGCTGATACGTCAACGTAGTACTGTGGTTTCCCCACTTGACTGATATGCCAAACGTGTTATGGTTTCCCCACTGGCTGATATGCCAAACGTATTGTGGTTTCCCCACTGGCTGATATGTCAAACGTATTGTGGTTTCCCCATCGGCTGATATGTCGAACGTAGTATTGTGGTTTCCCCACTGGCTGATATGCCAACGTATTGTGGTTTCCCCGCCTGACTGATATGTCAAACGGACTGTAGTTTCCCCACTTGACTCTTATGTCAAAAGTATGCCCAATCTACAATCATAAGGCTTCAGTGTCATGAAATTTAGTTGTCAATAACTCTACATATATATTGGGAATATATTGTTCATTTAACAATTGTGGTCCATAAATCATTTGACGTTCACTCAAACCAAGACTTATTTGGCAGTGGGTTGTAAACACACAGGTTGCAAGTCTTGTATGGGCGGGACTTGGGACTGAGTGGATTTATAATGCCTTTGCTGGGAAATCATTATACAAATGCTTTACATTTTTTTTACTAAACTCTATGAACTCACCAACCTCGTGTTGACACTTTTAGCATGTATTTTCAGGTATAAGCAATAGCACGCTACTGGAGGCTTTTGGCAGGGCATGGCATGGTCATAGAAGACTCTGATAAACATTTGGGGACCGTTTTAACTGTTTAAAGGGCCTATTTCCGCACTACTTTTAACAATGAAAATTCAACACTTTTGTTAAACAATTTTATTCTAAATGTTTGAGGTGAAAACCGTTCTTTGTACTTGTGTTGTGATACCAATTGAGTTGCACCCCAGCGACATGTATGCTTCCGCTGGACCCGATTCTGGGGGTGTGACAGATTGGTATCAGAGCCTTGGCTATAGAGAACTGGGTGATTTTAAAACCTAGACTATAGCTACATTTACAAAAACTTAACCCTATGACCGCCACGTGCCTGCCTGCCAAGCTGATGCCTCATTTGTGGTTTGTTGCTGACATATTTAATGAGATTTGTGTCTTATTATTAAATCATTTATACCCACTTACTCTCATTGATTTCTATAGTTGTCTTTCATATAAGCATGCTCGCATATCATACACGTCTCAGCGTTACGCCTTTTCCTTGCGTAGTTTCATCATTCGACCTCGAGTTTGGTCACTTGCCTTAGCCTTTCAGAACATCTTCTCAAATGTGAAGGACATAGTATTAGTATAACTGAGCTGAGTATTTCAAAATTCATTGAACCTCGGTGGAATATAGACTGGTCATCTATATTCGACCCGGGACAGTGGGACATAGGCTGACCACCTATCTCCGACTCAGAGATGAATTTTGCAATACTGGGAATAGTTATAATAGAATTATGTTCAGGTTGATTCTCTACTCGATTTCTAAAGGTTTCAAAATTCATATGTGTGTATTCAATCGTTGCAAGAAGATTCACCCCTACATCAGCTCGTGAACCACCGCCTAGAAGCACGTCAGCTAATCACATCACGACCTTAAGCTTTCATTTTACGACAAGCCACATTATGGCACCTACGTTTAGGAAACGTCTTATTTACGTTTCGATCTCCTTTTCTTGTTTTGAAGAGTTATGCCACCCAAGAGATCTACTCCAGCGATGACACCAGCTGAGATTAGGAAGCTTGTTGCCGACAGTATTGAGGCATCACTAGTAATAGAAAGAGAGGCTGTAGCTGCAGCCGCTGCTGAAGCCGCTTCTCAGGCAGAGACGGCAGAAGCAACCAGGCTTGCTAAAGGTACTAATGGGCGTAAATGTACGTACAAGGACTTTAAGAGTGGTGATCCGCCAAATTTCAAAGGCACAGAAGGAGCCACTGCTATGATCCATTGGTTTGAGAAGCTAGAATCTGTGTTTCTTCTCTGCAATTGTCCAGAGGATTGTAAGGTAAAGTATGCTACCAGTACACTCATTGAGGAAGCTATGTCATGGTGGAATTCTTATACAAAGCCTATGGGTATGGAAAACGCTTACAAGCTCTCGTGGGAAGGATTCAAGAAGCTGCTGACTAAGAAGTTTTGTCCATGAACTGAAGAAAAGAAGTTGGAAACAGAATTCTATGAGTTGGTAACCACAGGAAATGACATCGAAACCTACATCAGGAGATTTCAGGAGTTAGCCGTGCTATGTCCAACTATGGTTCCAGATAACGAGAAGTTGTTAGAAAACTTCATTGGTGGGCTACCACACAGCATCCAAGGGAATGTAATTTCTTTTTTTCCACACACACTGGACGAAGCTATCAGGATATCTCAAAAGCTTATGGCTCAGGTGATAAAGAATGGAACTACTATCAACAACAATAACCATAACAACAACAGCCACAACAACAATGACAAAAAGAGGAAAAGGGATGACAACCAAGGAAACGATCAAGTACAGCAGCCAAACAAAGGACAAAAAGTGGTTAGAGTTTATACCGCAGGACCACGCACCAAGAAAGGATATACTGGGAATTTACCCTACTGCAACACATGCAATCTCCATCACTTAGGTCACTGCAGCGAACCGTGTGGGTTGTGCATGAAACGTGGTAACCAGACCAAGGACTGTCGGAAGCTCGCAAATCAGAGGATCCCGGGGAGTTGCTTCAAATGTGGAAACTTAGGACACCTCAGAAAGGACTGTCCAGAGCTAAGGAACAAGAAAACCAAAGCCTAAACTCTCTAGTGTTGTATTTCTTTTGCGCTTCACTCTAAGTTCTATAGTATGAACTTCATGTACTATTACGAATTCCGGTCTAATGAATGTTTTATCTTTTATCATCGCAATGCGACTCCAATATCCACATCTCTTCACCGAATCCACCCCAGAGACCAACACCAATTGAATTCAGGGACTGAATTCCTTTAATGGGTGGAGACTGTCATAAATCGTAATTTCAGGTCCTTTTTCAAGATTCAAAATTTCACTATTCATCTCGGGAATTTACTATTCATCAATCACTATTCATCATTTCACTATTCATCATTTTTGAAGTCGGTTTGAGACTTTGAGAAGTTTTCAAAAAAATTTACTATTCACAAAACACTATTCATTCCCTGGAGGAAAATCACTATTCATGGTTATCGTTCATCCTTCGTAAACTAGGTTTACGGGTATTCAAATGCGCGAAACCAGTGTGGTTTAGCTGCGTATTCATGCATCATCAGCAAGAACACATCATACAGACTAGAGTAGTCTGCATATCATCAGTAACATCATCTGCATATTAGGTCATGCACGGATATGCATTATTTCAATTTACGTATGTTCATTTATTTAATAAACGTACCACTCAGTCTTTACTACTAACAATATACCCGACACTCCCGACAATGATCCTAATATATTTTCAGACTCAATATAATGATATAAAAGTTATATTATTGATTTACCCGGTATTTTTAAATCAATTGCTATACTTTCAGTTAGAAGCTTATAACACCGTCAGTTTGTGAAATTTCAGCCCGATAATCTTTCTAACACCCAATTCTTGCAAGGAATATGATTTTACAATTTTTACAACTTCTTCGTATTTTATTTTACTTCGTCACCATTTATTTTTAGTTAACTCGGTACCCGATAACACCTAATGTATACACAAACACACTAATACTTCCAACACATGGACAAGAACTTTAATTAGCCATCTATTCCTTCCTTTTTCTCCATGTATGCCGCCCCCCCCCCACTAGCCACCCTAAGCTTTCCATAACACTTGATTGCTTGACTAAATTTAATGCAAAGGTTCCTTATGTTTCTTGATTTTATTTCCATAACACATTACAACACAAATCAACTAGCAAATATCAAACATATTCTCTCCTTTTCTCTCCATATTGCTCGGCCACCATAAGAACACCAAGAAGATTTCATACATTTTTCAAGAACAAGTTATAATCAAGGCTCATTTACACTCCTTGTTAGGGTTTTGTGATAAAATCCCTAGGTTTCTTACATATTTCTCATCAAATCATCTCAAGTATTCAAGTAAGCTTCAAGAACATCTTTTGATCTTTTCATACTTTCATTTGATTGATTTTCAAGTTATATTAGTAACTAGATATGCAAATATTCATGTTAAACATACCACTTGTTACACATTCTCTTTTTAAACATAGATCTATGGATTTTTAGTATGATCATCATGAGATCCACCATTGTTGGTGATGTTTAGGACCCCATGACACCCTAAGAAGGTGTATGGTAAGATTAGATAGGTTGTGGTGTTGATTTGAAGTGGTTTGATTAAGTTTTGAACTAGTCTTGAACCTTAAACATTGATTTTTCAACAATAGAAATAGCTACTGTCCAAAAACGTGTAATCTAGAAAACTCAGTAACTCAGGGGACATTTTGGCCTTCATACTCAGAAAGTTCTTTCAAAAACGAAACCGTGGCCGCTTGAATCACTAAAAACCGACCTACGACGAGAAAGTTATGATTTTTCAAAGTTTGACGACGAAAAACAAAAATCTGAAAATTTAGTTGCTGATTGCCGAGATTCAAAGGACAAAATGAGGCGTTAGATGTGATCTAGACGACCCGACCTACTGAGATTATGTTAGTACATGTTAATACGAATCCGTGGATATAAAGAACGTAGAAAACGAGCTTGTAACGACCGAGATATACACGTTTAAAGCCCGACGAACCATTATTAGTTTTGACAGCCCACTAATAGAAAATGTTCTAAGTATAAAAACTAGTGTTTTTGCGAGACATAACATAGATAGCCGATTTTCTAATTGATCGAGGCGCGTATGATCAAAAGTTAAATGAAACGACATTAAGACATTGTTACAAGGTTTTCAAAAACGTCGAGTTTAATCACTAACACTTAACGTACAATATTTCGCGACTAGTTTTGCGAGGCCATTTGGACACATTTTCAAGTTGTGAAAAATAGTAAATTGCGACGAAAACATTAT
Organism: Artemisia tridentata subsp. tridentata; assembly: GCA_021014915.2. Taxonomy (NCBI): domain Eukaryota; kingdom Viridiplantae; phylum Streptophyta; class Magnoliopsida; order Asterales; family Asteraceae; genus Artemisia; species Artemisia tridentata. The sequence goes on along the minus strand of CP139503.1, from coordinate 132,019,317 downwards.
ATTCACCAATAGACCACCAAATGAGGATCGGGGAGTATCGTTTCAACATGTTTACACGAAAAGTAGTTTATAACTTAACGAGACGTCAAAAATGTATTTTTCGACGATAAACATTATTTTCAAAATTAACGAGTGGTATCGATAACATACGTATTTGCATGTGTAGCATCATTTCATTGCTTACATTAGATCATACCATCATATTAGGTCGCGGTTGGAGACCGAGCCTCATCTCAGCATATCCATTATTGTCATTGTTGCTAGTGCATCAGGTGAGTTTCATAGCCCCTCCTTTTACTTGTTTTGTAACTGTTTTGGGGGAGAATACATGCTTGTTTTTAATTAAACTCATGCTTGTTTTACGTAACACGTGAGTTGTCTTTCAAACATTATTGATTGGCTAAAATACTTGAGTCGTTGCTCAGAAGTATTTTGTGTTTACATTTTCACCCTTGATCATTTTCTTATTGACTCTAGTACATTAAGTTATTTCATATTGCCTATGTTATAACCCATTAAGCGTGAACATTGTGATTAGAAACTTTGGTTGTCCGGGTGGTATCCCCACTGGCTGATACGTCAACGTAGTACTGTGGTTTCCCCACTTGACTGATATGCCAAACGTGTTGTGGTTTCCCCACTGACTGATATGCCAAACGTATTGTGGTTTCCCCACTGGCTGATATGTCAAACGTATTGTGGTTTCCCCATCGGCTGATATGTCGAACGTAGTATTGTGGTTTCCCCACTAGCTGATATGCCAATGTATTGTGGTTTCCCCGCCTGACTGATATGTCAAACGGACTGTAGTTTCCCCACTTGACTGTTATGTCAAAAGTATGCCCAATCTACAATCATAAGGCTTCAGTGTCATGAAATTTAGTTGTCAATAACTCTACATATATATTGGGAATATATTGTTCATTTAACAATTGTGGTCCATAAATCATTTGACGTTCACTCAAACCAAGACTTATTTGGCAGTGGGTTGTAAACACACAGGTTGCAAGTGTTGTATGGGCGGGACTTGGGACTGAGTGGATTTATAATGCCTTTGCTAGGAAATCATTATACAAATGCTTTACATTTTTTTTACTAAAATCTATGAACTCACCAACCTCGTGTTGACACTTTTAGCATGTATTTTCAGGTATAAGCAATAGCACGCTACTGGAGGCTTTTGGCAGGGCATGGCATGGTCATAGAAGACTTTGATAAACATTTGGGGACCGTTTTAACTGTTTAAAGGGCCTATTTCCGCACTACTTTTAACAATGAAAATTCAACACTTTTGTTAAACAATTTTATGCTAAATGTTTGAGGTAAAAACCGTTCTTTGTACTTGTGTTGTGATACCAATTGAGTTGCACCCCAGCGACATGTATGCTTCCGCTGGACCCGATTCTGGGGGTGTGACACCATTCGAATGTAAGGAAGGAGCTAGGGGTGTTGCCCTAGCATCCTCTCCAATAAATATACATGTAACCCTCCAAGGAGGGGGTTGGTTCTTGTCTTAACAAAGTTCATTTCTCTAATACATGTTCCTTTCACTTTCTCTCTCTACTTACTTTCTCTATCTAAGATATATGTTATGTGTGATTAATATGGTGACCTAACAAGTGGTATCAATCGCCAAAGGATAGCTTAGGTTGTGTTTTAAAAAAGTTTTCAAATCGTTAGGTTTAAATTTGTTTAGTTTTTTGAATTCCTTCGACTTAGGTTTTTTTTTAAAAAAAGTTCAAAAGTCGTTTTAAAACCTTAAAGTTGGTTAATTTTTAATAGTCTAGGTTGTTTTAGGTCAGATCTAGTAGAAGTTGCGGGTTAAAAACTTGTTTTGAGTAAGATTTTAGAGATTTCTTAAGTTTACTTTCGGCGTTCTTCGAGTTAGCTTATGAAATTCTTCAACTTAGCTTAAAGTTCTTCGAGTAAGCTTATCCATCTTCGCGCAAGTACTTTAATTCTTCGAGCAAGAAAGTTCCTTCGAGTAGCAATTATTTATAAAGTTTTGTTTATACTTTCCGAGTTAGGAAATCAGAACTTCTCATTTCTCATCCTTCTACTAAGGGATTATATACTTCGTGACATTATACTCATCGAGTAAGAGATTCTTTGAGTAAGCATTTCTTTGAGCTAGAGTATTTTCTTTGAGTAAGGGATTCTATGAGTAAGCAAGTTCTGCTTATATTTTCCGAGTTAGGAAATCAGAACTTATAAGAATTTAATTTCTTCAAGTAAGGGGCTGTATACTTCCTTTTCATTAAGTCTTCGAGTAAGGAACTAAATTCTTCGAGTAAGCAACTAAATTCTTCGAGTAAGGACTTTTAGCTACATCCTCTAATTAGTCCTTTACCAAATCATCTAAACTACAATAACAACCTTCTCTATCTTAAAAGATCCATCATCCACACAAGTTACTTTACATCTACATAATGTCTCAACCACCGTACTATAATTACTTTTATCCTCAACAACAACACTATCCTCCACAACAACAGTATCCTCAAAAACAGCAGTATCCTCAACAACAACAGTATCCTCAACAACAACTATTCATGCAACAACATCAATTCTATCCACAACAACAATTCCCTCAACAACAACTATACCCTCAACCACAACCAATGCAATCCTTCCCACATCCTGCAAAACAACCACATTGGTTTGGTCAAATGTGTGAGGCCATAAGTAGTCAACAATCTCAGCATTTTACAATTTAATGAATCGGTATCAAAATCCCCATATACTCCATTAGCATCCAACATCATCATCGATACACCAAAAGCAAAACAAAGGTAAGTTAGTATATGACCAAGTGAATGTAAAATAATGATACAAATGAATTTATAAATGTATTTAAACACCAAGTAACAAAACACACTCCTAATAAGGTTGGGCTTCGGCCCAACCTATATTAGACACACCCTTATCTACTTGTGGCTCGCCAAACATAACACCCAATACTGGCTTGAGGCCCATTATTTTAACAAACCAAACGCACCTTATTGGTTATTGGGCTTTGGCCCATACAACAAATCAAACACACTCTGAGTGGGCCTTGTGACACGTAGTACTCTACACAAACACAATACACATAACAAAATTTACAAACACCCTATTGTGGCTACTAACACAAACGCACCCATTCGGGTTGTGACTGACTCGAGATGAAACGCAAAAAAACACTCTTTGGGTGTTGTTGCTAACACCAAGCTAGAGCTAACAACAAACCAACACCCTATGTGGGTGTGGTCGAGCCAAATGCAAAAGCAAACATAACAATATTAGCCGCATACTAACAAACCAAAATATTATCGAAATCTAAAACATAATAACAAGCTCACAATTACACCCTAAATTAAATCAGTAAACTATAAAAATGGAATTCCAAGACTAAACCGAGCCACATGGCTCATGGCCTAACCCTACGTGGGTTATCTCGGCCGTTTAATACCAACAAGATTAAACGCAACACAATAACAATAAATAGCCAACCCGGTCAATTCAACTTACGGAGTCGACTCGGCCGAGTCAACTCACTGAGTTGAGTTGACTCGCTCACACTGATCATCAAAACGGTAGGTCTGGTCGTTAAACGTTTATTATAAAATGTTTTATCAAGATTTGAGTCCTACGAAAAAATGTTTTATAAAATTTTATGTACAAATCAGTAAAAGAAAATAAATAAAAGATAAGTTCGGTTAGACCTTGCTTACCACCAAGGGGAAGAAGACGGTGAGTGGTGGTAGACGGTGGTGACGGTACGGCGGCTTCACGACAATCAAACCCTAGGAGAAACCCTAACAAACCCTAACTTGATCTTCACAATATATCCGCAGCTAACAACTCTTGGGCACCTCCTCTTGATCTCTTGACGAGTTAATGGTGATGGCAGCGGCTGAGAGTGGAGGCTGTGATAGAGATGATGATGATAGTTAGGGTGTTGATGTTGGTAGACGAAGGTGATGATGACAGTTGCGGTGTTGATGGTGGCGGTGTATGGTTGCCATGGTGGTGGCGGATGGGTAAAGGGAGGAGGGGAAAAGGCTGTTAGGGTTTGATGTTATTATTGATGAATGAGGGGAGATGAAACCCTAGTTAATTATAAATATGGTTCCAAAAACGGGCAGGGGCCGAAAGTGACAAAAATCAAAGTTTGGGCGGCGGTGGAAAATATACCACAGGTACTGATTTCGTAGTTTTTGTAATATTTTATAATAATAGCGTGTGGAGCCCGTTTGAGTTAGCAAATGGTCGTTTTAAATCACGAGATTTTCGCCATCGCGTCTGGAATGATTTTTCTTATAAAAATGAGTATTCCCACGAATGGTTTTCTCATAAATAAATAAAATCATATATTTAACCGTTTAACGTGTTTTTGGTTGTGCCAATGTGCGTTATTTGAAATTTTTCACGTTTTACGAGATAACCTCTTGTTTTCGATTCAAATAAGTTCGGAAGTGTTCAAAAGTGAAAGTTATGAAATAATAAATACGATTTATTATTAAAAATTTGTCTGGAAATTTCCGGGATGTTACAGCAGGTACCCCTAAAAAGGAATCGTGTCCTCACGATTCAGTTCAAGTTATTTGTCGGAACGGTGTCGGTGAAGAAGTGGTGGTATTTGTAAAAGATTTGGGTCTCACTAGGTTGTTCTAAGGGTTTCTCCTTGTTTGTGAGGGGGTATTTAGGTTATCTGTTATAAGTTATCTCCTTCTAGCGATTTAGTAGGTACAATGATTCCTGAAGTAAGCTTAATAGAGAGGAACAGTTTAAATCTTAACTACGCAATGTTTCACAATTTTGTTAGTGTGGGCTCCTCTAAATTCTCTCGGTCTTAATCCAATATATGGTTTATATCCTAGTGACACAAAATTTCAACCTGATACACGTAAGGTGGTAAAAATGGCGGGGTGACAGATCTTCAAGATTTTTTTCGAAATTGTGTGTCTTCCTTCTCAGAGGAATGGATAAAATTTTGTTTGAAAATTTATTTGGGTAAGTGTTTATACAAGTTTGACCAAAATAACTTTCCAAGTATTTCAAATTTCTTTGTTGGGAATTTAGAGTTGCGTGAGATGACACAATTCAAAAGATTTTAAAACTTTGTAAAATGGGTTTTCAATCATGGTATGGATAAGAAAGTGTTCACAAAAATTGACGTTGACATCCTTTAACCAAAGTTTGATAAAGTTTGACCAGAAGAACTTAACCTATAAAATATAGGTAATTCATAAAAAATATTTCTATGGGTTTTTCAGTTGATATAAACGCATTTAAAGAAAGGTCCTTAGAAAATGAGGACATTAAAGAAGGAAGGGTAGTCGGGCATGTACGTCTACCTATGTTTAAATATCTAAAGATAAGGTCTAATTGTCGAGTCTGAGTGGGGTTCAATGCTTAATATTAGGCGTATTTCATAGATGTAAGTATCCAGCTTGTTTAAACGGTACTAAAAGGTATCTTGGCCGAAATTGTTGTACTGGCGGTCTGAAAGGGATGACTCAGTGCTAAGAGGTATCATGACTTAAACGGTTGCACTAGTGACCTGAAAGGTCTGAATCAGCCCGACACTATGTTGAGAAAAGTCCTTCTTGTCTGTAAGGTGAGGTCGGGTATCAATATTCGCTAGGTAGGCTAAGATCTCTTGGCATCCCGATGTAGAAGTCGGGTCACATAAAAGAAATGGGTATTAAGTCTGTGTTGTCTGGAACTCCTAAAGGGTAAAGTGTCTTAAGAGAGATGGTATATTGAGAACCTAGTTCAACTAATGCATTATTAATAAGGGAATCTGATCGCATGGAATGAATGAGGTGACTTATTCAATGATGAAATAGTATCAAGGCTTGGCAGACTGTTATCTATAGTCTCAAGCAAAGGTGTGGCATCTACTTCTAAGGTTTGGTTTATTTTCAAAGGAAATATTGGTTATTCTATTTATGGAGTAATAGTATAAAAACACTTTTCATGGAAGTAAATGGTTCACATGGTGATTAGAAAAAAAATACGTTACTAAATAGTTTGTAGAATAGCTTATAGAGTGATAGAAAATGATTTATTATTTATAAAAATAATAACAAAACCATAGTTAAATTTGTGATCAATTAGCAAGATAGAAAATCGGTTTATACAATAACTTGTGAGATGATTTGTAAGTCAATTCATAGAGTAATAAGAAAATCATTTGTTATTTGTAAAATATTAGCAAAGCTGTAGTCTACTTAGTGATTTAGTGCCAAAACGGTTCATTGGGTGACAGTAAAATAGTTTTGGAAAGTAATGGCGAAATAATTTGTAAGGTAATAGTAACACATTTTCACTATTTTTAAATCAAACAGTGGCTAAATTAGCTCACAGGAAAGTAAAATGATTCATAAGGGTGTAGTAAAACTTGTAGGATAATTGTAACATAGTTTACAAAATTTTGTAAAATTGCTCGTTGGTTTATGAAATAGTAGTAAGATAGCGAATTGGTTTATCACTTAATAATAGGATAGCTTGTACAATGAGTTATAAAACAATTTATAGGGCAGTAGGAAAATAATTCATTATTTATAAAATAGTAACAAAACCGCGGTTCGTGATATATTAGTAAGACAGTAAATCGGTTTATAAAATAACTTGTGGAATGATATTAAGAAATCAATTCATTGTTAATAAAATAGTGGTAAGGTCAAATTTTTTGCTTTTATAATATAATAGTAAAACATTTTGTAAGATGACCGCAAAATGGTCGGTAGGATAATTGGAAACAGTTTGTGTGTTAGATAGCGACACAGTTCTCTATGGACTCGATATGCTATTACAAGATAAGAACACCGTGTAATCGAATGGTGTCGGTGATCATTATGGGTTTATGTGAACGCGTTTGTAGTGATAATTATAATGGAATGTGAAATGATGTAGTATGTGGGTTGGTTACTTATAAAAAAGCATGATTAGATAATTGTTAAGGTAACGAATTAAAAGTGAATAATGTGATGAAAAGTATGTTATAGTATGTAGTAATAACATAGTTGCATTTGACACTTTGATTATTAAATGTTCAATAGTAGTGAAAGTATAGAACGTAACTGAAGTATGTTGGTTCGTAAAAGTTGAAATAGAACGATATTGCTTAAGTGCGTAAATAACTAAAAGGAGATGAGTATGTATGAAGTTAAGATAAGGGTTTGAAACTATTTATATCATGGCTAATATGCCCCATGAGCGGTGACTATTAAAATGAAAGTGTTGAAAAATTAAAACATTTTTAAGATGTGTAAAAAGGATAAACGAATGCTAATGTGTTTGCTATAGTTGGCCACCGGTGTAAAGTTTAAATGTGGTAAGAGTTGAGTAGGCAAAACGGGGTAAAAGTAAAAGTGTGGAAAATGGTTAACGAGAATGAATGAATACAAGTTATAGTGAAAGTGTAAACACATAGAAAATGTATAAATATAATAAGTAGGTTTCATAAACCATATGACACTTGTTTTAACTAAATAAAAATGGATGCAATAGAGTGGGTGTTAAAAGGTAAACAACTTGGATCCATGGTTACAGTGTGAAGGTGTGGAATGGTTAATGATCCTGTGGGATAAAAGGGTTAATGATTCATGGTTTATACAAAATCCTGACCAACCGGGATCGAATTATCTAATTCAGTACCATCTTCGGGACATGAGAAGATCTAAACACACTCCTTGTGTTAGAGATACTTTGAGTAATACTAACTAGCACGCGAAATTTACTAGTTAATAATTAGAAGATATTGTGTATTGTATATATGAATGGCACAGTAAAGTATTTGTATGAACAATGAAGACAATGAGAATAACCAAAACGATTCAATATTATTGAATAATACGAGTGATCTATGTTATCACTAGGGTTACACAACCTTGAATCTCTCCAAAAACAATCATTTATAAACTCTAACCTAGGATCTCCTTTTATAGAACAAGGATTCCTTTACAAGATAACTATAATATCCGTATAACTCTAACTAAATAGGATATTCACTAAATCTTTTCTATACTTTTCATATTACACGTTTTCAGAACATAAGCAGTACAAATTGTTTGTACTAGCAGTTAGTACTGCTTGTGTTATTCTTCAACAGTTGAAACATTTAGCCTAGCAGCACTAACTGTTGGTTTAATTCCCAACAATCCTCCCCTAAACTTATGATTTTTCTCCAAATCACTAAGTTTCTTCTTGACTTAAACTCTTTAGATGATGGGGGGATTCTTCCAAACACTTCATCTTCTTTTCTTCCTCAGTGCTTATGTCTCTTCCTTTCATACTGATCAAATATCCTCTGAATCAAATCTTTAACCACTTCTGAATGTTCTTCACATCTGAGTTTTAAAGAAATCATCACAGCTAACACCTCATAGCTTAGTGGATACTCCAATTCTGCAAACATGAAGATATCTACTCCACTTTGTGTTGACAAATGATGTACATTGCAAGTACTATAAAACTCCCATGAAGTAGTCAGATCATAATAAGGAAAATTCCAATACACATCTGTAGGATCTGGTTTATATAATCTTTTGAATTCCACCCAAAGTTCTTGTTCTTTTACATCAGTCTTCTTCTTAGTTTTTAGCTTCTCTTGAACCAATCTCCACAGAGTATCCAAATCTTCTCTATCACAGACTCTTAGCAAATTTCCAAAATTCTTGAACACTGTTGTCTCTCCACCAACTCTTGTAATCTTCCAAGCTTTTCCAAATTTGTCTCTATAGATCTCCCAATCCATTATAGGATGTCTAGCTTGAAGTGGATCAACATGTAGAATTTATGGCACTGTTACTAACATGTTGCTCATCTGCTCTTATGATAATTCCACTTTCTCTTCTTGAGCTTCTTATTTCTTAGTTGGTTCTGTCTCAGCAGCCTTGAGTCTTTTTGGTGTTCTTGTATCCGTGTCCCAAGGAATAAATTTCTTAGCTCTTCTGTATGAATTGTAGTATAGAATTTCTATTTCCTCATTATATTTTCCCTTCAGTTGAAATGCCTTCCAACCAGCTTGATTTCTTAGATACATCTTCATTCCACTTATAATCTGAGCCTTTGTTGGTTTCCTCTTCCTCTTCTGACCAGATCTAATACTCACCATGAGGTCATCCAAAGCCACTTCTTTATTCCTAGAGTAAATGAAATCTGCAAGTAGAGCTGATCTTGCTTCAATACTTAGACTCTCATCTGCAAGTAGCTCCAAGGCTTTTTCTCTCATAACTGGATCAATATTAATTAAGTGTTGTATTTGCTCTTCAAGTGATTCTTGTGCAATAGTAGCATCAGAAGCCATTCTTTCTTTTTCCATCCTCTTAGCTTCCATAAAGCTTGTCACTTCATCCTCATGGACTTTCCTTGCCACTTCTGCATCATAATCTATCTGCATTTGTGTTCTGGGCTTGATCTTCTTAGGTTGTGGCTCATCTTCAACCATAATAGCTTTACCTTTATCTTTAGCAGTTTGTACTGCTACCTCAGCAGTTTGTACTGCTCCTTCAACTCTAGCAGTACCTTATTGTTGTTGATCAGTACCACTGTGCTCACCCATATCCATATCTTTATTATAACCACCGTTACCTTCTTGTTCATTACCATTACCACCAGTACCTTCTTCATCAAACTCCAATGTCCTCCCCTGAGTTTGTGATCCTGTCTTCCTTATTTTCCTTATTTTCCTCCCCTGTTTGGGAGAATCATCACCATCATCTTCTGAATCAGAACTGGAAGAACTAGTAGAAAGCATCATCTTTGATCTTTTATCCTTGGACTTCTTGACTTGATCCTCCAATATCTTCACTCTTGTAACTAATTTGGTGACTTTTGAGCTCATCCTCCAGGGATACCACCTTGTCAGACAACTTGATACATAATTCCATCAATTCATTAAGTTTAGAGCTGCCCTCATCACTTCTAGCTGTGTTACCTGCTAGGAGAGGTGAATCAAGGGGCATAGATTCAGTTTCTGCCCTTGTTGGACTAGGATGTACTCCTGAACCACCCAAATTTTCCATTTGTCCTGGGATTTCATCACCTGTGACAAGTCTTTGAGGACTTGGCACATTAAATGTTGCCATGGTAGGGGTCTTAGTTATGTTTACACTGGCCTGCCCAGCTACTAAGCCAGAAGCAGTAGTATAAGCTTCATCCATACTATCACCATGGATAGCCTCATCTGCTACAAATGTCTGAGTAGGATGACTAGGCTGAGGAACCATAGTCTCCTTTCTGGTTCTTCTCCTATAGGTTGTAGTGACTGGGGGTGTATGAGTTGTTTCTGGAATCACAATGGGTGTGTGTTGGGGCTCAGTTTGGTTGACTGACCCTTCACCCTGAACATTCTGTAGCATCTCAGGAAAAAGTGGTATCACTACCCCATTAAAAAGTCTTATTCAAAAAGGCTTGGACAAACCTTGGATACATTAGAAACTTAGTTTTACTTTTCACATTATTAACCATACTCTCAAATATGAATTTAGAAAAATTAAAAACTCTGTTTGTTGATAAGCATATGAGAGCAATAGCAATATTGCTACTAAATTGCTCCCATGATGTTCTTTTGGGACTCAAACAATGCAAGAGAGTATGGATCAAAAATCTCCATTGTGGGGAGAAACATCCTTTTTGAAAAGTCAATTTATGGTTGGATGTATCATACCCCATTTTAGCAATTTCTTGCCAAATTTATGTGTTTGGCAAGTCATTGATACCATCTGAATCTTCTAACTTAAGATGTCTCCTAATAGTAGATTCAGTAACAATGAATGATATGCATTCCACTTTAGAATGAATTTCTATGTCTCCATCTTCACTAGTTATGACAGTAGCAGTCTGCTAAAACTGTGTGATTTGAGAGACAAAAAGAGTAGGGCTAACAGTTAAAGCATACCTTATATGAGATGCATTCAGAAAGTCTACAATCTCATAAAAGAGTGGTCCATCACCCTGCTCTGTTTTCTCCAAAAAGGCAACTTGATTGTGCGTCTTAACAAATTCCAACACAGCCATGATTATTTGTGCAAATTATAACAGAAAGTTGATTGTTTGAGATTCAATTGAAGGTATGAAAAGCCAATTGGGTTTTTATAGAGGTACTGTTAGGGTTTGAGAGTTTTGTGTAAGGGATAAGAATTATCTTTAGAAAGATTTAGAGTAAAATATGGAAAGAAAACAATTATCCAAACAAAAACCCTATATATATGGTAAATAACAGTTTTTACCCAACGGCTAGTTAAAAAATCTGTTACTGACACAACAGTTCCAACGGCTAGTTCAGCAGTACAAAGTTTACACTAGCAGTACAAACTTTGCACTAGCAGTACTAATTTTTAAGAAAATTTTTAAGGAGCAGTATAAACTCAATATTGATTTAAAAACAATACTGCCCACTTATAGTTTTTAGCAAACTATCAGCTATCAACGGATTTGATGTATCTTTACCAATAGCCGTTTACTTTGGACTAGCCAACTCTTCACTGTGAGATATGGTGAGTTGATAACCATATAGTTTTTGGTAAACTATCAACCATAAACGGATTTGAGAAGTCTTTACCAGAAACTGTTTGCACTGGACTAGTTGGTTCTTGATGTAGGTTAGACATGGTGAACCAATAACCATTTGTTGTGTGCACAGATCACACACTTGAATCTCCAAAGCACCATACCATCCAAAGCATCAATTACTTAATTCACAAACTCCAAGTAATTTGCTTAATCAACCAACAATTGTTAGTCCAAAAATAGAAAAACAATGTGCAAAAAAATTGTCTCATAACATTATAAGCATATGACTAACATTGCACATAAACAAGGAAATTAGTTTCCTTGGAAACCCAAGCCATCACTGACTTTGGTTTACCTCTTGCTTCAATATAATTAAACATTTTTAGAACAGTTGATGCACCATTGGATTGAAGTGGTCTCCAAACCCATGATGCTGATGCATTAATACCATTGCCCATCTTTCCCTTAGCAGTGTTTTTAAAACTACCAGTATTAACTGCTTGCCTAGCAGTATGAACTGCTGGTTTTGCAATTGCAACCTTAGGTTTCCAAATTTGTTTATTTATCACTGCATTGCTATGAAATGGCTTTCTAGCAGTTGATGGTGCAGATTTGAAAAATGTTTTTGCACTTTGAACTGCTTGTCTTGGGTAAAAAGTCTTATTTAGTCTGGCAGTATGAACTGCTGGTCTAGCAGTATGAACTGGTCTTGGGCCAGACTTTAAAAGAACTGCTCTGGGTGTCATTCTAGCAAGGTTAGAGTGAGTGTAAGGCCTATCAAAGTTCACTCTATGGTTGGAATACCCAGTTACCCTTTTGTTGCAATAATCTGCAAGATGGTCAAACTCTCCACAACTAAAACAAGCTTTCCTATAAAAAACAAAATCATCACCTAGTTGGTAAGACTTGAGGTTGTTCCAATTCCTTTGGTTACCTCTGGGCTTGTGTGTGGTCCTATACATCTCACAATATCTTACTGTTGCGTAATATGTCTAACATTGGTTTTAGGCATAACAGTATTATTTTTGACCACCTTAGGAACTCTTGTTCCTTCTACCTTAACAGTATCAGGTTTAACCTTAACCCGATCATTCTTATCATCATTAGAGGTCCAATCCTCTATGGTTGGAGCATCTGAATTTCTAGCAGAGGACACCTTGTCCTCAGAGAGTGAGGCATCACTTGCACACTCAAATGGTTTACTATCTTCTACAGGCTTTTCAGCTACCACATTTTCCTTTTGTTGAGGACCATATTCTAGCTTGGGTAGTTGAAATTCAGGAAGTCCTGTATGTTCTAGGTCAATACCTGAAGGTGCAGGTATTCCTCTATGAGGAGGTGGGGCAGAGTGATATCCTAGACCTGACTTAGCCTTGTTAATAATTTGATACTCAATTATTTTATTAACACCTTTAAATGCATATTCTAGTGTCTCTACACTTAACTGAATGTTCTATTTATCCTGTTTAAGTCTATCAACCTCAGCTTTTAACATGCTAATTTCAGCATCTCTAAAAAATATGTCCCTTTTAAGCATAACTATGTCATCAGCAAAACTAGACTCATTCTTCTTATAATGAACAATTTGCTCTTCTAAAACAGCTAAACCACTCTTATGATTTGCCAAATTATAACTAGTCTTGTTTAGCTCTATTCTTTGTTCATCATATTGTTTTCTAAGAGTTTCTAGTTCTTTTAACGCAACACAAGATTTAGAACATTTAGAAACTTGTACCTCAGAATCAGAGAAAGCCATGAGTGCCATCTCAGTAGGTGCTGCTTCCTCTTCTTCCATAAAGCTCCAATCAAATCCTAAACCATCAATGGCTACCATAGCCTTTGAGCTTGAGTCAATAATCTCCACTTCCTTGGTCTTGCTTCCATAGCTTCTGCTCTTGCCATCTTGTTGTCTTGGCCTTCTGCACTCCCTTGAAATGTGACCCATCTTATGGCAATTATAGCACTCAATCTTTGACTTTTCATAACCAGCAGTATCATTGCTGTTTATGGTAACCTTCTTCCCTGTCCTCAAATGGAATTTCCTAGCCCTCATGCTAAGAAGAGAAATTTGCCATTTGATATCCATCTCCTCCAAATCATCATCATTGATCTCTTGGAGGTCTTCATATGTCAACATGGATCCATTATGCTGGGTAGTCAGGAATGCACAACAAGTTGTCTCATCCATAATGCCTTTAGTTCTGCTTGATGTGCTAGCAGTACCAATATTTGAACTAGCAGTACCAACTGCTGCACCAACCTTCACTTCTTCAGGACTTGAGTTACTAGGAGATGACACAAATGCCATATTCCCAGTACTTGAGCTTGTTCCAGCAACCTTCTTCACATCTTGCTCCACAATCTTAAAGTTGCTATACAAATCCATAAAGCTCAAAGAATCAATATCTGGCTTATTCTTCCAGACAACAACATGCATAGCCCATTCAGATGGTAGACTTCTCAGGAATTTTGAGTTGAGGTCTTCCTGAGGTATATCAATTCCAAGAACAGCAAGTTGACTCACAAATTTTTGAAGTCTGTTAAACATGTTGTCCAATGATTCATTGCTTGTTGCAGAAAAGTTCTCAAAATTTTGCTTGAGGAGAGTCTTCTTAGTCTTTTTGGTGGCTTTATTCTACCAAATCTTGCAACAATGGCCTCAAATAATGACTTGGCATCCTTGAACTTGGTAAATTTCAAGTGTTGATCATTAGGTATTGTCATCATTAGCATACTCCTTGCCTTGATATCATTCTTCATCTGAATTCTTTCTTCTGCAGTCAATGGTTTTGTCTGCACAATTGTCACAACTTTACCATCTTCTGTTGATGTTGTGGTTGTAGGCTTGAATGAATTCCCTTCTTCTATAATTTCCCAAAGTGCATAATCTTGCACCTGGAAGTATTGCTCTATTCTTAACCTCCACATGCTGAACTCATTCTGCTTAAGCATAGGTAACTTTGCAGCAACATTTGTTGTAGAAGTCTCCATGTCCATCTTTCTTGTTGATAGAGAAAAAGTTCTTCTGAATCTTCTAATTCAAAGTATCAATAACCTGTCTCTGATACCACTTGAGAGGATCTAAACACACTCCTTGTGTTAGAGATACTTTGAGTAATACTAACTAGCACGCGGAATTTACTAGTTAATACTTAGAAGATATTGTGTATTGTATATATGAATGGAACAGTAAAGTATTTGTATGAACAATAAAGACAATGAGAATAACCAAAACGATTCAATATTATTGAATAATACGAGTGATCTATGTTATCACTAGGGTTACACAACCTTGAATCTCTCTAAAAAACAATCGTTTATAAACTCTAACCTAGGATCTCCTTTTATAGAGCAAGGAGTCCTTTACAAGATAGCTATAATATCCGTATAACTCTAACTAAATAGGATATTCACTAAATCTTTTCTATACTTATCATATAACACATTTACAGAACATAAGCAGTACAAATTGTTTGTACTAGCAGTTAGTACTACTTGTGTTATTCTCCAACAGTTGAAACATTTAGCCTGGCAGTACTAACTGTTGGTTTAATTCCCAACATGACACAACACTAGGGTGTACATCGCTGTCATGGTCAATACAAAAAAATCGGTTAATAAGCTTAAGGTTACTGCTTTCACTTGAGTACCATCTTACTTGTAGTCTCCAAGGTCCAAATCGTACGACTAAACCATTAATGTGTTTCTGAGGAAACCGGAAACTATTTTGACTGACGGGTTGCCTCCTAAGGTAACTAATGATTTCGTCCAACTCATATGCTTATAATGCGGTGTATTCAAGCTTTCTCAAAAATCGAGGGGTCAGGAGAAATGAGTTATGTGGCATAATGGCCTAGGGCAATACCAAAGTAATCCCATTTTCAAAAATAGCTTTCGGATAGTATTCCAAAATAGTGTTTCCACAATAATATTTCCAAAATAGTGTATCTCAAATTAGTGTGTTCAAAGTAGTGTATCCAAAACAGTTCTCAAAATAGTATATCAATATGATACGTCTTCAAAATAGCGAACCCAATGTTGACCTTCCAATATAGTATTCAATATAGCATTTCAAAATAGCGTACCCAATGTAATGTATCCAAAATAGTTTTCCCGAAATAACGTTTTCAAAATAACGTATCAATGTATACATATATTTCGTAAAATAACGTATCGCAGTTCATTAGTTTATAAGAAGGTAGTAGGGTAAACCCCTGGTATTCCCGAGGGATAAGTAAGGGATTAAGTATCTGTTCCCAAAAATAGTGGATCAAGTTACTTCATAAGATCCTAAGGCTTCTGTCGAGTTACATGTCAACTTATTGTATGCTTTCTAGACCTTACCAAAAGTTAATTGATCCTTTTGTCGTTTACTTCCATCAAGAGATCCTTCTTATAGGTACTATGGGGGGGTCGTTCCTAGACGACTGGTGACCTAACCCGGTTCATCCATTGAGTATAAGGTTTGGGGTTGCGATGACTGTAGCATAACCAGAAACAATACGAGGCTAAAGAAGCAAATTTAAATCCACAACGAGACCCAAAATCACGAAATCAAGCAATCCAAATTCAAACAAAGCCAAAATCAAATCCAAACACTCCAATAAACTCAAATGTGCTTATTACAATATCTAACGAGTCAAAATAAACGGCTCGAATTCAAACGGTGACCGATCGGGTCTAACCCGACCCGATGCGTATATAATCAGATGGCGATGGACAAGTACTCCATATGTGCGGAAAGGTCTATCGATTCGAAGAGTATTACGATTCATGAAGTTTCGCGATGCCAGTATGTCGTGTGAAGGGGTAAACTTTCATGATATTCGATGCTCGTGCACACACGCAAAACTTTACCATTCCCCAAAATCAAATAGAAAATCAACCTGAACATAATTCTGTTATAACTACTACCAGTGTCGCAAAATTCACCTCTGAAACATAGGTGATCAGGCTATGTCCCCACTATCCCTGGTTGATTATAGGTGATCAATTTATATTCCACCGATGTTTAATGAATTTTGAAATACTCAGCTTAGTTACACTAGTAGTATGTCCCTCACTTTTAAAATCTGTTTTTGAAAAACCATGACGAGTGCCCAAATTCAAAATCAAATAATGTGTTTACGCAAGGAAATAGCGTAACTCTGTAACATGTTCGGTGCATAGGCGTAAGTATAGGAAAAATACTTATAGTGAATAGCGATAATATGGGAATGTAAATTATAAAATAACAAGGCACACATCTCATCGCATATATCATTAAATATCTCATCAAGTATGTCATCAAACAAAATTACAAGCGAGGCATCAGCTTGGCAGGCAGGCACGTGACAATCATAGGGTTAAGTTTTCGTAAAAATAGTTATAGTCTAGGTTTTTGAAAATACCCAGTTCTCTATAACCAGTGTCTCTGATACCAATCTGTAACATCCCCCAAATCGGTACAGTGGAAGTATACAGGTCATGGGGTGCTACTCAATTGTTACCACAACACAAGGTACAAGGAACGGTTTTACTTCTACCATTTTAGAAGAAGTTTCATAATTAAAAAAATTTAGTTTACATTGTTCAAAAATAGTGCGGAAAATACAGGTCCATAAAAGAATTAAAGCAGTCCCAAATGATTTTCAGAGTCATCTATAACCATGCCATGCCATTTGCCAAGCTCCTCCAAAGTAAAGTATACAACAGCAAAGATCAAACACCTGAGATAAAACATTCTAAAAAGTCAACACAAAGGTTGAGTGAATTCATAGGTTTAATAGTAAAGCAGTTGATCACAAGGTTTCAAGTTCAAGAAACAGTGGGCCACGTTGTTGCACCCGTAAATTCAGTAGTTACTATTGCACTAAGCTCATGACACGAAAAACGTTAATCGGCATCAATAACATTGATGTAAATAATAATAATAATCTCAAAATTTTCCTCAAGTAGGTAGTTTTTCGTCTACCTAGGTAACTCGAATATAGCACACACGTGTTGCCTATCTGGTCAATAAGGTGGGTTGCGTCAGTCCTATATGCCTATACACTATATTCGTGCTCACTCGCAAGTGATTAATCATTCATGATAAAGGGACTTGTGTTTGGCAATAGTGGTACTTAGTGTCAATAACAGTTTTAGTTCAGAATACAGTTTTCAAACAATTGTGATCATAGTAAAAGCAGTATCATGTATCTCACCCCATGTAGTTTACAAAGTAGTTTAAACAAGTAAGAGTGGGGCTATGAACTCACCTCAGTATGCAGCAACGCAAAAATATCACAATTAGCATCAAAAAGTAAAGCACAACGGCGTTCCAGAAGTATAAGCACAATGGTACGAGATCGGCATGACTTAATAATTATATAGTTATCTCAGAATATGATTCATAAAGTAAATGAGTCTTTCAAATGATAAAGTATTTTAGTTTTCGTGGGATACTCGAGTTTGAATGATAAATATTGTTTTCAAAGTGTTGGGAGTTAAGTAAAATATTCTCGCGTAATAATTGTAAAACGAATAATAAATCAATACTCACGCCAATATGAATGGAAACCACAATGAAAGAATAAATGACATCGAATGAGTAAAAAAAGGAAAGACAAGTCGATGGATGAGTTTGATGTTTACCCCCAATCCCAAAGGTATAACTTGTGTAAGTTTGAATAAAATTGTTTTATATAATCTTTACATAAGAATTGTTTGACAAGTTTATAAGTTTATAAAGTTGAAAGGTTTTATAAACCCTGGCATGAAGTTTCCATTTTTATTATGTTCCAGAGTTATCGTAATTATAGTAAACAAGTTTTATTGTCGGTTTTATAAGTTTTTGAGTCATTATCATTCGCGTATTATTAGCATTCGGCTTATCGGATAATTTGTGTCCGTTCGGGTCCTAATACATTAAGCTCTCATGGAGTCTAACGTATTATTCCGTTGCTAGTACCAAATCATACAATAATTCCTTCAACTAATATTGTAAATCCAATAACGGTTACAACAATATTCAAATGACTAAACTATTACAACGTTTTACAATTTAATTTATCGGTGTCAAAATCCACATATGCTCAATTAGCATCCAATGTCATCATCGATACACTAAAAGCAAAACAAAGGTAAGTTAGTATTTGACCAAGTGAGTGTATGTTGGGAATACGTTTTTTATTTATATCAAGTGTCGGTCATTAAGTTTTGTAATAGGTTGCTTTATTATTTATAATTATATGTTTGTTGTTGTTATTAGACTTAATATAGCCCATTCGAATGTAAGGAAGGAGCTAGGGGTGTTGCCCTAGCATTCTCTCCTATAAATAGACATGTAACCCTCCAAAGAGGGGGTTGGTTCTTGTCTTAACAAAGTTCATTTCTCTTATACACGTTCCTTTCACTTTCTCTCTCTACTTGCTTTCTCTCTCTAAGATATATGTTATGTGTGATTAATATGGTGACCTAACAAGTGGTATCAATCACCAAAGGATAGCTTACGTTGTGTTTTAAAAAAGTTTTCAAATCGTTAGGTTTAAATTTGTTTAGTTTTTTGAATTCCTTCGACTTAGGTTTTTTTTTTTTTAATTTCAAAACTCGTTTTAAAACCTTAAAGTTTGTTACTTTTTAATATTTTAGGTTGTTTTAGGTCAGATCTAGTAGAAGTTGCGGGTTAAAAACGTGTTTTGAGTAAGATTTTAGAGATTTCTTAAGTTTACTTTCGGCGTTCTTCGAGTTAGCTTATGAATTTCTTCAACTTAGCTTAAAGTTCTTCGAGTAAGCTTATCCATCTTCGAGCAAGTACTTTAATTCTTTGAGCAAGAAAGTTCCTTCGAGTAACAGTTATTTATAAAGTTCTGTTTATACTTTCCGAGTTAGGAAATCAGAATTTCTCACTTCTCATCCTTCTACTAAGGGATTGTATACTTCGTGACATTATACTCATCGAGTAAGAGATTCTTCGAGTAAGCTTTTCTTCGAGCAAGAGTGAGAGGATCTAACACTGAGAATGTGTTAAGGATACTTTGAGGTTATATTGTTAAGTATGCGGAATCTACTTAACAACACTTAAAAGATTTTGTTTGATGCAACAGTAACACAATATGAATAATGAACACAGTGTATAACTCCAAATGATTCAATATTATTAAGTAACTATACGAGGGATCTCAATATCACTAGGGTTACAAAGACCTTGAATCTTAACAAAAACTTGTATCAAAAGTATATAACTGATCTAACCTAGGACCTCCTTTTATAGACACAAGGAGTCCTTTACAAGATAAGTATCTACCCTTATAATTCTAACTAATTGTGATATACATATAATCTATACCATACTTATCTTTGACACGTCTTCTAAAACCTTATCATGCAGCAGTACCTTCTTTAATATACTAGCAGTACTAACTTGACAGTTTATAATGTTAGTTATTCTTCAGCAGTCTTCAGTATTACGTTAGCAGTTTGTACTGTTAGTGTAATCTTCCAGCAGTACTAATCTTCAATCATTTAATTCCCAACAATCCTCCCCTAAACTTGTGATTTACCCTAAATCATCAAGTTTTCTGAATTAAATGAAGATTTTGAGGACTCTTCCAAACACTACATTGTCAACCTTAGTCTTCTGGCTTTCATCTCTTCATGTAGCTGGAATATCTTCCTTACTAATTCTCTTGCCATCTCTAAATCTTCTTTAACTTTAAGTCTTTATGCAAGCATGACCATTAATATTCCTGCTCTTAATGGGTAATCATCTTCTACTAACATGTATACTTCCACTCCTGCTTTAGTAGAAACTTTGTGAACTCCACAGTTGCCAAATAATCTCCATGTGGTATCCAGATCATTAGCTTGAAATCTACATAGTGTATCATTTACTTCTGGCTCATATAGCCTCTTCAGCTCAACCCATAGCTCCTTATCTTTATCATCTGTAGGATCAACAGACTTGAACCTTTCTTAAACTAAGCTCCAAAGCTTATCCAAATCATCTCTGTCAAAAGCTTTGATCTTGTCTTCAAAGAACTTGTAGACTTCAAATTTTCTGCATACACTGATGATTTTCCATCCCTTGATCATTCCATCAGAATAAACTTCCAAATCAATGATGGGATGCTTGGCTTGAATGGGATCAACATTAAGAGCTTCTGGAATTACCACCATCATTCCATGGATCTGTTCATCAGTCAAATTTTCTTCTACCTTTTCTTCCTCAGCTGATCCTTCTTAAGCTGTTTGTTCTTGAACTGTTTCTTCTTCAGTTCTTTGTTTCTTGGATTCTCCTGATTCCAATTGCTCTGCTGCTCTTTTCTCTCCTCTTCCTTCACTTGTTTCTAGATCACCTCTCAAGAACATCTGCATTCTCCTATGAGTATCAATGTATATCTTTTCTATTTCTTCAAATGATCTTCCCTTGAAGTGGTGTTCTTTCCAGGTATCTTGGTGCTTTAGATAAGTCTTCATATAGCTTAACTGCTCTTTTCTGGTAGGGGGTTTCTTCTGAGCAGCTTTCTTCTTGCTTTGACTTTTTCTGATCTGCTCCAAAAGGTCATCAATGGCTTGTTCTTGTTCTTCTCTTATGAACTGTGACCTTTCTTTTTCTTGTAGCTTGGCAGCTAGCTCTCTATCAGCAAGAACTTAAGCAGCTCTTTCTTCTTCTTTAGTCTAAAACTTGTGTTCAACCATGAATTTTGCCAATCTTTCTTCTTCAGCTGCCCTTGCTAACTCTTCTTCATGAAATCTCTGAGCTAACTCCTTATCTAGAGCAACCTGAGCTTGGCTTTTCTTGGTGATCTTTTGAGATGGTTCTTCTTCTATCATAATACCCTTACCCTTATCAGTTTTTGATTTCTTTGGTCTTCTTGTATATACTGCACCAGCAGTACCTTGAGAACCACTAGCAGTACCTTGTGATATACCACCAGTACCTTTCACTTGACTGGTAGTACCTTTTTCATGTTGTGCATCTGGCCTCCCCTAATTGCTAGATTCTTCTTGGACCAAAGTAACATAAGGATCTTCATCTAGTTGAGCAATCTTCCTCCCTTGTTTGGAAGATTCCTCACCATTGTCTTCATTCTAACCATCTGATGAACATGATGTAGAAGATGATTCAATTGATTCTACCAAGTGGGTTGATCTCTTTCTTTGAAGTGTCTTTACATTCTGCTCCAGTTTCTTGACTTTAAGCACCAGTTTAGTATAGACTTTGGCAAAAACCTTCTTGTGAGTGGTGAGATCAGCTTCCAAGCTAGCAACCTTGTCAGACAAGTTGGTACACAAATCCATCAATTCTTTAAGTGTCTTACTGCCGTCAGCACTTCTTGATGTGTAACCTTCAGGGAGAGATGCATCATAGGGCAAGGACTCAGACTCCACCACATGGTGAGCCTCTGAGCCACCCAATATATCCGGTTGGCTTGGGATTCCACCAATAGTACTGGGTTCAAAAGAACTTGGTACTGTTGGTGTTGCCATAGGTTGGGTCTTATTGATTTACTTCTGTCCTGCCCAGCTTCTAAGCCTAAGACAGTAGAAGCAACCCTTCCTACACTGACAAAGTCAGCCTCATCTGCTACATGGGGAGGGGTAGGAACTCTGTGCTGAGGAACAATAGAGCCCTCTCTGGATGAATAACTAACTAGTGATGAGGTGGGTTGTGAGGCTGATTGTTCTGAGCTTGTGGGTGTGTGTTGGGAGTCAACTGGGGTTGCTGATCCTTCACCCTATACCTGTAACATTGTATCAAACAAAGGAACCTCTTCCCCATTGTACCCTTTTGAGGCCATCCTCATATTACTGAAAAGTTTTTTGGTAAGTTTAGGTGTTGGATAAACATTTTTGTAAGGAAGAAGCTGATGTTTCCACATGTTCAAAATAGTTTGAATGAACTTGGGATACATCAAAAATTTTGATTTGCTATCAACATTTTTCACCATTCCTTCAAAGATAAGTTTTGAAAAGTTGAAAGTCCTATCAGTAGCTAAGCATATGAGAGCAGTTGCAATATTGCTACTGAACTGTTCCCATGAGGTTTTCTTAGGACTGAGACAGTGAAGGATAGTGTGAATCAAAAACCTCCATTGTGGGGCAAAACAACTTTTTTGAAAAGTTAAAGATTGTGATTGGATGTTGTACCCCATTCTGGTTAAAGTTTCAAAAATTTCAGTGTTTGGCATAACACTAATACCATTGTCATCATTCAAGTGGAGATGCCTCCTGAGTGATGATTCAGTAAGAGTGATGGATTTGCCATCTACTGTGGAATTTAACTCTTTGTCTCTATTGTCAAATGTTCTGACAGTAGCAGTCTGCCAAAACTCTTTGATTTGGGAGATATAGATAGTGGGATTAGGAGTTAAGGAATACCTTATATGAGAAGCATTTAAAAAGTCCACTATCTGATGGAATTGTGTATCCTCCTCTACTTTATCCAAAAATGCGACCATATTGTGCTTGTCGACAAAATATAGAGATGCCATTATTTGTTAGTAAAAGTGGGATTTTACTGCTGGAATTAGAGTAATTTAGGTTAGAAAGTAGATGGAAGAAAGTGAATTGAGATATTATGAAAGACTTATGAGGGTTTCTATTGGACCGAATTCAATTAAAATATAACTTTTGATTGAAGAAAGGTGAATATAATAGATTAAAAGTAAAAATATCCAAAAAGGAAACCCTTAAGATAAGGAATTGATCAGTAAAAATCTCAACTAACTCTCAACGGCTATTTTCAAAAAGCTGCTATTTCGCACCAGTAATAACGGTTATCCAGCAGTACAAACTTAAGCCTACCAGTACTAACTTTTTTCCTGGCAGTACTAACTTTTCGGAAAAATTTTGACATAGCAGTATGAACTCAATTTTGATTAAAAACAATACTGCTAACAACCATTTTGAAGGGATTAAGTGTAAAGACAGACACTTAATCATGATTTCGGTTTAATGAAACCTCTGGTTGTGTGAGAACCAATGATTTCAGTTATGAATAACTGCCTGTGATTAGATAAACTCATTCAAATAGCTTTCTTGACATGGTTTCCAGCTCGTGGCAGGTGTTGCCTCCAACACAAATGTGTTAGATTCACGTTTTCTCGCTGTTCTCTCTACCAGATGTCCTTGGACTAACACATTATACTAAAACTATAAAATGGTAGAGATTGAGTTAGGTCAGTTACTATCTGACTAACTATGCCATCAATTTCAATACAAATCATCATAATAAAATTTCAAGAAAGAAATTTTAAAGAACCTCTTATTTTAGATATAAAACCTTACTTGAGAGATTTCCAAATTCAATCTATCATCAATCTATTATGTCAGCAACTATTGCACCATTTGCTGCTCACACAATGTACTAGTAATTCCTTTGTGCCTAAACGATCCATACCTGCAATTGTTAGTCAAAAACTAAGAAAACAGATGGCAAAGCATTTGCTTTATAGCAGTATAAACATATGACTAATAGTTCTAACAAACAGTCCAAAGTTGTACTGGCACTTCAAACTTTACATAACAGTACCTATTGACAAACCTAGTAGTACAAATCTAATTTAATGTACAAAAACACACAGATTAAAAACTTTAAGGGTTAAGCATTCCAATACTTATTAACAAGTACTGAAACCTTCCAACATCAAACGCTTTAGTGAGAAGATCTGCAAAGTTTTGATCAGTATCAATTTTAACAGCTTGAACTAACTTTTTCTCATTGCAGTCTCTTATAAAATGATGCCTAATTTCTATGTGTTTTGTTTTAGAATGTTGCACTGGATTTTTAATAATGCATATTGTACTGCTATTGTCAATATATATCATGGTATTCATAAAATTATACCCATAGTCAAGCAGTTGATTTTGAATCCAAAGCACTTGACCACAGCAACTTGCAGCAGCTACATACTCAGCTTCAGTTGTAAGTATGCAACCAAGGAACTGACAACCACCAGTTGTTGATTTCCTATCCAGGCTTGCACCAGCATAATCACTGTCTGAATATGCTACCATATCAAAAGGTGATTCCCTAGGATACCACAGACCCAACTTAGGTTGACCCTTAAGGTACCTAAAGATCCTCTTGACAACAGTTAAATGGGAAGCCTTGGGATTGACTTGAAACCTTGCACAGGCACACACAACAAACATGATATCTGGTCTTGATGAAGTAAGATACATCAAGGACCCTATCATTGATCTGTAAGTGTGTACATCAACACTTTCTCCATCAGCATCTTTAATCAAAGGTTTCTCTGGATCAATAGGCGTGCTTGCCACTTTAGCATCAGTAAATTGAAATTTCCTTAGTATATCAGTCACATATTTATCTTGACTGATAAATATGCCTTCAGTTAATTGCTTCACTTGCAACCCCAAAAAGAAGGTAAGTTCCCCCATGGAACTCATCTAAAACTTATCATGCATAAGTTTCTCAAATTCTAAGCACATCTCCTTCCTTGTGGATCCAAATATAATATCATCCACATAAACCTGTACCAGCAAGATATCCCCTTTGTTCTTCTTGACGAATAGAGTCTGATCAATCTTGCCCCTTTGGAATCCATTCTCTAACAAATAAGAAGCCAATGTTTCATACCAGGCCCTTGGAGCTTGGTGCAATCCATAAAGAGCTTTCACTACCTTGTACACCTTGTCTGGATGTTCTGGATCTACAAAACCTGGAGGTTGAGAAACATATACCTCCTCTTCAATAGTACCATACAGAAAGGCACTTTTGACATCCATCTGGTAAACAGTAAAGCCCATGAAAGAAGCATAAGCTAAGAACAATCTTATGGCTTCAATCCTAGCGATAGGTGCAAAAACTTCTTCATAGTCTATCCCTTCTTCTTGTGTATACCCATGGGCTACAAGTCTTGCCTTGTTTCTGATCACTATTCCCCTTTCATCTCTCTTGTTCTGAAAACCCATTTGGTTCCAATGACCCTCATACCCTTGGGTAAATCAACTAATACCCAAACCTTCTGAATCTTGAATTAGAGAAGCTCCTCTTGCATGGCTTCTACCCAGCTTAAGTCTTCTAAGGCTTTAAGGACATTTTTGGGCTCAGATTGAGAAAGGAAACATACAAATAAACATGTGTTGGCATCTTCATGCTTCTTATCTTCATAAACAGCACTAAGAAAATCTTGTTGATCTGAAGTCATGGTTTGTCTTCTTGTCTTCACACCAGACTGTATGTCTCCAATCACATTGTCTAGGGAGTGATCTCTGTGTATCCTTGTGTGTGGAGTTGTGGGAACTGGATAGGTGAGTGGCAAATTGTTGATATCCACTTCATCTTCTGAGAAATTAGCAGTATTATTATCTGATGGGACAGCAGTATGATTATGTTGCCCTGCAGTACCAACTTGAGGCTCAGCAGTACAATCTTCATTTGTACTATTTTTCTTGATTCTCATGTTCTTCAGCTTCATCTTCATTGTTTCCATCTTTAAAACCTTCTTTGGCTTCATCAGTAGAAGGATCACCATTCTTTGAAGATGAATCCACACTGTTCCATATTGGCATCAGTATATGATCTTGATCTTTCTCCTTACCCAAGCTTGCTTCATTTGTTGTAATATCATCTTCTGATCCTGCAAAATTATTAGAAAAGGTTACTACAACAACTGGCACATAGTTCATTGATTGGGTTAGAGTATCAAGGTCAAATAGCCATTTTGGACCTTTACCTGCAACATTAGATTTATTTTCTAGAAACTGAACATGCAGGTTTTCCTCTTCTTTCCTTGTATTTGTGTTCTATACTCTAAAGGCTTTGCTATTTAGTGAGTACCCAACCAAGAAACCTTCATCAGTAACATAATATGAATAATGAACACAGTGTATAACTCAAAACGATTCAATATTATTAAGTAATAATACGAGTGATCTCAATATCACTAGGGTTACAAAGACCTTGAATCTTAACAAAAACTTGTATCAAAAGTATATAACTGATCTAACCTAGGACCTCCTTTTATAGACACAAGGAGTCCTTTACAAGATAATTATCTACCAGTATAATTCTAACTAATTGTGATATACATACAATCTATACCATACTTATCTTTGACACGTCTTCTAAAACCTTATCATGCAGCAGTACCTTCTTTAATATACTAGCAATACGAACTTGACAGTTTGTACTGTTACTTGTTCTTCAGCAGTCTTCAGTATTACACTAGCAGTTTGTACTGTTAATGTAATCTTCTAGCAGTACTAATCTTCAATCATTTAAGTCCCAACAAAGAGTATTTTCTTTGAGTAAGGGATTCTATGAGTAAGCAAGTTCTGTTTATATTTTCCGAGTTAGGAAATCAGAACTTATAAGAATTTAATTTCTTCAAGTAAGGGGCTATATACTTCCTTTTCATTAAGTCTTCGAGTAAGGAACTAAATTCTTCGAGTAAGCATTCTTCGAGTAAGAACTTTTAGCTACATCCTCTACTTAGTCCTTTACCAAATCATCTAAACTACAACAACAACCTTATTTATCTTAAAAGATCCATCATCCACACAAGTTACTTTACATCTACATAATGTCTTAACCACCGTACTACAATTACTTTTATCCTCAACAACAGCACTATCCTCAACAACAACAGTATCCTCAACAACAGCAGTATCCTCAACAATAACTATTCATGCAACAACATCAATTCTATCCACAACAACAATTCCCTCAACAACAACTATACCCTCAAAAACAACGAATGCAATCCTTCCCACTTCCTTCAAAACAAGCACATTGGTTTGATCAAATGTGTGAGGCCATAAGTAGTCAACAATCTCGACATGATGCTGGATCACTTGAAACATCTCCAATGCTTACTCCTGGAAATTACCAATGGGCAAGTCGATTCTTAAGGTTCTTGGAACTCTGGAAACCTCATGGTAAATACTTGAAAAATGTTATACTTGAAGTTCCTTTCCAAATGCCAACTACAACTGATGACGTATAGTCCGCACTCGGGTTACGAACCCGACCAATGGACGCTACTACCACTCAAGCCCATCACGAATAGGCTCGAGCCCATCACGAATGGGCTATCACGATAACGGTTTGGGCTCACGAAGGCCCAAACCCAAAGTTATTTATGGTCTTGATATAGGATATCTCTTATTTATGAGATATGTATCAAACAACCGACCCATGCAGGATACGCTGAGGAGTGAGGAACACAAAACCAACTAGGGTTTCGTGTGTATATAAAGAGTCTCTCGACTCTCATTAAAGGTACGATCTATAACCCTAACTCTTTAACTAAACCCTAAAACCGATTACTTACTCTCACGCCGGAGGATAATCGTGGGAGACAATCCCACGATAAGCCTAACGGTGTCTTTTTGTTTTCTTAGTGCGCAGGTCTCAAGCATTAAGATCTAATTGGTACGGAAACAAGGAACGCCCAACTTTTGTATCAACAAGTGGCGCCATCCGTGGGACCTTACACTAAGAACTCTACGAAGAACTAGAATGACAAAGCATGGAAACCCAAATCAGCGGACTCCGCAGACAAAGAAGACGCATGACGACCTACTGGGGAAGAAGCAGCAAACTGATTCATCCACTAAGCAGCCCTCTGGAACAACCAGTGCGCCCAAAAGCCTAGGATCATACTCAGATCTGGATTTTACTCCAGTAGAACCGATCACAAGGACTACCCATGCTACTACAACAACCACTAGCACGGTAGATCTACTGCGCACTCCTCTCACCATGCTGGAATTAAACTTCACTGAACCGCCAAATGCGCCCACCCGAAACAAGGGTCCTGATTTGGAAAGAGACATCCTCGCGCTAGAAGGAGTCGCGCCTGAACTAGCGCCAAGTGATTTCGTGTCCCAAAACTACGAAACCTTGGCTGCGCTGATGCGAGAGGAAGCAAAAAAGATGTCAAGTCAGAGCCTGCAAGCCAGGCTCAACTTTGATCCTGAGCATGAGGCATCCCCACCGCGCTACCAAAAGGAAAGGCGCGAGAAGGATGGCCGCCGACACCCTGTGTTTACTAGGATCGGAAGGAAAGTTGTGGACGATGAAGCAGCTGACTTACAGTCTCTGGAGGAGCACGAAGATGATGGACGGCGCACCAATGTCCACGCTAGACTTGGTAGTCGCAGGATCCACGATAGACTTGGGCGACGATGCTCCCCAAGTGAAAGCCCTTCAAGCTCGGATTCCGAGGATAGTCGGCGCAAGCGCCGCAAAAGGGTAAGCTCATCCTCAAGTGACTCCTCGGACAACGAGGACAAAGAAACAGGACACTGGAAGTCCAGGGGAAGACCCCGCGACTGGGAAGACGAAGATATGTCTCGTCCCTGGCACCGCTAAAAGGTTGACGCATTCACTCATCGCATCAGTGATTTTTCAGAAGATAAAAAAAGGCGCATGCCCGCTAATGTTAAGACTTATGATGGGACAAGTGATCCTGATGACCACCTAAAAATTTTCGAATCAGCAGCAACCTTCGAAAATTGGCCACAACCTGTGTGGTGCCACATGTTTAACTCTACTTTAGTGGGGAACGCGCGAAACTGGTTCAGTAAGCTTCCACGTAGAAGCATCAATGGGTTTGAAGAGTTGCGGAAGGCGTTTCGTTTGAACTTTACTCAGAGGAAGAAGTGCGCCAAGAACCCTGTCGAGCTCGCTAGGGTAAAACAGCGCCAAGGGGAATCCACAAGCGCTTTTATGGAATGCTTTAAAGATGAATGCATACATGTCAAGGCATGTCCCGAAATACTAAAGATCTCAGGGTTTATGAACGGGATCAATAACCCCGAGCTTATCAAAAAGTTAAATGATAGAATTCCCCAAACCTTTGACGAACTAATGAAGCGCACAAGGTCCTTCATCCAAGGAGAAGCCGTCGCTGCAGATAGCAAGAAAGGCCACTCAAACTATAGGCCACAAGAAGAGACAAGGAGACAATCCAATTACCAGAGTAGCAATCGTAACAAAAGCTATCGCAGTCAAGGGGGCGGACGGGGAAACGACAAGTATACCCCACTAACGAAGACTCTGAAAGAGATAGTTGCGACGGAAGGCGCGAACTTTCCGAGACCACCACCGATTGCGACGGAAGGCGCGAACTTTCCGAGACCACCACCGATGCGCACCCCAAAAGATCGGCGCGTAGGGAACGGATACTGCGAGTATCATGCACAGAAGGGCCACACAACCAATGAGTGTGTCCAATTGCGCCAATTAATTGAGAAGCTAGTAAAAGAAGGCAGATTGGACCATCTAGTTAAGAATATTAAGGATGGAAAAGACAAACAGAAGACTGGGGGCAAGAAAGAAGCACCTAAGGACAAGGCTGACACGATCTACATGATACAATCATGGCAGCGAAAGACTAGGCAAAAGGTCAGCCAGAAATTTTCTCATGGAAGCGAAATCTCTTTTCCGACCTTGGCTGCGGACAACGCAGTGGCGGAACCACTCACCATTGAGATAAATGCGGGGGGTCACGATATCCACCGCATGTATGTTGATGGAGGGGCATCAGCAGATATAATGTATGAGCATTGTTTCAAGAGATTGCGCCCTGAGATACAAAGACAGTTAAGCCCAGCCACGACTTCGTTGACTGGCTTCACAGGAGAAAAGATATGGCCCATGGGGCAACTGCGACTACTAGTCGTTGTCGGTAATAAGGAACACTCCACGACAGCCTGGATGAATTTTATGGTGATCAGATCTCCTTCACCATAAAATGGCATTATTGGAAGACCGGGAATTTCGGCAATACGTGCAGTACCGTCCACAGCACATGGGATGCTCAAATTCCCGGTAGAAGGCGGCATTATCACCATCTACAATAGCGCTGTGCCACCAGGAGAGTGTAACACGATTACATGCGAGACGACGCACACCCCAAAACAGAGCGCAGCTAAAGTACCAAATCTGAAGGTTGCAATTCACCCTGACTATCCGGAGCAAGAAGTATCGATCGGAGGATCATTGTCTGACAAAGGAAGAGCGGCCGTGTGCGCGCTCTTGCAAAGGAATCTGGATATCTTCGCATGGGAACCAAAGCACATGACTGGTGTGCCACGCTCGATTGCAGAACACAAGCTGAAAATCCGACAAGGATATTCCCCAGTACGGCAGAAAAAGCGCGGCCAGGCTCCAGAGCGCGCAAAAGCCATTCTGGAAGAAGTACACAAACTTGTGGACGCAGGCATCATGCGACAAGTCTATTACCATGACTGGCTCTCCAATCCAGTAATGGTCAAGAAGAGTGATGGTAGTTGGCGGATGTGTGTGGATTTCACCGATCTCAACAAAGCATGTCCAAAGGACTGCTACCCACTGCCAGAGATAGACTGGAAGGTAGAATCCTTGTGCGGATATCCCTTTAAATTTTTCTTAGATGCATACAAAGGGTACCACCAAATCCAAATGGCCAAGGAAGACGAGGAAAAAACAGCCTTCCACACAAGCCAAGGTGTCTTTTGTTATACAAAGATGCCTTTTGGCCTGAAGAATGCGGGCGCCACCTACCAGCGATTGGTAGATAATGCATTTGAAAAGCAAGTGAGCCACAACCTAGAGGTCTATGTGGACGACCTTGTCATAAAAAAGCCATACTGAAGACGAAGTGGTGCGCGACATTGAAGAAACATTTAGAACACTACGAAAGATCAACATGAAGTTGAATCCTAAGAAATGGACTTTTGGCGCTACAGAAGGCATGTTCCTGGGATACTTGATAGAACCAGATGGCATTAAGCCATGCCCAGAAAAAACAGAGGCTGTCATCCAACTCCCTTCACCACGCACATTGAAAGAAGTCCAGTCTCTGAATGGAAAACTAGCCGGCTTGAATAGGTTCCTGTCCAAGTCAGCGGATAAGTCACTACCTCTCTTTAAAACACTCAAGAAGTGTACAAAAAAGGGAGACTTTCGTTGGACTACGGAAGCAGAAGAAGCTTTCACACAGCTTAAGCAACATATAGCAGCGCTTCCTAAGCTAGTCGCACCCCGACCAGGGGAGGAGTTAATCGTCTACTTATCTGCGACTCATGGAGCGGTCAGCGCAGTGCTACTGACGGATAGGAATTCCGTACAAACACCAGTGTATTTTGTAAGCAAAGCACTTAAAAAGACAGAGATTAACTACAGCCCAATGGAGAAGTTGGTCTTGGCGTTAGTATTCGCCGCCAAAAGACTGCGTAGATACTTTCAAGCGCACCCAATAGTGGTGATCACAGACCAACCTATCAAGCAAGTTATCTCTAAACCTGACGCATCGGGGCGATTACAAAAATGGAGTGTGCTCCTAGGCGAGTATAACATCTCTTATAGACCACGCACTGCGGTTAAAGGGCAAATACTAGCAGACTTCATCATCGAAAAACCAGACACCGATGCCGCACCTCCACTGAGCAAGGTAGACCTACAAGAACCATGGAACCTGCTCACGGATGGATCTTCATGCGTGGATGGGTCGGGCGCTGGCCTTATCCTCACTAATCCAGAAGGAATGGAATTCACTTACGCACTGCGCTTTGAATTCACAGCCACGAACAACGAGGCAGAATATGAAGCCCTAATCGCCGGATTACGCATTGCAAGTCGAATGGGTGTACGTAACCTAGAAGCAAATGTGGACTCCCGATTAGTAGCCAACCATGTGTTGGGCGAATATGTAGCTAAAGAGGATAACATGGTTCAATACCTCGACAAGACCAAGTCACTAATCCAAGGTTTTGACAGGTTTACCATTAAACAAGTTCCTAGAGGTGAAAACAAGAAAGCGGATGCGCTAAGCAAGATCGCATCTACAAGCTTTGCGCACCTGTCAAAACAAGTGTTGGTGGAGATTCTAAAAAACAAATCCATCTCGGAGATGGAGATATCTACGGTGATAGAAGAGCAGGATCCTACATGGATGACCCCTATCATCGAATTCATAAGTAAGGGCAAATTGCCCGAGGAGCAGAAAGACGCTCGACGGATACGGCGCACAGCGCAGAGGTTCGAACTTCGAGATGGTATCCTATATCGGCGCTCATTTCTACAACCATGGCTTCGGTGCGTTGGACCTCTTCAGGCAGATTACGTACTCCGAGAGATCCACGCTGGTTCATGCAGTATGCATTCAGGACCACGGTCCGTCGTAGCACGCGCCTTGCGGTCAGGATACTACTGGCCTACTATGCATCGTGATGCGCGCGATGTGATAAAGAAATGTAGCGACTGCCAAGTTCATAGACCCATCCCGCGCAGACCACAACAAGAGCTAACGCCTATCACTTCTCCATGGCCATTCTATAAGTGGGGTATCGACATTGCGGGTCCCTTCCCTGTTGCAGCGGGGGGACTGAAATTTCTTATTGTGGCAATAGACTACTTCACTAAGTGGATTGAAGCAAAAGCAGTGGCGACAATCACAGGTAATCAAGTAAAACGATTCGTTTGGGAAAATATTGTATGCCGCTTTGGATTACCTGGGGAGATCGTTTCGGACAACGGAAAACAATTCCGTGATAACCCGTTCAAAGACTGGTGCGCAGACCTAAATATTACACAACACTTCGCGTCAGTTAAACACCCACAAACCAATGGTTTGGTTGAGCGCGCAAATCGTAGTCTAGGCGAAGGAATTAAAGCGCGCCTAGACAAACACAAAGGAAGATGGGTGGATGAATTGTCGCATGTCTTATGGGCGCACCGCACGACAATCAAAGTTAGCAATGGAGACACTCCTTTTTCTCTTGTCTATGGGACAGAAGCTGTCATACCAGCTGAAATTGGGATGTCAACTATTCGAACCGCGGAAGTTAATGTCGCAACCAATGACGACGAATGACGTATCGACTTAGACCTATTGGAAGAAAGGCGTGAACGCGCAGCTATACGTGAAGCAAAAGCCAAGTAAAAAATAAAGGGATATTACGACGCCAAAGTTCGAAGCACCTCATTCAGACCAGGCGACTTTGTCTATCGCGCTAATGATGCAAGCCACGCAGAAGATACAGGTAAACTTGGACCAAAGTGGGAAGGACCCTATGAGGTCGTTGAAGCACTAGGTAAAGGCGCGTACAAGCTGCGTGACATGGATGGCCGCGAGCTACAGCGCACATGGAATGTTTGCAATCTCAAGAGATACTATCTTTAGGAAAGGTTACGACCTCACACACGGACACCTCCGCACTTTAGTAAGTGCTTAATAAATATCCGTGCATTTACATTTTGTATTATTTAGGCAAATATCTTTCTTTTTTACAAAAACTTGCAAGTATTAATTCAAATGTCGCGGTTTCTAGCTAATTCCGCGACACATTTCACTTTATTGTCTACATGTTATTTATGTCTCAATATTGTTGTTACTTTAATTTCTGCCTACATGGCGTGCATGCACTTATTAAAACCCACGATGGTAAAAGGATGAGTAAACCTACTAAACAACTCGTTAAGTAAGAGGGTTGCAAACCCATCAACACCGGATCACGCATCCTTGTTAAACACCTTACTCTTAAGACGTTGGAGTAAGTTCAATGTGTATCCCACGACGGATACACAACAATGCACACTGTGCGCGTTTAACAACTTAGGAGCTAAGACACTTAACTCCTTGATATGCTATTTGCAGTACGCTGCATATAAATCAATAAACTTGTAAATTTTATGAACTTCATACACGATTATGGATTTTTTATAAATTTTCTTAAGTATATACACAACAAGTTGCTATGTTAGACACAACATAGACGTCTTTTACGCAAAGACAAAATAACTAAGTACAAACATTATAACCACAATCACATTTGATATAATATACGTACAATCGTACTTTTCAACATTTTATTGTAGACTACGAGTCCATATACAATATAGATTCAACATGCACATGTGCAACAAAAAAGTGAACCTGTTACAAAACATCACTACATCTAAGTAGCCTATATACTACATGTGCGCTTAAGCCTTGAGCTGCCCAAATTAGCGAAGTGCTCATTCTTCCCATTCTCCGAATATTTCAAAACCCAAAGACAAGAAGCCTTGTATTCTTTGAAGTTAGCACGCTCTTGGTTCACTTGAGCAAACAAGGATAGCCTCTCATCAGCAATCTTCTGAGCATACACAGTGGTTGACTCCACTTCAGCCCGAGCATCAGCTAACTGCGCCTTTACTAGCGCAATTTCCCTATCCTTCTGCGCATTGCTGCTACCCTCACCCGCATACCTAGCCTTCAGCTGTGCAACCAATGAGCCTTGCTGCGCAGCAGCCAAGCACAGCTCGTCAATCAACTAATCCGTAGGAACATCTTCGGGAGCCTTTGTCCCAGATTCTTGGCCCCCCTGCGCAAGATGATCAGCAGGCAAAGGACTTGCCTTGGGGGGCGATTTCCCAGCGCGCGCAGCATCATCACCAGCAACCTCGACACTGCACGCAGATAACAGAGCTACTTTATAATATCATTGCGGAATAAAGAAATGCAGATTTAAAGATACAAGCCTAATTACTTACTTGAGGGAAGGAGCTTCAGTTGTATCCTTCTGTGACGCATTCTCCTCTGATGATGATGATGGCTCACTAGAGATAAGATGGCGCCTTCTTTTGGACGTACCAGCGCCATCATCTCCAGCAGCTTTCTTGCGCTTCACCCCTTGGCCAGCGCCTTCTTGCCCACCTTCAGACATGGCAAACTCCCCACTTTCCGACGAATCAGTCTGCGATAGCTCTTCTACATGGATTTGTACCTCAGGAGTGGGAAAACTGCGCAGAGGAGTCGCCTCTAAAACAATTGGGGGCGTATCCTCTGACTCCTCCTGCACGATTTCCATCGTGCGCCCCGCGGTAGCCTGTAGAACTGGCTCCTCGCCATCTCTCAAAGGGCGCACCCCTACAGTCACTTGTTTTGGCCTCTCTAAGCGAACAACACTGAATAGATCCATCTCTGCGCAACAAACAACAAACAAACACAAAATGAGTTAGATAAGCTACAAAGGGAAGAACGCTTACAACTAATAAGCGAAGAGGAAGGGAGAGACAAGCACCCACCTCGGCTATTCTCGTCTAAAAAAGTTGGCACCTCTTCCGGACTACCGAAGTAATTGCGACTGGTGCCCATGTGCACCAAAAACTCCTCTGGATACGCCTTGATCGGTATGCGATTGGCATTAATCGTCTCCGCATCCTCTGCGCTATACGTTCCGGGGATGGGGCGCTCATCTCTCGGCAATGATTCTTGAGTATAGAACTCAAAAATCCATGGGAAAACTGCACTATCAATCCAAAAGAACTTTTCCCTCCAAACCCTCAGTGCGTCTAACTTCTCCGTATAGCACTGCAGTGGCCCTGCGCGCTTGGAAAAGGACACCCACCCGTTTGACCACGACGTGTGGTAAAACACGCAGAATAGATGGATTGTGGGTTCTATCGCTAACAAGCGACAATTTACTTCAAAATTAGTTATTTTTGCTGCACCTATACAGTGCAGTTGTGAAATATGTAGACGATAATGGTTTAGAATATCGCACAAAAAAAGGGAAATGGGCACACGCTGGTTCGCAAATTCGAAGAAGCGTGTATAAACCCCCACTTTCCCTTGCGGGAAGTTCGCAATTGACGCAGTCGCCACCGGAACTACCGGGTGCAATGCGATAGGGATGTAATAATCTGAGGTGAACTGACGAAGTTCGTCCTCAGATATATCAGAATTAAAATCGGATAACTGAAGCACCATGGTTAGAATTTAAAGGATTCTGAAGCGCACGCGCTATTACCTTAGCTTTCGTTGATTTTTAATTGCTGTTTGAAGGTTTAACAATGGTGGAAAATGATGATTTTTACTGTGGTAGCCACAGTGAAACGACGGCTAACCTTTATATAGGGTTACACATATTCGTGGATGAATGACACATGTACCCCACTTGCTCTAATCGTGTGGCTGGGAGGCCAAAAGGTAAAGCACTTTTTCACCCACCCCTCACGATTTACGAAGGAGATACGGATGTACTTGGACTAGTTTATTATATGGTTTCTTTAGGCGGGAAACACTTGAAACTTCCCCGCTACGCATTGAGGAATATTTTTGCTACATTTGTTAGTCTAGCATCTGCAGTCGTTACACTACGCATACTAGACTGGGGGGACATGATGACGTATAGTCCGCACTCAGGTTACGAACCCGACCAATGGACGCTACTACCACTCAAGCCCATCACAAATGGGATCGAGCCCTTCACGAATGGGCTATCACGATAACGGTTTGGGCTCACGAAGGCCCAAACCCAAAGTTATTTATGGTCTTGATATAGGATATCTCTTATTTATGAGATATATATCAAACAACCGACCCATGCGGGATACGCTGAGGAGTGAGGAACACGAAACCAACTAGGGTTTTGTGTGTATATAAAGAGTCTCTCGACTCTCATTAAAGGTACGATCTATAACCCTAACTCTTCAACTAAACCCTAAAACCGATTACTTACTCTCACGCCGGAGGATAATCATGGGAGACAATCCCACGATAAGCCTAACGGTGTCTTTTTGTTTTCTTAGTGCGCAGGTCTCAAGCATTAAGATCTAATTGGTACGGACACAAGGAACGCCCAACTTTTGTATCAACAACAACGGTTCCAGATGATCCAACTGCTGTTCCTCCAAGACCTGAAACCGTGACCACTCTTCCTGAGAATCAACTTACAGTAGAATAAATAATTCACCGAGAAGCAGATGAACTTGCAATGGAATATATTTGTCTTGGTATACCTAATCCAATTTTCTGAAGCATTGATGCTCAGAAAACAGCTAAGGATATGTGGGAACATGTTCATCTCTTAATGGAAGGCACTGAACTGAACAAATAAGACATGGAATCCAAACTTTACCTCGAATATACAATTTCATGATTGAACCAGGGGAATCACTCGAGTCTTATTACCAATCATCAATGATTTGGACAGACACAACATTGTTTTACCAAGGATTGCAATCAACACTAAGTTTCTCAGTTGTCTTAGTCCAGATTGGTAAAAATATGTCACATTTGTTCGCCAGGCCAAAAATCTTCACAGTGCATCGTATGGGTTGTTGTTTGATTATCTAAAGCACCATCAATCTGAAGTTGACAAAGATCGAGCTCTCTGTGGAACGTATTCACCTCATATACCTCAAAATTCATTTGCACTGATTGCTCAATCTCACTTTGCTCCACCTCCACAGGAGAATCATGCATTTGTCCAACAACAACATCACTTTTCCTACCCTCAACAAAACCCATCAACCCAACTTATTCCGTATGATTCGACACAGCAATCAACTGACAATCAACTAGTCCCCTATGAAAACACTGACACCATGTTTTACACCAATACAAACAATGACGAAGATGATGCATTCAACTCTTTGAATGAAGGATTTGCACTCATTGCTCGTGCTTTCAACAAATTTTCAAACAAATCCAGCAATCATCTTCGTACCTCATCTAACACAAGGAATCAAGCTGTTGTACAAGATGGACGGGTTGAAATACAGAATCATAATTATGGAAGAACGGGCTCAGAAGGTTATATGGGAAATTCAGGAAATGGATAACGGTTTAATGCAACTAGTGGAAATAGGAACAATGCAGGTGCTCCTCAGAGAAGGGTTGAAATTGTTGAAACTGGGAATACAGAGACTGGGAATACTATGGTTAGGTGCTATAACTGCAATGGGAAAGGTCATCTGGCTAATGCATGTCCTAAACCTAGGGTTAGAGGCAGTGAATTTCATAAGCAAACATTACTTCTAGTTCTAAAGGATGAATCAGGGGGCACTCTCATAGACAAAGAAAACAGCTTAATGGGAAATGCATATTCAGAATATGACATGGAGAATTTGGAAGCAAATGCAGCTTTGATGCTAATGGCTAATATGCAGGAACTTCACATAAGTGATACAGGCCCAGTGTATGACACTGATGGTCTATCTCAGGTACCTGATCCACACACATGTCTGATACATGAAATTGCATCATAATTTGCATCTGCACCAGACGTGGAACAACTTCTTCAAAATGATTCATTATTATCTCCTCGAGAAGATGAACAAATGAACACAATTGTTACATTTGATGATCCTATTGATGACGAACAAATGAACACAATTGTTACATTTGATGATCCTATTGATGACGATAACAATAACCAAATTGAACAAAATGAACCTTCGCCCGGTCCAGATCCAGAACTCATTACCTTACTTTTGACCACCAAATCTCAATTGAACTCACACAAAACTCAAATTGATAAATGTAATAAAATCAACAGAACATTAAAAGCAAAAGTTGTGTTAGGATTAAGAAAAAGGATCGGTCACCCCGTGTATTTTCATGCTTAGCGTAGCTCTTAGTTTTGTTAGTATTAGTTTAGATATCGTATCATCCACGAAGCTGGGCCGGGTCTTTACCCACTGTATGCCCACTCCGTAGCCCACTTTAGGGGCGTTTATTGTAAGTAGTATATATACCCTTTCCATGTTATGGGAAGGGTTGGTTATTCATTTAATAAAACACACACTACAAGTGTTTCTCTCACTAGAACTTCCCCTCTCTACTTACTCTCTCTCTCTCTCTAAAATGGCTAACATAATCTTCCATAACCCACGACCTCCCCAATTCCACATAATCAACATATGAATCGATCCTACAATTGGCATCAGAGCTAGGTTTTTATTTTCGTTGATTTATGGTCGGTTCGAATCTTGTTATAAAACTGTTTTACCATTTTTTATATACTGGTCAAATTTTATCAAATAAAGTGGCAACAGTTTCTTGTTTACAAAATTTATGTATCCAAAAGGTCAAACGTTACTCTTTTTCACTGCTTTACAAAAATGTTTCTTGTGTCATTTCTTTGTCCCAAGATATAAGTCATGCATATCATTTTTTTGTGACTTTTACACCAACCCGTGAATTTGTGGTCAAAAACATAGTCAGAAAAAGTGGTCAGAATGTTGGTGGTTTTTTCTCGGAAGATTGAAGTAAGATTCTTGGTTGTGGTTTATGTCAAAAAGGGATGTTCTTGGCTGCGGTTCGATGAAAGAGAAAACCAGGATCTGGTTTTTTTTAAAAAGTACGAAAGTGACTGGTCAACTGCGGTTTGAAGTTGCGTTTTGATGACCAGCCTTGCGTTTTGAGATTGCGTTTTGCCAAACACATCGTCACAGAACAAAAACGAGATTGTTCATTCCTCTTTTTGATTCAATTTTAAAGATAACAATCAACATGTAGTATATTCACCCTTTGATAGAAAAGAGTTCAATCAGAAGTTCACTGCTGAAAGTACAAAGATTAAAGACTTAGAAGAATCAAAGACTAAGAGCTAGGAATTCAAATTCATGTAATAGAATGCTAAAATTCAATGTTTAATTTCTGGGGTGACCTCCCTTGGGGGGAGATTGTTAGGAATATAAATATTCATATGAAAGACTCGGTCACCCCGAGTATGGATTAGCATTAAGTAGCTCGTAGGTTTAATCATATTATATTAGATATCATTTCACCATGGAGTCGGGTCGGTTCTTTACCCACTGTCAGCCCGGTCCATAGCCTACTAGAGGCGTGTTTATTTCGTGTATAAATAGCCCTTCCTACCCATGGGAAGGGTTGGAGCTTTCATTCACTTAATCCAATATCACACATTTTCTCTAAAAAAAATGGATATAGCCAAAATTTGTATTTATTGATATATTGGACTATGGCTATCCGAATTTGCAGCTATATAATAGTTGTTTTGACTTAATTTGGACTAAGATTGGACTTGGACTTTAGACTAAATAAAACTTTACGGGGTTTGACTATTTTCATGGGATAAATTTGTACTACTTGATCGGCTTGGAAGTTATTTTTCGAGATCGCGTCTCGTCACGAAATCATTTAAGCTTAACGGATTTAAGAAATTATGGTTGCTTGGTTGGTTCGTTAATTCACGGGTTCGCGTACTTATTTGACTTCACGGGCCAAGATGGTTAGTTGGTTGCATGTCTCATGAAGATTACTTGCTTGGGCATAGTGTATCCAATACACGTGATTAGACTTGGCTATCTAGTTATATCTGTCAAAGGAGTTACATTGTAATTCTCACAGTATATAGCTATCATGGTAAAGAGTTACGTTGTAATGCTCAGTGTCTAACATGGACGAAGATATGTCAAGAAGTTGAGTGGAGACTTTAGATTTGGAAGTCACCACTACGCTCTAATCACTATTAGTGCAGGTTTAAGTCGCAGATTTGTGTTTTATCAAGCTTCATCAAGAGATCGTTGTTTTTCAAGCTTCTAACAAGATCGTAGTACATGAGTTTCTCACGAGATGGTCATACCTCTAAAGTTGAACACATTTCATCAAGTAGTTTAGGCATATTACGAGCTTCATTGTATTCTTCATTTGCTAAACCATTGATGAGGAGACAAAAGAGAGCTTGCTCCAAGAGAGTTTTAATTACCATCTTCTTCGCAGTAGTTTTGGGCTTACACACATATTCATGTTGCACCTGATAAATCACAACCATCACGGAATCTCAACTATGGCAAAAACGTCATTGCATGCCATTTTTGAGGGGGAGAATAGGCGTATGTTAAGCGTATGTCCTTCTCTTTTTTCGACTATGGCAAAAATGTCATTAGCATGCCACTTTTGAGGGGGAGAATAGGCGTGTGTACTTTCTCTTCTTCCGTGGGAAGAAAAATATGTATATTAGGGTTATAAATCACGATCGAATCGAGCTTAATCATTCGTGTCAGGGAGAAAGGTGTACTTTGATGTTATAAGGTCAACTTCCAGGGGGAAGTAGTTTATACTACTTTACTTAGTATGGTTTGTGAAGCATTCTACATATGAGAGAAGAATTGTTGCTGATCTCTTGCATGTTACCCCAAACTGATATTCACCAAAACCAAATTTTTCATAATTATTGTCTCACGGTTTCTTCTTGGTTTTGTAAAATCCCGCGAAAGAATCTATTTCTCGGTTTAAATCATAGATTTGTAAAATCCCTTGATGATGGAACTATCCTGGAGAAAGAAAAGTGCATTTCCAGATCTTAATTGATTCTGGTGCTACGGTTTCAACTTCGAAGAAGGGATAAAGTGTTTACTTCATGTATTGGATGATTTTTGATATACATCATGGCATTTTGGTTATAACAAAGTTTTACGGGGTTATGCACTTTTGACAATGATCAGGATAAAAACATTATCAAAGTTCATTTAAAACATCAAAAAGGGCTAGATCTGGGCATTTAAACCACAAGATGTGACTACGGCGTTAATTCACTATTATTTATTTGAGGGTGAAGTGAAATTTCACGGGTGCGTGTACTTAGTATCTGAAGATATCAGGGTTGGTTGGATGAAGATTCTTCGAGATCCTTGTTCGGGCGTTTAACCTTTACAATGACGAAGACTTGGATATCTAGTTATTTTTGTGATTCTTCCTCTCTATTACCACAAAATAACTATCACTTTAAGGAGTTATGTTGTAGTTCTCAGTGTCACATGAAATTGTGGATATCCAACAGGTGATTTACGTCTTATACTTGATGGTTGGTTGGTTGAAGAGTATAGAGTACTTAGCGATTCGAAGTTGCACGAACTCTCTACACCGCTCTTAGTCACACATTAGTGCAAGTTTAAGTCACAAGTTCGGGTTATTTTACTTTAGTCTCAAGTTCATCATATTGGGTTTTATCCATCAGTAGTCACGACAAAGAGCCGACTGAATGATAATGGGGTTGGTAACGAGTTAGATGAAAGAAGTAGAAAAGAGAGAGATGACGTTTGAACACATCAGTTCAGGCCTCGCTCTTCATCGACATATGGCGTCTGCAGATAACACTTCAGGCTCCGTTCCTCAAAGAAAAGAAAGGTGTACGTTTCACTACGCTTTATCTTCGGAAGAAGAGAAATCTTCTTGTTTATGACCACTCTCATCAACATGTCTCATGCTTTTCCCATGCTCATTCTGTCATCAAGTGAATCAACGTTCTGGAGTCATCGTTATTTACTTATTCAATCAAAAATGGCAACCTCACATGCAATTTTTGAGGGGGAGAAGGGTGAATATACTACATGTTGATTGTTATCTTTAAATGGTCATACGGCTCCTGCACAAATCAGTTCAGGACCCGCATTTAATTTGATGACTCCTGATGTTTATCGACATCTTCTCACGGGCTGATATGATTAGTGATAAAGTGCTTCCAGTTAATGCTTCATGTACACATAATTATGATGATTCCGATTAATCGTAACCATCAGGGGAGAGAAATGTGTACACCAAGGACGCACAAAAGTTCACGTGATCGGGCTTAATGTCTCATGATACAAATTAAAGATGATCAGTGTTTCAACTTGTTACTTTGGTGTTATCATTTCATGTGTACGTTACGGGCTGATGGGTTATATGTAAGATTACTGGAATGCATTTGGTGAGATGAAGATGTTGATATTCTGTTCCCCAAATGGACAATCTTGAAGAAGGTCGAGTCTACAGTCTGTTCTACATTTTCCGCTGTGTGTTAGAAGATTAAAGACGGCATGCATTTGGTTATCAAAAGACTTCTTCATATTCTGGGCATTCATCAGAAAGGTTGTCAGTTTGGGGGAGAGCACTAATTAGGGGAGAGTGAAAAGCCAGATTTAATCCCTAATTAGATCTGCTCACATTGTTCTTCTGCAAGTAAAGAGATGGCAGTTGAGAAGATTTAGGAAGCTAAAAGAAGTAATGTAGTTTGAAGACCACTCTCAGAGATGCTGCATCAAGTTCATCAAGGTGTTGAAGAACAAATTCCTGAGATTGATAATGAACCCCTCCACCATAATCTTACTCCAGACCCGAGTTCTGGAGAATCACCTTCACAAAGGGTCATTCGATCAAATTCTCATCAGCTCAATCAATCGTTTGATTATATCAGCAAGTGTTCAAAGGCTCACCCATTGGAGAATGTGATTGGCAATCATTCTCGACCTATTTCGTCAAGAAGTCAACTACAAACTCATGCCATATGGTGTTGCTTTGATGCACATGGACATCCGATACCATTCAGCGGAAAACGGTTTGATTGAACTCTTTTCTATCAATGAAGAATTATGGTGGTAATTCTTCATGTATCCTTTGTAAATACATAAAATCATAAAGTCATAAAAACTCAAAAATATTTTTTCCAATTTCATAAAACTTTTATAAAAACAAAATACAAAAATATAAAATCAACAAAAACCATAAAAATCAGAAAAATATAAAATACCAAAACTAGTTTATCAAGGCATGTCTTCTGGTATCGATAACATTTACTGTCCTAGAAATGTCATTCAATAATGACACGGGTCTTTAAATGAAGTTCGAGCAGAAGTTCAAAACATGCCTATATGGCTTGCTATTATTTCATATACGCAACCAGTTTTTCAAAATGAGGAAAGTACGTCACCAAAAAGACGGCTGTTCCTAACAATAGGTGATTAAGTTCTCCCGGGAATGGATTACTTTACATCCGTGCACCCTCGATCTAGTGTACGCTTCAGTGCATTATTTCCTGATTCAGAAGAGAAGTCTTCTTTTACCAAAACAAATTTTTTTCCCATCTATGATTCTTTAGGAAAATAATTTGTATCTAAAATGGTGGTTTAAAACAGTATTTGAAAATCAATCGAACCTAAAAAAAATTTCTCCATAAAATTTGCCACTCAATCTATGACAAAAGGTTTAATTTTTCATAAAATTTTAAATTGATAACGGGTCGTAGATTGAGGGGGAGAGTGATTTCAAATTTTATTTTAGATCATCAAAAGGTATCTTTGTATGGCTCAAGTAATGAATAAACATGTGTTGTTATGTGTCAGGATATGAATTTTTTCATGAGTTTCTCGCTAAACTCCAAATCATTTATAAACTCATCATTTCTGACACTAACATTCTCCCTCATTGATTGAGGGGGAGCATAGTAATGTTCCATTATCAGTATATATTGAATCAGACCACATTTTCTCCCATAATTTCTAAACTTATTTAAATCAATTGGGATCACAAATCTCAAAAGGTTTGAAATTTTTGATCGGGGGAGAGAATGTGATTTAAATATGAAAACTGATAAAATGTGATCTTTTGAACTCAAGTGTAGGCTCTCTCATATGTGCTAAACTCTTTTGTATATCGATGCACATATTAAGGGGGAGCGAATG
This sequence comes from Artemisia tridentata subsp. tridentata, assembly GCA_021014915.2. Taxonomy (NCBI): domain Eukaryota; kingdom Viridiplantae; phylum Streptophyta; class Magnoliopsida; order Asterales; family Asteraceae; genus Artemisia; species Artemisia tridentata. The sequence continues at coordinate 131,974,658 of CP139503.1, read as the reverse complement.
ATTTATGATGGCAATTGTGGAAGAATACCAAAGACCGACCATTTTATTTAATGTACTGGAGTTATAAGGATGATAAGGTTAGGTATTCGTTCCCACAATCCCGCCAGAACCAGAGGGATCTACCCAGGGACAATCCACTAGTTAGTGTAGAAGTCCTTAGGTATGATTAAAAAAGGAGAAATGTAAGAATAAGGGAAGAGTGCCGACTGAGATGGAGCTAGTACTGGAACAACCCCAACAAGGTACTAGTCATGAAGTCTCGGTAAGCACTGAAGGGGTTGAAGAATGAAAAAGAAATGTAAAGATAAAGGGTGAAAAGAAAGAAGCCCTCCTTACACATTAGGCAGAAACCAGGTCAATACATACGCTATCAGAATCACGTAGTTGATTGCTGACATTGAAGACAAGTATCATGGACCCAATGATATGATACACAACCCTCCCTAGCCACTCAAGGTCTCTCAAAAGACTCTTGTTTCATTCACACGGAGATTCACTCATTACTATTGACTCTCTCACTCCGAGTTAGTTGATATTGAAAAGGTGGCAGTCTGCTCCAGCCTCCGATCACTAAATCAAAATGCACTATTGAGTCTAGAGCCAAGAGATCATCCATAAATCTCATTAGGACACATTTCCAATATGCTTGCTGTTTCATACACCGTGAAAAGCAAGAAAATATATATGAAGAGTCCTACGCATTATCCTCGTGGTATTGCCAGAACATCCGAGTGATACGTAAGTATTCACAATGAAGATGGAAATCCTTCTAGAGCCAACATCAAACAAGCTCTTGGTGGGTGACATGTGAGATCCTTCATGGATCAAACTTGTGACAACTGGAAAGAAACGATGGGGCGATTCGCATTTGAATCAAACTTGTTCCAGGAAATGAATTGACGGATACTTTTGGAAAATCTTTCGATGTGCTCAACAATTGTTTTCGAGCACATTGACTGCGCATAAATTTTCAAACAAAAGTATGAGTGATTGAAACTTGATGTTGTTTATAAAACTTTCGTCGTATTACAAAAAACCTCTTTATTTAGTAATACGCGAATGTTATTTTCAAATCAATTTCTCATTAATCAGTGAATCATAATTCACTGGTTCACTCACTCCGTGCTTTGTCTACTTTGAGACGCTCCAGTTTGAGAACGGCTAGTGCAGCTGCGAAACCCTGTCAAGGAGATTCTTCAGAATTCTACCTGATCGCAGGCAGTATTTATACTGATCAACGGGGAACCATGGTTCTTGTAACCCTATTCAACGAAAGTGAACAAAGGCACTTTCGTTTGTTTATTGCTAACTGTTGCTTGCAGGAACTCCCGACGGTTGCAGCTGATGGCCAATGAGACATCAATTCATAACCTCATGCTCACACTTCACACTTATGTTCAAAGAAATCATGATAGTAGAATGACCGACAACACAGCTTCCGTAACTCTGATGATAGTTATCATGATCCAGAAAAGTGTGAGCATGCCAGTCCAAAGGTCACAAAAATCACATGGAGGCAATATTACATCAAGGATGATTAAGAGATTCACTGTGGCTGATGATCTCAAAGAAAGCTCAAAGTTCACACAAGTCTAAGGAACTTATGCTCAAAGATCACTACTTGCCGTACAAAGATAGCACTTGAAGAATCAAATGATACAAGCTAGAGCTAAAGATCTATTTATAGAATGCTAAGCTTCAATTTGTTTTTTCTGGGGTGACCTCCCTTAGGGGGAGATTGTTAGGATTAAGAAAAAGGATCGGTCACCCCGTGTATTTTCACGCTTAGCGTAGCTCTTAGTTTTGTTAGTATTAGTTTAGATATCGTATCATCCACGGAGCTGGGCCGGGTCTTTACCCACTGTATGCCCACTTCGTAGCCCACTTTAAGGGTGTTTATTGTAAGTAGTATATATACCCTTTCCATGTTATGGGAAGGGTTGGTTGTTCATTTAATAAAACACACACTACAAGTGTTTCTCTCACTAGAACTTCCCCTCTCTACTTACTCTCTCTCTCTAAAATGGCTAACTTAACCTTCCATAATCCACGACCTCCCGAATTCCACATAATCAACATATGAATCGATCCTACAAGTTGCATCATTAACTGCGGACCTTGAGTGCTGTAAAATACAACTCACAAATTTTGAAAGACAAGAAAAACGAGAACAAAGTTTTGAAGTTTCATTTCAAAAGGCTTATGTCAAAGAACAAGACTTACAACATCAGATATGAGAATTAATTGTTTTTAACAGTAAATTGGTTTATAAATTGGAACAAGAAAAAAGTGAGCTCAAACAACAAGTTGAACATCTCAATTCAAAACTTTTGAAAACAACAACCGAGATGTCCACTTGCCAAGCTAGTTTTTCTGAACACAAACAAAAGTCAATGAAACAAATTGATTCTTACCTCGATGAAATTTTTGAATTGGAATGCAAATTAAAAGAGTTTCAAAACGTTGTTTACAAAACTGGTGAGTCTATCACAACAATACAAAAGTTCACTTTAAAACCAAGTCCCAAAGGTCATGGTTCTGCTCTTGTTGATGATAAACCACGTTTTCTACACACAACACTCAAAGAAAATCCAAAGTTGTATAGTGCAGACCAGTTACTTGATGATTCAATAGTGCGTGTTGTTGTACATGATTGTGAGGAAGAACAGGAACAGGAAGAAGAGAGTCGATCAAAAATGAGCTTTAAACCATATGCTATACCTTTTTATTACTCAAACGTGCCTCATATTTCTAACCCCTTCATTCCTCAAAGAGATAAAATAGAACAACCATGGTTTGTAATGCAAATTCATGAATCTTCTTCTGATGTTGGTCCTGTTAAACCAGTGGCACAAATAAATGGCACTTTACCAACCTCTGGTGAAATTACACCATTACCTAAAAGTTGTCTTGTACTTAGGTATTTTGATACATTTATGGAAGACATAAAATTTTTAGAACATGCAATTGAACGTAAGTTAAAGATAAAAGTTTCCACTTTTCAATCTGCTTACGAAAAAAAAGAAAATTGAGGGGTTGTGAATATCGATACACTGCAAGGTGGCTAAACCTTTCTTGTTTTGTGTATGTGATAAGTTGAGTTAATATGATCAAGTACACGGAATTTATTTAATCACACTTAAAAGGTTATTTGTGTTATGGAAATGGAACAGTTATGCCTGTGAATATAGAACAACGAACATGCAATGTTATCACCAAACGATTCAATATTATTCAAGATAATACGAGTGATCTTCACTATCACTAGGGTTACAAAACCTTGAATCTTATGTTTCTATATCTTGTGATATTTGTTCTAAGTTCTTAAGAGTTAAAAACAGTTTAATAATTCACACACTATTATGTTACTCTTATGAATATCTAGTCTAAGATCTTTCTTTTATAACACAAGAAAGATCTTTATAATATTGTCAAGTCTAATCGAACGCTTGCTTTGAGAGTGTCAGTCATTAAGATACAACATGTATCTATGTTTACAACTTTTTCTGAGAATATAACATAATGACTGATCACATGGGGTAAGATATTATCTACCGTATATTGTTGACTTTAATACACATAATATCTTTTCATACTTATCCACTCAGCAGCAGAAAGTTCTTCACCAACAGCAGAATCATAACACTAGCAGCAGAATCACTCAGCAGTAGAATGTTAATGCTAGCAGCAGAATCAAATGCTCTAGCAGCAGAATCATATTTAGAGTATTTCTTTGAGTAGAACTCGATATTAAACTTCTTGAATATTTAATTCCCAACAATCCTCCCCTAAACATGTGAATCCTTTTCAACATGTTTCTGAATTAAATTATGGATTGTGAAGATCTTTCAAACACTTCTGTTCTTCAAGATTAAATATCTTTCTCAGTAACTCATCTGCTTTCTGTTCTTTGACTTTAACAATATCAATACACATCTTCATTCTTCAAACATTGACCTAAAAGATGGTGCAATTTCCTTGGATGGAGGAATTATAAAAAGCAATGATGCTGTGTATCTTGGATGGTTGTTTCAACAAGTGAAATCATCTATCAGCAAGCCTTTACAAGTGATGAACAAACGTGGTGAACTGAAATTGAAACTTTTCTTTGTTTGACCTAGATAGAACTTTCTCCTTCGGAATGCTTCATCCCTTCTGAATATGATACTCCAGAATAAGCTCTGTTCTTGTCATTTTCAACCTCCATGTCATCATCTTGTATGCTCTTGTCTTTTCCTCCCTTTCATTGGATAATCTTCCTTCCTTGGGCTTTATTTCCTCTCCTGAGATATTACCTCCCCTGAGATGCAAATAACATTTTATCCTCCCCTGTTTGGAAGATCTCTCACTATGTACCAAAATATTTCTCTTCATCATCTAAGCTATCCATCAGAACATGTTATCTGACAATGTTGTACATGTAGCCATCAATTCCTTAAGAGTTTAATTTGCTGCCCTCATCACTTCTAGGTGTGTTAACTCCTATGAGAGGTAATTCATAGGGCATTTGACTCATGGTCCATCATGTGATGGTTTTTGTGAGTCTCTTTGAAAATCATTTTAAGAAACTTTTGCCTTAGCAGTATGTACTTGATTTTATTATGAAAAACCATACTGCTTTCAACCATTTTGAAAGGATTAAGTGTATAACAGACACTTAATCAAAATTTCAGTTTAAAGCAACCTCTGGTTGTGTGAGAACCAATGTTTTTCAGTTATAAATAACTGCCTGTGTAAAGATAAACCTATTCAAAAGGCTTTCTTGACAGGGTTTCCAGCTCATAGCAATTGTTGCCTCTAACACAAGTGTTAGATTCACTTTTACTAGCTGTTCTTTCTATCAGATGTCCTTAGACTTGCTCATTATACTTAAAAGTATAAAATGATAGAAAGTGAGTTGCATCAGTTACTTTCTGATCAACTAAGTCATCAATTCAATGTGAAACATCATAATCAAGCTTCAAGATAGAAGTTTTAAGGAGGTTTGAAATTCCCAAATTCTTTCTATCATAAACCTATTATGTCAGCAACTAGTATTATCATTCTGCTGCTCACGTATTTCACTTGAAACATCCTTTGTGTTCACATGTTCATACCTGAAATTGTTAGTCTAAAACCAAAAGAACAATGTACAAAGTACTTGTCTTGTATTAGAATAATCATAGGACTAACTGTATGAATAACACAATTTAAATTTGTACTAGCAGCACAAACTTTTGTAATAGCAATAGTATCTTTTAAAGCCAGCAGCACAAACAAAAATTTATTTACAAAAACACAAAGTTTAAAATCATTGAGGATTAAGCATTCCAATACTTGCTACCAAGTACTGAAACCTTCCAACATCAAAAGCTTTTGTTAGCAGATCTGCAAAGTTGAATTCTAAAGCAATTTTAAGAACTTGAATTAATCTTTTCTCATTGCAGTCTCTTATAAAGTGATGTCTAATTTCAATGTGTTTTGTTTTAGAATGTTGCACTGGATTTTTAATTATGCAAATAGTACTACTATTATCAATATGAATAACAGTGTTCATGAAATTTTACCCATAGTCAAGAAGTTGGTTTTAAAGCCATAAGACTTGAGTACAACAACTTGCAGCAGCTACATATTCAGCTTCAGTTGTTGAAGTAGCCACAGTTGTTTGCTTCTTACACTGCCATGAGATAAGTCTACACCCAAGGAATTGACATCCTCCAGTTGTTGACTTTCTGTCCAAGCTAGCACCAGCATAATCACTATCCGAAAATGCTACCAAGTCAAAAGGTGACTCTCTAGAATACCATAGACCCAACCTAGGTTGACCCTTGAGATATCTAAAAATTCTCTTGACTGCTGTTAAATGAGAAACCTTTGGAGTTACTTGAAATCTTGCACAAGCACAAACAGAGAACATGATGTCAGGTCTTGATGATGTGAGATACATCAAAGAGCCTATCATAGATCTGTAAGTGTGTACATCCACATTTTCTCCATCTAAATCTTTTGGAAGAGGCTTTTCAGAGTCCATTGGTGTGCTTGCCATTTTTGAATCAGCAAAGTTGAACTTCCTTAGTATCTCAGCAACATACTTATCTTGACTAATAAATATGCCTTCATATGACTGTTTAACTTGCAAACCCAAAAAGAATGTAAGTTCCCCCATGGAACTCATCTGAAACTTATCATGCATAAGCTTCTCGAACTCCAAACACATCTCCTTCCTTGTAGACCCAAAGATAATGTCATCCACATACACCTGCACTAACAGAAGATCCTTCTTGTGCTGTTTGATGAAAAGTGTCTGATCAATCTTTCCTCTTTGAAATCCATTTTCTTTTAAATAGGAAGCCAGTGTTTCATACCAAGCTCTAGGTGCCTGATGAAGGCCGTAAAGAGCCTTAACAACTCTGTACACTTTGTCTGGATGTTCAGGATCAATGAACCCTGGAGGTTGTGAGACATACACTTCTTCTTCAATTGTGCCACATAAAAATGCACTCTTGACATCCATTTGGTAAACTGTGAAGCCTAAAAATGAAGCATAAGCTAAGAAAAGGCTAATTGACTCAAGTCTTTCTACTGGAGCAAAAACCTCATCATAGTCTATCCCTTCTTGTTGTGTGTACCCTTGGGCTACTAATCTACCCTTATTCCTAATCACTATTCCCCTTTCATCCCTTTTATTCTTGAAAACCCATCTAGTGCCAATTACCTTTGCATCCTTAGGTAAATCAACTAGCACCCATACCTTCTGAATCTTGAACTGAAGAAGCTCCTCTTGCATAGCTTCTACCCAGCTTGAATCATCTAAGGCTTTCAGAATGTTCTTTGGTTCATCTTGTGAGAGAAAACATACAAACAAGCAAGAGTTTGAAAACTCATGCTGCTTTGAAGCATAAAGGGCATCAAGAAGCCCTTGTTGGTCTAAAGACATCAGTTGTTGTCTTGTCTGAGAAATCTGCTTCATTTGAGTCTGAAGGGCCAGCAGTAGAATCATTTGGCCTAGCAGCAGAAAAATTAAGCCTAGCAGTAGAATGCTCTGTCTCAGCAGCACTATCATCAGCAGAAACATTTTGTTGTTCCTTTGTTCCATCTTCCTTGTGTTCACTTTCAACATCTTCTTTAGCTTTACCAGAAGAAGATTCATCATTTGTTGAAGTTGAAGCCACACTGGTACTTATTGGCATCCAAATATGATCTTGATTTGTCTCCTTGTCTAACCCTGCCTCATTTGTTGTTTGTGAACCTGAAAAACCATTAGTTTCTGCAACAACAGGCACATAATTCATAGAATGGGTTAATGACTCTAGATCAAATAGCCAATTAGGACCTTCACCTACTACATTGGATTTATACTCTAAAAATTCCACATGTAGGTTTTCCTCTACTTTCTTAGTTCTTAAGTTGTATACTCTAAAAGCTTTGCTATTGAGAGAATATCCAACTAAGAATCCTTCATCTGCTTTGCCACCAAAATTTCCAAGATGGTCTAAGGTATTGAAAATTGTCACATGATATCGAAAAGGTCTAAGAAATCCTATTGCAGGAGTTCTACCTCTAAAAAGCTCATATGATGTCTTATTGTGAGGCTTAACAACTAAAACTCTATTCTGGACATAGCAAGCAGTGTTGACTGCTTCAGCCCAAAAAGTTATAGGTAGCTTAGAATCAGCTAACATAGTTCTAGCAGCTTCTATTAGTGTTCTATTTTTCCTTTCAGCAACTCCATTCTGTTGTGGAGTTCTAGCAACACTAAACTCTCTCCTAATACCTTTCTCTTTGCAGAAGTCATCCATAACTCTATTTTTGAACTCTGTCTATCACATCTAATGACTTTTACTCTTTTGTCTACTAGGTTTTCTATCTCAGTAATGAAAGTCTTAAGGATGCTAGGTGTCTCATCCTTAGTAGCTAAAAAGAAAACCCATGTAAATCTACTATAGTCATCAGTAATAACTAGACAATATCTCTTATGTTGCATACTTCTAACATTTGTAGGACCAAACAAGTCCATATGAAGCATAAACAATGATTGATTGATAGAGTTAAAAATCTTGGGCTTACAAGTGGCTTTGTGTTGTTTGCCTTTAAGACAAGCAATGCATGTTTGATCATTTTCAAATCTTTTTTGAGGTAAACCTCTTACCAAACCATTCTTAACAATCTGATTTATGGTTTTGAAATTAATATGACCAAGCCTCCTATGCCATAACATTGATTCATCCAATGTGGCCTTTGCAACAAGACAAGTTAAATTCTTTTTAGGAACAATGTTCTTCATGTCTACACTGTACATATTGCCCTTTCTAGGAATTTTAAGAAGCACTTGACTTTCATCAGGCATCTTAAAATCAGGAGAAAGTACAAGACATTCAGTGTCACAGAAAAGAACTTTGTTCTTTTTGTCACACATTTGTGAGACACTAAAAAGATTATAATTTAGCTCTTGCACATAGTACACATCTTCAAAATCTAAATTTCCAGTTTTGATTGTACCTTTACCAAAAATTTTGCCACCAACACCTCCTCCAAAGGTAACATAGCCTCCATCTATTGATTGAAAATCTGAGAGATAAGACTTGTTGCCTGTCATGTGCCTTGAACATCCACTATCTGAGTATCCTTGATCTTCTTGTTTATCAATTGAATGTTCCTGCACAACAATGAGAAGTATTAGTTTCTTTTGGGGACCCAAGCCATTACTGACTTGGATCTGCCTCTTGCATCAATGAAATTTAATCTCTTAAGAACAGTTGATGCAACATTGGATTTAAGAATCCAACATGTTGAGGCCTTAACAGCATTTGCCCTATTTTCCCTAGCAGCAGAATGAATTACATGCTTAGCAGCAGAAACTGCTAGTTTTGTAATTGTTCCCTTAATTTTCCAAACTTGTTTTTGGACCACTGCGTTTGTTTTAATGGGCCTTTGAACAGTCTTTGATGCATTTGTATAAAAAGATTTTGCATTTTTAACTGTTGGTCTTGGGTTAACAGTTATGAATGGTCTAGCAGCAGAAACTGCTTTGGTTACTGCTCTGGGTTTTGTTCTCTTGGATTTAGAGTGAAAGTGAGTTTGAGGAGTTTGCCTTTTGAAATTCACCCTATTGTTTTCATACCCAGATACCCATTTGTTACAGAAAGCTGCAAGATGATCAAAACTACCACATGTGTAACAAGCTTTATTATAAAAGAAAAAGTCATCACCTAATTGGTTAGACTTGAGGTCATTCCAATTTCTTTGGTTACCTCTGGGCTTGCTAGTGGGTCTATATTGTTCACAATATTTAACTGGTTGCCTAACATGTTTAATGTTTGTTCTAGGCTTAACAGTATCCTTTTTGATCACTTTAGGAACCCTTGTTCCTGCTTTCTTAACTACTTCAGGTTTAGACATAACCTGTTCATCTTCATCATCATCAGATATCCAGTCTTCAATGACTACTCTATCTGATCTTCTATCAGAGGACACCTTGTCCTCAGAAAGTGAAGTTTTACTTAAACTTTCACTTACTTTCTTAGGTTCATCAACAACTAGCTTGGTCTTTGACTGTACACCATATTGTAGCTCAAGTTGTTAAAATTCAGGGACACCTGAATTTTCTAGGTCAATCCCTGGGGGTTTAGGGATACCTCTGTATGGAGGTGGGACACTCTTATATCCTACTCCTGACTTAGCTCTATTAATCACTTGACATTCTATCATGTTGGTCACACCTCTAGAAGCATATTCTAGTGTCTGTGTAGTCAAGTGAATATTTCCATTTTCCTTTTTGACCCACTCAAAAGCCTCTCTCAAAAGCTTAATTTCAGCATCTTCAAAGAATATGTCTTGTCTTAGGAGAGCTTTTTCATCAGAAAAAGCAAGTTCATTTTCTTTGTAGTATAAGATCTGCTTTTCTGTTGATTCCAAACCACACTTATAATTAATGTAGTTTTGATGAGTTTTGCCTAGCTCTTTCGTTTGTTCATCATAATGTTTGATTAAAGTTTGTAATTCTTTAGGAGCAGTACAAGCATTTGAACAAGCTTTATGAGTTTGTACCTCAGTAGTAGAAAAAGCCATGAGTCCCATCCGTTAAGAATCTTCTTCTTCATCAGCCATGAAACTCCAATCAAAACCTAGCCCATCAATAGCTACCATAGCTTTTGAGTTTGGCTCAGAAACCTCCCTTGTTTTGGATGTGCTTCCAAAACCTTTGTTCTTGCTATCTTGCTGCCTTGGCCTTCTACATTCTCTTGAGAAGTGCCCCATCATGTGGCAGTTATAGCACTCTATCTTTGACTTGTCAAAACCAGCAGTATCAGTGTTGCTGATTAAGATCTTCTTCCCCGTCCTTTGATAAAACTTCTTGGCTCTCATGCTAAGAAGAGAAATTTGCCATTTTAGATCCATTTCCTCCAGATCATCATCATTGATCTCTTGGAGGTCTTCATAGGTGAGCATGGACCCATTATTTTGACTTGTAAGAAATGCACAACAAGTCTTTTCATCCAAAATACCCATGGTACTGCTTGATGAACTAGCAGCACCAACACCATCAACAACTTTCACCTCTTCACTTGATTTTGAGGTACTAGGAGTTGACATAAATGCCATGTTCCCAGTATTAGAACTAGTACCTCCATTCTTCTTCAAATCTTGCTCCACAATCTTAAAGTTGCTATACAAATCTATCAGCTCCATTGTATCAAGGTCTGGCTTATTCTTCCAGACAACAACATGCATAGCCCACTCTTCTGGTAAGCTTCTCAGAAATTTTGAGTTCAAATCTTCTTGAGGTATTTCAACCCCAAGAATAGCAAGTTGGCTCACAATATTCTGAAGCCTATTAAACATATGGTCAAGAGATTCATTGTATGTAGAGGAGAAGTTTTCAAACTGCTGCTTGAGCAGTGTCTTGTGGGTTTTCTTGGTGGCTTCATTTCCACCATATCTGGCAATAATAGCTTCAAATAATGACTTGGCATCTTTGAACTTGCTGAAGTTTAGAAGTTGATCATTGGGAATGGTCATCACCAGCATGCTTCTTGCCTTTAAGTCATTCTTCTTCTTTATTCTATCTTCTGCAGATGTTGGCTTTGTCTGCAGAGATGTCACCACTTTGCTGTCCACTGTTGATGAAATGGTTGTAGGCTAAAAAGAGTTTCCATCTTAGATGATTTCCCAAAGTGCATAATCTTGCACTTGGAAATATTGCTCTATCCTCAGCCTCCACATCTCAAACTCATTCTGTTTGAGCATGGGTATTTTTGCAGCAACGTTGGTCTGAATAGATTCAACGTCCACTTCTTCTTCTTCTTCTAAATCAACTATATCAGCCTTGCTCTGATACCAATTGAGGGGTTGTGAAGATCGATACACTGTAAGGTGGTTAAACCTTTGTTGCTTTGTGTATGTGATAAGTTGAGTTAATATGATCAAGTACGCGGAATTTACTTAATCACACTTAGAAGGTTATTTGTGTTATGGAAATGGAACAGTTATGCTTGTGAATATAGAACAAAGAACATGCAATGTTATCACCAAACGATTCAATATTATTCAAGATAATACGAGTGATCTTCACTATCACTAGGGTTACAAAGACCTTGAATCTTATGTTTTCTATATCTTGTGATATTTGTTCTATGTTCTTAAGAGTTAAAAACACTTTAATAATTCACACACTATTATGTTACTCTTATGAATATCTAGTCTAAGATCTTTCTTTTATAACACAAGAAAGATCTTTATAATATTGTCAAGTCTAATCGAACGCTTGCTTTGAGAGTGTCAGTCATTAAGATACAACATGTATCTATGTTTACAACTTTTTCTGAGAATATAACATAATGACTGATCACATGGGGTAAGATATTATCTACCGTATATTGTTGACTTTAATACACATAATATCTTTTCATACTTATCCACTCAGCAGCAGAAAGTTCTTCACCAACAGCAGAATCATAACACTAGCAGCAGAATCACTCAGCAGTAGAATGTTAATGCTAGCAGCAGAATCAAATGCTCTAGCAGCAGAATCATACTTAGAGTATTTCTTTGAGTAGAACTCGATATTAAACTTCTTGAATATTTAATTACCAACAGAAATTTTTCAAACACAATTCTTACCACATGTTCAACATTTGCGTCTTTGTGCTACACATTGGGAAAAGGAACTCCAAAAAGAAGTAACATCCATGATGAACATTTTCAATCCAACATAAAACTCAATCTCAAAACAAAAATGTCGAAACAAAGTTTTACAAAATGAAGCTGATCGACTCTTGGAAGATGTTCTAAGTTCTGATATTATCTCTATGATTATGAATTCTATTTATGAGTCTTGCAATTCTATGCTTGTTGATGATCACACTGCTGACACTGAAACGTTGAGACACAAAATTGAGAATTTAAAAAAGAGAAAATGAGAGAATCATTAAACACAATGATGATGTGCAAAGTAAACTTTCAACAGAAATTTTTCAACTTAATCAGAAGCTTCAATGGTGTCAAACTCAGAGTCTTGATTTTGAATTAAAATTGTAAAATCAAAATGAAACGATGTCCTTTCAAAACGGTCACACATCCAAAGTTGAGAATCTTGATGATGAAAATGCTGTTTTAAAATGTCAAATTTTCAAATATGAAAAGGAAATCGAGCATTTAAAAACTGAGTACAAAACCATTTATGACTCATTGAAAACGACTCGATCTCAGCTTTTAAAGGAAAATGATGAATGTCGTCAAAATTGTAATGACACCGTTCGCTTAAATAGAGAACTCGATTAAAAAATTCAACAAAAATATCACATCATCATTGAACTTACAGAGAAAATTCAGTTACTAGAAAAAGGAAAGTTTGTTAGCACAAATGTAATTGCACCTGGAATGTACATAATGGACACAACATCTAGGCAAACATCCACTCAGATTACTAATTTGAATCCTTCCACTTCTACAGGAATAGTCCCCACTACTAGCGTTAGCAGATCAAAGCGTAAGAGAAACAAATGGTAGAATAGGATCTTGCAACGTAGAAGCAGAAAACTAGAAGCCCCAGAAGTAGAAGATCAACTTAGGAATTTGAATAAAACTCATGTTGCATCTGATTTAGATTGTAATTTGGCAAATTGTAATCGTACAATTAGTGTAACGAATGATGAACCTTTGAATGTTTTGAATGTTAATGCATCTTGTGTGTTTTGTCTTAATAATATGTTATCTGGTGATCATAAAAAATGTGTAGCTAACTCCCTATTAACTCGTAACAAGAAACGTACATCTGGCATTCCCTCTAGGCCCACTATTTCTTCTAAGTCTGTGCTAGGAAAACCACCAAGTGTAGTTTCTCAAAATGCCTTAGACAATCCCATAGTTGCGAATACACATCCTAAGACAGTGCCATCACCTAGCGAATTCACTAAGAAGAAAGCACGAAATAGTTGGGCATGGCAACGTTGGTTATAAAGGAAACCTAGTTTTAAATGGATACCTAAAGTCATTAATATCTGTGTTTCTAACCGAACGAAACCCACAATTTCTTCGGGTTGCACCTTTACCATCTCTCCATCTTCGTCGTCTTCGTGTGATGCAGGTGGTACAAATTGTTCTATGGATTGTTGATAGCGGTTTGTACCTGACACATGACAGGCAATCTCAAATTGTTAGTAAACTTTGTTTCAAAGTTCATCGGCACTGTCAGATTCGGGAATGATCATTTCGCTGCTATCATGGGCTATGGTGATTATATAAATGGCAACATCGAAATTAGTCGTGTATATTATGTCGAAGGACTTGGTCACAACCTTTTCTCCGTCGGTCAATTCTGTGATGGGGATTTGGAAGTAGCTTTTCGGGAAAAAACTTGTTTCGTTCGTGACTTACAAGGAAATGATCTTATGTCGGGCACTCGTGGAACCAGTCTTTACACTATCTCTATGTCTGACATGATTGCTTCTTCTCCAATATGTCTACTCTCCAAAGCAACTTCAACAAAATCCTGGCTATGGCATAAACGACTTTCTCATCTGAATTTCAAAACCATGACTGAACTAGCACGACACAAACTAGTCGACGGTCTTCCAAGATTTCTCTACTCCAAGGATCACTTATGTCCAGCTTGTGAACAAGGAAAGAGTATTCGTGCACATTTCCCTTCAAAACAGAACACAGTACTAATCACGTTCTTCACCTACTTCATATGGATTTGTGTAGCCCAATGCGTGTTCAAACAATCAACGGTAAACGCTACATTCTAGTAATTGTTGATGACTACTCCCGATGGACTTGGGTCTATTTTCTCCGAAGCAAAGATCAAGCTCCTTCAATGATCATCACCTTTCTCATAAAAATTCAAGTTCAGCTTCGTAATACGGTCAGAAAAGTTAGAACAGACAATGGAACTGAATTCAAGAATCAGACTCTTCGATCTTAGTTTGAGAAAGTGGGAATTGAACATCAAACGTCTATTGCAAGAAGTCCAGAACAGAATGGGGTTGTCGAAAGACGCAACAAGATGTTAGAGGAAGCTGCAAGAACGATGCTAATCAATGCTCAATTACCAGATTACTTATGGGCAGAAGCTGTTTCAACTGCATGTTATACCAAAAACCGTTGTATGATCACCAAACGCCATCACAAAACTCCTTATGAGATTGTTCATAATCGCAAACCGAATATAAAACACTTTCATGTATTTGGTGCTCTTTGCTACCCAAATAATGATCGTGATGACCTTGGAAAGCTCAAAGCAAAAGCAAACATTGGTATATTCATTGGATATTGTGAGAACTCAAAACGTTTTCGTATTTGGAATCATCGCACTAGAGAATTCAGGAGACTATTCATACTAATTTCAATGAGCTTACTTAAATGGCTTCAGAGCACAACAGCTTAGGACCCGCAACAAACCGTCTAAACTTTCCAGATCAATCAGCTGCACCTCTTTCACTTAACTGTAAAGAATTGGAAACCCTGTTTGATCCACTGTTTCATGATTCCTTTGTGTGTCATGCACCAGATGTATCACCAATTTCCACTGCACAACGTGAAAATATTCCAATACCCGATACACCGGTACCAACAACAACAACCGTTGCAACTGATGCACCCCCAATTGAATCTCCATCAACAGCAGAACAAACCGCTTCCAACACTGAAAATACAGTTGAAGATCTACACCAACAACCAGTACCCGAAACTGCAAATTATGACCCAAATGCCTTCTTTAATCCGTTTGCACCGACTCTAACCATTCCTGATATTGCAGAGTCGTCCACACGCAATTTGGACCCGTCTAATCTGCATACGTTCTATCAACACACCCTTCAACACATCATTGGACTAAAGATCTCCCCTTAGTAAATATCATTGGCAATCCCTTAGCTCCAGTTATGACAAGATGAAAACTACACACTGATGCGGAAAATTGCATCTACGCACTCACAGTTTGTCAAGAAGAACACAAAAACATTAAATAAGCAATGACATACGACAACTGGATTGAGTCAATGCAGGAAGAACTCAATCAATTCAAACGATTAGAAGTGTGGAAATTAGTTGAAAGACCAAATGGGGTCTTTGTCATCGGGCTGAAGTGGATTTGGAAAAACAAGTTAGATGCAAAAGGCACAGTGATTCGTAAAAAATCGCGTTTGGTAGCTAAAGGATTCACTCAGCAAGAAGGAATTAATTTTGAAGAGTCCTTTGCTCCAGTGGCTAGGCTTGAGGCTGTCTGTATTTTTCTAGTATACGCTGCACACAAGAATATGGTTGTTTATCAGATGGATGTGAAAACGGAATTTCTGAATGGTGAATTACGTGAGGAGGTTTATGTTAGTCAACCAGAGGGATTCGTCGATCCAGCGCATCCCAATCATGTGTACAGACTCAAGAAGGTCCTTTACGGACTTAAACAAGCCCCAAGGGCATGGTACGATAAACTTACTGCTTTCTTGCTGACCAATCATTTTACTAAAGGTTTTGTGGATCCAACATTGTTTATTCAAAAACACAGGGAGGACATTTTAATTGTTCAAATTTATGTTGATGACATAATTTTTGCCTCTACAAACAAAAGAAATACTCAAATGCTTTTGCAAAATTAATGAAACAAAATTTTGAAATGTCCATGATGGGTGAACTTACGTTCTTCTTAGGACTTCAAGTTCATCAATCACCCCGTTGAATTTTTCTAAGTCAATCCAAATATGCTCTTGAAATTTTAAAGAAACATGGCATTACAAGTTGTGGTACTTATAACACCCCTATGTCTGTATCATCATCAAAGCTGGATGCTGATTTACATGAGACCCCTGTTGACCCTACCAAATACCGAAGTATGATTGGGTCCCTCATGTATCTAACAGCCAGCAGACCAAATATAGTATTTGTTGTTGTTGGGAACGCATTTTAGTCATCTCAAGTCATGGTCATAATATGTATTAAGTTGCTCAAATATGGGCTATATGTTTAGTTTAAGTCCACGGTCCATTAGTAGCCCATGGACCGTGGTATCCTATGTAAATACTTATAGAAACACCTTGCACATGGGACGCCCTAAATCTCGCCTATAAATAGAGGCATAGGGTGCCTCATTTATTGTTTGTTTTTATTCTCATTGTGCGAAAGCTTTGTCAAAGTTATTAGTGAATAAGAATCATCCGTCTTTCTCTTCATCTATTCTCTAATCTCTTATCATTTATCGTTGTCTCGTTATTTTTTTTCATACGTAGATTAGTTAGAGTAGTTAACGTGGTGTTAGTTGTTAGATAGCTTGTGTTTCGACGATTTTCCTTGAATGTGATCTGGACGGGTAATAATTTGAAGCTAGTTCTACTAGTGATGTAAACGTGTCTCGCGACGATCATGTTCATTGAAAATCAATCAATTCAAAAATTTCCAACTCTACCCGACATGTGCAAATTTATCTTAACCACTATTGAGCACATGTTAAGGGGGAGTCTTTCAGAAAATCACAAAACTCTCAAAGTGTTAACAAAATATGTTTTCATAATCATAAAACACTTTGAGAGATTTTCAAAAGGTTTGGTTATGGCAACAATAGGATAGTCATGGAGTTATAAGGTGACTAAGGTTAGGAATAACCGTCCTATGATCCGCCAGAGCCGGAGGGATCTACCCAAGGACAATACTAATTGTAACACCCCAACCCGGTAAGGGTAAAAGTATTACGTTATGGTGACATATCAAAGCAAACACAAGCATATGACTTAAATAATACAAATGGATTTCAAAGGTTACAAAGGGAAAATTTGAAATACAAGGTTACAAATGAGAATTACAATAAATACTAGGTCTAAAAATATAATCACTTCTAGTCATCTCAAATCCAGAATAGCTATCAAGGTATAGTCTTCTAAGTCCAAAGTAGTCTCCATTCCTAACCCAGCTTCCAACTAAAAACCTTCCGCAGGAAAAGAAATGCGGCTGAGCTTAAAAAGCCTAGTGAACAAATATATATAAACGAAACGAAAGGTAAGGGACAAGAATATAATATGGTGCATTGGGGAAAAACATAAGGTATAAATAAATAGATATCAAGAGTAAGAAAAGGTCAGTAATCTACCACGAGCCTGAACACAAATCAAATCATATATCATAGTAACCATAGAGGAGCGACCTCTCAGATATGTAAAGGACGTGTAATGCACACAATATCAATCACCAAATCAAGTTATATCATATCATATCATATCATATACAAAGCAAACCTAGGATGCATCCATACGCCCTTACAAAGATGTTAGTGGCCAAACATATATAATAATTGAGCTCATAATAAATAACAGAAAAGGGATGGTGTGGAACATCACTCAACCACACTAGAGTCATGCCATTGGTGCATCAATGACACGGCCATGGAACCCCCATGACTAGGAAACATAGTGGCTCGGGTATCAAACTGAAGGGTTCTAATGGCCTATCCTATCAAGGTCAAATGTCTAAGTCATCAAGAATCATAATCGAAGTCCAAATGTCAAAGGTTCATAAATCTAAGATTCACAATCAAATGATTCATAGCAAGGTTCAATTCCAAAGTTTCTATCAAATGTTCCTTTAAAGAAATCTGTTAATAATGGTTTTCATAAAGGTAGTCTTTAAAAGTAGTTTTCATAAAAGGTTGTAAAATTTCATATAAAAGTGGTATCGCATCGTGCTCATAACATCGTTTTAAAAATAGTTTTTCTCAAAACATTTCCATGATATAGTTAAGAAAGGTTTTCACATCCAGTTACAATATCAAATGAACCTTCAAAGTATCAAGTGATTCGAATACTCATGTCACAGGGTAACAAACGAATTATGTCAAGTATCATATCACAAGGGTTATAATGAACGAATGTCAAATGGATCTTCATACCAACGAAGCATGTCAAGCGAATGAATCAAAGTACAAGGGATCAATAGCAATGGCTTAAAGGAGTCATATCTGAATAACGAATCAATAATCAAGATCAAGTCATGAGAGTGAAAGCACCCTTACTGAAAAAGGGTAGAATATCTGTACCTTAGACCGCAAGTGAAAACACAAATAGAAACATAAAGATCGGAAGCAAACTCCATCTTTAGCGAATCTACACGAATTCATGATCGTCTTATTAATAACTTATTTTAAATCGGATTACTCATTTTAGTCGGCTTTCCATTTTTAGTAACTTCCTATTTTTAGTAATTTCCCATTTTAGTAAGCTTCTATTTATCACGTTTTTTGATTTAATAACGTTTAGGGTTAATAATGCTATTTAGATAATTTTAGACTTAATATGATAAATATTTTAGCTTAGGGTTAAAATGACACCTTTAGTAATTTGAGGGTTTAAAGTGTCTAAAAAGTAAAGTATGGGGTGAAATATGAAATTTAGTGGAATAAGGCTAACATATCTTATGTAGTACTGTCTACACTTCCAACAGCCAAAAGAAAATGATTCACCCTCACTGTCCTATGATATTTGATTCAAATGAAGACACAAAAGAAAACTAACCCATGCATGCACTTATCTTCCTCATGTGACATATATTAAAAATGATTTGAATACTAGACAGCCTTTTACGATCATATTTACTCACATGAAAAAAGTAACTATCAATGTTTCAAAACCATGTCCAACGTATAAAACATACGACACAACCACAACATATATCTCTCGGCACAAAAATGAATTCGCGACACCCCCTTTATATTTTATATGGTGCGATGTGAAACAGTAGGAAATAAACATGTTTTACTCTTCTTTCCCAGCCCCATCGATCAACAACACACGCAAGAAGCCACAGCTATTTTTTCAACACACACTCAACAACACACGACACACACGCAAAACCCATTTTACCGCCCTTTTTTACATGCCAAAACATACTTAAACTCACCCTAATTTCCCAGCCTAAGTTGACATACTAACAACCCACAAGCGACTCATTTTACACAGCTACAGGACACCCTCTAATGCCCACATAAAATCATGAACTTCACACTACTCGACACCCTCTTTATTCACTGTATGGGTTTGGAAAGAAATAACAAAACAACATGTCTGTCCACTCTTTTATTTAGTTTGCATGATATAGTTTTTCAACAGCTTTTTAGGTCGATAAATATAGGTCACCTTCATGTGTACTCATGGTTGAAATAACAAACAAGTCAAAACAGCAACATGAGGGTCGAATCAAAATATAGGTCGAAATATACATAAGCTCTTATAATCGTTATTTTGTGAACATTAGTTAAGATTTCATGTGACTTATTATGATTTCATGAGACTCTTGTATCGTATCCATACTTGTATAATAAACTGATTTAAATCGTTTCATGCGACATTGAATACATTTGTAATAATATCAACGAAAGGAATGAAACAAGTTTGATACTATACCCTCGTTGTGCGATCAAAAGAGAAGAACGAATGACCAAAGAACTACGAGCACAAGACCCTCGAATCTGCTGCAAACACCACATCCAATCTTGTCGAGTCCAAGCCAAAACCACACCCTTGCTTGCCTTGTTAAATCGAACAGGAAGAAGGAAACAAAAAGAGTAGCCGACAACGTGGGTGAAGTTTCGTTTAGGGTTTCTGTTATAGAGAATAAGGAAATTATAATAAGAAGATAGGAATGCGTGAATCGGTCTAACAGAAAACGTGTGGGGTGGATTCTCAAATTAGGAAGTTTGAAAATCTTGTGTGATTGATTGAGGCCCAATTAATGATAATATATTCTTAAAATCATTTCTACATAAAAAAATTCGGTTATGGCCTTCTTATTAGGCGTGTGATTTATTTAAACAAATGTGTACATTCGTTTTAGTCGTTCAATTATTATCCGTTAGCTACTTCAGATATACTCAGGATTAAATGTCTTAATGTTGTAACGTCATTTATGAATTTGAGATCAAAGGGTATTCTGGGTATTTTACATGTTCAAAAATTTTGGGTTTTACACTAATAGTTTAGAACTAGAAAGTCCTAGGTATGATTGAAAAAAAAAAAAAAAAAAAAAAAAAAAAAAAAATGAGATATGAAATGAAAGGAGAAAGAAGGGGTTGAAGAATTAAAAAGGAAAGTAAAGAAAAGGGTGAAAAGAAATAAACCTCCATTTGTTCAACCTTAGGGTAGACACCGGGTTCAATACATAATCTACTGGTTAATTAGGCATCACCGGTATTGAAGACAAAATTCGTCATGGACCCAGTGACGCACTGCACTAAACCTTCTAGCCACTCAGGTGTCTCTCAAAAGGCACTTGTTTCATTTCACACGGAGAACCCTTCATCATCTATCGACCTCTCACTACGAGATGTATTGATATTGAAAAGGAGGCACTCTGCTCCATGCCTCCGACGACCAAACAAATGTGCACTAATCGAGTCTAGAGCCATGAGATTCATCAAAGATCTCTTAGGTACACTTAGTATACACTGGTTGTTCAACAAAAAAGAACACCAGTTGTAAATAAAAAGAGTGTCCTTCGCAGATCTTAGCAATCTGCCAAGAACATTCATGAGAGAATTCACAAATTGTGATTCTCAGTGATTGAATGGAAATCCTGCCAGGGTCAACATCAAACAGCCCTGACAGCAGGTCACTTCAGTAATCCCTTGTGGGTTACGCTTAGTGTTTGCTCCAAAAAGTGGTCTACAGTCGTGGGGTGATCTCCAGCGACTCACTGAATCGTGGGTGCACTTCGGTGTGTCCGTGTAAGCCCTTTCGGGGGTATCCGATTCAGAACGGCCTGGGTTAGGATTAGAGAAAGTCTTCACACTCTGCTGTTGACAATCTCGAAGTCCAAACCTGTAAGTCCAAACCTGTAAGTACCGGATGATTTATTGCTAACTGTTTACATGCAGCGAATCATGAATACCTGGAGTTCCACCATCTTTCCATCATGCTCATATCCTGAAGCAAAGTTCTCAGAAAGACTAAGGAATATCAAAAGTTCAAAGATATTAAGGTAAAGTCAAAGTTCAAGCTCTACAACCTTTCACAAGTCAAAGATTGAAGAAGTGAGAACAAGTTGAAGAACAAAAGTCGAAAGATATATGAGCATGGTGGAAATGACGTAAAGACACCAGATCTAAAGACCATTGGAGGACGACAGATCATTACCATATCATACCATATCAGATCAAGAACAAAGAACAAAGATTATGAAGACGTCAGAAGCCCAAGAAGCAAAGATGACGTCGAGCAACCAAGATGACCAAGACTTAGGGGGATATTGTTAGGAACGCATTTTAGTCATCTCAAGTCTAGGTCATAATATGTATTAAGTTGCTCAAATAAGGGCTATATGTTTAGTTTAAGTCCACGGTCCATTAGTAGCCCATGGACCGTGGTATCCTATGTAAATACTTCTAGAAACACCTTGCACATGGGACGCCCTAAATCTCGCCTATAAATAGAGGCATAGGGTTCCTCATTCATTGTTGGTTTTTATTCTCATTGTGCGGAAGCTTTGTCAAAGTTATTAGTGAATAAGAATCATCCATCTTTCTCTTCATCTATTCTCTAATCTCTTATCACTTATCGTTGTCTCGTTATTTGTTTTCATACGTAGATTAGTTAGAGTAGTTAACGTGGTGTTAGTTGTTAGATAGCTTGTGTTACGTTATTCATAGGGACCATCAAGTGGTATCATACGCCAAAGGATAGTTAGTTGTGTGTTATCGAGTAGATTTTCATCGTTTTCAATCAGTTATTCATTTGGTTTTATAGATTACGTGTGGTTTTTGTGGTAAAACAATCAAAAATCTTATTTCGTTCACTAGATCTTCAAGCTTGTAAAGTGAAAAGATCAAATCGTGAAGTGGGATTAGATTTAACGTCGATAGTTAAGTTTTTTGTTCAAGTTTGAGTTCGTATAACGCTAGTTTAGTTCGTTGCTAATCGTAGAATTTCACCACATCTTTGGTTTTTCACGTTAAAAGTACTAAATCTCTTCATAATTTACGTATTATTACACGTTTGAAACCAAAAACAATCGGTTTACTCATCGTTTTCTAAGTATTAACGTAATCTGAAAAAGTTGGTGGAAAAAGAGGGTTTATCGAATTTGTGAAAAAGAGGGTTTATCGAAATTGTGAAAAAGAGGGTTTATCGAAATTGTGCAAAAGAGGGTTTATCGCAATTCCAGCAGACCACGGATTTATCGAAATTGGAGTTCAGTGTTTTTCTTGCTTGTATAAGTTTGTGAAATTACTTCGACTTGGCGGTTATTCTCATATCTTGTATAAGATTTTGAGAAAGTGATCAAAATTGTAATTTAGATAAATTTATCGAAATTGCAAAATCTATCGCAATTCTGTTAACTTATCGAAATTGCCTTTTCTATCGCAATTAAGATAACTTATCGCAATTGTAAGATTTATCGCAATTAGAAAGTTTATCGCAATTATCAATTTTATCGCAATTGCTGGAGTTATCGCAAATCAGACTCTTATCGCAATTGGACTTCTTATCGCAATTGGACTTTTTATCGCAATTGGACTTCTTATCGCAAATTGGACTCTTATCGCAATTGGATTTTTATCGAAATTGAGCAACGTGAACAGTGTTATCGCAATTGTGTGAACAGTTTTATTGCAATTGTGTGAACAGTAACCTTTATCGAAATTGAACAAAAACACAAGGATGTCTCAACCACCATACAATTACTACTTCTACAATCAACAACAGCAACAGTATCGTCAACAACCATTCCAGCAGCAATATCCTCAACAACAGTATCAACCACAGTTTCAACAACATCAAATGTTCATGCATCAACATCAATTCCCTCAGCAGCAACAACTTCCTCCTCAACCAATGTAGAACTACCAACCTTCTTCCAGAGAACCACACTGGTTTACCAAAATGTGTGAAGCCATAAGTAGTCAACAATCGAGGCATGAAGCTGGTTCTTTGGACACACCACCTATGCTCACACCTGGAAACTATGTGCAGTGGTCCAGTCATTTTCTACGATTCATCGAACTAAGGAAACCTCACAGGAAATATCTAAAAAAAGTCATCATTGATGGACCATATCCAACACCTACAACAACCATTCCTACTGATCCAACTCAAGTTCCTCCAAAAGAAGCGACAACAACCCCCATTCCTCTAGCTCCACAAACTGCTGAACAAGTCCTACAACTAGAGGCCAATGAGCTAGCCATGTCTTATATACTCCAAGGGATTCCTAATCCTATCTTCAGGAGTATTGATGCCCAAAAGATAGCCAAGGATATGTGGGAGCACGTACATCTGCTTATGGAAGGCACTGAACTAAATCAAGAGGACTTGGAATCAAAGTTGTATATGGAGTACACACATTTCATGATCGAACCTGAGGAATCCTTGGAATCATACTATCATCGTTTCACCAACATCATTAATGATCTGGATCGCCACAATATCACCTTACCAAAGATTGCTGTAAATTCAAAGTTTCTGGGATGTCTCGGTCCAGATTGGCAGAAATACGTCACGTTTGTTCGACAAGCCAAAAAGATAAATGACGTTTCTTATGGGTTATTATATGATTACCTAAAACAACACCAATCTGAGGTTGACAAGGACCGTGCAGCACGTGGAGGATTCTCACCAGCACCTAATCCAAACTCACTTGCTCTAATGGCTCAGTCACATTTTACACCAAACCAGGAGTTTGTTCCACCACCACCACCTCATTCGGGTTTTGCACCACAACCGTCAAACCAAATTGTCCCTTATGAAGCACCGTCATAATACCCTGATACTCAACTTGTTCCATACGACAACTCTGATTATAACATGTACTCCAATGTTGACACTGATGAAGATGATGCTTTTAACTCTCTGAATGAAGGATTTTCATTAATTGCTCGTGCATTTAGCAAATTTTCCAACAAGTCGAACAATCGTTTGAGATCTTCATCGAATACAAGAAATCATGCAGTGGTCAATGATGGAAGAGTTGAGATTCAGAATCGGTCTTCAGGAAGGTCTGGTTCAGGATATATGGGGAATTCTGGTGGTTAACGTTTCAGTTCAGGAGGAGGTAGTAGAAACATCATGGGAAACAATCAGAGAAGGACTCAGTTTGCTGATAAAGGGAAAGGGATTGCTAATACATCCATCACTTGCTACAATTATGGGGGAAATGGTCATATGGCTAATGCATGCCCCAAGACGAGAACAATGGGTAGTGCATATCATAAAGAAGCTCTTCTCATGGCATTGAAGGATGAAAAGGCCAGTGGTATTTTGACAGAGAAGGAGCAGAGTTTTATGGCTAATGCATACTCCGATGAGGAAATGGAGGATCTGGAGGCTAATGCTGCAGTCATGTTAATGGCCAACATGCAGGAGATGAACATGAGTGAGACAGGCCCGGTATATGACACCGATGGCTTATCTCAGGTATCTGATGCAGATTGTCTTATTCATGAAATTGCCTCACCATCTGCATCTTCATCTGCACAAGAAACTTTTGTTCAAAATGACTTATCATTTTCATCTCAAGAAAATGATCAAATAAACACAGTGGTTACCTTTGATGATGATCAAATTAACCCAGTGGTTTCATTTGATGATTCTTTTGAAGATGACAATCATGATCATCTTGAACAAAATGATCTTATGCAAGATTCGGATCCAGAGCTCATGACTTTATTACTTGCCACCCAATCACAATTAAATGCACATAAATCCCAGATGGACAAATGCAATGACATTAACAAAAACTTAAAAGCCAAAATTGCACTGTTAACAAAGGATCTTGAGTACTACAAAATGCAAATTTCAAATTTTGAAAATCAAGAAAAATGTGAGAAAAGCTTTGAGGTTGCATTCCAACAATCACACGTTCAGGTCAAAGGATTATAACATCAAGTTCATGAGTTAACTGTTTATAAAAATGATTTGATTTCTCAAAAAGAACAAGAGCAATTCGAATTTCAAAAATGAATTGACATATTAAACTCTGAGCTTTCCAAAACTAAAACAGAGTTTTCAAATTGTCAAAATGATCTTATTGAAGAAAAACAAACCACAAGGAAACGTGTTGTAAGATCTAACCTTTTGATTGTGTGGATCTATTCGGGTGGTCTTGGTTTATGGAAGATTAGATTCATGGTTTGAGTTAGTGAGATGTTAGAGAGAAGGTAGAGAGATGAAGGGAAAACTTGTGATAGATTAGCTTGTAGGTGAAATTGTGACAAGAGTTCCAACCCTTCCCAAGTGTGGGAAGGGGTTTATATACTAACTAATATTGGTGCCCCTAGTGGGCTGTGGAGTGAGCTGACAGTGGGGAAAGCCCCGACCCACTCCACAAATATAAATACGACTAATACTATTAATACTAATACTAATAATACTAAACTAATATAAATAAGCCTACGAGCTATGTGAATGCTAAATAGATGCTCGGGGTGACCGAGCCTTCATCTGAATATTTATATTCCTAACAATCTCCCCCTAAGGGAGGTCACCCCGGAAATAATAATTTGAATTCTAGCATTTTGTCTTCTGAACTTGTCTTCATAGCTCGTAGTCTTTGATTCTTCAATGTCTTGAAACTTTGTGCGTTCAGCAATAATCATTTGATGACTGTTTGATTGTCTTGGATGATCTTTGAGTATTCTTCGACTTTAGCATCAGAGTTTGCAGAAGCCGTGTTGAAGGTCTTTTTGGTTGATCATGACTTTGTTGAGTTACAATGATGATGTAGTGTGAGCATGTGGTAGAGGATTGGCATCTTTACTGCAACCAGCTACAACTGCAACCAGCTACAGCATCCAACAGCTACAACCGCCAGAAGTTCCTGCATACGACAGTTAGCAATAAAACGTCCGGTACTTACAGGTTCGGACTTCGAGATTGTTAACAGCATAGTGTGAAAACTCTCTCTAATCCTTACCAAGACCGTTCCTAATCGAAAACCCACAGAGGGCTTTTTAAGATCGTACCGTAGTATATCAACGATTAGGTGAGTCGCTGGAGATCACTCCACGACTGTAGACCGTTTGAAACCGCCGTGATCACTAAGCGTAATCCCCAGGGAATTACCGAAGTGACCTGCTTTCAGGGCTGCTTGATGTTGACCCTGGCAGGAATTTCCATTCAATCATTGAGAATTACATTTGTAAATTCTCTCATAAATGTTCTGGCAGATTGCTAAGATCTGCGTAGGACTCTTAGTTTACAGCTGGTGTCCTTGATGTTGAACAACCAGTGTAGAAATAGTTTGTGTCCCTAAGAAATCTTATTATGCATCTCGTGGCTCTAGACTCTATAGTGCGTTTTGATTTAGTGAGCGGAGGCTGGAGAGGACTGCCACCTTTTCAATATCATCTAACTCGGAGTGAGAGAGACGATAGGAATGTATTGAACTCCGTGACAATTGAAACAAGAATCCTTTGAGGGACCTTGAGTGGCTAGGGAGGGTTGTGCAGCGTATCACTGGGTCCATGATACTTTGTCTTCAATGTCAGCAATCAACTAAGTGATTCTGACAGCATATGTATTGACCCGGTTTCTGCCTAAAGTGTAAGGAGGGCTTCTTTCTTTTCACCATTTACCTTTACATTTCTTTTTCATTCTTCAACCCCTTCAGTGCTTACCGAGACTTCCTTACTAGTACCTTGTTGGGTTTGTTCCAGTACTAGCTCCATCTCAGTCGGCACTCTTCCCTTATTCACTTTTCTCTTTTTTTAATCATACCTAAGGACTTCTACACTAACTAGTGGTTTGTCCCTGGGTAGATCCCTCCGGCTCTGGCGGGATCGTGGGAACTTGAGCCTAACCTAACCATCCTTATAACTCCATGCATTCATTAAAATGGTCAGTCTTTGGTATTCTTCCACGATTGCTATAAAACCAAATCCTTGAAAAATCTCTCAAAGTGTTCATTATTCTGAAAACACATTTTTGCTAACACTTGAGAGTTTTATATTTTTCAAATGCTCCCCCTCAACATGTGCTCAAATGATTATTTTATAAATTTGCACATGTCAGGTGAAGCTCGCACTTTTGAATTAATTGATTTTCCACGAACATAATCATCGCGAGACACGCTTACATCACTAGTAAACTAGCTTGAAATTATTACCCGTCCAGATCACATTCAAGGAAGATCGCTCGAAATCAGTACATTCTACTCAGACACGTCCTTTGCGAGACACGCTTACATCACCAGATAAACTGGCTTGAAATTATTACCCGTCCAGGACATGTCCTTTCGACTACTGACTTTAGCTATCGTCAATTCATTGGTGAAGTCTGAGCCTTGCTCACATAAGATGCATGCCAAATCCTTTTTGTCAATTCGCTCCCCC
The DNA here is from genome assembly GCA_021014915.2 of Artemisia tridentata subsp. tridentata. Taxonomy (NCBI): domain Eukaryota; kingdom Viridiplantae; phylum Streptophyta; class Magnoliopsida; order Asterales; family Asteraceae; genus Artemisia; species Artemisia tridentata. The sequence continues at coordinate 131,946,877 of CP139503.1, read as the reverse complement.
TCAATATGTGCATCGATATACGAAAGAGTTTAGCACATATGGGAGAGCTTACATTTAAGTCCAAAACATCACATTTTCATCAGGTTTCATATTTAAATCACATTCTCTCCCCCGAGCAAAAATTTCAAACCTTTTGAGATTTGTGATCCCAATTGATTTAAATAAGTTAGAAAATGTGGGAGAAAATGTGTCCGATTTAACGTAGTCTGATGATGGAACATACTATGCTCCCCCTTAATCTAAGAGGGAGATTCACTGCTTATTTTGCACAAATTGATTATTATGACACATATGATTTTGACCTTTTTGTGCAGACGATGTAATCATCCGCTTTTCTGAGAGAGTCAGTGGTCAACATCAATCATCCATCCACCAACAAATCTTTCGCAAATGTAGTTGATCCACACTTGGCGAGACCAAAATAGATGAATGGTGGTGGTGGTGGTGGTGAAAGTGTTGTTGTTGTTGTTGCCGACGTTGTTACTGTGGTGAATTCCGAGCCAATTAATAGAGTTTGAACGTCTGATCAAATGGTTAGAATGGGAACTGGCACATTCATTTTGGCTATGGAATCTGCATAAGAATATCAACACAGATATACATACATACAGATACACTATTCCTTAATAGCTACCCTTCAGCAGCTTGCCACATTATAATACCAAGTTCATCTTATAATCAAACCACAATCAGGAAGTACGTCAAACCACTATCTAGCATGAAGAGCAATTAGCAATCATGAACATGGCAATTCACACAGATTTCAATATTCAATTCAGGATCTTAGGAACATGATTCTAACATAATAGCAATATACCTAAGTGAATCCTGAGAACATATGCACAATATCAACAACAATTAAGCAGCAATCGACTAACAAGAGTCAAACAACAGTTGAAACTCATTCATTCAGATCATACACATGTCATAGGAGTATTCAAAAACATCAACTGCAACTGGTTTTCTTACTTCTTTTAGGTTTTGAGTCTTAAAGTATTTAGGGGATTACACGAGGATTCCAAGGTAACACAAATGAACCTTCTAGATATATAAAGCTAGGAAACTATAAGCACATTGCACATAATGTCCTAAACTTTCTAGAAATTTACACATTTGACCATTTGATATAAAATTTTAGCAAGATCCTCTTCAACTAATACCCCATTAACTGCAAAACCATTTCAACAAGTATGAGTTAACCAAGAAACCCGTTTGATGATATAAAATTTGAATTCACTCTCCCCCTCAATCAATGACCCGTATTAAAGATTTGTAGTCGTTGATTGAGTGACAAATTTGATGCATAATCCAAGTTTAAACAAATTTCATACAACACATATTCACCAAGTGTCTCACAAATAATTTTCAGAAGAATCATTGAATGAAAACTATTTGTATGCAAAGAAGATTTCTCTTCCTTTGCCAGAAATGATGCACTGAAACGTACATTAGATCGAAGAAACATGGATATAAAGTAATCCATGCCCAGGTGAACATCACCCAGTTGGAGGAACAGCCGTCTTTTTGGCGACGTGCTTTCCCCATTGTGAAGCGCGGGTTGCTATCTAAAGTAATAGCAAGCCATTTAGACATGTTTTATCAATCCATTTTAACTTCTTCTCGAGCTTCATTTAAAGACCCGTGCCATTATTGAATGACATTTCTAGGTCCGTAAATGTTATCGATAAACAGAAGACATGCCTAGGTGAAACTATTTTTGGTATTTTCTATTTTCTAATTTTTATGGTTTTTCTGGTTTTAAGTTTCTCTATTTACAATATGCAGGTTTTCTATATATCTATTTACAAAATGGTATAAGATATGAACAAGTATATATATACAAGGATACGAACCAGAAACCATTACTCCTCAGCATCCTGAATCTTCTCCGCATTCATCACTTGACTTGCTGAAGAGCAATGTGAGCACTTTTAATCAGGGATTGATTCTGGCTTTTCACTCTCCCCTAATTAGTGCTCTCCCCCAATCTGACAACCTTTCTGATGAACACCCATAATAGGAAGAAGACTTTGGATGAACACCCATAATATGAAGAAGTCTTTTGGTAACCAAATGCATGCCGTCTTTAGTCTTCTAACACATAGCGGAGAATGTAGAGTAGACTGTAGACTCGACCTTCTTCAAGATTGCCCAATATGGAGGAACAGAATACCAATCAGCTTCATCTCACCAAATGCCTTCCAGTAACCTTACATGTAACCCATCAGCCCGCAGCATACACATGAGATGATAACACCCAACAGAGAATGTAGAATAGACTGACGACTCAACCTTCTTCAGTCTTAAGTATAACACCAAAGTAACAAGTTGAACCACTGATCATCTATAGTATGTATCCATCCTTGGATATTAGGCCCTGATCACGTGAACCTGTTGTGCGTCCTTGATGTACACATTCTCTCTCCCCTGATGGTGACGATTAATCAGCCCATGACGTAACAATGAAACGTAAATACCAAGGTAACAAGTTGAACCACTGATCATCTCTGCGGTTATCAACACCGGAATAAAGGATTAAGTCCGATCATGTGAACCTGCTGTGCGTCCTTGGTGTACACATTTCTCTCCCCCATGATGGTTACGATTAATCGGAATCATCATCATGATGTGTACATGTAGCCTAATGACGTGTACATGAAGCATTGACTAGAAACCCATTGTTGCTGATTGTACCAACCCGTGAGACTATGTTGATTAGCATTCCATGACCATGTTCTTCAACACCTTGATAGACGGAGGAAGAAGTAGTGTTGGAGAACCATGGTTTGCACGACTCCTGAACTGACGTATTCAGGAGTCGTATGACCATTTCTCAATCATCAACCAACATGGAGAATAATATTCACCCTTCCCCCCCCCCCCCTCTAAAATTGCATATGCCTGCCATCTGCAATTTTTGATGATTGAACTAGGGAATATGAATACCATCAACGGTAAGTAACTCCACTTGACGGTACTTGAAGACTGACATGTTGTTTATTCACCCTTTCCCCCCCTCAAAAATTGCATATGCCTGTCAACTGCAATTTTTGGTTGAATACGTGAATAGAAATATACTCCAATATGCGCTGATCCACTTGAAAACTGAATAAGCACGGAAAGAGCATAAAACTTGTTGATGAGAATGGCCATAAATAAGAAGATTCCTCTTCTTTTGAAGATAAAGTGCACTCAAGCGTACACTTTTCTTTTCTTTGAAGAACGAGGCCTGAACTGATGTGTACAGACATCATAGCTAATGAAGAACGAGGCCTGAACTGATGTGTTCAGACGTCATAATCTCTCTCTTTACTACTTCTCTCATATAACTCGTTACCAACCCCATTATCATTTTGTCGGCTTGACGTCGTGACCACTGATGGAGAAATACCCAATATGATGAACTTGAGACTGAAGTAACATAACCCGAACTTGTGACTTAAACTTGTACTAATGCGAGACAAAGAGCGGTGCAGAGATTTTGTCCAACATCGAATCCCTAAGTACTCTATACTCTTCAACCAACCAACCATCAAGTATAAGACGTACACCACCTCTTGGATATGCACAAATTCGTGTGACACTGAGCACTACAACGTGACTCCATGAAGTGATAGTTATTTTGTAATAGGGAGAAAGAAAAAAATAACTAGATATCCAAGTCCTCGTCATTGTCTTGAAAGCTCGAACAAGAATCTCGAAGAATCTTCATCCAACCTCCCTGATATCTTAAGATACTAAGTGCACGCACTCATGAAATTTCACTTCAGCCTTAAATAAGTAATACTGAACAAACGCCGTAGTCACATCTTGTCGATTAAATGCCCCGATCCAGCCATTTGTGATGTAATAGCTGAACTTTGATAATGGTTTTAACCCGATCATGGTCAAGAGCGCTAAGCCCATCATCACGGGATTTTACAAATCTATGGTTTACAAAACCAAGAAGAAACCATGAGACAGTAACAGATTGAATGTGGCATGACGGATTTGGTTTTGGTGAACATCAGTTTGGGTTAAGAATATCTTGTGAGAATTACAGATCACATCACAACTTTTTTAAAAAAAACTTTGGCCAACTAGCCAACCTTGTACACAGATTAGTGACCACTTGATGAAGGAAACCAGATATACCAATATTGAAAACTGAAGTAGAAGTCCCCAAATTGGTTACTTAAGCTTGCACTAATTGTTGGAAGAACGGTGTAGAGAATTAATGCTCCAAGCAAATCTCTAAGTGCTCAATACCCAACCAAAGTATGAGACATTACCACCTCTTGCGATTATCGACAACGTCATTGACGTGTGACACTGAGTACTCCCATGACTCTTAAGTGATAGTTACCCCGACTGCTGGTAACTAGATAACCCAAGTCTTCAACTTAAAATTTTAAGCACGAGAAAGTTATCATTGAAAGTCATGCATCCAACCAACCCCGACTTCAAGATAAACTAAGTAGACGCCTTCGTGAAATTCAACTTCAATCTCAAACAAGGAAAACCAAATTAACTTCGTGATCATTTTGTGCGGTTGAATAGTCAAAGGGGGAAGAAACATGCGCAAATTCTTAGCAGTGCCCATGACTCATAGTCAGTTTTATCAAACATAGCTGTCTGACCCAGCTGCTTGGATGTTATCAGGTGCAGTGCATGGAATAGTTGTCGTACTGTGTACAGGATTTTACAGTTCTTGAGATTTAACCGAGAAATAAATTCAAGAACGAACTGCACAACAGTAAGTATCAAACCGCTGAATTCTTAGGCAATTTGCTAAGACCCAAACCACTGAAAGCTAAACCACTGAAACTGGAACCGCTAATATTCAAACTGCTAGAGACTGAACCGATACGATCTGACCCGCTGGAGACGGAACTGCTAGGAAACACGCGCTAATTCTCCCCCTCAAAAAGGGCATGCAATGACCTTTTTGCCAAAGCTGAGAGTCCGTGATGTTTGTGAATTTGTCAGGCACAATACATGGAAAGAGACAAATAAAACTACAGCAACGAAGATGGTGATAAAGACTCTCTTGAAGTAACCCCTTGCTTGTCTCCTCATCAATAGTTTAGCAGATTAATAAATTCCCTGAAGCTCATAATATGCCAAAACCGCTTGATGAAATGTGTTTAACTTAAGAGTGAGTAAAAGGTTAAAACACGTCTCTGAAAAAATCACCTCCTGTCTTTGAGTCTGACCACCTCTTGAGAAGATCTTGTACTACAATCCCATTAGAAGCTTGAGAAACAACAATCACTTGATGAAGCTTGAGAAGGGACAAGTTCGCGACTTATACTTGCACTAAATTTGTGATTTAGAACCTATATTGAGCACAACAACGTAACTCCTTTAAATATAGGTAGTGATATATACCCAACCTTCCATCCTTTATTGTATATATCCACTTCTTGAACATCCAAGTCTAATCACCTTAATCACCTTAAATTGTAAATTGTGATTTAGAACCTATATTGAGCACAACAATGTAACTCCTTTAAATATAGGTAGTGATATATACCCAACCTTCCATCCTTTATTGTATATATTCACTTCTTGAACATCCAAGTCTAATCACCTTAAATACGCTCGAGCAAGGGTCATCAAACATCGTGCATCCATCCACCCCGAGATGTTTGTGACACTAAGTACACCAACCCGTGAATAAACAAGCCAACCAAGTCACCATAATTTCCCAATTCCTGCCGATCTCGAAGCACAAACTTATCCCGAGAAGATAGTCAAACCCGTAAGTTTTATTATGACAAAATCCATGTCCCTCCTACTTGTCCAAAATTGATTTGACGGGATTTTACTACTCTTGAGATTTAAACCGAGAAATCGAATCTTTTGCAGGATTTTCTAAAATCTACAAGAGAAACCATCAAATCAATAAGAACAACTAAGAGTGAATTGCAATACTAATCTTTAAAATTCAAGTCAAAGAAGTCAAATCACAACTTGATCAGATCGCAACAAGTCAAGTCACAGGTTGTCAACTTGCAACAAGTCAGATTGCAATCAACCAAATCACAATTAGTCAAATCGCAAGTGTCAACTTGCAACGTCAAATTGCAATTGGTCAGATTGCTATCAGTCAAGTCGCAACAAGTCAAAACGCAACTTGACAAATCGCAATTTAAACAAATTGTTATTTGTCAGCTATAACTCAAATTGCAAAGATCAAATTGCAGCTTCACTCAAATAGTAGGCTCCAATAGGACAGTGATGGCAAATCCACAACTCTGAAATCACATTGACCTTCATATACCCAAAGATATTCTTCCCAACCCAAAATAATGAATATCGAATAATTGAAGCACACTCGAAATTGTTGACCAGAATAAAAAATTCTTTACCAACCGATGAGTTCGACCTTTTGATAATAACGAATAATATTCAACAAAACATATACCAAAAACAATTTGACCATGTGCAATTTGTCCAACAACAGACTAAGCCCAATGACCAAATATGAATTCCTAATAGCAGACCAGTTTAACACAGCCCAAGGAAAATTATGGGTCAGCCCAATGAAGAATCCAGTATACGTCCACTCCCAATAACTTATCCCTAATTCTTGAACTATAACACACCCTAATCATTTGCTATATAATCACACTAATCCCACAAAACTAACCCTAATCTCTTATAAAATCCGCCCCTTTCACTCTCACCTAACTGCTCCTCTAACTCACCCAGATCACAGCAAGTCCTCCCATATCATCTCATAATCATCATTAGAACCACAATCCGATACATCATTACAGTTGAACAAATACGAATCCTAATCCTATGTCTTCATTTACGGCACAATCCGAATCAATAAATTAATTCGAAGCCTTCACGATCCTAGGATTCACTGGTAGGTTCTTGTTGTGATGTCTTTATGTGTTCTTCATTTAAACAGAACAAAAGAAACGATATAACACTCTTGTTATATTTCGTTCTTTATAATTTGGATATTGAGAACAAGATCAATGATGATTTACTTTCTTTTGTATGATCGACCTTTAAAGGTTTGATTTTTCTTTGAGTTACACGAAAGAAAGGAAACTAAGATCGAATGATTCATTTTCAGTTTGAGTCATAACGAATTAAAGACAGAGTATAACACTCTTGTTATATTTTCTTCTTTACAATTCGGACATTAATCAAGAAGGTTTAACCTTTTTCACTGATCTATGATGTATTGTTCTTTCGTGGTATAATTTTTAAGGTATATGTGCTTATAGTGCCACACGAAAATCAGACTGAGATCTTTGTATTTTATCTTTTGATTGAGGGTCATGAGCGAACGAAAGAAGAAGAACAATAACAGTTTTGTTATTATTTTTTTTCTTGCGTGTGTCGTATATTGAATGAAGGTACAGGGGTTTGAATAAGATCTATGATGATATATCTCTATGGTTTTAGTCTTTTGAGGAACTTGGTGTACCAAAAAGAGATAAATCTGAGATCATTGTATTTTCAAAATTGTTTCGATTGATGTTGTTAGTTGGATGAGGTGGGTTTTAAAAGTTGTGATGTATTAGATTGAAATAATGAGAAGTTCCCATGATCCTTATTAGCATCGTACAGTTTAAGTACCTCCGATATGAAGGAGTCTGAGTTAGTTGTCATTGTGAATACGGGATTTTACTGATCTTGTGATTTAACCGAGAAATCGAATCTTTCGCGGGAATTTCTAAAATCACCAAGACACAAACCGCAACGGGCAAATAGCAACCTTGAGGATACAAACCGCAAGAGACAAGCTGCAACAAACCGTACAGACAAACCGCACAGACAAACCGCACAACACAACCCGCACAGACAAACCGCACAACACAAACCGCACAGACAAACCGCAACTTTGACCAGTCAAAGCTGTCACTTTCACCCAGTTTTGTCTTGTACCCCTTTTTGCAGCTACACTCCAAACACCAATCCCAACAAGACACAAACCGCAACTATGAACATCACCTTTTGACACAAACAGCAACCAAGAACAACCATCAAAACCGAGCTTATACCATCTCAAATAAGCCACAACACCCCAGAAATACCGAGAAAGATACGGCATAAAACGTGAATAAAGTCATAATCAGTGAGCTTTTCATGACTTCATGTTCGAACCGAAAGAACAAAATTAATTTTTGAACCAAAAGTAACCCAATCCGGATGTTCTTAAATGCGCATAAGAAAAACACAGTTGTGAGAAAATGAAACACTTTATGAGAAAATGAACCACAATCCGGATGTCAAACGTATGACACAACACAATAATGAGAAAATGAAACAAGTTGGGCCCAAACTCAATCTTAGCTAACATTGTTAAATGCCCAAAACAAAAACAATATATAGACCAGATTTTGTTTGTGAAATACGAACAGTAAAGTTAACACAATAAAATAGATTCCTACCAGAATTTGAAAATTAAATTCGAACCACAAAAATGAGAACAAGAAAAATGGACACCACAAATCCAAGCACAATCAAACGAACCTAACCATGGCTCTTGATACCAATTGTAAGATCTAACCTTTTGATTGTGTGGATCTATTCGGGTGGTCTTGGTTCATGGAAGATTAGATTCATGGTTTGAGTTAGTGAGATGTTAGAGAGAAGGTAGAGAGATGAAGGGAAAACTTGTGATAGATTAGCTTGTAGGTGAAATTGTGACAAGAGTTCCAACCCTTCCCAAGTGTGGGAAGGGGTTTATATACTAACTAATATTGGTGCCCCTAGTGGGCTATGGAGTGAGCTGACAGTGGGGAAAGCCCCGACCTACTCCACAAATATAAATACGACTAATACTATTAATACTAATACTAATATTACTAAGCTAATATAAATAAGCCTACGAGCTATGTAAATGCTAAATAGATACTCGGGGTGACCGAGCCTTCATCTGAATATTTATATTCCTAACACGTGTTAACTCATATCTTGAGGAGATTGTTGTGTTGGTATCCAAGCTCAAAGAATTTCAAAATGTTGTTAATAAAATGGGTAATTCAGTTACAACTATTCAAAACCTAACTGTCAAACCAAATCCTCGCGGATATGGATTTGCAATTGGAAATGATCAACCTCATTTTTTAAACAAAGCACTCAAGGAAAATCCTAAGTTGTATAGTGCAGAGTTATTATTTGATGATACTTTTCAACGTGTTGTTGTTTATAATACTGAAGAGGAACTAGAACAAGCGGATGAGAACCGATCCAAATTGAGTTGTGTCCATTATAACAAACCATATGATTACTCAAAAGCACCTCACATAAGTGAATCATTTGTACCACAAAAAGATAGATCTAACCAAACTTGGTCTTTCAATGAAATAAATGCTTCATCTGAAGTTGGTCCAGTTACCACGGTTGCACAAGTCAATGGTCCATTACCAAGTCAAGGTGTAAATAAACAAATGCCAAAAGAATGTCGCATCCTTAAATATTTTAAAACATTCATGGATGACATTCAACTTTTGGAAAACGCTATTCAAAGAAATTCTGAAATCAAAATCTCCACTTTTCTATCTCCTTATGAGAAAGAAAAGCGAGAAGTTTTTCGAAAACAATTTTTGCCACTTGTCAAACACCTGCGACTTTGTGCGACACAGTGGGAACAGGAACTCTAGTCAGAAGTTGCATCAATGATGAGTATTTTCAGAGCAAAAGATAACAAAATTGCAAAACAAAAAGGTCAAAAGAAAGCTTTGGAAAAAGATGTCGATCGACTCTTGACGAATGTTCTCAGTTCTGATTTGGTATCTGTGCTTATGAATGCTATCTATTTGTCGTGTCATGAATTGCTTATTGATGATCACTGTGTTGAACTTGAGACAATGAGAATTGAGAATGATAATCTGAGAAAAGAAAATGAGAGACTCAGACAAATCAGTGATGATGTGGAAACCAAATGTGCAAAAGAAATTTTCAAAATTCGTCAAACGCTGGATAAGTGTCAGACTCAAAGTATTAACTTTGATTTAGCATTACAAAGTCAAAAAGAATCTTTGTCTTCTCAAAATGTTTGTGTTTCAACACTTCAAAATCTTGAAAAAGAAAATAAGGTTTTAAAACATCAAATTTTAGAGTATGAAAAAGATATTGCTGAAGTTTGTGAAAATAGAAATGACACTGTTCGGTTAAATAGAAAGTTGGATTCAAAAATTCAAGAACAAAACCACATCATCATTGAAATGAAAGAGAAACTCAGAGTTCTTGACAAAGGGAAATTTGTACCAAAAAATGTGATTGCACCAGGAATGTACAAAATAGACGAGACTCGTAAGACAGCATCTTCAATAACCACTAATGTGAATACTTCAACTTCCACAGGATTAGGAAACACATCTAAGGCTAGCAGCTCAAAGACCACCAAAAGTCAAAAGAAGAATAGAGTTTGGTAACCTAAGAGTGGATTATCTAAGAATACAGAAGTAGAAGTTCATGATCGTAGTTTGAATAAAACACATGTTATGTCTAGATTAGAATCCAACTTGTCCAAGTGTCATTCAGAATCTGATGTAATGAATGTTGAATCTTTGAATGTTAGTAATGCTACTATGGTTGATGCTTATTGTGTATTCTGTCATTCTAGTATGTTGTCTGGAAATCATCAGAAATGCATTGCTAAAATCCCGTTGTCAAGAAAACAGAAACGTACTACTGGCATTTCCTATAGGCCCATAACCGCTGCTAAGTCCATTTTAGGAAAACCGCCACAAGTAATTTCTGAGACCACCGTTGACAAGCCCATAATTGCCCCTAAGAAGAAAGCACATTCACCTAGCACATTCACTAAGAAGAAAGCACAAACTAGTTGGACGTGGCAGCGTTGGTTACAATATAAACCTAGTTTCACTTGGGTTCCAAAGATACTTAAAACATGTATTACTAACCCAACTGGATCCACTGGTTCTAACTCTCCTGTGTCCTCTTCTTGTGATGCAGGTAATTCAAATTGTGCTATGGATTGTTGATAGCGGGTGTTCCCGGCACATGACAGGGAATTTAAAGCTTCTTGTAAACTTCGTTGCGAAGTTCATAGGCACTATCAGGTTCGGGAATGATCATTTCGCGGCTATCATGGGTTACGGAGATTATGTCAATGGGAATATCAAGATTAGCCATGTTTACTATGTCGAGGGCCTTGGTCATAATCTGTTCTCCACCGGGCAATTCTGCGATGGTGATTTAGAAGTGGCTTTTCGGGAGAAAACATGTTTTGTTCGAGATCTTCAAGGAAATGATCTGATGAAAGGAAAGCGCGGAACCAGTCTTTATACTATTTCCTTCTCTAACCACGACCTATTATGAATGATGTGATCCAATGTAAGCAATGATACAATGCAACACATGCAATTACGTATGTTAACGATACCACTTGTTAGTTTTGAAAATAACGTTTATCGACGAAAATACACTTTTGACGTCTCGTTAAGTTATAAACTACTTTTCGAATAAATATGTTGAAACGGTACTCCACGATCATTGTTTGGTGTTCCATCGGCAAAATGTAGCGTTTTCATCGCAATTTAAAATTTTCCTTAACTTGTGAAAATATGTCCAAATTGGCTTCGTGAAACTAGTCGCGAAATATTGCACGTTACGTGTTAGTTGATCAAACTCGACGTTTTTGAAAACCTTGTAACAATGTATAAATGTCGTTTCATTTAACTTTTGATTGTACAAGCCTCGATCAAATAGAAAATCGGCTATCAATGTTATGTTTCACAAAAACACTAGTTTTTATACTAAAAACATTTTCTAATAGTGGCTGTCAAAATGAATATGGTACGTCGGGCTTCAAACGTGAATAACTCGGCCGTTACAAGCTCGTTTTTCTATGTTCTTTACATCCACGACTTCGTATAAACATGAACTAACATAATCTCAGTAGTTCGGGTTGTCTAGATCACGTCTAATGCCTCGTTTTGTCCTTTGAATCTCGGCGATCAGCAACTAAATTTTCAGAAAATTAGTTTTCGTCGTCTAACTTTGAAAAATCATATCTCCTTCGTTATAAGTCGGTTTTTAGTGATTCTTGCGGCCAAGGTTTCATTTTTGAAAGAACTTTCTGAATTTGAAGGCCGAAATATACCAAAAGTTACTGAGTTTTCCAGTTTACACGTTTTTGGACAGAACCTATTTTAGATTGTTAAAAACTCACTTCCTTGGTTCTAAACTTGATCATACTAACTCAAATCAACTCCACAAGTTCGCAAATCCTACCATACACCTTCTTAGGGTGTCATGGGGTCCTAAACATCACCAACCTTGGTGGATTTCATGAGATCATTAGTGAAACTTATAGATCTAGTGATTAAGGTAGTTTAGGTTCAAAAGTGGTATGTAAAACATAAGTAACTTGCATGGATAATTAATATAACTTGAAAATACATGTACATATGAATCAAATGAAAGTAATAGATGATCAAAACATGTTCTTGAAACTTATTTGATGATTTGATGAGTTTTGGTAAGAAATGAGTAATAAACTTGAGGTTTGATCACAAATCCATAACTAGGAAGGTAAATGGAGTGTAATTATGACTTGAACTTGAAAATTTTATGGATTTTGGTTGGTTTTCTTGGTTGGGCCGATCCTAGGAGATGGAATGGGAGGGGTTTTGATCTTTCTTTTAGCTAATTGGTTTATGTGTATGTGTTTGTGTTAGTGGGATTTGGAAATAATTCAAGGTAATTCATTAATGAGCTTTGGAAGTATTAAGCTAAATGGGGGGGGGGGGGGGTAGGGGGCGGCACACATGGGGTGATATGAAGAGATTTGATGTTAATTAAGATACTTGTCTCCCATTTATTTAGATATTGGATGATTAGTGTATACATTGAGTGTTATCGGGTACCGAGTTAACTAGAAATAACTTGTGACGAGGTGATATGAGATACGACGAAGTCGTAAAAATTGTAAAATCATGTTCCTTGCGAGAATCGGGTGTTAGAATGATTATCGGATTGAAATTTCGTAAACCGACGGAGTTATAAGCGTCAAACGAAAAGTATAGCGATTGGTTTAAAAACACCGGATAAAGTAATAATATAATCTCTATATCATTAAAATTAGCTTGAAAATGTATTAGGATCATTGTCGGGAGTATTGGGTATAAAGTCAGTAGAAATGACTGAGTGGTAACGTTAATTAAACAATTAAGCATACGTTAATGAAAATCACACAAACTCATGCATGAACTGATATGGTAATGATGTTACTGATGATATGCAGACTACTCTAGTCTGTATGATGTGCCTTTACTGATGATGCATGAATACGCAGCTAAACCTAACTGGTTACGCGCATTTGAATACCCGTAAACCTGGTTTACAACATGATGAATGATGCCCATGAATAGTGATTTCCCTCCGGGAATGAATAGTGTCATGTGAATAGTAAAATTTTTGACGACTTCTCAAAGTCTCAAACTGACTTCAAAAATGATGAATAGTGAAATGATGAATAGTGATCGGTGAATAGTAACTCATGAATAGTAAATTGTCGAAGTTTGGAAAATGACCTGAGATTGCGAGTTGTGATAGTCGACCACCCTAAAAGGAATTCAGTCCCTGAATTCAGCTGATGTTGCTCTCTGGAGTGGTCTCGGTGAAAAGATGTGGGTATTTGAGTCGCATCTGGTCTTCCCGTTCCCAAGTAAACTCAGGACCTCTGCGAGAATTCCAGCGAACTTTGACGATCGGAATTCGACTTTGCTTCAACTGTTTGACCTCTCGGTCCATGATTTCTGCTGGTTCTTCCACAAAGTTAAGCTTATCATCGATCTGAATTTCTTCCAATGGGATTACGAGCGTTTCGTCTGAAAGACATTTCTTGAGGTTTGAGACATGAAACGTGTTATGTACATTGCTGAGCTCTGACGGAAGCTCCAGTCTGTATCTCGGGTTCAACTTACCGCGTTTCCCGAATCGTATCACGCCCTTCCAAGGCGAGACCTTCAACATGACTTTGTCTCCAACCTGGAATTCTAATGGTTTGCGTCGAACATCGACGTAACTTTTCTGCCGGCTTCTGGCTGTTTGGAGTCTTTCTCTAATCTGAATTATCTTTTCTGTTGTCTCTCTGACCAACTCTGGACCTGTTAGTTGTACATCACCAACTTCGGCCCAACAAACTGGGGACCTGCACTTACGACCGTAGAGTGCCTCGAATGGTGCAGCTTTTATGCTCGAGTGATAACTGTTATTGTAAGAGAACTCGATCAATGGCAAATGGTTAGCCCAACCATTTCCAAAGTCAATGACACATGCCCTGAGCATGTCTTCCAATGTCTGAATCGTTCTCTCGCTCTGACCATCGGTCTGAGGATGATAGGCGGTACTCATATCTAGCTTAGACCCAAATGAATCTTGCAATGATTCCCAAAAATTTGAAGTAAAGCGACTATCTCTGTCAGAAATGATGGAAATTGGTGCACCGTGCTTTGAGACAATTTCCTTGACGTAAAGTCTGGTGAGCTGATCCATAGTATAAGTCTCTTTGATTGGAATGAAATGAGCTGACTTGGTGAGACGATCAACTATTACCCAAATAGCATCGTAACCTCCAGATGTTTTGGGAAGTTTAGTGACAAAGTCCATTGTAATGCGTTCTCACTTCCACTGTGGAATTTCTGGTTGCTGAAGTAATCCTGATGGCTTCTGGTACTCGGCTTTCACTTTAGCACAGGTAAGGCATTTACTGACGTACGTAGCTATCTCTGCTTTCATATTGAGCCACCAATAAAGCTTCTTGAGATCCTGATACATCTTATCAGAACCTGGATGAATAGAGTAATTCAACTTGTGTGATTCGTGCATGATCAACTCACGTATTTCACCATAGAGAGGTATCCAGCTTCTATCCTTGAGGCATAATATTCCATCTGATCTCCTTACTAAACCGTTTGCATTATCTTGCATTCCTTGGAGTGTTTCACTTGGTAGGTTTTCTTCCTTGAGTGCTTCTACCTTGAGCCTCGAGGATTTTTTATGGTAGTGGTGAAATGATTGTCATTCCCAATGATCTGACTCTCAAAGGCTTGAGTCTCTCTTTCCGACTGAGTCCATCTGCCACAACATTGGCTTTTCCTGGGTGATATCTGATATCACAGTCGTAATCACTAAGTAGTTCCAACCAATGACGTTGCCTCATGTTAAGTTCCTTCTGATAAAGAATGTACTGTAAGCTTTTGTGGTCTGTAAATACTACATACTTTGTTCCGTAAAGATAATGTCTCCAAATCTTGAGTGTGAAAACCACGGCACCCAACTCTAAATCGTGAGTAGTGTAGTTCTACTCATGTTTTTTAAGCTGACGAGATGCATAAGCTATCACCTTCTCGTTTTGCATTAACACTGCCCCAAGTCCTTTGTGTGAAGCATCGCAATATACCACAAAGTTTTCAATCCCTTCTGGCAATGACAAAATTGGCGTGCTGCAAAGTTTATGTTTCAATAACTGAAAAGCGATCTCTTGCTTTTCTCCCCAATCGTACTTCTGGTTCTTTTGTGTCAACTTGGTCAGCGGCTTAGCTATCTTGGAAAACCCTTCAATGAACCTTCTGTAATATCCGGCAAGTCCTAAGAATTGATGAATTTCTGTGGGAGTTTTTGGTGTTGCCCAATCTTTAACTGCCTCAATCTTTGCTGGATCAACCTGTAGTCCCTGACTATCAATGACATGACCAAGAAATTGTACTCTTCTGATCCAAAAATCACACTTTGAAAATTTAGCGTACAGTTTCTCTTTCTTGAGCAGTTCCAAGATTGTTCTGAGGTGTTCTCGGTGCTCTTTTTCACTCCTTGAGTAAATCAAGATATAGTCAATGAATACGATCACAAACTTATCTAGATATGGCTTGCACACCCTGTTCATGAGATCCATGAACACAGCTGGTGCGTTGGTTAGTCCGAACGGCATTACCTGAAATTCATAATGGCCATAGCGTGTTCTGAATGCTGTCTTCGGGATATCTCCCTCCCGAACCCTAAGCTGATGGTAACCTGATCTCAATTCGATCTTGGAGTAATAACTGGAACCTTGCAACTGATCAAACAAATCGTCGATCCTGGGAAGTGGATAACGATTCTTCACCGTTAATTTGTTTAGCTCTCGATAATCAATGCACATTCTGAAAGATCCATCTTTCTTCTTTACAAACAAAACTGGTGCTCCCCAAGGCGAGGAACTTGGTCTAATGAATCCTTTATCCAAGAGCTCTTGCAATTGGTTCGACAACTCTTGCATTTCTAAAGGTGCAAGTCGATAAGGTGCTCGCGCAACTGGTGCGGCTCCTGGCACTAAGTCAATCTGAAATTCGACTTGGCGAGTAGGTGGCAGTCCTGGTAAGTCTTCTGGAAAGACTTCTGGAAAATCTTTAACTGTTTGCACATCCTCAAGTCGCTTCTCCTCCGACTTCTTTTCTGTGATATGAGCCATGAATGCATAACAACCCTTCTTTATGTATTTCTCTGTTTTAATGCACGAGATGACGCTGAGTCTAGTCCCATTGCGTTCTCCGCGAACGACCAATGTTTCGCCATCATAAGGAAGATGAACAACTTTTTCATCACAGATGATTCTGGCATGATGTTGAGATAACCAATCCATTTCGATGACAATGTCGAAACTTCCAAGTTCTACTGGCATGAGATCTATATTGAACGGGTGATTGAGAAAATTGAGAGTGCAACCACGAATGATCGTTTCGGTGCCAACTAAACTACCGTTAGCTAGTTCAATGTGATATGGAGTGTCTAATGTAGTTGGTTCAATGTTGAGTAATGGTGCAAATGCAGTAGAAACAAAACTTCTATCGGCTCCTGAATCAAATAGTATGGATGCATAATGATTATTAATGAGGAACGTACCCGTAACGACATTCGGGTCCTCCCTAATATCTTCTCCTCCAAGGACATAAGCTCTTCCTCTAGCTGTTCCACCTTGGTTATTGTTTCCCTGATTCTTTCCTTTTGGACATTTATTCTTGAAGTGCCCAACTTCTCCACATCCAAAACATGTTACTGGGGGCTTCTGATTATCAACCACAATCGGGGCTTTGCAATCCATGGTCGAATGACCAACCTTCTTACAGTTTCCACACGGATTCGGACAATTTCCAGGATTATGATGGGTTTGACATTTGTTGCACTTGGGTAAAGTACCATTGTAACCTCTTTTCTCAGCATTTCTCAGCATGACCTGCGACATAAGCCTTTGCAGTTTCCTGTCTCTTGGGTGGTAGTTGAGTGACATTGCTACTCTGGTTGTTGCCCCGATTTCTTTTGTTGTTGTTGTTATTGGAATTGTTTCGGTTGCTGTTATAGTTGTTGTTGTTTCGGTAGTTGTTGTTGGAGTTACGGTTGTTGTAGTTACG
Organism: Artemisia tridentata subsp. tridentata; assembly: GCA_021014915.2. Classification (NCBI taxonomy): domain Eukaryota; kingdom Viridiplantae; phylum Streptophyta; class Magnoliopsida; order Asterales; family Asteraceae; genus Artemisia; species Artemisia tridentata. Next base: position 131,929,508 of record CP139503.1, on the reverse strand, counting down.
GTTACTGTTGGTGTTGTTGTTTGAAGCAGTTTCTTTCTTCACTATCTGAGCCATGAGTTTCTGAGACATTCTGATTGCCTCATCCAATGTTTGTGGGTCAAAAGAAATCACATCTCCTCGGATGTTGTTAGGTAATCCTCCAATGAAATTCTCTAATAGCTTCTCAGAGTCCGGAACCATTGTTGGACATAACGCTGCCAATTCCTGAAATCTCCTGATATATGTCTCAATATCATTACCTGCTATCACTAGCTCATAAAACTCTATTTCAATCTTTTTTTACTTTTGTTCGTGGGCAAAACTTCTTTGTCAGCAACTTCTTGAATTCGTCCCATGTAAGCTTGTGAGCATTCTCCATTCCCATGGGCTTTGCATACGAATTCCACCATGACATAGCTTCCCCAACGAGTGTATTAGTAGCAAACTTAACCTTGCTGTCCTCGGACAGTTGCATAGAAGGAATACTGATTCTGTCTTTTCAAACCATCGGATCATGGTAGTGGCTCCTTCAGTGCCTTTGAATTTTTCCGGATCACCACTCTTGAAATCTTTGTACGTACACTTACGTCCATTTGTACCATCGGTATTCGTTCCTGCAGCTTTCGCGGTTTCTGCCCGCGAAGCAGCTTCAGCAGCAGCTGCAGCTACGGCAGCTCTTTCTGTAACCAATGCTGCCTCGATACTGTCGGCAACAAGCTTTCTGACTTCCGCTGAGGTCATAGCAGTAGTGGCTCTTTTGGGTGGCATAATTCTTCACAATCACAAAAGATAACAACAATGAGAATCCACAATAGAAAACGATCATCATACACAATATATACAACCACAACATGTATATACATCCACAACACATATAAATACAACCACAGCATGTATAAATACAATGAAACCACAACAAAACATCATAAGTATAATCACAACGCACATGAATATAATACATGAAAATTTCAGTTACGCAGACCGATATCATAAAATAGCACAACGAAAATCCTGCATAGTAGAGTCATACTTGATATATTTGTTTGTACTACAAGCAAAAGACAACAAGTTCTAAACTATGTCCCACACCCCGGGACTAAAATAATAATGTACAAGCTACATGATAACAGTCTAACACTAGGCACCACCTCCGGGTGCTCCATCTAGCCTGCGGAAAATCCTCTGAAGATCCCTAGATATAGCAACAGCGATCTCCTCTAGGTGCTGAACTCGAAGCTGAAGATCAGTCTCCCTAGTCTCTGATGCAGACATCCTAGCCTGAACTGAAGATAACTCACCGGCCTGGCGATAATGCTCATCCTGGAACATATGTGCCCTGTCGAACAACTCATGCATCTCCTGCCTCAGCTGTGTGATATACTCTGAACTCTCCAACTGACGAGCCTCTAAACCCTGGTGTGACACATCAATGGCAACCCTGCCCTAGATCAATCCCTCGACCTCCTCCTCAATAGCCTCAATACGGCTCACTGGGGTCTCATCTAGATGAGACAATGCCCTCTCAATCTCTCCTTGAAGCTGATCTAGTCGCGAGTCAAATGTAGCAGCAGTAAGCAATCTGTCAGCAGCAGCCCTCGAGCTCTCACCAACCTCGAATCTGTTGGGCGGTGCTGTCTCTGTAGCATCTGAAGTATCTGGTGATGAGATATCAAGACGAGCCCGCTTCTTGAGCGGTAGGTCTGACATAGGAGTAGGATCTCTGGTGTGGACTGGTGCTGATAGCATCTGTGGTGCTGATAGGGATGGCAATGGTGGAGACAATGATGATAAGGATGGTAAAGGTGATAATGGTGGTGGTGTACTGAATGCCACACTCCTCCTCGCTGTCGAGCGGCGACGGAGTGGATGAGATGAAGTAAGTGATGATGGTGGTGGTAGGGATATAAATGCAGCTGGTGATCTGACAGTGAGACGATGAACCCGCTTAGCAGCAGTGCGCTTCATGCGCGGCCCACCTGGATATGTACGGTAAACTCGACCATAGGGTACAAACTCTCCTGGCTGGATAACTGGAACAACTCTGGGACCACGACGGATCACAAGTGACAGTGGTGGGGTAGGCACGACTTCCCCCTCCTCAAAGGGTTCTGTCTCGGCCTCTGACATCACAGGTGAAGACTGTGGAGTAGGCTCCACTGATGACAAAATGATAGTGGGTATCGGGGATGATGTAACCGACTCTAGTATGATGGAGGGTAGTGAGGAAGTATCGTCTGACTCTAGTATAATGGAGGGTAGTGACGAAACCTCATCAGAGTCTGAGTCCGAGGTAATAACAATAGGTTGTGAATCCGAAGACATCACTGTGACAATAGATGTGAAATAAAAGTAAATAAACATTTACACAATGTGGGTTATGATGAAATGATATATGTATGAAATCGCAATCACTACACGTGATATAATGAATATGCACTTATGCTACAATGATGAGATGCTATGATGGTGCAGCTATAGTCTAGGATATAATGGACAACCTAGTTTGCTATAACCTTTGCTCTGGTACCAATCTGTCACACCCCCAAATTTCGTGACTTGCAGCGGAATAAGTCATTCAGGGGCACGACTGGTCATAGCACCAAAGTTGCAGTTATATTAAACGACCTAAAGTTTCGTTTAGAAAATACATCGTTTGACTATTTAAAAACATTCAGAGTTATAAAGCTAGGTCCCAAAAGGTGAAACAAGTTTTCATAAAACAGTTTCATACAATTCAAACGATGGATAAGTGCATAAAATATAAAGTGAGACGCGTCGACTCCGCGACTCCATGATGTCCATATGCAAGCCAACATGCGATACCTTAATTACCTGAAAATACATTGCTAAAAATGGTCAACAAAAATGTTGGTGAGATCATAGGTTTATGTAAATGAAATATTGTACGGATACCACAAGTATAAAGTGTATGACAAAACAATGCCACATAAAAATGATACATTAGCTCTTAAGCTCATGACCCCGAAGCTAGACTGAATGAAATGCCCCAACTGAGTGTTTGCCAATCACTCTAATATGACAGAAATGAAATGCGTTCGTTTGACAAGTTGGCGCTACCAACCCAAACGGAGGAGTCACCCTCAATAGATCTATTCACTCACTCTCGCTTGCTAACAATTAACGGTTCATGATAATAAAAGGGGACTTTAATCTGGGCAATGATGTAACATAAGCAATGTAATGAGTTTGTATACTTTGGTCCGTATATGAAAATGGTGCAATGTATTCTCCCTTGAGAGTTTAGAAATCAATAAACAATTTAAAACGGGGCTATGAAAACTCACCTGATATGATATAGCAACAATGACAATGATGGATGTGATGAAATAAAGCTCAGTCTCTAACCACGACCTATTATGAATGATGTGATCCAATGTAAGCAATGATACAATGCAACACATGCAATTACGTATGTTAACGATACCACTTGTTAGTTTTGAAAATAACGTTTATCGACGAAAATACACTTTTGACGTCTCGTTAAGTTATAAACTACTTTTCGAATAAATATGTTGAAACGGTACTCCACGATCCTCGTTTGGTGTTCTATCGGAAAAATGTAGCGTTTTCATCGCAATTTAATATTTTCCTTAACTTGTGAAAATATGTCCAAATTGGCTTCGTGAAACTAGTCGCGAAATATTGCACGTTACGTGTTAGTTGATCAAACTCGACATTTTTGAAAACCTTGTAACAATGTATAAATGTCGTTTCATTTAACTTTTGATTGTACACGCCTAGATCAAATAGAAAATCGGCTATCAATGTTATGTTTCACAAAAACACTAGTTTTTATACTTAAAACATTTTCTAATAGTGCTTGTCAAAATGAATATGGTACGTCGGGCTTCAAACGTGAATAACTCGGCCGTTACAAGCTCGTTTTCTACGTTCTTTACATCCACGGCTTCGTATAAACATGAACTAACATAATATCAGTAGGTCGGGTCGTCTGGATCACGTCTAATGCCTCGTTTTGTCCTTTGAATCTCGGCGATCAGCAACTAAATTTTCAGAAAATTAGTTTTCGTCGTCTAACTTTGAAAAATCATATCTCCTTCGTTATAAGTCGGTTTTTAGTGATTCTTGCGGCCACGGTTTCATTTTTGAAAGATCTTTCTGAATTTGAAGGCCAAAATATACCAAAAGTTACTGAGTTTTCCAGTTTACACGTTTTTGGACAGAACGTATTGTAGATTGTTAAAAACTCACTTCCTTGGTTCTAAACTTGATCATACTAACTCAAATCAACTCCACAAGTTCGCAAATCCTACTATACACCTTCTTAGGGTGTCATGGGGTCCTAAACATCACCAACCTTGGTGTATTTCATGAGATCATTAGTGAAACTTATAGATCTAGTGATTAAGGTAGTTTAGGTTCAAAATTGGTATGTAAAACATAAGTAACTTGCATGGATAATTAATATAACTTGAAAATACATGTACATATGAATCAAATGAAAGTAATAGATGATCAAAACATGTTCTTAAAACTTACTTGATGATTTGATGAGTTTTGGTAAGAAATGAGTAATAAACTTGAGGTTTGATCACAAATCCATAACTAGGAAGGTAAATGGAGTGTAATTATGACTTGAACTTGAAAAATTTATGGATTTTGGTTGGTGTCTTGGTTGGGCCGATCCTAGGAGATGGAATGGGAGGGATTTTGATCTTTCTTTTAGCTAATTGGTTTATGTGTATGTGTTTGTGTTAGTGGGATTTGGAAATAAATCAAGGTAATTCATTAATGAGCTTTGGAAGTATTAAGCTAAATGGGGGGGGGGGGGGGGGGGGTAGGGGCGGCACACATGGGGTAATATGAAGAGATTTGATGTTAATTAAGATACTTGTCTCCCATTTATTTAGATATTGGATGATTAGTGTATACATTGAGTGTTATCGGGTACCGAGTTAACTAGAAATAACTCGTGACGAGGTGAAATGAGATACGACGAAGTTGTAAAAATTGCAAAATCATGTTCCTTGCAAGAATCGGGTGTTAGAATGATTATCGGATTGAAATTTCATAAACCGACGGAGTTATAAGCGTCAAACGAAAAGTATAGCGATTGGTTTAAAAACACCGGGTAAAGTAATAATATAATCTCTATATCATTAAAATTAGCTTGAAAATGTATTAGGATCATTGTCGGGAGTATTGGGTATAAAGTCAGTAGAAATGACTGAGTGGTAACGTTAATTAAACAATTAAGCATACGTTAATGAAAATCACACAAACTCATGCATGAACTGATATGGTAATTATGTTACTGATGATATGCAGACTACTCTAGTCTGTATGATGTGCCTTCACTGATGATGCATGAACACGTAGCTAAACCTAACTGGTTACGCGCATTTGAATACCCGTAAACCTGGTTTACAACATGATGAATGATGCCCATGAATAGTGATTTCCCTCCGGGAATGAATAGTGTCATGTGAATAGTAAAATTTTTGACGACTTCTCAAAGTCTCAAACTGAATTCAAAAATGATGAATAGTGAAATGATGAATAGTGATTAGTGAATAGTGATTGATGAATAGTAACTCATGAATAATAAATTGTCGAGGTTTGAAAATGACCTGAGATTGCGAGTTGTGACATAAATCGAGTTCTATTCTATCGCGAGCTACGTAATAGACCTTGGTGGAATCGAGACACAGACAACAACCAACAATCATCACCGCAACGAATGTCTTGATCGCCTCGAATGGGATACCACAACCACTCATGTTTTACGAAACAAAATAGTTTAACGACATCCGACTCATACGAATTTACACACTTATGATTTCATGCGGCCTACACGTTAGAGATTATATAGCAGGTTTAACTTGACATAATAGCAAGACTCAATAGTTGTTATAGTATGTTTTAAGTTTAGATTTTACACATCATTTGTAGGTGTGTCGAGTAAAGGAAAACAAGAGGAGATGGAGCTACCTTGTGGCAGCCTTAACGAGGCAAAAAGAAAATTGAAACCAAACCTTTCGAACCCACAACCACACACGCTCACACCAGCAAGAAGCACCATCGAGCACCACATTTGTACGCCACGGACCAGCCACCACCTTGCTTACCATGATCGACCCATAATACTTGCTCAGTTCATGCAATACTCTTACTGGTTTTATCTTGTATATATAGGTGATCAAATAATTGTTTTCAAACCAATTTCATTAACTCATATATACCTGGTTCAATAACAGATTAGAACTACATATATACATATTTCATTATGTGATCTTTATTTCATCATTTATGTGATTAAAGACTCTTTCCTTTGTACCAATATTTAATTCAAGAATATCCTAGATCCATGTTACCACTTATGACTTTTATGTGTATACGTCAAGAGAAAATTTTCAATAACAAAAGGTAGGCTATACCTTAGGACAAATAGGAGTGGATGAAACCAGAACAAGAGACCCCAAACAAAACCTGGTTCGAAGCAAAACCAATACCCTCGAACCCAGTATAGGACATGATCAAACACAGCCTTGTTTACACCTTTTTAAGCCTCCTTCGAACCACTTTATTCACCACTCGGATGTAAGAAAAGATCAAGCCGCCGCCACTTTTGTTGCTAGGGTTTTATATGCGAGATTTGGAATACGAAAATTAGTCGAGTGAAGAGTAGATAAAGGGAGATGGGGCTGGGATTTTGGCCGAAAAAGAAGGAGGTCAAATGAGACCAAATCTCATTTTCAAATGGAATGTATCAAGGCCTTTATTATGTGCTTAGGTTGTGCACAATATTTCAATTATATTTGGTCCCATATGTGCACATATAAACGTGTGCTATTGTGGAGAATAAGAGGAAAATGAGATGGCATTTTATCCTTAATTGTAACATGTATAATTACTTAAGTTTTGTGTCATTTTTATTTTGAAGCTTAGGCTTAAGATTTATTATACTTGTGGTCCTGTATTTTCATTTTTATTATTGTAAATACTTGCCATATTTGTATGCTCTTACAATAATTTTTTTTTATTATTATTATTGTTTTTTTGGAGGGGCAAAATGGGAATTTCAAATGAATGGAAATTTAGGGTTTTACAACTCTTCCCCTCTAAAAAGAAAATATTCGACCTCGAAAATTGAAGTGAAACGAAACGGAAACACAATGGACAGGGAACAGAAATGTGAAAGACTTGTTTCTCATGACTCTACTTTTTTGGTCAAGATAGCTTTGGTTTCCTCAGAAAAGACATATCGTTCAGGATCCAAATCAAAAGAATAATATACCAAACGTAATAGATGATAATCGTATCCCCTCAGAAGAGATACAAGGAAGATGTAGGATTGACGGATATTTCGTCCGTGGAATAGAAATAGACAAATCAGATGAGAACGTATCGAATTGTAGCAAACATGAGAGTAATATATGTGTTTAACTCTTCAGATTCTCAAATAGTCTCGTCTTCAGTATAACCTCTCAAAGGTGTCCTCATAAACAAACAGGTCTTGTTCCTCAAAATCCAAAGTCTCATATCTACTCATAGCAGATCATAATGAAACATATTCAATGGATGCGAAACGTACATATAGCAAAACGTAGGTGTACTCCTTCATAGTAACAGGTCGAATCCATACTGACAGAAAACAGACGGCAGAAAGCTCTACAACAGAACCTAAGATTCTTATCAGAAGCACAGAGATCAACACACGCATGTCGAGTATCCAAACGTATCAAGTCGTATAACGATGAAAGCAGATTAAACGCATAGGTAGAATGAACCTAAAGTCTCACTAAACGCAGATAATCTTAATCAGATATTAGAAATTCTAAGGCTTCTAAGGCACTCCTCGAAATATCCTATGATCACAATGAGGGTACGTCATATGACGTAAGTATTATCACGTTAGCTACTCGTCATAATACTAACATCATATGAGTATACCTTCATGATGGTCATACTTTATCTCAATTCGTGAATAAGCATCCTATCAACCACCTAACAGTCCATTCTATATCTTAGGGTTGGCCCAAATCAAGCATTACTACGGATTCAAAATCAAAGGAACAGGACATACAAATAACGTAACGGAATCTAGTAGATATCATCAAATGTAGCACGTCGTCAAAAGCATCAGGTCTTCCTTAATTTTTCAAAATTCTCATAACAAAATCATCATCCAACATACGCAGAGTGAACACAGAACGGAATTTCTAATAGAGAACTCAAATCATTCAAAGGATCTTATCATCAGGTAACGGAAGCTTAAGTGGGTTAAGCAGAAGTGAATGACGTCATCAATAATCTCATCCTTCACAGAATCAACTCATCCAAACACAAATGTTTGCTTCAAAATTCGTCCATTCAAATACAAAATTTCAAAATTTCTTCCAAGTCCGAGTAGTCTGTCTACGCTTGTCCATCTGATCCTACGGTGAAAAGGAATTATAAACTTGAGTCTGGTTCCTCAAGCCTTCGGCAACTCTTCTTGGAATTGTGGTGTAGTAACGCGAATCTCTTACAAGATCACTGTGCATCCCTCCATCCGCAAGTCTGCTTCTACTCTCAATTCATCTTAGTACAACTAAAATGAATAGAGAAGCAAGATTGCGTGTCTTCAACAGGTCTTCTAGCACAGCTCCAAATTCGCCAACTCGATTACATTCTCCTTCTATGTTTGCCACCACCTTCGTCTTCGCAAGAATGTCTTCCAATCTTCAATGTAAACACTGCTACTGTCAACACTGGGTTGAATAGTTCTTCTCCTACAGTTTGGTTGTCTTGATGCCCAAGCTGTAATCTCCACGTACTGCATAAGGTATAATCGAGTCCCTTCTAAGTGTCTCTCCTCTTCTCATATGCTTCATTGATGGTAACGCCAGTCGTGAACATCTTCCACTACTTTTCCGTAAGATTTCTAACTTCAGTAACTTTCATCGATCTTGGCTCATTCGGTGGACAACTCAGTCTTCTCGGGATCCATAGTAGTACTATCTGCTGCAGCTTATGAACGCCAAATCAAATATACTCTTCCAGAACAAAGGGTCATTTCAAATTAATACGAAAATGATCTCCATGTTCCTCTTTCGTCTCTGAACACAACACAACGTCATACTATGAAAATTTGTCCAAATACTCGCGAAAACCTGATTCTATTAGCCAATACAATTGGCATCATTAAAACTCATAATGATCACAACGAGTACGAAAGCAGCTTCAGGAATCGTCTTAGGGAAACTTCATATCTACTTCACATCACCTATCTTCTTCTTCACGAATAAAACTGAAATGCTTCACGGAGGTTACTCTCAGTTAGTCAACTCCCTTCTTAGAAGTTCTTGTGGTTGCTTCTTCAGTCCTTCAAACCTAAATGAGGCCGTCTGATACAGAGTTTCAAAGATAGACCAAATCAATCATTGACACGCGGAAATGGATAATGATTACGGATAGTGATACGGTTAAGTTCATGATAGTCGATACGCCGTCGCATACTTCCCTCTTTCTTCTTCATAAACTAACAGGAGCATCCCAAGAGAAGCACTAGGGTGAACAAAATCATATTCCATCAGCTCCTTCAATCTCTCAACTTCTATGGCATCATGGTTTCGTCAACTGAGATCAGTTCAATGCCAACTCTACCTCCCAAGCAGGAGGGAATACCAAGAGGTTCATCAGAGAACATCAGAAGGTTTTCGTACAACAAAATACTTCCAATGTCAGAGCTTCCAACGGTGGATACTAATAGGTGTCAGGAGAACTTGACAATCAACTAAGATCGGGGTTTGTGCTTCCATAGCAACATTAATCTTAACAGATTTAAGCGGTTGAGAGTCATCATAACAAAAGTAGGGTGAAGCAGATTGTTAAAGGTCACATTTCAGATACGGTAGTCTATGGTAGCTTTACGAAGAGCCATCCAATCCATAACCAAAAGACCTCAAAGTCAATTATATCAAGAGTAAACAGATCCGTAGAACGAATACGGTCGTTAAACCAAACGGATAGTTCATATATCAGAGTCAAGTACATGGTTCATCAAAGTGTTGAGATAGATAAGCGAACAGTTCAAGGTTTTGGAATCTTGCTTAGCTCCTTAGCAAAATGACAGGTACAGTGTGCATCATCGGTAATATGAACGTCGCATGGTTGTCAAAATGAGAGGTATGGGATATCAGTTGTCAGCATCATCATGCTTAGTTAACAAATCCATACTGAGATATTATTTTCATCATATCCTTCCAAGGAACTGATCGGCAAACAAAGTTCATCATTCGAAGGGAGGGAACAATTCTCCATATATTCATGGTTAATAATTACCAGAGTTCTCATAGGAGTAGTAGTGGATTATGCAGAGTTGAGTAGTATCAGATGATACTTTTATATCCAGCATATGTAATGAATTCACATAATGTGTCTAACACACTATGGTTGAAAAACCTTCGGGATGATTGAAAAGGTATCAAACTGTTTATCAAACAAATCGGAAATGAGGATCAAAATCAAAAGTGAAACTTAAATGGTGTAAGGTATCCATGTAGTTACCGAGGCACTGTAAACATACTTGGTTACTAAACTTAGGTTGAACATAACTTTCCAACTTCTAAAACAAATGTTCTTATAAGGCAAAACTAAGGGCAGAGGCACGAATCAGAGTGATGCGGAAGCAATGCTACTTACATAGATGTCCTAGTCTACCCATTCCTCACCGGCAATAACTTAAGTTCCTATGGGGAGATCTTAAAGCAAATCCTCAAAGGTTGTCGTATGAACGCCTACAGTGGAAACTTAAGGGTCCAAAATTCACAGGTCAAGGTTTAATGTACTACAAGTCGCAGCCTGGTCTCTGATACCATAATTGTAACACCCCAACCCGATAAGGGTAGAAGTATTACGTTATGGTGACATATCAAAGCAAACACAAGCAAATGACTTAAATAATACAATTGAATTTCAAAGGTTACAAAGGGAAAATCTGAAATACAAGGTTACAAATGAGAACAACAATAAATTCTAAGTCTAAAAATGTAATCACTTCCAGTCATCTCTAATCCATAATAGCTATCAAAGTATAGTCTTCTAAGTCCAAAGTACTCTCCACTCATAACCCAGATTCCAACTAAAACCTGCTACATAAAAAGAAAATGCGGCTGAGCTTAAAAAGCCCAGTGAACAGATATATACAAACAAAGCAAAAGATAAGGAATAAAGAATATCATATAGTGCATTGGGGAAACAGAAGGCATAGACAAATGGTTATCAAGGTGTAAGGAAAGGTCAGTAATCTACCGCGAGCCCGAACATAAATCAAATCAAATATCATAGTAACCATCAGTAACCATAGAGGAGCGACTTCTCAAATATGTGAAGGACGTGTATAGCACAAAACATCAATCACCAAATCAAATCATATCATTTCATGTCATATCCACTACAAAGCAAATCTAGGATGCATCCATACGCCCCTGCATTGTGAAAGGCGTGTCTTGCACACAGCACCAGTCACCAAAAATAGTGGCCAAACATAATACATAATAAAAAGGGACGGTGTGGAACATCACTCGACCACACTAGAGTCATGCCATTGGTGCATCAATGACACGGCCATGTTACCTTCATGGCTAGGAAACGAATTGGCTCGGGGAACGGTTCAAATGTCATATCATATCAAGGTCAATTTTCTAACTCATCAAAGAGTCATAATCAAAGGCCAAATGTCAAAGGTTCATATCAAAGGTTCAAAGCAAAGGTTCATAAATCTAAGGGTGCATAGCAAAGGTTCAACTAGAGCATAAGTCAAAGGAAGCCATAATAGGAAGGCTCAGATCAAAGGTATCATAATCAAAACTAATATCAAAAGGATGTGTACGAATCATGAGAAACCTTAAGAGATAAGGTCAGAATATTTGTACCTTATGCAAATAGACAAACAGATAAAAGATGGATCACAGAGAAACGGGAAGTCACTCCTTCTTCACCGAACCTATACAAATTAATAATCACATATTACTTATAAGCTCATTTTAATTAGTTACATAATTTAGGTTTCTTTCTATATTTAGATTCTTTCCATTTTTAGTAATTTTCCATATTTAGTAATTTTAGGGTTGTATCCGTTAATTAGCCACACTTAGGGTTTACAAAATATAATAGGTTAACTTAGAGGTTTAGTATGACAAATAGCATAGTTTAAGGTCTTATATGTCGTTTTCGCAAATTATGAAGTTCACCAATGTTTTAGAGTGAAAAGTGTAAATTCCCTTCTTGAATACGTATATAAGGTATATAGCATGCATGTTTTAAAAACTCTCCAACTTAATATCTTAAATTTGTTCAAAACATAAGACCAAGTTTTACGTCCCTTTTTATTTTTAACTCGCTATTAAGTGAAACGTTAATGCCCTAAATCGAGTTCTATTCGATCACGAGCTACGTAATAGACCTTGGTGGAATCGAGACACAGAAAACAACCAACAATCATCACCGCAACGAATGTCTTGATCGCTTCGAATGGGATACCACAACCACTCATGTTTTACGAAACAAAATAGTTAAACGACAAACGACTCATACGAATTTACACACTTATGATTTCATGCGGCCTACACGTTAGAGATTATATAGCAGGTTTAACTTGACAGAATAGCAAGACTGAATAGTTGTTATAGTATGTTTTAAGTTTAGATTTTACACATCATTTGTAGGTGTGTCGAGTGAAGGAAAACAAGAGGAGATGGAGCTACCTTGTGGCGGCCTTAATGAGGCAAAAAGAAAATCAAAACCAACCCTTTTGAACCCACAACCACACACGCTCACACCAGCAAGAAGCACCATCGAGCACCACATTTGTACGCCACGGACCAGCCACCACCTTGCTTACCATGATCGACCCATAATACTTGCTCAGTTCATGCAATACTCTTACTGGTTTTATCTTGTATATATAGGTGATCAAATAATTGTTTTCAAACCAATTTCATTAACTCATATATACCTGGTTCAATAACAGATTAGAACTACATATATACATATTTCATTATGTGATCTTTATTTCATCATTTATGTGATTAAAGACTCTTTCCTATGTACCAATATTTAATTCAAGAATATCCTAGATCCATGTTACCACTTATGACTTTTATGTGTATACGTCAAGAGAAAATTTTCAATAACAAAAGGTAGGCTATACCTTGGGACAAATAGGAGTGGATGAAACCAGAACAAGAGACCCCAAACAAAACCTGGTTCGAAGCAAAACCAATACCCTCGAACCCAGTATAGGACATGATCAAACACAGCCTTGTTTACACCTTTTTAAGCCTCCTTCGAACCACTTTATTCACCACTCGTATGTAAGAAAAGATCAAGCCTCCGCCACTTTTGTTGCTAGGGTTTTATATGCGAGATTTGGAATACGAAAATTAGTCGAGTGAAGAGTAGATAAAGGGAGATGGGGCTGGGATTTTGGCCGAAAAAGAAGGATGTCAAATGAGACCAAATCTCATTTTCAAATGGAATGTATCAAGGCCTTTATTATGTGCTTAGGTTGTGCACAATATTTCAATTATCTTTGGTCCCATATGTGCACATATAAACGTGTGCTATTGTGGAGAATCAGAGGAAAATGAGATAGCATTTTATCCTTAATTGTAACATGTATAATTACTTAAGTTTTTAGTCATTTTTATTTTGAAGCTTAGGCTTAAGATTTATTATACTTGTGGTCTAGTATTTTCATTTTTATTGTTGTAAATACTTGTCATATTTGTATGCTCTTACAATAATTTTTTTTATTATTATTATTATTGTTTTTTTGGAGGGGCAAAATGGGAATTTCAAATGAATGGAAATTTAGGATTTTAAAGGGTATTGAAAATCAAACGTCCATTGCTCGCAGCCCCAAACAGAACGGTGTGGTCGAAAGGCGCAACCGAACTTTAGTGGAAGCAGCTAGAACAATGTTAATCAATGCTCAGTTACCGGATTACCTATGGGCCGAAGCCGTTTCAACTGCCTGCTACACCCAAAATAGATGCATGATCACCAAAAGGCACACCAAGACACCATATGAAATTGTTCACTGCAGAAAACCAAACATCAATTACTTTCATGTCTTTGGAGCTCTCTGCTATCCAAAGAATGATCGTGATGACCTCGAAAAAATGAAGGCCAAAGCGGATATAGGGATTTTTGTCGGTTATTATGAAAATTCAAAGGGATTCAGAATTTTGAACCGTCGCACCCGGGAGATTCAGGAGACTATACATGCTAATTTCGATGAGCTCACCGATATGGCTTCTGAGCAAAACAGCTTAGGACCCAAAACCAACCGTCTCAACTTTCCTGATCCTTCAGCTGCATCCTTCTCTCTAAACCGCAAAGATCTAGAAGACTTGTTTGCTCCATTGTTTGATGATACTATGATTAGTCGTGCTCCTGATGTATCCACAGCCTCTATTGCACAACCAATCGTCAATAATCAAGTACCTGATACACCAGTGACTACAACTACCACAGTTGCTGAAGATGCACCTCAACCAGACACCTCATCATCGATAGATCAAACACCTTCTACTTCTGCGTCTGCAGCTGAAGGTCCCCCCGAACATTCTTCTGAAGTACCCACTCCAGCAGGTTATGACGGCAATGCGTTCTTTAACCCATTTGCGCCGGCTCCCACCATTCCTGATATCGCAGAGTCGTCTACACGCAATTTGGAACCGTCAAATCTGCACCATACCTATCAACATTACCCATCAACACACAAATGGACAAAGGATCATCCCCTTTTGAATGTAATTGGCAACCCAGAAAACCCAGTCATGACACGACAACGACTCCATACAGACGGTGAAACATGCATTCATGTACTCACCGTTTGTCAGTCCGAACCCAAAAACATTAAAGAAGCCCTTACCTACGACAACTGGATTGAGTCTATGCAAGAGGAATTTGATCAATTCAAGAGGTTGGAAGTTTGGGAATTGGTAGAAAGACCAGATGGGGTTTACATCATCGGTTTGAAGTGGATCTGGAAAAATAAGTTAGATGCGGATGGTACAGTTATTCGTAACAAGTCCCGCTTGGTCGCCAAAGGGTTCAGTCAGGAAGAAGGGATTGACTTTGAAGAATCATTTGTACCAGTGGCACGTCTTGAGCCTGTTAGAATGTTCCTGGCGTACGCTACTTACAAGAATATCACGGTCTACCAGATGGACGTGAAGACGGCATTTCTCAATGGACAACTCCGAGAAGAGGTGTACGTTTCACAACCCGAGGGCTTCGTCGATCCAGAGCATCCAAACCACATCTACAGGCTCAAGAAAGCCCTCTACGGCCTTAAACAAGCCCCGAGGGCATGGTACGACAAACTGTCTACATTCTTACTTGCCAATCATTTTACTAAAGGATCTGTTGACCCGACTTTATTTATACAACAACACGGGGAGGATATTCTCATTGTTCAAATTTATGTAGATGATATCATTTTTGGATCAACTCATAAAAAATATCCAAATGCTTTTGCAAGACTTATGAAACAAAACTTTGAGATGTCCATGATGGGTGAACTCAAGTTCTTTCTAGGACTGCAAGTTCATCAATCACCCCGTGGTATATTTTTAAGTCAATCCAAATATGCACAGGAAATATTGAAAAAGCATGGTATGACTAGTTGTGACACCTATAACACTCCCATGTCCTCCTCATCCCCAAAGCTAGATGCTGATATACATGGCACACCCATTGATCCTACGAAATATCGTAGAAAGATTGGGTCTCTCATGTATCTCACCGCTAGCCGGCCGGATGTTGTATTTGCCACGTACTTATGCTCCCGTTACCAGTCTCGACCTACTGAATGTCATTTGTCTGCTGTTAAGAGGATCCTTCGATACATAAAGGGAACCATTCATTTGGGGATCTGGTATCCGAAGGATTCTGGGTTTGAACTTGTTGCTTTTTCAGACGCTGACCATGCAGGTTGTTTAGACACGAGAAAAAGTACGTCTGGGGGAGTACAATTTTTAGGTGACAAGCTCGTCTCTTGGCAGTCAAAGAAACAAGACTGTACATCACTATCGTCTACAGAATCAGAATACGTCGCCATATCTGTTTGCTGTGCTTAAGTCATAGGGACGCGATCTCAGCTAATGGACTACGGATATGTGTTTAACAAGATTCTGATGTACTGCGACTCCAAGAGTGTCATCGCTATTTCATGCAACACGGTTCAACATTGCAAATCGAAGCATATTGCTCTCCGATATCACTTTATCAAAGAGCACGTGGAAATGGGTACAGTTAAATTATACTTTGTAAGTACTGAACACGAATTGGCGGATTTGTTCACCAAAGCCTTGCCTCATGCAAGATTTGTGGAACTGGTTCACCAAATTGGTATGCTATGTTTGACTCCTGATGATTTGGAAAACTTTCTCCAAAACAATTAATCAGAGTCAAATATCAAAACTATCTTTGTAAATATTCTTGATAAAAATACAAAAATATTTTCTCTTCAAAAAAAATAAAAAATAAAAAATAAAAAAAATGCAAGTACAAAACCTTTCTTCAACACTTTGTTCATTTTAAAACCGTCAATAATTATTTTTGAACAAGTGTTGAGGGGGAGACAGATATCAAATTTTCAAAAAAAAAAAAAAAAAAAAAAAACCTTTTGTACTTGCATAATTTCTTCAAAATTGTTGCTTCAAAAGGAGTGGTGGTGAAATTATTTTTGTGAATAAGTGTAGTGTCATATATGCTAAGTTGAATACTTAGAGTTAGTAAGTTAAGGTGTTTAGGGCAGAATCACAAAGTTTAGGGGCTGAATATGAGAAAATGTGAAAGTTAATAAAAATTAAACAAAATGAAGTCAAAATTCAGTCAAAATCACATTTACTTTTACTGACATACACACCCACCGTAGTTAATACATACAATCACCTTCATCTACGGCTTGAATTAAATCTGCACATCCGTTCAAGATTTTTCAATTTTATGAGTGTTTTAATGTTTAATATATGATTATAAGTAATGGATTCTAAGGATTTTTCAATCCAACGGTTCATTATTGCAAAATTGAATGTTGTAGATCTTGGGTTTACGCAAAATTGTAGATTTTGATTTTGAATGTTTGGGTTGAAATTTGTTGGTGGGAATTGCTTAGAATATGTCACTAAACATAATGTGTATGCTTATTTGAACCCAGAATCACAAATTTTTGAATGTTCTTATTTTAGGGTTTAAGCGTTAATTTGGGGAAAACTGATTGTGAGTGTTGTAGTCTAATTAAATCTCTGATATGATGTTCTTATGCTTCGAATTGATAGATTATACCTTTGATTTGTGCCCTGAAACACCATAGATATGATTCTTGATTTTTAGGGTTTAAGAACACGTTCAGGATGAATCTTATGATTTTGTGGTTAAAAGTTGTTATAATTTAATCACTAGACTCAGAAACATCATAAGATGATATTGGTATAAGCTCAAACAAATATTTAACAAGGATTTGCTGAAACGCATTCAAAATCTGATGAACAGTACGACTTCAGTTGTTATCGAAAACCCTTGTATAAGGGTTTATCGAAATTGCCAATAATTATCGCAAATGTGATTTTTATCGCAAATGTGATACTTATCGCAAATGTGATTTCTATAGGAATTGAACAAATTCCTTAGACATTTCCTTGTCTATCGAAATTGGACAAATTCTATAGAAATTGGCAAAATTGATATAATTTGATAACTACTATAGTTAAACATATAAAATCAGTCTAAGCTACAAAAGGATCACATGTGTAACATCAAGCTTAAATATTTGCTAACTATCATGTATCCTGCATATTTGTGCTTGATTGATATTTCAGCATTCTCCAATGGTTGCACTTCAACAACCACTCCCAATGCTCACAAAAGCTGAAGTTCTTCCACGTGGATACAAGGCAGATTTTGGGAACAACAACGCGAGGGTAGATTTTTAGAAGATAAAATGTCCTGAACCAAGCTGTCAGATTGCTGTGGAAGTACTCAAAGTACACGAATGTAGGAGCTTACTGGACAGTTCTGATAACATCCCTGAATTGTACATTCATCAATTGTGGAATACTTTGGAGCTGGACTCAAAACAGAGATACTTCACATGCATACTGGACCGCAAAAGGGTCAAAATCACACCAAATCACCTTTGCAAAGCATTGAACTTACCCGAACCACCAGAACCTGCTAACAGATATTGGCCCACACCATCCGAAGATGAAGTCCTTAAATTCCTCATCAACATTGGATACGATGTCCAACCGGATACTCCACTAACCAAATTTCAAAAGTCAATGCAAAACACATCCCACAACCCTGGAGAACCATATACTACATAGTGGTTCGTTCTGTCTCAGGGAGGGACAGTGGTCATGAACATCCACGTTTGTCTCACCTTCAACTCTTCTGGGGTTTAGTAAATCAGCAAAAGATTGACTATGTTGAACTTGTCTGGGAAGACATGACTTTTCAAATGATGAAACCATTCACCAAAGTTCCATTTGTTCGATACACCAAATTGCTCATCAGTCTTTTGCTTGACGAGAACAAAGACATCTCTCCTCGTGTTGGAGATCTAGAGATGAATTTGTACAGGATGGATAGGACTGTTAACTCAATCTACTTTCCCAAATACAGCTCACACAAGCAAGGGATTAGATTGCCAGAATCTCTGATGACCGAAACTGTAAAGGAAACTCAAGCTTACAAAGATTATGACAAAGCATTCAGTAAAGGTCACGTCGGATTCTCAAGGCTTGGTGACGAAGGAACTGGATCTACTAAGACCCGTACTAAGGGGAGTAGTAAGAATGGGAGTGCTTCAAGTGCCTCTAAGAAAATTCATAAACCTTCTATGCCTAACATCATCAAAAGGAGAGTCAAAGTTGATATTCCAAAGCTAGAACAAGAAGAAGTAGGGATTCATGCTGAAAAGGAAACTGACTCAGAAGCAACTGAATCTGAAGAAGAAGAAAACTGTTAGGAATATAAATATTCAGATGAAGGCTCGGTCACCCCGAGCATCTATTTTGCATTCACATAGCTCGTAGGCTTATTTATATTAGCTTAGCAATATTAGTATTAGTATTAATAGTATTAGTCGTATTTATATTTGTGGAGTGGGTCGGGGCTTTCCCCACTGTCAGCTCACTCCACAGCCCACTAGGGGCATAATATTAGTAAGTATATAAAGCCCTTCCCACACTTGGGAAGGGTTGGAACTCTTGTCACAACTTTCACATAGTAATCTAATATTCCCTGGTTTTCTCTCAAGGTTCCCTCTCTCTCTCTCTAACTTCTCTCTAAACTCAACCATGGATCTAATCTTCCATGAACCAAGACCACCCGAATCATCCACACAATCAAGATGGTTATATTCTACAATTGGTATCAAGAGCCATGGTTAGGTTCGGTTGATTGTGTGTCGGTTTTACTTTCTTTGGTTCGAATCTTTTATGCTTAAACTGTTTTATGCTTAAACTGTTCGAATCTTTTATGCTTAAACAGTTTTACTTTCGATGGTCCTTCAAACTGCTCGATTCCATATGTTCAAATCCAGATTTGTTTATACTCATGTGGGCCTCCAATATTTTTTTAAGCATTTACTTTTGTGGACTTTTGTTTCAAACGTTTCTTTTAAGATCTGTTGTTAACGGGTTCACTTTTGTGTTGTGGCTTATTTGTGAAGTTCGTCCTTGTTGGGTGTGTTAAACAAATTCCATGGCTGTTCACTTTGTGTTGCTTGAACTAATATTTCACTCAAAAATTGGAACTGCTGGTATTGGCTATCTTTGTGGTCTTATTTTTTGGTAGCAGTTTGTATAAAGATAAGTGGGTGTGTTCTTATTGGCGATTTGTGTAGCTCATTGTGGCGTTTTGATGATGAGAAAAACTCAGATCCGGTTTTTCCGGAAAAGTGAGTTTGACTGGTCAAACAAGTTGAGAAAGTAGCGATTTGTTTAACTTAAATGGGAAAAAGGTTGTGGCGTTTTGCCTGGTTTGCTATGTGCAGTTTTGGTTTTTAACTAAAACCGGAAAAGAAGACAAAAAAGGACGAAAGTGACAGTCTTGTCTGATTGTAGGCGTTTTGTGTGGTTAGCTTTTTGTCTAATTGGCGTTTTGTCTAAATGGCGTTTTGTCTAAGTGGCGATTTGTCTAAGTGGCGATTTGTCTAAATGGCGATTTGTCTAGGTGGCGATTTGTCTAAATGGTGATTTTTCTAAATGGCGATTTGTCTAAATGGCGATTTGTCTGTCCTAGCAATTTGTTCTAGCAATGTATCCAGAATGTAGCGACTTGTTTCTTAAGTAGAGATTTGTGTCTAAACCATGCATCAAACAGACCATATACCATGACCTCAGCTTGTTACCATCATCAGTCAACCACAAGAAATGAGAAAATCAAAAGAAGATGAACTGATCGAAACACAATAATAGCTAGAGACACAATAACCAAAATCAAGCCAACACCTTCCTAATCCCAACTTAGCTACACAACATAACTTTGTAATAGTCTGACTTAACGCCTAACACATACAAACATAAATCATCAAACAACTGCAACCTCAACAATCACCAATCCCATCCCAAACCGAAATAACAAAGAATGAAAAGTGATGCTAAGATCTCAGTTTGTTCATCACCTTCAACACTCTTTAAAAGAGGTTTCGGATAAATCATTAAATCATCATAGATCTTATAGAAGCTTTGCTTCTTTTCAAATATCCGAAAATCAAAAGAAGGAATATGAACAAGAGTGTTCGAATTCAATCTTTGTTTCATCAAATCAGTCAAGAACAAGTTACATAACTCGATCTCTGTTAAGTCTTTCTTGGTAATCATAGATATATCAAGACCTCTAAAGGTCAAACAAATGAAAGACAAACACATCATAGATCTTGCTGATGGTATAATTGTTTTAATTTTCGAAAGTTAATAAGAATGAACAAAACCATAAGGTCTCGTCCATATCTTTCTTTCGGTTTTGAAATACTAATACAACAAACCTGATTGGTCTTGACTCTCGTGTGATTATATGAGCGTGTATAAAGAGATGTCGCGGACGAATATTGTGATGTTAAGGGGTGAGATGAGCTGTGTTCGTGTGGTGTGGTAATTGTTGAGTTAATGTAAGGTGATGGGGCGGATGGATTTTCCGATTGGGATGAAGGAGAAAAGTGTGGCTGCTTATTTCTTAAAGGTGGATTAGGATTATGATATTGTTAGTGATTTATATAACCCCAATTATTAGGGTTAATATGTGATGTGCCTTTTTTTGTAATTGGCATGGGCTGCGAAGTTTTTTTTTTTCGAATTGCAATACATTTGGGATGATATAATATTTGGGCTTATGATATTGTGGGCTGCGTGGAATTGGATCTCTAAATGGGTTTAATTGGACTCGAATAGTAAGAATAAAGTGAGTTGGATGGATAATTGGTCTTGTGAACCAAAATAACTATGGACGGGATCCAGGTGTAGACTACATTACACATGGATTATCAAGTTGCCTACGACTTGAGTGAGCCTGCAATTTGATCTTTGCAATTTGAGTTATCGCTGACAAATAACAATTTGTTCAAATTGCGATTTATCAAGTTGCGTTTTTGACTTGTTGCGACTTGACTGATAGCAATCTGACCAGTTGCGATTTGACGTTGCGAGTTGACACTTGCAATTTGACTAATTGTGATTTGGTTGATTGCAATCTGACTTGTTGCAAGTTGACAACCTGTGACTTGACTTGTTGCGATCTGATCAAGTTGTGATCTGACTTCTTTGACTTGAATTTTAAAGATTAGTATTGCAATTCACTCTTAGTTGTTCTTGTTGATTTGATGGTTTCTCTTGTAGGTTTTAGAAAATCCCGCAAAAGATTCGATTTCTCGGTTTAAATCTCAAGAGCTGTAAAATCCCGTGAAATTAATTTTGGACAAGTAGGCTGGACTTGGATTTAGACTTAATAAAACTTACGGGGTGTGACTAATTTTTTGGGATAAGTTTGTGCTTCAAGATCGGCAGGAATTGGGAAATTATGGTAACTTGATTGGTTTGTTAATTCACGGGTTGGTGTACTTAGTGTCACAAACATCTCGGGGTGGATGGATGCACGATGTTTGATGACCCTTGCTCGAGCATATTTAAGGTAATTAGACTTGGATGTTCAAGAAGTGCATATATACAACAAAGGATGGTAGGTTGGGTATATATATCACTACCTATATTTAAAGGAGTTACGTTGTTGTGCTCAATATAGGTCCTAAATCACAATTTAGTGCAAGTATAAGTCGCGGATTTGTTCTTTATCAAGCTTCATCAAGTAATTGTTGTTTCTCAAGCTTCTAACGAGATTGTTGTACAAGATCATCTCAAGAGGTGGTCACACTTAAAGACAGAAGGTGATTTGTTTAGAGACGTGTTTTAACCTTTTACTCACTTTAAAGTTATACGCATTTCATCAAGCGGTTTTGGCATATTACGAGCTTCAATGAATTGTTAATCTGCTAAACCATTGATGAGGAGGAAAGCAAGGGGTTACTACAAGAGAGTCTTAATCACCATCTTCGTTGCAGTAGTTTCATTTGTCTCTTTCCATGTTTTGTGCCTGTCAAATTCACGATCATCACAGACTCTTAACTTTGGCAAAAAGGTCATTTCATGCCCTTTTTGAGGGGGAGAATTAGGCGTGTTTTCTAGCAGTTCAGTCTCCAGCGGTTTGAATCTTAGCAGTTCCGGTTTTAGTGGGTCAGATCGTAGCGATTCAGGATTCAGTGATTCAGTCTCCAGCAGTTTGAATATTAGCGGTTCCAGTTTCAGTGGTTTAGCTTTCAGTGGTTTGGGTCTTATTGCCTAAGATTTCAGCAGTCTGTTACTTACTGTTGTGCAGTTTGTTCTTGAATTTATTTCTCGGATAAATCTCAAGAACTGTAAAATCCTGTACACAGTACGACAACTATTCCATACACTGCACCTGATAACATCTAAGTAGCTGGGTCAGACAGCTGTGTTTGATAGGACTGACTATGAGTCATGGGCACTGCTAAGAATTAGCGCATGTTTCTTCTCCCTTTGACTATTCAACCGCACAAAATGATCACGAAGTTAATTTGGTATTCTTTATTTGAGATTGAAGTTGAATTTCACGAAGGCGTCTACTTATTTTATCTTGAAGTCGGGGTTGGTTGGATGCATGATTTCAATGATAACTTGCTCGTGCTTAAGATATAAGTTGAGGACTTGGGTTATCTAGTTACCAGCAGTTGGGGTAACTATCACTTAAGAGTTATTGGAGTACTCAGTGTCACACGTCAATGACGTTGTCGATAATCGCAAGAGGTGTTAATGTCTCATACGTTGGTTGGGTATTGAGCACTTAGAGATTTGTTTGGAGCATTAATTCTCTACACCGTTCTTCCAACATTTGTGGAACGTTTTTGTATGTTCGATTGAGATATTTATGTATTGAATGTGTTTAGCATGCGGAATCTACTACAACACACTTTAAAAGAACACAAGGTGGTGAGTTTAAGTAAACGTGAGAATGCAACGAACAAAGAACACAACTTTGGTTAACACAAAACGATTCAATATTATTGATGAAATAATACGGATGATCTAAATATCACCAGGATTACAAAGTAATCTTGAATCTAAGATTGTAAAAGGATTTGTGATTTGAAGTAACTAAGTTACTTGAGAGATAGTTTGGTTTTGGTTAATTGGTTCGTGAAGATGCATGCATGAAGTAGTGACTAAGATATCCTTTTATAAGATAAGGATATCTTATTACATGTTGTCAAGTGGAAGAGTATTATACTATACTTTGACTATATTTGCGCCTACAATTAAATACAACTACCCATGTACAACTCTGATAATATTCTTCTGTCACCACAGAAGACTAATCTACTTCTACATAACGTATAACAATGTACAAAGACTAATAATTCAACTAAATATCTATTACAAAATATCTAATCGACTTGACATAAGCTTGGCAGGCTCTTCATCAACCAGCAGTACCTTCTACCCAGAAGGTACTGGTAGAACATCTTCATACACTTCAAAATCAACTAGCAGGCTCTTCAACATCTTTGGCAGGCTCTTTGACTTTGATCATTTTATTCCCAACAATCCTCCCCTAAACTTGTTATTTCCATTAAAATACACAAGTTTCTGATGAATAAAATACATACCCTGAGGATTTGAGGGAACTCTTCCAAAAACCTTTACTTTCTATCCTTCCTTTTTCTTTCACATTGTTCAAATATGCTCCTTAGCAAATTTTGAACAATTTCTGAGTTCTCATCATCTTTGTCACACCTTAATCTCTTGGAGATCATAGTTGAGAGCACTTCATAACTAAGTGGATACTCTTTCTCAGCCAACATGAAGAGTTCAATCCCACTTGATGTGTACAAATGATGAATACTGCAATGACTTAGGAATTCCCAGGTAGTAGTGGGATCATAATATGGAAACTTCCAATAATCATCTTTGGGATCAGGATCATACATCCTATTGAATTCAACCCATAATTCCTGTTCCTTAACATCATTGCTAGAATTTGTGGCTAGCCTAATCTGCACTAGATTCCACAATTCTTCTAAATCTGCTCTGTCAGATGCTCTAACTAGATTTTCAAAATTCTTAAAGATAGTAGACTGTCCCCCAACCCTTGATATTTTCCATGACTTACCAAATCTATCATGGTGTATTTCCCAATCAATTATAGGGTGTCTAGACCTAATTGGATCAGCATGTATGATAGTAGGCAAAGTAATCAACATTTTACTTACTTGCTCTGTGTCCAATTTTGCTACTTCTTTCTTCTGAGCATTTTCCTTCTTCTTTGAAGACCTTTCTTGTGTGTGTTCAGGAGGAGTGCAGTGGTTCTTCTTGTAGGCTTCAATGTATAGATGTTGTAACTCATCAAATGATTTTCTTTTGAGTTGATGATCCTTCCAATTTGCTGACCTTTTCAGATATAACCTGAAGAATTTCATCTGCTCTTTCTGATCATGTGGCAGTTTAAACCCTTTCTCCTTATACTGCATGATCTGCTGAAATACATCATTTAAGGCTTCTTCTCTATACTTTTTGGTGATGAATTCTTCAAGCTTGGCTGTCTTCTCTTCTACACTGAGAGACTTATCATCCACATACACAGAAGCTTGACCTCTTACAATTGGATCAATAGAGATAATCCATTGTAGTTGTGCATCAAATATTTGTGCAGCTTGAGAATCAAGAAGAGCTTGAGCAGCATCTTCAGCATCTTTCTGCTCTTTCATTACTTCAAGCATTCTTGAAGCTTCAATTGCTTTTAGCTCTTCTTCATGAACCCTTTTGGCCTCTTCTTCTCCTAAAGCCATCTGAATTTGCTGAGTTCTTTTCAACTTCTTGGACTTTGGCTCATCTTCAAACATAATGCTTTTGCCCTTATCCTTTGGAGTTGAATCTTGTGATGGAGCAGAGGATTGCTCATCAGCAACTAAAACCCTCTTTCTCTTATACACTTTCTCAGCAGACCCTTTATACCCCATAGCCAACAGCCTTTCTATCCTAGCAGGCTCTTCTTCTGGCCTAGCAGGCTCTTGCCCTGCTCCAACAGGCTCTTCATCATAAACTTGAGTTCCATCATGGAATTCAAATTGAGCCTCTTCCTCATCTTCAGAACTATCCTTCCTCCCCTTTTTGGAAGAGTGACCTATCCTATCATCATCTGACTTTGAAGAACTTGATAAAACAACCTTTGCAGATCTTTTACCCTTCAACTTCTTCACTTCACCCTCCAATTTCTTGACCCTCTTGACCAATTTGATGTTGATCTCAGAAAACTTTGTGCTTTGACTCTTAAGAGCATTCTCTAAGAACTTCACCTTATCTTTCAGTTCTTGCATTGTCTGAGGTGATTGGGTTTGTGATACATGATGTGATGATGTTGGTGATGGTACTGGAGATGGTATTGGTGATGTTTGATGTGTTGGTGAAATGTAACCATGTGAAGAACTAGATGATTGTGTTTCAGCTGATGGTGTTGGTTCTTCTGGATGTTGTGGTAACATTTCATCAAAAAGTGGTATTTCTTCCCCTCTAAAACCAATTCTCATATTTGAAAATACTTTGTGAGAAAGTTTTGGTGTGTCATAAATTGAGTCTGTGGGAAGTAACAAATGTTTCAATTTTGCAATGATGCATCCAATAAATCTGGGATACATCAAAAACTTTGTTTCACTTTTCACATTTTTAATCAATCCTTCAAAAATATGTTTTGAAAAATTGTATTTTCTGTTTGTAGCTAAGCAAATGAGAGCAGAAGCCATGTTTCCACTAAATTGCTCCCAAGAGGTTTTCTTCTGGCTCAAACAGTGAAGGATTGTGTGAATCAAAAATCTCCATTGTGGAGTAAGATGCTTTTTCAGAAAAGTGAGTTTGTTAGACTCAGCATGATACCCCATTCTTTGTAAATGTTCAAAAATTTCAGTATCTGGTAACTGACTAATACCATCAGAATCATCCAAATGAAGATGTCTTCTTATGGATGACTCAGTAAGAGTCAAATGTTTACCATCCACTTTGGCCTTAATTCTTTGTTCCCCAGTTTCAGAAGTTGCAATTTTAGCAGTTTTCCAAAATTGTTTAATTTGTGTTTCATAAATAGTGGGATTGACTAGCAAAGCAAACCTGATGTAGGAGTTGTTTAAAAAGTCCACTACTTGATGAAATGAGGCATTATCCTCTGACTTCTCCAAAAATGCTAACTGATTGTGACGTTGGACAAAATCTAGAACAACTGTGGAAGCCATAATGAAAATTTTGAATATGATAGTGGGATTTGTTGGTAGTACTGGTAGAAGATGAAAGATGTATGTGAATTATGATAATGACTGATGAAAGAAGATATGAGAGAATTACTTTTAACCGACAATAAGAAAGATTATAATAAGTAAATGAATAGGCGGTTAAAAAGATCTTTTATATGAAATATAATATAATATAATCATCAGTAAATTACATAACTACCCCAACGGCTAATTTTAACTACCAGGCCCAACGGCTAAAACTTTGTCTGACAGGCTCAACGGCTATCTAGCAGTACCTTTGTAAACTAGCAGTACCAAATTTTGAACTACCAGTACCTTTGAAAGTTTTATAAAAATCCCTTATAGTTTTTAGCAAACTACCAGCTATCAACGGATTTGAGTTGTCTTTACCAAAAGCCGTTTGCTTAAGGACTAGCTAACTATTTACAATTAAGTATGGTTAGTTAACAACCATATAGTTTTTGGTAAACTATCAACCATCAACGGATTTGATTTGTCTTTACCAAAAGCCGTTTGCTTAAGGACTAGCCAACTCTTAAGTTTGTAAAAACTTGGTGAGTTGAATACCAAAAGCCATATTGGCCTAAAGATGGTGCAATTTCCTTGGATGGAGGAAATTTAAAACAGGCAATGATGCTGTATATCTTGGATGATTGGTTCAACAAGTGAAATCATCTAATGTCATGCCTTTGAGTTGAAACTTTCCTTAGTTTGATCTAGATAGAACTTTCTCCTTGAGAAATGCTTCAT
The DNA here is from genome assembly GCA_021014915.2 of Artemisia tridentata subsp. tridentata. NCBI lineage: Eukaryota > Viridiplantae > Streptophyta > Magnoliopsida > Asterales > Asteraceae > Artemisia > Artemisia tridentata. Next base: position 131,901,928 of record CP139503.1, on the reverse strand, counting down.
CCCTTCTAGATATGTGATCTAACTCTCTCTTTTTCAACTCTGCATCATCTTGTATGCTCTTGTCTTTCCTTTCATTAATTGGTTTTTCTTCCATTTTGGGCTATCAATTCCTCCCCTGAGATTGTTATCTCTCCTGAAATGAATATAACTTTTGTTGCTCCTTTCTGTTTGGAAGAACTCTTGTTTTGTTATCAACCTGAAATGTGTTAGTTGCAAACCAAAAGAACAAAGTGCAAAGCACTTGATCTATAGCATTTTAAACATTCAAGCCTTTATATGAACAAAACATAGCAATTGTATATCAACAGGACCAATTATGAATTAACAGGACCTTTTGACTAACTAGCAGTACCATGTTTAAAAGCCAATACCAGTTAATTTTATGAACAAAAACATATGATTTTCAAAGATTTATCATTCCAATACCTCCTACAAGATATTTGAATCTACCTAAATCAAAAGCTTTGGTGAGAAGGTCTGCATAATTCTTTTCAGAATCAATCTTAACTACTTGAATTAACCTTTTCTCATTGCAATCCCTTATGAAATGGTGTCTGATTTCAATATGTTTTGTTTTTGAGTGTTGAACTGGGTTTTTAATGATACAAATAGTACTGCTATTGTCAATATAAATAATGGTGTTAAGAAAATTGTACCCATAGTCAAGCATTTGATTTTGGATCCAAAGAACTTGTCCACAACAACTTGCACCAGCAACATATTCTGCTTCAGTTGTAGAATTGGCCACCATTGTTTGTTTCTTGCATTGCCAAGAGATTAGTCTACAACCAAGAAATTGACATCCACCAGTTGTGGATTTTCTGTCTAGAGTTGCACCAGCATAGTTACTATCCGTATAAGCCACCAATTCAAAAGATGATTCTCTTGGATACCAAAGACCCAACCTAGGTTGACCCTTAAGATATCTAAAGATTCTTTTGACTGCTGTGAGATGAGAGATTTTGGGATGTATTTGAAACCTTGCACATACACATACTGAGAACATGATATCTGGTCTTGATGATGTAAGATACATCAAGGACCCAATCATAGATCTATAATTGTGCAAATCCATATCTTCTCCTTCAGCATCCTTGAGTAGCCATTTGTCTGGATCCATTGGTGTACTTGCAACCTTAGAATCAGCAAAATTAAATTTCCTTGGGATCTCTGCTACATACTTATCTTGGCTGATAAATATGCCTTTTTTTGGATTGTTTCACTTGGAGACCCAAAAAGAAAGTAAGTTCCCCCATGGAACTCATTTCAAACTTACTATGCATAAGTTTTTCAAATTCTACACACAAGTCTTGGTTTGTTGATCCAAAGATTATGTCATCAACATAAATCTGCACTAGCAAGATGTCTTTCTTTGTTCTTTTGATAAACAAAGTTGGATCAATCCTGCCTCTTTGGAATCCACTTTCTAGTAGAAAACAAGCCAATGTTTCATACCATGCCCTAGGAGCTTGGTGTAGGCCATACAAAGCCTTGGTAACCTTGTAAACTTTGTCTGGATACTCTGCATCAATGAAGCCTGGAGGTTGAGATACATATACTGGTTCTTCAATCTCACCATATAAAAATGCACTCTTAACATCCATTTGATAGACAGTGAAGCCTATTAATGAAGCATAGGCCAAGAATAGCCTAATTGCTTCAAGTCTTGCAACTGGAGCAAACACTTCTTCATAATCTACCCCTTCTTCTTGAGTATATCCTTGTGCTACCAATCTAGCCTTGTTTCTGATCACTATACCCCTTTCATCTTTCTTGTTTCTAAACACCCATTTGGTTCCAATTGCCCTATGACCTCTAGGCAAATCAACCAATATCCAAACCTTCTGAATCTTTAATTGGAGAAGCTCTTCTTGCATTGCTTCCACCCAACTTGCATCATCTAAAGCTTTGTTTATATTTTTGGGTTCAGCCTGAGATAGAAAACATGAAAACAGGCAAATATTGGAAGTATCATTATTCTTTTCTTCATAAATAGAGGAGATAAACCCTTCTTCATCTGAAGATAAGACTTGAGATAAACCAACTTAAGATCTTGTTCTAACACCAGAAGTTATGCTTCCAATCACATCATCAGTTGAGTGATCTTTGAGAATTCTAGTGTTTGGTGTTTTAGGAACTTCATATGTAGTTGGAAGATTGCTAATCCCAACTTCTTCTTGAAAAGAATCATCTATTTGAACATTCAATGGCTCAGCAGTACCAATACTTGAACTAGCAGGACCATCTGAAGAACTGGCAGTACCATTGTCATTAGCACCACTTTCTTGATTCTCTTGATTCTGAGTTCCTTGATCTTCTTCATTGCCTTCATTTGTTGTGTTTGAAGGTCCTTCTTGTCTTGAAGATAGATCCATACTTTTCCAAATTGGCATCCAGATGTAATCTTGATCTTTAGGAGTTTCAACATTGTCTTCAAAACCTGCATCATCATTAGTATTTGTACCTGAAACAGGCACATAATTCATAGATTCTGAAAGCCTATCAACATCAAACATCCAATCTGGTCCAACTCCTTTCACATTTGTTAGTTTCTCTTGAAACTCTATGTGAAGATTCTCTTCTACTAGCCTAGTGCAAGTGTTAAACACTCTATAGGCCTTACTCTGCAAGGAATACCCTATCAAATAGCCAACATCTGCTTTTCCATCAAATTTGCCTAAATGATCTTTGGTATTGAGAATAGTGACATGACAACCAAAAGGTCTCATAAAACTTAAAGATGGTTTTCTACCAAAGAAAAGTTCATAAGGTGTTTTTCTATGTGGCTTTGTCACAAGAACCCTGTTTTGTACATAACAAGCAGTACCAACTGCTTCAGCCCAAAATGAAATAGGTAACTTAGAGTCTACTAACATAGTTCTAGCAGCCTCTATAAGTGTTCTATTCTTTCTTTCTGCTACTCCATTTTGCTGAGGTGTTCTAGATACACTAAACTCTCTTTTTATGCCTTTTTCCTTGCAAAAGTCATCCATAACTCTATTCTTGAACTCTGTCCCATTGTCACATCTGAGGACCTTGACCTTCTTATCAGATTGGTTTTCTACCTCAGTGATATAGGTTTTAAGTAGGTCACTAGTTTCATGTTTAGATCTTAAAAAGAAAACCCATGAAAATCTGCTATAGTCATCAGTAACAACCAGACAATATCTTTTTCCATTCAAGCTGCACACATTAGTAGGACCAAAGAGATCCATATGAAGCATATGTAAAGCCTGAGAAATAGAGTTTTGGGTCTTGGGCTTACAAGAAGCTCTATGTTGTTTGCCTTTTAGACAATCAACACAGGTTTGGTCGTTTTGGAAAATCTTTTTGGGTAAACCTCTTACTAAATCATATTTTGCAATAGTGTTGATTGTTTTAAAGTTTACATGACCAAGCCTTCTATGCCAAAGCATAGATTCATCCAATGAGGCTTTTGCTACCAAACAAGTTAAACCTTCCTTAGGATCAATGTTCTTTAAATTGACACTATACATATTGTTCCTTTTTGGCATTTTAAAATCAGAAGAAAGAACCATACATTCATTGTCAGTAAATAGAACATTGTTCTTTTTGTCACACATTTGTGAGACACTAAGAAGATTAAACTGAAGTTCTTTCACAAAATACACATTTTCAAAATCTAGTTTACTGGTTTTGATAGTACCTTTACCAGTGATCTTTCCTTTTATTCCTCCCCCAAAGGTAACATATCCTCCATCAAATGTTTTGAAGTCTGAGAGGAATGACATGTTGCCTGTCATGTGCCTTGAACATCCACTATCAACATATCCTTGATCTCCAATATCAGATGAATGTTCCTGCACATGAATAAACATATTAGTTTCCTTGGGGTACCCAAGCCATGACAGACTTGGGTTTGCCTCTTGCATCAATGAAATCAAACCTTTTCAGGATTGTTGATGCACCTTTTGATTGGATTGGTTTCCAAATCCAACATGCTGAGGACTTAACAGCACATTCCCTTTTAATCCATTGTGTGGTCTTTGGTCTATCAATACCAATTTTGGCAATACCAATTTTGGCAGTACCATTTGGTCTAGCAGGACCTTTTGGTCTAGCAGGACCTTTGGTTTTTGGTGTCCAAATTTGTGTTTTGACCACAGATTTCTTTTGAATAGGACTCTTCTCAACTTTTGGTACACTTTTGAAAGTGTTTCTTGTACCCTTATCAGTTGGTTTTGCAATAACAGGCTTATTTTGTCTAACAGTATGTTTAACATTTGTGGTGTTAGACTTAACAAAACTTTTTCTGGGTTGAGTAACATTTGTTTTAGTCTTTGATTTACTCCCAGAAACCCATTTATTACAATAAGCATGAAGATGATTAAAGCTACCACAATAATAACAAGCCTTATTGAACATAACAAAGTCATCACCTAGTTGTTGTGACTTAAGGTTGTTCCAATTTCTTTGGCTTCCCCTAGGTTTGTTATTACATTTTTCACAACTTTCAACTGTCTTCAAAACAGCTTTAGTCTTAGCTTTAACTTCTACTTTCTTAGGACTGACTGGTCCTACTTTTATTCCTTTGATAGGAATAGTCTGATCTTCATCATCATCAGATACCCAATCTTCAATAATTAGGACATCTGGTCTCTTATCAGTGAGCACCTTAGAGAGTGGGACATTCTTAGCACTCTCAGAAGGTTCACTTATCACTACAGGTTTAGCTAATGGTTTGTTAACAAATTCATGTAAACCTGATGCAGCAAGATCACTACCTTGGGGACAAGGAATTCCTCTATAAGGAGGTGGACATTTATTGTATCCTATCCTTGATTTTATTCTCTTATTCATCTGATTCTCTACTATGCTCCTAGTACACTCAGAAGCAATTTCCAATTTAGTAACAGTCAGTTGAATATTATCTCTAGCCAATGTCACTTTAGTGCACTCAGTCCTTAACATTTCAATTTCTGTATCTTTCAAAAATATTTGTCTATTAAGAGCACCTTTAGCATCAGAAAATGTGAGTTCATTTTCTCTATAGTGAATGATTTGTTTTTCTAGCTTGGACATACCACACTTATGGTCAAATAAGGCTTGATTGGTTTTTCTTTCTTCTATTGTGAGTTCATCAAAACATTTTCTTAAAGTTTGCAATTCTTCAAAAGCTTCACATGTATTTGAACATTTAGAAATTTTTACCTCAGGGTTGCAGAATGCCATCAAAGCCAATTCATCAGAAGTTGACTCATCTTCACCCATGAAACTCCAATCAAAACCCATGCCATCAATAGCAACCATTGCTTTTGGCTCAGCAACTTCAACAACCTTACTCTTGCTTTCAAAGCTTCCTCTCTTCTCAAAGCTTTCTTTATTTCTGTTGTCAAACCCTCTACCCTTGTCATCCTGCTTCTTAGGTCTTCTACACTCTCTAGAGTAGTGACCTTTCATGTGGCAGTTGTAACACTCCACCTTTGACTTATCATAGCCAGCAGGCTCATTTCCATCTATCAGTATCTTCTTGCCAGTCCTCATCATCAACTTCTTAGCTCTAATGCTTAAAAGTGAAAGTTGCCACTTTATGTCCATCACTTCAAGATCATCAGGATGAATCTCTTGAAGGTCTTCAAATGTTAATACGGACCCATTGTGTTGAGATGTAAGAAAAGCACACCCAATTGTTTCATCTAAAATGGATTTGGTACTACTAGAAGTACTAGCAGTACCAAAGGTTGTGTTGGCAGTACCTTCTTCTCTGCCACTTTATCTTCATTATCAACCTTTGAGATGCTTGGGGATGAAACAAAAGCCATATTTCCTGAACTTGACCCAGTAGTCTTCTTTACTTCATGTTCTACAATTTTGAAATTGTTGTAGAGATCATTGAGACTCATCTGGTCAATATCTGACTTGTTCTTCCAAACAATGACATGCATAGACCATTCTGAAGGTAAACTCCTAAGAAATTTAGAGTTTAGGTCTTCTTGAGTTATCATCACTTCATGGATGGCTAACTGACTTGCAAGCTTCTGAAGTCTATTGAACATACTGTCCAAAGACTCGTTGGTTGTGGCTGTGAAGTTCTCAAATTGTTGTTTGAGAAGTGTTTTCTGTGTTTTCTTGGTAGCATCATTACCACCAAACCTAGCCACAATTGCTTCAAAAAGGGTTTTGGCATCTTTGTATTTGTTAAAGATCAGAAGTTGATCATTTGGAATAGTCATCAGTAACATACTCCTTGCCTTTAGATCATTTCTCTTCTGAATTCTTTCATCTGCATTTGATGGTTGGTCTTGTATTCTTGTTACAAGAGCATCATTTACTGTTGTAGTGGTGATTTGGGGTTTAAATGAATTGCCTTGTTCAATGATCTCCCAAAGTGCATAGTCCTGCACTTGAAAGTATTGTTCAACCCTTAGTCTCCACATTTCAAACTCGTTTTGCTTGAGTAATGGAAGTTTAGCTGCAACATTTGTTTGAATATGTTCAACATCCATTTTTCTTTTAAATTAGTAAATATCAAGCCTAGCTCTGATACCACTTGTGGAACGTTTTTGTATGTTCGATTGAGATATTTATGTATTGAATGTGTTTAGCATGCGGAATCTACTACAACACACTTTAAAAGAACACAAGGTGGTGAGTTTAAGTAAACGTGAGAATGCAATGAACAAAGAACACAACTTTGGTTAACACAAAACGATTCAATATTATTGATGAAATAATACGGATGATCTAAATATCACCAGGATTACAAAGTAATCTTGAATCTAAGATTGTAAAAGGATTTGTGATTTGAAGTAACTAAGTTACTTGAGAGATAGTTTGGTTTTGGTTAATTGGTTCGTGAAGATGCATGCATGAAGTAGTGACTAAGATATCCTTTTATAAGATAAGGATATCTTATTACATGTTGTCAAGTGGAAGAGTATTATACTATACTTTGACTATATTTGCGCCTACAATTAAATACAACTACCCATGTACAACTCTGATAATATTCTTCTGTCACCACAGAAGACTAATCTACTTCTACATAACGTATAACAATGTACAAAGACTAATAATTCAACTAAATATCTATTACAAAATATCTAATCGACTTAACATAAGCTTGGCAGGCTCTTCATCAACCAGCAGTACCTTCTACCCAGAAGGTACTGGTAGAACATCTTCATACACTTCAAAATCAACTAGCAGGCTCTTCAACATCTTTGGCAGGCTCTTTGACTTTGATCATTTTATTCCCAACAACATTAGTGCAAGCTTAAGTAACCAATTTGGGGACTTCAACTTCAGTTTTTCAATATTGGTATATCGGGTTTCCTTCATCATGTGGTCACAAATAGATGTTTGTGTACGAGGTTGGTCAGTTGGACAAAGGTTTAAAAGTTGTGATGTGATCTGTAATTCTCACAAGATATTCTTAACCCAAACAAATGTTCACCAAAACCAAATTAGTCATGCCACATTCAATCTGTTACTGTCTCACGGTTTCTTCTTGGTTTTGTAAAATCCCGCGAAAGAACTTATTTCTCGGTTTAAACCATAGATTTGTAAAATCCAGTGATGATGGGCTTAGCGCTCTTGACCATGATCGGGTTAAAACCATTATCAAAGTTCAGCTATTACATCACAAATGGCTGGATCGGGGCATTTAATCGACAAGATGTGACTACGGCGTTTGTTCAGTATTATTTATTTGAGGTTGAAGTGAAATTTCATGAGTGCGTGCACTTAGTATCTGAAGATATCGGGGAGGTTGGATGAAGATTCTTCGAGATTCTTGTTCGAGCTTTCAATACAATGACGAGGACTTGGATATCTAGTTATTTTTTCTTTCTCCCTATTACAAAATAACTATCACTTTAAGGAGTCACGTTGTAGTGCTCAGTGTCACACGAAGTTGTGGATATCCAAGAGGTGATGTACGTCTTATACTTGATGGTTGGTTGGTTGAAGAGTATAGAGTACTTAGGGATTCGATGTTGCACGAAGTCTCTGCACCGCTCTTTGTCTCGCATTAGTACAAGGTTAAGTCACAAGTTCGGGTTATGTTACTTCAGTCTCAAGTTCATCATATTGGGTATTTCTCCATCAGTGGTCACGACGTCAAGCCGACAAAATGATAATGGGGTTGGTAATGAGTTAGATGAGAGAAGTAGTAAAGAGAGAGATTATGACGTCTGTTCATATCAGTTCAGGCCTCGTTCTTCAAAGAAAAGAAAAGTGTACGCTTGAGTGCACTTTATCTTCAAAAGAAGAGGAATCTTCTTATTTATGGCCATTCTCATCAACAAGTTTCATGCTCTTTCCGTGCTTATTCAGTCTTCAAGTGGATCGGCGCACATTGGAGTATATTCTTATTCACTTGTTCAACCAAAAATTGCAGTTGACAGGCATATGCAATTTTTGAGGGGGGGAAAGGGTGAATAAACAACATGTCAGTCTTCAAGAACCGTCAAGTGGAGCTACTTACAGTTGATGGTATTAATATTCACTTGTTCAATCATCAAAAATTGCAGTTGGCAGGCATATGCAATTTTTGAGGGGGGGAAAGGGTGAATATTATTCTACATGTTGAGTGATGATTGAGAAATGGTCATACGACTCCTGAATACGCCAGTTCAGGAGTCGTGCAAACCATGGTTCTCCAACACTACATCTTCCTCCGTCTATCAAGGTGTTGAAGAACATGGTCATGGAATGCTAATCGACATCGTCTCACGGGCTGGTACAATCAGCAACAATGGGTTTCTAGTCAATGCTTCATGTACACGTCATTACGCTGCATGTACACATCATGATGATGATTTCGATTAATCGTAACCATCATGGGGGAGAGAAATGTGTACACCAAGGACGCACAACAGGTTCACGTGATCGGGCTTAATCATTTATTCCGGTGTTGATAACCGCAGAGATGATCAGTGGTTCAACTTGTTACCTTGGTATTAACGTTTCACTGTTACGTCATGGGCTGATTAATCGTAACCATCAGGGGAGAGAGAATGTGTACATCAAGGACACACAACAGGTTCACGTGATCAGGGATTAATATCCAAGGATGGATACATACTATAGATGATCAGTGGTTCAACTTGTTACTTTGGTGTTATACTAAAGACTGAAGAAGGTCAAGTCGTCAGTCTATTCTACATTCTTTGTTGTGTGTTATCGTCTCATGTGTACGCTGCGGGCTGATGGGTTATATGTAAGGTTACTGGAAGGCATTTGGTGAGATGAAGATGGTTGGTATTCTGTTCCTCCATATTGGGCAATCTTGAAGAAGGTCTAGTCTTCAGTCTTCTCTACATTCTCCGCTATGTGTTAGAAGACTAAAGACGGCATGCATTCGGTTATCTAAAGACTTCTTCATATTATGGGCGTTCATCCAAATTCTTTCTTCTATTATGGGTGTTCATCAGAAAGGTTGTCAGATTAGGGGAGAGCACTAATTAGGGGAGAGTGAAAAGCCTGAATTAATCCCTAAGTTAAAAGTGCTCACGTTACTCTTCAGCAAGTTAAATGATGGAAGCGGAAAAGATTCAGGATGCTGAGGAGTAATGGTTTTTGGTTCGTATCCTTGTATATATTTTCCTTCTTACATACTTTTTCATATATTATACCATTTTGTAAATAGATATATAGAAATCTTGCTAATTGTAAATAGAGAAGGGGCTTTTGCATATATATCCTTCTGAAAATGCAAAATTGCATATATATCCAAGGCATGCATAAAAACCATTGTACTATGTGCATCAAAAACTTGTACAAAGGATATATATATGCAATTATTTATTTTGGAAGGGATATACATGCAATTTGGCCAATAGAGAAACGTAAAATCAAAAAAACCATAAAAATTAAAAAATTAGAAAAGACCAAAAATAGTTTCACCTAGGCATGTCTTCTGTTTATCGATAACATTTACGGACTTAGAAATGTCATTCAATAATGGCATGGGTCTTTAAATGAAGCTCGATCAGAAGTTAAAATGGATGGTTAAAACATGTCTAAATGGCTTGCTATTACTTCAGATAGCAACCCGCGCTTCAAAATGGGGAAAGCACGTCGCCAAAAAGACGGCTGTTCCTCCAACTGGGTGATGTTCACCTGGGCATGGATTACTTTATATCCATGTTTCTTCGATCTGATGTACGTTTCAGTGCATCATTTCTTGTATAAGAAGAGAAGTCTTCTTTGCATACAAATAGTTTTCATTCTAAGATTCTTCTGAAAATTATTTGTGAGACACTTGGTGATTATGTGTTGCTTGAAATTCTTTTATACTTGGATTGTGCATAAAATTTGTCACTCAATCAACGACTACAAATATTTAACTAGAATACGGGTCATTGATTGAGGGGGAGAGTGAATTCAAATTTTATATCATCAAACGGATTTCTTGGTTAACTCATACTTGTTAGAAATGGTTTTGTAGTTAATGGGGTATTAGTTGAAGAGGATCTTGCTAAAACTTTATATCAAATGGCCAAACGTGTTAGTTGCTAGAAAGTTTAGGACATTATGTGCAATTTGCTTATAGTTTCCTAGCTTTATGTATCTAGAAGGTTCATTTGTGTTACTTTGGTATCCTCGTTTAATCCCCTAGATACATCAAAACTCAAAACCTAAAAGAAGTAAGAAAACCAGTTGTGTTTGATGTTCTTGAATACTCCTATGACATTTGTATGATCTGAATGAATGAGTTTCAAATGTTGTCTAACTTCTGTTAGTCGATTGCTGCATAATTGTTGTTGAAATAGTGCATATGTTCTCAGGATATCCTTAGGTATATATCTATCATGTTAGAATCTTGGTCCTAAGATCCTGAATTGAATGATGAAATATGAGTGAATTGCCATGTTCATGATTGCTGATTGCTCTTCATGCTAGATAGTAGTTTGACGTATTTCCTGACTATGGTTTGATTAAATGAATTTGGTATTATAATGTGGCAAGCTGCTGAAGGGTAGCCATTAAGGAATAGTGTATCTGTATGTATGTATATCTGTGTTGATATTCTTATGCAGATTCCATAGCCAAAATGAATGTGCCAGTTCCCATTCTAACCATTTGATCAGACGTTCAAACTCTATTGATTGGCTCAGAATTCACCACAACAACAACATCGGCAACAACAACAACAACAACATTGTCTTCACCTCCACCACCATCATTTCAACAAAGCAGTACTTACTCGGATCTCATCAAGTGGAGATCGAAAATACTTGAGAAGATTTGTTGGTGGATGGATAATTGATGTTGACCACTTATTCACTCAGAAAAGCGGATGATTACGTTGTCTGCGCAAAAAGGTCAATATCATTTGTGTCATAAATGTTATCTTGTGCATAATAAGCAGTGAATCTCCCTCTTTGATTAAGGGGGAGCATAGTATGTTCCATTATCAGAAAACATTAAATCGGACACATTTTCTCCCACATTTTCTAACTTATTTAAATCAATTGGGATCACAAATCACAAATGGTTTGAAATTTTTGATCGGGGGAGAGAATGTGATTTAAATATGAAATCTGATAAAATGTGATGTTTGGTCGTAAATGTAAGCTCTCCCATATGTGCTAAACTCTTTCGTATATCAATGCACATATTGAGGGGGATCGAATGTACAAAAAGGATTTGGCATCTCACGTGAGCGTGACTCAGACTTCACCAATGAATTGACGAAACATATACTGTCATTGATCGAAAGGACATATCCTGGCCGGGTAATAATTTCAAGCTGGTCTAACCAGTGATGTAAGCGTGTCTCGAAAAGGATGTGTCTGAGTAGAGTGTACCGTTTCGAGAAACTTTCTATGGACTTGACCAGGCCGGGTAATAATTTCAAGCTGGTCTAACCAGTGATGTAAGCGTGTCTCGAATCGGTCATGTTCACTGAAAGTTGATCAATTCAAAAAGTGCGAGCTCTACCTAACATGTGCAAATTTATAAAACAATCATTCGAGCACATGTTGAGGGGGAGCATTTGAAAAATATAAAACTCTCAAGTGTTAGCAAAAATGTATTTCAGAATCATGAACACTTTGAGAGATTTTTCAATGATTTGGTTTATGGCAATTGTGGAAGAACACCAAAGACCGACCATTTTAATTAATGTATGGAGTTATAAGGATGGTAAGGTTAGGTACAAGTTCCCACGATCCCGCTAGAGCCGGAGGGATCTACCCAGGGACAATCCACTAGTTAGTGTAGAAGTCCTTAGGTATGATTAAAAAAGGAGAAAAGTGAGAAAGGGAAGAGTGCCGACTGAGATGGAGCTGGATCTGGAACAAACCCAACAAGGTTCTAGTTATGAAGTCTCGGTAAGCACTGAAGGGGTTGAAGAATGAAAAAGAAATGTAAAGATAAAGGGTGAAAAGAAAGAAGCCCTCCTTACACTTTAGGCAGAAATCGGGTCAACACATATGCTGTCAGAATCACTTAGTTGATTGCTGACATTGAAGACAAAGTATCATGGACCCAGTGATACGCTGCACAACCCTCCCTAGCCACTCAAGGTCCCTCAAAGGATTCTTGTTTCAATTGTCACAGAGTTCTATACATTTCTATCGTCTCTCTCACTCCAAGTTAGATGATATTGAAAAGGTGGCAGTCCTCTCCAGCCTCCGCTCACTAAATCAAAACGCACTATCGAGTCTAGAGCCACGAGATGCAAAATAAGATCTCATAGGAACACATGCTACTTCTACACTGGTTGGTCAACATTAAGGACGCCTATTGTAAACTTAAGAGTCCTACGCAGATCTTAGCAATCTGCCAGAACATTTATGAGAGAATTTACATATGTAATTCTCAATGATTGAATGGAAATTCCTGCCAGGGTCAACATTTATGAGATCTAGTGTTAAAGATAGTTTATGTGCAAAGTGGTATCTAAAACATAAGTAACTTGCATGATTAACTAGTATAACTTGAAAATACATAATCATATGAAGTAAATGAAAGTATGAAATGATCAAAGAGATGTTCTTGAAGCTTACTTGCAATATTGGAGAGTTTTGATGAGAAAATGTGTAATAACTTAGGGTTTTTATCACAAAACCCTAACTAGGAATGAAATTAGAGCTTGATTAACACTTGAACTTCAAAAGTTTATGGATGATCTTGGGTGTTCTTCCTTTGGCCGATCCAACAAGAAGAGAAAAGAGAGAATATGTAGCTATTTTGCTAGTTGATTTTGTAGAATGATGTGTTATAGAAATTAAATAAGGAAACATGTAAACATAAGCATTAAATGGAGTGTACTTGTAATCAAGTGGTCTTATGGTTTAGGGTGGCTAGGGGGGTGGCACATGGAAGGAAAATGGGATGGATTTGATGTTTAATTAAAACTCTTGTCTAGTTATTGCATGTGTTAGTTAGTTTAGTGTATACATTAGGTGTTACCGGGTACCGAGTTAACTAGAAGTAAATCTTGACGAGGTGAAATAAAGTACGACGAAGTTGTAAAAATTGTAAAATGTTATTCCTTGCATGAATCGGGTGTTAGAATGATAATCGGGTTGAAATTTCGTAAACCGACGGAGTTTTAAGCTCCTAACGTAAAATATAGCAATTGGTTTAAAAACACCGGGTAAAGTAATAATATAATCTCTATATCATTTTAATTAGTATGAAAATGTATTAGGATCATAGTCGGGAGTATTGGGTCTAATGTTAGTAGAAATGATTGAGTGGTAACGTTAATTAAAAAATTAAGCATACGTTAATGAAAATCACACAAACCCATGCATGAACTGATATGATAATGATGTTACTGATGATATGCAGACTACTTTAGTCTGTATGATGTGCCTTTACTAATGATGCATGAATACGCAGCTAAACCTAACTAGTTACGCGCATTTGAGTACCCGTAAACCAAGTTTACGACATGATGAATGATGCCCATGAATAGTGATTTCCCTCCGGGAATGAATAGTGTCACGTGAATAGTAAAAATTTTGACGACTTCACAAATTCTCAAACTGACTTCAAAAATGATGAATAGTGAAATGATGAATAGTGATCGGTGAATAGTGAATGATGAATAGTAACTCATGAATAGTAAATTATCAGGGTTTGGAAAATGACCTGAAATTACGAGTTGTGACAGTCGACCAACCTGAAAGGAATTCAGTCCCTGAATTCAGCTGATGTTGGTCTCTGGAGTGGTCTTGGTGAAAAGATGTGGGTATTTGAGTCGCATCTGGTCTTCCCGTTCCCAAGTAAACTCAGGACCTCTGCGAGAATTCCAGCGAACTTTGACGATCGGAATTCGACTTTGCTTCAACTGTTTGACCTCTCGGTCCATAATTTTTGTTGGTTCTTCCACAAAGTTAAGCTTATCATCGAGCTGAACTTCTTCCAATGGGATTACGAGCGTTTCGTCTGAAAGACATTTCTTGAGGTTTGAGACATGAAACGTGTTATGTACACTGCTGAGCTCTGACGGAAGCTCAAGCCTGTATGCTACCGGACCAATCCTTTCCAGAATCTTGAATGGCCCAATGTATCTCAGGTTCAACTTCCGCGTTTCCCGAATCGTATCACGCCCTTCCAAGGCGAGACCTTCAACATGACTTTGTCTCCAACCTGGAATTCTAATGGTTTGCGTCGAACATCGGCGTAAGTTTTCTGTCGGCTTCTAGCTGTTTTGAGTCTTTCTCGGATCTGGATTATCTTTTCTGTTATTTCTCTGACCAACCCTGGACCAGTTAGCTGTACATCACCAACTTCGGCCCAACAAACTGGAGACCTGCACTTACGACCGTAGAGTGCCTCGAATGGTGCGGCTTTTATGCTCGAGTGATAACTGTTATGGTAAGAGAACTCGATCAATGGAAAATGGTTAGCCCAACCATTTCCAAAGTCAATGACACATGCTCTGAGCATGTCTTCCAATGTCTGAATCGTTCTCTCGCTCTGACCATCGGTCTGAGGATGATAGGCGGTACTCATGTCTAATTTAGTCCCAAATGAATCTTGCAATGACTCCCAAAAGTTTGAAGTAAAGCGACTATCTCTGTCGGAAATGATGGAAATTGGTGCACCGTGCCTTGAGACTATTTCCTTGACGTAAAGTCTGGTGAGCTGATCCATAGTATAAGTCTCTTTGATTGGAATGAAATGGGCTGACTTGGTGAGACGATCAACTGTTACCCAAATAGCATCGTAACCTCCTGATGTTTTGGGAAGTTTAGTGACAAAGTCCATTGTAATGCGTTCCCACTTCCACTGTGGAATTTTCGGTTGCTGAAGTAATCCTGATGGCTTCTGGTACTCGGCTTTCACTTTAGCACAAGTAAGACATTTGCTGACGTACGTAGCTATCTCTGCTTTCATTTTGGCCACCAATAAAGCTTTTTGAGATCCTGATACATCTTATCAGAACCTGGATGAATAGAGTACTTCGACTTGTGTGATTCGTGCATGATCAACTCTCGTATTCCACCATAGAGAGGTATCCAGCTTCTATCCTTGAAGCATAATGTTCCGTCTGATCTCCTTACTAAACCGTTTGCATTATCTTGCATTCCTTTGAGTGTTTCACTTGGTAGGTTTTCTTCCTTGAGTGCCTCGACTTGGGCCTCGAGGATCTTTGATGGTAGTGGTGAAATGATAGTCATTCCCAATGATCTGACTCTCAAAGGCTTGAGTCTCTCTTTCCGACTGAGTGCATCTGCCACAACATTGGCTTTTCCTGGGTGATATCTGATTTCACAGTCGTAATCACTAAGTAGTTCCAACCAACGACGTTGCCTCATGTTGAGTTCCTTCTGATCAAGAATGTACTGTAAGCTTTTGTGGTCTGTAAATACTACACACTTTGTTCCGTAAAGATAATGCCTCCAAATCTTGAGTGCGAAAACCACGGCACCCAACTCTAAGTCGTGAGTAGTGTAGTTCTTCTCATGCTTCTTAAGCTGACGAGATGCATAAGCTATCACCTTCTCGTTTTGCATTAGCACTGCTCCAAGTCCTTTGTGTGAAGCATCGCAATATACCACGAAGTTTTCAATCCCTTCTAGCAATGACAAAATTGGCGCACTGCAAAGTTTCTGTTTCAATAACTAAAAAGCGGTCTCTTGCTTTTCTCCTCAATCGTACTTCTGGTTCTTTTGTGTCAACTTGGTCAGTGGCTTAGCTATCTTGGAAAACCCTTCAATGAACCTTCTGTAATATCCGGCAAGTCCTAAGAATTGACGAATTTCTGTGGGAGTTTTTGGTGTTGCCCAATCTTTAACTGCCTCAATCTTTGCTGGATCAACCTGTAGTCCCTGACTATCAATGACGTGACCAAGAAATTATACTTTGCGGATCCAAAAATCACACTTTGAGAATTTGGCGTACAGTTTCTCTTCCTTGAGCAGCTCTAAAATTGTTCTGAGGTGTTCTCGGTGCTCTTCTTCACTCCTTGAGTAAATCAAGATATCGTCAATGAATACGATCACAAAATTATCTAGATATGGCTTGCACACCCTGTTCATGAGATCCATGAACACAGCTGGTGCGTTGGTTAGTCCGAACGGCATTACCTGAAATTCATAATGGCCATAGCATGTTCTGAATGCTGTCTTCGGGATATCTCCCTCCCGAACCCTAAGCTGATGGTAACCCGATCTTAAGTCGATCTTGGAGTAATAACTGGAACCTTGCAACTGATCAAACAAATTGTCGATCCTGGGAAGTGGATAACGATTCTTCACCGTTAATTTGTTTAGCTCTCGATAATCAATGCACATTCTGAAAGATCCATCTTTCTTCTTTACAAACAAAACCGGCGCTCCCCAAGGCGAGGAACTCGGCCTAATGAATCCTTTATCCAAGAGCTCTTGCAATTGGTTCGATAACTCTTGCATTTCTGAAGGTGCAAGTCGATAAGGTGCTCGCGCAACTGGTGCAGCTCCCGGCACTAAGTCAATCTGAAATTCGACTTGGCGAGTAGGTGGAAGTCCTGGTAAGTCTTCAGGAAAGACTTCTGGAAAATCTCTAACTGTTGGTACATCCTCAAGTCGCTTCTCTTCCGACTTCTTTTCTGTGATATGAGCCAAGAATGCATAACAACCTTTCTTTATGTATTTCTCTGTTTTAATGCACGAGATGATGCTGAGTCTAGTCCCACTGCGTTCTCCGCGAATGACCAATGTTTCGCCATCATAAGGAAGATGAACAACTTTTTCATCACAGATGATTCTGGCATGATGTCGAGATAACTAATCCATACCGATGACAATGTCGAAACTTCCAAGTTCTACTGGCATGAGATCTATATTGAACGGGTGATTGAGAAAATTGAGAGTGCAACCACGAATGATCGTGTCGGTGCCAACTAAACTACCGTTAGCTAGTTCAATGTGATATGGAGTGTCTAATGTGGTTGGTTCAATGTTGAGTAATGGTGCAAATGCAGTAGAAACAAAATTTCTATCAGCTCCTGAATCAAATAGTATGGATGCATAATGATTGTTAATGAGGAACGTACCCGTAACGACATTCGGGTCCTCCCTGACATCTTCTCCTCCAAGGACATAAGCTCTTCCTCTAGCTGTTCCACCTTGGTTATTGTTTCCCTGATTATTTCCCTTCGGACAGTTATTCTTGAAGTGTCCGACTTCTCCACAACCAAAGCATGTTGTTGGGGGCTTCTGATTATCAATCACAATCGGAGCTTTGCAATCCCTGGTCGAATGACCAACTTTCTTACAGTTTCCACAAGGATTTGGACAATTTCCGGGGTTATGATGGGTTTGACATTTGTTGCACTTGGGTAAAGTACCATTGTAACCTCTTTTCTCACCTGGACCTGCAACATAGGCCTTTGCAGTTTCCTGTCTCTTGGGTGGTGGTTGAGTAACATTGCTACTCTGGTTGTTATCCCGATTTCTTTTGTTGTTGTTGTTATTAGAATTGTTTCGGTTGTTGTTATTGTTGTTGTTTCGGTAGTTGTTGTTGGAGTTACGGTTGTTGTAGTTACGGTTACTGTTGGTGTTGCTGTTGTTGCTGTTTGAAGTAGTTTCTTTCTTCACTATCTGAGCCATGAGTTTCTGAGACATTCTGATTGCCTCATCCAATGTTTGCGGGTCAAAAGAAATCACATCTCCACGGATGTTGTGAGGTAATCCTCCAATGAAATTCTCTAATAGCTTCTCAGTGTCCGGAACCATTGTCGGACATAATGCTGCAATTCCTGAAACCTCCTGATATATGCCTCAATATCATTACCTGCTGTCACTAGCTCATAAAACTCTGTTTCCATCTTTTTCACTTCTGTTCGTGGGCAAAACTTCTTTGTCAGCAACTTCTTGAATTCGTCCCATGTAAGCTTGTGAGCATTCTCCATTCCCATGGGCTTTGCATACGAATTCCACCATGACATAGCTTCCCCAACGAGTGTACTAGTAGCAAACTTTACCTTGCTGTCCTCCGGACAGTTGCATAGAAGGAATACTGATTCTGTCTTTTCAAACCATCGGATCATGGCAGTGGCCCCTTCAGTGCCTTTGAATTTTTTCGGATCACCACTCTTGAAATCTTTGTACGTACATTTATGACCATTTGTACCATTGGTATTTGTTCCTGCGGCTTCCGCGGTTTCTGCCCGCGAAGCGGCTTCAGCAGCAGCTGCAGCTACGGCAGCTCTTTCTGTAACCAATGCTGCCTCAATACTGTCGGCAACAAGCTTTCTGATCTCAGCTGGTGTCATAGCAGTAGTGGCTCTTTTGGGTGGCATAATTCTTCACAATCACAAAAGATAACAACAATGAGAATCCACAATAGAAAACGATCATCATACACAATATATACAACCACAACATGTATATACATCCACAATACGTATAAATACAACCACAGCATGTATAAATACCATGAAATCACAACGAAACATCATAAATATAATCACAATGCACATGAATATAATACATGAAAATTTCGGTTACGCAGACCGATATCATAAAATAGCACAACGAAAATCTTGCATAGTAGAGTCACACTTGATATATTTGTTTGTACTACAAGCAAAAGACAACAAGTCCTAACTATGTCCCACACCCTGGGACTAGGATAATAATGTACAAGCTACATGATAACAGTCTAACACTAGGCACCTCCTCCTGGTGCTCCATCTACCCTACGGAAAATCCTCTGAAGATCCCTAGACATAGCAACAGCAATCTCCTCTAGGTGCTGAACTCGAAGCTGAAGATCAGTCTCCCTAGTCTCTGATGCAGACATCCTAGCCTGAACTGAAGATAACTCACCGGCCTGGCGATGATGCTCATCCTGGGACATCTGTGCCCTGTTGAACAACTCAGGCATCTCCTGCCTCAACTGGGTAATACGCTCAGAACTCTCTAGCTGTCGGGCCTCCAATCCGTGATATGAAATATCTATAGCAACTCTGCCAGTGACTAGTCCCTCGACCTCCTCCTCTATAGCCTTGATTCGGCTCACTGGTATCTCCTCCACATAACCTACTGCCCTGTCAATCTGTCCCTGTAGATGATCTAGTCTCGAGTCAAGTGTAGCAGCAGTAAGTAGTCTGTCAGCAGCAGCCCTCGAGCTCTCACCAACCTCGAACCTGCTGGGTGGTGCTGTCTCTGCGGCATTTGAAGTATCTGGTGATGAAATATCAAGACGTGCCCGCTTCTTAAGCAGTAGGTCTGACATAGGAGTAGGATCTCTGCATTCATCCCAGAGATGAACTGGTGCTGATAGGGATGGCAATGGTGGAGACAATGATGATAAGGATGGTAATGATGATAATGGTGATGGTGTACTGAATGCCACACTCCTCCTCGTTGTCAAGCGGCGACGGAGTAGATGAGATGAAGTAAGTGATGATGGTGGTGGTAGGGATACAAATGCAGCTGGTGACCTGACAGTGAGACGATGGACCCGCTTAGCAGCAGTGCGCTTCATGCGCGGCCCACCTGGATATGTACGGTAAACTCGACCATAGGGTACAAACTCTCCTGGCTGGATAACTGGAACAACTCTGGGACCACGACGGATCACAGGTGAGAGTGGTGGGGTAGGCACGACTTCCCCCTCCTCAAAGGGTTCTGTCTCAGCCTCTGACATCACAGGTGAAGACTGTGGAGTAGGCTCCACTGATGACAAAATGATAGTGGGTAGTGAGGGTGATGTAACCGACTCTAGTATGATGGAGGGTAGTGAGGAAATATCGTCTGACTCAGAGTCCGATGAGATAACAGTAGGTTGTGAATCCGAAGACATCACTGTGACAATAGATGTGAAATAAAAGTAAATAAACATTTACACAATGTGAGTTATGATGAAATGATATATGTATGAAATCGCAATCACTACATGTGATATAATGAATATGCACTTATGCTACAATGATGAGATGCTATGATGGTGTAGTTATAGTCTAGGATATAATGGAAAACCTAGTTCGCTATAACCTTTGCTCTGGTACCAATCTGTCACACCCCCAAATTTCGTGACTTGCAACGGAATGAAGCATTCGAGGGCATGACAGGTCATAGCACCAAAGTTACAGTTATATTGAACGACCTAAAGTGTCGTTTAGAAAATACATCATTTGATTATTTAAAAACATTCAGAGTTACAAAGCTAGGTCCCAAAAGGTGAAACAAGTTTTCAGAAAACAAGTTCATACAATTCAAACAATGGATAAGTGCATAAAATATAAAGTGAGACGCGTCGACTCCGCGACTCCATGATATGTCCTTATGCAAGCCAACATGCGATACCTCAATTACCGGAAAATACATTGCTAAAAATGGTCAACAAAAATGTTGGTGAGATCATAGGTTTATGTAAATGAAATGTTGTACGAATACCACAAGTATAAAGTGTATGACAAAACTATGCCACATAAAAATGATACATTAGCTCTTAAGCTCATGACCCCAAAGCTAGACTGAATGAAATGCCCCAACTGAGTGTTTGCCAATCACTCTAATATGACAGAAATGAAATGCGTTCGTTTGACAAGTTGGCGCTACCAAACCGAACGGAGGAGTCACCCTCAATAGATCTATTCACTCACTCTCGCTTGCTAACAATTAACGGTTCATAATAATAAAGGGGACTTTAAATCTGGGCAATGATGTAACTTAAGCAATGTAAAGAGTTTGGATACTTTGGTCCGCATTTAAAATGGTGCAATGTATTCTCCCCCGAGAGTTTAGAAATCAATAAACAATTTAAAACGGGGCTATGAAAACTCATCTGATATGATATAGCAACAATGACAATGATGGATGTGATGAAATAAAGCTCGGTCTCTAACCGCGACCTATTATGAATGATATGATCCAATGTAAGCAATGATACAATGCAACACATGCAAATACGTATGTTAACAATACCACTTGTTAGTTTTGAAAATAACGTTTATCGACGAAAAATACACCTTTGACGTCTCGTTAAGTTATAAACTAATTTTCGTATTGATGAACTCAAATAAGTACATTTTATTACTATCATTTATCCTATTAATTTGACTTGTTTTACTATATTATGTATGAGGATTGATACTTAATTGTTTACTTTTGTAATTCTCAGGTAAAAACAAGCATTTGGTGAAACTTAGCTATTTTGGACTAATAATGGAGCAAAACGTGCATAAAGTGAAAGTCTACTGACATGGACAAGATCAAGTCAATTCTGCTCCAGATGCGCCGCATCTCACTCTCGAAATGCGCCGCATCTCTATCAAGATATCACCAGATACGATCCAAGATACAAGAGGACATGCGCCGCATCTAATCATGGGGTTACGCCGCATCTTCTGGCGGTGTACGAATATTCCTGAATATTATAATCTTAGACCCCACGCGAAGTTAAGGACATGCGCCGCATCTACTCCTTAGATACGCCGCATCTTCCCTCAGACAGAAACTATAAATACCCCGTAGACCAGACGAATTAAAGAGTTCCAAAAACCCTAACACCGAAGACCGAATAGTAGGAACAAAGGACGAATTCAGTCAAGGAGGCAGCACAAGACACACCCAAATCAAAGATACAAGAGCTGTAAGAAGGTGCTGCATATGTTTAATTCATTAAGTAGTTTTGTTTTATTGTGTTAGTAAACTTTAATTCATCAAGATTGGTGGCTTGTGTAATGTGGCAACGGAAAGATTGCACTCCCTTAAAACTGCTTTCTCATTAATTAAAGTTTATATGTTGATGTCTTTGGTTACTACTTATTAGTGCATTGATAACCTCTGTGTTTATTAGTGGCTTGCGGGCATTTGACTGCGGGACATAATGTGGCTCCCACGGTTGTTTCTAAATTGATCACTTAGGAATAACTTTTAGACATAAGTAATCATTAAGGGTTTACTC
The DNA here is from genome assembly GCA_021014915.2 of Artemisia tridentata subsp. tridentata. NCBI lineage: Eukaryota > Viridiplantae > Streptophyta > Magnoliopsida > Asterales > Asteraceae > Artemisia > Artemisia tridentata. The sequence goes on along the minus strand of CP139503.1, from coordinate 131,879,602 downwards.
GCCGATAAGAATAGGACCAACGAGAAAGGGTTAATTACATACACTTCATATAAAGCTATCAATAAAACAAGTGACAATCTACTTAATTATAAGGACAGCCCTCTTATTGTCTCGAGTATTTATCTGTGTACGTGTGTGCTACTTGCTGATTCGTGCCTATTGTTTATTTTATCATTTACTTGCAAACAAAATCGTGCCAGTCTCTCAGGCTGAAACCCCCTTGCGTTAGGATATTAAAATACTGATTAGATTAACGAGATTATACGTTCCACTCTTAGTGATCGACACTCTACTTACCATTATCTTCATACTGACCGGGTACACTGCTCGTTAAGTGTGTGTGTTATTGATAAGTCGGCTAAATATAAATTTAAAACTTGAGTAGGCATTAAAACTGCTAAACCGCAACGACACATCACGCGCATCAAGTTTTTGGCGCCGCTGCCGGGGAGTGAATTGTTATTTTCTGTTAATTTGATTAGTATTTTAATTAGGTTTTTCTTTTTTTTTATTAGATTAATTGCATCATTGTACTATTTTGCATATTTGTTGTATTATGTGTTAATTGTTTTCTTTTATTTTTGTGTGTTTATTTTTGTTTGTGTGTTTAATTTTTGTTTTTATTTTTTCGTATTTTTCTGTTCTGCTATCGTTGTACTGTGCTAAATCAAACGATACGGCGCATCTGATCTCTCAGATACGGCGTATTGCGTTTAATTTTTTTTAAAAAACAACGCGTTTAATTAATTCGATACGACGCATCTTTTCCCCAAGATACGGCGTATCTGTTTTTAACAAGAAAATTTTTCTAAGCGATAAAGTAATACGACGCATCTGCTTTTGCAGATACGGCGTATCTGTTTTTTGATAAAAATTTTCTAAACGTTAACGCCATACGACGCATCTGCTTTCGCAGATACGGCGTATCTATTATTTTAATTAAAAACAGTTTGCGAATTATTAAACAAATACGGCGTATCGATTTCCGTCGATACGGCGCATCTTACTGAATCAAAAATCTTTTATTTTTAAACGTAACGAAAATACGGCGCATTAACTTTCGTTAATACGACGCATTTAATTTTAATTAGATAAGCTGATTTTTGATTAATTAATCCGATACGGCGCATTCTTAAATTCTAAAGCGGCGTATCTATTTTCTGAATAAAGTCTGATTAAATTTTAACGATTATAAGATACGGCGTATCCAACTCTTTGGATACGGCGCATCGTCTGCAGATATCAGCTATTTTTATTCTTATATCCGTTTCAATATTCATTAATTTCTCTTCTAGCGGACAGATCCTACTGATGCTTTTGTAATTATTTCAGAAGGAAAATGGAGGGATTCGGAGAACTAATCGACTTCGAAGACAATTTTATGAACGATGTATTAGTACATGGAAAATCACCAGAACATTACAATGGGGACTACATTGAACTTAATGACCTTAATGGACCATTAGAATCTAATGACCTATTCATGGATGATGCGGAATCTGAGTTAGAAGAAGGAGAAATTGTGGATAGTCCAAGAGTCAACGTTATTACTACTAGAAACTACGATGAATTTGAGGGATATGATGGTTCTTGGGATTACGGTGGAAGGATCAACACCAATTGTGCTTACAATTTACAATTCCCATGCATGATTGGGTACAAGTGTATTGACGCCAATTTCTTTCCTATTTTATCAATCAATGTCATGTCAAGAAGCTTTTACAATTCTATTATGAGAAATAAAAAGGAGTATAAAGGAAAGAATGTAGTTGGAGCCTTCATTAATGTCCCGATCTTCGTTGGACGCTTCACTATTGTTACTGAGTTCGTAGTTATTGAAGACATGAATGCCTATTGTGACAGCAATATGGGTGAAGTAATTGTTGGAAAACCATTTTGTAGAGAGATCACTATTAATGCAAAACGATTTGAAGGAAAGATCACCTTCCAATGTGGAAGCGACATTATCACTTATATGATGCCCCGTACTCACCCTGGATTTAAATATGCTACTAGTAGGATTTGCTACAAATTTTCTCCATTCCTTTTTGTTAGTGATGATGACAATAAGAGAGGGATTGAGTACCCATATCAATTGAAGGAAGGATTCTACAAAGGAGTTTTGAATTTGGGACCCGAATATATACGAGACGATTCGGTTGCTAAATGGATCCTACGTGGCCATGTAGGAATCAATGATCGAAATTGAAGAGCTGAACGTGAGTCTAACTTGAAGACTCTGGAATAAAGACAAGTGCTGACCGGGAGACAACCCGGAGGATTTATCTTTTATTATTCTGTTTTCTGTGTCGAGTCAGTCAGACCCGCTGAGGATACGGCGCATCTCAATTCTGAGATGCGACGCATCTCCTGCAATGGTCATATCTTATTTTATTTTTCTGCATTTTTATTTTTCGACTTTAAAACTATTTATCAGTTTATTTTAATGCGGCGCATCCCTGGTTAAGGATGCGGCGCATCTTTATTCTGATCCGTATTAATTCCAGGCTCGATACGGCGTATCTTCTTCAATAAGATACGGCGCATCGACTGACCTGATGATTTTCAGTTTTAATTTTTAAGTTTTATTTTTCCTAACTACTAATGTATTATGCAAGTTGAACCTTTCTTATCTTAGGTGTGTTTTAAAGTGTTGGTGGTATTATAGTTTCCTGAATTTTCTGTGGATACATCAAGTATGAAGCTTTAACGTTCTAATCCACAAGAAAGATGATTTTTGCTCTTACACTAATGGAGGATCATACCGAGCAAATCTCAGGGGAGTTTTTCTGTTCTAATTCTTTTTATTTTCCAGTTTTTAACCTTTTATACAAACAACGAGGACGTTGTTTAACTTAAGTGGGGGGATTGGAGAATTAGAACACTTAACAATTACTTGTCCTAAACTTTTTCAAAAATTATGCTTAAAATGTGCTTAATATATCAAACTTAAAAAATTTTTAGCATGTTTTTGTTTAAGATCTAAGTTACATAACTGCACACATGACGTTATTTTCAAAAATTGTGATTTTTCAAAATTCACAAATCTATGAGTGTGCCGGTGACTTGTAAACTTTAGAACTTGGCTTGTATACTATTCGAGACCACCATAATGAGTATTATTTATATAATTGGAATGACTTGTCTAAATTGGTAAAATTCTAGGATTACACCCAAAAAGCCTATATATGTTATGTGTTATTGACTAACTACACTGGTTAGTTAACTCCCGTATAAAACCCTTTTGTTACTCTCATTTTTAGAGTAAGATACCCCTAGAAAAACACTCAGAGCCATTCCTTTCGTTTCTTACACCTATGTTTAAAATGTTTCGTTACACCCTTATACCTTAGCCTACCCTGTAGATTAAAGTCCGTGGTTGGTTAATTGCTATAGGCAGAGTGTGTTTCCTTACATTACCTGTGTTCGCGTGCGTAATTCATTATCTATGGTTAGGTCGGGAAATTGCACAATGCAATTGGAGTGAAAGTAAATAGTGTATATTTTTGAGTTTATTTTTCGTGTGTTTACTACTTTCACTATTACCGATATTTCTGAAAGTATGAAAAGTATGAAAAAATTATCCGGAAAGAAAGTTGTAGTGATGTGGTGAAATTTTACACATCTAAAAAAAAAAAAAAAAAAAAAAAAAAAAAATCGAAAAATGAGAAAAGAAAAAGAAAGAAAAAAGAGTTGGATGTTTATTTTAAGCCAACAATGTAGAGTTATGTAAGTGGTTCATATGGCCACTATTTGTTGTATTATATCTATGGATTGAATGGGAATTGGCAGTTATGGGAACGCCAATTAAGGTTTATTCTTTGATTAAGATCTTGTTGAGTATAATTCGTGTCTACCTAAAGCGTGTGTTTCAAGTGTTAAAGCGTGAGTTATTCAATGATATGAGTCTTATTCATGGGATGGTTGGGATAGTGATTAACCACACTTAGGATTTTAATTTATTTGTTTTGTTTATTTTTATTTTTACACAAATTTATATCCCAAATATTATCCATACCCTATATTATTCTTTATCCAACCGAACCTTTGATTTATTGAGATTAGGGATTTGAGCAATCTTAAGTATCGTAGTCGTGGATTCGGCTATGTATTTATGATTTTGTCGCCCTTTTTGATATATTATTATTGGTGAAGTTTGGACCTATCTTTAGCCTATTCGAGTTAAGGATTTGAGCAATTGCAAGTATCGTGTTCGTGGATTCGATCATGTATTTGTGGTTTTGTCGCCTTTTCTGGAATTTGAGATCGATAGTGAAAAGAGAATAATTAACCCTTAAGCCTAAAAACCCTTTTTACCGCTTTAGACTTGTTATTCCTTAGCTTTAGTGGTGGAGATGTGTATACTTGCCAAGCTTATGATAGAATATTCGTCACGACTGGACAGTTAAACGATTAGATTTGCTTTTATCGACTTATTTTATTTTACTTCTAATTCGTTAAGTGTTTGGTTGTGTGATTATGAAATAAACGAATACATGCTTAAATATAAAAATAAATCCTAACATCTTTTAGGATACATTTTCATAAATGAAATTCTAAGGTTTACTTGGGGACAAGTAAAGTTCAAGTGGGGGGATATTTGATGAACTCAAATAAGTACATTTTATTACTATCATTTATCCTATTAATTTGACTTGTTTTACTATATTATGTATGAGGATTGATACTTAATTGTTTACTTTTGTAATTCTCAGGTAAAAACAAGCATTTGGTGAAACTTAGCTATTTTGGACTAATAATGGAGCAAAACGTGCATAAAGTGAAAGTCTACTGACATGGACAAGATCAAGTCAATTCTGCTCCAGATGCGCCGCATCTCACTCTCGAAATGCGCCGCATCTCTATCAAGATATCACCAGATACGATCCAAGATACAAGAGGACATGCGCCGCATCTAATCATGGGGTTACGCCGCATCTTCTGGCGGTGTACGAATATTCCTGAATATTATACTCTTGGACCCCACGCGAAGTTAAGGACATGCGCCGCATCTACTCCTTAGATACGCCGCATCTTCCCTCAGACAGAAACTATAAATACCCCGTAGACCAGACGAATTAAAGAGTTCCAAAAACCCTAACACCGAAGACCGAACAGTAGGAACAAAGGACGAATTCAGTCAAGGAGGCAGCACAAGACACACCCAAATCAAAGATACAAGAGCTGTAAGAAGGTGCTGCATATGTTTAATTCATTAAGTAGTTTTGTTTTATTGTGTTAGTAAACTTTAATTCATCAAGATTGGTGGCTTGTGTAATGTGGCAACGGAAAGATTGCACTCCCTTAAAACTGCTTTCTCATTAATTAAAGTTTATATGTTGATGTCTTTGGTTACTACTTATTAGTGCATTGATAACCTCTGTGTTTATTAGTGGCTTGCGGGCATTTGACTGCGGGACATAATGTGGCTCCCACGGTTGTTTCTAAATTGATCACTTAGGAATAACTTTTAGACATAAGTAATCATTAAGGGTTTACTCGCCGATAAGAATAGGACCAACGAGAAAGGGTTAATTACATACACTTCATATAAAGCTATCAATAAAACAAGTGACAATCTACTTAATTATAAGGACAGCCCTCTTATTGTCTCGAGTATTTATCTGTGTACGTGTGTGCTACTTGCTGATTCGTGCCTATTGTTTATTTTATCATTTACTTGCAAACAAAATCGTGCCAGTCTCTCAGGCTGAAACCCCCTTGCGTTAGGATATTAAAATACTGATTAGATTAACGAGATTATACGTTCCACTCTTAGTGATCGACACTCTACTTACCATTATCTTCATACTGACCGGGTACACTGCTCGTTAAGTGTGTGTGTTATTGATAAGTCGGCTAAATATAAATTTAAAACTTGAGTAGGCATTAAAACTGCTAAACCGCAACGACACATCACGCGCATCACGTATAAATATGTTGAAACGGTACTCCATGATCCTCGTTCGGTGTTCTATCGGCAAAATATAATGCTTTCGTCGTGATTTAATATTTTCCTTAACTTGTGAAAATATGTCCAAAATGGCCTCATAAAACTAGTCGTGAAATATTGCACGTTAAGTGTTAGTGATCAAACTCGACGTTTTTGAAAACCTTGTAACAATGTATTAATGTCGTTTCATTTAACTTTTGATTGTACACGCCTCGATCAATTAGAAAATCGGCTATCAATGTTATGTCTCGCAAAAACACTAGTTTTTATACTTAAAACACTTTCTATTAGTGGGCTGTCAAAATAAACATGGTACGTCGGGCTTCAAACGTGTGTATCTCGGTCGTTATAAGCTTGTTTTCTACGTTCTTTATATCCAAGGCTTCGTATAAACATAAACTAACATAATCTCAGTAGGTCGGGTCGTCTAGATCAAGTCTAACGCCTCATTTTGTCCTTTGAATCTTGGCGATCAGCAACTAAATTTTCAGAATTTTAGTTTTCGTCGTCTAACTTTGAAAAATCATATCTCCTTCGTTATAAGTCGGTTTTTAGTGATTCTTACAGCCACGGTTTCATTTTTGAAAGAACTTTCTGAATATGAAGGCCAAAATAGTTCAAAAGTTTCTGAGTTTTCCTGTTTACACGTTTTTGGACAGAACCTAATCTATACTTGTTAAAACTCATTTTCTTGGTTCTAAACTTGATCATACTACTTCAAATCAACTCCACAAGTTCGCAAATCCTACCATACACCTTCTTAGGGTGTCATGGGGTCCTAAACATCACCAACCTTGGTGGATTTCATGAGATCACTAGTGAAACTTATAGATCTAGTGTTAAAGATAGTTTATGTGCAAAGTGGTATCTAAAACATAAGTAACTTGCATGATTAACTAGTATAACTTGAAAATACATAATCATATGAAGTAAATGAAAGTATGAAATGATCAAAGAGATGTTCTTGAAGCTTTCTTTCAATATTGGAGAGTTTTGATGAGAAAATGTGTAATAACTTAGGGTTTTTATCACAAAACCCTAACTAGGAATGAAATTAGAGCTTGATTAACACTTGAACTTCAAAAGTTTATGGATGATCTTGGGTGTTCTTCCTTTGGCCGATCCAACAAGAAGAGAAAAGAGAGAATATGTAGCTATTTTGCTAGTTGATTTTGTAGAATGATGTGTTATAGAAATTAAATAAGGAAACATGTAAACATAAGCATTAAATGGAGTGTACTTGTAATCAAGTGGTCTTATGGTTTAGGGTGGCTGGGGGGGGGGGGGGGGCGGCACATGGAAGGAAAATGGGATGGATTTGATGTTTAATTAAAACTCTTGTCTAGTTATTGCATGTGTTAGTTAGTTTAGTGTATACATTAGGTGTTACCGGGTACCGAGTTAACTAGAAGTAAATCTTGACGAGGTGAAATAAAGTACGACGAAGTTGTAAAAATTGTAAAATGTTATTCCTTGCATGAATCGGGTGTTAGAATGATAATCGGGTTGAAATTTCGTAAACCGACGGAGTTTTAAGCTCCTAACGTAAAATATAGCAATTGGTTTAAAAACACCGGGTAAAGTAATAATATAATCTCTATATCATTTTAATTAGTATGAAAATGTATTAGGATCATAGTCGGGAGTATTAGGTATAATGTTAGTAGAAATGACTGAGTGGTAACGTTAATTAAACAATTAAGCATACGTTAATGAAAATCACACAAACCCATGCATGAACTGACATGATAATGATGTTACTGATGATATGCAGACTACTCTAGTCTGTATGATGTGCCTTTACTGATGATGCATGAATACGCAGCTAAACCTAACTGGTTACGCGCATTTGAGTACCCGTAAACCAAGTTTACGACATGATGAATGATGCCCATGAATAGTGATTTCCCTCCGGGAATGAATAGTGTCATGTGAATAGTAAAAATTTTTACGACTTCTCAAATTCTCAAACTGACTTTAAAAACAATGAATAGTGAATGATGAATAATGGTCGGTAAATAGTGAATGATGAATAGTAACTCATGAATAGTAAATTGTCAGGGTTTGAAAAATGACCTGAAATTACGAGTTGTGACACCCAAGGACAACACCAAATAGTTTAGTACTAGAAAGTCCTTAGGTATGATTGGAAAAAGGATAATACAGGAGAAAGGAGAAAAAAGGGGTTGAAGAATTAAAAAGAAAAGTTATGAAAAAGGGTGAAGAAAATAGCCCTCCAAATATTCAACCTAAGGGCAGAAACCGGGTTCCATTCATATGCTACTGGTTGTTACTATGGTGACAGCGTTACTGAAGACAAAGAGGTCATGGACCCAGTGACGCACTGCACTTAACCTTCTAGCCACTCAAGTATCTCTCAAAAGGTACTTGTTTCATTTCTCACGGAGAACCTCGCATAATCTATCGACCTCTCATTCCAAGAAGTGTTGATATTGAAAAGGAGACAATCTGCTCCATGCCTCGGACTCCTAAAATCAAAACGCACTAATCGAGTCTAGAGCCACGAGATTCATCAAAAGATCTCTTAGGAACACGTTGTAACACCCCAACCCGATAAGGGTAGAAGTATTACGTTATGGTGACATATCAAAGCAAACATAAGCATAATCGTGAATGTCATACGTATTTTAAAGAGAACTAAGGATCAAGAGTGCATGAGAACTGAATAAGAAACGAAACAAGAAATGAAATGAAAACAAGGAAAAGGTTCATATAAGGATGTGCCATAAGAACTACATATCATAATCAGTCAAATCATACTAAAGCAATACAAGTATACGAAGAGGGGAGACCTCTAAGTAAATAAAAGTGTGAGAAGGGGTGTAAGGCACACACCGCCTGGTCACCATAATCACATATACATAAAACCTAGGATGCATCCATACGCTCCCTAACATAAGTATGTATGTCAGTACTAGACTGATCACACATATAAGGTTGGCCAATAGTGCATGCAAAATAAATCATAACATAAGGGGGAACGCCGTAGATCTATCACACCTCTACGGGAGTGTCATGCCTAGGGTGTCATCCAAGACATGGTCATGGTACCTCCACAACTAGGTCAGCTCAGGCACAGATCTATCATAGCATACAACAATTATAATCTATCATGGCAAGAGAAACAAAATAGTAACTCAATAAGCATGGCAAAACATAAGCATAGCATGGCAGAGACATTTAAATAAATGTCAGAATGAATAAATAGGAATGACAATCATACAATGAAAGTCATGAGTCAAATAAGGGAATCATATCAGGCATAGGATCAATGGAAATATCCCTACTGAAAAGGGAAAGAATATCTGTACCTTATCAAAGCACACAAATCAAAGCAATAAAGTGAATGGAAGCAGGGGATCACTCCTTCTTCACCCGATCTACATAATCATAAGTTTACTTATAAGTTTCATAGTTTCATAGTTTCATAGTTTCATAATCATAAAAGGTTTCATTTTAGTTTTCTTTCTATTTTAGGTAACTTTCCATATTTAACAGGTTTCCATAATTAGTAACTTTCCAAAAATAGTAACTTTCCATATTTAGCAGGTTTCCCGAATTAGTAAGTTTTCAAAATTAGTAGGTTTCCATATTAAGAAACATTAGTCATTAATATTCAAGGTTATCATTTAAATAATTTTAAAGTATCAAACGTGGCAATATTAATAGTTTAAGGTTCATAATGATATTTACATAAACTAGGCGAGTACCCGTGCATAGCAACGGAGGTTCCTAGCGGCAGCGGTTTCTAATCAAGTATTCGCGCCTAGCGGCAGCGGTATCTATTTTTCGACAATAGTTTGACGGAAAATAATTTCTTTTCAACAAACTGTATTTGTAGCGTTAGGGCATTGTTTACCAAAAATATGTTTTACAGACGTCATGGTCGCATAACGGTAACCGTACATAATTTTTAGCAAATTTCGATATTGTTATATTTATAGTGTTAGGGAATTCTTTACGAAAAAATATTTTTTCAGACGTCATGGTTACATAGCGGCGACTATTTTTGTAGTGGCGTCCATATTTTTTATGTTGCTTTCTTTTTAAACGTGCATGTATTTATTAAGGTAACAGTGATTATCGATGATTTTGTTTTAAGGTAACAAAGGTTATGGATGATTTTGTTTTAAGATAAAAGTGGCAATAGTCATGTAAATTGTTGATTATTTTTTCTGACGTCATGGTTACATAGCGGCGATTAATTTTGTGGTGGCATCGATATTTTTTATGTTGTTTCTTTTTAAATATGCATATATTTTTAAACATGCATATATAGCCGAGTACCCGCGCCTAGCGGCAGCGGTGTACGACTTTCGAAAGCGCCTAGCGGCAGCGGTGTATGGCTTTCGAAAAAATCTAGTTGCGTCTATTCGGATGCGTTCTTTTTTTTTCCTACTTTTTTTCCGTATCGGTGTGCATGATTTAGGAATAAAATTTGTTCTCGTGCGTGTCTTCTTTGATATTCTTTGTTAAGCATTACACTAACTATGAAGTGATTTCTTGCTTGGAGAGAAAATGTGTCAAAATGCTTGATCTTATATTTCAAAAAAAAAAAAAAAAAAAAAAAAAAAAAAAAAAAAAAAAAACGTTTGATTTTTTTTAAAACTTTTAAATGATACTCACTTAAAATATTATCTAACAACATAGCCTTATATCTAGTTCGAGGTTGTAATCCTTATAGACATAACATGCACATGTCTCTATCTTGACATGGAGAGATCCTTGCTTTGGACTAACATATTTACCTTTGAAGAGATTGTTTTATATTGCCAAGCCAAGTTAAAAGAAATTATCAGTTTGCGTCTATTTGTGTGGGTCTTTTATATTTTTATGTGGTTTAAAAGTAATAGTCATTTATGTGTGCGCATGTGTGTGTCGTGTTTTTTGAATTAACCACCATACAAAACATAGCATCAATCAAGCCAATTCAGGTTGGTTTGTCTATAGTCGAACGGCAGTGTGATGATGGTAAATTAGCGTGTTGTTTAGAGACAAGGATGAAGTATTTTAAGCAACATGTCTTCGTAAACTTTAAAACTTTAAAAAATTATAATTTTTTTATGTTTTTACTTAGGTTTATTTTCTAGGACGATATTCAAAGTATAATTTTTTTATGTTTTTACTTAGGTTTATTTTCTAGGACGATATTCAAAGTTTTTTTTACATAACATATTAGTCTCCTCATTGATCCTTTAGCCACAAATGAGATATTAGTCCAAAATGATACAAGCAATCACGTTCTCCCTTCTCCATTTGCATTGACTATTGTAAAGTGCATATGTTGTAGATAATTAAAATTCAAAATTAATGTAAATTTTGAACTCCTGGTCTTTTTTAGTATGACCAAACTTTGAAATTTAAAAAATTTGCTGTCGTACACAAGCTTAACATGTCAGGCTTGAACCAACTTTCAAGACCTCACCCTAACACTTTCTATTTGCAATGTATATTGAATAATTCTGTAAAGCACTTGACACTCATTTGTTTAATATTTTAGCCCACACTTTCTTTTTTTATTATAGCTCCCACACTCATCTTTTCCTTTACAGTCTTGATAACATCGATCTAATATTCTATTTCTGGGAATGGGAGTGTCATTCCATTGAGATTAATATGAAATTGTAAAAAAAAAAAAAAAAAAAAAAAAAAAAAAAACTCTAAAAAAAATTACCACCAAATTACACAAAAAGACTTACCCATCCCTTTTTTTTTTTTTTTTTTTTTTTTTTTTTGAACTGACATAACAAATTACCACCAAATAAATCTAAATTACAACAAATTCACACAACAAAGTTATAACAAACTTTACATATATTTATAACAACAAACTTTATACGCATAAACTTTATAAAAAAAAGATATTACAAAATAAGCTTCAGAACATATTCCAATGACAACGAAGATGGATTCCAAATTTATAAAAAAAAGTTGGACAAACTTACTATCAAACTTGATTACCAATTTGAAAATGAAATCATATTTTCCGGTGAAGGCAGCAAAGTCGGTTGGCGGAGGCATATATTCTGGCTTAACGGCGGCGGAAGTGGTGGATTCCAAGGACAACAGATCTACAAAAAAAAAATGTCAAAATTCAAATCTGAAATAAACTATAAAAAAAAAAGTTACAAAGATGGATTCAAGAAACGCAAGCATATAAACCTATAAAAAAAAAGTTCAATACTGGAAATAAAAATAGATCTAAAAATACCATAAACTTTAACAACAATTCACATAATAAATTTTAACAACCACCATATCAAATATTAACAACTTTAAAAATAAAACATACTATTTCAGGCGATAGTGTAAAACCCGAAAATCTAAAACATGCAAAATTACCAAATTACCCCTGAAACTTTAAAATTTAATTAAAGCTAAATTAAAGTTCCGAATCGATCCCAAACTTCTGGAAACGAACAAGATATGATACAAAATAATTTTGACGACTTCGATTAATATTTATACAAGTTGTGAGATGACCAAAATACCCTTGTGTATACCGAAAATTTAAATACATAATTATTATTAATTAAAAACCTTTTAAATACAAAGTAATTAAGGAAATAAATAAAATTTGGTAAATTGATCCTTGGGCCATTTAAGGCCGGTTCTTAGCCTTTTACCCTCCCCAAAAATCCGGTCAACACCATTTATACCAATCCCATAATTTTTATTCACCCATTAAACCCTAAAAACATTTAGCCGCCACTCTTAAAAATCACCCACACCACATCCGAATTTTCTGAAGCAAAGAGGCATTTTTCTGGAGTTCCTCATAGTGCCAAGAAGGTGGGAAAAATAGCTACATAGTCCTGGAGTTGATCGTTTGGTCGTGGTGAATTTATTGGGTCGAAAAACCCTAACCGAGCAACAATAATCCATAGCGTGTGAATCCCTTGATCTATAATTTTTCTGGTATTTTTCTAACCCTCTCTTAATCATATATAACGTGGGAAAAATGATAAAAACAAGCCATGCACTATATATTAATCGTATGGAAAATTATGTGTTATAAACCCTAAAATCGAATTAAATCTATAAATCATGTATGCGATTTTTATAAAAACCGATTTGAAAATAATTAGTTTAGGGTGTGTTTTGTAATTTTTAAAACTTAAGGGATAATTTTGTAAATCATTTTAGACCTGCTATAATTCGAATAAAATATAAAAGGAGGGTCTCATGTGTTAATTTTGCATATAAAGGGTTTATTTGATAAATATATATATTAGTTAAATCGAATTGAAAAGAAATAAAAATGAGGGACTAAATATGTAATTTCTGGAAACTTGGTGCTGTTTTGAGTAGTAAATTATATTCAGGGGGTTATGTACTATTTTGATAATTTAATGGCTTAATATGTAATTGTTAATAATTAAAGGTTGAAATTGTAATTTAAAGGACTAAATATGTAACTTTGATAACTCGAGGGACTTAATGTGTAAATTATAAATATTCAAGGGTACATTCGTATAACATGCTAAAATAAGTACTCATGGTGTAAAATTGGTAAATTAAGGGTTTAATGTGTAATTATAAATATCATAAGGTTTAAAATGTAACTTATGTAATTCCGAGGGTATAAAATGTAAATTATGAAATCTAAAGGACTAAAGGTGTAATTCTGGATAACTTGAGAGTGTGAATGAGTTAATGGTGATATTTTCATTTTAAACCTTGAACTTTGGCAAATTTACACTTATAACCCTGAACTATGAAAAACTTGTCATAATTAACCCTGAACTTGTGTAACTTGTTAAAATGAATATTACTTCCATAATAAGCTAATTAAAGACTTGACTTGAATAATATTACTTGAATCTTGCTAAATATGGTAACTTACTAATTATGGAAACCTGCTAAAAATAGAAAGTTACTAAAAATAGAAATTACTTATAATGGGAAGATAACTGAACCCCTTTCGTATTTCTGTCTTCTACTCCTTTAGGTTCGAGGAGGGAGTGATCTTGATCCCTGTCAGCTACTCTTGTGTTTTTGCTTGCTATTTGAATAAGGTACAGATATTCTGCTCTTCTTGTAAAGAGCCTTCGTCTCATTTCTGATTCCTGATTCATTGTTATGTTTCCCCTTGTATTGTGAACCATAGATTTGGACCTATGTCTTGAACCTTGTCATGAACCTGAACTTGAACCTTGATACACTTGATATGAACCATTTGACTTGAACCTTTGACTTGAACCCTGCTATGACACTTGACATGACTTATTGAATCCTGATAACCTGAATAATTAAGACCTTGGGTACTTGAAGGTTCATAGGATTTTACAACTACTTTTTAGATATATATGAAGAGGTTTTGAAACATTTCTTTAAAGGACTTTTATTATGAAACTGTTCTAAGGACCATATTATTAAAACCATGTAAAAAGGATTTTCTTATAATAAACTATTATGAACCTTCCAGTATTTGACCTTTCTGATATTGACCTCCTGATAATGAACCCCTGCATTTATCTCCTGTCTTGAACCCTGATATGAACCCTGATATGACACCTGACATTTGATACCTGAGACTTGACACTTGATACCCAGACTTGATACTTGACCTTGACCCACAGTTTGAGACTACGAGCCAAGTTCGTTTTCCTAGCCATGAAGGTAACATGGCCATGCCTGTGATGCACCACTGGCATGACTCGTGTGTGGTTCGAGTGATTAGCCACACCGTCCCCGACCTGATTTGATTTGTTACGTAGAGGAAGACCCTGTGGCCTGCGGGGGCGCATGGATGCATCCTAGACCTGTCCTGATTTGTTATATTTCCTGTTATATCCTGGTGACTGACGAGTGTGTGCGATACACGTCTTTCACACCCCTGGGAGCTCATGACTCCAACCCCTGGAGGTATCCCCTCACCCTGTTTCCTGGTATGCTGAGGTCACCGCTCCATACACCCTGATATATGATTTGATTTGATTTGATATGTTTGGGCTCGTAGAGGATTTCTGTTCTCCTGAAACCTTGTAACCTTATGACCTGACACTTGACCTGACATTTGACCTGACTTGATTTGACTTGGGTTTGTGGTGGATTTCTGGTTATGTTACCCTATGACTTGATACTGGACTTGACTTGATTTCGACTTGGGCTGGTGGTGGGTTCTGGTTTCATTTACTTTCACCATTGTAACCATTCTTAATTCCTGGTATGTCTGCATAACTCTTGTATTCCTTTTCCTGACTCTGGTTACACCTGGTATTATTTCTTTTACTTTATTATTCCGTTACTACTGCTTTGTTCCCGTTATATCTGTTCACTGAGCTCTCGTAGCTCAGCCGCATTTCTTTTCCTGCGGCAGGTACATTTAAGCTAGGAGCTGGGTTTTAGCTTGGGATGAGAGCAACTTGTGTGAAGTTTAGACCTTGTCATTCTAGTGTGACCATTTGGATATTATTCTGTTATGCCATTGTTTGGGCATTTTGGATTCTGTTTTGTACTTCGTTATTTCTGTCTTGCACTTGATATAAGTCGTGTTGACTTATTTTCCTTTGAATTTTAATGTTAAGGCTTCCGCTATTTTATTTCTTGAATGCTTGTATCTGATATGAAACCATGTATTTGTGACATCTTTACCCTTGTCGGGTTGGGGTGTTACAATTGATGGTATGAGAGATAAGGCTTCAGAAACCCTTAGAGCTTAGGCTCGTGACCTGTGAGGATTGGGTAGACATTAGGTTTCCTTTCGCGCACTCTCTTTTCCTGTTTTGCTCTGTCATATATCCTTGATCTGCTCTGTCATATTCTACCTGAGTTGCTAATCCTTTTTGTGATCGTTCAGATGGTGAACACGCGCTTTAACGAGTATGATGCTCCAAATTTTGAGGCCATGATAGCCGCTGCTGTGGCTGCTGCTATTCCTCAAGTGGTGACTCAAGTCACCAATAACATCAGGAATGGGGCAAGTTCTTCTGGTGGTGGTGGTGGTGATGCTCCACCCACTGCTCCACCCGCTGCCCAACCCGTTGGTATCCACATTTGGATTGAGAGGTTTAATAAGCTCAAGCCTCTCTCTTTCAAGTCCGCTGCCACTCCCCATGAGGCATAGGACTGGATCACCCATGTCGAAAAGTTGTTCAGGGTTCTCGGATGTGCTGACGAGTTTAAAACTCGGTTGGCCACATTCAAGCTAGAAGGTGACGCTCTTAATTGGTGGACTGCTCTTGTTCAAGCTAAGGGAGGTGATTATGCTGAGACCTGTTCTTGGGCGGATTTCATTGAGGTGTTCTATAGGCAGTATATTCCATTATCGGAGCAGCAGAAGTATGAGAGGGAGTATGGGACGATTCGTCAGGGGGATCGGGAGTCGTCGGGTGAGTTTATGCAGAGGTTCTTACGGTTGGCCAGCTTTGTTGGGCCAGAAGTTGCTGGGGATGCGCATCGTCAGGCTCGTCATTTTAAGTGGGCGTTGAAGACATGGGTATTAGATCGTATAGTGAACTTTGAGCACGAGGATGTGGCTGTTGTGGCGGATGCTGCCCGCAACATCGAGTTGTTACATGCAAAGGAGGATTCTAATAAGCGGGATAGGGACGGTAATCGGGTGCATTCCAGGGGGCAGAGTCAGCAGGGCCAGAGTAGGGATTATAAGAGTCATCGGGACCAGAATTATGAGCGGAAGGGGCAATCTAGTAGGGGTTTGGAACCACGAGATCGGGCGGACCGTGGTCATGATCAGCGAGGTCGGGATTCGAGGTCAGCTTCTAGGCAGGATGGCGATCGTCGGGGGCGCAGCGACAGTCAGGGGTCAGCTAGTTGTCCACAGTGTGGGAAGAACCATACGGGATTTTGTCGTACGACTTCTGGAGCTTGTTTTAGTTGTGGTTCGAGAGAACATAAGTTGAAAGATTGTCCTAGGCGGAATCCGGAACCACTTGAGAAATATCTTGGCCCTCCTTCTCCTACTCCTACTACCGGTCGTGTTTTCTCGCTTTCTCGTGACCAGGCAGATAAGGCGTCTGGTATGTCCTTGTTTTGTTTTCCGTTCTCTTTCATTTCTATGTCCTTGCAAATTTCGAGGACGAAATTTTTTTGTTAGAGGGGAAGAGTTGTAAAACCCGAAAATCTAAAACATGCAAAATTACCAAATTACCCCTGAAACTTTAAAATTTAATTAAAGCTAAATTAAAGTTCCGAATCGATCCCAAACTTCTGGAAACGAACAAGATATGATACAAAATAATTTTGACGACTTCGATTAATATTTATACAAGTTGTGAGATGACCAAAATACCCTTGTGTATACCGAAAATTTAAATACATAATTATTATTAATTAAAAACCTTTTAAATACAAAGTAATTAAGGAAATAAATAAAATTTGGTAAATTGATCCTTGGGCCATTTAAGGCCGGTTCTTAGCCTTTTACCCTCCCCAAAAATCCGGTCAACACCATTTATACCAATCCCATAATTTTTATTCACCCATTAAACCCTAAAAACATTTAGCCGCCACTCTTAAAAATCACCCACACCACATCCGAATTTTTTGAAGCAAAGAGGCATTTTTCTGGAGTTCCTCATAGTGCCAAGAAGGTGGGAAAAATAGCTACATAGTCCTGGAGTTGATCGTTTGGTCGTGGTGAATTTATTGGGTCGAAAAACCCTAACCGAGCAACAATAATCCATAACGTGTGAATCCCTTGATCTATAATTTTTCTGGTATTTTTATAACCCTCTCTTAATCATATATAACATGGGAAAAATGATAAAAACAAGCCATGCACTATATATTAATCGTATGGAAAATTATGTGTTATAAACCCTAAAATCGAATTAAATCTATAAATCATGTATGCGATTCTTCTGAGGTGTATACTTATTTTTCCTGGGTTCTATATGCTTCTTATAGCATGAGAAAAATAGCCATTCGAATTTTTTGAGTCGAATTCGTGATTTATGAAATTATTTGCATATCGGATTTCTAGAAATAAAAGGAGGAATTGTGGTAAAATTATTGAACCAATCGACCTAGGGTTTTTAGTGGATGAAATCTGGAAATAAAAGTGATATAATGATGATACAATGATTTCTTAACGATTGGGATTGCTAGGGTTTGATTTTGTTAAGGTTTTATAAAAACCGATTTGAAAATAATTAGTTTAGGGTGTGTTTTGTAATTTTTAAAACTTAAGGGATAATTTTTTAAATCATGTTAGTCCTGCTATAATTCGAATAAAATATAAAAGGAAGGGCTCATGTGTTAATTTTGCATATAAAGGGTTTATTTGATAAATATATATATTAGTTAAATCGAATTGAAAAGAAATAAAAATGAGGGACTAAATATGTAATTTCTGGAAACTTGGTGCTGTTTTGAGTAGTAAATTATATTCAGGGGGTTATGTACTATTTTGATAATTTAATGGCTTAATATGTAATTGTTAATAATTAAAGGTTGAAATTGTAATTTAAAGGACTAAATATGTAACTTTGATAACTCGAGGGACTTAATGTGTAAATTATAAATATTCAAGGGTACATTCGTATAACATGCTAAAATAAGTACTCATGGTGTAAAATTGGTAAATTAAGGGTTTAATGTGTAATTATAAATATCATAAGGTTTAAAATGTAACTTATGTAATTCCGAGGGTATAAAATGTAAATTATGAAATCTAAAGGACTAAAGGTGTAATTCTGGATAACTTGAGAGTGTGAATGAGTTAATGGTGATATTTTCATTTTAAACCTTGAACTTTGGCAAATTTACACTTATAACCCTGAACTATGAAAAACTTGTCATAATTAACCCTGAACTTGTGTAACTTGTTAAAATGAATATTACTTCCATAATAAGCTAATTAAAGACTTGACTTGAATAATATTACTTGAATCTTGCTAAATATGGTAACTTACTAATAATGGAAACCTGCTAAAAATAGAAAGTTACTAAAAATAGAAATTACTTATAATGGGAAGATAACTGAACCCCTTTCGTATTTCTGTCTTCTACTCCTTTAGGTTCGAGGAGGGAGTGATCTTGATCCCTGTCAGCTACTCTTGTGTTTTTGCTTGCTATTTGAATAAGGTACAGATATTCTGCTCTTCTTGTAAAGAGCCTTCGTCTCATTTCTGATTCCTGATTCATTGTTATGTTTCCCCTTGTATTGTGAACCATAGATTTGGACCTTTGTCTTGAACCTTGTCATGAACCTGAACTTGAACCTTGATACACTTGATATGAACCATTTGACTTGAACCTTTGACTTGAACCCTGCTATGACACTTGACATGACTTATTGAATCCTGATAACCTGAATAATTAAGATCTTGGGTACTTGAAGGTTCATAGGATTTTACAACTACTTTTTAGATATATATGAAGAGGTTTTGAAACATTTCTTTAAAGGACTTTTATTATGAAACTGTTCTAAGGACCATATTATTAAAACCATGTAAAAAGGATTTTCTTATAATAAACTATTATGAACCTTCCAGTATTTGACCTTTCTGATATTGACCTCCTGATAATGAACCCCTGCATTTATCTCCTGTCTTGAACCCTGATATGAACCCTGATATAACACCTGACAGTTGATACCTGAGACTTGACACTTGATACCCAGACTTGATACTTGACCTTGACCCACAGTTTGAGACTACGAGCCAAGTTCATTTTCCTAGCCATGAAGGTAACATGGCCATGCCCGTGATGCACCACTGGCATGACTCGTGTGTGGTTCGAGTGATTAGCCACACCGTCCCCGACCTGATTTGATTTGTTACGTAGAGGAAGACCCTGTGGCCTGCGGGGGCGCATGGATGCATCCTAGACCTGTCCTGATTTGTTATATTTCCTGTTATATCCTGGTGACTGACGAGTGTGTGCGATACACGTCTTTCACACCCCTGGGAGCTCATGACTCCAACCCCTGGAGGTATCCCCTCACCCTGTTTCCTGGTATGCTGAGGTCACCCCTCCATACACCCTGATATATGATTTGATTTTATTTGATATGTTTGGGCTCGTAGAGGATTTCTGTTTTCCTGAAACCTTGTAACCTTATGACCTGACACTTGACCTGACATTTGACCTGACTTGATTTGACTTGGGTTTGTGGTGGATTTCTGGTTATGTTACCCTATGACTTGATACTGGACTTGACTTGATTTCGACTTGGGCTGGTGGTGGGTTCTGGTTTCATTTACTTTCACCATTGTAACCATTCTTAATTCCTGGTATGTCTGCATAACTCTTGTATTCCTTTTCCTGACTCTGGTTACACCTGGTATTATTTCTTTTACTTTATTATTCCGTTACTACTGCTTTGTTCCCGTTATATCTGTTCACTGAGCTCTCCTAGCTCAGCCGCATTTCTTTTCCTGCGGCAGGTACATTTAAGCTAGGAGCTGGGTTTTAGCTTGGGATGAGAGCAACTTGTGTGAAGTTTAGACCTTGCCATTCTAGTGTGACCATTTGGATATTATTTCTGTTATGCCATTGTTTGGGCATTTTGGATTCTGTTTTGTACTTCGTTATTTCTGTCTTGCACTTGATATAAGTCGTGTTGACTTATTTTTCCTTTGAATTTTAATGTTAAGGCTTCCGCTATTTTATTTCTTGAATACTTGTATCTGATATGAAACCATGTATTTGTGACATCTTTACCCTTGTCGGGTTGGGGTGTTACATATAGCAACAAATTCCGGCGCGGAAAAAGTTTTTCCGGCGAGGCAGAAATTTTTCCGGGCGGATAATCTACAAAAAAAAACATTTCCGGCCAACAAAAAATTTTCCGGTGGCAGTAACCTTTTCCGGCTAATCTATAAATAAAATCAATAAAAACTATAAAAGTACCTCAAATTTTTTCCAGTGGCGGTAACCCTATCCATGTCTTGTAACTCTGCTTCAAGAAACCGACGGCCACGCATGAACTTTTCATTTTGGTATGAATCGCTCTATCCTAAAATGGTGTTCAACAATACAAAAAAACGTTAATTAACATTTGACCAATTACAAATATAATAGTTTGTTAAATAGGTAAGAAAAATACCATTTTAACAAATATTAACTAAAAAAAAAGCATACAAGCGGCGGCAGAAAGCTTTTCCGGTGACAGCGGCTACTTTTTCGGTGACAACGGCTACTTTTTCCGGCGAATCGGCAGTGGCGGCGGCGGTATGTGGCGTCAAGCGGCGGACTAACAAAAAAATATAAAAAACTTATAGATCCACAACAAAAATCTATAGATCTATAAATAAAATATATAGATATACCAAAAAAAAAAAAAAAAAAAAAAAAAAAATTCAAAACTCATATCTATTAAAAATACCTCAAAACTTGAAAATGTTTTTGGTTGCCGTAGGTCTTGTAGCTTCTCCTCGGTGGTGCGTTCTCTTGGAGTCCGGTGGAAGTGGCGATAGGTGGTGGTGGCGTCGGGCGGCAGTGTGTGGTTAAAGAGAGAGAGGGGTTTGGTTTAGAGAGAGGAGATATGAAAGAAGATAGAGTAAACTGCAAAATACATCCCTGTGGTTTATACCTTTTGGCACTTTACATCCCTGTCAGAAACTATTGGCAATATACATCCCCCGTTAGGCAAACGTTTGCCACATTACATCCTCAGTCCTTAACTTTGTTAGTGTTTAGTCCTAACTGACATTAAGTGGGAAAAAATGAGGGGTATTAATGTCTTTTTACCTATAAGAGGGATGTATTTTGCAAATGACTTTTCCTACTTCTAAGAAGGATGTATTTTGCAAATTACTTTTATACTTTTTTTTATTATTATTATTATTATTATTATTTTTATTTTTTATTTTTTTTTTAATAAATAATTATCATCACTTTATTAGAAACAAATAGGATTTACAAGAAGTTAGTAGGGAGCCGAGATACTAATTGGGCTCCCACTCCTTTAGCTATAGAAAAACTAATCCTACTAAAAATAAGAGCCGAGATACTTTTATACTTTTTATTATTATTATTATTATTATTACTACTATTATTATTATTATTGTTATTATTATTTGTTCTTATTTTATTTTCTTCCGTTTTCTTCCATTTTTTTACGTTTTCTTGCGTTTTTGTCCATTTTTCTTACGTTTTTTTTTTCCGTTTTCGTCCGTTATTCTTACATTTTTTCCGTTTTTATACGTTTTTGTCCGTTGTTATACGTTTTCGCCCGTTTTTATTCTTTTTATACGTTTCTGTTTTCTGTTTTCGTTTTTCGTCGTTTTTGTCCTGTTTTTCGTCCGTTTTTTCATTAGTTTTGTCCGTTTTTCCGTTTTCCCTTTCTTCTTTTTATACGTTTTCGTCCGTTTTTCTTTAGTTTTTGTACGTTTTATCCGTTTTGGTTCATTTTTCTTACCTTTTTTTCCGTTTTCGTAAGTTTTATCCGTTTTTTTTTGTCCGAATTTAAAAAATAAAAATAAAAAAAAAAGTTCAAAATTTTTGTCCGAATATAAAAAATAAAAAAAAAATTCAAATTTTTTTTGACAAATTCTTTTTTAATTTTTTTGTCCGAATTTGTCAAAAAAAATTTGAATTTTTTTTACCAAATTCAAAAAAATTTTGAATTTAAAAAAAAAAAAAAAAAAAAAAAAATCGTCCGAATTTAAAAGTTCAAAAAAAATTTGAATTCAAAAAATAAAAAATTTCAAAATTTTGAATTCAAAAAAATTAAAAAAAATTTGAATTTTCTTTTTTTTTCTAAAAATTCGGACAAAAAATGGGAAAAAAAGGGACGTATAAAAAACGAAAAAAAACTAAAGAAAACGTATAAAAACGGACAAAAACTAAATAAAACGGACGAAAACGTATAAAAAAGAATGAAAACGGGCGAAAACGTATAAAAACGGACAAAAATTTATGAAAACGGAAAAATGTAAGAAATAACGGACGAAAAACGTAAGAAAACGGAAAAAAAAAAACGTATGAAAAACGGACAAAAACGCAAAGAAAACGCAAGAAAATAAAATAAGAACAAATAATAATAACAATAATAATAATAATAATAATAATAATAATAATAATAATAATAATAATAATAAGAGTTAACTACATTTTTGGTCCTCGTGGTTTACCGGGTATAACGGTTTTGGTCCAATAGTTTCAAACGTAACGGGTTTCGTCTATTTTCGCTGACCCGTAACGGGTTTGGTCCAAATTTATGTTGACTGTTAGTTTGACCAGTTAAAAAACGTGAAATGACTAAAATACCCTCGGATGTTTGTAACACTTTTGGTCCATTTTTCTGCTACAACTCTACACATTCCAATTCAGATAAAGCATAATGCCCAATCCAACACGAAATGTAATTCTTGACAATGCATACATGTAATCAGTCTTGGATCACAAAAGAAACAGTAATGGTTGTTCCAAGAAAATGGATGAACCATCACAGCGCAATTGTAGACAAATACACCAGCATGTTCCTTGACACCAAGTACCTTCCAATCCAATATACCGTTTTTAACCCCTGATTTGGAATTCCATGAGTTAAGAACAATGGCTTCACCTTCTGGTCCCCGTTGTCCACCCACTACTAGTAGTCTACGAGGGGTATGCATATTAGGCAGCATTTCCCATTTACCAGTCGACGAATCATATAACTCTGCCGAACTCAAAACGTTCCCATTTTGGTCAGTACCTCCAGCTACAATAGCAATCGAACCCAAACTCCCCGACCCAAACAAACAACGAGGATAATTCATCCCGTTACACTTAACCCAATTCCTATTTACCAAACTATACTTCCATATAGCAACTCAAACAATTCACGCCCAAAAACCAATAACTCACTACCCACCGCTAAACTCTCTTTATCCGCATGATTAAAACACTCATCACAAGGAATCTTACGCAAACGCATCCACTTTTTACTTATCGGATCAAACGCCTCCCATCCCCTAGGATCACAAACCATATACACCCAATGCTCTATAATCCCTTAAGTATATTTGTGTTCATAATTATTGTATTGGACCAAAACCAACACAATGCTCTATAATCGAACTTTGATGGCCAGTCCTCTTAAGAGGTCTCAGCTTCGAATCTGTCGCGAGCAAAAACAAACCAAATGGACCAAAAATAATTCCAACCAAATCCTCACAACTCAACTTAACCAAAACTAATTACCTAATCAAACTTTAACCAAACCCACGAGTGGGTTGGTGTAACCATGACCCACAACGAACGAGAACCAAGCAAAATCACACCCAAAACAAATATTAACCAAATAAGCTTAAGAGCTTAATAATAAGCTCGGTTGGGAGCTTATTCGAACCAAACAACAAAGAATAAGCTCGAGGGAGAGCTTGTCTCCTCGACACCGTGAACCAAACATGACACATACATCAAAAATGAAACACAAGAGATGATACCACACGTTTTCATTAGATTTTAACCATTTTCTTTTTGTTTTAACCCTCACCGATTCACAAGAGGTTGTGAAACGATGGGAGTGTGAATAAAGTTTTGGGAGAGGATGGTGGAGATTCGGAGGAGGTGGGTTGGGTTTATTGGTGCTATTGGGTTGGGTGTGGTGGTCGGTGGTGGTGGGGTGTGGTGGCGACGGTGGTGGTGTGAAGGAGGTGGCGGTGGAGTTTAGAGTGATGTGTTAGATCTGAGAGCATTTGCAGTTTAGAATGATGTGTTAGATCTGAGAGTATAACTCTTTTGTTTAAGTGAGTGAGTGGTTGAAATGACCAAAGTACCCCTTCTTTTAACGGTCAAACTAAGTTTGACTAACGGTGTTAGGAAAAATGGACCAAACCCGTTATGGTCAGCGAAAATGGACGAAACCCGTTACGTTTGAAACTATTGGACCAAAACCGTTATACCCGGTAAACCACGAGGACCAAAAATGTAGTTTACTCTAATAATAATAATAATAATAATAATAATAATAATAATAATAATAATAATAATAATAATAATAATAATTAAAAAAAAAAAAAAAAAAGTAAAGTATAAAAGTCATTTGCAAAATACATCCCTCTTAGAAGTAGGTAAAGTCATTTGCAAAATACATCCCTCTTATAGGTAAAAAGACATTAATACCCCTCAATTTTTCCCACTTAACGTCAATTAGGACTAAACACTAACGAAGTTAGGGACTAAGGATGTAGTGTGGCAAACGTTTGCCTAACGGGGGATGTATATTGCCAATAATTTTTTACAGGGATGTAAAGTGCCAAAAGGTGTAAACCACAAGGATGTATTTTGCAGTTTACTCAAGAAGATATGTGTGTTTTTTTAGGTTTGTATTTGTGTTGGGTTTTAGTTTATATATGACCGATTAAGTTTTGAAGGGCAAAATGGGTATTAAGGGAAAATTCAGTTTTCACTTTTAGGCTCGGAGCATTGTGATTGGTGGTTGAATGTGAAACTTGGTTTAGAGTGAGGTTTGGTTTTAGGTTGTGTCTATTGTATGGAGAAGGGCAAAATGGAGATTACACAAAGTTAAGTTTGGAGTGAGGTTTGGTTTTTGGTTGGGGTTATGCATGCTTTATAATTAGTTAAGATTTAAGGTTAATATAGTAAGTTTACAAGTTTTAGGGTTTATTATGCAAACATGACAAGTTTAGGGATTGATATGCAATTATTGTAAGATTAGAGTATAAAATGTAATTATCATAAAGTTATATGGTTTCGCAAGTTTAGTCCATTAGTTTAGAAAATGACAATTTCAACCCTTAAGTTCAATATTACACACATAACCTCCTTTATTAGTCTTTTAAATTTTCTCAGCTTTTAACCTTGAACAGACCCCACTTTGTCGAATTTATGAACCATATTAGAACTCAGAAATAAAATCCACAAAAATTCCCACATATACTTCAATGTCTTAATAACACCCAAGAATTTTCCCAGAATTTATTAACTAGTTTAAGTATGGCTTAAAATTCCAACAAGTTAACTCGTCCAGATTTCAGATCAGATTTTACATACGAAAAGTTTGCATTTCTTTACCCCATCAGAATAATTCATAAAAATCTACAAAAATTCCAGTAATTACTCAACATATGAGATATTAACCCTACCAATTTTTATCCTCTAATTCGACACGGTTTGGAAACTAAAAATCAAAAACACGGACTGATTTTCCAGACATCCAAATTCAGGATTGACACATGAACTTGTAAAAATCAAACGGGTGCCTTCCCGACCTATAAAAATCACCAAATAAACTTCATTCGAACCCAATTTCACTGAATTAAGTTTTAGACCAAAGAACCACCAAAATTCATGTTTATATCATTGGTTGGTAATTCGATTATGTAGCACAAAATTTCTGATAGATTATTTTGTTAATATATATCCGATTTCCATAACATAATTAATCATACATCGACACATATCATTATATATTGATCCGAAAATATCATTTTAGATTGAAGTTTACATGTTACCTCTTGTATAATTCGAATAGGGATTGAAGAACAAGGTATCAACGAATCACCAACACTTCTTTTCTCCTCCTCTTGATCAAGATCGAAAGAAAGAAAAAGAACATAGATTGATTAGGTTTTTCTTATGAATATGTCGTATAGATTGAAAGATGTATTATATGATTACCTTTTCGTGTGCTACGAATTGAATAAGAAAACAATGATCAAGATCAAGCTATTCTCCTCCTCTTCTCCTTGTGTCGAATGGAACAATGATTCTAGGGTTTTTGTTTTGTGTTCTTGCCGCCAATATGGAATAGGGAGAAAGGGATTTAGGGTTTTTGGAGATACACGGTTTTAAGAAAAAATGTAGGAGGGGAGGGTGCCGAAATTGTGGTGTATTTTGGGATGATTTGTAACCTTCCATAATTGCCAAAATTCTAGTATATCTTTTATAAATAATTTGTACATAGTTTTTAATTAATTTGGCCTATAGGTGACATATTAAACGTGCCATAATTTATATCAGAAGGTTCATACATAATTTCATATAATACTTTAGATTATGTGTTCATATTGTATGGTTTCGAGTCATAACACGTTATATAACTCAAGTTTTAATTTATAGCGTATTTTATAAGTCGTATTTTATTTTGGGTGTTATACACGTAAACATTTCTACACTTGTTGATCAATAATAAGAACTCTAGTCGTAAATATTTGAGTCCTATGCAAATCTTAGCAATCTGCCAGAATATTTATGAGAGGATTTACTAATGTAATTCTCAGTGATTGAATGGAAATTCCTGCCAGGGTCAACATCAAACAGCCCTGACAGCAGGTCACTTCGGTAATCCCTTGTGGGTTACGCTTAGTGTTCGCGGTGGTTTTAAACGGCCTACAGTCGTGTAGTGATACTTCGGTATACTTCAGCGGCTCACCTGAATCGTTGATTTACTTCGGTATATCTGTGTAAGCCCTGGGGTATCCGATTCAGGAACAGCCTTGGTAAGGATTAGAGAAAGTTTTCACACTATGCTGTTAATGATCTCAAAGTCCGAACCTGAAAGTGCTGGAAACTTTATTGCTAATTGTTTTCATGCAAGTACTCATGGAGACCGGGAGTTACATTACCACCATCACTATCATCAACCTCACATCAGTTTCCACATGCTCATACGAACATCACAAAGAAAGTTAAATTCAAAGAAAGTTCTTACAATAATCGAAGCAAAACAAAGTTCAAAGAAAGATTCTACGGCAAAAGAATCTACAAAGTTGAAAGGTAAAGATCAAAGTAATGAATTGAGAGCTGTTCAAGTGTGAAAATTCAAAGTCTAAAGATGTATGAGCATGTTGGAAAGGCGTAATAACACCAGAGATAAAGACGTTGATGAAAGGCAGAGAATACCATCACTTGATCACTATAACAACAAAGAACAAAGAACAAAGAACAAAGATTTAAAGTTTTGAAGACGTCACACCAAAGATGCAACGATGACGTCAAGCAACCATTGATGACCAACCCTTAGGGGGAGATTGTTGGGAATACGTTTTTTTTTTTTTATATCAAGTGTCGCTCATTAAGTTTTGTAATAGGTTGCTTTATTATTTATACTTATATGTTTGTTATTGTTATTAGACTTAATATGTAAGTCCATGGGCCTTAGTGAAGCCCATTCGAATGTAAAGAAGGAGCTAGGGGTGTTTCCCTAGCATCCACTCCTATAAATAGACATGTAACCCTCCAAGGAGGGGGTTGGTTCTTGTCTTAACAAAGTTCATTTCTCTTATACAAGTTCCTTTCACTTTCTCTCTCTACTTACTCTCTCTCTCTCTCTAAGATATATGTTATGTGTGATTAATATGGTGACCTAACAGTGTAAAATAATGATTCAAATAAATTTATAAATGTATTTAAACACCAAGTAAACAAAACACACTCCTTATAAGGTTGGGCTTCAGCCCAACCTATACTAGACACACCCTTATCTACTTGTGGCTCGCCAAACATAACACCCAATATGGGTTTGAGGCCCATTATTTTAACAAACCAAATGCACCTTATTGGTTAATGGGCTTTGGCCCATACAACAAATCAAACACACCCTGAGTGGGCCTTGTGACCCGTAGTACTCTACACAAACACAATACGCATAACCTAATTTACGAACACCCTCTTATGACTACTAACACAAACATACCCATTTGGGTTGTGACTGACTCGTGACGAAACACAAACAAACACTCTTTGGGTGTTGTTGCTAACACCAAGCTAGAGCTAACAACAAACCAACACCCTATGTGGGTGTGGTCGAGCCAAATGCAAAACCAAACATAACAATATTAGCCGCATACTAACAAACCAAAACATTATCCAAATCCAAAACATAATAACAAGCTCACAATTACATCCTAAATTAAATCAGTAAACTACAAAAATTGAATTCCAAGACTAAACCGAGCCCCATGGCTCATGGCCTAACCCTACGTGGGTTATCTCGGCCGTTTAATACCAACAAGATTAAACGTAACACAATAACAATAAATAGCCAACCCGGTCAACTCAACTCACGGAGTCGACTCATCCGAGTCACCTCACTGAGTTGAGTTGACTCGCTCACACTGATCATCAAAACGGTAGATCTGGTCGTTAAACGTTTATTATAAAATGTTTTATCAAGATTTGAGTCCCACGAAAAAATGTTTTATAAAATTTTATGTACAAATCAGTAAAAGAAAATAAATAAAATATAAGTTCGGTTAGATCTTGCTTACCACCTAGGGGAAGAAGACGGTGAGTGGTGGTAGACGGTGGTGACGGTACGGCGGCTTCAAGACAATCAAACCCTAAGCAAAACACTAACAAACCCTAACTTGATATTCACAATAAACCCGCAGCTAACAACTCTTGGGCACCTCCTCTTGATCTCTTAACGAGTTGATGGTGATGGCGGCGGCTGAGAGTGGAGGCTGTGATGGAGGTGATGATGACAGTTGGGGTGTTGATGGTGGTAGACGAAGGTGATGATGACGGTTGTGGTGTTGATGGTGGCGGCGGTTGGTTGCCATGGTGGTGGCGGATGGTTAAAGGGAGGAGGAGGAAAAGGCAATTAGGGTTTGATGTTATTATATTGGATGAATGAGGGGAGATGAAATCCTAGTTAGTTATAAATATGGTTCCAAAAATAGGCAGGGGCCAAAAGTGACAAAACTCAAAGTTTGGGGCGGCGGTGGAAAATATACCACAGGGACTGATTTCGCAGTTTTTGTAATCTTTTATAATAATAGCGTGTGGGGCCCGTTTGATTTAGCAAATGATCATTTTAAATCACGGGATTTTCGCCATCGCATCCGGAACAATTTTTTTGATAAAAATGAGTATTCACACGAATGGTTTTCTCGTAAATAAGTAAAATCATATATTTAATCGTTTAACGCGTTTTTGGTTGTGCCACTGTGCGTTATGTGAAATTTCTCACGTTTCACGAGATAACCTCTCGTTTTCGATTCAAATAAGTTCGAAAATGTTCAAAAGTGAAACTTACGAAATAATAAATATGATTTATTATTAAAAATTTATCTGGAAATTTTCAGGATGTTACACATGGGGATGTGTTTATACCCTTATGGTAGATATCAAGTTTACTATGGATTCCCATGTTTGATCCCATATTCGGCCGATTATAAGCCCAAGAGAGGGTTTCTGGAACCTTCTCTTGGCTTGTTTCCTTTTCTTCGTATCCCGTTGACATTTAACGACCGATAGTCAATTCCGTTAAGTACTTAACGCTCGTTAATTGTTTATTGTGAATTTAATAATTAAACATAACATTTTATGTTAATTATTTAAACATCGAGTCTCATACGTAAAGTGTGCAATCCCGTAGTCTCGAGTTCGAATTCGGTCATACACATATAAAATGTGTCCATAAACTAACAGCTCCCACTTGGACAGATCTTAAAATGTGTAATGACCTTGGTTAGCGTCTAGCAACACGCCAAGGCCCCAGTACAACTCGAGTATGGTTTCCTTGGAAAAACCTTTTTGATGAGTCATCATCATACTTATCCTTTTATTTCTAATACCTTGTTAAATACATATATGGATTTTAGTCATTTCTTTATTTAACTATTCTGTTTCTCGTTTTGTATATGATTGAGCAAGATTACCAAATCTTCTGAACGTATTCTAGATAGATCTTGGGCATGGCTATGCAAACATCTTGTCAACCCTGCGACGAGCCCAGCAATATTAAACTTCGAAACAAATTCGAAGGAACAAATCATTTCTTGACTACAAGCAAAACCCATGAATTTTGCAACACTTCTGAAAATAGCCCTTATAACCACCTGTTACAGATAGCGTTAGACTATTTCACAAAAATGCACTACATTCATGATAGTTATCTGGTATCTCAAGTCTGAGGATAAATATTCATGATTTACTTAATGACATAGATCCATAAGTACAAACATGCGGTTGGGATCAGTCTTATATTCAATTCATTGAATATCATGTGAATTTGGTATGTCTACGCATCAATATACTTTCAAGTATATTCTACCAAAACTCAGATTTGTCTTAATTCAATGATATTCACATATCATTAATTGTCAACCAACAATTTAGAATAACGTAAGTTATTCATGAATTTAAAACATGCAAATATAGGATACAATCTATCATTAATGAAAATATGCGTACCAAGTACTTTAATTCATTATAACTAATAATTGTTTAACATCCCTTATCCAAATACTAAATAGATCAATGCATGATAATTCTAGTTAATGAATTATGCCTCAAGTTATGACAATCACACTTGTTGACAAGGCATAAATCATCCAACTTTGATCTATCGGAATTTTGAGAATACTTACTTCAAGAATTCAATTAGTGAAGTTCTTGTATGTGTGCGATCAGTCTTATATTCAACTAATTTGATATTGCCACATAATATTTCATAAAGTGCATGACATCCTCAACCACCAGTTTATGATAATTAAACTTTCAAACCTTTTAAAGTTTAAAGTATTCTTATTCTTTAATGCAACTATGCTATTTGTTGAGTACAACTAGTTCACATGTCCATTAACAAGGATGAAATCCTACCATGACTAGTACTGAGTATCATCTCAATTAAATCAGCATTATTATATACAAACAACAATATGCTCTTTAAAAAAATCCGTAAACGTTAATATCTATTGTGTAATGTTTGATGCCTTCTAAAATTTCAAGTTTGTTGGCTATGATAATTTGCACAACAATTGACATATTGTTCATCAATAGAATCTGGGAGCATCTCCAGGCCGAGGATGTAATTCAAAGTCCAAACATATTCTATTTAATTACACTAGTTATCTAATAACTTTCAATTAGATATCAATGTTGTCAAAACATCTTGCATTCAAGCATGATCCAACAATAACATGATGTACATGAAAAATCCTTAAGTTAAACTTAGATTTCATTCATGTTCTATCTTATCAAAGATATGTATCCATTTGAGACTTTCTAAATGATATAACATGTTCTATTAGATCCATTTATTTACCGCACACGTTTATAACAATAAACATATATTCCAAGGTTGTATGTCTTATTTCCTAAATCTTTCAAGCAAGGTTGCATTCCAAACTAAGACTTAACATATAACTTATATGGAATGTTACTTCCTATATGTTATACAACATATATAATTTAAGAAAATAAATATAATACTCCCACTAGCTATATTTAGGAGTTATCTTATTTTAATTATCAAATCAAAACTTGGATTTAATATTTAAACATAAGTATCATCTCCTAGATGCATGCTTTAATCTATTCATGAATTATTGCACTTTGTACACTTCCAAAGATTCTTTGAATTCAAAACCTCCTTTCGATTACTTATCGCCCTCGCTCAAGTAATCACCAAAGAAAGAGTTTTGATATTCCATTGTCATTTTTCATATTAATGAAAATAGGTAT
This sequence comes from Artemisia tridentata subsp. tridentata, assembly GCA_021014915.2. Lineage (NCBI taxonomy): Eukaryota > Viridiplantae > Streptophyta > Magnoliopsida > Asterales > Asteraceae > Artemisia > Artemisia tridentata. The sequence continues at coordinate 131,847,294 of CP139503.1, read as the reverse complement.
GACAATTATCATCTTTATATATATAATGTGCCTAGAAAAGAATATTTAATCACAGTTAATTACTTAAGTGTGATTAATAATCTTGTCATAAGACATGCATTAATCTTGTGTACAATATTGTCCATATGACTTCTACACAAAGATTTAAACCACTAGGATTTCCTTATCTTTGAATAAACTCATCATCGTTCTATAGTCTAACTATATAGAATTAAGATAAACCAATTTTCCAAAATTTTATTATCTTTATGAACATCATCTATAACATTCATAGCATGAGTAATTTACCCAATTCAATATTTGGTAATGTATCATAATGATTATTAGGTTTACCATAATCCTGTAACTCATATTTCTCAGCATATTAATCAAATATCTGAAATATCCTTGCGGATCTATGAATGAGAATTTCATCATCTTGAGATCTGTCATTAACATGTTTAGCCTCATCATGATATTCACTAGTGTGTTTTAGAAGATTATGTATCTTGTAATTTATCTTTTCAAGATAAAACTCCCACTTACCTTTTGTAATTTATAGACTATCTATAAATACTTAGCAATTAGAACAACAATACATTATTCTCTTTTTGGGACTTGCTGACTTCAGTTTGTTAATAACCTATTCATAAGTAGTTTAACAAATTCAGAACTTCATTTTAATACTTGATGTGATTCATCACATTCCATATTATAATGGTGTCTTATTTATCTTCTAGGTTGGAGTCTTATTAAGAATATCCAATCCATACTCAATTTTCTAACCTTGATAACTTTTGGAAGAAAAGAAGATATAGTTTATCTTGAATCAAATGATACAATAAGAGTTTGATTCTCCTAACTGAATATACCATAACCTTGTGGTATTTCATTAGATTAATATTATAAGACAATCTAGTAATATGTAAGATGAACATATACCTTTTGGCTTACCTATTTACCAACTAAGTCAAATTAATGGTGAAATAGAATTTCCAAGCCAATTGCATGCTTTATAACACAAGTAGTTTTTGACCAAGTCACTTCATGTTCATGTCTTAACAAGAAGACATAAACTGTTATAATCCCAATATACATTATAAGTCACTTATCAATGACTTCATGTATATGTCTTATTTAAGAAGACATAACAAGTTAACGTCTTACTTTATATTATTATAAGTCCTGTAACAATTAAAATATTTCATGTTTATAAGAAGATATAAACATGTATAACTAAAGTGATCTTGAACACCACCTCTTGGTTTCAATAGTAATTTCAAGTTAATTTATTACTTCATTTATTTATGTCATTTCAATAATACATAAACATACAAATTGAAGTAGTACTAGATTACTTCATTTATTCATGTCATTCCAAGAATACATAAATAATTTATTTGATACATCGTTTCAGCTCGAGATTTTTTAGATCTCATCTATGATTAATTAATAACAAATGTGAAATATTCAAAACATAGAATTAATGTTATTAACAACAAGGTTTTTCATCATTATCATTCATTAACATACACAACCAGCCCCAATTCTACTCGATCAATTATAGAACATGTTACACACCTTGTAACAGGGATCAAATATATGATCTTGAGGCTAAACTACTCTAATCTAGGCGTTTACATAAAACACAAGCCTAGAACACACTCACTTTTAGTCGACTACATTGTTTCTGTGCACACCTAAAAGACACGCCCTATATCTCTTTATATAATGGAGATATTATGGTTTACAAAGACTCATAACATGTTAGGAACCAAATAGAAGTCTTTGATAATCTAACATGTACAAAATATAAACGTATGTTTTATTGTGGTTTTAATAGAAATATGCCTCGCACTTCCCCCGAACCACCCATGTCCCAAGCTGCTATTTGAAAGCTTGTTGCCGACAGTGTTGCTGCAGCCTTAGAGAGTCAAGCAGCAGAATTTGCTCGTACTGGAAGCACTAGCCGACCCAATGGAGAAAGCGAGCCAGCTAATACTCGCAAGTGTACTTACAAAGACTTCATAAACTGTCAACCAACTTTCTTTAAGGGAACAGAAGGAGCTACTGAATTAGCTCGTTGGTTTGAACGTATAGAGGTAGTCTTTGTAAGGAGCAGATGTTCTGATGACTGCAAAGTTGCTTTTGCTACGGGGACTTTATTGGATGATGCTCTATCTTGGTGGACTTCGACTGCCCAAACTATGGGTGTTGAAGCAGCTCACCAACTTACCTGGGAAGATCTTAAAAAGAAGATGTTGAAAAAGTACTACCCCCGTACTGAGATTAAGAAGCTGGAAGATGAGTTTCACCAGTTAGTAGTGAAAGGAACAGATCTTAAGGCCTACAATAGAAGGTTTCAGGAGCTTGCTCTCCTATGTCCAACTATTGTGCCTAATCTGGAGAAGATGTTGGAGAAATATACGGAAGGATTACCTCAAAACATTGAAGGAAATGTGATTGCGTCCAAGCCACAATCATTGGAAGAGGCGATTACTATAGCTCAACAGTTAATGGATCGTGAAATCAAGCGAAGTTCCACTCAAGGAAGTGATGATCACAAGCGAAAGCTTGATGATAGAGGGACCACCCATCACCACAACAACTACCAACACAACCGTAACCACCATCAACAGAATCATCGGCGGGAGACTGCCAAAGCCAATACTACCCCAACTGCTGAAGGTAGTGGTTATCGTGGGAAGCAACCTTTGTGTAACCGATGCAAAATGCATCACACTGGGCTTTGCATTGCTAAGTGCGGAAAATGCCAAGGAATAGGCCATAAAACTGAAGACGGCAAGGTCACAGGCAATAGGGAACAGCCAGTAGCCGTGATATGCCACAGATGTGGTAAGAAGGGACACTACAAGAATCAGTGCCGAAAACAGAATGACAACCAGAATAACGGTGCCCGTGGAAGAGCGTATGTGTTAGGAGATGGGAATGCACAGCCAAACCAAGACTAGTGCAGGAGAATGAGAACTCGTTAAGATCCCGACAATGTCAAGGAATGACATTCCTATTTAAATCAAAAGAGAAATTCCCATTTTAGCTAAATAAATCGTATCGTAAAACTTCCTAAGCATATTTCCTGTCGTACTCTACTTTAGTTACAATGGACGTAGCCTAAGTGTATCAACTATCCTTCTACCGTATGAAATCTTTACCTTGTAATATCTCCGTAATAATCACAATCTACGTTTCTATTCCATCTGACCTGTTCGTAGTCATTACCCTGTCATCTCACTAGAAATTTGGTTAATATAAGTTTTAACCAATCTCGTAAGAATTCCACTCGAACCCTAAGATTCGTTTTAAGGACATCCCATTAGAACTCTAGAAATTCCTGACTTATAGTATGAACAATAATTTTCCTTATTTTTGTGAAAAATAATTATGTTGTCATTTTACAAAAATAAAACGTTGAACACCGTCTAAAAACTTTTGAAGAAATATAAGTATCACCATAACTGGACCAAATATCACATCATTCAGTCCTTAGTTATGCATGGCCTGGCTAACTATGTATAATTTAGGAAGAATTATGTCATAAATGGAACAGTTAAATTTTCAGATTTTCAAATAACAATTTTCATTCAAAAGTAAAATTTTGAAACAAAATAAATTGTTCATACAAATTCCATTTGACCAAACATAATAGATGTCTACAACTACTACCCATTACCCCTAAGACAAGAAAATCAATTATGGACAAGATACCCAAACCTTTTCCCTCACATTCCGACCAACATAGACTGAATCTCGGGACGAGATTCCCTTAACGGGGGGTGACTGTAACCACTGTGAAAAATCCCACGTTATAATAATCTAGCACTCAGAATATTTATCCTTTTCTACGTGTAATTTTTTTTATTTGATTATGATTATTATCTTATGTGACGTAACTCACATCCTCGATAAACGTGCTCCCACGCAACCCAACCTAACAAACCTAATGTTTACTATATAAACATATCTATATGAAATCATTACAATATACCAATTATCATTTTACGATAATTTCTTAACGAACGTACAAACAAAACATTCATTATCTATATAGAGTTTCTAGGAAACCCTAAATTCATCACAACACCAAATATGAATAACAAAACCCTAAAACATAAAAGTACAACTCATCTGAGCTAATGTACAAGTTACTAAAGCATCAGAAATCCTAATTCTATTTTAATTCCCGATAAAACCCTAAATTCATAAAACTATAATTTTATGTATCAAATTCACAAACCCTAGTTTATTTATATAATATTTTTACAAAATTATAAATGTACAAGTCATATAAGCTAGAGTACAAGTCCTTTATGCATGAAACATATATATTCATAAAATCCTTAATAAAACCCTAATTATATTTATTTTTAAAGCATGATTTACAAACTAATCATGCATAAGTTTCAAAAACTAATTTTTCTAAACTCACTAAATATTTTTACAAGTCTTTAAACTCAATGTACAAGTGCCTAATGCACAAAACCCAAAAAAATTCCATTTATTTACTTTTTAACTTAATAAAAATTAACAAATAATTTTTATAACATAATAAATTATTAAACTATATTTTTCCTATATTCTAAATTATAGTACACCCCTAATAAGCCTATGGTACAACTTCTCTAAGCATAACTCATATTCCTTTTATTTCTTACACAATTCGAATTTTACATATATATATATAATTCTAAATATTTTTCTAATTAACTAAACACATAAACTAAACTAACTAATCCCTAAACCCTAAAGTACTACTTACTAAACCCAAGATACAATACCACAAAGCCCAACCGGTTCCCATCTAAATATCCTAGTCGAATTCTAGTCCCAAAATCTAACTAAATTACCTCTCCATACAACCTACACTAGATGCATCTCCTTTCTCCCATATTACACGCCTCTCTTCTCCATGCATCTCTTCAAACAACAACTCCACATGTCCCCTCTAAAATCCCAAAACCCTCCTCCTTAAAAGCTAGACAACTTGGCTAGAATTCAACCACATCACCTCCTTTTCCATTCCATACGCCAACACCTTCCCCTTCCTTCTCTTCAAAGAGACCTTCCACTTGTCTTTTCCCTACCCCACAAAACCCTAATCTTCATCTATAAATAGCAACTCCATTTCACCCCTTCATTCCATCCCAACTCGACCCAAAACTTCCCAACTCATCTCCACATCAAACGACCAAACACCAAAGCAGCTTCATTTCCATTTCCTTGCTGATCTCAGCCCCAAAACACAAGCTTAATAAAACCCTAGGAAGATTTCAAGAGGAGGAGAATCCCTAGTGATCAAGCAACCAACCCATTCGATCCATAACCCTACTCGAACCCTAAACCTAAGTAGCGTGTCCGGAGACGTTTATCAACTTCATTTTATTATGTTTTCCATCCAGATTGCTAAGGTGAGTTCATAGTCTCACTTTTTATATACATTTTTCCAAACTTGTGGGGAGATACATGCTACAAACCTGAACATAAGTATTTTTCCGTATGTTTTCCTGATTAATATTGCCTAAGACACCCCATTTGTGTTAGCCAGATGGATAGACTTTGTGCTAGCCGGATTGATAGTCAAATGCACCTTATTTGTGTTAGCTGGATGGATAGACTTTGTGCTAGCCGGATTGATAACCAAATACACCATTACTTATATCAAATTATGATATCATACACACACACACACCATTAACGTTTGAGTTCATGAGACTTAGAGCAATATATATATATATATATATATATATATATATTTCCGAATTACTTTCTATTTAGCTTATATTCAAACCAATTATAATTTTTAAACACTATGGATTCACTCAACCTTTGTGTTGACTATTTAAGCATGTTTATATCAGGTAACTAGGAGTATGGCTATTGGCACGGAGTGGCTGTGAACTTTCTTTAAGTGTGTCCACTTTGTTATCATTGAATGAATAATGTAACTTTTATAACATATTTTCCTAACCTCCCTCTGGGACCTATATAATGTACTTTGATTTAATAAATGAATGATAACAATTTTATTTAAAACGTCTCTTTTTGAGTCGTTTTCTATACTCATGACTGTGAACCTTGAAGTAGCACCCCAAACTTATATTTCCACTGCGAATATCGAAAATGGGGGTGTTACATCTTTGTAACCCTAGTGATATTGAAGATCACTCGTATTATCTTGAATAATATTAAATCGTTTGGTGTTAACATTGCATGTTCTTTGTTCTATATACACAAGCATAACTGTTCCATTTCCATAACACAAATAACCTTCTATGTGTGATTAAGTAAATTCCGCGTACTTGATCATATTAACTCAACTTATCACATACACAAAGCAACAAAGGTTTAACCACCTTATCAGTGTATCAATCCCTCATCAATTGGTATCTGAGAAAGGCTGATAAAGTTGATTTAGAAGAAGAAATGGACGTTGAATCTATTCAGACCAATGTTGCTACAAAAATACCCATGCTCAAATAGAATGAGTTTGAGATGTGGAGGCTGAGGATAGAGCAATATTTCCAAGTGCAAGACTATGCACTTTGGGAAATCATTGAAGATGGAAACTCTTACCAGCCTACAACCATTTCATCAACAGTGGACGGCAAAGTGGTGACAACTCTGCAGACAAAGCCAACAACTGCAGAAGAAAGAATAAAGAAGAAAAATGACTTAAAGGCAAGAAGCATGCTGATGATGACCATTCCCAATGATCAACTTCTAAACTTCAGCAAGTTCAAAGATGCCAAGTCATTATTTGAAGCTATTATTGCCAGATATGGTGGAAATGAAGCCACCAAGAAAACCCAAAAGACACTGCTCAAGCAGCAGTTTGAAAACTTCTCCTCTACATACAATAAATCTCTTGACCATATGTTTAATAGGCTTCAGAATATTGTGAGCCAACTTGCTATTCTTGGGGTTGAAATACCTCAAGAAGATCTGAACTCAAAATTTCTAAGAAGCTTACCAGAAGAGTGGGCTATGCATGTTGTTGTCTGGAAGAACAAGCCAGACCTTGATACAATGGAGTTGATAGATTTGTATAGCAACTTTAAGATTGTGGAGCAAGATTTGAAGAAGAATGGAGGTACTAGTTCTAATACTGGGAACATGGCTTTTATGTCAACTCCTAGTACCTCAAAATCAAGTGAAGAAGTAAAAGTTGTTGATGGTGTTGGTGCTGCTAGTTCATCAAGCAGTACCATGGGTATTTTGGATGAAAAGACTTGTTGTGCATTTCTTACAAGTCAAAATAATGGGTCCATGCTCACCTATGAAGACCTCCAAGAGATCAATGATGATGATCTGGAGGAAATGGACCTAAAATGGCAAATTTCTCTTCTTAGCATGAGAGCCAAGAAGTTCTATCAAAGGACGGGGAAGAAGCTCTTAATCAGCAATACTGATACTGCTGGTTTTGATAAGTCAAAGATAGAGTGCTATAACTGCCACATGATGGGTCACTTCTCAAGAGAATGTAGAAGGCCAAGGCAGCAGGATAGCAAGAACAAAGGTTTTGGAAGCACATCCAAAACAAGGGAGGTTTCTGAGCCAAACTCAAAGTCTATGGTAGCTATTGATGGGCTAGGTTTTGATTGGAGTTTCATGGCTGATGAAGAAGAAGATTCTTCACAGATGGGACTCATGGCTTTTTCTACTTCTGAGGTACAATCTCATAAAGCTTGTTCAAATGCTTGTACTGCTCTTAAAGAATTACAAACTTTAATCAAACATTATGATGAACAAACAAAAGAGCTAGGCAAAACCCATCAAAACTACATTAATTATAGGTGTGGTTTAGAATCAACAGAAAAGCATATCTTATACTACAAAGAAAATGAACTTGCTTTTTCTGATGACAAAGCTCTCCTAAGACATGACATATTCTTTAAAGATGCTGAAATTAAGCTTTTAAGAGAGGCTTTTGATAGGGTCAAAAAGGAAAATGGAAACATTCACTTGACTACACAGACACTAGAACATGCTTCTAGAGGTGTGACCAACATGATAGAATGCCAAGTGATTAATAGAGCTAAGTCAGGAATAGGATATAAGAGTGTCCCACCTCCATACAGAGGTATCCCTAAACCCCCAGGGATTGACCTAGAAAATTCAGGTATCCCTGAATTTCAACAACCTGAGCTACAATATGGTGTACAATCAAAGACCAAGCCAGTTGTTGATGAATCTAAGAAAGTAAGTGAAAGTTTAAGTAAAACTTTACTTCCTGAGGACAAGGTTTCCTCTGATAGAAGATCAGATAGTGTAGTCATTGAAGACTGGGTATCTGATGATGAAGAAGAAGAACAGGTTATGTCTAAACCTGAAGAAGTTAAGAAAGCAGGAACAAGGGTTCCTAAAGTGATCAAAAAGGATACTGTTAAGCCTAGTTCAAACATTAAACATGTTAGGCAACCAGTTAAATATTGTGAACAATATAGATCCACTAGCAAGCCCAGAGGTAACCAAAGAAATTGGAATGGCCTCAAGTCTAACCAATTAGGTGATGACTTTTTCTTTTATAATAAAGCTTGTTACACATGTGGTAGTTTTGATCATCTTGCAGCTTTCTGTAACAAATGGGTATCTGGGTATGAAAACAATAGGGTGAATTTCAAAAGGCAAACTCCTCAAACTCACTTTCACTCTAAGTCTAAAAGAACAAAACCCAGAGCAGTTGTCAAAGCAGTTTCTGCTGCTAGACCATTCATGACTGTTAACCCAAGACCAATAGTTAAAAATGCAAAATCTTTTTATACAAATGCATCAAAGACTGTTCAAAGGCCCATTCAAACAAAAGCAGTGGTCCAAAACAAGTTTGGAAAATTAAGGGAACAATTACAAAGCTAGCAGTTTCTGCTGCTAAGCATGTAATTCATTCTGCTGCTAGGGAAAACAGGGCAAATGCTGTTAAGGCCTCAGCATGTTGGATTCTTCAATCCAATGTTGCATCAACTGTTCTTAAGTGATTAATTTTCATTGATGCAAGAGGCAGATCCAAGTCAGTAATGGCTTGGGTCCCCAAAAGAAACTAATACTTCTCATTTCTGTGCAGGAACATTCAATTGATCAACAAGAGGATCAAGGATACTCAGATAGTGGATGTTCAAGGCACATGACAGGCAACAAGTCTTATCTCTCAGATTTTCAATCAATAGATGGAGGCTATGTTACCTTTGGAGGAGGTGTTGGTGGCAAAATTTCCGGTAAAGGTACAATCAAAACTGGAAATTTAGATTTTGAAGATGTGTACTATGTTCAAGAGCTAAATTATAATCTTTTTAGTGTCTCACAAATGTGTGACAAAAAGAACAAAGTTCTTTTCTGTGACACTGAATGCCTTGTACTTTCTCCTGATTTTAAGATGCCTGATGAAAGTCAAGTGCTTCTTAAAATTCCTAGAAAGGGCAATATGTACAGTGTAGACATGAAGAACATTGTTCCTAAAAAGACTTTAACTTGTCTTGTTGCAAAGGCCACATTGGATGAATCAATGTTATGGCATAGGAGTCTTGGTCATATTAACTTCAAAACCATAAATCAGATTGTTAAGAATGGTTTGGTAAGAGGTTTACCTCAAAAATGATTTGAAAATGATCAAACATGCATTGCTTGTCTTAAAGGCAAACAACACAAAGCCACTTGTAAGCCCAAGCTGTTTAACTCTATCAATCAATCATTGTTTATGCTTCATATGGACTTGTTTGGTCCTACAAATGTTAGAAGTATGCAACATAAGAGATATTGTCTAGTTATTACTGATGACTATAGTAGATTTACATGGGTTTTCTTTTTAGCTACTAAGGATGAGACACCTAGCATCCTTAAGACTTTCATTACTGAGATAGAAAACCTAGTAGATAAAAGAGTAAAAGTCATTAGATGTGATAATGGGACAGAGTTCAAAAATAGAGTTATGGATGAATTCTGCAAAGAAAAAGGTATTAGGAGAGAATTTAGTGTTGCTAGAACTCCACAACAGAATGGAGTTGCTGAAAGGAAAAATAGAACACTAATAGAAGCTGCTAGAACTATGTTAGCTGACTCTAAGCTACCTATAACTTTTTGGGCTGAAGCAGTCAACACTGCTTGCTATGTCCAAAATAGAGTTTTAGTTGTTAAACCTCACAATAAGACATCATATGAACTTTTTAGAGGTAGAACTCCTGCAATAGGATTCTTAGACCTTTTGGATATTCTCTCAAGGAAAGTTTGATAGCAAAGCAGATGAAGGTTTCTTAGTTGGATATTCTCTCAATAGTAAAGCATTTAGAGTATACAACTTAAGAACTAAGAAAGTAGAGGAAAACCTACATGTGGAATTTTTAGAGCATAAATCCAATGTAGTAGGTGAAGGTCCTAATTGGCTATTTGATCTAGAGTCATTAACCCATTCTATGAATTATGTGCCTGTTGTTGCAGAAACTAATGATTTTTCAGGTTCACAAACAACAAATGAGGCAGGGTTAGACAAGGAGACAAATCAAGATCATATATGGATGCCAATAAGTACCAGTGTGGTTTCAACTTCAACAAATGATGAATCTTCTTCTGATAAAGCTAAAGAAGATGTTGAAAGTGAATACAAGGAAGATGGAACAAAGGAACAACAAAATGTTTCTGCTGATGATAGTGCTGCTGAGACAGAGCATTCTGCTGCTAGGCTTAATTTTTCTGCTGCTAGGCCAAATGATTCTACTGCTGGCCCTTCAGACTCAAATGAAGCAGATTTCTCAGATAATGAGGTGGATTTAAGCAATATCACACCTACCTATCAAGTTCCTTCAACCCCACACACAAGGATTCACAAAGTCCACTCCCTAGAAAATGTGATTGGAGATGTACAATCAGGTGTGAAGACAAGACAACAACTAATGTCTTCAGACCAACAAGGGCTTCTTGATGCCCTTTATGTTTCAAAGCAGCATGAGTTTTCAAACTCTTGCTTGTTTGTATGTTTTCTTTCACAAGATGAACCAAAGAACATTCTAAAAGCCTTAGATGATTCAAGCTGGGTAGAAGCTATGCAAGAGGAGCTTCTTCAGTTCAAGATTCAGAAGGTATGGGTGCTAGTTGATTTACCTAAGAATGCAAAGGTAATTGGCACTAGATGGGTTTTCAAGAATAAAAGGGATGAAAGTGGAATAGTGATTAGGAATAAGGCTAGATTAGTAGCCCAAGGGTACACACAACAGGAAGGGATAGACTATGATGAAGTGTTTGCTCCAGTAGCAAGACTTGAGGCAATTAGGCTTTTCTTAGCTTATGCTTCATTTTTAGGCTTCACTGTTTATCAAATGGATGTCAAGAGTGCATTTTTATATGGTACTATTGAGGAAGAGGTGTATGTCTCACAACCTCCAGGGTTCATTGATCCTGACCATCCAGACAAAGTGTACAGAGTAGTTAAGGCTCTTTATGGCCTTCATCAGGCACCTAGAGCATGGTATGAAACACTGGCTTCCTATTTAAAAGAGAATGGATTTCAAAGAGGAAAGATTGATCAGACACTTTTCATCAAACAGCACAAGAAGGATCTTCTGTTAGTGCAGGTGTATGTGGATGACATTATCTTTGGGTCTACAAGGAAGGAGATGTGTTTGGAGTTCGAGAAGCTTATGCATGATAAGTTTCAGATGAGTTCCATGGGGGAACTTACATTCTTTTTGGGTTTGCAAGTTAAACAGTCACATGAAGGCATATTTATTAGTCAAGATAAATATGTTGTTGAGATACTAAGGAAGTTCAACTTTGCTGATTCAAAAATGGCAAGCACACCAATGGACTCTGAGAAGCCACTTCCAAAAGACTTAGATGGAGAAAATGTAGATGTACACACTTACAGATCTATGATAGGATCTTTGATGTATCTCACATCATCAAGACCTGACATCATGTTCTCTGTTTGTGCTTGTGCAAGATTTCAAGTAACTCCAAAGGTTTCTCATTTAATAGGAGTCAAGAGAATTTTTAGATATCTCAAGGGTCAACCTAGGTTGGGACTATGGTATTCTAGATAGTCACCTTTTGACTTGGTAGCATTTTCGGATAGTGATTATGCTGGTGCTAGCTTGGACAGAAAGTCAACAACTGGAGGATTTCAATTCCTTGGGCGTAGACTTATCTCATGGCAGTGTAAGAAGCAAACAACTGTGGCTACTTCAACAACTGAAGTTGAATATGTAGCTGCTGCAAGTTGCTGTGCTCAAGTCTTATGGCTTCAAAACCAACTTCTTGATTATGGGTACAATTTCATGAACACTGTTATTCATATTGATAATAGTAGTACTATTTGCATAATTAAAAATCCAGTGCAACATTCTAAAACAAAACACATTGAAATTAGACATCACTTTATAAGAGACTGCAATGAGAAAAGATTAATTCAAGTTCTTAAAATTGCTTCAGAATACAACTTTGCAGATCTGCTAACAAAAGCTTTTGATGTTGGAAGGTTTCAGTACTTGGTAGCAAGTATTGGAATGCTTAATCTTTGAATTTTTCAATCTAATGTGTTTTTGTATATAAATTTTTGTTTGTGCTGCTGGCTTTATAAGATACTACTGCTATTACAAAATTTTTTGCTGCTAGTACAAATTTAAATTGTGTTATTCATACAGTTAGTCCTATGATTATTCTAATACAAGACAAGTACTTTGTACATTGTTCTTTTGGTTTTAGACTAACAATTTCAGGTATGATCATGTGAACACAAAGGATGTTTCAAGTGAAATGGAAGCAGCAGAATGATAATATTAGTTGCTGACATAATAGGTTTATGATAGAAAAAGTTTAGGAATTTCTAACCTCCTTAAAACTTCTTTCTTGAAACTTGATTATGACGTTTCACATTTAATTGATGACTTAGTTGATCAGATAGTAACTGATACAACTCACTTTCTATCATTTTATACTTTTAAGTATAATGAGCAAGTCTAAGGACATCTGATAGAAAGAACAGCTAGTAAAAGTGAATCTAACACTTGTGTTAGAGGCAACAATTACTATGAGCTGGAAACCCTGTCAAGAAAGCCTTTTGAATAGGTTTATCTTTACACAGGCAGTTATTTATAACTGAAAAACATTGGTTCTCACACAACCAGAGGTTGCTTTAAACCGAAATTTTGATTAAGTGTCTGTTATACACTTAATCCCTTCAAAATGGTTGAAAGCAGTATGGTTTTTCATAATAAAATCAAGTACATACTGCTAAGGCAAAAGTTTCTTAAAAGGATTTTCAAAGAGACTCACAAAAACCATCATATGATGGACCATGAGTCAAATGCCCCATGAATCACCTCTCATAGGAGTTAACACACCTAGAAGTCTTGAGGGAAGCAAATTAAACTCTTAAGGAATTGATGGCTACATGTATAACATTGTCTGATAACATGTTCTGATGGATAGCTCAGATAATGGAGAGAAATATTTTGGTACATAGTGAGAGATCTTCCAAACAGGAGAGGATAAAATGTTATTTGCATCTCAGGGGAGGTAATATCTCAGGAGAGGAAATAAATCCCAAAGAAGGAAGATTAACCAATGAAAGGGAGGAAAAGACAAGAGCATACAAGATGATGACATGGAGGTTGAAAATGACAAGAACAGAGCTTATTATATATATTCAGAAGGGATGAAGCATTCCAAAAGAGAAAGTTCTATCTAGGTCAAACGAAGAAAAGTTTCAATTTCAGTTCACCACGTTTGTTCATCACTTGCAAAGGCATGCTGATAGATGATTTCACTTGTTGAAACAAGCATCCTGTTGGGAATTTCAGAAATAAGATATTTCTTGTTACTGCCGATAGTGTTAGTTGGTTCCTGCCGATAGTTGTGGTTCCTGCTGAAGCTCATTGCTGCTGATAGTTCTATCTTGTTTCTGCTGATAGTAGTTGTTACTGCGGGTATTGTTAGTTGTTATCCCGTATGTTTAGTATGTTTGTTAGAGTTATTTTTAGAAGAGATCATGTTTATCTCTTTATACGTTTTCTTGTATGACGGGTTAGGGTTAGGGTTTCTTGTCATTATAAAAGGAACACCCCGTCTATGAGTTTGAGACATCTTTTACAAGTTAACAATCTTCAATAAAATTATCTTTTAGTTCATTATACGATCCATAGAGGATCATAGTAGTAGTTCTTTTCTTTTCTTGTTCGTACTCAGAGATTCTCTTGTAGTGTGCTTGTGATTACATAGGCATCCTACCGATCCACATAGGCTCAAAGATCTAGCAGGTGTGTTAGATTTAACAAGTGGTATCAGAGCATGGTGAGGATCTCTGATAAAGAAGAAAAGTTCGATAGGAAGCAGATCTGAAGAAGTACTGTGATCGGTAATAATTTTATTCCAAATCAATCGTGATTTTTTTAAGTCTTATCGATCTGGTTATTTGATTGAATTTATTGGCGACAAAGTTATTTGATTGGTTTGTTTAAATCGAACGTGGGGCTGCAAGCAGTGGTTTATTTAATTCGGTTGTGAGGATTCGAGTATTAAATTGTATCCTCGTACTGCTTGTATTAATTGTTCGGTGAAAAGTAATTGAGGGAATTGACGTTTTGTGATTTAATTGAACGCATCATTCTTATTATTTTATTCTGCTATTGGGATAAGAATTGATAGTGGAGAATATTGATCAAGTGGGTGTTTTTCTCTTGTTGCTGTTATTCATTAATTGGAGATACAATTTTGTGGGACTTGATCATTGTATTCTGCAAGTGTCAGTCAGTGGGAATTGATTCTGGTCTGTGAGCAGTTGTGTTGTTAGTGTCAACGAAGAAACTTTTCATACCATTCTCTTAAACCCTCATAAAATGACTTCATTCGGATCTGGTGATTCTCTTGAGACATTTGCCATGAAGGTTAGAGCTTTGCTACCTATTCGTTCTAGGGTAGACTGGTCACAAGATGAACGAAAAGATGAAAGATGTGCCACTCAAGTGAGGGAAATGGTTGCTGGACATGAGACAAAAGATGAGGCAAATGTGACTAATGCTGGAGCTGCACAGGTCTATGGGATGATTGTTGGATATGGTACACAAGTGGCTGGAGACTTTGGTATGATCGGCCATCTATCTCAGGTACATAAGTGTCCTTTTGATTGTGAAAGTAAATATACTAAATTGAAAAGGGAATGTGATATTAAATATAATGCATTGAAGAAGGAATTTGATGAACTTGAGCCTGAATATAATAAACTGTTTATTGAAGTTCAAGCCTATAAAAAGTCTCTTAAAACATTAGAAAAACAAAAGGTGTGGTACCAAAATAATCAGCTAGCTTATGAGGAAAAGGTTAGGGTTTTGCAGAGAGATTTAGAAAACACCACTAATGAGCTTAAATATTCTGAATCTCAAAATGCTAAGGTCAAATTAGAGAAACAGGATTTGCAGACTAAGCTAGACAATACCTTGGCTAGGTTTGATAAATGGAAAGAAACATCTAAAAACCTAAACAAGTTAATTGATAGTTCTATGTCTGTTAGAACCAAATGTGGTTTAGGGTTTGGAGACTATATAGGGCCAGATCAAGTTTATGACCCTAATGAGTATAGTGTTTTTGACCCTGAACCTGTAGACTATCAAATTCCTGTTAAGTTTGTCAAGGAAGGAGAATTGCATGCTGTTCCTCCTCCTATAAGAGGAGTGTTTAAACCTGTGCCTATCCACTCAGACCTTGACATAGACTTAGATGAATCACATAGGTCCTATGGCAAAAAGTCCATTGACTTGCCTACTTCAGACTGTGAAACTAAAGACTTTGTCTCTTGTTCTAACAGTGACAAATCCTCTCAACCCAAGTCTGATGACAATATCACATGTGATTCAAGTGATAAGTCTGCCACACACAGGCCTAATGACTTACCCACAAAAGTGACTGATGATGAATCCATTTCTCAAACAGCCTCTTTTGACAAAAGTTCTCTTAATACTGTTAAAATTAGTTCTCCTTCAAGTACTGGTAGTGAGACTTTTGTGTGTAATAAAACAAGACATGGAAAGAACAAAAAGATTAAAAAGAAATCATGTTTTGTTTGTAAAAGTTATTCTCATTTAATTAAGGATTGTGATTTTTATGAGAATAAATCGGGTATGTGTGCTGTGCAAACTAGACCTTTGTGGAACAATGTTGAGCATATTCCCCCATTTTTCCCTAGAGCAAATGCATTTCCTACTGGTAATGCAAAATGACCAGCACTTGTTCCTGCTGGTAGGCCTTTCAGACCCGCACATGTTCCTGCTGGTAAGCCGATTCCAGTTGGTAGAACTAATTCTGTTGGTTGGAAAAGGAATGCTGGTGGACCTTATCATAGACCTACAAGCTCTTTCTTTCAAAATGATTATAGGTTTGGTTACTATGGCCCAATGCATATGAGTGGACAAAGATGGGACACTGCTGTTCAATCCTCAGCAGATTGTTCTTGGAGATTTAATGGCTGGTATTGAGGGGAGGCATAAGCCTAAGGGGAGGCTTACTGTTGTATATTTTGTGCTAACAAACATTTTTTTTTTAGTTTGTTTGTGTTCTCTATCTATAATAATACAGCTGCTGAATTTGTTGCTTCCTATTATTAAGTGGGTTATTATTGCTACTGGTATTGGCTCGTACAACATGTGAGGTAGCCTTAGTTGTTTGGTTAAATAAATTGGGCGAGTATAATTGGTTTGTAGGAGCTGATGCGCAAAAGACTGATTGGGTTACTTAATTAAACCTCCTACTAATAATTAATTAAGGCTGGTGGTGACATTTAATGGATAGTACTGGTGAAGGCATGTTATCACTTTAAGCTTTGGTTTCATGGTTTGTCATATAGTGCTTGATATAATAAATCAGTTGTGGGACTGAGTAATTAAGAGAATGTGGGTTCGGTACTATTCTTATTACTAGAAGTATTATTTATAATTCGTTTGGCGTGTACTAGTATCATAGCACCAGACTCACATGAGATGATTATGTTTTTGGACTTTCTTGGTTTATCGCTTATATGGAGAAGATAAAGTGAAGAATTGCTACTGAATTGATTATTTATTCGGTTCATAATGATTCAATGAAAGGGTTTGTTGAATGATTGATTAATTTGATTTGTCACTCATGGCTGATCTGTTTGTTGCTTTTGGATGGTATGTTACTGATATCGTGGGCACGCATCATTCATATTTAGTTGAGGCTTGATATTCTCTAATTGACCAATTGGTGGTCAACGTAATACAATAATTCTTATTGATATCACATGGGCTTCTTGGAGTGTGATTGGTCAAAGTTTGATGTTGGCGTATTCTTGGGAGATGTATATTGATTATCATGTATTGGGTTATTTGGTACTGAATTTCAATAATGGATCAGTATTGGATGGCGTGAGGGTTGTGTCAATAGCAGCTTATGAGATGAATTACCTTGCATTATGTTTGTGGGGTCAGCGAAGTCTTCATTATCAGCGGTATATTAAATTGATTAAGGATTTGATTACAAGTTGTTTGTCACTTGTGGTGTTTGGTCAAATTAATGGGGCTACTGCTGTTGACTCTTTTATATTATCAATTCAGTTGGTAAATTAAATGGGGTCAATGTGTGGGGATGAATAATATTGTGGTTCAGTGATTGGTCAAAGGTTATCAATAGTTTGGTGTTGACTGATCTTTATTCATAAGTGGAGCTGGATGGTTTAATCTATTTTGTCATCTTCCGGTCTGTGAGAATAGCAATTTGAGGTTGTGTGGTATTCAATATGCTCAGTCAACTCTATATTGCTTTTCTATATTGGTGTGTGGATTATTTTATTCGGCATGTGGGACTGAGTTTAAAATTCCATCTCTGATCGATGTTATCATGTACGCATTGATGGTTGTGAGGCTGTTTATTCTTCTGAATAAATTGTCGCTGATGTTGAAGTCTGTCTGGTCTGACTTCATTACTGCTGCTATTGGTATTATTCTATTTCTGCTGATAGTGTTTCGGTTCCTGCCGACAGTGTACCAGTTCCTACTGAACACCATTTCTGCTGGTAATTTTGTTCCTGCTGCTCGGATTCTACTGCTATTAAAAAAAATAAAAAATAATAAAAATAAAAAAAAAAAAAAAAAAAAGCTTGTTGTTGTTGTATATCTTTCTTTCTTTCTTCTCTTTTCTTATTTTCTTTCTTTTGGTTTGTTTCTTATTTCTTTTAGTTAAAAAAAAAAAAAAAAAAAAAAAAAAAAAAAAAAAAAAAAAAAAATTCTTGTATATTTTGTGTGCTAATAAGTTGGTTTTGAGCAACACCTTGCAGGTACAGTGTTGGTGTTTACACCTACACAACAAATGGTATTCAACTCACCATGTCTCTCAGACAAGAAAGAGTTGACTCACCATGAGGGTACGGCTCTGGTGTGATAATCAAATCCGTTGATAGCTGTAATAGCTTGCTCAAAGCTATAGGGTACTTCAACTCACCCATGGTTCATTCCTGAGAGTTGAAATGGTTCTCAATTCACCATGGATGTAACCCTTTAAGGGATCCAAAGAATTGGCTAGTCCACAAAAGTATGGTTTGTGGTAAAGACAATTGGTATCCATATTTGTTATTCAATTCACCAAGGTTTGATGTAACCCAAGAATTGTCTAGTCCTGAGCAAACGGCTACAGGTAAAGACAACTCAAATCCGTTTACAGTTGCTGGTTTACTCAAAATCAGATGGTTATCAATGTACCATGGTCTTACGCACCTAAACATTGGCTACTCCAGTAGTGATGGCTATTGGTAAAGAGACATCAAATCCATTAATTTTCAATAATTCACCTCTCACAGGAGTTAACACACCTGGATGTGATGAGAATAGTCTGAAACTTAAGTGATTTGATGTACATATTGTCATAGTAGCAGTCAAGATCCAAAATGCCATGGTGACCAGCTTAAATTTTCTTTTGAAGATGATTTCCTATTGCTGCTGAACTATCGAAGTTGCTGCTGGAAGTTTCAAGTGTTACTGCTGGTTACTTACTGATGCTGCTGCTGGATTAATCCTCTCCCTATGGACTTCAAAGTACTTTCAGAGATCAAAGAACACTTAGGGAATCTTGTCGGTTAACCTAGTCAACCTCAAGATTAGGGGAGGATTGTTGGGAATTTCGGAAATAAGATATTTCTTGTTGCTGCCGATAGTGTTAGCTGGTTCCTGCCGATAGTTGTAGTTCCTGCTGAAGCTCATTGTTGCTGATAGTTCTATCTTGTTTCTGCTGATAGTAGTTGTTACTGCGGGTATTGTTAGTTGTTATCCCGTATGTTTAGTATGTTTGTTAGAGTTATTTTTAGAAGAGATCATGTTTATCTCTTTACACGTTTTCTTGTATGACGGGTTAGGGTTAGGGTTTCTTGTCATTATAAAAGGAACACCCTGTCTATGAGTTTGAGACATCTTTTACAAGTTCACAATCTTCAATAAAATTATCTTTTAGTTCATTATACGATCCATAGAGGATCATAGTAGTAGTTCTTTTCTTTTCTTGTTCGTACTCAGAGATTCTCTTGTAGTGTGCTTGTGATTACATAGGCATCCTACCGATCCACATAGGCTCAAAGATCTAGCAGGTGTATTAGATTTAACACATCCAAGATACACAACATCATTGCCTCTTATAATTCCACCATCCAAGGAAATTGCACCATCTTTTAGGTCAATGTTTGAAGCCTGAAGATGTGTATTGATATTGTTAAAGTCAAAGAACAGAAAGCAGATTAATTACTAAGAAAGATATTTAATCTTGAAGAACAGAAGTGTTTGAAAGATCTTCACAATCCATAATTTAATTCAGAAACATGTTGAAAAGGATTCACATGTTTAGGGGAGGATTGTTGGGAATTAAATATTCAAGAAGTTTAATATCGGGTTCTACTTAAAGAAATACTCTAAGTATGATTCTGCTGCTAGAGCATTTGGTTTCTGCTGCTAGTGTTTGATTCTGCTGCTAGCGTTAAATATTCTGCTGCTGAAGGATTCTGCTGCTAGCGTTAACATTACTGCTGGTGATTAACTTTGTAAAACCCTCATTTTTCATTCAGTTGAAATCCCGGAATTACCCCGCTAATTTGAATTTTTCAAGAACTAAGCTTACCTTATAATTAAAAACTACATAATCCCAAAAAGTTAGATTATGATTTTAATTGCCAATTCGAATTTTAACCTAAAGTCTAATTGAAAAATTAAGTAGTAACACTATACATTATACGTTATTAAAATGAATACATTAAGTAATATAAATGGTATAAATATTATACGTTGAGGAAAAAAAAACCCAAACTAAAATCCTAACCCTATCCTAAACAAACTAACTACACATTTTTTTTGATAATACCCGCTATGCGTTTTATTTTCATCCAAAATCCCTACGTTTCTTTAATCATATCACATTGTATTTAACTAATACACCTCATTCCTTACTTAACTACTTCATATGTTTGCTTGGTGATAAGACCGAATCATGTACATACCAAGTGAAGATACATATTAGCTCCTTTCCAAATATTAGTACACGACATTCAAAAAAAAATATTTCACACTTTCTTTGGGTCGTATATCATTCACAACCGAAACAAATAACAGCCCAAAATAAGATTTTGTACCCCTTATCCCTCCAGTTTGTTAACCACTAACCCTTACAAATCTCGGCCCATAAAACACCCTTAATACCGCCTCTCATTCCTTTACAACATCATAACCCTAAAATTATATGACATTGAAAGAACATAAAGAGAGGCGCTGTAATTTGTTTTGATCTACATCAGCAAGTGCTCGATCAAGCCATAAATATATGTTCATCATGTTCATTTTGCTCGCGCTCGTGTTCGTGGCTATGTTCGGTGTTGGGTTACGTTGATCATGCTAGGAGTTAGAACCTCGTGTTATGTTGGGTCGCTGTTTGGGTTCGCATCACAGTTTTGGGTTCACGAAGAGGTTGGTCTAGATGTTGGTCGCTGGTCATGTCCTCGTGAATTGTACATGTGACTGCCATAGGTCGGAGTTCCGAGTTCTATCCCACCTCATCGAATCTCGTTCGCATTCACACTTGTTGTGTACGATTGGTGTTAGTGCAATCGTATCTCGTCCAATCTTAGTGGTCGGGGCCAGCGATCAGACTCGTGTCCATTATCAGTTGGAGGTTTGATCGTGACATGAAAGAGTTGGGCTGCCATGTTAACGAAGGTACGAGTATGGCATGTTTAACTTGAATTCTGTGTGGTGTTCATGTTCATGTTCGAGTGTGGGTGATGCGTCTAGCGGTTATGTATCGGTTCGTGTGTGAGGTTAAGGCTTGGTCGTCCAAGAGTTGTACGAGTGGCTGCGTTCGTTTGTGGTTAGGCCTGGTTGTGACTTGTAGTATCTTGTCCTCATATTCGAGTTTGAAAGGCCTTAACTCGACTAGGAGGTACCATTTTTATCACATTCACGTTTTGTTTTTTCAACTCATTGTTACAGTTTTGGTATATTATGACTTGATGCTATGCGCCTATGCATGGATATTTAACTCAAGTCATATAGTAATATAATAATTAGATTGAACAATTGAACACAAATGCATACTGTACGTATAATAGATCACATGTTGGAATAGGTAAATTGATTTGTCTTGAGCTTTTAAGAATCACCATCGTTATGTCGAATGCAATATTTCATTTTTTTTTCGTTAACAGAAGAACAAATAGAAGATCAACTCTAAGTTGTTTTGGTAGTAGCATAGATCAAGTAATGGGTTTTTAAAATAAAGAAGGCCTCAAGTGCATGTTAAATTTTTGAATAAACTAAATCATAATCAAAGGCCACAAATATATATCATAGTTGCATGCATGGAGAATTTTGATTTAGATAAAATTGGTATTAGTTAAAAAGTTAATGCAAGAATTATATTAGCATTTATGGCTCATAGTGGTAACTTCATGTTTATACTTATTAGAGTGGGAAAGGCCATATACTTGTAATACTACTAAGACTAATTAAATTAGGCACAAGAAGTCAAGAAATATAAACGTTGGAATAAGGAACCAAGTAACTTATAGTGTATATACAAGCTCATAATACTGGTTATAAAAGAATATGTTTGTGGTCTCGTTTAACCTATGTTTCGACTATATCAAATTCTAACCCTAATCATGTTAATCTAATATTGGGTATAATAAATATCATTAAATACAATAGTCAGTTACATTTGTAAGTAAATGGACTCGTAAATGATAAATGGATATTAATTAATGTAGATTCGTTGAAGAAGGAGTGACGTGTTTTTTCTTGTGATCCTTTCGTTTTCGCTAAGGTACAGATATTCTGACCTTATCTCTTAAGGTTTCTCATGATTCGTACACATCTTTTGATATTGGTTTGATTATGATGCCTATGATCTGAGCCTCCTTATTGTGGCTTTCTTACATGATCTATACCTTTGCTTTGACCCTTTGATATGAACCTTTGCTATGAACCTATGAACCTTTGATATGACTTTGATATGATATGACATTTGAACCCTTCAGTTTGACACCCGAGCCAAATTTGTTTCCTAGCCATGAAGGTAACATGGCCGTGTCATTGATGCACCAATGGCATGACTCTAGTGTGGTTGAGTGATGTTCCACACCGTCCCATTTTGTTATATGATTATGAGCTCAAGAATATATATGTTTGGCCACTATGATTTGTTTACAGGGGCGTATGGATGCATCCTAGATTTGTTTTGTTTAGTGGATTTAACATGATATGATATGATTTGATTTGGTGACTGATGCTGTGTGCAATACACGTCTTTCACATGTTCGAGAGCTAGCTACTCCATGGTTACTATGATATTTGATTTGATTTGTTTGGGCTCGGGATTGATTACTGACCTTTCCTTACCCTTTGATAACCATTTGTCTATGCCTTTTGTTTCCCCCATGCACTATATGATATTCTTCGTTCCTTATCTTTTGCTTTATTTATATATATCTGTTCACTGGGCTTTTTAAGCTCAGCCGCATTTCTTTTCCTGCGGCAGGTTTAGTAGGAAGCTGGGTTATGAGTGGAGAGTACTTTTGGACTTAGAAGACTACACTGTGATAGCTACTCTGGATTAGAGATGATTAAAAGTGTTTACATTTTAAGACTTAGTATTTATTGTTGTTCCCTTTGTAACCTTGTATTTCAGATTTTTCCCTTTGTAACCTTTGAAATTCATTTGTATTATTTAAGTCATATGCTTGTGTTTGCTTTGATATGTCACCATAACGTAATACTTCTACCTTATCGGGTCGGGGTGTTACAATTATGGTATCAGAGCGACAGGCTGCGACTTGTAGTACATTAAACCTTGACCTGTGAAGTTTGGACCATTAAGTTTCCACTGTAGGCGCTCATAAGACAACCTTTGAGAATTTGCTTTAGGATCTCCCCATAGGAACATAAGTTATTGCCGGTGAGGAATGGGTAGACTAGGACATCTATGTAAGTAGCATTTCTTCCGCATCACTCTGATTCGTGCCTCTGCCTTTAGTTATGCCTTATAAGAACATTTGTTTCAGAAGCTAGAAAGTTTTGCAACCTAAGCTTAGTAACTAAGTAAGTTTGGAATACCTCGAAAACTACATGGATACCTTACACCATTTAAGTTTCACCTCCTGATTTTGATCTCCAATTCCGATTTGTTTGTTAAATAGTTGATACCTTTCCGACCATCCCGAAGGTCATTCAACCATAATGTGTTTGACACATTCTATGAACTCATTACTCATGCCGGATATGAAAGGTATCATCTGATACTACTTGAATCTGCATAATCCATTACTACTCCTATGAGAACTCTGGTAATTGTTAACCACATATATATGGAGATTTGTTCCCTCCCTTCGAATGATGAACTTTGTTTGCCGATCAGTTCCTTTGGAAGAACATGATGTTATACTATCTCAGTATGGATTTGTTAACTGAACATGATGATGTTGACGACGGACATCCTATACGTCTCACTTTTGACAATTATACTATTTTCGTATCACCGATGATACACACTCTACCTGTCACTTGTGCTAAGGAGCCAACAAGATTCCAACACTTTGAACAGTTCGCTTATCTATCTCAAACACTTTGATAAACCATGTACTTGACTCTGATATATGAACTATCCATCTGGTTGACGACCATATTCGTTCTACGAATCCATTTACTTTTGATATAATTGACCTTGAGGTCTTTTGGTTATGGATTGGATGGCTTTCGTAAAGTTACCATAAACTACCGTATCTGATATGTGACCTTTAGCAATCTGCTTCACCCTACTTTGTTATGATGGCTCTCAAACCACTTAAATCTGTTAAGAGAAAGGTTTGCTATGGAAGTGCAGACTCCGATCACATTTGATTGTCAAGTTCCTCCTGACACCTATTAGTATCCACCCTTGGAAGCTCTGACATTTGAAGTATTTTGTTGTACGAAAATTTTCCGATGTTCTCTGATAAACCTCTTGGTATTTGATATGTGTCTAAATACACATATATTTTATATTGTTCAACCCCGCAAAAACGACCAAAAACACACAAATGACCATATAAATGTTACAAATATCATTGAAATGTGTTTTTATGTGATTCAGGTACAAAAAGATTGAAAACAAGTGAAAAATGATCAAAGTTCACACAATTGTCAATTTCAGTCCCTGAAGTATCACCAATTTGCAAAACTAGTCCCTGAAGGTTTAAAATGGATGAAAAGTCAACTTAAGTCCTTGGACAATCAAACTTGTTCAAAATAGTCCCTGGATAAAAGTTTTCTACAAATGGCAACTTTTACCCCTCAAAATCCAAAATTGACATAAAAGGTCCTTGGAAGTCTTAAAAAAAATGGAAATTTACAATTATGGTCCTTGTACTAATGTTAATTGGCAGGTGTGATCCCTGGAATGAAGTTTGGAAGTTTGTCACATCAGGCCCCTCAAGTTTCAGAAATTACAACTTTAGTCCTTGGGCTTATCTATTATACAAACCAAACGGATCCCTTTTATACATAAACCACAAATCCAGTCCAACCCAACCACTAAACCAAGCCCAAAAATAAACCCAGCCCATTCCCTTTTATAAATAATACCGGGGTCAAACCCAGTCAAACCCACCCTTTTCCCTCCTTCTTCCTCACACATCACTGCAACACCAAACCACCATCACTGCTCCATACCAGCCCACAATATTCACTCCACCTCACCCCCCAGCTGTCTCTTACACCAATACATCCCTCCAAAATTCTTTAATTGCAAAAATTACGGCTGCAAGTTATCTTTGAGACTTTTGGCGCCAAAAGTAACTTTGATGGCTAGGATGAGTTTCAGTCAATCAATGGACAAGATTAAAGGTGGGATTTGACCAGAAAACCAAGTGGAACTCAAGAGGTGTATAAAGATCAAAGAAGGAGCAAAGGAAAAGATACCTTGGAATAGCCATGGTCACGTAGTTAATTAAATTTACTGCTTTCTTTAATTTCAAGTCATTTTATTGCTTTCAATGTTGTATTACTCCTTAAACAAGTGTAATAAAACATTATTTACAGTCTTATATCAATCTATCTTTAAATTTCATATTTTCTTATCCGTACCTTAAATTTTCATGTCATTTAAATTCAAGTTTGATTAGTGTTGTTTGATGGACTCTTTAAGCTCACTTAAGCTCCTGACAAAAGCTTTCAAGCTTTTAGATACATTAATGCAGTTGTAGTCTTTAAAATTCAGTAATAGATAAAAAACAAGAAAAACAATGAAAAACCAAAAATAATAAAGTGTTCTTGATGAAACTGCATGGAGCAAGGTTAATTGTGGATTGCCTTTGGTTTAGAAGCTTTGTGGAAAGCCTTAGGATGTGTTCTGTGGCCTTGGTTCTCAGTTTCAAGCAGGATGCATTTGTAAGCCTTTTTTTTTATCCATTTTTGCATTTTACTGTTTAAGTCTTTTATATGCTTTGATTTTCATGTTTTTATGTTTCTTTGCTGTTTCTTAGTGATAATATAGCTTAATCTTAGGTTGTTATGTTTTGGATTGGATTGTGGTTTGATATGATGTTTTGACTGTCACTTTACAAGTTTTTGATAATCCTAGACCTAGACTTTTGTGACTACTTGTTTAGGCTGAAAAAGGTCCATTTTGACACTTTGGTTTCTTTGGATTTGATGGAATTGGTTTACATAGTCCTATGTTTTGAAAATCTCATTTTGGTCTAATTAAAAGGTTGTTTGGATTTGATAGCTAATCTGTGTTAAGGGTTGTGTGAGTGGTTGTTCTTGTTTGATGTACTCCTCATATGGCCTAAACAACTCAGTGAAACCTTAATCAAGTGGTGTAGCATGTGTGAAAGTCAAATTGACACTTGATGATCTCTATATGAGCACTGTGAGATTGTTAGAACCTAAAACCTTGCATATCTGTTAAAAAGTTGTTAAGTTTGCTTAATTTAGTTTCATTGTAGCTTAATACAACTTATTTAATCAGTAGATTAAGATTTAAGTTCATGTTAGTCAACTTAGATCATAAACTTAAAAAGTCAAAAATTTCTGCATATGCCCTGTGCAGGCCTGATTCTCAGTTTTTCAATTGCTTGCACAATCTTTATTAGTTAGGATTAGCTTGTGTAATTTGTTGTTTTGTGTAGCCCTTCTGGCCATTAGTTTATGTATATGCTTATTTTTCAGTTAGTAGCTTATTTAGTCACCTTAATCACCCTCCTTATTTTGTTCCACTTTCTCAGTATACACTGAGAATCAGTGAACTCAGGCCTACTTCATAAGCTCTCAAAAAGCTTATCTGATGGACCTAGCTTGTGAGATTTAGTTCCTTGTGGAGCTTATCTGCCCAAATTAAGGACCCAGTGCTTATTTTCCATGTTGTAGCTCATCTACTAGGGCTGCAACAAGCTTTTTGTTTGTCCCATGTTTCTGAGTGCATCAGCATACTCAGACTTGGGAGGTTTTTCATAAGCTCCTCAAAAGCTAACTTGTGGATCCCACAGGTTGAGCTTGGGCTTTTTGGAAAGCCAACCAACCCAGCTTGCTACCTCAATCTCCTCTTTGTGCTTTAGAGCTTATTTAATAAGCTTATCTTGCCTCTAAAGCTATCAGCAGAATCACTGCATGATGCGCGTGATGTGTCGTTGCGGTTTAGCAGTTTAAATGCCTACTCAAGTTTTAAATTTATATTTAGCCGACTTATCAATAACACACACACTTAACGAGCAGTGTACCCGGTCAGTATGAAGATAATGGTAAGTAGAGTGTCGATCACTAAGAGTGGAACGTATAATCTCGTTAATCTAATCAGTATTTTAATATCCTAACGCAAGGGGGTTTCAGCCTGAGAGACTGGCACGGTTTTGTTTGCAATTAAATGATAAAATAACCCAATAGGCACGAATCAGCAAGTAGCACACACGTACACAGATAAATACTCGAGACAATAAGAGGGCTGTCCTTATAATTAAGTAGTTTGTCACTTGTTTTATTGATAGCTTTATATGAAGTGTATGTAGTTAATCCTTTCTCGTTGGTCCTATTCTTATCGGCGAGTAAACCCTTAATGATTACTTATGTCTAAAAGTTATTCCTAAGTGATCAATTTAGAAACAACCGTGGGAGCCACATTATGTCCCGCAGTCAAATGCCCGCAAGCCACTAATAAACACAGAGGTTATCAATGCACTAATAAGTAGTAACCAAAGACATCAACATATAAACTTTAATTAATGAGAAAGCAGTTTTAAGGGAGTGCAATCTTTCCGTTGCCACATTACACAAGCCACCAATCTTGATGAATTAAAGTTTACTAACACAATAAAACAAAACTACTTAATGAATTAAACATATGCAGCACCTTCTTACAGCTCTTGTATCTTTGATTTGGGTGTGTCTTGTGCTGCCTCTTTGACTGAATTCGTCCTTTTGTTCTTCTGTTCGGACTTAGGTTATATGGTTCGGAACTTGTAATTCGTCTGGTCTACGGGGTATTTATAGTTTCTGTCTGAGGGAAGATGCGGCGTATCTAAGGAGTAGATGCGGCGCATGTACTTAACTTCGCGTGGGGTCCAAGATTATAATATTCAGGAATATTCGTACACCGCCAGAAGATGCGGCGTAACTCCATGATTAGATGCGGCGCATGTCCTCTTGTATCTTGGATCGTATCTGGTGATATCTTGATATAGATGCGGCGCATGTTGAGAGTGAGATGCGGCGCATCTGGAGCAGAATTGACTTGATTTTGTCCATGTCAGTAGACTTTCACTTTATGCACGTTTTGCTCCATAATTAGTCCAAAATCGCCAAGTTTCACCAAATGCTTGTTTTTACCTGAGAATTACAAAAGTAAACGATTAAGTATCAATCCTCATACATAATATAGTAAAACAAGTCAAATTGATAGGATAAATGATAGTAATAAAATGTACTTATTTAAGTTCATCAAATATCCCCCCACTTGAACTTTACTTGTCCCCAAGTAAACCTTAGAATTTCTCTTATGAAAATGTATCCTAAAAGATGTTAGGATTTATTTTTATATTTAAGCATGTATTCGTTTAATTCATAATCACACAACTAAACACTTAACGAATTAGAAGTAAAATAAAATAAGTCGATAAAAGCAAATCTAATCGTTTAACTGTCCAGTCGTGACGAATATTCTATCATAAGCTTGGCAAGTATACACATCTCCACCACTAAAGCTAAGGAATAACAAGTCTAAAGCGGTAAAAAGGGTTTTTAGGCTTAAGGGTTAATTATTCTCTTTTCACTATCGATCTCAAATTCCAGAAAAGGCGACAAAATCACAAATACATGATCGAATCCACGAACACGATACTTGCAATTGCTCAAATCCTTAACTCGAATAGGCTAAAGATAGGTCCAAACTTCACCAATAATAATATATCAAAAAGGGCGACAAAATCATAAATACATAGCCGAATCCACGACTACGATACTTAAGATTGCTCAAATCCCTAATCTCAATAAATCAAAGGTTTGGCTGGATAAAGAATAATAAAGGGTATGGATAACATTTGGGATATAAACTGGTGTAAAATGAAAAATAAACAAAACAAATAAATTAAAATCCTAAGTGTGGTTAATCACTATCCCAACCATCCCATGAACAAGACTCATATCATCGGATAACTCACGCTTTAACACTTGAAACACACGCTTTAGGTAGACACGAATTATACTCAACAAGATCTTAATCAAAGAATAAACCTTAACTGGCATTCCCATAACTGCCAATTCCCATTCAATCCATAGATATAATACAACAAATAGTGGCCATATGAACCACTTACATAACTCTACATCGTTGGCTTAAAATAAACATCCAACTCTTTTTTCTTTCTTTTTCTTTTCTCATTTTTTCGATTTTTTTTTTTTTTTTTTTTTTTTTTTTTTTTTTTTTTTTTTTTTTTTTTTTTGACATGAAACATAAACATAGATGTGTAAAATTTCACCACATCACTACAACTTTCTTTCCGGATAATTTTTCCATACTTTTCATACTTTCAGAAATAACGGTAATAGTGAAAGTAGTAAACACACGAAAAATAAACTCAAAGATATACAATATTTACTTTCACTCCAATTGCATTGTGCAATTTCCCGACCTAACCATAGATAATGAATTACGCACGCGAACACAGGTAATGTAAGGAAACACACTCTGCCTATAGCAATTAACCAACCACGGACTTTAATCTACAGGGTAGGCTAAGGTATAATGGTGTAACGAAACATTTTAAACATAGGTGTAAGAAACGAAAGGAATGGCTCTGAGTGTTTTTCTAGGGGTATCTTACTCTAAAAATGAGAGTAACAAAGGGTTTATACGGGGGTTAACTAACCAGTGTAGTTAGTCAATAACACATAACATATATAGGCTTTTTGGGTGTAATCCTAGAATTTTACCAAGTTAGACAAGTCATTCCAATTATATAAATAATACTCATTATGGTGGTCTCGAATAGTATACAAGCCAAGTTCTAAAGTTTACAAGTCACCGGCACACTCATAGATTTGTGAATTTTGGAAAATCACAATTTTTGAAAATAACGTCATGTGTGCAGCTATGCAACTTAGGTCTTAAACAAAAACATGCTAAAAAAAATTTTAAGTTTGATATATTAAGCACATTTTAAGCATAATTTTTGAAAAAGTTTAGGACAAGTAATTGTTAAGTGTTCTAATTCTCCAATCCCCCCACTTAAGTTAAACAACGTCCTCGTTGTTTGTATAAAAGGTTAAAAACTGGAAAATTAAAAGAATTAGAACAGAAAAACTCCCCTGAGATTTGCTCGGTATGATCCTCCATTAGTGTAAGAGCAAAAATCATCTTCCATGTGGATTAGAACGTTAAAGCTTCATACTTGATGTATCCACAGGAAATTCAGGAAACTATAATACCACCAATACTTTAAAACACACCTAAGATAAGAAAGGTTCAAGCTTGCATAATACATTAGTAGTTAGGAAAAATAAAACTTAAAAAATTAAAACTGAAAATCATCAGGTCAGTCGATGCGCCGTATCTTATTGAAGAAGATACGCCGTATCGAGCCTGGAATTAATACGGATCAGAATAAAGATGCGCCGCATCCTTAACCAGGGATGCGCCGCATTAAAATAAACTGATAAAAATAAAAATAAAATAAAATGAGATAAAGGATAGGATGCGTCGCATCTGTTTTCCAGATGCGGCGCATGTAGTTACCAAACAGACTGTTAACAGTCTGTTGTAAAATGACTCGTTCCACAGTTTATCTCTCACGTTCTCTCGTACTCTCATGCTGAACTTAATGCCAGTCTTCATCAAATATAACAATAAACATAAACTGAAACATTAAATATATCCATGAAAATAGTGATCAGTACAATCAAAATAATAATAATAATGTGCGGGACAAATGTCAGTAAAACAAGAGAGTAAGATCATGGGTGAGCGAGGTCATCTGGATGGGTCTCGGAAGTGCTGGCTCCATCAGTCCTCTGGCGGACTCTGCGCTCGTATGCACGCGTCACTCCCTCAACACGAGTCCCATCCGGACGAGCGTGTGTAATACCCTGGTGCTCTAGAAGTCTGCTCACACTCGCAACAAGCCAGTCTGAGTCCCTCCTCAGGGCTCTCAACTCTCCCTCGACTGCCTCTACTCTCTGACTAATCGTGCGTGGGGGTACTGGGGCCTGTGGCACCTCCTCGTCGGCAGGAGCAGCAGCCGGAGGTTCCTGAGGTCCTCCCTGCTCCGCCTCTGGCCCTGCAGCTCTGGCGGGCCCTAATGCTGCCCAAAAGTGGCCTCCCGCAGCAACCTGGCAGATCCCGAGTCTAACCAAATAGTCCCTATCGATAACCGGGAGACGGGCCACAATAACCTCCAGCCCCGCTGGGATCTCTGCTCCAATAACTCCAAAATGGCGGGCCAGCCTCGAAACAAAATGCCCGCCAGTCATCTGGCTCCTCCGATCTCTCCCTGCAGCAGATCGGTGGAGGTAGTGCGCTAAAAAGTAGGGGATGTTCACCGACATCCCCTCATCCATACTCCTCAAGAGGAAGAGGTCCAGAGTGGTCACCTTCTCAGGTGACTGACCCCTCCCAGCAATGGTGAGTGCAATCAAACGGTGGCATAGCCGCCTCATCGGTTCTCTGATCAATGTGTAGGATGGGGTGGAAGTAACGATGTCACCCATCGAAGAAATCCTAACCCAGTAGTCACTGAATACCCCTCTGTCAGGGACAACCCGTAAACTCTCAGCCCAATACCTGGCAAACCCAGCAGATCCAAGCTCATCCTCAGTGTGTAGCCCCATGGCCAAAATAAACTGTCTCATCGACATCTGCCTATGCACACCTCCTAACCTAAACACCAGTGTGTCAGCTGTATCAATCTCCACATCCGTCTCCCTGTAATGAATCGTGCTAAAGAACTCCAGCATGAGCTCCCTAATCAGAGGCTCGTCAATCCTAAATAGTCTCTCCCAAGCACTAGACCTAAACACCGCCTCCTCATCGTCTCCAACAACTACCATCTCCATCCGATGCTGCAAACTAGCAGCTGCATGTCCACCACCGATCAATCCCACATCGTCAAAATTCAAAACCTGGACTCTGAATATTTTCTTGAAGTAAATCGAGTCAAGCCTATGCAAGTAATCCTCTAGAGCGGCAGGAGTAAGTCCCATGTTCTCAAATTGTAGCCACTGATGCCTTAGTGTGACCTCTGGTAATGCCATCTGAAATAGATATTCACAGTCAGTAAACAGTCTGCAAAACAGGTAGATACGGCGCATCTGATTTAATCAGTGCGGCGTATCTGTATAAAGTATAAGAGATGCGGTGCAAGACAATAGATACGGCGTATTGAGATGCGTCGTATCTAGATTAATCAACACGGCGTATCTAGAATTTTAGCAATTTTGAAATAGGTCGTTACGCCGTATTAATCAACCTAGATGCGCCGCATCTAAAAGCATATCAGTATAAAATAAAGAGTTAGGCACGTTTTTCAAGAATCCGTATCCGTGACGTAAACTCCCGCATTATATCACAGACCAAATTTACTGAATTGTTCCTATCAAAAACCTCTATCACACTTTCCCTCTAAAATTTAAAAACAATCACCCAAAACCCTATTTTTCGTCCGATTTAATTAGTGCCAAATTCGATGCCCAATTCTAAAATTAACTTAGGGGAAATAATCAATGCCAAGTTCTAATCATATCCCTATATCGTTTAAGCCCTAATCGAATTGGTCATATAAACCCTAATTTATAATTAAACGAAATTAAATCAAAATAGAATAATTACCTTAATTTGATGATTAAGAGAAAGGTTATAGATCGGATTAACGGAGGATTTAAGAAAGATGATCGGATTTCGAGTATAATTTTAGTGCGTGTTCTTAACTGTGTGTGTTTATGCGGCGTATTCCCGTCGTATTTATAGGGCGACACGATGCGCCGTATTAGAAAATTGGGATGCGCCGTATCTATTTAATTTCGTTGACTAGTCAATAAGTCCTAGTTGGTCAGGGATACGGCACTTTGGATATTTAGATCCGTCGTATCTCTATGTTAGTTAACGAAATTTAAATGAAGAACGTACCTTGGCCTCCGCAACACAGTTCCTTATACATCAATTTTGGGTTAAACGGCACACCATATAGACGAATTTAAAATAAGAACAATAGGCATAAACGTTTCATTAATAATTGTAATCTTATTGTTTAGTGGATAAGGGTTTATTCCGAGGTTAGGAACAAATATCGTTTTTGAGCATACAAAATGAAGATTACGATTTGAATCATACGTATAATATGGATAATAAAACTGAGATCATAGTGTAGAGAACTTTCCTTTGGGCAGTTGAATTATCGTAGAGTTTACCTGGGATTCAATTTCAAGAATTTAAGAAGATCAATGTTACCAGTACTGAGTTTTCCTCCACTCTTGTCGTCTTATGTTCGGTCACTTCAGCTAGCGTCTCTTGGTTTGGTTCAGAATGTAATCCTTCTTGGTGATGCTCGAGTCATCATTTATCCTGAAAATAAACAACTTGCACACGAGAGTAGCGGACCGATCAAAGTAAATATCAAAAATCAACTATATTTATCAAATTATATTCGTCGTATTAACAGAAGTTAATGCGCCGTACTTTCGTTACGTTTAAAAATACAAGATTTTTGATTCAGTGGATACGCCGTATCGAAAGAGATCGATACGTCGTATCTGTTTAATAATTCGCAAACTGTTTTTAATTAAAATAATAGATACGCCGTATCTACGAAAGCAGATGCGTCGTATGGCGTTAATGTTTAGAAAATTTTTATCAAAAACAGATACGCCGTATCTGCAAAAGCAGATGCGTCGTATTACTTTATCGCTTAGAAAAATTTTCTTGTTAAAAACAGATACGCCGTATCTTGGGGAAAAGATGCGTCGTATCGAATTAATTAAACGCGTCGTATTTTAAAAAAGATTAAACGCAATACGCCGTATCTGAGAAATCAGATGCGCCGTATCGTTTGATTTAGCACAGTACAACGATAGCAGAACAGAAAATACGAAAAAAATTAAAACAAATAAAAACACACAACGAAAATAAACACACAAACAAAAAAAATAAAAGCAAACAAATAACACACAAAACAACAAATATGCAAAATAGTACAATGATGCAATTAATCTAATAAAAAAGAAAAACCTAATTAAAATACTAATCAAATTAACAGAAAATAACAATTCACTCCCCGGCAACGGCGCCAAAAACTTGATGCGCGTGATGTGTCGTTGCGGTTTAGCAGTTTAAATGCCTACTCAAGTTTTAAATTTATATTTAGCCGACTTATCAATAACACACACACTTAACGAGCAGTGTACCCGGTCAGTATGAAGATAATGGTAAGTAGAGTGTCGATCACTAAGAGTGGAACGTATAATCTCGTTAATCTAATCAGTATTTTAATATCCTAACGCAAGGGGGTTTCAGCCTGAGAGACTGGCACGGTTTTGTTTGCAATTAAATGATAAAATAACCCAATAGGCACGAATCAGCAAGTAGCACACACGTACACAGATAAATACTCGAGACAATAAGAGGGCTGTCCTTATAATTAAGTAGTTTGTCACTTGTTTTATTGATAGCTTTATATGAAGTGTATGTAGTTAATCCTTTCTCGTTGGTCCTATTCTTATCGGCGAGTAAACCCTTAATGATTACTTATGTCTAAAAGTTATTCCTAAGTGATCAATTTAGAAACAACCGTGGGAGCCACATTATGTCCCGCAGTCAAATGCCCGCAAGCCACTAATAAACACAGAGGTTATCAATGCACTAATAAGTAGTAACCAAAGACATCAACATATAAACTTTAATTAATGAGAAAGCAGTTTTAAGGGAGTGCAATCTTTCCGTTGCCACATTACACAAGCCACCAATCTTGATGAATTAAAGTTTACTAACACAATAAAACAAAACTACTTAATGAATTAAACATATGCAGCACCTTCTTACAGCTCTTGTATCTTTGATTTGGGTGTGTCTTGTGCTGCCTCCTTGACTGAATTCGTCCCTTTGTTCTTCTGTTCGGACTTAGGTTATATGGTTCGGAACTTGTAATTCGTCTGGTCTACGGGGTATTTATAGTTTCTGTCTGAGGGAAGATGCGGCTTATCTAAGGAGTAGATGCGGCGCATGTACTTAACTTCGCGTGGGGTCCAAGATTATAATATTCAGGAATATTCGTACACCGCCAGAAGATGCGGCGTAACTCCATGATTAGATGCGGCGCATGTCCTCTTGTATCTTGGATCGTATCTGGTGATATCTTGATATAGATGCGGCGCATGTTGAGAGTGAGATGCGGCGCATCTGGAGCAGAATTGACTTGATTTTGTCCATGTCAGTAGACTTTCACTTTATGCACGTTTTGCTCCATAATTAGTCCAAAATCGCCAAGTTTCACCAAATGCTTGTTTTTACCTGAGAATTACAAAAGTAAACGATTAAGTATCAATCCTCATACATAATATAGTAAAACAAGTCAAATTGATAGGATAAATGATAGTAATAAAATGTACTTATTTGAGTTCATCACTGCACTATCAGCAGGATTGCTAAAGCTAGCAGCAGGTTGATTATCTGGATTTGCTTATTAGCTTATACAAGCTTATGGGTGAATTCCAGTGTACATACTTGTTTATACTTGTCCTTTGGACATGTGCACATCTTTCTTTTCCTTTTATTTCCTTTTTCCAAGCTTATTTTAAGCTTTTACTTCACTGTGAGCCAAAAGCTCAACTGAATGAGTAATAAGCCCATGAATCTGCTTATTTTTCTTGGTTTGTATAGTTCATCTTCATTAAACTTGTATAATATTAGTATCTACATATTATTTTACCCTTTGTTTCCTGTATAAAGTTTATTTCAAGCTTATCTTGAGCTTGAGTTCCAACAGTCAAGCCAAAAGCTTAACTGTTGGACTCATAAGCCCACATTTTGCTTATTTTGAAGTTTGTAAAGTTTTGTTTTCATTAAACTTGTTTAATATCATTGTATAATTAGTTCCTGAAAAAGAAAATCCAAAAAAAGAGCTTTTACAAATAAGTGATAGCTTCTATTTAGAAGCTTATTTGCTTATTTGCTTATTTTTGTTAAGCACTTGCTGTTTTTAGATTTTTCTTAGCTTCTTATATTTATTTTAGAATTATGTAAAAAGTTTCAGATTTTTCTTTATTCATTTAATATTTTTAATAAATCATTAATAGTTTTTAGTAATTAATAATAGTAAATAATTAATAATAAATAGAATAATTGTGTGAAAAATACATTTTTAGTCTTAAAATTCATTTTATAATATTTTAGATTTTTCAGATTCTTTATTTCATTTATTTAGGTTAATTTTAGATTTTCTTATTATTTAATTCATTATTAAATACATTTAATTCATTTTTAATTTATAATAATTAAGTAAATAGTGTAAAAATTCATTTTAATTTTCTAATAATTTTCTTATCTTCTTAGGATTCCAAAAATATAATTTTCACATTTGTGGGAGTTGTATTGGACTGAATTCACTTTTTATTCTTGTACGTTTACGTAATTGTTACGTAACCGTACGCGTTTTAGGTTTTTAGGTTTTCTTAACTTTTATATAAGTTTGTAAATTATAAGTAAATATTTTAAGTTTGTTTAATTTGCATTTAAGCCCCTAAGGCATGCAAATCCCTACTATAGTATAATCGTTTGTTTTGTTTTGTATATCCTTTTCGCGTTTTTAGGTTTCTGATTGCACGTTTTTACTGATATAGCTGTGACAGAGCTATGGCTATTCATATTCCTAGTGTTAGTCAATCAGATTCCTATTTTTATATATTCAACATCATTTCAACACACACATTCGTTTTATTACAGTTTACACACCTCGTTGGGACTTAACGACCCGGGGATATAATTATATACTCCCATGGATTTAAATTGCATTTTTCTCCCTTATAGTTTGACTTGTATGGTTGACCATTCACGAGTGGTTGGTATTCCCTCCTGTTTGAGAAGTAGAGTTGGCATTGAACTGATCTCAGTTGACGAAACCATGGTGCCATAAAAGTTGAGAGATTGAAGGAGCTGATGGAATATGATTTTGTTCACCTCAGTGTTTCTCTTTGGATACTCCTGTTGGTATGAAGAAGAAAGTATGTGGCGGCGTATCGACCATCGTGAACTTAACCGTATCACTATCCGTAATCATTATCCATTTCCGCGTGTCAATGATTGATTTGGTCTATCTTTGAAACCCCGTATCAGACGGCCTCATATAGGTTTGAAGGACTGAAGAAGCAACCTCAAGAACTTCTAAGAAGGGAGTTGACTAACTGAGAATAACCTCCGTGAAGTATTTCAGCTTTATTCGTGAAAAAGGAGGTAGGTGACGTGAAGTGGAGTGAAATTTCCCTAAGATGATTCCTAAAGCTGCTTTTGTACTCGTTATGATCATTATGAACTTGCGTGATGCCA
Source organism: Artemisia tridentata subsp. tridentata (assembly GCA_021014915.2). Lineage (NCBI taxonomy): Eukaryota > Viridiplantae > Streptophyta > Magnoliopsida > Asterales > Asteraceae > Artemisia > Artemisia tridentata. The sequence goes on along the minus strand of CP139503.1, from coordinate 131,809,788 downwards.
ATTGTATTGGCTAATATAATCATGTTTCCGCGAGTATTTGGACAATTGTCATAGTATGACAGTGTGTTTGTGTTCAGAGACGAAAGAGGAACATGTAGATCATTTTCGTATTAAGTAGAATGACCCTTGTTCTGGAAGAGAAAATTTGATCGACGTTCAGAGATCGTAGTAGACAACACTACCATGTATTCTGTGAAGATAGAGTTTCCACATAAAGGACCAAGATTGACGACCGTTATCGGAGTTAGAAACCTTGTAGAAGAGTAGTAGAAGATATTCGCGACAGGCGTAACCGTGGAAGAAGCATATAAGAAGAAGAGAGAAACTGAGAAGGGACCCGATTATACCTCATGCAGCACGTGGAGATTACAGTTCGGGCTTCAAGACAACCAGACCGTAGGAGACGAACTATTCAACACACAACCTGGAGTCGACAGCAACGGTGTTTACCTTAAAGCCTGGAAGACAGTGCTTGCAAGACAAAAATGGTGGCGAACATAGAAGGAGAATGAAATCGAGTTGGCGAAATTCAAACTGTGCTAGAAGATCTGTCGAAGACACGCAGACTTGCTTCTCTATTCATTTTAGTTGTACTAAGATGAATTGATAGCAGAAGCAGATTTGCAGATGGAAGGATGCACAGTGATCATGACAGAGATTCACGTTACTACACCACAGTTTCAAGAAGAGGTGTCGAAGGCTTGAGGGACCAAACTCAAGTTTATAATTCATTTTCACCTTATGATCAGATGGACAAGCGTTGACAGACTACTCAGACTTGGAAGAAATTTTGAAACTTTGTATTTGAATGGGCAAATTTTGAAGCAAACATTTGTGGTTGGATGAGCTGATTCTGTGAAGGATGAAGATATTAATAACGTAATTCACTTTTGCTTAACCCCCATAAGCTTCCGTTACCTGATAATAAGATCATTTGAATGATTTAAGCTCTCTTTTAATATTTCCGTTCTGTGTTCATTCTGCGTATGTTGGATGACGGTTTTGATATTAGAATTTTGATGAATTGTGGGAGACTTGACGCTTTTGACGATGTGCTTCATTGATGCTTACTAATTCCGTTACGTTATTTGTACGTTCTGTTTCTCTGATTTTGAATTCGTAATGATGATCGATTCGGACCAACCCTAGGGGATAGAAGGACTGTTAGGTGGTTAAGATAAGTTGCTTATTTCACGACTTGAGATAAAGTATGGTCATCATGAGAGCATAGTTATATGATGCTAGTATTATGACGTCTGGCCAACGTGATAATACTTACATCATATAACGTGCACTTATTGTGATCATAGGATATTTCGAGGAGTGCCTTAGAAGCCTTAGAATTTATGATATCTGATGGAGACTTTAGGTTCATTCTACCTATACGCTTAATCTGCCTTCACCGTTATACGATTTGATACGTTTGGATACTCGACATGCGGTTGTTGACCTATGTGCTTCTGATAAGAATCTTAGGTTCTGTTGTAGAGCTTTCTGCCGTTTGATGTTATCAAACAATCCGTTTTCTGTCTGTATGGATTCGATCTGTTACCATGAAGGAGTACACCTATGTTTTGCTATATATACGTCTCACATTCGATGAATCTGTTCATGATGATCTGCTATGAGTTAAGATATGAGATTTTGGACTTTGAGGAAACAAGACCTGTTTGTTTATGAGAACACCTTCGAAAGGTTATATTGAAGACGAGACTATTTGAAAAAAAAAATAAATAAAAAAATAAATTTGAAGAGTTAAACATTTATATCACCCTCATGTTTGCTACAATTCGATATATTCTCATCTGTTTCGCCTAATCAATTCCACGGACGATGTATCCGTCATTTCCTACGTTTTCCCTGTATCTCTTCGGAGAGAAAATGATTATCATCTGTTACGTTTGGTATATTGATGAAGCGAAAAGTGTACCGCTTTTAGGGGGTCATTTAAGCCCTAAATCGTATTTATTTGATCAAATATTGCCCTAAATCGTTCCTTTTGTCATTTTAGGTACTTTGGAGAAGCATTTTGGACGTTTTTGGAGCATAAAAGTGAAGAAAATGGCAAAGTCTCAAAATAGGCTGGAAAAGTACCTTTGACGGCGTCAAGTATTGCTCTTGACGGCGTCATGGCTTGGCAAAAGAATTGGATATTAAAAATACACATGATAAGCCAGAGAATTTTACAACGGATTTCTGACGGCGTCAAGCTTTAAGGAGATCAAGGCCATCACGGTTTAACTTAAAGAGGGACGGCGTCAAGCTTATTTCTGACGGCGTCAAGCCTTGATAAGCCAGAGCGGATTTTGGAGCACTAAAGAGGGACGGCGTCAAGAAGGCCATCTGGGAACCCTAGACACGGCGAGGTGACGGCGTCAAGTCCTATAACGTGACGCCGTCAGCCCTTAAACTCTATATATAGTTTTACAATTTTTTGTCATTAGTGTGCAACTTTGTGAGGAGAAACCCTAAGACGAATTTCTGCCATTTTTAAGGGTTTTCATACCCTTGGATCTCCCATGTTTAATTGAAGATAAGTATTCATTTAATCAATCAATATGTCTATGTGTTATTTGATTACATCTTGTTCTTGTCTTTTAATTAACATGCTAGGCTAGATTTATCTTGTGTTTGCTTAGATCTAATGAAACCTAGCTATTGATTATTGGTTATTAGTGTGTTATTAATTGTATTGGATGATTGTTCATCGATGTTAGGCTTAAGAAAACTGGCTAACTTCCTATTCGGTAACTTGCTTGAACGTCTTAAGAAACATGAACCAATGCGTACTAAGGTTTTTATGGTTGTATTTAATGCATGAGCGAATTCTAGTGATCCCATGTTAGGAGCTTCTTAGCCGGATCGACATAGGAGTGAAGTAGGAGCTTGTAGAGTTGGGGAAGTACGTACGCCACCCCACGAATGGTATTAAGGAATACCCCGTCATCCACGCAATTAATACACACTAATCAACCGGTAAAAGATAGTTAGGGAGTAAGGAAATCTAATTAAACACATTTCTCTCCACATAAGTTTCACAACCTTTTCATTTTCTATTATTTTATTTTATTTGCATTCGTAGTTATTTGGGTTAGTTGATTAGCAACTAATTCCGCCCACTCCTTTAAAACCGAGATTTTACTTGCTTTCATAAAATATAAAAAAATACAAAAAGAATCTTCTCTCACCCTTAGACCTATTAGAGTAGTTTTTCAATCCTAACGACACTATTCCCTGTGGAGAACGATCAATCCCCCGTACTTACCACTACACTATACTACATCGGTCAGGTACACTGCCTGGTGGGGTTGTAAGCCTCTTGAGATCCCTCAAGAGGTAAAACCTGTTGTAAGGTCGCAAAACCACGCATCAAGTTTTTGGCGCCGCTGCCGGGGAATAGTTATTGTTTAGGTTGAATTTTTATTTTATTAGGTCTACTCACTTGATTCCTATCGAGTGAGATATTTATTTTCTTTTTATTAGATTTCTTTAGTCTATCTTTTTCTTTGTGCCCTTTGTTTGTAAAACCATTTTCATTTGTCACCATGGCGGATGAAATTCCATTTAGATCATTAACAATAGAGGAACAATTACTTTACACGGATAGATTTGCTTCCTGTTGTTCCAATGAATTTTTAAGTGATCTTAGATATATACAAGAGGAGATGGGTATAAAGTTTGATAGGTTTGATGAATTATGTGCATGTGTGGCTTCTATTAAACAATCATTGTTAGGATCAACTCCTTTTAATAAGACCCTTTGGAAAAAATTTGAGGAAAGCCTCCTAACCGTGAACCATAAGTTTAATGAATTAATGGGTTCGTATACATCACAACTTGAGGAAACAATTGAGGAGGATTTAGCCGAACATGAGCATATTGAGCAAAAAGACCTAGGTTTTATGATCAATGACTTTGAATCTCAAGGAACACATGATGAATCCTTTAGGCAAATTGAACATAGTAATCATGTTATCGGGGAAGAATCTTATGAATCGGACTTAGAACTTGAAATGGCTAGAGAAGGATTTGTGATACTTAGGAACATGTTTGGGTTAGATTCTACTAGAACACATGATGTGGATATAATTGATATAGAGACAAGGAAGGATGAGGTAAATAACACAAACCTACAAAGTACCCCACAAGTCCTACCATCATTCGAGGCATACACACCGCCCGTGACTTACCCGGAAGAAGTAGAAGGGACTATAGGAACCCTAATTGAAGTAGAACCTTTGGAAGAAACAAAACTAGAAGAAATAGGTTTGAATACTTGTAGTCATAACCTTTCTTTTAGTTCTATGGAAGTTCCTAGTTTTGATGAACCGGAGCCTAAACCAAAACCGTTACCTAATCTTCCATCCTTAGATGTGAACTTAGGAATTGAATTAGGTCCCGATCCACCCATCAAACCATGTAGTCCGGGTAATGTTAAGATTAAGGTAGTAGACTCTAGGCCTTGTAGAGAGGAAGCTAACATAGGAGTGAACCATGACCTTACATACTTACATCACCCATTTATGATTGATCACAAGAAACATTATGGGTTTAAACCGGGTTTATTAGGTCAAAGTGGATTCTTAACTTGGAGTCTCTCGAAGTTGATAGAAGATGATCCCTTTTCTAGGAGAAAATCTTAATCCGCCCACTAACCCAATTGAATTAGGTAAGGTTATGATGATAGGATCCCGCACCTTTGAGCATATAATTCACCCGTCACTCTTTCCTCACGTGGCATATTTCCACCCTAAGGGTGTGTATCGCTACTTTCACCCACACTTAATCCTAAGTGTAGGGAAAACCTCCCCTATTTCCGTTAAATAAGGGTAGAGTCAGGCTCGTGACTCGAACAAAAACAAGCGCTTCTTGGGAGGCAACCCAAGCTTTATTTGCTTTGTGTGTTTATTTATTTGTTTGTTTGATTTTATTTGCTTCCGTATGTATGTTTAATTTTTATTATTATTGATTCATGTTCGAAACTAAATTGTGAAAATGCTTTATCTTGTTTTTAACTTCGTCTTAACTACATATAAAGGTATTTTGCAAAAGATAAGTGTAAGGGAAATCCAAATCGGTTTATTAGAACACAAATGAACATGAATCGTAATAATATTAAATTAACATACATATTAGTATTTGTTTGAGTCAAATGCTTGTATCGAGTCATAATGATATTTTGCAGGAATTCCAGGAAGTAAGGTATAGATTTTTCCAGAAATTTTCCGGAAACTTAACATGAGAATTCTGTCAGATCATTTCTGACGGCGTCAGGCATTACAACCTGACGGCGTCAGGTTTTAATTTTCAGAAATTTTTGAAAGTTTTGTTTTCATAAAAAGTTTTTTATTAAATCTCTAACTTATAAACTCCAGGAATCTGCAAAATTATCATTTCACAAGCATTATATCCTTATATATAGAATTTATCCCGCCGATGTTATGCAGGTTTTCGTGTTTGTTTTCTCAGGTTTAACAGGTTATTTTGGACAAGGAGATGTATGTGGAATAAAGCTTATGGCGATGCATTAGTCGTGAAGCTTCAACATTACCTTGGAAGAAGATCTAACCATGTTACCACATTATCCACCGAGCGAATCAGGGGAGTATTTGATTTCATTCTTTTACCTTATTACTTTTACATCTTGTTATTTGAACATTGGGGACAATGTTCATCTTAAGTGTAAGGGGGGGTAAAATACGATACTTTAGAGAATACAATTACGCTTGATTTGTGTTTGTTTAATGGTAGATGTGTAATAAAACTGAGAGAAATACCTGTTAGGGCAATTTTAGTGCCAAATTTAAAATTTTTTACAACATATAGGAGTGAAACTTTGATCTTAATGAGCGTCTCATGGATAGGAGTTATATGACTAGCACAAAAACCGTACCACTAAAAAAATTTTCCACCCCCAAATATGTGAGGTTCGCCCCTACAATTGGTAGGAAAAGCATTTATGCTATGATGTGTGTACCGGTAGCACTTAGATTCTAGAACTTGCGTTAGGACCATTCCGAGGCCACAAGTGAGGCTACATTCGTGTAGTTAGATTTACTACATGATAAGAGGCATTAGGATTAACCCATTGTTTTACACCTGTGTTTTTTGTTATAATTACATTGGCTACATTGGTCAAGTAATTCTCCCACACCCTTTGCGTTGTACTCATTTTTAGTACACGATACCCCTAGTACACCCCTCAGAGCCTATCTTTTCGTTTCGACCTTTAAGCATTTTACTTAAAGGAAGAATTTGTTTACACCCCACTTAAATGTACACCCAAATCGCCTTAGCCTACCATGTATGCACTCATTTTTAGTGCATTATTGTGACAACATTTGTTTTAACCCAAGTCAATTATCTAATTGATTACATGGTTGCTAAGTCGAGTCATATCCTTGTACATATTGTTTTGGGACGATTGGGACTCATGGGTAAAGTACTAGTGTAATGGAGTAATGGGGAAGAACATCATTTATTACCCCCATATGTGCTGAATATTTTAAAAGTACTCCAAGTGTTTCGATTATCTTAATTCGAGTCATTAGAATAGTTATTTGTAAAGTTATGTAAAAGTTCAAGTGTAAGGGGAATGCAACGCCCCTATGATGTATTATTTTGGATGGTAGGGCAAAAGTGTATGAAAAAAAAAAAAAAAAAAAAAAAAAAAAAAAAAAAAAAAAATTGAAAAAAATCAAGAAAAATACAAAAAAAAAAAATGAGAAAAAGAAAAGTAGAAAAAACATACGGACTACCATCCCGTTTCATTTTTTTATGTTTATTTTATGTTTTTGTTATTTTGTTTTTAGCTTAAGTCGAGTCTAGTCTTGGCTTAGCAACGCCATATTGTACATGTAATTAATCAAGATCTTTAACTCGCCACCAGTAAAATATCCCTTATCCAACAAATCCGTGTTTATCATATCCCTACACCTAACGTTATAACCCATGTAAAAGCCCTCTTTGATAGTTTATCTTAGGTGCTTACGCCTAGTGGAGGAGGTCTTTGATCCTTTCCCAAGCCTATGGTAATCTATTTGCTATGACAGGTAGTGAGAGATATTATCCGTTTTCATTTATGAGATTTATTTTGATGACACCTGAGAGATGTGAGTATCTAAACACTACTTGTGAGGTGCTAGTTTGTAATCTCCGTGCTTATTATGATTAAAGTGGAACGACTATTTGTTGTAATTACTTTTATATTAGCATTAAATGACCCCTAACTTGTATTTTGATTAGAATAAAAGCGCATTTGCTTGAGGACAAGCAAATCTCAAGTGTAAGGGTATTTGATGAAGCGAAAAGTGTACCGCTTTTAGGGGGTCATTTAAGCCCTAAATCGTTCCTTTTGTCATTTTAGGTACTTTGGAGAAGAAATCTGGAAAAGGAAGCATTTTGGACGTTTTTGGAGCATAAAAGTGAAGAAAACGACAAAGTCTCAAAATCGGCTGGAAAAGTACCTTTGACGGCGTCAGGGATTGCTCTTGACGGCGTCATGGCTTGGCAAAAGAGGTGGATATGAAAAATACACATGATAAGCCAGAGAATTTTACAATGGATTTCTGACGGCGTCACCCTTTAAGGTGATCAAGGCCATCACGGTTTAACTTAAAGAGGGACGGCGTCAAGCTCATTTCTGACGGCGTCAAGCCTTGATAAGCCAGAGCGGATTTTGGAGCACTAAAGAGGGACGGCGTCAAGAAGGCCATCCGGGAACCCTAGACACGGCGAGGTGACGGTGTCAAGTCCTATAACGTGACGCCGTCAGCCCTTAAACTCTATATATAGTTTTGCAATTTTTTGTCATTAGTGTGCAACTTTGTGAGGAGAAACCCTAAGACGAATTTCTGCCATTTTTAAGGGTTTTCATACCCTTGGATCTCCCATGTTTAATTGAAGATAAGTATTCATTTAATCAATCAATATGTCTATGTGTTGTTTGATTACATCTTGTTCTTGTCTTTTAATTAACATGCTAGGCTAGATTTATCTTGTGTTTGCTTAGATCTAATGAAACCTAGCTATTGATTATTGGTTATTAGTGTGTTATTAATTGTATTGGATGATTGTTCATCGATGTTAGGCTTAAGAAAACTGGCTAACTTCCTATTCGGTAACTTGCTTGAACGTCTTAAGAAACATGAACCAATGCGTACTAAGGTTTTTATGGTTGTATTTAATGCATGAGCGAATTCTAGTGATCCCATGTTAGGAGCTTCTTAGCCGGCTCGACATAGGAGTGAAGTAGGAGCTTGTAGAGTTGGGGAAGTACGTACGCCACCCCACGAATGGTATTAAGGAATACACCCGTCATCCACGCAATTAATACACACTAATCAACCGGTAAAAGATAGTTAGGGAGTAAGGAAATCTAAGTAAACACATTTCTCTCCACATAAGTTTCACAACCTTTTTATTTTCTGTTATTTTATTTTATTTGCATTCGTAGTTATTTGGGTTAGTTGATTAGCAACTAATTCCGCCCACTCCTTTAAAACAGAGATTTTACTTGCTTTCATAAAATATAAAAAAATACAAAAAGAATCTTCTCTCACCCTTAGACCTATTAGAGTAGTTTTTCAATCCTAACGACACTATTCCCTGTGGAGAACGATCAATCTCCCGTACTTACCACTACACTATACTACATCGGTCAGGTACACTGCCTGGTGGGGTTGTAAGCCTCTTGAGATCCCTCGAGAGGTAAAACCTGTTGTAAGGTCGCAAAACCACGCATCATATATCATTCTTTTGATCTGGATTCAGTATGGTATGTCTTTTCTGAGAAAGCTGAAGCTATTTTGATCAACAAGATAGAGTCATGAGAAACAAGTCTTTCAAATTTCTGTTCCCAGTCCATTGTGTCTTCATTTCATTTCACTTCAATTTTCGAGGAAGAAAATTTTTTTTTAGAGGGGAAGAGTTGTAAAACCCTCATTTTTCATTCAGTTGAAATCCCGGAATTACCCCGCTAATTTGAATTTTTCAAGAACTAAGCTTACCTTATAATTAAAAACTACATAATCCCAAAAAGTTAGATTATGATTTTAATTGCCAATTCGAATTTTAACCTAAAGTCTAATTGAAAAATTAAGTAGTAACACTATACATTATACGTTATTAAAATGAATACGTTAAGTAATATAAATGGTATAAATATTATACGTTGAGGAATAAAACCCAAACTAAAATCCTAACCCTATCCTAAACAAACTAACTACACATTTTTTTGATAATACCCGCTATGCGTTTTATTTTCATCCAAAATCCCTACGTTTCTTTAATCATATCACAATGTATTTAGCTAATACACCTCATTCCTTACTTAACTACTTCATATGTTTGCTTGGTGATAAGACCGAATCATGTACATACCAAGTGAAGATACATATTAGCTCCTTTCCAAATATTAGTACAGGACATTCAAAAAAAAATATTTCACACTTTCTTTGGGTCGTATATCATTCACAACCGAAACAAATAACAGCCCAAAATAAGATTTTGTACCCCTTATCCCTCAAGTTTGTTAACCACTAACCCTTACAAATCTCAGCCCATAAAACACCCCTAATACCCTCGCCTCTCATTCCTTTACAACATCATAACCCTAAAATTATATGACATTGAAAGAACATAAAGAGAGGCGCTGTAATCTGTTTTGATCTACATCAGCAAGTGCTCGATCAAGCCATAAATATATGTTCATCATGTTCATTTTGCTCGCGCTCGTGTTCGTGGCTATGTTCGGTGTTGGGTTACGTTGATCATGCTAGGAGTTAGAACCTCGTGTTATGTTGGGTCGCTGTTCGGGTTCGCATCACAGTTTTGGGTTCACGAAGAGGTTGGTCTAGATGTTGGTCGCTGGTCATGTCCTCGTGAATTGTACATGTGACTGCCATAGGTCGGAGTTCCGAGTTCTATCCCACCTCATCGAATCTCATTCGCATTCACACTTGTTGTGTACGATTGGTGTTAGTGCAATCGTATCTCGTCCAATCTTAGTGGTCGGGGCCAGCGATCAGACTCGTGTCCGTTATCAGTTGGAGGTTTGATCGTGACATGAAAGAGTTGGGCTGCCATGTTAACGAAGGTACGAGTATGGCATGTTTAACTTGAATTTTGTGTGGTGTTCATGTTCATGTTCGAGTGTGGGTGATGCGTCTAGCGGTTATGTTTCGGTTCGTGTGTGAGGTTAAGGCTTGGTCGTCCAAGAGTTGTACGAGTGGCTGCATTCGTTTGTGGTTAGGCCTGGTTGTGACTTGTTGTATCTTGTCCTCATATTCAAGTTTGAAAGGCCTTAATTCGACTAGGAGGTACCGTTTTTATCACATTCACGTTTTGTTTTTTCAACTCATTGTTACAGTTTTGGTATATTAAGACTTGATGCTATGCGCCTATGCATGGATATTTAACTCAAGTCATATAGTAATATAATAATTAGATTGAACAATTGAACACAAATGCATACTGTACGTATAATAGATCACATGTTGGAATAGGTAAATTGATTTGTCTTGAGCTTTTAAGAATCACCATCGTTATGTTGAATGCAATATTTCATTTTTTATTTTTTTTCGTTAACAGAAGAACAAATAGAAGATCAACTCTAAGTTGTTTTGGTAGTAGCATGGATCAAGTAATGGGTTTTTAAAATAAAGAAGGCCTCACGTGCATGTTAAATTTTTGAATAAACTAAATCATAATCAAAGGCCACAAATATATATCATAGTTGCATGCATGGAGAATTTTGATTTAGATAAAATTGGTATTAGTTAAAAAGTTAATGCAAGAATTATATTAGCATTTATGGCTCATAGTGGTAACTTCATGTTTATACTTATTAGAGTGGGAAAGGCCATATACTTGTAATACTACTAAGACTAATTAAATTAGGCACAAGAAGTCAAGAAATATAAATGTTGGAATAAGGAACCAAGTAACTTATAGTGTATATACAAGCTCATAATACTGGTTATAAAAGAATATGTTTGTGGTCTCGTTTAACCTATGTTTCGACTATATCAAATTCTAACCCTAATCATGTTAATCTAATATTGGGTATAATAAATATCATTAAAGACAATAGTCAGTTACATTTGTAAGTAAATGGACTCGTAAATGATAAATGGATATTAATTAATGTAGATTCGTTGAAGAAGGAGTGACGTGTTTTTCCTTGTGATCATTTCATTTTCGCTAAGGTACAGATATTCTGACCTTATCTCTTAAGGTTTCTCATGATTCGTACACATCTTTTGATATTGGTTTGATTATGATGCCTATGATCTGAGCCTCCTTATTGTGGCTTTCTTACATGATCTATACCTTTGCTTTGAACCTTTGATATGAACCTTTGCTTTGAACCTTTGATATGAACCTTTGCTTTGAACCTTTGATATGAACCTTTGACGTTTGGACTTTGATTATGACTCTTTGATGACTTAGACATTTGACTTTGATATGATATGACATTTGAACCCTTCAGTTTGATACTCGAGCCAGATGAGTGTCTAAATACTCATCATTTTGTTCACATTTAGACTACAAAAACATCTGAAAACACTCAAATATGCTTTAAAATAATGGAAATATCATTTAATTGTGTTTTTATGTGTTTCAGATGCAAAAGGATTGAAAACTGATGAAAAACGTTCAAAAATGCATAATTTACAGTTTCAGTCCCTTAACTTTAATAAAATGGCAAAACTAGTCCCTGGTAATTCAAAACTTGTTAAATTATCATTTAAGGTCCTTGGGATTCATAAGTTGTCAAAAATGGTCCTTCAAAGATTAAAATTTCATAATGACAACTATGGTCCCTCAACTTTGAAAATTGTCAAAAATAGTCCTCGGGTGTTTTAAAATGGAAAATTATCAAACATAACCCTTGTACTATTATATTATGGCATATATGGTCCTTGTGTTAACTTTTGATAATTGACAGGTTCAGCCCCTAGAGAATGCATAAATTACATAAAAGGTCCTTGGGCTCATCACTTATACAAACCACAAATCCGAACCAAACCTTTAATATTACCCACTATATATATACTAACCCAAAACAATACAACCCATCCCCTTAAATATAAAACCCAACCCTTATAACCCAAAATCCAAATCACCAGGCCCAACCAACACATAGCCCACCCTACCCTTTATTATAAAACCAGGGTTGACTTTCGTTGACCCGTCAAACACCCACCCTGGTTTTCATCTTCCTCACACAACCCCGCCAAAACCACCCTCCTCCAAAACCACCTGGTTTTGGCCACCTATCACTTCCACCTCACTCACCTACTCTCCTACTTGTCCCTTCCACCTCCATATCCCTCCAAAATCTTTAATTGATAGAAACCTGCTCAATCCACTTGTTAGACCTTTTGGCGCCAAAATGCAAATGGACGATTGGGATTGTTTTGAAGTAATCTAAAGGTGTGGAATTGTTCAAGAATGTCGACAAGCCTTTTCCCAGCAACTTGTAGTATAAATAAAACTCTCTGTAACATGTTTCAGTAAGTAGTTAGTTTAGTATAGTTCGTCTTTAATTATTCAGTCTTTACTTTCTTGTAATTTCAATTCAAGTTATCAATTCAAGTTAATAACAGTCTGTTATGATCAATGTTTGTGTAATTTAAATCAGTTCAAGCTATTTTCAAGTTTTCAAGTTTCTGAGTAAAATTAGCAATTCGAATTGAGTTATAAGTTGTTGAAACAAGCTCATTTTCTGTTACTATAAGCTTACATAAGCTTATTATAGCTTTTGATAAGTTTGTATTCCAATAAATTAGACTCAATTCCAAAATCACAAAAAAGTCAACGAAAGTCAACATAAGCTCATGATAAGCTATTTCTGGGTCAATAAGCTGAAACTCTGGAAGGAAATGGTTTAGTGGCTTCATGGGAAGCCTATAAGTTGGTTCTTGGTCCTTGGTTCCTTGTTTTACATGCTATTCGATTGTAAGCTTTTTCTAAAGTTTTAGCTTAATTTTTCACTTCACCATTAAACTGCTTATTAGTAGCTTATTTGTGTAATTTATTGCTTATCAGTAGCTTATAATCACATTTCATCAGTTTCATTAGTACTAAATAGCTTTTTCTCAGTTTCACTTAAAAATCTCACAAAAGTCAAAAAAAAAAAAATAACTAGAATAAGGTATAGCTTATTATACTGCTTAAATATCACTTTAAAAGTTGTTAAATATAACTAATATAAGTTATTAATCAATAAGTATTCAAGGTCTCAGCTTAATTCGATCATTTTCAGTTTTAAAACCAAAACAGTCCCTAGAAGGGGTGTTTGTTTCAGTGGGTCAAACGGGTAAAAACCAACATCTACTGTACATTTACCATTTGCTTAACTTCAATCTTGCTTAAAATAATCTAGATAAGCTGTTTTCAAGTTTTCTTAATCACATGTGATAGGTTTCATGGTTTTTGATAGAATATGTCAATCCTAGTGTACCAACTGCCCAAATAAGCCATAAGTTGCAATAAGCTCTTTTGGCCCTTGTTCTTGGCACCTTTGAGTCCCTTTTAGTCCATATAGTAAGTCCCTAAAAGCTTAGAACCCCTGTACAACGCTACAACCCAAAACAGCCCACTTCTGCGCAAATTCTGCAATTTGCGTATTTCAGCAGTTTCGGGGGATTTTCGGCGATTTTTCATTCTTCTGTTTTAAGGAGTTAGACCCTGAAATTTGGCAGGCATATAGCTCCCCAGCTTGTGTACGTCTCCATATTTTTAGATTATTTTTTAGATTTTTTTACAGCTGCTTTTCAACAGCTCAAAAAGCTGCGTTTTTGCAAAATACCACAGAAAATCAGCAGCCATTTTGGCTTATTTTGAGCTTTTCCAGCTTATTCCATTAGTTTTTCTCAGTTCCTAAAGCTTATTCATAGTCTCCTTAGTCCATATTAGCTTTTTCCTTTTCACCATAGCTTATTTTAAAGCTTCTAGCTTAATATAAAAAATCAAGTTTCTTAAAAACTCATATAAGCCAACTGTTGAGTTTCTTGGCTTATTTCTGGCTTATTTCGTGAGTTCTAAAAATACTTCCTTCACAAAAGTTGCTTAATTATAGCTTATAAGTTAGTTTGTAAAGAAAAAAATCGAAAAAAAAAATAAATTCGCAAAAATGTGGGGTGTGGGATTCGAACCTTCGACCTCTCGTATAGTATAACATGCATAGCCCACACCCCCTTCCAGTTGCTCTAGGGCACTAGTTCCGTTTTGTTTTACACGTTAATTCCTTTTAACCCTTGTTTAGTCCGTATAGCTTATTTTCTATTTCTGCTTATTATCGCTTATTTAAATAAGCTGTTTGCGTGATTTTAATTTTATTAGGACTGTAATATTGTCAAGTATTTTATAAAAAAATTTCATAATTTTTGAAACAGTTTTAGTATTTATTTTGTATTTTTATTTGTAAATTAGTAAATAAATCATAACAAATTAAATAATTATCTAAAAAATATAAATCTTTTTTCTAAAATTTTCTTTTATCATATAGAACCTGTAAAAAATAAATTTGCACCCATAGTGTTTATATTTCACTAATTTCACTTTTTAACTTGCGCAGTTACGTTATTTTTAATAATAACGCACGTTTTCAGTTTTCTTTGACGTTTTTAGTTACGTAAGCCCTAGGTTATCAATTTTTGTACCTTTTAAGTCGTTTTTAATTATCTTTCATTTTTTCTAGCTTTATTTCACGTTTCCTTAGTGTAAATCAACCCAAAATCCTTCTCCGTTCAATCGTCACCCGATCACAAATTCGTTTTATTTCAGAATTCACACCTCGCTGGGACTTAAACGACCCGGGGATAAAACTATACTCCTTGGATAATTGCATTGTGTTCTCAATTGGTTTGACTTTGTTTGACCACATCCGTGGTTGATTTAAGTTGACCGTTTGAGGCCGATCAAATTTTGGCGCCGCTGCCGGGGATCGAACCCGGGTCACCCGCGTGACAGGCGGGAATACTGGCGAATTTGATCACATTTTGTGCCCTATTCCTAGTTTTCCCGTTTTGGCCAAAAATTTTAAAATTTTTTCATTTGGTGGTAGTGCTTTGCACTAACACAACAAATGGTTATCAGTCCGCCATGTCTAACCCACATAAGGACTGGCTAATCCTGAGCAAACGGCTGCAGGTAAAGATATATCAAATCCGTTTATGGCTTGCAATTTGCCCAAAATTGTATGGTATTCAACTCACCATATCTTTATAAGTGAAGAGTTGGCTAGCCCGCAAGATTATGGCTTGTGGTAAAGGCAAGTGGAAAAACCATAATTGGTAATCAGCTCACCAAAGATAATAACTATGTTTTATCTAAGAGTTGGCTAGTCCAGAAGCAAACGGCTTCTGGTAAAGACAAATCAAAACCGTTGACAGCTGATGATTTGCTCAAAATCATTTGGTTATCATTGTACCAAAGTTCTTACTTGAACTGAAACATTTGGCTACTCCAGAAGTAATGGCTTTTGGTAAAGAGATAAAATCCATTAAATCTTCATAAAATATTGCTAGGGACTAGCAATAGTTTAGTGTGGGGGATTGATGAGTGTCTAAATACTCATCATTTTGTTCACATTTAGACTACAAAAACATCTGAAAACACTCAAATATGCTTTAAAATAATGGAAATATCATTTAATTGTGTTTTTATGTGTTTCAGATGCAAAAGGATTGAAAACTGATGAAAAACGTTCAAAAATGCATAATTTACAGTTTCAGTCCCTTAACTTTAATAAAATGGCAAAACTAGTCCCTGGTAATTCAAAACTTGTTAAATTATCATTTAAGGTCCTTGGGATTCATAAGTTGTCAAAAATGGTCCTTCAAAGATTAAAATTTCATAATGACAACTATGGTCCCTCAACTTTGAAAATTGTCAAAAATAGTCCTCGGGTGTTTTAAAATGGAAAATTATCAAACATAACCCTTGTACTATTATATTATGGCATATATGGTCCTTGTGTTAACTTTTGATAATTGACAGGTTCAGCCCCTAGAGAATGCATAAATTACATAAAAGGTCCTTGGGCTCATCACTTATACAAACCACAAATCCGAACCAAACCTTTAATATTACCCACTATATATATACTAACCCAAAACAATACAACCCATCCCTTAAATATAAAACCCAACCCTTATAACCCAAAATCCAAATCACCAGGCCCAACCAACACATAGCCCACCCTACCCTTTATTATAAAACCAGGGTTGACTTTCGTTGACCCGTCAAACACCCACCCTGGTTTTCATCTTCCTCACACAACCCCGCCAAAACCACCCTCCTCCAAAACCACCTGGTTTTGGCCACCTATCACTTCCACCTCACTCACCTACTCTCCTACTTGTCCCTTCCACCTCCATATCCCTCCAAAATCTTTAATTGATAGAAACCTGCTCAATCCACTTGTTAGACCTTTTGGCGCCAAAATGCAAATGGACGATTGGGATTGTTTTGAAGTAATCTAAAGGTGTGGAATTGTTCAAGAATGTCGACAAGCCTTTTCCCAGCAACTTGTAGTATAAATAAAACTCTCTGTAACATGTTTCAGTAAGTAGTTAGTTTAGTATAGTTCGTCTTTAATTATTCAGTCTTTACTTTCTTGTAATTTCAATTCAAGTTATCAATTCAAGTTAATAACAGTCTGTTATGATCAATGTTTGTGTAATTTAAATCAGTTCAAGCTATTTTCAAGTTTTCAAGTTTCTGAGTAAAATTAGCAATTCGAATTGAGTTATAAGTTGTTGAAACAAGCTCATTTTCTGTTACTATAAGCTTACATAAGCTTATTATAGCTTTTGATAAGTTTGTATTCCAATAAATTAGACTCAATTCCAAAATCATAAAAAAGTCAACGAAAGTCAACATAAGCTCATGATAAGCTATTTCTGGGTCAATAAGCTGAAACTCTGGAAGGAAATGGTTTAGTGGCTTCATGGGAAGCCTATAAGTTGGTTCTTGGTCCTTGGTTCCTTGTTTTACATGCTATTCGATTGTAAGCTTTTTCTAAAGTTTTAGCTTAATTTTTCACTTCACCATTAAACTGCTTATTAGTAGCTTATTTGTGTAATTTATTGCTTATCAGTAGCTTATAATCACATTTCATCAGTTTCATTAGTACTAAATAGCTTTTTCTCAGTTTCACTTAAAAATCTCACAAAAGTCAAAAAAAAAAATAACTAGAATAAGGTATAGCTTATTATACTGCTTAAATATCACTTTAAAAGTTGTTAAATATAACTAATATAAGTTATTAATCAATAAGTATTCAAGGTCTCAGCTTAATTCGATCATTTTCAGTTTTAAAACCAAAACAGTCCCTAGAAGGGGTGTTTGTTTCAGTGGGTCAAACGGGTAAAAACCAACATCTACTGTACATTTACCATTTGCTTAACTTCAATCTTGCTTAAAATAATCTAGATAAGCTGTTTTCAAGTTTTCTTAATCACATGTGATAGGTTTCATGGTTTTTGATAGAATATGTCAATCCTAGTGTACCAACTGCCCAAATAAGCCATAAGTTGCAATAAGCTCTTTTGGCCCTTGTTCTTGGCACCTTTGAGTCCCTTTTAGTCCATATAGTAAGTCCCTAAAAGCTTAGAACCCCTGTACAACGCTACAACCCAAAACAGCCCACTTCTGCGCAAATTCTGCAATTTGCGTATTTCAGCAGTTTCGGGGGATTTTCGGCGATTTTTCATTTCTTCGTTTTAAGGAGTTAGACCCTGAAATTTGGCAGGCATATAGCTCCCCAGCTTGTGTACGTCTCCATATTTTTAGATTATTTTTTAGATTTTTTTACAGCTGCTTTTCAACAGCTCAAAAAGCTGCGTTTTTGCAAAATACCACAGAAAATCAGCAGCCATTTTGGCTTATTTTGAGCTTTTCCAGCTTATTCCATTAGTTTTTCTCAGTTCCTAAAGCTTATTCATAGTCTCCTTAGTCCATATTAGCTTTTTCCTTTTCACCATAGCTTATTTTAAAGCTTCTAGCTTAATATAAAAAATCAAGTTTCTTAAAAACTCATATAAGCCAACTGTTGAGTTTCTTGGCTTATTTCTGGCTTATTTCGTGAGTTCTAAAAATACTTCCTTCACAAAAGTTGCTTAATTATAGCTTATAAGTTAGTTTGTAAAGAAAAAAATCGAAAAAAAAAATAAATTCGCAAAAATGTGGGGTGTGGGATTCGAACCTTCGACCTCTCGTATAGTATAACATGCATAGCCCACACCCCCTTCCAGTTGCTCTAGGGCACTAGTTCCGTTTAGTTTTACACGTTAATTCCTTTTAACCCTTGTTTAGTCCGTATAGCTTATTTTCTATTTCTGCTTATTATCGCTTATTTAAATAAGCTGTTTGCGTGATTTTAATTTTATTAGGACTGTAATATTGTCAAGTATTTTATAAAAAAATTTCATAATTTTTGAAACAGTTTTAGTATTTATTTTGTATTTTTATTTGTAAATTAGTAAATAAATCATAACAAATTAAATAATTATCTAAAAAATATAAATCTTTTTTCTAAAATTTTCTTTTATCATATAGAACCTGTAAAAAATAAATTTGCACCCATAGTGTTTATATTTCACTAATTTCACTTTTTAACTTGCGCAGTTACGTTATTTTTAATAATAACGCACGTTTTCAGTTTTCTTTGACGTTTTTAGTTACGTAAGCCCTAGGTTATCAATTTTCTTACCTTTTAAGTCGTTTTTAATTATCTTTCATTTTTTCTAGCTTTATTTCACGTTTCCTTAGTGTAAATCAACCCAAAATCCTTCTCCGTTCAATCGTCACCCGATCACAAATTCGTTTTATTTCAGAATTCACACCTCGCTGGGACTTAAACGACCCGGGGATAAAACTATACTCCTTGGATAATTGCATTGTGTTCTCAATTGGTTTGACTTTGGTTGACCACATCCGTGGTTGATTTAAGTTGACTGTTCAGAGCCGATCAGATACCCGAGCCAAATTTGTTTCCTAGCCATGAAGGTAACATGGCCGTGTCATTGATGCACCAATGGCATGACTCTAGTGTGGTTGAGTGATGTTCCACACCGTCCCTTTTTATTATATGATTATGGGCTCAAGAATATATATGTTTGGCCACTATGATTTGTTTACAGGGGCGTATGGATGCATCCTAGATTTGTTTTGTTTAGTGGATTTAACATGATATGATATGATTTGATTTGGTGACTGATGCTGTGTGCAATACACGTCTTTCACATGTTCGGGAGCTAGCTACTCCATGGTTACTATGATATTTGATTTGATTTGTTTGGGCTCGGGATTGATTACTGACCTTTCCTTACCCTTTGATAACCATTTGTCTATGCCTTTTGTTTCCCCCATGCACTATATGATATTCTTCGTTCCTTATCTTTTGCTTTATTTGTATATATCTGTTCACTGGGCTTTTTAAGCTCAGCCGCATTTCTTTTCCTGCGGCAGGTTTAGTAAGAAGCTGGGTTATGAGTGGAGAGTACTTTTGGACTTAGAAGACTACACTGTGATAGCTACTCTGGATTAGATATGATTAAAAGTGTTTACATTTTAAGACTTAGTATTTATTGTTGTTCCCTTTGTAACCTTGTATTTCAGATTTTTCCCTTTGTAACCTTTGAAATTCATTTGTATTATTTAAGTCATATGCTTGTGTTTGCTTTGATATGTCACCATAACGTAATACTTCTACCCTTATCGGGTCGGGGTGTTAAAAACTTTCTGCTGCCGAGCGGATAAGTATGAAAAGATATTATGTGTATTAAAGTCAACAATATACGGTAGATAATATCTTACCCCATGTGATCAGTCATAATGTTATATTCACAGAACAAGTTGTAAACATAGATACAAGTTGTATCTTAATGACTGACACTCTCAAAGCAAGCGTTCGATAAGACTTAACAATATTGTAAAGATCTTTCTTGTGTTATAAAAGAAAGATCTTAGACTAGTGATAAATACACGATAGACGAATAGATAATAATGTGTGAATTGTTAAGTGCAAAAACAATATAACTCTAAAGAACATAGAACATATATCACAAGTCGTAGAAAACATAAGATTCAAGGTCTTTGTAACCCTAGTGATATTGAAGATCACCCGTATTATCTTGAATAATATTGAATCGTTTGGTGATAACATTGCACGTTCTTTGTTCTATATACACAAGCATAACTGTTCCATTTCCATAATACAAATAACCTTCTAAGTGTGATTAAGTAAATTCCGCGTACTTGATCATATTAACTCAACTTATCACATACACAAAGCAACAAAGGTTTAACCACCTTATCAGTGTATCGAATCCCTCATCAACAAGTCTTCGTTACAACATTATTAGCACGAACAAGTTATCTTTAAACGTTGTGAGCCGTTTAAGATATGATAAGAACACGTACCCAAGTAATTTCACTTCAATCTTCAAATAAGTGATAATCAATCTTCTTCGTAATCAATTATTCCAAATAAATCCAATAAACAAGCCTTTTAAACTTTTAAGAACATTTAAACCAAAACAATCTTCTGTGTGTGTTATCCGACATCTCTCAAACTCAGTCGAGAACCAAAAACATGCTTTACCCGATATCTGTCAATGCTAACAGCAGTAAAACACCTCTTCTATCCGACATCAATTAGAACTAATAGTTTAACTATGTCGAGCAGTAGTAATATTATCGAGCAGCACAAAGTTTCCACAACAGTACTAAAACTTGCACAAGCAGCACTAACGGATAACCAAGCAGTATTAAGTTTTAAGAGAAATATTAACTTGATACTCGAGCAGTAGTAACATACATGATTAGCAGTAGTATCAAATTCCCAGTACCCTTACTTCAAAGACAGTAGACTTACTTTCATCAAATCATTATGACCAGTAACATCCATGTACGTTAGAACCCACGATGCATATTCCCAAGCAACAGCAGTAACAATAAGCGTAGCAGCATTAACAATACATAGCAGTACTAATAACATAGGAGCAGCAGTAACTTAGGGTTAGCAGTATTAAAATAAAACGAGCAGCACTAAGCAGTATTACTCGTAATATTAGAAGTAGAGTTACTTTCAAAGAAGTAGGGTTACTTTCAAAGCCTAGTAACCTTAGTAATCACGTTCTCCTTGTAGCTTTGCACAAAAACGTAACCTTACTTCTACACAAAGTAGAGTTACGCCTTACTCCTACTACCAACGAATCAAATCAGTACCCGCTCTCCAGTAAATCCATAAGATAATCGTACTTCAATATCTGCTCTTCATAATAACGAACATCTTGAGAAACAGAAACCCTAATCGATTATTCCTTTTTATATATCCAGTAACTTCAACCAATAAATAGTAGCAGAAAACCGATCGAGTAAAGATAACAAATTAGCACCAATACCAGTACAAAATCCAAACTGGAATTTATGTTAGAATTTCGACCAGTTAGGGTTTCACAAAACCTTCAGTTGCTTCAATTGCTCCACAAAATTTAAAAGATCAATAAATTGAATCCAAAGAAGCCCTAAAGCGATTCCATAAACCCTAAACGTGACTGTTAAGGTTTATAATGAGTGAACCCTAAAGCTTTGTCGAAAAGAGTATTAAATAAAGATGCACTGCGACAAACAAAAAACCCTAAAAGAACGATCAATCTTGAAAACCATAGAAGCCGATCACAAAACCACTTCATAGCTGCTTCTTTTTGACAAAAAACCTTGTATAATCCAAGATCATGAGCTTCCTGAGCTCTGATACCACCTGATAGATCGTTTATAACTCTAGATTGTTTAGATCTCATCTAGGATTAATTAATAACAAAGGTGAAATATTCAAAACATAGAATCAATGTTATTAACAACAAGGTTTTTCACCATTCTCATTCATTAACATACACAACCAGCCCCAATTCTACTTGATCAATTATAGAACGTGTTACACACCTTGTAACAGGGATCAAAGATATGATCTTGAGGCTAAACTACTCTAATCTAGGCGTTTACATAAAACACATGCCTAGAACACACTCACTTTTAGTCGACTACATTGTTTCTGTGCACACCTAAAAGACACGCCCTATATCTCTTTATATAATAGAGATATTAGGGTTTACAAAGACTCATAACTGTATTAGAAAACAAATCTTCCTAACTTTAATCTTTATCTTCTAAAGGAATCTTCTATAATCTTCTATAGCTTGTAGAATTTCTTCTTAGTCTTTTAAGTCCTTCTTGTTTCATATTTGCTTCATTCTTCTTTTATTGTTTTGTATTATCAACTCAATATAATTTCCAACATTATTCATGTCATTCCAAGAATACATAAATATTAAAATTGAAGTAGTCTTATGTTATCATCTTGACACATGTTCTGAATAAGACAATCTTACATTTAAGTATATGAGTCCTATTAGAACATTAGTCTCTTACCTTGCGGTCAAGAGAATCCATCAATCATATTAATATGTGTTGTACCTTGCACACAATAAATATTTCTCCCACTTGTGCATGGAACAACATCATGTAGCAAATAAACAACACGAAACGCGTTAGTTTATGTGAACTATATGATTATGTCATTGATATTAGCATAACAAGTAGATGCAGGACTTCATTGTCTAGTAAGGAAACGCACATGAAGTGTCTACAATTAGAAAGTAATTATCTTGAGAAATTCTAGAGATAATATGGGTTACTACCAAAATGATAAAGCTTTTAGCTCCCACTGAATTATAGAACATTACAATAATTCCATATTCAGTAATAAACACAATGCTCCCACTGGATTTGACAACATTGTAAGTGTTTCATAACAAGTGAAATTAAATAGCGTGCTTTTAACTTTTCTACACCTTTGAAGGCCCATACGTAACAATTACTTAGATACTAAAAGAGTGTATTCTACTATGTAGATGATGGACTATCCATCAATGCTATTAACTTGAAAATTGGGCATGCAATTTCTTCCTTAATAGGTCTATCATCCCTACAATGGTATGTAGCACCTTTAAATAGTCAAAACAAAACAACTATATAAAATATGATAGTTAGTCTTTTACCAATTTTGCGATAATTATTTTAACTTCTAATTTAATAACTCATTAAATGTCATGCACATTTTCCAGTTAACCAAATATCATATATGTTATAAAAGAATTCAATCACAGAATGATGGTGATGAAATCTCTATAGAAAATAAGATGTGCAATTCTCTTAACTATTAAAGATTGCCATGAGTTATATTAGAATTTAGATAATTCTAATGTTACTATCATTACCTTTCTCAATCATGAAAAGGAATAGGATTGAGTCTCACTCCTCTCTAATGGAAAGGAGACTAGGTTTATTCTTTTAGTAAAGTTGACTTTAGCCAAAAAACCCCTACGAGTGTAGATCAATTTACAATAAAAGAATAACCCACGTTTACGGTTTAATGTTGCATTAATACATAAAAGAATTTACAAAATTCAATTTTTAGTATTTTCAATAATACAACCTTTAAGAAAATTAAATACCCATTAGTTAATACTCATATAAACCATAGAATTTCCTTAAAGCTAGAATCCTAATTGACATTTTACCATTACATCAGTTGATCTGCTAGTAATGATAGTATTCAATAAGGTAATTTTCGAACAATAATTGACAAATATTTTTCAATTCCTAGATCATTGTGGGATTTACAATTGCCAAAAATCTATTTGCAATGTAAACATGTTTCATCCCATCTTATGCTTTGAGTTATAGATCTCACTAACTAACTAATTAAGTTATCTAATTTATAAACAGTAAATTTTCATGTACGGTCTCACGTAATCATGTAAATTCACCTTGTCATTGCAATCTAGCTAAGGTCTCACTTAGGCTAAATTAAAACTTCAAGTATTTCTTGTAATTAGATGGCATAAACTTAAATTTTAAAGGATACTACTTTTGATGTGTGTAATCAAAATATGTACGAAAAAGCATGCATACATCTTCGTATCATAGGTTTAATAAAACTTTTCTTATTAACCAATTTCACTAAGATTAAATCAAAAAAGTTTTAATTGATGTATTGGTTAAAGCAATCAAAAAATTACGTTTAATTATCACCCACTATATCGTACTTTTGCATAAGTCAAAGACTTAGTGTTTCGGATAATTACCACAAAGTGGCGCGTGGAATTAAAGGTCAATTCACCCTTAAGATGATTTTGTACATAAAAAATAGTCGTAGGTAACTCCAATTTGACGCACAAAAAAGCGGAGAAACAAAGGTCAGCTAAAAGCCAATTAAAAACCCGTTTCTTTCGGTTGCCAATTTAATGGTTAACCTCCTTGTACCTCTCTTATAGTTTGTCACAATTGGATGAGCCTTTCTAACTATTTGGTAAAAACACCATCAATCAATTAAAAGTTTAAGATTTAACTCTTTAAAGCAAATCAAATTTTACCATTGTTTAGTCCGGTTTATTTTCTATTCAAAAAATTACTCTTTTGCTTACACTTGTCCAACAAAAAATAAAAAATAGCAATTAATAAAAATAAACAACTAAAACAATGAACATGCTAAATAAATCAACTAGTCATGTATATATCCATCTAAGACTCCCATTAGTTTTTGAGCAAGGTATCAATGTGTTGATGCAAATAATGTTCTAAAAACGTTATTTCTATCTATCGATAACTTCAAGTTTTGAGGATGACAAAATGTGAAAACACGTTACGTTAAAATTAACGTAAACAAGTTTTTAATCGGAAGATCCCGTTTCTACACAAATCACTCTAGAACAAATTTACAACTAGACTAATGATCAAAGAAGTGAATTTGTGCTTAAGACTTCACATTTTTATGTGACAAAACATTTCTTTCAAAAATATACTTTACAAATTATTTTTGAATAATTAATAAATATTTTAATGGAAAAATAAATTTAAAATACATAACAGCTATTTTTCCCCCTAAAATCAGCTCCAAACTTTCCCAAATAAGTTTTCACCAGAAAAGACAAAAAGAGGAGCGTTTTTGTCTGCCACGGTTCCACTAAATTTAGTGGAGCCGTGTGTGATTTAGTGGAGTCGTCCCTTTATAACGGCCAGATTTTTTCTGCCTATAAATACCAGCCCACTTCACAGATTTTGGGCATCCTTTTTCACACAAAACTGTCTGAGTTTAATACTCTCCTCATATTTTCTTTTCTTGATCATTTAGTCTAGTTTTCTTTTGTTCAAGAGTGATCCAATCATCCAACTTAGAGATCCTCTTCATTCCTCTTCAATTGCAAGAGAAGAACTCAAGGTACCCAAGAAGATACAAGAGTTGTAGTTGAAGTTAGGATACTTGTAACATTTGTTACACACTTGTTGTATCATAGCATACATCAAGATCATTTTTCTTTTGTGAGAGTTTGAGTGAAGATCATTGAGATCTTATAGAGATATTGAATATCTCTTGAAGCCATTTGGCTTGTGTGATTGATCAAGAAGATCAAGGTTAGATAGGTTAGAGTAAGTTGAGAGAGTTGATCATTGTGATCTTGTGAGATCTTGGAGATCTCTTGAGTCTTGTGTGTTAAGTGTATGAAGTAGAAAGGATCAAGTGGATCGTGGTAGATTGGTGCTAGCTAAGATTAGCACTCGACATCTAGCTTAATGTTGGAAATAGGATAAGCGACGTGTACGGTTTTCTCCGCCTAAAGGGAGGTTGTTGACATAGTGCTTGAAACTCTCGAGTGTGGTACTCGGAGAGTGGAGTAGGGTGAAGAAGAGCTTCGTAGCCGAACCACTATAAATCCTTTTGTCCCGGTTTTATCTTTCCATTTCTTCTCTTTACTTTCATTACTTATAATTAGTTAGTTTAGTGTGTAGTTCATATTGGTGTTGATTGATTGCACATAAGATTCGAATCAAGGTTTTTCATAAGTAAAGTTTTAAGAAGTTTTAAAAGAACATAAAAACGGGTAAAACTATTCAACCCCCCCCCCCCTTCTAGTTTTCCACAATTGCTATCAGAGCCAGGTTAGTCAAGATTTTAAAGTAAATTGTATTTTAAAACTTGAATCGATCAATGGATTCAGACAAATATCTAGAAGGGCAATCTATGCAAAGACCACCACTTTTCGAAACCGATTATTTTATTTATTGGAAAACAATATTCGAAACGTATGTAAAATCAAAAGACATTGATCTTTGGCATATTATTACCGAGGGTGACTTTCAACCGATTCAAAAGAATCCGAAAACTAGAAATGATGAAATAGTTCCTTATGATAAACAAAGTGATGAACTTAAAAGAAAACTAGCCAAAAATAATGAGGCTAAAATGATGATTTACAATGCTTTGCCTAAAAAGGAATTTAAAAAAAAATTTATGTGTAATACGGCAAAAGATATTTGGAAAACTTTGTTAGTCACTCACCAAGGTAATAATCAAGTCAAAGAGAACAAGATAGATCTTCTTGTTCAACAATATGAACAATTTTCCATTTCGGAAGATGAATCAATAGATAATGCTTTTGCTAGATTTAATACTATTATCACTAGTCTTAAAGCTCTTGATGAAGGTTACTCTAGCAAGAATTATGTTAGGAAATTCCTTAGGGCTCTATATCCTAAATGGAGAGAAAAGGTCACCTCCATTGAAGAGTCAAAGGACTTGGCGACATTATCACTCGATGAACTAATAGGAAACTTGAAGGTCCACGAGATGATAATCAAGAAAGACTCCGATATAGTCAAAGGCAAAAGCGAGAGAGTTAGATCTCTAGCATTGAAAGCCAAGAAGGAGTCTAGTGATGAGGAATGTTCGAGTTCTGATAGTGAAGATGAAGAGTATGCGTTAGCGGCTAGAGACTTTAAAAAGTTCTTTAGGAGAAGAGGTAGGTTCGTTAGGCAACCTCGTGATGACAAGAAGCCATCACAAAAGAACCGAGTTGAAAAGAAAGGGACAAGTGATAGGAAATGCTTTAGATGCGGAGATCCTAATCACCTCATAGGAGAGTGTCCCAAACCACCGAAATCCAACAACCAACGAGCTTTCATAGGAGGCTCTTGGAGTGATAGCGGTGAAGAAGAAGAGAAGAAGCCCAAGGACGAAACATGCCGAATGGCTCAAGCTTCTAATGAGGTACGTTACGACTATCCTGATTATAGTGATGATAATTCGTCAATAGATGATAACACACTAAATGACGAATATAATAAAGGGTAAAGACCATAAAATAACAACCTACTTTCTCCAATTTACCGAGATGAAACACCTACTTTTTTATTAACATTTAAGCCAACGCAACTATCAAGTATTGTTCCAAGATGAAACACCTACTTTTTTATTAACATTTAAGCCAACGCAACTATCAAGTATTGTTCCGATATCAACAAAAAGTTGTTTAAGAAGACAAGGGTAATATAGTCATTTCAAGTATTATTTAATTATTTTATACAACTTTTTGTTGATATCGGAACAATACTTGATAGTTTCATTGGCTTAAATGTTAATAAAAAAGTAGGTGTTTCATCTCGGTAAATTGGAGAAAGTAGGTTGTTATTTTATGGTCTTTACCCTATAATAAACTATGCGAAGTTAGTTATAAAATCTTAGGTAGAAACAAATCACTAAAATTAAAATTGCATGAGCTCGAAATGCAAGTTTTAGAATTAAAGGATCAAGTCAAAAGACTTGAGAAAAATAAAGAAGTAGATGTAGGTTGTAAGTCATGCATAAGTCTTCGAGTAGAAAATGAAAAACTCAAAGAAAATGCATTTAGTATCATTAAGTTTGAAAAAGGAACAAAGATACTTAATGATATACTTGAAAACGTTAAGCATGGTCAATATACCCAAGCGGGCTTAGGATTTGACCCAAATAAAGCTTCAACAAGTAAAACGAAACAAGTAGAATCTGTCAAACCTACAAGTTCTGTCAAAGCAACAAACGGCACCACTAACGGTACGGACAGTACCATTAAATTTAATAGTACCGTGGTACCGTCTGGAGCTGGAGACAGAACTGAGTCGAATTTGAAAAGTAACTTAAGTCCTAAACCAAGTCACATAGTTGCAAATGGTACCAAAGTACCCATTGCTAGTATAAAGGAAGTCAAAAGGTTTTACAAACCTTTGTCAAACCCCAGGCATGGCTTTGTAAAACCCGACACTAGGTCAAAGACTCCTCCACCTAGGAAAACAAATGTTCCTAAACCTCGGTCAAGAACTCCTCTACCGAGAGGTAACTCTAGGAGACAAAGTTATCCAAGTAACTATCCCTTAACTTGGAATAACCATCAACTACAAAGTTAGTTACCATGGGAAATTTGTCCTCCGTTCCAACATCCTAACCAAATGCAACTAATGCATGGGATGTTTAATGCTAACAACTTTAGACCCATGAGATATTGGGGACCAAATGTTTGAATGCTTGTCTTATTCAATAGATATGCTTGGGAATCGACTTGGAGCCTGACGAATGGGTCAAGGATAGTGGATGCACTAACCATATGACGGGTAACTGAAGTCTATTCTCATCATACAAGGCATACAACGGAGGTAATGTTACTTTCGGTAGCAAACTTAAGGGCAACATAATAGGCAAAGGTACGATCACTCAAAACTCCCTCACTATTAGAAATGTTGAGCATGTAGATAACTTAGGATTTAACTTGCTTAGCATTAGTCAAATGGTAGATAATAAGTGTAGAGTTATATTCTCCGAAGAGGGTAGTGAGATCATTAAGAATGGTAAAACCATAGGCAAAGGAGTTTGGAGGAATGGCTTATTTGTTATGAAAATAGGAAATAAGCCTCAGGATAAGATATGCTTAGCAACCATAGATGATAATTCCACTCTATGGCATAGGAGATTAGGTCACGCCAATATGCGCTTGATATAATCATTGGCGTCTAAGGAACTAGTTAGAAACCTACCTAAGATTAAGTTTGATAAACACTTTTGTGACGCTTGTAAAGTTGGAAAACAAGCTCATTCTAGTCACAAAGCTAAGAATATGGTCTCGACCTCTAGATGCCTAGAACTCCTTCATATGGACTTATTTAGTCCATCCGCCGTACGGAGCTACGGAGGAAATTACTACACCTTAGTAATAGTTGATGACTACTCTAGGTATACTTGGACTAGGTTTCTTAAGAATAAGACACAAGCCTTTGAGGAATTCGAAATCTTTAGTAAGAAAGTCCAAAATCAACTAAGGTGTACAATAGTTTCTATTAGGACGGATCATGGTCGGGAATTTGATAATGAAGTGCAATTTGGAGCATATTGTGATGCTAATGGTATTACACATAATTTCTCGGCTCCACGCACTCCACAATCAAATGGGGTAGTTGAGCGGAAAAATCGTACTCTACAAGAGATGAGTAGAACGATGTTGAATGAACAATCAATTCCGCAAAAGTTTTGGTGTAATGCGGTGGACACCTCAACTTACATACTTAATAGGATTCTCATTAGACATATCTTAGGAAAAACACCATATGAAATCATGAAAGGTAGAAAACCTACTCTTAATTACTTTAGATTGTTTGGAAGCAAGTGCTTCATACTAAACACTAAAGAATACCTCACGGCAAGTAGGCCCGATAACATGTTTAGTGTATGCCTTTGTGCTCGCTTCCAAGAGGATACCAAAACCTCTCACCTTGAAGTGGTTAAGCGTATCTTCCGATACATTAAAGGCACTATACACTTGGGATTATTTTATCCTAAGGGGACCGGTGCAGAAACAGTTGTCTATGCCGACTCTGATCATGTGGGAGATTTTGTGGATTGAAAAAGTACGAGTGGTGTTTGTACCTTCATGGGTTGTTGTCTAACTTCTTGGTTCTCCAAGAAACAAACGGCTCTTGCTATCTCCATGACCGAAGCCGAGTACGTAAGCGCCGGAAAGGCATGTCAACAAGCACTATGGATGAAACAAGCCCTTAATGACTATGACATCCATTTAGATGACGTCCCCATTATGTGTGATAATAAAGGTGCTATTGACTTGAGCAAAAACCCCGTTCAACACTCCCGTACTAAACACATCGAAATTCGTCACCACTTCCTGCGCGATAACGTTCAGAAAGGAAACATTTCTATTGAGAAAGTTCCTTCTCAAGACAATATCGCCGACATCCTAACCAAACCTCTCAAACGAGAATCCTTCAACTACCTTCGTCTAGGTCTAGGAATGATGGAACATATTCCATAAATCTCATGACTATGTCAATATTTCACGGGAAATATTGAAGTCATCTCGTGTGTCTCATCTCATGACTCTTTGAAGTCATCTCTTTTCTTATAAACTAGGTTCCCCTCGTCAAAAGAATTTATTAGGTATAAATTCTTTCCTCGTGTCAAAAAGTCTCACCAAATCAGCGAGACTTATTCGTCAAAAATCAAAATGGGACGAAATTTCATCCCATCATATCACGGCTCCACTAAAGTGGCACGGCACCATTAAATTTAACGGTACCGTGGAACCGTGTATCTGATACATCCCGTATTTCAGTCCTCTTTTCCCACATTATTCATTTTAAACTTCCCAACTTCTGCAACTACTGTCAAAACCAAACCTCACAACCCAAACCTCAATCACACCCTTTCAAGATCATACTCAAGACATTGATTCTCAAGATTACCAACTAATCTCACCTTTTCAACATGACTTGTAAGTCATTTAACTCTATTTTTCTTTAATCTTGAGTCTAGGGTTTGTTCATGCATAAAAATTGAATTGGGGTTTTTCAATTTTAATTGAGTTCATATGAAATTAGGACTAGTATTAGGCAATGTATAACCTTCATGATTCTCTTAACTTAGGATTTGCATAAACCCATATATTTTAGTCCAAATATTGCTTTTAAGCAATTAGATTTAAGAGGAATCATGTTTAAGATAATGGTTATTGCATTAAGAGTCTTTAACATTAACATATTTCAAACTTAATTTTTTTTTTGGCGCCAACACTTTGAAGTTGACAAACACCCCAAATTCCTTTGTTTTCAAAAAATTTCACGAAACTAGGTTCATGAAAGACTTTTCGTGCATTATTGATGCAAACTAAAAACGTTTTTGCATGCATTCATGATCTCACAAATATTGATCGAATTACATAATTAATATGTATTTTTTTGACATATTTACTTGAGTAAAAGTAAAGCTAGGAGCGTTTGGGTAGTCTCATTATTTTTAGTTATAGAGTCGAGATTACCACACTTCCACATAGTCTGCATATAGGCACACACTAGGCACACGTCTTTGAAATGAAATAGTTTTAATTTTAATCTTT
The DNA here is from genome assembly GCA_021014915.2 of Artemisia tridentata subsp. tridentata. Lineage (NCBI taxonomy): Eukaryota > Viridiplantae > Streptophyta > Magnoliopsida > Asterales > Asteraceae > Artemisia > Artemisia tridentata. The sequence goes on along the minus strand of CP139503.1, from coordinate 131,778,502 downwards.
GATTAATTTTTCATAGGTAACAAGAGATTTCACATGTTTGACTATGATCATGAACTAACAGATGATTACATTCCCAAACCATCAATTGATCCAAACACCCCACCTTCTCACATACAAAGTTTCCAACACCTAGAGTCTCGTCTTTTTCATGAAGGACGAATTGTTGAGTCATCCTTTCTCAACTATGATCACATCCTAACCATGTTTCAAGAAATTGGATCCGATTGCTTGTTTCGAATCAATGATCAAATCTGTCCTCTATTCGTTCTCGAGTTCTATAGATAAGTTAAACTCGTATATAACGAGGATCAAACTTTGTCTCTCCAATTCGTGATACAAAACCAACAAATCTCACTCACTCTTGACCAATTCGCTAATATCCTTGAACTTCCGAACCAAGGACAATGTTCCTACATGGAAGGTTGGCCTCTCAAAACCCTCACAAGTCACCAAATTGAGTCCGGTCCTTACGACACCCTCATTCCCACTCCATGTGAGATTAAAGCTCACATTCGTCTTCCTCAAAAAGTTCATGGTTCTCTCAAAGAGAATGGTGAAATTGAGTTCCGTGAGTCTCATGAGTATGACTTAGATCCACTCAAAGTCTATGTTGATGAAATTCATCCACATCTACGTCGATGGATAGAAGTCATCCGTGAAAATGTCTTTTGTCTTCCTCACAACCGTGAGCAACTTCCGGCGTGTTGTGCTCACATGTTGTATTGTCTAGTCACCGAGCAACCCTACAATCTCGCCTACTTTGTGGCAAGGAAAATTGTAGGTGTCAGGGGTCGACTAAATAAGGCGATACCCTATGGCATGTTGTTGACTCGTCTATATCGGTTTGTCATGAACTCATTCCCTCACCTTCAAAACAATCGATATCTCCTTGTCAATCCCGTCATGGCTCCTTTAACCCAAACCACCTATACCTCTTTATACTGGGAATGTACATCATCTCAAGGGAATGATGATGACGGTTCGGAATCTTGCTATGATGTTTCATCAAGTGATGATGAATAAGGGTGTGCTCAAGTCAATGGAACTAATTTCAACAATTAGAACCTTTAGGATTAATATTAATATTAGGATTTATTTATGATAGATTATATTAGAGATTAATACTCTTTGTCATCTTGCATGCTTGATATTTAATCTATCACCTTACATGAATTATTTTATGTGATATTTGGATGATAGCTTATTTTGTCCCTTATGTTTGCATGCTTATGATTATCTTGGCAAATTACATGATAATCTTTATGTGTTAGAAGTAGCTTAATATGGGACATATTAGGCAAATAAATCTTTAGTGATTTGAGGCACTATCATTTCCAGAAACTAGTTCCCCTAGAAAACATCCCTCTAGCTGCCCAGAACTAGCCTGAACAAGAAATTTCGTGACAACAGTGTCACGGTACCGTTAAATAGGCAACGGTACCGTTAAATTTAATGGTACCGTGCGTTATTTAGAGGAACCGTACACCTATTTGACGGATTTTCACTGTTCCTTCTGAATCCCTGCAACCCTAACCTCAAAACCTGTAAATTTTGCATCCTCAAATACATCCTAAGATTCCCTTGCTACATCATAGTACTCTCCTATCCACTTTAATTCAAATTTCACCCATCTTGCCTATATAAGGCCTCACTCTTGCAAGCTTATCTTGCATTTCATCTTCAACCTCACATCACCCAAACACCATGACATCCACACAAGAATCCACCACCCACATCTCAAAGAAACCTAGGATAACCGTAAGACCACCCTCAAAGCCTCTCTTTGTAGATCTTACAAAAGATGATGAAGTAACTACACCACCTTCCCAAGCCACTCCCAACTCACCATCTCCACCTAATGCACCTTCCAAAACATCCTCTACCTACACAACATCTTCATCATCTCCTTCCTTGAACACCATGCCATCCTCAATGGACTACACACTCTCACCCATAACTCCATTAGACTATGCCATGCCAACTCCATCACCAACAAACTCACCACCACCTACTTCCCCTATCATGGCACAACCCATCCAACCTCATCCCTTTGATCTACATAGTGCTAATTGCCTATGTTGCCTCCACAACCGTAACCTCATCTTCTCTTTGAGAGATGAAATTCACTTCATGTTCTCCTATGTTGAACATCTTTTGACACCACCACCACCCCAAACGATGCCACCATCTCCACCACCTCCTAGCCCACAAAACTAGACATGTTCATGTTTAGTTCTTCACCAATAAACCTTTAGGACTCCTCTTAGAAATGAAGCTTGCCTCTAGTCATTAGGGATTTATGCTTCTTGTTGTCCAATTTTATGCTTATTATGTAGTCATACATATGCATGACACTTGTTTTTTTTTTTATGAATGGATGTTTTCTTTTATGTGGTTGTTTTATTTTTGGGGGCTTGGCTACTTAATCATTTTTGTGGTTGGATATTTGTCATGAGTGCTACATGTTAGATTTTGTATACTTGTTATCTAACCTTGTTTTGTAGCACGAATCATTGCTCGATTCCTTGGTGTCCTCCAAACGAGGGGGAGTATACATCAAGGGGGAGCTTTAGCAACCTTTTTGCTTCGACAAAAAGGGGAAGAAATGGGAGTAAACTCATTAAAAACTTGTTAAAACTAATTCTAACTTAAAATGAGTTTATGTTTTGTCATCATTAAAAAGGGGGAGATTGTTGATGCAAATAATGTTCTAAAAATGTTATTTCTATCTTTCGATAACTTCACGTTTTGAGGATGACAAAATGTGAAAACACGTTATGTTAAAATTAACGTAAACAAGTTTTTAATCGGAAGATCCCGTTTCTACGCAAATCACTCTAGAACAAATTTACAACTTGACTAATGATCAAAGAAGTGAATTTGTGCTTAAGACTTCACATTTTTATGTGACAAAACATTTCTTTCAAAAATATACTTTACAAATTATTTTTGAATAATTAAGAAATGTTTTAATGGAAAAATAAGTTTAAAATACATAACAGCTATTTCTCCCCCCAAAATCAGCTCCAAACTTCCCCAAATAAGTTTTCACCAGAAAAGATAAAAAGAGGAGCGTTTTTGTCTGACACGGCTCCACGATTCCACTAAATTTAGTGGAGCCGTCCCTTTATAACGGTCAGATTTTTTCTGCCTATAAATACCAGCCCACTTCACAGATTTTGGGCATCCTTTTTCACACAGAACTGTCTGAGTTTAATACTCTCCTCACATTTTCTTTTCTTGATCATTTAGTCTAGTTTTCTTTTGTTCAAGAGTGATCCAATCATCCAACTTAGAGATCCTCTTCATTCCTCTTCAATTGCAAGAGAAGAACTCAAGGTATCCAAGAAGATACAAGAGTTGTAGTTGTAGTTAGGATACTTGTAACATTTGTTACACACTTGTTGTATCATAGCATACATCAAGATCATTTTTCTTTTGTGAGAGTTTGAGTGAAGATCATTGAGATCTTATAGAGATATTGAATATCTCTTGAAGCCATTGGGCTTGTGTGATTGATCAAGAAGATCAAGGTTAGATAGGTTAGAGTAAGTTGAGAGAGTTGATCATTTTGATCTTGTGAGATCTTGGAGATCTCTTGAGTCTTGTGTGTTATGTGTGTGAAGTAGAAAGGGTCAAGTGGATCGTGGTAGATTGGTGCTAGCTAAGATTAGCACTCGACATCTAGCTTAGTGTCGGAAATAGGATAAGCGACGTGTATGGTTTTCTCCGCCTAAAGGGAGGTTGTTGACATAGTGCTTGAAACTCTCGAGTGTGGTACTCGGGGAGTGGATTAGGGCGAAGAAGAGCTTCATAGCTGAACCACTATAAATCCTTTTGTCCCGGATTGATCTTTCCATCTCTTCTCTTTACTTTCATTACTTATAATTAGTTAGTTTAGTGTGTAGTTCATATTGGTGTTGATTGATTGCACATAAGATTCGAATCAAGGTTTTTCATAAGTAAAGTTTTAAGAAGTTTTAAAAGAACATAAAAACCGGTAAAACTATTCAACCTCCCCTTCTAGTTTTCCACACAATGGGCCACATGCACCAAACTATCTGGTTGCATAAGTCCTACGATAAATATACACACTAACACACATAGTTGAAAATAAAACAATGCATAATAGGGTCTTCCCTAATTATATAATAAATTAATTTTATTAGATAATTAACATGTAAAACAATTTAATTACTAACAAACCATAATTAATTATTGCACAATTAGCATGTTAATATAAAACACGTAACAATTACTACATAATATCCATTTGATCCATAATCAAACATGCACGTTCATCATGGATCCATATAAACTTATTAGCAATTTAATCAAGTTTTCCCAAGATACGCATACAATTCCATGTCACAGAACAATTATTCATGAATTAACACATAAAACATTGCATGCAACCTAGGGTTTCTACGATTTTTACAAACCCTAAAATAATTTTATAATAAAATATGAATCGAAATAATTAAAAAAATTAGGGTTTTGGTTTCATAAACCCTAAAAATCAAGAAAACATGCAATAAACCATAAAGATTCAATTTTTATGTGTTTCGGTAATTAATTACACAATATTAACGGCTCTAATACCATTGTTGGAATTTAAATATCATGGAAATCATATACTTAAACAAATAAACATCAAGAACACACAACGGAAGCTATAGGATCAAATACTTGTAATTAATTAACTGAAACATAAGAATGCGTACCTTTTAGAAACTCCAAGCTATTACATATCAAGACAAGACCAAAACCTTAATTAGGGTTTATAAGGTTTAAAGAATCGACCCTTACCCTTTTTTAATTCAAACTAAGAAGTAAACAATAATGTGTTTGCACCACGATCTTGTACACACGTACTATTAGCGATTTGATGTGAATGCTAGTTCTTGATCACAATAGATTAACCAACCACCTTTGTTATGCTTAAGGTCACTCGCAAATCCCTTTTCGTGGGGTTTCACTCGTTGACCTAGGAACAAGAGAGGAGAAAAGAAGAAGTTTGGCCTTCTATTGAAATCAAGTGTACCAAAGGATGAATACATGGGGATGTATTTATACCCTAATGGTAGATATAAAGTTTACTATGGATTCCCATGTGGGATCCCATATTCGGCCGATTACAAGCCCAAGAGAGGGTTTCTAGAACCTTCTCTTGGCTTGTTTCCTTTTCTTCGTATCCCGTTGACATTTAACGACCGATAGTCAATTCCATTAAGTACTTAACGCTCGTTAATCGTTTATTGTGAATTTAATAATTAAACATAACATTTTATATTAATTATTTAAACATCGAGTCTCATACGTAAAGTGTGCAATCCCGTAGTCTCGAGTTCGAATCCGGTCATACACATATAAAATGTGTCCATAAACTAACACTCCCAACATAATTCACCAACAATTACTTACTAAACCTTTTACCTCGCTCTCGCCTAACACTACTGCTCAACAAACGCCTACACCAAATCATAGCCCAATACCCGAACAACCGGACCCAATTACTCCTACCAGCCCACACTTAAGATGGTCGCCCCAATCCAATACGCAGGCCCAACACCAATCTGCTATACCACCTGGGCCAAACACAACATCACCTCAGCATCCCACTTCCAATACTACCATACCTCAATCTGTTGGTGTTGTTTCACCGGCCCAACAACCAAACCCCAATCCCGCGTCAACTCACCCCATGGTCACTCGCTATCGTGTTGGTTCTAATCATCCCACTCAACACTTCACCTTAAATGTGTCTACCATTTCACCAATTCCAAAGTCTTACACCCATGCATTTAATGAATCCAATTGGTTTCATGCTATGCTCGATGAATATAATGCATTGATTAAAAATAATACTTGGATTCTTGTGCCTCGACCACCGGACGCGAACATTGTTCGTTCTATGTGGCTTTTTCAGCACAAACACAATGCATATGGCAATCTTAATCACTACAAGGCACGCCTTGTCGCAAATGGCAGTACTCAACTTGTAGGTATTGAGGTTGATGAGACCTTCAGCCCGGTTGTTAAACCGGCTACTATTTGTACTGTGCTCAGTCTTGCCATTTCTTGACACTGGCCCGTTCATCATCTTGATGTCAAGGTGCCCTTCAGTACCTTACTTTTACTAGACCAAATATTTCTTATGATGTTCAGCAAGTTTTCCTTTTAATGCATGATCCTCAGGAACCACATTTTGTTGCTCTCAAACGGGTTCTTCGCTATGTTCGCGGTACATTAGCATATGGACTACAGCTTTATTCGTCATCAACCTCATCCTTAGTTGCATACTAAGATGCGGACTGGGCTGGTTGTCCGACCACACGTTGGTCTACTTTAGGGTACTGTGTTTTTCTTGGCAACAATCTTCTATCTTGGTCATCTAAGCACCAGGCTACTCTTTCTCGGTCCAGTGCTGAAGCCGAATATAGGGGTGTTGCCAATGCTGTTGCTGAAACTTATTGGATACGTAATTTATTGCGTGAGCTCTATACATCGCTTTCGACTGCTACGATTGTTTATTGTGATAATGTCAGTGCCATATATCTCTCATCTAATCCCGTGCAACATCAACACACAAAGCCTATTAGATTGACATCTATGTTGTTCGTGATTTGGTGGCTACTAGTCATGTACGTGTTCTTCATGTCCCATCCCGCTATCAGTATGCAGATATCTTCACCAAAGGATTGCCTAGTGCCCTGTTTGATGAGTTTCGCTCCACCTTGAGTGTTCGTTCCTCTTCCGCTCAAACTGCGGGGGGCTGTTAGCAATAGTTTATATGGGCTTAGCCCGATTATGTATTATTTTCCTTGTTATGTATTATTGGCCCACTAGATCATTATATATGTTGTCAAATGTAATCAGTATTCAATTAATATCAATATACGGTTTATACCTTTAATACTAATATGCTTATATTACAACCACTAACAGAAGCGGGTTCTCTAAAAAGCCAAGGTCGTGGGTGGCCACTTGCTTCATCAAAATATATCTCACATACAGCATTTTGGAAAGAGTAAACTAAAAATGAAAAGGGGGAAAGGATGGGTGTCCTACCACTTTCTCCCTTCCCCTGTGCCAACGCCGATTGTCCCGCTATTTGGGCAATGACCAAAGATCAATCGCCGATGCCATAGTGCTTGCTCTAAGTTGGATCAATTTATGAAATTTAAGACATAGTAAAGTACTTATGTTATGTGTAATTTCTGGTTCAAATTATATATGTAATTCATATTTATAAACTATTACACTGGCCGGAGGTCTTTCTGGAAGCAGTCTTTCTACTGTCGGGTTTATCCTAGTGGTAAGGGTAGGATATGTCTACATCTCACATCCCCTTACCCTGCTCTGTAAAACCCTAAAATCTAAAATGTGTAAAAAGACCAAAATGCCCTTACAATCTAAAACCTTGATAAATAAGCTTATAATGTATCTTTTTGATTCCAAATTATTGTAAATTAATAACGTATGAAACAAATTGACATTAAGATTAATATGACACATTAAAAACATATAATGGACCCTTAAATAATTTATTTGGCCGAATGGTATTTTTGGAAAATAATTAAAATCCTTAAAAATCATTAAGGAGATATTAATTGGTAAATTGAAGGAAATTAAATCAAATTGAATGAGACTTGAATTTTGCCATGATTATAGCAATCCCCCCCCCCTCTTCTCACGGCATTTACCAATTTATTTAGCCCTCATCATTTGTTCTCTCCAAATACCACAAACCGAAACAATCCAAAACCCTAAATACACAAATAATCCGTCATCCTCACATACGATTTTTCCCAAGCATTAGGCCATTTTTCCTGTGTTCTTGGTCTCTATTAGAAGGCTAGAAAAATAGGTTTGGAGGTGTTCGTGGCATAGGTCGATCCCAGCAAAAATCCCTTTGTCGCGTATACAATTTGAGGTAAAATTCCAAATCAATTCCATCGGTCACCATAAAATTCGTTCACTATTTTTCTCATGCTTCTCATATCATATACGATCTGTGAAAATTGGCTTTAAGGTAGTAGAGTGCTGTGGTGGTCGTGGGAGAATTCTTTTGTCGATTCATCCATTCGAGTGACACAAATTCGTACGCCTATCTCTCCACATCCTATATTCGAATTGGTATTTTTCTCAGGTCTCTTGCATCATATAAACTCCATGAAAAATGTTAAAATCATTCCATGCTCAACCTACGAATTAATTGTGAATTAAACCTTAAAATCGTGTGTATAATCTAAATAATTGTATCCGAATTTTCTGGGCATGATTGATAATTTATTTGAGCTTCATATGATTAATATAATCTGGGAAAAATGTTCATTTGATTTTTTAAGGCCTAAAGTAATTGTTTTTGATTTAATTATAAAACCGGATTTAAGGAAATTAAGAAAGAAAAAGAAATAAAAAGTGGATCGAATTAGGGTTTGGATTTAGGGTGTGTTCTTGTGAATTTAAAGATGACTAAATGATTATCTAATGATTGGTGAATGATTGTTATTTTTAGGGCTAGTATTTTTTGTAAATAAAATGTTATACGGTTTGGAAATTTAATGTTAGGGGTTGTTTTGTAACTTTTGAAACTTGAGGGTTATTTTTAAAACTTAATTTGGACTGCCTATTAATCGAATAAAATATAGTTTGGGGGTATAATGTGTAATTTCCATGTTTTAAAGGATTAAAATGTATTTATTAATTAATGAGGGTTCGAAGTGTAAATAATTAAAATAAAGGGACTAATCAGGTAAATTCTGGAAAGTTGGGGTCGAATGGAGTAATAAAATATATTCAGGGGGTTATGTGTAATTTTGGTAAATTAATGGTTTAATATGTAATTATTAATAATTAAAAGTTGAAAATGTAAATTAAGGGTTAAATATGTAACTTTGATAACTTGAGGGACTTGATGTGTAAATTATGAATACTTAAGGGTAAATTTGTATAACATAATTAAATAAGTGTCCATTGTGTAATTTTGATAATTAAGGGCTTAATGTGTAACTTCTGGAATATAAGAGTATAAAATGTAAATCATGAAACCTAAAGGACTAAAAGAGTAACTTGATGAATCTAAAAGCTAAATTGGAAAGTTACTTAAAATGAAAGGGTTTATAATTCTTGTCTACCCCCTCTAGGTGTGAAGAAAGAGAGGTCCTGATCATTTGCACCTTACTCTGTTTGGTTGTGCCTTGCTTTGCTTTGGAAATAAGGTACAGATATTCTGACCTTCTCTGTAAGGTTTCCTATGATTCTTTTCTGATTCGTTAAATCTTTGATTTGATACTCTGTTACGACCCTTTGCTATGATACCTTTGCTTCGACCTTTGACCTCTGATTTTGGGACATATATTGACTTTAAGAAAACTATTTTTTTGAAGTTCGTTTTATGAAAACTATTTGAAAGACCATTTATGAAAACTATTTTGAATGATTGTTTTAAATGAACCTTAAGAGAAAACCTTTTGAAAAGTACTTTTGATATGAACCTTTTGATATTGAACCTTCTAATATGACACACTGATTTTGATATGAACCTTTGACCTTTGACCTTTGACTCCCAGTTTGATACCCGAGCCAAAATTTGTTCCCTAGCCATGAAGGTAACATGGCCGTGTCTGTGATGCACCACTGGCATGACTAGTGTGTAGCCCTAGTGATTTGGTTACACCGTCCCCATTCTCTATATGATTTATTATGGCCGATCTGTTCTGGGGGGCGAATGGATGCATCCTAGATTTGTTCTGTTATGATATGATATGTTATGATATGATCTGATTTCTGGTGACTGACGGTGGGTGCAATCCACGTCTTTCATGTTCTGGGAGCTGATCACTCCATATATAACTGTTGATACATGAGGTCACCCCTCATATTATCTGGTTACTAAGAGGTATCCCCTCTAGATTATGCAGGCTTATGTGATGTGATATATGTGGGCTCGTGGTGGATGACTGTCCTAATCTTTACTCTTGTACCTTATTTATATCTCTTTCATTATGTTTCGTTTGCTTTCGTTTCCGTTTATTATATATCTGTTCACTGGGCTTTGTAAGCTCAGCCGTACGTTTCTTTTCATGTACGGCAGGTATCTAAGCTAGGAGCTTTTGGATTATGCTTTGGATGGGATGAGAGTTAGATGAAGCTTTGACCTTAGATGACCACCTTTATCTTATGACTTTGTTTTGATTTTGGATTTCGTTTGTATTCGTATCTTTGGATTTTTCCTTTCCTTGAACTTTGTTATATTCAAGTCGTGTTTGACTTGACTTTCCTTTTGAATTATTTAGTAAGACTTCCGCTGCGTGTTTATGTATGCTCTGATTTGTCACCATAATGTGATACTTCTACCCTTGTCGGGTTGGGGTGTTACAATTATGGTATCAGAGACCAGGTTTACGACCTGTAGTACATAAGTCATGGCCTGTGAGTCTTATGGACCCTAGGATTTGACCCTTAAGGCTTAAGTTTTGACTGGTGAGGTTTGGGTAGTCATAGGTTCTGTTTCGTCTTCCATTTCGTGCTCATGCTCTTATATTGTTGCTAATCGTTTTCGAAAACATTCAGATGGTGAATACTCGACATCAGGAATATAACGGAGGTACCCCTGACTTTAAGGCCATGATAGCAGAAGCTTTGGCCAACGCTCTTCCTAACTTGGTGACTCAAATCACCAACGATATTCAGAATGGAGCAGGTTCTTCCGGAGGTGGTGGTGCAGGTTCAGGTCCAGGTGGTGGTGGACCAGTTGGTATCCATGTCTGGATTGAGAGGTTTAACAAGCTCAAACCCCTCTCTTTCCGGTCAGCTGCCGTCCCCACTGAGGCGGAAGACTGGATCATCCACATGGAAAAGATATTTAAAGTTTTGGGTTGTCCAGATGAGTTTAAGGCGAGATTGGCTGCATTTAAGTTTGAAGGTGCTGCACAGAGCTGGTGGACAGCTTATGTCCAGGCACAGGAGCAGGGTTTTGAGGAGACTTGTACTTGGGAGGATTTTATGGGTATCTTTTATAAGCAGTACATTCCAGTGGCTGAACAGCAGCGATATGAGCGGGAGTATGGGAACATCCGTCAGGGGGACCGGGAGACTACTGGGGAGTTTATGCAGCGATTTATGAGGCTGGCCAGTTTCGTTGGGCCAGAGATTACAGGAGATGCATACCGTCAGGCGAAGACATTTAAGTGGGCGTTAAAGAAATGGATACTGAACCAGATCGTGAATACGCATTATGATGATGTGGCGGCGGTTGCGAACGATGCTCGCAACATTGAGATGTTGCAAAGTGATGGTGATGGTTTCAATAAGCGTGATAGGGACGGTAACCGTATATCTTCCAGGAGTTTGGAGCCACGAGATCGGGCGGATCGTGATCGTGATCAGCAAGGTAGGGATTCGAGGGCAGCTCCTAGGCAGGATGGAGATCGTCGGGGGCGCAACGACAGTCAGGGACAGTGGAAAGATCAGTCTCCTTGGAGTTACCAGCAGAGTCAGGGTTTTGGATCGAATTCTCGGGGAAGATCATCTGAGTACTCGTATCCTACTCCTATTTGTGTTACTTGCGGGAAAAGTCATTATGGAGCTTGTCGTAGGGCTGCGGGTACTTGTTTTAGATGCGGATCGTCTGAGCATAGAGTTAGGGATTGTCCTGATCCGGCGCCTGTTGTGAATTATCTTCCTCCTCCTCCGAATTCTGGTCGCGATTATCCGAGTACTGATAAGGCGTCTGGTATGTTTCTATTTAGTTTCCGTTCCATTTCAGTTCTACTTCTTTGCAAATTTCGAGGACGAAATTTTTTCGTTTAGAGGGGAAGAGTTGTAAAACCCTAAAATCTAAAATGTGTAAAAAGACCAAAATGCCCTTACAATCTAAAACTTTGATAAATAAGTTTATAATATATCTTTTTGATCCCAAATTTTTGTAAATAAATAACATATGAAACAATTGTACATTAAGACTCATATGACACATTAAAAACATCTAATGGACCCTTAAATACCTTAAGTAGCCGAATGGTATTTTTGGAAAATAATTAAAATCCTTAAAAATTAGGGGTGAGCATGGGGTGGGGTGGGGCGGTTTTATGGTAAAACCAAAAACCGAACCGTATATTTCGGTTTTTGAAAACTACAAACCGTTTGGTGTCGGTTTTTTTGGTTTCGGTTTTTCGGTTTTTGACATTGAATCGGTTCAGTTTCGGTTTTTATTCGGTTTTTTCTTACCTGAAAACAAGCAAGTTTTGATCTTATATAAAGTTTACGATTTCTAGTTTTCAAACAAAAATATTTAAACAAATATCAATAATAGCATAATATCCAGCAAACCAAAGCTTCGAAAAAACATACGAAACAACCAAACATGAATCTAAAATATAAAATGCATTTTTTTGCGGCTTTGCACTTTTCGCTCGCAAAAACATTCAAAGAAAACTATTGCTCGAAAACAAAGATATGATATATATAAATATAACAAATTTGAAAGTATAGATAATAAACAACACTTTTGCTTTTTTTTAATAGATAAAGTTGTATACTCAAATCTTTAAAATTAAATAGCAAATCTCTTATATAGATAAAAGTATATAAGAATATATTTAAAGATGGGGCGGGGCGGTTTTCTCGGTTCGGTTTTTCTTATGAAACCAAAAACCGCCCCAAACATTCGGTTTTTATAAAATTCAAAACCACCATCATCGGTTTGTCAAATGGGGCGGTTTTTTCGGTTTGACTTTTTCGGTTTTTTTGGTTTCGATTCGGTTTTTCGGTTTTTGTGCTCACCCCTATTAAAAATCATTAAGGAGATATTAATTGGTAAATTGAAGGAAATTAAATCAAATTGAATGAGACTTGAATTTTGCCATGATTATAGCAATCCCCCCCCCCTCTTCTCACGGCATTTACCAATTTATTTAGCCCTCATCATTTGTTCTCTCCAAATACCACAAACCGAAACAATCCAAAACCCTAAATACACAAATAATCCGTCATCCTCACATACGATTTTTCCCAAGCATTAGACCATTTTTCCTGTGTTCTTGGTCTCTATTAGAAGGCTAGAAAAATAGGTTTGGAGGTGTTCGTGGCATAGGTCGATCCCAGCAAAAATCCCTTTGTCGCGTATACAATTTGAGGTAAAATTCCGAATCAATTCCATCGGTCACCATAAAATTCGTTCACTATTTTTCTCATGCTTCTCATATCATATACGATCTGTGAAAATTGGCTTTAAGGTAGTAGAGTGCTGTGGTGGTCGTGGGAGAATTCTTTTGTCGATTCATCCATTCGAGTGACACAAATTCGTACGCCTATCTCTCCACATCCTATATTCGAATTGGTATTTTTCTCAGGTCTCTTGCATCATATAAACTCCATGAAAAATGTTAAAATCATTCCATGCTCAACCTACGAATTAATTGTGAATTAAACCTTAAAATCGTGTGTATAATCTAAATAATTGTATCCGAATTTTCTGGGCATGATTGATAATTTATTTGAGCTTCATATGATTAATATAATCTGGGAAAAATGTTCATTTGATTTTTTAAGGCCTAAAGTAATTGTTTTTGATTTAATTATAAAACCGGATTTAAGGAAATTAAGAAAGAAAAAGAAATAAAAAGTGGATCGAATTAGGGTTTGGATTTAGGGTGTGTTCTTGTGAATTTAAAGATGACTAAATGATTATCTAATGATTGGTGAATGATTGTTATTTTTTAGGGCTAGTATTTTTTGTAAATAAAATGTTATACGGTTTGGAAATTTAATGTTAGGGGTTGTTTTGTAACTTTTGAAACTTGAGGGTTATTTTTAAAACTTAATTTGGACTGCCTATTAATCGAATAAAATATAGTTTGGGGGTATAATGTGTAATTTCCATGTTTTAAAGGATTAAAATGTATTTATTAATTAATGAGGGTTCGAAGTGTAAATAATTAAAATAAAGGGACTAATCAGGTAAATTCTGGAAAGTTGGGGTCGAATGGAGTAATAAAATATATTCAGGGGGTTATGTGTAATTTTGGTAAATTAATGGTTTAATATGTAATTATTAATAATTAAAAGTTGAAAATGTAAATTAAGGGTTAAATATGTAACTTTGATAACTTGAGGGACTTGATGTGTAAATTATGAATACTTAAGGGTAAATTTGTATAACATAATTAAATAAGTGTCCATTGTGTAATTTTGATAATTAAGGGCTTAATGTGTAACTTCTGGAATATAAGAGTATAAAATGTAAATCATGAAACCTAAAGGACTAAAAGAGTAACTTGATGAATCTAAAAGCTAAATTGGAAAGTTACTTAAAATGAAAGGGTTTATAATTCTTGTCTACCCCCTCTAGGTGTGAAGAAAGAGAGGTCCTGATCATTTGCACCTTACTCTGTTTGGTTGTGCCTTGCTTTGCTTTGGAAATAAGGTACAGATATTCTGACCTTCTCTGTAAGGTTTCCTATGATTCTTTTCTGATTCGTTAAATCTTTGATTTGATACTCTGTTACGACCCTTTGCTATGATACCTTTGCTTCGACCTTTGACCTCTGATTTTGGGACATATATTGACTTTAAGAAAACTATTTTTTTGAGGTTCGTTTTATGAAAACTAGTTGAAAGACCATTTATAAAAACTATTTTGAAAGATTGTTTTAAATGAACCTTAAGAGAAAACCTTTTGAAAAGTACTTTTGATATGAACCTTTTGAGATTGAACCTTCTAATATGACACACTGATTATGATATGAACCTTTGACCTTGACCTTTGACTCCCAGTTTGATACCCGAGCCAAAATTTGTTCCCTAGCCATGAAGGTAACATGGCCGTGTCTGTGATGCACCGCTGACATGACTCTTGTGTGGTCAGAGTGATTAACCACACCGTCCCCATTCTGATTTTGATTATGCATGCACACTATATGATTTATTATGGCCGATCTGTTCTGGGGGGCGAATGGATGCATCCTAGATTTGTTCTGTTATGATATGATATGTTATGATATGATCTGATTTCTGGTGACTGACGGTGGGTGCAATCCACGTCTTTCATGTTCTGGGAGCTGATCACTCCATATATAACTGTTGATACATGAGGTCACCCCTCATATTATCTGGTTACTAAGAGGTATCCCCTCTAGATTATGCAGGCTTATGTGATGTGATATATGTGGGCTCGTGGTGGATGACTGTCCTAACCTTTACTCTTGTACCTTATTTATATCTCTTTCATTATGTTTCGTTTGCTTTCGTTTCCGTTTATTATATATCTGTTCACTGGGCTTTGTAAGCTCAGCCGTACGTTTCTTTTCATGTACGGCAGGTATCTAAGCTAGGAGCTTTTGGATTATGCTTTGGATGGGATGAGAGTTAGATGAAGCTTTGACCTTAGATGACCACCTTTATCTTATGACTTTGTTTTGATTTTGGATTTCGTTTGTATTCGTATCTTTGGATTTTTCCTTTCCTTGAACTTTGTTATATTCAAGTCGTGTTTGACTTGACTTTCCTTTTGAATTATTTAGTAAGACTTCCGCTGCGTGTTTATGTATGCTCTGATTTGTCACCATAATGTGATACTTCTATCCTAGTCGGGTTGGGGTGTGTCTACATCTCACATCCCCTTACCCTGCTCTGGCGAGATTGCGTTTTGTTGTTGTTATTGTACATAAGAAAAGCCACAAATGGAACATATCATATATAGAATTTTTAGCTAGTTGAATATTACTTTACCTAAGATTGTCAAAAGGGAGTAAAAATTTAAAATCCTCGCATATCTGCTGTGCAAGACATAGATCGCAAAATCGGATTGAAAACCTAAAACTCTAATGTCGATTCTATGCACACACCGATCTTGATCTTGATATGCTTTGAGACCGAATTCAATGATCTTGAATTACGATAATATTAGTTTTCCTTTGAAAATCAAGGCTGTCAAGATTGAGATCCTACTATGAACCATTTTTGTCTTTGCAAGATCAAATCAATATCAGAAAATCCGACTAAAATGTTCAAATGTCTTATATGTCTAGTAATTTGTATTCAAAGCTGATTGTATAGCAAATTTATGAAGAAATAAGAGTTGTCAAAGTTATAATCATGTGAAAATGCGATGTAATGGTTTAAAATACTACTAGTAAAATATATAACTGGTGATTAAGGAATCTGAATCTTTTAATCTAAATATACGAAAATTTAAACTCTTATAAAACATTTATAATTATCCACGCCAATTTTATTGTTTCAGTTTAACAAAATCTATTCATTTATAATTTATTAGTTAATTAATTAAAAGTAAGTAAGATCGAATCGGATCGACATCTTACGATCTTATGGTAAGATCGAGATCTTACTTAAGATCATATGTCTTTTAAGATTCTATGAAAGATTGACTCGTTTTAATTAGCAGGATCTTAAAATCAAAATATTTTAAGAGCTAAATTGAGATTTTAAGAGCTATGTTGAAAATACTTGCACTATTTTACTTGGCTAAAAAATCAAACAATGCTTTAAGAAAAACTAGCAGCGTACCCGTGCGTTGCGGCGGCGGATACCCTGAAATAAAATTTTCCCATGAAAAAAAATTTACGGATATCAAGAATTTCGTTTTGCTCGTGCCCGTTGGCTCGTGTCCGTTCGGCTCGAGCCCGTTTGGCCCGTGCCCGTTCGGGCTCGAGCCCATTTGGCTCGTTGCCCGTCCAGGCTTGAATATTTGTATAATGTGCTTTATTATTTGTATTAGTGACATTTAATGCAGGAATTGTGTTTAAGTTGGTTGTACAATATGCTTGATAATTTGTATTTCTTATGTAAGTGGTGTTTTAATAACTGTATTAATTGTATTTATTGACCAGTTAATTAATTGTATTTAATGTACATAATGATTTATTTATTGTATTTTAATGTTAGTATTTCTATTTTAGTTAGTTGTACTTTGAGCTTAAAAACTTGTAAATGTTAGAAAATATGTTTTAATTACTTGTACTTTTAGCTTTATAACTTGGATTACTTAATTTTAAGAGTTTCCATTATTAGTAGGCCTTAATGCTTTAAGTAAGATAAGTTGTTTTACTAGTACTCTTCATAAATATTCAAGCAAAATAAAAAGTATAAAATAACATTGACTAGAAAAAAATTGTATGAAATTAAGACAAGAGGTCATAGACTCACAAATCCTCATTTCCTCTGTTTCTTTATAGCAAATCACACTTTAAGAACAACATCACTCACAACTCTCAGTTTCACCATTCAAAGGTCAGTAATTTTAATATTCCCACTTTCAAATCTTTATTCTTTTTGTACATTTCCTGTAAATATTTGTATTAGGGTTTCATCATAATCAAGAATCTTGTATAATTGTATAAAAATCCAATCTTTATATGTTATTTAGTGATTACACATAGTGACTAATAGTGGGTAATCAATAAAATATCAAATAATGCCTCTCCCAAGAAGAAAAAAATGGACAGAAGCAGAAGAAAGAACCTTAATTGATAAATATGGAGATATGATTTGTGATGGTAGTTTAGCGAAAATGAAAACCCGCGAAAAGAAATATAAACCCATTGCGTTATTCGTAAATTCCATACATCATCATGGTGATCTAGTTGTGTATCCATGGGAATGGAGTTGGAAAGATGTGTCGAATAAAGTGCAGAACATGAGGCATCAGTATTCTTTAGTTAAGCAGAAGATTAAGAGGGTAGATGGCGATGATGGGTTTGATTGGGTCGAAGGGTTGACTCATTGGTCGAATTTTTTAAGGTATAAGGAAGTGTTTGGTGATGTTACGCTTCCATTTGGTAATGGGTTTGATGAGAGTAATCAAGAGATTGAGGTTGGGGAGTTTGGGAATATTGGGCAGTCGGGTGGTGGTGAGTACTAAAACGGGGTGTTGGGTTTGGAATTTGAATATGATGGTGGTGAAGGAGAGGAGAATTATAATCATGGAAATGAGAATGGGAATGAAACTGATAATGGGAATCATGTTTATGAAGAGATTGAGACGATGGGATCAAAAACAAGAAAGAAAAGGAGAGTTATGAAGAATCTTGAAAAGAAGGCGTGGGGGTTTGTAGCAAATCAATTGGCGCAATTAAGGGAAATGGAAGCTCGTTTTGAGCAACGTGATGAGGAGAGAGAGCGGGAGAGGCAAAGGAGAGAGAGTTTACGTGCTAAAAGTGAGGAGGAAAGGAAGAAAGTTATCGAAAATTTAAAGGAACGAATGGATCAAGAATTAGAAGCTATGGAAAACGAGAGAGAAGATAGAAGAAAGCGAAGAGATGAGGAAATCATTCAAGAAAGAAAATGGGAAGAAAGAATGAATAGGAGGAGATGTGAATGGAAGGCGAGAATTGATGAGATGTTGAGTGAACATAGAGCGGAAATGGCACAAATTCAGGGTCGGATACTTCATGAACAACAAAATCTTACGAGTCAGTTGTTGGGGTTTGTTTCACAGTGGAGTGGTCATCCAAGTGGAATACCGGATAGCACGAATGGTAGCAGTCATTATCTCTCGCAGATGATGCAGAATTTGCAACATGTCGGTGGTATGGTTGATGGGGATGCTAGAGTTGATGGACATAATCAAGATGATGAATTTATTGTAGATGGATGAAGATAATAAAGAGTTATAAAGGTAATAAATTATAAATGTTGAGGTATTGTTAAATGTTGATATGTGTACTCCCATTCTTTTTGTTATCGGTTATAACTAGACAGTATTTCTGTCGATTTATATTATCATAATCCTTCGCGAGATCAATTCTGTGTCAACCTCAAGCATTATTAATAATATAATTTTATTGTTGAGAAGAGTATACTGTTAATGATTGTTTCTAGTTCAGTACGTAACTTGATAATGTGGTTTTTGCTGTTGGGAGGGTTATTTTGGGCAACTCTGTGGCAGAAAACAGTTTATGATACTGTTGGGAGGGTTTTATTTTTGGGAGGGTTATTTAAGTCAACTCATGTGGCAGTAACAACTAACTAGAGGCACAATCTCTTCATTAATAAAATCTTTTTGAGACCACTAAAAATGAAAATTACATTTTTAAACAGATGGTACTTTAGATTACAAATCGAAACCAAGTCCATAGAATCAGTTGCAAACAGTTTGAAGTGGCTGGTATAGTGGTATGCCTGCTGCACCGCACTCCGTGATAATCGAAGATGAACAGTAGAGGTGGCAACAAGGGTCATAACAGTTTTGGACTTTCGGATCAAAACAAGTCATTTTGAAGTATGGGTCGATAATTTGACAAGCAACCTACATATGAGTTTGTAACTACTTTGGGCAACTTCCTGTTCGACCCATTTGACATGATACTTTTATTAATACAGCAATACTAAAACACAACCTAAATTTTCATGCAATCAGTTAAAATCGAAACATAACGACTGGATCGGGTTACAAACATTCATTAATTTCTTTGGAGTTTGGAGCAATGTGCAACATTCAACTTTATTTAATCATAATTAGTACATCTTTTGAGCAGAACAAGTCAAGAGATAAAAATCAAATGGGAACTATTTATCATGAAAAAGAAAATGACACAAATCCACAAACGATAAAACTGTACGAAAAACTAGCATTCATTAGTCATGATGTTAAAGGATTATTTGATGCCTGCAATGTCTACTAAGAGCTTGATAGAATCTGATCCTCTAATGCGGCACATAATGTCAAGAACCAGGGAACTGCCAAGATTAACGGTGGCCAATTACATTGCTGCCTTAGCGACTATGACCTCGTATCATCTTCAGTCAACCAAAAAATAAGATGAACCTGTGGAAGAACCAAATAATTTCAGTTCCATGCTATTGACCAAAAAAAGTATAACATAAAAATTAACACGTGATATTTCTCAATGTTTTAAGACCTTTCAATTTCTTCAAATGGCATGAACAGTTGTGTCATGTCCTAATCCATTTTCTAATGTTTGTGACGAATAAAAGTTGTGATAAGAACTTTCTTGACAAGCTAACAAGAGCATATATGCATAGAAGTGTCTTGTTTAGGATCAGAATATCAGATATCAATATCAGCATAAATAGCGAATATCTATATCGTGTTACTATGATGTGACCCAACAACAGTCTTATTTTAGAAAACCATTAAGAATTCAACAAAGTAGATGACCACTTGACTAGAAACCAAGAATACAACTATTTTAGTAACCGAAAAATAACAAACCTAGCATTCAAAACATAACTTTTTATAACAGGAAAGTAAACTTCTAGTAAAATGAAGGTTACTTGTATTATTGAAGATGTGGACGGGGGTGTAATGGAAGAACAGTCCGTGGGAAATCTGTTCGTTGTCCAGCAAGCGAGTAATACGCAAGCAAAGAAGGTGGTTGTTGTTGCTCACGGTTCCCCGATGGCGCATCATGTCTTTCTGAACTAATTAACTCCATATTCCAAAATGGACGTGCCATTGCCATTATCCCATAATTTTCAGTTGCGAGATAGCCCTGAATCCACAAGTACCTTAAAGAAGCTACATTAAGCACAAACGTAGCAACCGCTTGCTCACTAAAAGCACACCCTCTCATTTCCATCTTCTGCAACTTTGGACACCCTTTTGATAATTCCAACAGTCCTCCATCAGACTCCCCGGTAAAACCAAGAAGCATGTATCTAACATTTTGAGCATACTTCCCGATATAGCCCAAACCAACATCAGTCAATCCACCGGGTCGTAGATAGATACCTAATCTTTCTAGTCTGTTACACCCACTTAGCAAAGCCCGAACCCCATTATCTAGTGGCAAATCTGTAATAACATCTTCTTTGTCGAGTAAAATCATACGGAAATCATAAAGGTTTTTCAAATGAGTTCCTACACATTCCAAAGCTTCATTTGTGATATCCGTTACATTTACATGCAAACATTCTAATTCAAGACACCCTTGAGCTAAAGAAATTAACCCTCGTTGTGAAACTAACCCCTCTTCATCATCACCTCTTTCAATCTTAATCCTACGCAATTTCTTACAATGCTGACCAAGAACTTGTAACCCTCTATCTCCAATCACATCCCGTGTTTCCAGAACTTCTAAATTCGGAAACCTTTGAACCAAAAAACAATGATCATCCGTATCAAACAACGCATACAAAAGATCCAGCTTCGTTATCCTAGAAGCAAACGGCAACACAACCGGAATCTCAGGTTGACTCATGTAATTCAACGCTATACACTTCAAAAGAGGCGGAAACTTCAACCCCACATATTTCTCCGGCTGATCACTAAACGAACCACCACCAAACTCCTCCAACTTAACCGCATAGTTAAAGAAACCGACAAGATCCGTAAGATCACACTCACTAATCTTCACCGACACTAAACTCCCCCCACAATTCTTCGCCATCAACTCAAGATCCTTAAAATCAAACTTAACCAAATCCGTCATATAAAAATTCAAAGTCTCCATAACCACATTACACAACGCCAATTCATGTAACCATTTCCCATCCTTCTCCACAATCAAACTCTCTTGCAAATACAACGTCCGCAAATTACAACACACTTTCCCAATACACAACAACCCATCCGTACTAAACCCGGAACACAAATCAATCTTCAACACCCTAAGCTCCCCTCCCCTCACCCTACACAACATCTCAATATCCTCATCCCTCACAATCATCCGTCTAAAATGCACTTCTCTCAAACAACTCAAATTCTCAATCTCACGCACCCAAGGACTCACATACCCGCCCCAATCCTCAGGAATAAGCTCAAACATGGCGGCACGTGGCTTTCCTTTTATAGTTAAGGATTCTAATAAAGGAAACCTTAACCTAAGCCTAGTAGGCGTGGTGGCGTAACACATAGGCACGGTTACGTGCTTACGTGTCACGCCGTCTAATTCGCACCATTTACGGCAAACTAAAGAGACTGAACTCCTATCTTTGCCATCTAATATATATGGGACTACACAGTTAAACACTGTGTCGGTTAATTCCGTTGTATTCGGTTCGACTCGACTCGCTTTACTAATCTCTTCTGTCATATTAAGGAAACCCTAGATAGATTCTAATATTTTTTTAGTTTGAAATGGACAAAAATAAAAAGTAATTAAAAATGATAATTAAGGATACAAACCGTGAAATCAGGGTTTGGGTAGTAGCGACGGAGGAAAGGTTACAACTGAAAATGAATCGGGGAGGCACTTGGAAGCTTTAAAGATGGTCCCAACTGTTTAATAACTAACTATATAGAGTAGTATTCGCTGTAGACGTTTACCTAATATTAATTTTAGGGTATTTTCTAACATGTGCCCTAAGGGCACATGTAAGCACACCAAAAGGACAGCGGGTCTCATGAAAAAGGACGTCCGGGCTCACATCTTTTATTTGAGAAGTGTACCTTTTTATGGGTTCGGATATCGTTTTTCATAAGACCCGCCGTCTTTTTTGGTGTGCTTACATGTGCCCTTAGGATACATGTTAGAAAATCATCTATTAATTTTACAAAGGATCCTATGTTTATGTAATGTTGCAAGAAAACTTTTTTGGTTAGAAAAGTTATTTAATACAATGGCTAATTAATATTTGAGGAATAGCTTGTTTTCATCATCAAAGCATTTCATGAACTACTTGAACAATTGTTGTTAAGATCTCGATCTTGATTTTTATCTTAAAATTTTACGATTTTACGATACTATGAAGTAAAATTGATCCGGACCTACGCAGGATTTTGGCAAGCTTAAGATCTTATAAGTCCAGATCTTGACTATAGGATCTTAAGATCTAATCCGATCTGATCCAAACTTACTTTTCTCCGACCACAAATTAAAAAGCTACAAAGTTATAGGTTATGTTTTAATTGAATTTAAAACAACAACATTTTAATATTCTTAAATATTACATGTTTATAAGTCTGGACAACATTGATGTGTGTATTACGGGTCTATAAAATAGATGTGTCGTATGAAACTACTCAATTTTAAATTTATAAATTCATTTACCAATTATTTAGAAATAGAACAAAAAAACGCTTATGATCAAGTATACTCGTTCGTGTGTAGTATGGTTTGTGGTAAATAGAGATCGTCCCAAGAGACTTTGGTTTCCTAGCATATATGTAATAACGTAAGAATAGCACATAGGATTGCCACACTCCTAATTCACCAATTATTTAGAAATAGAACAAAGAAACAATTATGTATCAAATACCGATCAATCAAAACCAAAAACTTATATGGGAAATAGTAACCACTCGTGAGAGAATGTTGAACATGTTTGGGTAAAACATTTGTAGAATGCACATATCAAATTCATATGATTTTCTAGTCAATGGGTAATATCAAGAAAATCACATGTTTATACTAGTTTAAAAGGTGAGCCCTTTCGGTCAATACTCATCCAAATAACCAAGTCATTTATGTTTCATATGTGTGAAAAAAGATGATTAGTCACATTTTTTCTTACGAGCCCTTACGGGCAATACTCGTGATTAAATAGCCTCGAGTTCATTTAAAACTTGAATACTTAATAGGTGTCAATCATCAAGTATCAATCCATTTGTGCACCAACCTTTTGAAATTAAACATGATTAGAAGTTCTTTCGACCCTTAAATCCAATTATGTCAAATCAACAAGTTTAAGAACAAGATTTATATTTAAACAAACTTATGAGATAAATCACTTTTCCGAACCATACTAATCATTCAACATCCACACGATAGTCTACATTGTCCCAAACAAGTATCACAAAACTACTCCATAACAAGTTTTATCATCAAACATAACAATTCATTCAAAAGTAAATAGTTTAACATTGTAAATTAAGTAAGAAAATTACCAAAACGTAAGACTACAAATGAGTAAGAAATTCAAGAAGTTAATGTAGAACCGTAGGGGGGGTGAATATGGTCTTTTCGGCTTTTTAGATGTTTTAAACTCTTTCAAGCCTCAAAGACAAGTTTGTGATTGTATAACAACAAACACAATCACAAGTACTACCAAGGTATATAAAGCAAGTAAAGAACACCACGATATATACTGGTTCGGGATGGGGGGTTTATACCATCCGTACGTCCAGTTGCGAATCCAAGACACCGATACTATTCACTAAGTATGATCCTTTCGGTGGACTACAAACCGTTACAACTTCGCTCCACCGATATGCACTAAGATTGGTGCTGACTAACACCCCGACCCGACAAGGGTTGAGATGTCACAACAATGGTTTCATATCAGAATCAAACACAAGCATATGACATAAATAATACAAAATGAATTCCAATGGTTACAAGGGAAGAATATGAAACTACAAGGTTATAATACAATAATTTCCAAATCTAACTATAAATTCTTCTAGTCATCTTCAATAGCTAGTAAGGTCTTCTAAGTCCAAGGTACTCTCCACTCATACCCAGCTTCCATACTAAAACCTGCCGCAGGAAAAGAAATGCGGCTGAGCTACGAAAGCTCAGTGAACAGATATAATGATAACAAGGCAGTAATGATGGGATAGTGAAGTAAGTGAAACAATGCAAGGTATAACAAGAGTCAGGAAAGAAAAATAAAGGTTGTGCAGATATATCAGGAATTAAGAAACAGTTACAATAGATAAGAGTAAAGGGAACAGTAATCCCAAACCCGAGCCCAAGTCATATCAAGTCAAGTCATGTATCAAGTCAAGTATTAAGTCAAGTCATGTATCAAGTCAAGTATCAAGTCAAGTATGTATTCGGAGGGGTGACCTCGGAATACTAAGTACAAGGTTAAAAGGTAACAGAAACAGTAATCCACTACGAGCCCAGAACATATCAAATATCAAATCAAGTAATCAGGGTGTACGGAGGGGAGACCTCGGTACCAAGTACAGGGTGAGGGGATACCTCCAAGGGGTGGAGTAGCTAGCTCCCAGGATGTGAAAGACGTGTATCGCACACACCATCAGTCACCAGATATAACAGATACAAATACAGATAACAGATAACAGATCTAGGATGCATCCATACGCCCCAGGTGGCCAAATACCTCCTCAACACACCAAATCAAATCAAGTCAGGGACGGGATAGGACATCACTCTCCTACCCTAGAGTCATGCCATCGGTGCATCAATGACATGGTCATGAAACCCTCATGACTAGTGATACAGATAGTGGCTCGTAGTCTCAAACTGAGGGTCAATGGTCAAGTATCACATGTACAAGTATTCAGCTCAAGTTTCATATTAAGTGTTTCAAGTCCAATTTCCATTTCAATTATATCAGAGGGTTCATATCAAAGGTTCATATCAGAGGGTTCATATCAATAGTTCAATATCAGATGGTTCAGTATCAGAAAGGTCAATATCAGAAGATCAATATCAGAAGGTCAATATCAGAAGGTTCAATATCAGAAAGGTCAATATCAGAAAGTTCATAATCAAAGTTTCATATCAACAATTCATTTAAAAAGGTTTCTATTTAAAAAGTCCATTTAAAGCAATCTTTCAATAATAGTTTTCATAAAGATAGTCTTAAAAATAGTTTTCTTAAAAACTTTTAGTAACTTTCATTTAAAAGTAGTATAGCTTTTCTCACACATTTTCATATATAATTCAGAAAGGTTTTCACATCTAGTTACCAAAATCAAATAATCCTTCAAGTATTAAGTGATTCCAATATTCATGTTACAGGGTGACGAACAAGTCATATCAAGTATCAAGGGGACATGGCAAAGTTCAATTATCAAGGTTCGCAAATCAAAGGAAGCATAACAGAGGCATAGATCAAATAAGAAGGCCCCAATAAGAAGGCTCAGATCAAAATCAAACCAATATAGAAAGATGTAAGTGAAACATGAAGAACGAATCAAAGTATAAAGGAACATAGCAATGGCTTAGGGAATCCTATAATGAATCAGAAATCCAGAATGTCATGAGAACGAAGGCACCCTTACTGAAAAAGGGTAGAATATCTGTACCTTATACCGTAAGTGAAGATACATCTAGAAATACCAAGATCGGAAACAAACTCCACCTTCAGCGAATCTACACAAACACATGGTCGTCTTACAATTAATATCTTATTTAAATCAGATTTCTCGTTTTAGTCGGCTTTCTATTTTTTTTTTGCAACTTTCCAATTATAGCAAGTTTCCACTTTAAGTAAGTTTACTCATTTTATGTAACTTTCCATTTTTAGAAAGTTTCCTTATTTAGCAAGTTTCCAAAAATAGCAAATTTTCATAATTAGACAAATTCCACAAAGTAATTAGGTTAAGTCATTTATTAAATATTATTATGGAAATAGGGTTCATTTTAGCAAGTCATGATAGTTTAGGGTTCATTATGACAACTTTCTATATTTTAGGGTTTCAAATGTAAATATGCTAAAGTTAAGGAACAAAATGTAAATATTACAAGTTATTCATTTTAATCCATAACTTTCCCATAATTACAAATTTTAATCCTTTAGTTTTGGAAAATAAATAAATAACACCTTTTTAATATCTTTACACTTTAACGGATTTTTCGTATGCACTGGACCTGTTTTAAATAATTTATGAATCATATTAGAACTCCGAAATAAAATTCCCAAAAATTCCCAGAGAATCCTATATGTCCCTAGTAATTTACCTAATTTTTCTAGATTTTATTAACTAGTATAGGTACGAATGAAAAATCCATTTCCCTAACATGTTCCATAATCGGATCTGATGAAACACCCGAAAAGTAATTAATTCACTACTCCATCTAGAAAATTTATAAAATTCTAAAAAAATTTCAGTAACTAGTAGACATATCAAATATTACCTAGTTCAAAGGACACCTTCTAATTCGACATGGTTTGAAAATGGTAAATGAAAAATACGGACTGTTATTCCAGACATACGAATTCGATTTGACACTTAATTTTCTAAAAATCAAAAAGTGGTCTTCCAGGCCTCTAAAAATCACAAGGTTAATTTCTACAGAAACCTATTTCTTTGAATTTAATTCTAGACTCAAGAAACTCCCAAAAACACTTAGTTATCATCAAGATTCAATTAATTAAAGTCGGTCTAATTTCCTGATCAGAAAACTGGTTCATTAATTCATGTGATCTTTTAGGGTTTTTGGTTCGTTTAATTCCAAACGACCTTAGTAGCGTGCATGGATCATTATAACCATTTTATATAGATCATATATGATGAAAGAAGAGTTATAAAAATACCAATTAGCTTTTAGAATGATCGAATAAGGGTGGAGAATTAATACCTCTCGGCAAACATGAAAATCGAACAAAAACTGAAACCGAGTGAATCAAGCCTTCAAAAATCAAAATCCTATTTTTATACACTTCTTCTAGCACCCAGGAACTCAGGAAAAATGATAAGTGGTCGTGGAAAAATAATGGTGGCCGATTGGAGTTTTTTTGTGTGTTTTTTAGGGTTTAGCGAGGGAATAAAATGGAAACAATTATAAAACCGTGTGATTTGAGGGAGGGGAGGCATGATTCACGGCTTAATTGATTTAGGAGATCAAATTTCTGATTTTGCATTATTTCCTAATTTACTTGTGATGATTATCTCTAATTTAAATGGTTTTAATTAATTTACAAAATATAATGTATACTTATATGTATATTTTCGGCCAATATTGTAATTTAGGTGTGACAAGTATTTTTTTTTGTACATGTAAAATATTAAAATGTTGTAACAAAAATTATCTTACTTCATATGTTGCTCATTTTCAAGAGTTTAAGATTTATTTGGTGTTTTATGCATTTATTAATTGAAATTTAAAGTTACAAGGGTATTTTGGTAATTTTGCATGTTTTGAAATTTCGGGTATTACAGGTGCTCACTAAGAAGAGCTACTCACCAACGATTTTCCGCCCTCGGAAACCACCCTCAAGGACTCGTGATTCGACTTAACCACAAAGACCACTAATACCACAAACACTTCCCACCAGAAGTATCAAACCCCAACTAAATCCCCAATGATCTAGGCTTGGTCACCTCAACACAAGACTTCCATTACAACCAAATCGAATTAATAAGTGTTTGATTGTTTAATCAAGTCCTAACCTAACCTAGAGACTCGATTGTAATAGAAAGGGTATAGAGAAGAAGACCCTCGACACAATCATAAGAGTGGATTAGGTTCTTGTGATTCTTCCCTTGCAAGGATATGTGTTCTTTCAAATGATGTTATGTGAAAGATTAAGAACACAAGATAGAATTAGAGGATTGAGAGAAGAGAAATAAGAGAGAAAGAAATAATGGCAAGGGGTGAGGAATACAACAGGCAAGGGTGGGTATTTATAGGCCAAAACCCAAATTGAGAAAAGTTACTCTGAGTCTGGCGCTCTGCTGGCGCGTCGGAGCGCTAGCAGTGCGCTAGGATGTCTGGACTTTTCTCATTTGGGATTTGGTCTTTTAAATACCCAGCCTTGCTAAACCACCAATTGTACTTCACAATTTTAGACCTTTAGATTATTCATCCTCAATGTCTACCAACTCAAATAGCCAATTTGTAAATTTTTTTTTTTTTTTTTTTTTTTTATTTTTTTTTTTTTTTTGAAGTGTTTAAGTGAAACCAATTATCAAAGAGAGAAGAGTAGAAGGGATAATTGGATTAATGGTAGTTTGGGTATTTCTCACATGGCATAGAAAAGAGAGAAATAATATGTCATGGTATATTCCTTTGCTTGGAGTGTGTATGTTAGAGATAGAGAGAGGGAAGAATTTGAATTTGAAATTCAAATTGTGTGAGAGGGAAGTGAGAGAGTGATGTTGGGTTAGAAGGAACCATGGTTGGGTAAGATAAGTAAGCATGTGAGAGGATCAAACACTGAGGATGTAACTCCTTTATAATGTGTTTAAGATACTTTGAGGTTATATTGTTAAGTATGCGGAATCTACTTACCAATACTTAGAAGAATTTGTTTGATGTAACAGTAATGCAGTATGATTAATGAACACAGTGTATAACTCCAAACGATTCAATATTATTAGCAAATGATACGAGTGATCTCAATATCACTAGGGTTACAAAGACCTTGAATCTTAACAAAAACTTATATGACTCGTATATAAACATCTAACCTAGGACCTCCTTTTATAGACTTAAGGAGTCCTTTACAAGATAAGTATCTACCCGTATATTTCTAACTAATTGTGATATACATACAATCTATACCATACTTATCCTTGACAAGTTTCCTAAAGTCTTATCATTTCAGTAGAATCTTCTGTTATATACTACCAGTACTAACTTATAGTTTGTAATGTTAGTTATTCTTCAGCAGTCTTCAGTTATACACTAACAGTTTGTACTGTTAGTGTAATCTTCCAGCAGTACTAAGTCAGGAACATTTAATTCCCAACAGCATGGTTGAGTTAAGAAGAATATCCAAGGGAATATGCTTTGCTTGGAGGCAAAGGGGAGATGAAGTGTTGAGATGAATTGGGGTGAGTTGTGAGAGGGAGAGTTTGAATTTCAAATTTGTAATATAGTTGTTGGAGATGAGTTGGATGTGTAAGAGTGATGTGATAAGGATGTGATGGAGAGCCTTGGATTGGATTTCAAATTTGAAATGTGAGAAGAGGTAGAGAGTGAGGGAGGTTGTATGTGAGGGAGTGAGTTGTATGTGTGTAAGAGTGAGTTAGATAAGGATGGGATGTTGAGGTAATGGAGAGCCTTTGGCTTGGATTCAAAATTTGAATTTTGAATGTTAAATATGGGAAGTGAGGTGGTTTGTGGTGAAGGTTTATTTGTGTTTGAAATGAAGGGTTGGATGAAGAAGATGATGAGGTGGTGAAATCTTAGTGGTTGGATTGGAATGTTGAGAAGGGAATGTTTGGAAGATATGGTGTGGGAATGTAGGGGATAAGAAGTACATGAAAGTACAAGGAATATTAAGAGAATGTTAGGGATAAGATTTGGGAGGAATTTGAAATGGTAAGAGGATTAGTTTGGTGAGGAGATTAATCAAAGGAGTTATTAGGGCTTAATCATTTTGTCATTAAGGAAGAAAAGAATTGACAAAGATGATTATGGGTTGAGAAAATCAAAGGTTACTTATAATCTCAAGTAACTCAATGCTGACTATTCATAATCTCATAATACGTGAATTTCCACGACTCGACGTAATCAATAATCATCTTGATGCAAACAAGCTAAGTTCTTTACATCATTGTAAAGCATATCCCATAACGGGAAAGGATGCGTTTACGCAAATGGACCTTTGACTTAGTTTGACCAATAAGGGAGTAAACCCGTCACGTGATTAGAGAAGACGTAAACACGGATTATGGCCATATGAATACTTTCACTTGATGTTACGTGAAATATATAAGTTCCCTAGGTTTAGAAAAGCCTTGGCTAGAGGCGTTTATCAAAATACTTGAGTTAGCGTTTTGCCAAAAACGGGAGGTTGTAAATTTGGATCCCTCTAATTCTAAAACTCGTTTCGAGTCTTCCCAATGAAGCACATAAAATATTCATACCTGAATTGAAAGATTCACATTTTTCAGGTAAGGGGAAAGCCGACTTTTAAATTTCATCCAGATCCTTAACAGAAGGCTGGCGCGCGCTGGCAGCGCGCCAGGCCCTGTTATAGGTCGGGAGAAATTTGGCTTACGTTTGTGATTTTATGTGTTTCGAAGGTTTATTTGTCATCATTAAAACATAAGGAGACCTAACTAATGTTGTCCCAACAATCTCCCCCTTTTTGATGATGACAAATAAATTGTGACAAATCACAATTTCAGGTCATTTCCCAAAACTTGACAATTTACAATTTACCATTTCACCATTCATGATTTTCATTCATCATTCAGTAAACCTAGTTTACAAGTATTCAAATGCGCGTAACCGGTAAGGTTTAGCTGCGTATTCATGCATCATCAGTAAGGACATGTCATATAGACTAGAGTAGTCTACATATCATCAGTAACATCATGATCATTTCCATATTTAGTCATGCACGGGTTTGTGTGATTTTCATTAACGTATGTTCAGTTGTTCAGTAAACGTTACCACTCAGTCTTTACTACTAATATTATACCCAGATACTCCCGATTATGATCCTAATATAGTTTCATGCTAATTTTATTGATATAAAATTTATTTCATTAATTTACCCGGTGTTTTGAAACCTTTTGCGATATTTTCCCGGTTAGGGCTTATAACCCCATCGGTTTGCGATGTTTTATCACGAACACTATTTTAACACCCGATTCTTATCAGTAACATAATTTTATGAGTTTTTACAACTTTGTCGAATTTTATTTTTATTCGTCACGTTTTATTTTCAGTTAACCCGGTACCCGATAACGCCGAAATTATACACTAAACTAACCAAGACTTATCCTAAAAATGTTTTTAGACAAAAATCTCATCACAAAGCTTCATGAAGAAGCCTTGCCGCCCCTATGGACCATTTATGGGCCTAATACAACAAAAACTCTTTAAAGCTAAAACTATACTTAACTAATTTTAATCCTTAACATTTTACATAACATTTACACTAGCCAAAACTAAGCAAAATCTCTCCCTTTCTCCTCTCCATCACACGGCACCATCAAGAACACCAAGGGATTCCATAATTTTTTGAAGATCAAGTTTCATTCTTGTCCCGAATACCTTCCTTGTTAAAGTTTTGTAATAAAAACTTCAAGGTTGTGGTTGTTTTTCATCCTAGCTCACCAATCATCAAGTAAGCTCAAGAACACCATTTTTGATCTTTACATACTCTATTTGTTCTTATATTGATGTATTTCCTATTTATTTCGAGAGCTATCCATGCAAAACATATGTTATGTATACCACTTGTTCTATTTTTCATTAAAACTATCTCAATCCATAGATCGGCATGTTTTATTAACAACCCCGCGAAGCCCACTATTTTTAGTGATGTTTAGGACCCATGACACCCTAAGAAGGTGTATGGTAGGATGTGTGTACTTGTGGAGTTGTGTTGTAGTTGTTTGATCAAGCCGCGAACCAAGAAAACGAGTTTTTAACATATACATATACCCGCTGTCCAGAATTGTAAACTTTGGAAAAATCAGTGAACATGGCGTTATTTTAGCTTTCATATATAGAAAGTACTCTCAAACACGGAAACGTGGTCGCTTGAATCACTAAAAACCGATTTATAACGAAGGAGATACGATGTTTTAAAGTTAGCGACGTAAAACTATTATTTTCAGAAAATACGTGCTGTTGGCCGAACTTCAGGGGACAGAACGAGTCGTTATCCGTGGTCTAGCTGAGCCGAGCCGCTGAGAATATGTTAGTTCATGTTATGACGATCGCGTGGATATAAAGAACGTTGAAAACCGACTTATAACGACCAAGATATGAATTTCTGAAAAACCGACAAACAAAACTCATTTTGACAGCCTCACTATTATTCCAACATTTTCTAAGTATAAACAGTTTTGCGAGGCACCATCTTACGAGCTATTTTCCCGTTGATCGAGATGGTTTGAGCCATCAACTCCTTGAGGTGAAACGAAGTATTCCCGGCCTATTTTCCAAATCAATCGACCGTTTGTTGAATGAACTTATATCGAGTAAGTTATGAATTTCCTAGTATCGCCAAAAACCACTATTTCAAGAAAATGTTTCTAAGTGAGGGAAATTGTTTTGCAAGGCGCCATATTCAAAGCCGATTATCTTTATGATTGTGACGTGTATGATCAAAACTCAAAAGAGACGACATTGAGATGTTGTTGCAAGGATTTCAAAAACTTCAAATTCTATTCCTAACTCTTAACGTACAATATTTTACGACTAGCTTTGCAAGGCCGTTCGGGCATATTTTCACCAGTTGTAAAAGTAATATTTTGCGACGAAACTATATTATTTGACAATAAAACACCAAGTAGGGATCGGGGAGTATTATTCCAACCTTTTTACACGAAATGTAATATATGACTTGCCGAGATGTCAAAAATATATTTTTCGACAGAAAACGTTATTTTCAAAAATAACGAGTGGTATCGTTAACAAATGTTTTTGCATGAGTTGCATTGTATCATTGCTTATATTGGGTCACATCATTCATCATAGGTTGCGGTTAGAGACCGAGCCATCATTACATCATATCCATTATTATCTTAGTGCTATTTCATCAGGTGAGTTTTCATAGCCCCGTTTTTCAAGTTATTACATCATTTCAAATTTCTCGGGGGAGAATACATTGCACCAATTTTTCATGCGGACCAAAGTATATAAATTCATTACATTGCTTAAGTTACCTCATTGCCAAAGTTAAAGTCCCCTATTATCATGAACCGTTAATTGTGAGCAAGCGAGAGTGTGTGAATAGATCTATTGAGGGTGACTCCTCCGTTCGGGTTGGTAGCACCAATTGTCATACGAACGCATTACATTTGATCCATTCCAGGGTGTTTGGCAAAGCACTCAGTTGGGGCAAATCATTCAGTCTAGCTTCGGGGTCATGAGCTTAAGAGATATTGTATCATTTTTATGTGGCAGTTTGTCATAAATTTATACTTGTGGTTTCCGTGTAGCATTTCATTTACTTAAACCTATGAACTCACCAACATTATTGTTGACCCGTTTTAGCAATGTATTTTCAGGTAATTAGCATCGCATATTGGATTGCATTTTGGGCATATCATGGAGTCGCGGTGTCGACGCGTCTCACTTTATATTTTATGCACTTAAACATCGTTTGAACTGTGTAAACTTTATTTCCGCAAACTTGTAACATCTTTTGGGACCTCGCTTTGTAAACTCTGAATGTTTTAAGTAATCAAACGATGTATTTTCTAAACGACACTTTAGGTCGTTCAATATAACTGCAGTAAGATGCTATGGCAGTTGCACCCCTGGAATTCCATTCCGCTGCAAAACAGATAATTTGGGGGTGTGACAGATTGGCATCAGAGCTAAGGTTATAGCGAACTAGGATGTATCTTGGACCCTAGACTATAACCACATCATCATAGCATCTCATCATTTCATCATAAGTGCATACTTATTACATATGTTGTTTCATGCACACACTGCGCGAGTTATTTATACCCATATTCATATATAATTATATTGACCTGGTTCACAAGTGTCATGTCTTTAGATACCTACCCTGTCATCCTTTTATCAGATTCCAACATTGAAGATACCTTGTCATCTTCCACTACCATTATACCATCAGTTGCACTTACACCACCATTAGCACTATTGATTTGCCATAGAAACAGGGTTTTCCTATCTTTCAGCCCATACATAGAATGCCGTTTGGTAGAGTATTCAGACTTAATCTTAATGGACCAATTAGGATGCTTATTTCAAGGAAGGTAGTATGTTATCTTTCCTTCACTAGTAGAGCACCCACTACTCAGGTACTACCACCACCGTCAGCTATTTATTACACTACAAATTGTTCCATAATGCGTACTTCAGTTTTACCTCCTAGATGTCGCGAGATGGCGCGAAAGAGGGTAGTATTTCATTCACTAGTATCATGATCATCTCCTGACTCACCACTAGGATCCCATCGTCACCAATTTTATTTTCATCATCTAGAGTATCACCATTGTTATTTCCCATTCCCACCTGCCATGAATTAGATAACATCTTGTGGATAATACCAAGATTAAAGACTTAACAGGAACATCCGCAGATTCTTCAGGAATGGTTTGGAACCTACACTATTTAGGATTTGATCGATGCCCAACTTTAGACACCACTTCAGGACTATCTCGACCTTATGATACCACAAACCTGGTCTCACTCGGAGAGACATCAGAAAGTCTCTAGACTAGACTTATATCGTTACTAGCTTGTACTATTATCCCAGCCACGGAAAGTGTGGAACATAGTCTAAAGAACTTATGGTCTTTTGGTTGTTGTACAAACAAAGATATCAAGTGTGACTCTACTATGTAAGGAATAGTTGTGCTATCTATGATATCGGTCCACGTAGACCGAAATTTTCATGTATTATATTCATGTGTTGTGAACATGATGATTCTTATTACCTATATATTCTCATGGTCACTTATGGTTTTATGAAAATAGATTTACGCAAACTACTCCAAGCATGACGCAAGCCACAGTTGGACAATTCATTGCCAATAACATAGCCACCGCCCTCACCAAAGATCTTACTCATGAGGAATTTATGGGCTGCAACCCCCCATCATTTAGCGGAACAATAGACACAAAGGAATTTCTCAAATGGTTTGAAGAAATAGAAACAATATTCCGATGTGGCGACTGTCGTAAGGAAGACAAGGTCAAGTTCGCCACTTGTACTTTTCAGGATCATGCCCAGGAATGGTGGACCAAACATGTTCAGATAGTTGGAGTCGACGCTGCTTACTCAAAATCTTGGGAGAAACTAACAAGGATGATGACTTTAGCATATTGTTCAAGAGGCGAATTACGAACAATGAAACAGGAAATCCTAGACTTTACCATGGTAGGAGATGATGTTGACAAATATACTGATCGTTTTTATGAATTAGCACGACTAGGCCCTGCAATAGGTGAGCCGGTAAGCAAGAAACTTGAGAGATATATCGGGGGACTCTCCCCTGAAATCCGTATGTTGGTCATCTCGTTAGAACCCGACACCATGTCCAAAGCTATCAGTTTGACGATCGAGGCAAAGGAATACATAGATCACACCAAAACCATAGGAAGTAATACCGACAACAAACAGGAATGGAACAACAACCCCGACAAAAGAAAGTGGGACGACAATCAGGGTGGAAATGCTACACAACAACAACCAAAGAGACAAGAAGTCGCCAAGGCCTATGCTGCAGGTCCAGCTGACAAGAAAGGTTACCAAGGTACCCTACCCAAATGCAACAAGTGTCAAAATCATCATAACCCGGGACATTGTCTTAATTCATGTGGCAACTGTAAGAAGATTGGTCAAGCGACTAGGGAATGCCAGTTTCCAATCATCGCCAAAAATCAGAAACCCCCAGTGACATGTTTTGGCTGTGGAGGGATAGGACATTACAGGCATGAATGTCGAAAACAAGGAAATCAAGGGAATAAGAACCAAGGAGGAGTGGCTCGTAAGAAAGCCTAGGTCCTCGGAGGAGGAGGTTGCCAGCACATCAACAACGTTGAGGACGACAACAATGTTTAAGAACAAGGAACTTCTGCTTCTATAATAAACAATAAATGGAGCCCTCTAGGGTTGTATTTCTTTAAGTAGTTTACCTTAAGTACTTCCTTGTAACCTCGTTGTATAATATACCTTTCTATCTAATGTAACCTTTATCTTTTATCATCTTCGCAATAGACGCAACTTTCCTTTATTTCATTTCCTATACCAATTGCCCAATTTTCAATCAATTCGCAACAACATACCGCCATCCTAGTATGGAATAGGTAGATATCGTCTCGGACTATGGAATATTACCATCCCGTAAGAATATTCACCACACCCTACAACCCATACGACATAATTTACTACCGCTTCATAAATTGTTTTCTATCACTCTACCAACTATTTACTACTATTTTACCAAACAACACGTTGAACACCATCTAAAACTTTTGAGAAACATAAGACTATTTTTACTAAACCGAACATCGCATCATTTGTCCTCAATTATACATAGCCTGATCACCTATGTAAAATTCAGGAAGGATCATGCCATGAAAGAAACAACCATCTTTTCAGAAATTCTCAATAACAATTTTCATTCAAAAGTTTTGTAACCAAATAAAGTTTTTCATAAACATCCCTTGTGACACAATCTCTCTAGATACCTACACCACATGTCACTCACTCAATCATTAAGTGAATCTTTACCAATGACCTCTCTTAGTAAGACTTTCCATTTACAAGGAGGATTCCCTAACATAAGAAAACAATGAAAGGATTACAACACCACGAGCAAGGACTAGAAGTATACAGTAAGCGATTAGTATAGCAACAGAAAACATAAGATCTCACGAGGAAATCCAAACCACTATTTTTGGCATAGTCACCTTGTCCTATCATTCCAGAAATACTAGTTAGACTCAACAACAAGAAGCCAACAGAAAAGTTACGCTGATATTCGACACAAACCATTAGAGATTCAGGTTGGAGACAAAGTCATGTTGAGAGTCTCGCCTTGGAAGGGCGTGATACAATTTGGAAAAGCCCAACTCACTAGTCTAATAGGCATTCATGATATATCCAGGAATTTCCTACAAATCAAGAATTAGTTACAAGTTCGATAAGTGTAAACCATTAGAATTTCAAGTTGGTAGCCAGATCCTGCTGAAAGTTCTGCCAAGGAAAGGCATGATACCATCCAGAAAACCTGGGGAGTTACACCAATATATATACCCTGGACCATTTAAATTTCTAACCAAGAAGGCATAGTGGCCGTCAGACTTGAGCATTGTTAGAGAACAGTAGGATTACACAACCACGTTTCACATTTTCATAATCCCAAGAAATGACTTTCAGATGCGACTCAAGTACTTACATCTTTTCACCAAACCAGATTCTGAGACCAACACCAGCTGAATTCAGGGACTGAATTCCTTTTTGGGTGGGCGACTGTGACAAATCACAATTTCAGGTCATTTCCCAAAACTTGACAATTTACAATTTACCATTTCACCATTCATGATTTTCATTCATCATTCAGTAAACCTAGTTTACAAGTATTCAAATGCGCGTAACCGGTAAGGTTTAGCTGCGTATTCATGCATCATCAGTAAGGACATGTCATATAGACTAGAGTAGTCTACATATCATCAGTAACATCATGATCATTTCCATATTTAGTCATGCACGGGTTTGTGTGATTTTCATTAACGTATGTTCAGTTGTTCAGTAAACGTTACCACTCAGTCTTTACTACTAATATTATACCCAGATACTCCCGATTATGATCCTAATATAGTTTCATGCTAATTTTATTGATATAAAATTTATTTCATTAATTTACCCGGTGTTTTGAAACCTTTTGCGATATTTTCCCGGTTAGGGCTTATAACCCCATCGGTTTGCGATGTTTTATCACGAACACTATTTTAACACCCGATTCTTATCAGTAACATAATTTTATGAGTTTTTACAACTTTGTCGAATTTTATTTTTATTCGTCACGTTTTATTTTCAGTTAACCCGGTACCCGATAACGCCGAAATTATACACTAAACTAACCAAGACTTATCCTAAAAATGTTTTTAGACAAAAATCTCATCACAAAGCTTCATGAAGAAGCCTTGCCGCCCCTATGGACCATTTATGGGCCTAATACAACAAAAACTCTTTAAAGCTAAAACTATACTTAACTAATTTTAATCCTTAACATTTTACATAACATTTACACTAGCCAAAACTAAGCAAAATCTCTCCCTTTCTCCTCTCCATCACACGGCACCATCAAGAACACCAAGGGATTCCATAATTTTTTGAAGATCAAGTTTCATTCTTGTCCCGAATACCTTCCTTGTTAAAGTTTTGTAATAAAAACTTCAAGGTTGTGGTTGTTTTTCATCCTAGCTCACCAATCATCAAGTAAGCTCAAGAACACCATTTTTGATCTTTACATACTCTATTTGTTCTTATATTGATGTATTTCCTATTTATTTCGAGAGCTATCCATGCAAAACCTATGTTATGTATACCACTTGTTCTATTTTTCATTAAAACTATCTCAATCCATAGATCGGCATGTTTTATTAACAACCCCGCGAAGCCCACTATTTTTAGTGATGTTTAGGACCCATGACACCCTAAGAAGGTGTATGGTAGGATGTGTGTACTTGTGGAGTTGTGTTGTAGTCGTTTGATCAAGCCGCGAACCAAGAAAACGAGTTTTTAACATATACATATACCCGCTGTCCAGAATTGTAAACTTTGGAAAAATCAGTGAACATGGCGTTATTTTAGCTTTCATATATAGAAAGTACTCTCAAACACGGAAACGTGGTCGCTTGAATCACTAAAAACCGATTTATAACGAAGGAGATACGATGTTTTAAAGTTAGCGACGTAAAACTATTATTTTCAGAAAATACGTGCTGTTGGCCGAACTTCAGGGGACAGAACGAGTCGTTATCCGTGGTCTAGCTGAGCCGAGCCACTGAGAATATGTTAGTTCATGTTATGACGATCGCGTGGATATAAAGAACGTTGAAAACCGACTTATAACGACCAAGATATGAATTTCTGAAAAACCGACAAACAAAACTCATTTTGACAGCCTCACTATTATTCCAACATTTTCCAAGTATAAACAGTTTTGCTAGGCACCATCTTACGAGCTATTTTCCCGTTGATCGAGATGGTTTGAGCCATCAACTCCTTGAGGTGAAACGAAGTATTCCCGGCCTATTTTCCAAATCAATCGACCGTTTGTTGAATGAACTTATATCGAGTAAGTTATGAATTTCCTAGTATAGCCAAAAACCACTATTTCAAGAAAATGTTTCTAAGTGAGGGAAATTGTTTTGCAAGGCGCCATATTCAAAGCCGATTATCTTTATGATCGTGACGTGTATGATCAAAACTCAAAAGAGACGAAATTGAGATGTTGTTGCAAGGATTTCAAAAACGTCAAATTCTATTCCTAACTCTTAACGTACAATATTTTACGACTAGCTTTACAAGGCCGTTCGGGCATATTTTCACCAGTTGTAAAAGTAATATTTTGCGACGAAACTATATTATTTGACAATAAAACACCAAGTAGGGATCGGGGAGTATTATTCCAACCTTTTTACACGAAATGTAATATATGACTTGCCGAGATGTCAAAAATATATTTTTCGACAGAAAACGTTATTTTCAAAAATAACGAGTGGTATCGTTAACAAATGTTTTTGCATGAGTTGCATTGTATCATTGCTTATATTGGGTCACATCATTCATCATAGGTTGCGGTTAGAGACCGAGCCATCATTACATCATATCCATTATTATCTTAGTGCTATTTCATCAGGTGAGTTTTCATAGCCCCGTTTTTCAAGTTATTACATCATTTCAAATTTCTCGGGGGAGAATACATTGCACCAATTTTTCATGCGGACCAAAGTATTTAAATTCATTACATTGCTTAAGTTACCTCATTGCCAAAGTTAAAGTCCCCTATTATCATGAACCGTTAATTGTGAGCAAGCGAGAGTGTGTGAATAGATCTATTGAGGGTGACTCCTCCGTTCGGGTTGGTAGCACCAATTGTCATACGAACGCATTACATTTGATCCATTCCAGGGTGTTTGGCAAAGCACTCAGTTGGGGCAAATCATTCAGTCTAGCTTCGGGGTCATGAGCTTAAGAGATATTGTATCATTTTTATGTGGTAGTTTGTCATAAATTTATACTTGTGGTTTCCGTGTAGCATTTCATTTACTTAAACCTATGAACTCACCAACATTATTGTTGACCCGTTTTAGCAATGTATTTTCAGGTAATTAGCATCGCATATTGGATTGCATTTTGGGCATATCATGGAGTCGCGGTGTCGACGCGTCTCACTTTATATTTTATGCACTTAAACATCGTTTGAACTGTGTAAACTTTATTTCCGCAAACTTGTAACATCTTTTGGGACCTCGCTTTGTAAACTCTGAATGTTTTAAGTAATCAAATGATGTATTTTCTAAACGACACTTTAGGTCGTTCAATATAACTGCAGTAAGATGCTATGGCAGTTGCACCCCTGGAATTCCATTCCGCTGCGAAACAGATAATTTGGGGGTGTGACGATGACAAATAAATTCCGAAAGCAAATAAAATTACAAATCGTAGCGAAGATTAAGAACGTCTTTGGTGTAGCTGACGTCTTAACCTTGCCTTGCAATTTGGTGAAGCCTTGATCTTATATCTTGAATTAACTTCACTCTTTGCTTTCTTTCACCCCCTTTTGTCGAATCAAAAAGGCGGGAATCAATTTGGACTTTATCTTTATATGTAAGCTTGAGCATCCATTCCCTGATAATATGCTCCCCCTTGAACATAGCTCCCCCTAGATCGTTACTCCCCTTTGTTTCAAGGCGGGGATCCATGGGTTAAGAGCCACACCTTAGCAGTGACCTAGCTACACAAGAAACAACCAACAATCAACAAACAAACAATCCTCACATGTGGAAGTCCAAAATGGGTTAGGTGACCATTTGGATACTTACAACATAGGTTAGTCCATACATTATATATATATATATATATATATATATATATATATATATATATATATATATATATATATATATATATATATATATATTGTTATTAGACCCTTATGACTCTAATTATCCATAAGTTGAGCATTTTGAAGCATGTTTTGCATATACACACATAGAGACATAAGATACTTTATTCCAAGACATTTTATTTCATAAAAGCCATAGAGCATACAAGCATAGATTGTAAACAACTTAAACTAGGGCCACATAGGGACTATTACAACACATTTCTAGGTTTCAAAGTCAAGAGAGTCCATTGTGAAAGGTTCATCCATTGGAGTCACTTCCTCCACTTCAATCATCCGAGAATGGTTATTGGGATGTTTGTTCTTGAGGTAATCAAATAGTGTTGTCATGATCCTAGCATATGGAATTGCCTCATTGTTGTAGTCCAATCCATCCATTTGTTTAGCTATGAAGTAAGCAAAGTTGAATGGGGTATTGGTCTTAATGCAATAAAGCATGTACCCAACAATGATAGGCAATTTATCTAGTGCCCCAATCTCTACAAACACATTGCTCAACAAAACTTCCGCCCATGCTATCAAGTTGTGATGAAGTTGAGATTTGTTCCATGGCCCAAATGGCACCCCCTCACAATGAAACTTGGGACGCAAAATGGTGTTTTGAATTAGTACACCACTGATAGGGGGCTCACATGCATAGGAACTTGGGTGATAATGCTTAATTTGCATGAATGCTTTAGTTTCGGTTGATCTAGTGTAAAATAAAGAGCCCTTGGAAGATACATTCAATACCCTCCCAAAATTCCTCAGATTCCAAGCATAACCATGGCCATACATGCGAAAATTGAGAGTTACGGAAGGTTTGTCAAAGTAGTATCTAGCATGGAATTCTTGAATGTGCCTTGGGTAGATGGTAAGTGGAAGTTTATGGATGAAGGAAAAACACTTTGATTGTATGAAAGGTTGTTTTATGCTAGTATCACGCATGAAATTTTTGTCACAATGGCGACCTTCAAGATATTCACAATTTTCAAAAGGTTCATAAGCATTGGTGTTAGAAGATTCATTCACCCGCTTCATGAAGTATTTGGTTTCCATTTTCTTAAAAATTGAAAGAGGTTTCAAATGTGAGGAAAGTAATGACAACACTATACACTAACTATCCTTTTATAGAGGGTCATTAAGGGTTGGGTATGGATAATAAAAATCTAGTGACCAATGAATAATACTAATTAGTAATTAGATTCCTCCTAGGTAGTCGTAGATTAGACGAAAAGAAAGAAAGTGGTGCATGGGATAGTAATTATGTCTTATGGATAGGAGTGATTTAGATTGGATTAGATTTGAGTTTGGTTGGATTTGGATGATCAAGTTAATCATATTAGTTCCTATGATTGTTGCATGCATGCATCATGAAATCCATTCATGGATTCATCATAGTTGATGATTAAAGGCCCTTGATCATCATTTTTGGAGATAAAGTGAATCCATCAAACACACTTTAGAACATACATCTCATCATACATGAACCAAGTGCAAGTATTTCATGTAAGTCATCTCAAGAATGTAGTTGGTTGTGTGTTGAGATCAAGTGTATTTTAATTGAGTACACAAACTAGATCCTATAAACCATCACACATTGTATAGAAAGTCAATATGCAATGCAAGATATCTCCGGTTTATAGTTTGTTGTGTAGTGTGTCGATATTAATAATCCTTATTTGTTACTTGCATTAACAAAATAAGTTTCTAAGATTTCAGATGAAATACTTAGCTTATTAAATCTATTAAATGGGTATTTTAGTTTGTTATGCAATACCATACCGAATTCAATCCACGGGAATTCTTTTCAACTACGCAAGTAGTTTGTATGCTTGCATAAAATCTTTTCTTTCTTTTCTACCCTAAACACATAACAAGAAATTTTCACATAAATTGAACAAGTAGAGATAGATATTACATCTTCAACACAAGTGTAAGTTGTGATCCGAAATTTTATCTAGTCTTGGTAATTCGACACAAATGACTTTCAATTCTAGCAAATGTAGTAGAATATTTTGTGTCAAATTTTCTTGTTCATCACACATAGTATAGACATGTAGGATCTAGGATATTATCAATCATCGTTTGAATAATGCATTGATAGA
This sequence comes from Artemisia tridentata subsp. tridentata, assembly GCA_021014915.2. Classification (NCBI taxonomy): domain Eukaryota; kingdom Viridiplantae; phylum Streptophyta; class Magnoliopsida; order Asterales; family Asteraceae; genus Artemisia; species Artemisia tridentata. The sequence goes on along the minus strand of CP139503.1, from coordinate 131,735,260 downwards.
TATCTTTCCTCTCGAAAAATATTTATTTGACTTTCCTTCCATGCCTTCAGATAAGTCCTAATCACTTAAGCACATAAGCTCTAAGAGCACCTCAAGGGACCGTGCAAACGATCATCTAGACATCTAACTTATCCTAAAAGATTGTTCTCCTAAGATGCATGTCAACAATGAAAACCCAAACCTATCCCAAAAACAATTTGGATTTTTGAAAAATGCCATGCCAAAACCTAGTCTTGTTTAGTTTGTGACCTAAGTGTTCTTTTATTCAAGTCACCAATGACTTGTTCTATAGGATGACCCCTCGCTTCTCTCACTTTCTTAGGATTGCCTTCATTCGAAACATTAACTTGTAATGACGGCGACCTTTCTTTATCTTGAACTATTTATTCATCGATCACATCATCTTCTACCGAAGGAGATGATTTAGGCTCAGGCATGCTCTCATCAAAGGTCACATTAAGAGATTCCTCAATCCTCATTGTTTCCTTATTAAGCACTATGTATGCTTTACTAGTTTGAGAGTATCCTAAGAACACACCTTCATACGAATTTGAGTCGAATTTGGTGAGATATTCTTTGGTGTTAAGTATAAACACTTTACAACCAAATACCCTAAAGTATTCTAAGGAAGGCTTCCTATTTCTAAGTATCTCACAGGGTATTTTATTAATGACCTTTCTAATGTAGACCCTATTAAAGATATAACATGCGGTATTTAGGGCATGAAACCAAAACTTTTGTGGAATGGATTGCTCGTCAAGCATTGCACGACTCATCTTTTGTAACTTACAATGTGTTCTTTCAACAATCTCAAGCGATTGAGAAGTGAACGGGCCTGATAAGTTATAAGATATTCCATGTTGTTCACAAAAGCTAACAAATTGTAATTTATCAAATTCACTACTATGATTTATTTTTATTGAAACAATAGAACAATCAAATAGGTTTTCAAGCTTTTTCCTTAATATATCAAATTTTCCTAAGACTCCATCCTTAGACGTTAAAAATAATACCCAAGTGTAATTTGAATAGTCATCTGCAATCATGAAAGTGTAGAGGTTTCCTCCATAGCTTTGGATTGGAGATGGACCATACAAATCTAAGTGTAACAACTATAAAACCCTATTAGTTGACACTTCATTCCTATTCCTAATGTTTGCATGTCCTTGACTCCCTAGACTACAAATATCACAATAATGTCTTTCAAAACTCAACTTTGGTAAATTCCTTACTAGCTTGTTGGAAGCTTGACTTTGGACAAACCTCATATTGGCGTGACCTAACCTCCTATGCCAAAGCGTTGAGTTATCCACCATGGATGAAAGACATATGTCTTGTTTGGAGTTATCTCCAACTAACAAGTATACAAGTAATTTCTCCTATGACCTTTAGCTAATATGTTACCGTTTTTACTAATAGTGCAATCCACGTTGGTAAAAACAATACTACAATTATCATCATTTAAATTACTCATACTGATCAACTTAGAATTTAAATTACTAACATGCTCAACATTGGTAATTTCTATAGAGTCATGAAGGGTGTTGTTTTGAGTACATGCAAAAGGAGCTTGAGGGAAAAATAGTTTTGCAAAAGCATTTAATGATGAACCAATTTTGCTCAGACTCCTGGCGCGCTGGTGGCGCGTCGACGCGTCAGCCAGCACGTCAGGCTCAGTAAAATTCGATTCTTCAGTTTGACCTTCTTTTATAAACACTATGCGTTTGTTTAGACTCGTGGTTGTGATTTTGTAGAAAACTAAAAGGGGGGAGGGGTTGAATAGTTTTACCAATTAAAAACTTCTTTTTAAAACTTATAGATCGACTTATGTCAATCTAGTTTTGGCGTGTTGGATATTGATAGAAATAAAAGCATATAAACTAAACTACGAGATAGAGTTAGAGAGACACAACCACAACACAAGTATTTATAGTGGTTTGGCTACAAAGCTAGATACCGCGCTTTTCCACGAGGTAAACACTTCACAACCACTACTCGAGAGTTCATAAACACTTCACAACACAAACTCCTTTCACTTGGTGGAGAAGCCTTCACAACGTCGCTTACACTTTATCGGGTACAAAGCTAGATACCGGGATTTTCCACGAGGTAAAGCCAAACCTTCGTTGCCTACAGTTTATCCGGTACAAGGCTAGATACCGGGTCCTTAGCACGGTGGACCAAACCAACACACCTAGCACAACATGACTAAAGGATCCAACGTCCTTTTACACCTAACGACTCAACACATCTACAACACCCTTTTGAGAAGAAGAAAGAACAAGATGCACTTCTGTGATCTTGGAAAATAAATCCTAGCAACTCATATCACGAGCTTGCAAGTCTTCGAGAGGTTGTGATCTCACCTTTTGAAAGGAACCTAGAGAATCACAAAGAGAGACTACATAGAAAGATCATTGGATCTGAGGTTAGAGAACTTAGAATGTAGAGAGAAGATATATCTAAGTGGGGTGAGAAACAAGAGAGAAATGGCTCACTATTTATAGGCAAAACTGAGCACTATTCACCCAGATCCGACGAATCCCTTCCCAAAGGGATCCGACCAGTGTAATCCAAGGGATCCGGGTATCTGGTAGTACCAGTTCGGATTTTGGGTTACAATTCCGGGTTTTGGGTTATGGGTTAAGGTCCATGGGTCAAGTGATGTCATGAATGATGTCAAAGACATATTGGGTCATGGGTCATGGACTTTGGGTTATAGGTTATGGACTTTGGGTCATGGGTCATGGGTTTTACCCATTATGAAGTCATGCATGATGTCATGCAAATGGGTTATGGGTTATGGATCAAGCTCCATTGGTTATGGGTTATGGGCTTGGTTTTTGGGTCATGGATAGTCCAAATCTTTTTCTAGTAATTTACATGTATTTTATAAAAATGTAAGTAACTAGTTTACTTAAGTGTTTTTATAAAATGGTTTCAGTTTTATGTAAACTTGTTTAACTAGATATGTTTGAGGTTTGTTTAATGAAATGAGTTAGTAAGCTTTTGGCTCAAAGCGCTTACGTATTTTATCTATCTCGTTAAAATGATTTTACATTTGTTATCGACAAAACATTAGAAGATCGTAAAATATAAATAAACATTTTTAAGGTTTATTTGTATTAAAAATCTCCCTTTTTTGTTGATGACAACACATAAAATTATTTTAAGTAAAAGGATAAAATTCGTAAGTTTGAATTTAAGCTTTTACACTTTTCTCCCCCTTTTTGTCGAAACAAAGAGAGTGTCGAAAAGCAACTATCCCGAGTGCAAGTTTTAAGAAAAGTAAAGATGTAAATATGGAGCAAAGAGGGTAAAAAGTGCTTAGTTGCTCCCCCTTGATGAGGGCGTCAAGTAATTAGGAAGACTAAACGTGATCATTGCAGATTATTTTCAATGTTTTTGCTTTGAGGAAAGCTCCCCCTCATTGAGGGCGTCGAGCGTTCCATGTGTATTTTTGAAAATCTACAAAACAATGGTTAGAAAAACAAGTATATGTTGTCCCTTTGAAAGGTTGGCTGCATAAAAATTTTGTTAGTTATCTGTTTGCCCGGATCCCACGGATCCTTTTCAGAAGGGATCCGCCAAGCATAAACTCAGGGATCCGGCTACCCGCAGTTATGTTAGTAGTAGAAGAGGATAGAAAATGATATGAACACAAGTAATAAACACAACAAATATGTTCACATAAGCACATAGTCATGAAAAATCATTTAATAAACATAAGAGAAATGATACAACAAAGGTCAAATCTCTAAAAACTAAGAAAATGATCTTAACATGAAAAATTCCTATTGACTAAAATGAGGCCTAAGACTAAGGATAGTGAGACCACTTGTTCTTGCACTTCAAGGTTTTTCAGGAAGGTTAGGTTTGGTGACGTCGTCAAGATGTTCAAGGAGATGGTAGAACATGAACCATACTTCATCACGTAGTTCATGTACTAAGGTTTGGATATGTTGACAATGATCACAAGTATCATCGTGGTTTGTTTGTTGAGGACCTAAGGTAGAAGGTTGTTGAGGTATGCTTGAGGTGGAAGCACCTAGTTGGAAAGATTATGGATGAACCATGGGTGTTGGTTGAGAAGTATGTATGGGATGAAGTATATGTGGTAGTTAAGTTGGTTGAGTTTGTTGACATCTTCTCATTACCCAAAATGGGCCATTTGAAGGTGGAGGAGAGAAGGCAATTTTGCTATAGGTGGTGGTATGTTAATGTCAACATCTAGGTGATGGGATGGTGGTTGAGTTGACATTCTCTCAATGGATGAGAATGTTGGTAATGGTGGTGGATTAGAGGGTCTAGGAGGCAAATCCTCCAATGAGTTAAAGTAGAGATGAGGTGATGAATGAGGTGTGGTGAAAGAAAGGATTCTAGGTTCAATAGGTGAAGGTTTTGTTGTTTGTGTAGAGATAGGAGTGTTTGGTAATGTAGGTTCAATGGGAGGTGTTGATTCAAGAGGAGTAGGTTGTGGTGAGGTTGTTTTGGTGGAAGCAAGTTGTGGTGGAGTTGGTTTATTTGAGGGAGAAGTTTGGATGTAGTTTGAGAGGGGTGTTCTACTAGAAGGTGCTTTGATGGGTGAGGCTTCGGTTGAGGATATTTCATACACGATTCGTGCGGTTTTTCTTGGTGGACTCCTAGTGGATGATCTTGCACTTGGTGCCTTATTCATGTTTTTAGGTAGGTTTAGAAAATGAGTTTACAGTAGAAGATGGTTTGTTTAGGTGTGGTTTGGAAGCACAAACACAGGTGTTTAAATAGTGAAGGATCAAGTATGGTAATTAAAACCTAAACCACTAAAATCCTTTGAATTGCGATGATATGCATGCATCAAGGTCAACTACAATGATACAATCTTCTAGGAGATATATTAAAGGCAATGTGGAGTGTTTGAGTGGATAAAGTTGAGTTTTGGAAGGTTTTAGATGATCAAACCTGTGTCTGTATGCTCGGATCCAGCGGATCCTTTTCAAAAGGGATCCGGCTAGCTTTAGCTGAGGGATCCGGCTAACAGATCAGGTGTGAGGGATAAATGATTATGATTAAGCTATAGCATCCCTATGTTTCCTGGTGTAATGAGTGTGAGAAGGGGTCTTAAATGAGAAAATCATGTGAGGTTTAAGACTAATGATGAGGGGTTTCCATTAATGGTCTTTAGTAAGGAGAAAGGGATCTAAAATAGGTTAGTAAGTGAATATGAGTTAAGAAAATCATACCACTAAGTGTTAATTGTATGTGGGTTTCAGGGAAAGGTTGTATGAAAATTTTAAAAATTATTTAAAAATCATAAGAATTAAAAGATTGGTTTGAGAGCATTTTGAGGTAAAAAAGGTGGAAATAAATTTGTTAAAAAATTATTTAAATTATAGATAAGTGTAAAATGATCATAGGGAGGTGATGCAAGAAGTGGTACTGAGAAATGGTGGTTATTTTGAAAATGATAAATCATAAATATCTCGTAAGAAACATAAGTTAATCCTAAGAGATCAAAAGAGCTACTATCCTCAAAGTCAGCTCAAATTTGACTAATAGGACATGGTTAACTAGTGTACTGAGGTAAGAATGGTTGAGTATGATGAGAGGTGATATAAATTTCACTCTGTATGCCCGGATCCTTCGGATCCTTTCTAAAAGAGATCTGGCTAGTTATAACTGAGGGATCCGGCTTCTGAGACTAATTCTCTCACAGTAGGCTCGTAGAATTATCCTCACTAGTCATAAGTTGAATCTAGTAGATCAGGCAATACTTATATAAGATAAAGCAAGCAAGGCACGTATATACATAATCAAATAAGGCACAAAACAGATAAAAAGTATTATATAAAAGCATAAAATAAACATTCAGAAAAGTAAATACAATAGTTCAATGACTACAGTAGTCTTAAAATTATTCAAAGGATGATTTAAACCACAATTTTCAATCTCTTCACTTTTTCTTCTTTCCCATGTTTGTGATAAAATGAGCAAGACACTTGGTCATTCCCTTTATTTGTTTGAATTCTTTGGTTTCTTTTGGAAGTTTGGAAAGTTGTTCGATATAAGAGATTGGATCAAGACGAAAGATTGAAATAGGATTTTCTTCATTGGCTTCAACTTCATCTAAAGAATCTAAGAGAGGACGAGGCCTTTTGTCATTTACTAAGAATCTTTTGGCACGACCCTCGGCAAGGGGTACCATGACATGATTTGTAAGAGCATGGTCATTGTTGATTGGAGAAGGTTGGATTGTACTAACGTACCTAAGGAGACGTGTGAGGAGCATACCATATGGAAGAACCATTTTGTTAGTTTTGAAAACACTCACCATTCTTTTGGCGATGTAGTATGCAAGGTTGAAAGGTTTTTGGCGTATGAGACAAAAGATCATTTGAACAAGACAAGCATTAGGGTGGTCGTTATTCCCGACCAAACAAAGGACATTTTCCCTAAGAATTTCTTCCCAATTTTTGTAAGTTGGAATCATTTCAAAGAGTTCCATTTGAAAAGGATCACGATGAATGACTTCCTTGTTGCGAGTCATTTGAGATTGATCAGTTCTTTTTATGAAGACGGTTTCTCGAACTAAGGAGGGTTCGTCAAGAGAAGTGAGATATATATGGTGATAGTCTAGAGCAAGATGTTGATTGGCGATGGACCAATCATTGGAATACATGCAAATTCCATTGCATGGAATTTGAAGGATTTTAGCAAAGTTAGTGAGAGATAGAATAGTGTTTTGGTCGTTGATAGTGAAGGAGATGGACATAGATCCATCATCGTTTCAGATAATTTGAACACTTTTGTGGAATTGGAAAATGAACACAGGACAAATTTGTTCATTGATGTTAAGAAGGCAATCAAAGTTGATTGTGGAAAAGACTTGACGAATATTTGTATCATCAAGATAGGATTCTTCAACGACACATCCTTCATGAATGAGACGTTTATGGAGCATTTTGAAATTTTTTTGATCGTTGGGAGAGAGATCATCCTTACGGTAGTATCTAGGAATGTAGTAAACGGTACCATGATGGTCTTGTTGGGTAGACTTAGGCATTTTGATCCTAGAAAAGTTTAAACAAAAATAAGGTTTATGTTATATGGAATAGGAGTCGTGTATGAGGGTTCTTGGTTAACCGTGTTATCAAAAACTTTAATCAAATGGGATTTGTGAAGTGGGTTTTATTTTATTAACAATGTCAAAACAAATTTAGTTTAGAGTAATTCAATTATTAAGTGGACTCCTTATGATTTGATTAAGCCCATTTGATTTAACTCTTGATAATCGAACCTTAGAATTGAATTAGAGAAGAAGATAAAAGGAGATAATGTAATTACTTACAATGATGACTAGAAGATTGATTTTGAGAAAGATGGAACCCCAATTTGAGAGGGTTTTGTTTTTTATCGTTCTTTGATGTAATGAGAGGGAAAAAGGATTGTTTGTTTATGTTTGAACTACATGGGCTATCATCTGATGTGCCGGTTTCGCCAGATCCTTTTGAAAAGGGATCCGGCACGTTAAAACGAATGGATCCGGGATGACAGTATATTTTTGACACAAATAATGTTTGGTGTTTTGGTGTATTAGTTATTTTAATTAACTCGGTTTAACGTTGATTATGACTAGTGTTTTTAAGCAATTAGGATGAGGAAGAGTTTAAATATAAGAGGTAGGATTTAGACAGAACTTATACGGGAGATAGCTAAGAAATAGATCATAACGAACAAGTAGTTATTTTCAACTTTAATGATTAGAAGAAGAGAGAGATATACGGGAAAGAATAAGTGTCGTGGATGACTTTGTTATGAAAGAGTAGATACATTTTACTCTTGTGTCGATGAGTGAATTGAGGATGATTTAGAAAAAAATTAGAGGATTATCACGAGTGTGATTGGAACGATGAAAAAGTTTTCTTTGTGTTAATCTTTTTATTTAATGTTGGTTGTGAATGAGTTTCGAGAATAACGAGGATAATGGAATACAATTCCTTATGGTTTGAGAGATTAGTGAAGAAAGACTCTTTGAAAATTGTGGTTTGGATTTAAAATATTTTTGTTTTGATGTGACTTCTTTTTGAAGAAAATAAGTGTAAGATAATAAATCATGTAAATATAAGTATAGCAAGTAATTGTGTACCATACAAGTCAAAATATTTTAATAAAGGAAAGCATACCTTTGCTATGTTATTTTGGAGAAGAGAGCATTTCTAGATAAGCAATACTTCATGAGCTTTTAAAGACCTTCCCGTCATGAAGATTTCCACAAGGAGGTATGTTAGAATAATTTGGAAGATATAATACTAACAATATCCAAATATCGAAAGTGTTAATTATTTTTGTAAAATATGAGTTAGATGTCAATTTTTACAAAAGAGTTTCCTTCGTTGTAGTTTTCAAAACATACACGGATCGTGTCAAGTTTTTAAAGTACAATATACTCTAAGAAACTTGGTAACGAAGCTCTGATGCCAATTGTAGAAAACTAGAAGGGGGGGGGTTGAATAGTTTTACCAATTAAAAACTTCTTTTTAAAATTATAGATCGACTTATGTCAATCTAGTTTTGACGTGTTGGATATTGATAGAAATAAAAGCATATAAACTAAACTACGAGATAGAGTTAGAGAGACACAACCACAACACAAGTATTTATAGTGGTTCGGCTACAAGGTCACCTTCCTTGCCCTACTCCACTCCCCGAGTCACCTACTCGAGAGTTCGTAAACACTTCACAACACAAACTCCTTTCACTTGGCGGAGAAGCCTTCACAACGTCGCTTATACTTTATCCGATACAAAGCTAGATACCGGGCTTTTCCACGAGGTAAAGCCAAACCTTCGTCGCCTACACTTTATCCGGTACAAGGCTAGATACCGGGTCCTTAGCACGGCGGACCAAACCAACACACCTAGCACAACATGACTAAAGGATCCAACGTCCTTTTACACCTAACGACTCAACACATCTACAACACCCTTTTGAGAAGAAGAAAGAACAAGATGCACTTCTGTGATCTTGGAAGAGAAGAATCCTAGCAATTCATATCACGAGCTTGCAAGTCTTCGAGAGTTTGTGATCTCGCCTTTTGGAAGGAACCTAGAGAATCACAAAGAGAGACTACATAGAAAGATCATTAGATCTGAGGTTAGAGAACTTAGAATGTAGAGATAAGATATATCTAAGTGGGGTGAGAAACAAGAGAGAAATGGCTCACTATTTATAGGCAAAACTGAGCACTGTTCACCCGGATCCGGCGGATCCCTTCCCAAAGGGATCCGGCCAGTGTAATCCAAGGGATCCGGGTATCTGGTAGTACCAGTTCGGATTTTGGGTTACAATTCTGGGTTTTGGGTTATGGGTTAAGGTCCATGGGTCAAGTGATGTCATGAATGATGTCAAAGACATCTTGGGTCATAGGTCATGGAATTTAGGTTATGGGTTATGGACTTTGGGTCATGGGTCATGGGTTTTACCCATTATGAAGTCATGCATGATTTCATGCAAATGGGTTATGGGTTATGGATCAAGCTCCATGGGCTATGGGTTATGGGCTTGGTTTTTGGGTCATGGATAGTCCAAGTCTTTTTCTAGTAATTTACATGTATTTTATAAAAATGTAAGTAACTAGTTTATTTAAGTGTTTTTATAAAATGGTTTTAGTTTTATGTAAACTTGTTTAACTAGATATGTTTAAGGTTTGTTTAATGAAATGAGTTAGTAAGCTTTTGGCTCAAAGCGTTTGCGTATTTTATCTATCTCGTTAAAATGATTTTACATTTGTTATCGACAAAACATTAGAAGATCGTAAAATATAAATAAACATTTTTAAGGTTTATTTGTATTAACAATTTTATTATTTTTAGAAAAACCAAGACCTTCTTTGTCATGGAAGGGCTTTTGTTGACTTAACATTATGTCTAAATCATTACTACTTTTCTTAAATTTAAGTAGCTTAATTTGTTGTTCAAGTTCATGAGTTTCTTTCTCAAGTTGACGTTTTTCCTTTGCAAGTTTTTCAATATTTCTCAAAATATTTTCATTAAGTTCTATTAATTCCTCATTCTCCTTTTGCAATTTATAACTATCTAAATTATTATTAGAAGAGGAAGGATTAGATGATACCTCATGTGTTCCAATTTTTGTAAGACAAGTAGCCTTTTCATCCGGTTGATCTCTATCTTCACTATCGCTCCAAGCGCCTCCGATGAATACCTTGTCTTGACCATTGTTACTACCTTGTCTATAGCTTCTTCTAAATTTCTTTGCTATAACCATGACTTCTTCTTCATCTCCTTCGTATTTATTATCACTTTCTCCTTGATCACTACTTTCATCACTAGTTTGGTTTCCAGTGACTTTAGCTTTGAGAGCTAGTGATTTGGCTTTCTCCTTCATCTCCTTAGTAATGACCTTGTCATCCTCTAAGATTGTCTCATATACTTTGAGATTACCAATGAGCTCATCAAGAGAAAGTTCTTCCAAGATTTTGGCTTCTTCAGTTGTCGTCTTCTTCGATTGTCACTTCACCGGGAGTGCATGAAGAAATTTTCTAACAAGATTATTACTATTATAGCTTGGGTCTAAGGATGTCAAGCTTGTAGTAATTGCATTGAATCTTGTGTAACCACTATCAATGGTTTCTTCATAAGAGATCGAAAACTTCTCATATTGTTGAGTGAGTAGTTCGATATTGTACTCCTTTACTTGTGAAATACCTTGATGAATATTTACAAGATTATCTCAAATCCCCTTTGCGGTTTCACATGTAACAACCTTCTCGAACTCCTTTCGAGGTAAGGCGTTGTATATCATCATCTTGGCTTCATGATTCTTGCTAACCATCTTCTTTTCATCATCATCTAGATCCAAAAATGGCTTCTCCACCATCAACTTTTTTTCGGGGTCTTGAATCATGAAAACAAAGTTGCCATTTTGGATGACTTGCCACAAGTCAACATCCTTAGACCTAACATAGGTCTCAAATAGGGTTTTCCAAAAATGAAACCCTTCGGATTCAAACAAAGGTGGTCTTTACATAGAGTACCCCTCAACATAGTTCTCTTGAGCCATGGATCTATACTCAACTTTTCCAAAAATTTCGTTAGGTATTTTAAATTTTTGAAAAAGAAGTTTTTGACTTAAAACGACTTCTCGGGAAGGTTTTAACGCTAAAAAACTTGAGTATACCGCTCTGATACCAATTGTAGAACCGTAGAGGGGGGTGAATACGGTCTTTTTGACTTTTTAGATGTTTAAAAAACTTTCAAGCCTCAAAGCCAAGTTTGTGATTGTTTAACAACAAATACAATCACAAATACAACTAAGGTATATAAAGCAAGTAAAGAACACCATGATATATACTGGTTCGAGATGGGGGGTTTATACCATCCGTACGTCCAATTGCGAATCCACGACACCGATACTATTCACTAAGTATAATCCTTTCGGTGGACTACAAACCGTTATACCATCCGTATGTCTGCAAATTTATGCTGATTGAGGATGTTTTAGCTCATGCAAATAGATGGCCTTGTATCTTGGTGTTTTAGTCTGCTTATTTCTTTATGGTTTCATTATGTTTGACATTTGGCCTTGGGAGGAAATGTTTGAGCAGAACTGAGACATTTTGATATAATTGGGCTAATAATACCATAAAGTAGGTTCTCTATTTGGAAGGGTAAATTAGCTAAGGTGGACAGTGCATGATATATAGAATAGAAAGGTATGAAAGATGAACCTTCTTGGTCTATATAATGCACTGTCATAAGAGGATAGGTTGGTTTCTTCTTTGAGGGTGTGTGTTCCCTGGTTGATGATACCTAACTTGATTTTTTTGAGTCCTTGTAGTGAGGCTGTAGCTGCTATAATGGATCAAGGGGTGATAACTAGAAAATGTAATCAATTGGATATAGCCCTTCTTAGGAGAGTTGGGGTGCTATAGTCTGCATGATGATGCTTTGTAAGTGATCACTATATGTTGTTGTGGATGATGGTTGAACAATGTATGGTGGCTTTTATGGGGAAATGTAGTCATGAGGCTATGGTAGGTGAAATTCGGCGAACACTGGTCTGAGTATTGGTCTGCTTTGATTGTTTACAGTAGTAGAGAAGCTGTATCATATATGTCTTTACTTATCCGAGATAATTGAAAGTCTGTTAGATGTTTGTTATGTTAGAGTTGTAACCATGCTTGTATTGTGTTTTTCTATCATAGATTTAGGACTTGTCCAATCCATTTTCTCTTTATTGTTGTGTAAAAGTTTGAGTATTAATATAGGTTCATCATTTTTGAGAAAAATAAAAATAAAATAAAAATAAAATTTGTTTCCATAATAAATGGTTTGTATTATAAATTTATAATGGACAAAAACCAAAGGACGGATTTTATAATATACCTTGACTATTAGAGCAAACGGTGTGGGGAGTTTCATCCTTCGCCATGCCTACCTGGATGGCTCGCCGTAGCTCGCCATGGTACCCTCCTCCTTCGCCATACCTCGCCATTCATTCCTTGCTCGTCTGCACGGCGAGTTTTGGAGCTGTACTTGTTGTCAGAATATACAAATATAAACGTTATGAAACGTTTAAAAAATCAGAATTCGGCCATTTTTTTTTTGTTTGTTTGTTTTGTTTGTAAATCAGATTCGAAGGTTTATAAATCACATACATACATAATAAAAATCTTACCATATATTTACACATTCTATATAACATTTCACACTAAACTCTATGACCGGATCTACACACACTCCTTGTGTTAGATGAATACTTTGAATGATGTCTAGTCTAGCACGCGGAATTTACTAGCTAGCATTTAGAAGATTTATATGTTTGTGTTTTGTTTTAACGAATCAACAAAGAATGAACAATGAACAATGAACACAATACTTCAACTTTAACGATTCAATATTATTAATCAATAATACGAGTGATCTCCTATCACTAGGGTTTACAACCTTGAATCTTAACAAAACAATACGTACATCTATCTTATTGTTTTCAACCTTAAACCTAGGCAATCCTTTTATAAGCTAAGGATTCCTTTACAAGATAACTATCAACTAAACCTTATACGATATACATTAAATCTTTTCCATAAATATCTTTACACGGTTTTATCATAAACAGTACAAACTTCTTCACTCAACAGTACTAACTGCTTATGTCTTCAAAACTCTTCAGCAGTACTAACTTTCATCTTCAACAATACTAACTGCTATCACCAACAGTACTAACTGCTATAGCTTAATTTCCCAACAATCCTCCCCTAAACTTATGATTTCTATCCAAATCATTAAGTTTCTTCAAATTAAGCTTCTTCTTCTTAATGTGGAAAATTCTTTCAAACATCTATCCCATCAGTCACTTTAGCCTTTGACTTTTCTTTGCTCCACAAGGTTGAAAATCTTTGTAACCAACAAGTCTGCCATCTCAGAGTCTTCTTCAACCTTAAGTCTTCCTTGTATCATAGCCAATAACACAAATGTTCTGAGTGGATATTCTTTTTCCACCAACATATAGATTTATATCCCATCTGGAGTAGAAACTCTATGTACTCCACACGATTCAAATAAATACCAATACACATCCTTAACTTGAGCTTCAAATCTCCACATTGACTCTCCACTATCATGTTCATAGATTCTCTTCAATTGAACCCATAATTCTTTATCTTTGTCTTTAATGGGATCTTTATCTCTGAATCTCTCTTTCACTAAACTCCATAGTTGATTAAGATCTTCTCTGTCAAAACCTCTGAGTAAATCTTTAAACAACTTATACCTTTCAGAAATATCACCAAGTCTGATTATCTTCCATCCTTTCATTCTTCCATCAGTGAACACTTCCCAGTCAATGATTGGATGTTTTACTTGTAAAGGTTTGATATAAGAAGATTCTGGAACAATCATCATCATACTCTTGATCTTCTCATTGGTTAACCCTTCTTCTTCAGACTTTTGTTTCTTTGCAGCACCAGATTCAAGTACCTCTGGTTGTCTTTTCTTTTTCCTTGACATGTCCTCTCTGATTGGAGTATTCAGCCTTGCATATACTTCAAAGAATTTCCTTTCAATCTCAGCATCTGTCCATCCAGTAAAGTCACTCAACTTGTAATCAGCTTGATTCTTCAAATAGTGCTTCATGAACTTGACTTTCTCCTTCCTGGTAGGTAACTTGGTCTTGTAACCAGAATTTTGCCTTTCTCTGATTCTGTGCATTAAGTTACTCCAAGTTGCTTCTTTATTTGTCTTCAAGATAAATTCCTTGAGCATCTCTGACTTTTCTTCTACATTTAACTCCTGATCATTAAGAACCATTATAGCATGAGCTTTTATAATACAATCAGAATCTAACAAATATTGAAGTTGTTCATTAAACTCTTCTTGATTAAAATCTTCAGTTCTTGTTCTATCCATAAAACCAGCTATGTTCTTTTCATCATCAACAGCCATTCTCCTTGCTAATTCCTCATCTTGAGCAATCTGAGCTTGCTTAGCTTCTTCATTAGCCAATTCTTCTTCTACCATTCTTCTTTCAACTTCTGCATCATGATCTATCTGATCTTGAGTTTTTGGTTTTAATCTCTTGAGCCTTTCAAGTTCTTGAGCTGCTTCCTCTTCTTCTTGTGTCATAGCTCTTTTACCTTTATCAGCTCTTCTTCTTTCATAAACTAGCTCAGCTGAAGTTTCACCAGTTGGAACTGCTTGATGCTCTGTCTCAGCAGTTGGAACTGCTTCAACAGTCTGAACTTTTTCTGCTTTATGGGTATCAGTCTGAACTGCTTCATGTTCTTCTTCCACATCTGTATTACCAGAACCTATATCAAATTGTTCTTCTTCCTCTTCATTAAGCCTCCCCTGAGAACTTGATCCATCTTTGTCTTTACCAAATTTCCTCCCCTGTTTGGAAGAATTTCCACCATCAGCATCATCTGAATCATCTGAGTCATCACTAGAAGAATCATCATCCACTACCATCCTTGCCCTTTTCTGCCTGAGTTGATCTTTCAGCTTTTTCACCTTCAAAGATAACCTGTTAAAAACTTTAGCAGAATTCTCCTTGTGTGCTTTGAGCTCATCCTTGATGCTTGCAAGATCTGTCTCCAAACTTTCAACTTTGGCAGCTAGCTTGGTACATAATTCCGTCAATGCATTTTGGTTAGAACTACCCTCATCACGTCTAGCTGTGTGACCTTCTAGGAGAGGTGAATCATGGGGAAAGGATCTAGGGACCACTCTAGGTGTTTCCCTCCTCCTATAAGTGATGCGCATATGTGATGGTTGGGTTCTTTCAAGTACTTGAGTGGATGTGTGATGGGGATCAGTTGGAACTGCTGAACCTTCACCCAACTCAGTTTGAAGCATTTGAGGAAACAATGGAACTGGTTCCCCTTGAAAAAGCCTACTAGCCATAGCCATATTTTGAAAAACTTTTGATTGAAGTCTAGGAGTAGCAAAAATTTCAGTTGGTTTTGTAAGCAAGTATGTCTTTTTATTCAAAAGTGTTTGAACAAACCTGGGATACATTAAAAACTTTGTTTTGCTTGTAACATTAGATACCATACCCTCAAAAATAAATTTTGAAAAGTTAAAAACTCTGTTTGTAGACAAGCAAATGAGAGCAATAGCAATATTGCTACTGAACTGCTCCCAAGCAGTCTTTTTAGGACTTAAACAACTTAAAAGGGTATGTATCAAAAATCTCCATTGAGGTGAGAAACATCCTTTTTGAAAAGTTAATTTATGTTCAGATGTATCATACCCCATTTTGGTAAGTTCTTCCCATATTTAAGTGTTAGGTGATTGCGTGGTTTTGCAACCTTACAACAGGTTTTACCTCTCGAGGGATCTCAAGAGGCTTACAACCCCACCAGGCAGTGTACCTGACCGATGTAGTATAGTGTAGTGGTAAGTACGGGGGATTGATCGTTCTCCACAGGGAATAGTGTTCGTTAGGTATGAAAGGCTACTCTAATTAGGTCTAAGGATTGAGGAAGATTCTTTTTATGTTTTTATAATTTTTATGAAAGCAAGTAAAATCTCGGTTTTGAAGGAGTGGGCGGAATTAGTTGCTAGTCAACTAACCCAAATAACTACAAATGCAAATAAAATAAAATAACAGAAATGAAAATGTTGGTGGAAACTTATGTGTAGAGAAATGTGTTCACTTAGATTTCCTTACTCCCTAACTATCTTTTACCGGTTGATTAGTGTGTATTAGTCGCGTGGATGACGGGTGTATTCCTTAATACCATTCGTGGGGTGGCGTACGTACTTCCCCAACTCTACAAGCTCCTACTTCACTCCTATGTCGAGCCGGCTAGGAAGCTCCTAACATGGGATCACTAGAATTCGCTTGTGCATTAAATACAACCATAAAAACCTTTAGTACGCATTTGGTTCATGTTTCTTAAGACGTTCAAGCAAGTTACCGAATAGGAAGTTAGCCAGTTTTCTTAAGCCTAACATAGATAAACAATCATCCAATACAACTAATAACACACTAATAACCAATAATCAATAGCTAGGTTTCATTAGATCTAAGCAAACACAAGATAAATCTAGCCTAACATATTAATCAAAAGACAAGAACAAGATAGAATCAAACAACACATAGACATATTGAATGATTAATTGATAACTTATCTTCAATGTAACATGGAAGATCTCAAGGCAAAAAGCCTTGAAAAAGATGCTAAAATCGTCTTAGGGTTTTCTCCCAAAAATTCCACACTAAGTTCCACACTAATGACAAAAAATTAGAAAACTATATATAGACTTTTGGATCTGACGGCGTCACGTTATGGAATGTGACGCCGTCACCTCGCCGCTTTTAGGGTTCCCGGATGACCTTCTTGACGCCGTCCCTCTTTAGCTCTCCAAAATCCGTTCTGGCTTATCAAGGCTTGACGCCGTCAGACCTTGAACGTGACGCCGTCCCTCTTTGAATTAAGCCGTGACGCCCTTGATCAGGTTAAAGCGTGACGCCGTCAGAATTCACATGCAATTTTCACTGGCTTATCATGAGTAAATTTCACATCCACCTTTTCTTGCCAAGGCATGACGCCGTCTGGAGTAAATCCTGACGCCGTCAAAGGTAACTTTCAGCCGATTTTTGAGACTTTGCCGTTTTCTTCACTTTAATGCTCCAAAAACGTCCAAAATGCCTCCTTTTCCAGATTTCTCCTCAAAAGTACCTAAAATGACAAAAGGAACGATTTAGGGCAATATTTGATCAAATAAATACGATTTAGGGCTTAAATGACCCCTTAAAAGCGGTACACTTTTCGCTTCATCAAATACCCTTACACTTGAGATTTGCTTGTCCTCAAGCAAATGCGCTTTTATTCTAATCAAAATACAAGTTAGGGGTCATTTAATGCAAACATAAAAGTAATTACACCAAATAATCGTTCCACTTCAATCATAATAAGCACGGAGATTACATACTAGCACCTCACAAGTAGTGTTTAGATACTCACATCTCTCAAGTGTCATCAAAATAAATCTCATAAATGAAAACGGATAATCTCTCTCACTACCTGTCATAGCAAATAGATTACCATAGGCTTGGGAAAGGATCGAAAACCTCCTCCACTAGGCGTAAGCACCAAAGATAAACTATCAAAGAGGGTTTTTACATGGGTTATAACGTTAGGTGTAGGGAAAAGGAAAACACGGTTTTGTTGGACAAAGGATATTTTACTGGTGGCGAGTCAAAGATCTTGATCAATTACATGTACTATACAATGTTGCTAAGCCAAGACTAGACTCGATCTTAAGCTAGAAACGAAATAACAAAATAACAAAAACATAAAACAAACATAAAATGAAACGGGATGGTAGTCCGTATGTTTTTTCTATTTTTTTTTTCTTTTTCATTTTTTTTGTATTTTTCTTGATTTTTCGATTTTTTTTTTTTTTTTTTTTTTTTTTTTTTTTTTTTTTTTGCATACACTCTTGCCCTACCATCCAAAATAATACATCATAGGGGCATTGCATCCCCCTTATACTTGAACTTTTACATAACTTTACAAATACTAATCTAATGACTCGAATTAAGATAATTGAAAAACTTGGAGTACTTTTAAAACATTTAGCACATATGGGGGTAATAAATGATATTCTTCCCCATTACTCCATTACACTAGTACTTTACCCATGAGTCCCAATCGTCCCAAAACAATATGTACAAGGATATGACTCGACTTAGCAACCATGTAATCAACTAGATAATTAACTTGGGTTTAAACAAATGTTGTAACAATAATGCACTAAAGATGAGTGCATACAAGGTAGGCTAAGGCGATTTGGGTGTACATTTTAGTGGGGTGTAACAAATTCTTCCTTTAAGTAAAATGCTTAAAGGTCGAAACGAAAAGATAGGCTCTGAGGGGTGTACTAGGGGTATCGTGTACTAAAAATGAGTACAACGCAAAGGGTGTGGGAAAATTACTTGACCAATGTAGCCAATGTAATTATAACAAAAACACAGGTGTAAAACAATGGGTTAATCCTAATGCCTCTTATCATGTAGTAAATCTAACTACACGAATGTAGTCTCACTTGTGGCCTTGGAATGGTCCTAACGCAAGTTCTAGAATCTAAGTGCTACCGGTACACACATCATAGCATAAATGCTTTTCCTACCAATTCTAGGGGCGAACCTCACATATTTGGGGTTGGAAAATTTTTTAGTGGTACGGTTTTTGTGCTAGTCATATAACTCCTATCCGTGAGACGCTCATTAAGATTAAAGTTTCACTCCTATATGTTGTAAAAAAAAATTTAAATTTGGCACTAAAATTGCCCTAACAGGTATTTATCTCAGTTTTATTACACATCTACTATTAAACAAACAAAAATCAAGCGCAATTGTATTCTCTAAAATCGTACTTTTACCCCCCCCCCCCCCCCTTACACTTAAGATGAACATTGTCCCCAATGTTCAAATAATAAGATGTAAAAGCATAAAGTAAAAGAATGAAATCAAATACTCCCCTGATTTGCTCGGTGGATAATGAAGTTACACGGTTAGATCTTCTTCCAAGGTAATGTTGAAGCTCCATGACTAATACATCGCCAAAAGCTTGATCCAAAACATTTCCTTGTCCAAAATAACCTGTTAAACCTGAGAAAACAAACACGAAAACCTGCATAACATCGGCGGGAAAAATCTATATATAAGGATATAATGCTTGTGGAATGATAATTTTGCAGATTCCTGGAGATTATAAGTTAGAGATTTAATAAAAACTTTTTATGAAAACAAAACTTTCAAAAAATTTTCAGAAAATTAAACCTGACGCCGTCAGGTTGTAAAGCCTGACGCCGTCAGAAATGATCTGACAGAATTCTCATGTTACGTTTCCGGAAAAATTTTGGAAAAACCTACACCTTACTTCCTGGAAATCCTGCAAAACATCATTATGACTCGATACAAGCATTTGACTCAAACAAATACTAATATGTATGTTCATTTATTATTATTATGATTCATGTTCATTTGTGTTCTAATGAACCGATGTAGATTTCCCTTACACTTAACTTTTGCAAAATACCTTTATATGTAGTTAAGACGAAGTTAAAAACAAAATAAAGCATTTTCACAAATTAGTTTTGAACATGAATCAATAATAATAAAAATTAAACATACATACGGAAACAAATAAAAACAAACAAACAAATAAATAAACACACAAAGCAAATAAAAGTTGGGTTGCCTCCCAAGAAGCGCTTGTTTTTGTTCGAGTCACGAGCCTGACTCTACCCTTATTTAACGGATAAAGGAGACGTTTTTCCTACACTTAGGATTAAGTGCGGGTGATAGTAGCGATACACACCATCTCGGTGGAAGTATGCTGCGTTAGGAAAGAGTGGTGGATGAATTATATGCTCAGAGATGTGGGATCCAATCATCATAACCTTACTTAGTTCAATTGGGTCAATGGGTGAATTGAAGTTTTCTCCTAGAAAGGGATCATCTTCTATCAACTTTGAGAGATTCCTAGTTGGGAATCCATCTTGACCTAACAAACCCGGTTTAAACCCATAATGTTTCTTGTGATCAATCATGAATGGGTGATGTAAGTATGTAAGGTCATTTTTCACTCCTATATTGTCTTCCTCACTACAAGGCTTAGAGTCTACTACCTTCAACATGAAACTACCCGGACTATATGGTTTGATGGGTGGATCGGGACCTAATTCAATTCCTAAGTTCACATCTAAGGATGGAAGATTAGGTAACGGTTTTGGTTTAGGCTCCGGTTCATCAAAACTAGGAACTTCCATAGAACTAAAAGAAAGGTTATGACTACAAGTATTCAAACCTATTTCCTCTAGTTGTGTTTGGTTCAAAGGTTCTACCTCCATCGGGATTCCTAAAGTCTCTTCTACTTCTTCCGGGTAAGTCACGGGCGGTGTGTGTGCCTCAAATGATGGTAGGACTTGTGGGGTACTTGGTAGGTTTGTGTTATTTACCTCATCCTTCCTTGTCTCTATATCAATTATATCCACATCATGTGTTTTAGTAGAATCTAACCCAAACATGTTCCTAAGTATCTCAAATCCTTCTCTAGCCATTTCAAGTTCTAAGTCCGATTCATAAGAATCTTCCCCGATAACATGATTACTATGTTCAATTTGCCTAAAGGATTCATCATGTGTTCCTTGAGATTCAAAGTCATTGATCATAAAACCTAGGTCTTTTTGCTCAATATGCTCATGTTCGGCTAAATCCTCCTCAATTGCTTCCTCAAGTTGTGATGTATACGAACCCATTAATTCATTAAACTTATGGTTCACGGTTAGGAGGCTTTCCTCAAAAATTTTCCAAAGGGTCTTATTAAAAGGAGTTGATCCTAACAATGATTGTTTAATAGAAGCCACACATGCACATAATTCATCAAACCTATCAAACTTTATACCCATCTCCTCTTGTATATATCTAAGATCACTTAAAAATTCATTGGAACAACAGGAAGCAAATCTATCCGTGTAAAGTAATTGTTCCTCTATTGTTAATGATCTAAATGGAATTTCATCCGCCATGGTGACAAATGAAAATGGTTCTACAAACAAAGGGCACAAAGAAAAAGATAGACTAAAGAAATCCTAGAAAAATAAAATAAAAACCCCACTAGAAAGGAATCTAGTGAGTAGACCTAATAAAATAAAAATCTCAACCTAAACAATAACTATTCCCCGGCAGCGGCGCCAAAAACTTGATTGCGTGGTTTTGCAACCTTACAACAGGTTTTACCTCTCGAGGGATCTCAAGAGGCTTACAACCCCACCAGGCAGTGTACCTGACCGATGTAGTATAGTGTAGTGGTAAGTACGGGGGATTGATCGTTCTCCACAGGGAATAGTGTTCGTTAGGTATGAAAGACTACTCTAATTAGGTCTAAGGGTTGAGGAAGATTCTTTTTATGTTTTTATAATTTTTATGAAAGCAAGTAAAATCTCGGGTTTGAAAGAGTGGGCGGAATTAGTTGCTAGTCAACTAACCCAAATAACTACAAATGCAAATAAAATAAAATAACAGAAATGAAAATGTTGGTGGAAACTTATGTGTAGAGAAATGTGTTCACTTAGATTTCCTTACTCCCTAACTATCTTTTACCGGTTGATTAGTGTGTATTAGTTGCGTGGATGACGGGTGTATTCCTTAATACCATTCGTGGGGTGGCGTACGTACTTCCCCAACTCTACAAGCTCCTACTTCACTCCTATGTCGAGCCGGCTAGGAAGCTCCTAACATGGGATCACTAGAATTCGCTTGTGCATTAAATACAACCATAAAAACCTTTAGTACGCATTTGGTTCATGTTTCTTAAGACGTTCAAGCAAGTTACCGAATAGGAAGTTAGCCAGTTTTCTTAAGCCTAACATAGATAAACAATCATCCAATACAACTAATAACACACTAATAACCAATAATCAATAGCTAGGTTTCATTAGATCTAAGCAAACACAAGATAAATCTAGCCTAACATATTAATCAAAAGACAAGAACAAGATAGAATCAAACAACACATAGACATATTGAATGATTAATTGATAACTTATCTTCAATGTAACATGGAAGATCTCAAGGCAAAAAGCCTTGAAAAAGATGCTAAAATCGTCTTAGGGTTTTCTCCCAAAAATTCCACACTAATGACAAAAAATTAGAAAACTATATATAGATTTTTGGATCTGACGGCGTCACGTTATGGAGTGTGACGCCGTCACCTCGCCGCTTTTAGGGTTCTCGGATGACCTTCTTGACGCCGTCCCTCTTTAGCTCTCCAAAATCCGTTCTGGCTTATCAAGGCTTGACGCCGTCAGACCTTGAACGTGACGCCGTCCCTCTTTGAATTAAGCCGTGACGCCCTTGATCAGGTTAAAGCGTGACGCCGTCAGAATTCACATGCAATTTTCACTGGCTTATCATGAGTAAATTTCACATCCACCTTTTCTTGCCAAGGCATGACGCCGTCTGGAGTAAATCCTGACGCCGTCAAAGGTAACTTTCAGCCGATTTTTGAGACTTTGCCGTTTTCTTCACTTTAATGCTCCAAAAACGTCCAAAATGCCTCCTTTTCCAGATTTCTCCTCAAAAGTACCTAAAACGACAAAAGGAACGATTTAGGGCAATATTTGATCAAATAAATACGATTTAGGGCTTAAATGACCCCTTAAAAGCGGTACACTTTTCGCTTCATCATTAGGCATAGTGTTAATACCATCTGAGTCATGTAATTTAAGATGTCTCCTAATTATAGACTCGGTAACAACAAAAGATACACCATCCACTTCAGAATGAATTTCTGAGTCTCCATCTTCACTAGTCAAGACAGTAGCATTCTGCCAGAACTGTGTGATGTGCGAGACATAAAGAGTAGGAGAAATAGTTAAAGCATACATTATGTAAGAGTGGTTGAGAAAATCCACAATCTCATAAAACTTTGGTCCATCTCCCTCTTCTGTTTTCTCAAGAAACGCAACCTGATTATGACGTTTAACAAATTCCAATCCAGCCATTCTCAGTGATGAAAAATGAAAGATTATATCAATACGATGATCGTTTAAATTGGAATTGAGGTTTTATGTAGTCGCTTGGGGTTTATAGGTACTGTTTAGGGTTTTGCGAAATATGCATATGAGATAAATTATCTTTAGAAAGAGAATAAATAAATTTATGGTAAAAAGATAATTATCATCTATAAAAATCCCTATAAATACCTTAAGAATAACGGTTTTACCCCAACGGCTAGAAAATTAATTACTGACAGATTTTTACAATGGCTAGTTGAACCGTACTAACTTTGTACTAACCGTACCAACTGTTGGAAAAATTTTGTTGAGCCGTATGAACTTATTGAAAAGAATTTTAAAATACCATGGCTCAAACATAGTTTTTAGCAAACTATCAGCTATCAACGGATTTGATATGTCTTTACCAATAGCCGTTTGCTTTGGACTAGCCAACTCTTCACACTTAGATATGGTGAGCTGATAACCATACAATTTTTGGTAAATTGTCAACCATCAACGGATTTGATTAGTCTTTACCAGATACCGTTTGCTCTGGACTAGTTGGTTCTTATGTGGGTAAGACATGGTGAACCAATTACCATTTGTTGTGTGCAAAGATCACACACTCAGCTCCAAATCACCATTACAGTCCAAAACATATAGCATTAAATTCCTTGGTGTTTATCATCCAAAACCTGCAAGTGTTAGTCCAAAAACAAAGAAACAAGCCACAAAGAACTTGTCTCACAATATAAAAGTATATGACTAACAATGCACATAACAAGAAAAATTAATTTCCTTGTGGTACCCAAGCCAAAACAGACTTAGGCTTTCCTCTTGCATCAACATAATTCATTCTTTTCAAAACAATTTTAGCACCATTAGGTTTGATAGGTCTCCAAACCCAGCATGCTGATGCATTCACACCATTTCCCATATTTCCCTTAGCAGTGTTTTTATTCACACCAGTACCAATTACTCTGCTAGCAGTTGGAACTGCTGGATTGGTAGTTGTTACCTTAGGTTTCCAAACTTGGTTTGTTACAACTGCTTTGTGATGAAATGGTCTTTTAACAGTTGTTGGTGCTGATTTGGAAAACATTTTTGCACCTTGAACTGTTGGCCTTGGGTTAACAGGTCTAATAGGTCTGACAGTCTGAACTGCTGGTCTAGCAGTTTGAACTGGTCTTTGGCCAGACTTTAATAGAACTGATCTGGGTATCATTCTATCATTCCTAAGAAAAGATTGAGGTCTTGCTATGCTCAACCTATGATTTGTATATCCAGATACCCATTTATCACAAAAATCTGCAAGATGGTCAAAGCTACCACATGAATAACAAGCTTTTCTATAGCAGACAAAATCATCCCCTAATTGGTGAGATTTGAGGTCATTCCAATTCCTTTGGTTACCTCTTGGCTTGTTTGTGGTTCTATACATTTCTGCATACCTAACTGTTGGCCTAAAAGGTTTGGCATTTGATCTAAGCCTAACAGTCTCAGGTTTAACCATCTTTGGAACTTTTGGTTCCTCCACTTTAGCACTAACAGGCTTAACCACAGCCTGATCATCCTCATCATCAGAATTCCATTCCTCAATGATTGGAGCATCTGAGTCCTTAGCTGAGGACCTATCAGAAGACACCTTGTCCTCAG
Source organism: Artemisia tridentata subsp. tridentata (assembly GCA_021014915.2). Taxonomy (NCBI): domain Eukaryota; kingdom Viridiplantae; phylum Streptophyta; class Magnoliopsida; order Asterales; family Asteraceae; genus Artemisia; species Artemisia tridentata. The sequence goes on along the minus strand of CP139503.1, from coordinate 131,710,592 downwards.
ATAGTGATTTATCACTAGCACTCTCATACACAGGTTTGTCAACTACATCCTTCTTGGGTTGAGGACCATAGTTAAGCACAGGTAGTTGAAATTCAGGTAGTCTTGTGTGTTCTAAGTCTATGCCTGGGGGTGTTGGAATTCCTCTATAGGGAGGTGGAACTGACTTATAACCTAGGCCTGACTTAGCTTTATTAAGGATCTGACACTCAATTATCTTTTGAACACCTTTTGATGTGTATTCTAGTGTGTCTACACTCATCTGAATGTTCTCCTTAGCTTTCTTAACTTGTTCTAGCTCATGTTTTAACACAGTGATCTCATTTTCTCTAAACATTAAGTCTCTCTTAACAATAATCATATCATCAGAAAACTTAGACTCATTATTTTTATAATTAACAATTTGTTCTTCTAACACAGCTAAAGCTCTCTTATGATTTGCTAAGCTAAAAGCAGTTTCAACTAGCTCTTTTCTCTGATTCTCACATCTTTTCTTAAGTGTTTCTAGATCTTTTAAAGCTTCACAAGATTTAGAACATTTTGAAACTTGTACCTCAGAATCTGAGAATGCCATGAGAGCAACCTCTGTAGATGCTTCTGCTTCCTCCTCTGCAATGTAGCTCCAGTCAAATCCTAAGCCATCAATGGCAACCATGGCTTTCGAGCTTGAATCAGTAACCTCCACAACCCTTGACTTGTTTCCATATCCTCTGCTCTTTCCATCTTGTTGGCTTGGCAATCTGCACTCCCTTGAATAATTACCTTTCTTGTGGCAGTTGAAACACTCAATCTTGGACTTGTCATACCCTGCAACATCATTGCTGTTTATGACAATCTTCTTGCCAGTCTTCTTCAAGAATCTCCTAGCTCTCAAGCTGAGAAGAGAGAGCTGCCACTTGATATCCATCTCTTCAATATCATCTTCATCAATCTCTTGAAGATCTGAATGAGTCAACATACTTCCATTGTGCTGAGTAGTCAAGAAAGCACAATAAGTATCTTCATTCAAAAGTCCACTAGTACTGCTTGAGGTGCTAGCAGTACCAAGGTTTGCACTAGCAGTACCAACTGCTCCAGCAACTTGCACTTCTTCATCTGGACTTGAGGTACTGGGAGTTGATACAAAGACCAAATTCCCTGAGCTTGAGCTTGAGCTTGATCCAGCAGACTTCTTAATATCATGTTCAACAATCTTGAAGTTGCTGTAGAGATCCATTAAGCTCATGGAATCTATATCAGGCTTATTTTTCCATACTACCACATGCATAGCCCATTCAGCTGGTAGACTCCTCAGAAATTTGGAGTTGAGATCTTCCTGAGGCATCTCAATTCCTAGAACAGCCAATTGACTCACCAGTTTTTGAAGTCTATTAAACATATGATCTAGTGATTCGTTACTTGTTGCTGAAAAATTCTCAAACTATTGCTTGAGAAGAGTCTTCTGAGATTTCTTGGTGGCTTCATTCCCACCATATCTTGCAACAATAGCTTCAAAAAGGGTTTTAGCACACTTAAACTTGCTAAAATTTAACAACTGGTCATTGGGAATAGTCATCAGAAGCAAACTTCTAGCCTTAACATCATTCTTGTGCCTTGCCTTCTCTTCAGTAGTGGTTGGCTTTGTCTGCACATTAGTCTCAGATTTTCCTTCAACAACAGTTGTTGTTGTTACGGGTGTAAAGGAGTTTCCTTCTTCAATAATCTCCCAAAGAGTATAATCTTGAACTTGGAAGAACTGCTCAATTCTTAATCGCCACATATCGAACTCATTGGGTTTAAGCATTGGAAGCTTAGCAGCAATATTAGTCTGACTTGTTATTGTCTCCATGTCCATCTTGAACAAATTCGTCTGGATCTTCTAAACCAAAGTATCAGTAACCTGTCTCTGATACCACTTGACCGGATCTACACACACTCCTTGTGTTAGATGAATACTTTGAATGATGTCTAGTCAAAGCACGCAGAATTTACTAGCTAGCACTTAGAAGATTTATTTGTTTGTGTTTTGTTTTAACGAATCAACAAAGAATGAACAATGAACAATGAACACAATACTTCAACTTTAACGATTCAATATTATTAATCAATAATACGAGTGATCTCCTATCACTAGGGTTTACAACCTTGAATCTTAACAAAACAATACGTACATCTATCTTATTGTTTTCAACCTTAAACCTAGGCAATCCTTTTATAAGCTAAGGATTCCTTTACAAGATAACTATCAACTAAACCTTATACGATATACATTAAATCTTTTCCATAAATATCTTTACACGGTTTTATCATAAACAGTACAAACTTCTTCACTCAACAGTACTAACTGCTTATGTCTTCAAAACTCTTCAGCAGTACTAACTTTCATCTTCAACAGTACTAACTGCTATCATCAACAGTACTAACTGCTATAGCTTAATTTCCCAACACTCTATAAAATAATAACCCAAAAACATGAGTGAATCATCTCATTCCGGCGAAAGTGATCTTGAAGAGATTTCAGAGCTCAAGATGATTCTTCAAGAATATGAGAATGAGCAATCGTTGCAGCAAGAAGAAGCCGGAAGTTGGAAACGGGCATACATTCCCCGGGAACGTCAAATTGCTGAAGCACGTCTAATGGCTGATTATTTTGGTAACAACCCAAAATATACGGACGAATATTTTAGGCGTCGCTATCGTATGAGCCGTAAACTATTTTTAGAAATAGTACAAGGTATTGAAACATATATTGAAACTCATCATCCTCTTCCTGATCATTTTGATTTCTTTAGAGTCCGACCCGATGCTACGGGTGTAATGAGTTTTAGTGTGATCATGAAATGCACAAGCGCCCTACGCCAATTGGCGTACGGCATAACAGCTGAGCTGATGCATTTGATGAGTATTTACAAATGGGAGAACATTGTGCACGCGATTGTTTAGATAATTTTACTATGTGCATAATTCAGTTGTATACGCGTGAGTTTTTAACACTCTGTTCTCAAGTATGATTATTGAGGGAAATGGAAGTAAATGAAATGGAAGTAAAGAAATGGAAGTAAATGAAATGGAAGTTATGAAAATAATTGTGTTCTTAAGTATGGAGTGAAAGAAGGGTAAAGTAAAGAAATGTTGTCACTTTTTTATATTTTTACTATAATACCCTTGTACACATACAATAAATACAAATTGGTGAGGGGCATTTTTGTCACAAATATTATTTAATAATGGGACCCACTCACTTTACTTCACTTGCAGCCCAATTATGGGCTGAAAGTTTGACAAGGAAAAAATAAAGGACTTTACTTCCTTTTACTTCCCTTTACTTGCATTTACTTCCTTCCCAAATCTTGAGAACATGATTTTTTTTCATTTACTTCCATTTACTTCCTTCAAAAATCTTGAGAACAGAGTGTAAGAAAACCAGACATGAATGGCATTTACAACTTATACAACGCACATAATGCGATTCATAAGTTACCTGGAATGTTGGGAAGCATTGATTGTATGCAATGGGAATGGAAAAATTATCCGAGAGAATGGCAAGGCCAATTTCACAGAGGTGATAAAAAGTATCCAACTATAATGCTTGAAGCCGTTGCTTCATAAGATTTGTGGATTTGGCATGCATTTTTTGGGGTGGCGGGTGCGAATAACGATCTTACCGTTTTGAATAATTCTCCGTTATTTGACGACCTGCTTGATGACATCGCCCACGAGGTTCCGTTTGAAGTAAACGGGCGTACATTTAAACAAGGGTACTATCTAGCTGACGGAATTTACCCGGAGTGGTCATCTTTTGTCAAATCATTCACGGTTGCACATACCCAAAAAAATGCCGTATTTAAAGCGAAACAAGAAAGTGCTCGAAAAGATATCGAAAGAGCTTTTGGTGTCCTCCAAGGACGTTGGCATATTATTGCCCAACCGGCGCGTGCATTTACTGTGGCCAAGCTACGAAGAATCATGTACACGTGTGTGAGATCCTGTAAAAATCCCTCGTAATAAATCTCACTGATTAATGATAATCTCAACTTGCGGTTTAATAAAACCCATTTTTATGGGAAATTTAAACTTTTCTCTTAGTGCTATAAATACCACGTTATGTTTTCGTGATATATATATTAAATAGCAACCTCTACCAAACCACAAACAAATCACGGGATTTCCATTCTCATTTAATTTGATACTTCACAATTGATAATAGTTAGTAATGATAAGATCCCTACACAAAAGTATATACACTTTTCCTAGTTATTCTTAATTATTTCACTTGATTTACACTAATCACTACTAAAACTCTTCATTAAAATTCTTGGCAAACTAAATGGGCTGTATGTTATTTCTCAGCCCACATCACCATTTCACCAGCCCACTGTCCAGCCCAACTCCTCTTTGCTATTCATACAATTCGAACCAGCCCACACTCAAATTCAGTTGCACTTTGTAAATTCGACCAACCACAGTCCCTCCAAAGCGCCTTTGTATTTTTCGATTCTCGAACGCGACAATTAGATATTATTATACCTATTAATTACTCTCCCGGCCAACAAATAGGACGCCAAATATTAGCTCGAGATATGAACGTTTGATACGTTTAAATGAGCCAAAGTGTTTGTCCCATTTCAATAAAACCCGCATAGGTAGAAATCTCAAAACTCGACTAATTCGAACCCGACTCTTTCCTAGGCTTTCCCAATGGTAATATTAGCACAATATGATGTAAAGAAGACATTGAAGTCAAAAGTTTATGAAATCACACGCTAAAGCTATCTAACCTCCATTTAAAATATCAATCGAATATATACATATGCCAACCACAAGAGACAAAGTCCTATAGATCTTTCCACACCTCCTACTGATTGCTAAGTCAGTCAAGATAGCAGTAGATGTGTATGATTTACTTAACCCACTTGACACTCATTCAATGATACAACCGAATATATATCCATGCCAACAACTAAAACCAACATATCTTTGAAACCTTGTTCCCACTCATTCATTCGGTTAGACACTGCCACACTCAACCGAAAATATCCATTGAATACGTGTATAATCCAAAGACTAAAGACAAGCTCTCAAACTACTCTCATACCTCCTAATGATTCTAAATTCAGAAGAAGAGTTAGACAGCAGGAGCATGTGAGGCTCATCGACTTACATATGAGAATTCGAATGATGATAACGTGTGCATATATGCATCACGTATACATTCCAATAACAAAGGACAAAGATCCTCAATTCTCCCACACTCAACCAAAGTCAGAAGCGTGCCATGAGTACTGATCATCCACATGATCTTAAATGATTAAATGTGAGGGTAATATGGTCAAAAACGTGTGTACTCCTTCTATAAATTCTACCACTCATTTGGCAGACTTCACTGCCCACTTCCTACTCATTTCATTCTCACTAACCATCTTAGAAACCCAAGATATAAAAAACATAATTCGAACCTTGTAAGCAAACTGCCTACTTCGTCCTTGTACTAACTGATGAAGCGAAAAGTGTACCACTTTTAAGGGGTCATTTAAGCCCTAAATCGTATTTATTTGATCAAATATTGCCCTAAATCGTTCCTTTTGTCATTTTAGGTACTTTTGAGGAGAAATCTGGAAAAGGAGGCATTTTGGACGTTTTTGGGGCATAAAAGTGAAGAAAACCACAAAGTCTCAAAATTGTGCTAAAAGTTACCTTTGACGGCGTCAGGATTTACCCTGGACTGCGTCATGGCTTGGCAAGAAAAGGTGGATGTGAAATTTACTCATGATAAGCCAGTGAAAATTGCATGTGAATTCTGACGGCGTCACGCTTTAACCTGATCAAGGGCGTCACGGCTTAATTCAAAGAGGGACGGCGTCACGCTCAAGGTCTGACGGCGTCAAGCCTTGATAAGCCAGAACGGATTTTGGAGAGCTAAAGAGGGACGGCGTCAAGAAGGTCATCTGGGAACCCTAAAAGCGGCAAGGTGACGGCGTCACACTCCATAATGTGACGCCGTCAGATGTAAAAATCTATGTATAGTTTTGCAATTCTTTGTCATTAGTGTGGAACTTAGTGTGGAATTTTTGGGAGAAAAACCCTAAGACGATTTTAGCATCTTTTTCAAGGCTTTTTGCCTTGAGATCTTCCATGTTACATTGAAGATAAGTTATCAATTAATCAGTCAATATGTCTATGTGTTGTTTGATTCTATCTTGTTCTTGTCTTTTGATTAATATGTTAGGCTAGATTTATCTTGTGTTTGCTTAGATCTAATGAAACCTAGCTATTGATTATTGGTTATTAGTGTGTTATTAGTTGTATTGGATGATTGTTTATCTATGTTAGGCTTAAGAAAACTGGCTAACTTCCTATTCGGTAACTTGCTTGAACGTCTTAAGAAACATGAACCAAATGCGTACTAAAGGTTTTTATGGTTGTATTTAATGCACAAGCGAATTCTAGTGATCCCATGTTAGGAGCTTCCTAGCCGGCTCGACATAGGAGTGAAGTAGGAGCTTGTAGAGTTGGGGAAGTACGTACGCCACCCCACGATTGGTATTAAGGAATACACCCGTCATCCACGCGACTAATACACACTAATCAACCGGTAAAAGATAGTTAGGGAGTAAGGAAATCTAAGTGAACACATTTCTCTACACATAAGTTTCCACCAAACATTTTCATTTTTGTTATTTTATTTGCATTCGTAGTAATTTGGGTTAGTTGACTAGCAACTAATTCCGCCCACTCCTTCAAACCCGAGATTTTACTTGCTTTCATAAAAAATTATAAAAAAACACAAAAAGAATCTTCCTCAACCCTTAGACCTAATTAGAGTAGTCTTTCATACCTAACGAACACTATTCCCTATGGAGAACGATCAATCCCCCGTACTTACCACTACACTATACTACATCGGTCAGGTACACTGCCTGGTGGGGTTGTAAGCCTCTTGAGATCCCTCGAGAGGTAAAACCTGTTGTAAGGTTGCAAAACCACGCATCAAGTTTTTGGCGCCGTTGCCGGGGAATAGTTATTGTTTAGGTTGAATTTTTATTTCTATTAGGTCTACTCACTAGATTCCTTTCTAGTGAGATTTTTATTTTCTTTTTCTAGATTTTCTTTAGTCTATCTATTTTCTTCGTTTCTTTGTTCGTAACCATTACCATTAGACATCATGGAAGATGGTAATATCCTTAATCCCAACAACCCACCACAACAACCACCTCCTAGAGCCCGCACTTTAGGAGGATATTCCCTAATTTTGGATGATGACCCCCCTAATCTTAGAATCACTAGGAGCCGAAGCTCGATAAAGACTCTTGCCACACCCTATGCTGAACCCGAAAGGGAAATGCATAAATTAAGGCGACTCCACCAAGCGGCTGAACCATCTACGATCAATTTTGATGATGCCCTCTCCAAGGAAGAATCCAATCATCATTCTACACCTCCTAGCCCTCAACCCAATCACGATATGGAAGCTCCCGAAATCCCAATCCCTAAATGTCTCAAGGACTACTCTTCTCCCACCCCTCGTGGTTTTTCCAATGCTATCGTTTTTCCAAACGAACGCACGGATGGGGTCTTGCGTGCAACCGATATTTGGCTGGTCCAAAGTGTATGCAAGTTTCACGGATTGAAAACTGAAGATCCAATCCAACACATCAAGGACTTCCTGAAAATAGTGGATACCCTTCATACGGACGGAGCCACTAGAGATACCTCCCGGTTGCGATTCTTTCCCTTCACCCTTCATGAAAAAGCCGGAAACTGGTATAACCAACTTCCTTCCGAATCCATCTTCACATGGGAACAGCTTATCTCAAAATTCTATGAGAAATTCTTTCCCATAGGAAGAACTTCAACGTTGAGAGACGAAATCCTCCGCTTCCATGTTGGACCAGCAGAACGCATTCACAAATCTTGGGTTAGATTCAAGGATCTAATTAGACAGGTCCCTCATCATGGCATTGAACTCTGGCTTCTTGTCCAGATCTTTTATGACAGTGTCTCCAAAAACGACCAATTGGGCATTAATAATTCATCAAAAGGAAAAATAGCCAAACTAAGCGTTGAGGAAGGATAGAATAGAATTGAGGAATACGCGAATGATCAAGACGATACCTGGGATGAACCCGATTCGATCATGAGCATTTCCAAGATCATGAAAGAGCCTCCTTTTGCTAGCCGGGTGAGTAGATTGAATGATCAGGTATCTTATCTAGACAAGTCGCAACCAACTAAGCGGTTATCAAACCCATACTTGATCTGTGATCAATGTGGTGGCCCGCATGAAGTGGAGGAATGCGAGGATGATACCACCACCGAACAAGCATGCTTGTCAAGCCACGACATCTTCGATGATCCTTCGCTCTTAACTTTCTACCAAAACAATGATTTCACCCCTTGGGGAAATCTTGTGAGAGAAGAGGGAGGAGGAGAATATCCTGACTATAAGGTTAGGAGCACTTTTGAGGATGATCTCGGGCATTTCACGTTTGAAAAGAATCTGCAACTAAATGGTCTCGACAACCTTATCAATAGCCAACAAACCGACGTGAAGGCCAAATTCGCAGAACTCAACGCCACTCTCGACGGCCTTGGCAAACCTCAAAGAGATCCCTTACTCGCCATCACCACTCGTGCTGGAAAAACTACTAAGGATCCACCTTACCCAGCTCAACAATCTAACGTCATGGAACCCGACACCCCTCATGAGGAGGATGGTAATGTGAATGACGAAAATCCCGAGCAAACCCCTCCGGTAACTCCCTCCCCACCTATTTCTGCCAAGCAACCCATTAAAGTCCCATACCCATCTCGCCTCAAGAATCAAAAGGTCGAAAATGATAATAAAAGATTCTTGTCATATTTGAAGAATTCGGTTGTCACCATGCCCCTTCTTGATGCATGTTATCATATGCCCAAATATAGTACATACTTCAAGAGGCTGCTCACCAACAGGAAAGGGCTCGAGGGTCTTGTAACCTTAGGAGAAGAATGTTCTGTGGTGACTCAACGAGGGCTACCAAAGAAGGTGGACGATCCAGGTAGTTTCACCTTGCCCTGTTCAATTGGATCTCTTTCAGTCAAGAATGCTTTAGCCGACTTAGGAGCAAGCATCAATCTTATGCCGCACTCCATGTTCCTCAAGCTAGGGTATTCTGGGTTGAAACCAACCCGTATGAGCATCCAACTGGCCGATAGATCAGTCAAATACCCCTTAGGAATATGCGAGAATGTGCTGGTTAAGGTAGGGAAGTTCAAATTTCCAGTTGACTTCGTCATCCTAGAAATGGAAGAAGATGATCTTGTGCCCATCATTCTAGGAAGACCATTCCTTGCAACTTCCCGTGCTGTTATTGATGTTCATGACGGCAAACTAACCTTACGAGTGGGGGCCGATAGCTTAACCTTCGACATCAAAGACACAATGAATCTTTCTCTCGAAGCAGATAATCAGTTGTATTTCATCGAAGAAATCAATGAACTATCCGACGAGATTGACAATTGTGTAGATGAACAGGTGGAAGCTGGTTGGTTGCGAGATGAAGCTTTCTTACCCATCTTAGAGGAGGAGAAGACTATGGATGTGAATGCAGTCTCCTTCTATCCCAGACAAGAAATCGAACAGCTTGAGCTTCGTAAACCCGAGAACAAACTTAAACCTTCCATCATCGAGCCACCCACGTTAGAACTCAAGGAACTCCCGAACAACCTTGAATATGCCTTCCTTCAAGGAGAAGATCAACTTCCGGTAATCATAAGCTCTTCTTTGAAAAGTGAACAAAAGGATAAACTCTTAGGAGTTTTAAAAAAATATAAAGGAGTTATAGCATGGAGTGTAGCCGATATCAAGGGGATTGACTCTACCTTTTGCACGCATAAAATCCTCATGGAGGAGGATTATAAACCCACCGTGCAACCTCAAAGGCGAGTAAATCCCAACATAAAGGAAGTCGTAAAGAAGGAAGTCATTAAGCTCCTAGATGCAGGGCTAATTTACCCGATTTCGGACAGTCCATGGGTAAGTCCTGTACAGGTTGTACCAAAAAAGGGAGGAATGACGGTGGTGAAGAACGATAAGGATGAGTTAGTACCTCAACGAACAGTAACTGGATGGCGTGTGTGCATCGATTATAGGAAGTTGAATGATGCAACCCGAAAAGATCATTTCCCTCTCCCATTTATCGACCAAATGTTGGAAAGGTTAGCAGGGCATGAGTACTACTGCTTCCTCGATGGGTTCTCAGGGTATTTCCAAATCCCTATCGCTCCTGAGGACCAAGAAAAGACTACGTTTACATACCCTTATGGCACCTTCACCTACAAGCGAATGCCCTTTGGACTATGTAACGCCCCCGCCACTTTCCAGCGCTGCATGACGGCAATCTTCCATGAGTTAATGGAAGATAGCATGGAGGTCTTCATGGATGATTTTTCGGTCTTTGGAAACTCTTTTGATCGCTGTCTTGCTAACCTTGAGAAAATGCTCAAACGTTGTGAGGAGACTAACTTGGTACTAAACTGGGAAAAGTGCCACTTTATGGTAAAAGAAGGGATTGTGCTAGGGCACAAAATTTCAGGAAGTGGAATTGAAGTAGACCGGGCAAAAATTGAAGCTATATCCAAACTTCCCTATCCAACAACTGTCAAGGCAATCCGTAGCTTTTTGGGTCATGCTGGCTTCTATAGGAGATTCATTAAAGATTTCTCAAAGGTAGCTAAACCAATGACTCAGTTGCTCATGAAGGATGCCCCGTTCGACTTCTCTCAAGAGTGCAAGGACGCATTCGATCTATTGAAGCAGGAACTTACCCAAGCTCCAATTATGGTTACCCCTAACTGGGAGTTACCCTTTGAAATCATGTGCGATGCTAGTGATTATGCTGTTGGAGCAGTATTAGGCCAAAGGCTTAACAAACACTTTCAGCCAATATACTACGCTAGCAAAACCATGAATCCCGCTCAAGAAAACTACACTACCACTGAAAAGGAATTACTAGCCGTGGTATTCGCTTTTGATAAATTTCGCCAGTATCTTGTCCTTTCTAAAACGGTTGTTTTTACGGATCATTCAGCTATTCGATATCTTTTCGCTAAACAGGATGCTAAACCACGGTTACTTCGTTGGATCCTACTATTGCAAGAGTTTGATGTTGAAATTCGTGATAAGAAAGGAGCAGAGAATCTTGCGGCTGATCATCTCTCTCGTCTCGAAAACCCCAGCCTCGCTGAATATGACAAGAGTGAGATTCGGGAAACATTTCCTGAAGAGCAGCTCATGTCAATAAATGATTCTGAACCTTGGTATGCGGATTATGCTAACTACCTGGCAAGTAGAGTCATTCCTGAGCATATGAGCAGGCATGAAAAAAAGAGGTTCTTTAATCAATTAAAGTACTACTTTTGGGATGAACCCTTCTTATTTCGAAGATGTCCGGATCAGGTAATCAGGCGTTGTGTTTCGGAAAGAGAGGCTGTCAGAATTATGAAAGAGTGTCATGCCGGTCCATCGGGAGGACATCACGGAATGAACACTACTGCACGAAAGGTCTTCGACGCAGGATTCTATTGGCCTACAATATTTCGTGATGTGAAGGGAATGATACAAACCTGTGACGCATGTCAAAGAGCTGGGAATATCTCTAGGAGGGATGAAGCCCCACAGAATTATATACAAGTTTGTGAGGTTTTCGATGTTTGGGGAATTGATTTCATGGGACCTTTCCCATCTTCGAGTGGGAATGAATACATCTTAGTGGCTATTGATTATGTTTCGAAATGGGTGGAAGCACAAGCCCTTAGGACTAACGACGCTAGGGTAGTCATTCATTTCTTAAGAAAATTGTTCGCTAGGTTTGGAATTCCGAAGGCTCTTATTAGTGACAGGGGAACTCATTTTTGCAATTCGCAAATGGAGAAAGTTATGAAAAGATATGGAGTCTCTCACCGATTCTCCACCGCTTACCATCCTCAGACCAACGGTCAAGTCGAAAATACTAATAGAGCCATAAAGAGAATATTAGAGAAAACGGTTAATCAAAACAGAAAAGATTGGTCTTTTAAGCTCGATGAGGCTTTGTGGGCATTTCGAACCGCCTATAAGACACCAATCGGGACAACCCCGTTCCGTATGGTATATGGCAAGGCATGCCACCTTCCAGTAGAACTGGAACACAAAGCATATTGGGCACTTAAGGCTTGTAATTTGGATTATACAGTTGCTGGAACAAATAGATTCTTACAGCTCCAAGAGCTCGATGAATTGAGATTAGAGGCTTATGAATCTTCTATTACATACAAAGAAAGGGCAAAAAGATGGCATGACCAACGGATTAAGAGACCCAAGGAGTTTTCAGAAGGAGACAAGGTCCTATTATATAATTCTCGGTTAAGACTATTTCCTGGAAAACTTAAATCTAGATGGTATGGACCTTTTACCGTAAGGAGCTCCTCAAAAACCGGAGCCGTTGTGTTGATTGACGACGATGATAGAGAATTCACTGTGAATATACAACGAGTCAAGCATTATCAAGAGAATGGTAATGAAATGATCAATGAGGAAGACATAACCTTTGATGAAGAAATCACGTAATGTACGTGACTTTGAGTCTAGCTACAAGACTCGTTAATAAAGAAAAGCGCTTCTTGGGAGGCAACCCAAGCTTTATTTGCTTTGTGTGTTTATTTATTTGCTTGTTTGATTTTATTTTCCGTATGTGTGTTTAATTTTTATTCTTATTGATTCATGTTCAAAAGTAAATTGTGAAAATGCTTTATTTTGTTTTTAACTTCGTCTTAACTACATATAAAGGTATTTTGCAAAAGTTAAGTGTAAGGGAAATCTAAATCGGTTTATTAGAACACAAATGAACATGAATCGTAATAATAATAAATTAACATACATATTAGTGTTTGTTTGAGTCAAATGCTTGTATCGAGTCATAATGATGTTTTGCAGGATTTCCAGGAAGTAAGGTAAAGGTTTTTCCAGAAATTTTCCGGAAACTTAAAATGAGAATTTTTGTCAGGTCATTTCTGACGGCGTCAGGGTTTATAACCTGACGGCGTCAGATTTAATTTTCAGAAATTTTTGAAAGTTTTGTTTTCATAAAAAGTTTTTATTAAAATCTCCAACTTATAATCTCCAGGAATCTGCAAAATTATCATTCCACAAGCATTATATCCTTATATATAGGTTTATCCCGCCGATGTTATGCAGGTTTTCGTGTTTGTTTTCTCAGGTTTAACAGGTTATTTTGGACAAGGAAATGTTCTGAATCAAGCTTATGGCGATGCATTAGTCATGGAGCTTCAACATTACTTTGGAAGAAGATCTAACCGTGTAACTTCATTATCCACCGAGCGAATCAGGGGAGTATTTGATTTCATTCTTTTACTTTATGCTTTTACATCTTGTTATTTGAACATTGGGGACAATGTTCATCTTAAGTGTAAGGGGGGTAAAAGTACGATTTTTGAGAATACAATTGCGCTTGATTTTTGTTTGTTTAATAGTAGATGTGTAATAAAACTGAGATAAATACCTGTTAGGGCAATTTTAGTGCCAAATTTAAAATTTTTTACAACACATAGGAGTGAAACTTTGATCTTAATGAGCGTCTCACGGATAGGAGTTATATGACTAGCACAAAAACCGTACCACTAAAGAATTTTCCACCCCCAAATATGTGAGGTTCGCCCCTAGAATTGGTAGGAAAAGCATTTATGCTATGATGTGTGTACCGGTAGCACTTAGATTCTAGAACTTGCGTTAGGACCATTCCGAGGCCACAAGTGAGACTACATTCGTGTAGTTAGATTTACTACATGATAAGAGGCATTAGGATTAAACCATTGTTTTACACCTGTGTTTTTGTTATAATTACATTGGCTACATTGGTCAAGTAATTCTCCCACACCCTTTGCGTTGTACTCATTTTTAGTACACGATACCCCTAGTACACCCCTCAGAGCCTATCTTTTCGTTTCGACCTTTAAGCATTTTACTTAAAGGAAGAATTTGTTACACCCCACTAAAATGTACACCCAAATCGCCTTAGCCTACCTTGTATGCACTCATTTTCAGTGCATTATTGTTACAACATTTGTTTAAACCCCAAGTTAATTATCTAGTTGATTACATGGTTGCTAAGTCGAGTCATATCCTTGTACATATTGTTTTGGGACGATTGGGACTCATGGGTAAAGTACTAGTGTAATGGAGTAATGGGGAAGAACATCATTTATTACCCCCATATGTGCTAAATATTTTAAAAGTACTCCAAGTTTTTCGATTATCTTAATTCGAGTCATTAGATTAGTATTTGTAAAGTTATGTAAAAGTTCAAGTGTAAGGGGGATGCAATGCCCCTATGATGTATTATTTTGGATGGTAGGGCAAAAGTGTATGTGCCAAAAAAAAAAGAAAAATCAAGAAAAATACAAAAAAATGAGAAAAAGAAAAAGAGAAAAAAACATACGGACTACCATCCCGTTTCATTTTATGTTTATTTTATGTTTTTGTTATTTTGTTATTTCGTTTCTAGCTTAAGATCGAGTCTAGTCTTGGCTTAGCAACATTGTATAGTACATGTAATTGATCAAGATCTTTAACTCGCCACCAGTAAAATATCCCGTATCCAACAAAACCGTGTTTTCCTTTTCCCTACACCTGACGTTATAACCCATTTAAAAGCCCTCTTTGATAGTTTATCTTTGGTGCTTACGCCTAGTGGAGGATGTTTTCGATCCTTTCCCAAGCCTATGGTAATCTATTTGCTATGACAGGTAGTGAGAGATATTATCCGTTTTCATTTATGAGATTTATTTTGATGACACTTGAGAGATGTGAGTATCTAAACACTACTTGTGAGGTGCTAGTATGTAATCTCCGTGCTTATTATGATTAAAGAGGAACGAATATTTGTTGTAATTACTTTTATGTTTGCATTAAATGACCCCTAACTTGTATTTTGATTAGAATAAAAGCGCATTTGCTTGAGGACAAGCAAATCTCAAGTGTAAGGGTATTTGATGAAGCGAAAAGTGTACCGCTTTTAAGGGGTCATTTAAGCCCTAAATCGTATTTATTTGATCAAATATTGCCCTAAATCGTTCCTTTTGTCATTTTAGGTACTTTTGAGGAGAAATCTGGAAAAGGAGGCATTTTGGACGTTTTTGGGGCATAAAAGTGAAGAAAACCACAAAGTCTCAAAATTGTGCTAAAAGTTACCTTTGACGGCGTCAGGATTTACCCTGGACGGCGTCATGGCTTGGCAAGAAAAGGTGGATGTCAAATTTACTCATGATAAGCCAGTGAAAATTGCATGTGAATTCTGACGGCGTCACGCTTTAACCTGATCAAGGGCGTCACGGCTTAATTCAAAGAGGGACGGCGTCACGCTCAAGGTCTGACGGCGTCAAGCCTTGATAAGCCAGAACGGATTTTGGAGAGCTAAAGAGGGACGGCGTCAAGAAGGTCATCTGGGAAACCTAAAAGCGGCAAGGTGACGGCGTCACACTCCATAACGTGACGCCGTCAGATGTAAAAATCTATGTATAGTTTTGCAATTCTTTGTCATTAGAGTGGAACTTAGTGTGGAATTTTTGGGAGAAAACCCAAGACGATTTTAGCATCTTTTTCAAGGCTTTTTGCCTTGAGATCTTCCATGTTACATTGAAGATAAGTTATCAATTAATCATTCAATATGTCTATGTGTTGTTTGATTCTATCTTGTTCTTGTCTTTTGATTAATATGTTAGGCTAGATTTATCTTGTGTTTGCTTAGATCTAATGAAACCTAGCTATTGATTATTGGTTATTAGTGTGTTATTAGTTGTATTGGATGATTGTTTATCTATGTTAGGCTTAAGAAAACTGGCTAACTTCCTATTCGGTAACTTGCTTGAACGTCTTAAGAAACATGAACCAAATGCGTACTAAAGGTTTTTATGGTTGTATTTAATGCACAAGCGAATTCTAGTGATCCCATGTTAGGAGCTTCCTAGCCGGCTCGACATAGGAGTGAAGTAGGAGCTTGTAGAGTTGGGGAAGTACGTACGCCACCCCACGATTGGTATTAAGGAATACACCCGTCATCCACGCGACTAATACACACTAATCAACCGGTAAAAGATAGTTAGGGAGTAATGAAATCTAAGTGAACACATTTCTCTACACATAAGTTTCCACCAAACATTTTCATTTTTGTTATTTTATTTTATTTGCATTCGTAGTAATTTGGGTTAGTTGACTAGCAACTAATTCCGCCCACTCCTTCAAACCCGAGATTTTACTTGCTTTCATAAAAATTATAAAAAAACACAAAAAGAATCTTCCTCAACCCTTAGACCTAATTAGAGTAGTCTTTCATACCTAACGAACACTATTCCCTGTGGAGAACGATCAATCCCCCGTACTTACCACTACACTATACTACATCGGTCAGGTACACTGCCTGGTGGGGTTGTAAGCCTCTTGAGATCCCTCGAGAGGTAAAACCTGTTGTAAGGTTGCAAAACCACGCATCACTAACAGTCGAGCGCCACAATCTCTTACACACCCACAGCCCTTTTTGCACCATTTAAACTCAAGTGGGTTGTTCACTCTTGTAACCAGTCGATCACATGCAAGTCTCCACCACCCTCAAAAAGTGTAGTAAGTATCCTATGACTCTTTTGATTACATTTCTCACGCACAAAAACACAACATGCATGCATATCCTATTTCACACTCGAACGTATAGATATTCTAGTTTAGTTTACATGCACCTTCTTTTCGTATAACTCACATTTGGTGTCGAAAACTCCATCATGAAAGGCTAGCATTCGATTCACAATACCACTCTCACGCTTACACTGGATCACATGCATCATAGAACTTTTGCATTCGAACCTATCATTTATTTTGCAAAGATGTATATACTCTTTTATTCGAGTAGATTGCATGAAACCATTTGTTCATAACTGTCATTGAGGACAAGTCCAAAAACCACGCTAGCACATGATACATGCATGCACACTCTCTTTTGTTTTTCAACTCGAACGTACCCTTTTGTTTGTTCGCATACTGATTTTGGATTCATGATAACCAAAATGGCGTGACAAGTAACCACTAAGGAGAATATAGAGATCATGCACATTTCACTCTCATGCATCGCATTCCATGAAACCACCGAACAAGTAAACATTTCACAACACAACTAGCTATGTCTTTCGTATAAACACCTTACAAAATACTCATGCTTCGATCTCTTAAAACTGCCCAAGTAAAACATATAAACCATGTATTTGGAAAATAACTAAAAACGATTTGTGGGCTAAATGTTGTAACTCGTTAAGGGCCCAATAGTGTAAAATTAAGTACTAGCCGAATAAGCTGATGAAATAAGCTTCATTTATCTTAAATAAGCCTTATAAAAAGTCGCCCACTTTTTCTTTACCATTTTGACATTTTTGGACTAAAAATGTAACGCGATTTTAACTGGAAGGACTAAAACTGCCAAACTGTGAAACTTGAGGATTGGAGCCGTGAAAATAGTTTAGAAAGGACTTAAGTTGACCTTTGAATTAACTCCAAGTCTTATATATACATTTAAACTATTTTTGGACTATTATTGAATTTTATATTTAGCAAAGGACTAACGACGTAACGCAAACTCAGTTAGAGTAAAAGTACAAGGACCAACTATTTTCACTTGACATTCTTACTTCATTTTCCATTTTCATCATTCCATCACTTCATATGCATTTTATACATTTTAGTTATGTATAATTAATCTCCGTTAATTATTAAACGATTTCACTCGCATATCATTTCATCATATCTTGAGGAGAAAATACCTCGAGTCAAGTGACATAAGAAGCAAGATAATATCATTGTAAGATATTATATTTTCTTAACTTGAGGCATTTTAAGCATATCACACCCACGTCATCAAATCGTTGTACGATTTCTCACGTTCACACTCATCGATAGTTACAAGTCGAATACTTAGATATTCCTCATATTCAGGTCTCGTATTGAAGACGTTTCTGTGATCGTTTCCATAAGTTTTATTTGAACTTATAATTCTATCTGGTCAGATACACTCCAGGTGAGTCGTGGCCCCTACTTTTAATATTTGTTTTAATAACTCTTTTGGGGGAGATACATGCTACAACTGTTTTAAGTATTTTCATACTTTGAAAACACTCATGATTTACTTAAAATCATCAACTATGTTTTACATGTTTTGAATCACCCTTTGACGGGGATATATACTCGTTATATTTGCACACTGCTTGCTTATCCTAAAATGCTATATTGAAAAGATAACATTTTCAAAATACTTGTTGTAACAAGATACTGAGACTCATTTTATGCATTCATATAACAGCTGAATGTACTGTTAACTTAACTATGATGTTTATACATCCCAACTGGAAATAATTGCCAAAACTAAAGTACGTGTATTCTATGAGAACCTGAACCCTATATTGCCTAAGTTTAGCTATATTGCCATAAAGTCCCTCGATCATGAGCCATTAATCACTGCGGTGAGCGCGAATATAGTGGACAACTTCGAAACCTATAAAGGCTGACGACCTATCCCACTAAATACTGGATGGAATGCCGGATGGCTAGTCGTATTTAGTTGCGATACACTATATTTGACACAAATAGGATGAGGCAATCACCTATTATTTAGGGCAAAACCATCAGTAACCCTGATGTGACTTTCGCCATTGTACGGTACTTTTGTTAACGTTTTGCGCGTCATGAGGCTTAGAGCAATATAACCTTTTGAATATATATGTCTTCTTATATATATTCGGATACAGCTGTATTTAGAAACGACCACTCCACACTGATAGACATCAGACTTTAAACAATTGTTTGCACTATGTGATTTGAATATGTAGCACGTACTTGGAACTTAACTGCTATCATATGTGACTTAGTTGTGTCTTATGATAAAGACAACTCAATGCTTGGCATATCCATACTTTTAAAAGTTGAACTATTATTTCAAATCAAGCATATAACAACGTAACTCATTTTCATTTAAACTTGAAACTTATGAACCTCTGAGTTCATAAATGATTTATTCATGGATTTTTACTAAATTACAAACTTGCTAGTTACTGCAAGAAGTACTAGTACCTATTCCAACTATCAACTCTTAAATTCAGTGGAAAGAAAGTGATTTTCTATCAAACTCCACGAACTCACCAACCTTTGTGTTGACGTTTTAAGCATGTTTATCTCAGGTAATCAACGGAGCAGGACAAGACACGGAGCGGGCATTTAATACTCTGATAACTAAAATGGTGTGAAAATCAAATATGTCATTCTTTCCAAATTACTATATTTTGTGAGATTTTCAAACCAAATTTCTCAACCTTTGTACCAAAACTATTATTTTGAATGACATATAACTTTCAAAGCGCCTTTTCAAGTCGTTTTCTAAAAATTTTGACTTCGATCCTCGGTGTAACACCTAATTATTTTCCGCTGCCACAAAACCAAATTAGGGGGTGTTACAGATTGGCATCAGAGCCACAGGTTATAGAGAATCAAATGTTTTCAAACATTGAACTATAACCACATTTTCAAAATAAATGATTTTACACCATACCATTTTTCGCCCTCCGTGTCTGCAGACTGCCGTGCTCAATATATTACCTACTAAGATTGTTTTGTACTAATCTTTACATGCTTAATGTTTACTCTTCACACATAACACAATGTGTTATCTCACACTCACTGTGACACTTTAAACGTACGAATATTCATAATTACTGTTGCTACAGTACCATGTCTTCCAAACTGGTCGGTATCACCAAGAATACCTCTCCTACTACACATGCGTCACCTACCTACCAAATTGCACCGGATACTGAATATCCTTATGTAAAAATGTCACAACCTCAACTTGACATAGAACCCACTCAGAAATCACCTCTGTCATCACCTACTTACTCACCTCCGCGTCAGAAACTTAGGAGAGCAACCGAATCCTATTCAGATGAAGATTTGATTGGTGGTCAACCAACATTTGAATCTGAACAGAGTTCACCCCAAGAGATGACTTGGAAGAAGATCGAGCTAAATTCTCCTCTGCCTGACATCTCAGATTTCCCCATGTCAGATATCCCAGAGAATGTATCCTCACCCAATTCTCCCGACTACAATATAGATACCCATGACCCCATATGGACTTGCCTTCACCAACACACCAGCATACTAGACGCTCACTCTGAACAGCTAAAAGAGTTACAACCATTACGATTCGAATGGTATGATCGTAACATTGATACCCTGTTTAAGAGGACAGATGCTGAAAGACGAGAAGTGTTTGATCTAGGAGTAAATGTTGGTAACATGAAGGACAATTACGAACAAGAACTTAGAAACTTGGATGCCAGAACCCGCTGTTTGGGAAGAGGCCACACCCAAACACACATTAGGATTGAGGACATCGAAAGAGCATTATGGTTAGCTAGAGACACAGCAAGAATCCAAAGCCAAAAGATCGCGGCCTTGGAAAACATGTTAGCTAATCAGATGAATGTGTGCCAAGAACGTTTCTCAGCCATGGAAGCTGCACAACTGGATCTTGAGGCAGAAGTTAGACGACTACGTCAGAGACGTAACTGATCTTAAGTATAGTTGTTGTGCTCAATAAACCAAATAGTTTTGGTTAGTATTCCATGTATCTTTCCATAATTCTGTAACTCTCAGAATTTGTAATCGACTTTTAGGCTATGACAGTCTCTTTCCATTATATCTTTCTGTTGTAAACAAATTCCTTCCACTGAACCCTATTAGGGTGCTATAAATGCAATGAGCCATGCAAAACCTCACCATTTGTTACTCTCGAAGGTAAACAAATGACTCCACAAGAATCAATGAGACATTAATAAAAGACCTTGTGTTGGTTGTTTTGATCAAACAAGTTATTAGAGTTATGTCCATATTGATGATTGTAACAGTGATTGTACATCAAATGTACCACGACTAAACAATAAACCCTAGAAGTCCAAGAACAAATCTTCAAAAGAGAAAGTTGATGAACTTCAGCTTTTGATGAATTCGTTTGTTCTTTAGCAATCCCATGTCAAGAGATAATTATTTTACAATGTTACCCAGACACATCGTATCTCTCTGACCCTCAGCTAGTTTTGATTTTGTATTAAGATCACATTGTTAGCAATAATATTCAAATACCTTGTTATTTGAATTATTCTAATGATAAAGTGAATACTAAATCAGTGTTTCTTGTTGTAGTCATTGAAGATGGCCAACATGAGCAACACCCATACCCCCTCAACACTTACAACAACCATGACTCCTAAAACCATCGAAAAGTTGGTAAACAATATCGTTGCAACAGTACTCGAAGTGACCACAACAGTCCATCCGAGTGACAACGACATGACAAGAAAAGAAAGAAAGAAGGCTATACCTTGTAAGCATAACCATGAAAGTTTCATGGGGTGTAAGCCAATTTACCTAAAGGATTCAAGAAGAATAACTAAACCTATACGCACATGTGCCCAAAGAATTAGGCAAGATATTGCACTTAAGAAAAATAACCAAAAGCGAAAACTTGAGGAGGAGAGATCCTTTATCCTCAACGAATGTGAGTTTCACAATGATGTTTGCATCCGCAATCATCTACAAGACCGCATTGACTACCTTCGCCAACAAAGACCCAAACCAAAAGTTGGAAGAAACTTCATCACTAACCCTAGTAATGAAAACAAATACTATGGAAAGCAACCTCTGTGCCCAAGATGTAAGTTGCATCACACCGGACATTGCATTGATAAATGCGGAAGGTACCGGAAAACAGGCCACAAGACAAGAGATTGCAAAGCCATGAAAGGAAATGAGCAAACCGCATCCATAAGATGCCATAAATATGGTAAAATGAGTCATTACAAGAATTATTGCCCGAACTACAAAGCCCATTAGGAGCCCAAGAATTGTAAAAGGGAATAAGAACTCGTCAAAGAAATCTCCACCATGTCGAAGAATGACCTCCATGTTAAGCAGATGAATGGATTCCTGCTGTAAAATAAATAAACTCTAGTTTAGAATTATCTAAGTTATATTTCCGTTTGTATTTACCTTAGGTACGATGGATGTAACCTAAGTGTAACAGTTATCCTTCTACCGTATGAGAACTTTACCTTGTAATATATCCATGATTATAATCTACGTCTATTCCAATTTCTACTCCACCTCTTTATTCATAAATCGTTATGTAACAACACACAGATATTACCCTAAGGATTAATTAACTCCATTTTGACCAAACCATAGGTTGATACCACATTGTAAGAAATCCTCACCTAAAACTTAGGTCTATACCAAGAACATTCACTTTAGAAAATCTCTGAACTATCCTCGGTATATGAACAACTTTTCCAAATTCTTTTGAAAATAATCAAAGGATGTCTGATTTTGTGACGAAACTATGATAATTAAATCATATAAAATTTCTTGAAGAGAACAAGAATATCATAACAACTGCACCAATGCATTACATCATTTGGTCCTCAATTATACATAGCCTAGCTACCTATGTATAATTTAAGAAGAATCATGTCATAAATGGAGCAGCTATCTTTTCAAAGTTTTAATAACAATTTTCATTCCAAAGACAAAATTTCGAGACAAAATAAATTGTTCATAAACCTCACTTTTAACCGAACCGATCTACACTTATTACCCATTACCTTATTATAAGAAATCAAGGAAAGTACGAAATTAGAAACTATAAGAATTCACAACAAAATGAGGAAAACGCAAATAACATAAATTTTATTAGAACCCATGGAAGTTAATACATAGCGAGATGATTAACATCGGAAGTGCTAATAGTACAATGAACACAATAAAAGGCATAGAGTCTTCAATAGGTTGGCCCGCCATAGCAACAAAAACCACCACCAACCCAGCAATAGCAAGCGCCACCATAGAATGAAGTACCCTAATTATTCTAGAAGACAGATAAAAGCGAACCGAATAACTAAACATAAACGAGATTTCATTCCACATTTATTAAAGACTACATCGACACACAACAAAGGTACATTCTAACAACACCTACGCGCGACCCTCACCCCCAAAATTTATCCGCAAAAATGGCTAGGATTGTGAGGGGTACGATAACCAACAAGTATCCGATCAAATAGCCGGTATCTTCGCTAGGAAGAAGAGCCAAACAAAAGGCGGCAAAGATGATGAACATGGCTGCAAACACTATAGCAATCGGCGGCATGTTTTATTATTTGGGAAAGTGGAACGAAAGAGATGGGTGAAAAAGGTGAAGTGGGGAAAAAGGGGAAAGTTAAATAGGGAATATAGGTGGAGAAAGTATCCGTTATTTTACTATTGATGAACCGAAAAGTGTACCGCTTTTAGGGGGTCATTTAAGCCCTAAATCGTATTTATTTGATCAAATATTGCCCTAAATCGTTCCTTTTGTCATTTTAGGTACTTTTGAGAAGAAATCTGGAAAAGGAAGCATTTTGGACGTTTTTGGAGCATAAAAGTGAAGAAAACGACAAAGTCTTAAAATTATGCTGGAAGTTACCTTTGACGGCGTCAGGATTATCCCCAGACGGCGTCATGGCTTGGCAAAAGTGGTGGATGTGAAAATTACTCATGATAAGCCAGTGAAATTTGCATGGGAATTCTGACGGCGTCACCCTTTAGTCTGATCAAGGTCGTCATGGCTTACTTTAAAGAGGGACGGCGTCACGCCTAATTCTGACGGCGTCAAGCCTTGATAAGCCAGAATGGATTTTTGAGAGCTAAAGAGGGACGGCGTCGAGAAGGCCATCCGGGAACCCTAAAAGCGGCGAGGTGACGGCGTCACACTCCATAACGTGACGCCGTCAGATCTGAAAGTCTATATATAGTTTTGCAATTTTTTGTCATTAGTGTGGAACTTATTGGGGAACTTTGTGTGTGAAAACCCTAAGACGATTTTAGCAGCTTTCTCAAGGCTTTTTGCCTTGAGATCTTCCATGTTACATTGAAGATAAGTTATCAATTAATCATTCAATATGTCTATGTGTTGTTTGATTCTATCTTGTTCTTGTCTTTTGTTTAACATGCTAGGCTAGATTTATCTTGTGTTTGCTTAGATCTAATGAAACCTAGCTATTGATTATTGGTTATTAGTGTGTTATTAGTTGTATTGGATGATTGTTCATCTATGTTAGGCTTAAGAAAACTGGCTAACTTCCTATTCAGTAACTTGCTTGAACGTCTTAAGAAACATGAACCAATGCGTACTAAAGGTTTTTATGGTTGTATTTAATGCATGAGCGAATTCTAGTGATCCCATGTTAGGAGCTTCTTAGCCGGCTCGACATAGGAGTGAAGTAGGAGTTCATAGAATTGGGGAAGTACGTACGCCACCCCACGAATGGTATTAAGGAATACACCCATCATCCACGCAACTAATACACACTAATCAACCGGTAAAAGATAGTTAGGGAGTAAGGAAATCTAAGTAAACACATTTCTCCATATATAAGTTTTACCACCTTTTCATTTTCTGTTATTTTATTTTATTTGCATTCGTAGTAACTTGGGTTAGTTGACTAGCAACTAATTCCGCCCACTCTTTCAAACCCGAGATTTTACTTGCTTTCATAAAAATATAAAAACATAAAAAGAATCTTCTCTCACCCTTAGACCTATTAGAGTAGTTTTTCATACCTAACGAACACTATTCCCTGTGGAGAACGATCAATCCCCCGTACTTACCACTACACTATACTACATCGGTCAGGTACACTTCCTGGTGGGGTTGTAAGCCTCTTGAGATCCCTCGAGAGGTAAAACCTATTGTGAGGGCGCAAAACCACGCATCAAGTTTTTGGCGCCGCTGCCGGGGAATAGTTATTGTTTAGGTTGAATTTTTATTTTATAGGTCTACTCACTAGATTCCTTTCTAGTGAGATTTTTATTTTATTTTTCTAGGTTTTCTTTAGTCTATCTTTTTTCTTCGTTTCTTTGTTCGTAACCATTACCATCCGACATCATGGAAGGTGGTAATATCCTTGATCCCAACAACCCACCACAACAACCACCACCTCCTAGAGCCCGTACTTTAGGAGAGTACTCACGTCCTAGCCACCATGGCTATCGAAACACCATTGAGCTCACTCAAGGAGCCAATTTCACTCCCTTGCGATCCGACACCATCCGGTTGGTGCAAAGCGGATGCGCATTCCATGGACTTCGTTCTGAAGATCCTAATCAACATCTCAAGGACTTTCTCAAAATCGTTTATTCTATAGACCTTGATGTTGCCACTCGAGAGACGACCCGACTGCGTCTCTTCCAATTCTCTCTGCGGGACCAAGCTAGTCAATGGCTAGAACGTCAACCCGCAGGATCCATCACCTCTTGGGATGATCTCACTACTCGTTTCCTTGCTCAGTTTTTCCCACCGGGAAGAACTACCAAGCTAAGGAATGATATCTTGATGTTCCAACAACGTCAAGGCGAAACCCTCTACGAGGCATGGACTCGATTCAAGGACTTACTCCAAAAAGTCCCTCACCATGGCATAGAACTTTGGCTCCAAGTCCAAATCTTCTATGACCATATCAATCTATCCACAAGGCAAACCATTGACCAATCGGCCGGTGGCAAGCTACGTGATCTAAGTGCGGAACAATCATGGGCTCTCCTAGAGGATCTTGCTCTTTATGACAACGAAAGTTGGAGTGATCCCCGTGATTTGAATAAAACGGTCAAGGCAATATCTTTGCCTTCGAACAATTCAAGCACTTCCTACCGTAGGATCATAGAACTTGAAGACCAAGTCAAGTTTCTCATGAAATCCTACGAGGCTCCTAAACCTTCAAGCCAAGTGAACAAAATCACTTCTTCATGTGAATTATGTAGTGGTCCCCACGACACTCGTGATTGCATGGAACTCCCCGAACAAGCTTTTGTGGACTACGCATCCTCGCGTACCGACAGAGCGGGAGATAAGTGGTACACCTTCAAACCCGAGCCAAACCCCTACGATGATGCATACAACCCCTCATGGAAAAATCACCCGAACCTTAGGTGGAAACAAAACCAAAACGCACAACAAACCAATTCTTCCAACCCACCTAATCGTTTCCAATCAAGCGGTTCCAACTCGAACCGTACTTTCAACAACAATCCTTCCGGCAATGGTAGTACCAATAACTTTGAAGGATTGATGTCCCAATTTATGGCATCTCAAGAAGCTCGTTTAGCCAAGTTTGAAGCCGATTTCAAACAAAAACAAAGCAAGATGACCAATAAGATTGACACCTTGTTGAAAGCCCTCAATGACCGAGAAATGGGAGCACTCCCTAGCAACACAGTCAAGAACCCGAAACTAAACGTCAACGCCATTTCATCAGTTACGTCTCCTAGTTCTTGTCCACAATATTATTCGGTCAATTCCATGAGCTCGTGTTTCAAAAAAACCCATGTCATAGTTGAAACACCTCCCACTCAAAACCTTGACGAAGAATTCAAGGAGCTCCACCTTGAAAGTCCGGTTATTGATGTGTTGGATGAGAAGAAGCTCAAGTTAGGCGAAAAAGGGACCGCCTTTGTTCAAAACAAGCTACCTAAGAAGTTAGATGATCCGGGCTTATTTGTTCTACCTTGCAAGATCGGTAATTCGGAGGCTTATGACACATTAGCCGATCTTGGATCAAGCCTTAACCTACTTCCGTTACCTCTCTACACCTCTCTAAAACTAGGAAAACTTGAAGAAACCGAGGTGAGAATAGGCTTAGCGGATGGAAGTGTTGCTTACCCGGTTGGAGTAGTTAAGGACGTGTTAGTACACATAGGAAAACTAACCATTTTAGCCGATTTCCACGTCCTTGATATGGTTAGCGACCCTACATGCCCC
Organism: Artemisia tridentata subsp. tridentata; assembly: GCA_021014915.2. Taxonomy (NCBI): domain Eukaryota; kingdom Viridiplantae; phylum Streptophyta; class Magnoliopsida; order Asterales; family Asteraceae; genus Artemisia; species Artemisia tridentata. The sequence continues at coordinate 131,683,704 of CP139503.1, read as the reverse complement.
TTGTTGATAGGTAGAGGATTTTTGGCGACCGCTAGTGCTATGATTGATTGTAAGGAATCTAAGATAGCGGTAGGAGAAGGTGATACTTGGTCAGTCTATGATGTTAAGAAACATGCCTATGATACTAGTGAGGAACCGACACCCCATTGGTTAGAATCAAATAGGAGACCATCTAGATATGGACCTTGGATTGATAGAGACTTCATAGGACCCCAACGCCCATTTTACCTAGAAGAGGACTTTGTGAACCGAACACATATGGTAGAGTAACTCTTAGCTAGGGACACCGAATTGGATCCATTTGAAGACTCTCTAGTTTTTAGGAAGATGATTGATTTCCTAGGAGTTTTGCCAATTAACCTAGGAATGAATAAGTGGACCTGTGAGGAAGATGATCATAAGTGGAATTGGGACAAACCACCCAAAGATGGAGATGGGTCATGGCATATTAAGATGACATTGTATGACCCGGATGGAGAGAAGTTTGAAAAGATATATTGTACTAAGCGGACCAATAGGAAACTTCAATCCAAGCTTAACCCTAAAGACGTCCTCGATGACGAGCTCACTTACATAGGGTAGCGTGACTTTGAGTCTAGCTGCAAGACTCGTTAATAAAGAAAAGCGCTTTTTGGGAGGCAACCCAAGTTTTATTTGCTTTGTGTGTTTATTTGTTTGTTTGTTTGTTTTTATTTATTTCCGTATGTGTGTTTAATTTTTATTATTATTGATTCATGTTCAAAACTAATTGTGAAAATGCTTTATTTTGTTTTTAACTTCGTCTTAACTACATATAAAGGTATTTTGCAAAAGTTAAGTGTAAGGGAAATCTAAATCGGTTTATTAGAACACAAATGAACATGAATCGTAATAATAATAAATTAACATGCATATTAGTATCTGTTTGAGTCAAATGCTTGTATCGAGTCATAATGATGTTTTGCAGGATTTCCAGGAAGTAAGGTATAGGTTTTTCCAAAAATTTTCTGGAAACGTAACATGAGAATTCTGTCAGATCATTTCTGACGGCGTCAGGCTCTACAACCTGACGGCGTCAGGTTTAATTTTCAGAAAATTTTTGAAAGTTTTGTTTTCATAAAAAGTTTTTATTAAATCTCTAACTTATAATCTCCAGGAATCTGCAAAGTTATCATTCCACAAGCATTATATCCTTATATATAGAGTTTATCCCGCCGATGTTATGCAGGTTTTCGTGTTTGTTTTCTCAGGCTTAACAGGTTATTTTGGACAAGGAAATGTTGTGGATCAAGCTTATGGCGATGCATTAGTCATGGAGCTTCAACATTACTTTGGAAGAAGATCTAACCATGTTACTTCATTATCCACCGAACGAATCAGGGGAGTATTTGATTTCATTCTTTTACTTTTTTCTTTTACATCTTGTTATTTGAACATTGGGGACAATGTTCATCTTAAGTGTAAGGGGGGGGGGGGGTAAAAGTACGATACTTTAGAGAATGCTTTTACGCTTGATTTTTGTTTGTTTAATAGTAGATGTGTAATAAAACTGAGATAAATACCTGATAGGGTAATTTTAGTGCCAAATTTAAAATTTTTTTACAACATTTAGGAGTGAAACTTTGATCTTAATGAGCGTCTCATGGATAGGAGTTATATGACTAGCACAAAAACCGTACCACTAAAAAAATTTTTCCACCCCCAAATATGTGAGGTTCGCCCCTAGAATTGGTAGGAAAAGCATTTATGCTATGATGTGTGTACCGGTAGCACTTAGATTCTAGAACTTGCGTTAGGACCATTCCGAGGCCACAAGTGAGACTACATTCGTGTAGTTAGATTTACTACATGATAAGAGGCATTAGGATTAACCCATTGTTTTACACCTGTGATTTTGTTATAATTACGTTGGCTACATTGGTCAAGTAATTCTCCCACACCCTTTGCGTTGTACTCATTTTTAGTACACGATACCCCTAGTACACCCCTCAGAGCCTATCTTTTCGTTTCGACCTTTAAGCATTTTACTTAAAGGAAGAATTTGTTACACCCCACTAAAATGTACACCCAAATCGCCTTAGCCTACCTTGTATGCACTCATTTTTAGTGCATTATTGTTACAACATTTGTTTAAACCCAAGTTAATTATCTAGTTGATTACATGGTTGCTAAGTCGAGTCATATCCTTGTACATATTGTTTTGGGACGATTGGGACTCATGGGTAAAGTACTAGTGTAATGGAGTAATGGGGAAGAACATCATTTATTACCCCCATATGTGCTAAATATTTTAAAAGTACTCCAAGTTTTTCAATTATCTTAATTCGAGTCATTAGAATAGTTATTTGTAAAGTTATGTAAAAGTTCAAGTGTAAGGGGAATGCAATGCCCCTATGATGTATTATTTTGGATGGTAGGGCAAAAGTGTATGAAAAAAAAAAAAAAAAAAAAATACAAAAAAAAAAAATGAGAAAAAGAAAAGTAGAAAAAACATACGGACTACCATCCCGTTTCATTTTATGTTTATGTTTTTGTTATTTTGTTTTTAGCTTAAGATCGAGTCTAGTCTTGGCTTAGCAACATTGTATAGTACATGTAATTGATCAAGATCTTTAACTCGCCACCAGTAAAATATCCCTTATCCAACAAAACCGTGTTTTCCTTTTCCCTACACCTAACGTTATAACCCATTTAAAAGCCCTCTTTGATAGTTTATCTTAGGTGCTTACGCCTAGTGGAGGAGGTTTTCGATCCTTTCCCAAGCCTATGGTAATCTATTTGCTATGACAGGTAGTGAGAGATATTATCCGTTTTCATTTATGAGATTTATTTTGATGACACTTGAGAGATGTGAGTATCTAAACACTACTTGTGAGGTGCTAGTTTGTAATCTCCGTGCTTATTATGATTAAAGTGGAACGAATATTTGTTGTAATTACTTTTATGTTAGCATTAAATGACCCCTAACTTGTATTTTGATTAGAATAAAAGCGCATTTGCTTGAGGACAAGCAAATCTCAAGTGTAAGGGTATTTGATGAAGCGAAAAGTGTACCGCTTTTAGGGGGTCATTTAAGCCCTAAATCGTATTTATTTGATCAAATATTGCCCTAAATCGTTCCTTTTGTCATTTTAGGTACTTTTGAGAAGAAATCTGGAAAAGGAAGCATTTTGGACGTTTTTGGAGCTTAAAAGTGAAGAAAATGACAAAGTCTTAAAATTATGCTGGAAGTTACCTTTGACGGCGTCAGGATTATCCCCAGACGGCGTCATGGCTTGGCAAAAGTGGTGGATGTGAAAATTACTCATGATAAGCCAGTGAAATTTGCATGGGAATTCTGACGGCGTCACCCTTTAATCTGATCAAGGTCGTCACGGCTTACTTTAAAGAGGGACGGCGTCACGCCTAATTCTGACGGCGTCAAGCCTTGATAAGCCAGAACGGATTTTTGAGAGCTAAAGAGGGACGGCGTCAAGAAGGCCATCCGGGAACACTAAAAGCGGCGAGGTGACGGCGTCACACTCCATAACGTGACGCCGTCAGATCTGAAAGTCTATATATAGTTTTGCAATTTTTTGTCATTAGTGTGGAACTTATTGGGGAACTTTGTGTGTGAAAACCCTAAGACAATTTTAGCAGCTTTCTCAAGGCTTTTTGCCTTGAGATCTTCCATGTTACATTGAAGATAAGTTATCAATTAATCATTCAATATGTCTATGTGTTGTTTGATTCTATCTTGTTCTTGTCTTTTGTTTAACATGCTAGGCTAGATTTATCTTGTGTTTGCTTAGATCTAATGAAACCTAGCTATTGATTATTGGTTATTAGTGTGTTTGATTGGTTCTAAACAGTCAACTTAAATCAACCACGGATGTGGTCAATCAAAGTCAAACTATCAAGGACACAATGCAATATTCCAAGGAGTATAGTTTTATCCCCGGGTCGTTTAAGTCCCAGCGAGATGCGAAATTGTGCTTAAAAACGGATCGTGATCAAGTGTTATTGAACAGAAAAGGGATTATGATTTTGATTACACTAATGAGATAAGAAAATAGCTTTAACCAAGCTATATAAACAAGGATGGGAAATCAAATTACTTAAAAACGTATAAAAACCTAAAAACGTACGTTTAAATTTAAATAAACGTAAACGTACCAAATAAAAAGTGAGTTTTAAGAAATAAAAAGCCTACGGATATGAAATTTATATTTTTACAACCCTAATAATAAAAGAAAATTATTAGAAAAAGAAAATTATTTTTTAGACTTATTAATTAATTATTATTAATTAAAAACTATTTAATAATTATTTAAACTAATTAAAATTCTAATAAATACCAAAAGATCAAAGAAAAATCTGAAAATTTTTCTATAAATACTTTAAAGTAATAAAAAGATAAGAAAATTATAAAAATGAAAATTACTTAATTAAAATTTAAAAAGATAAATTCTATTAAATAGAAGCTATCACTATATTTCTATTTCGTTTGTTTTTAAGTCCTAAAAATATTTTTATATTTTTCCTAGATTAAAAATGACAAAAGAAAATTATGAAAATTGGAATTATATTTTTTTTGATTATTTTTCTATTTATTATGATTTAAATACTATTAGCTACTAATTAAAATGATTAAAAATATTAAAACTGATCAGAAAATTATGAAAAATTACAGATAATGCTAAAATATTATAAGGAAGCTGGGAAAAATAAAATGAAAAGCTGACACGGCCCAATAAGCAGATTTGGGCTAATAAGCAATAAGCTAATAAGCCAAAAATAAGCAAATAAGCAGTAAAATTGGCCAAATGATCAGAACAAGCTTAATACACTAAAATAAGCTTAAAACAACTTAAAACTACAAATTAGCACAAGAGATTAACAGATTTGATCCTTGGCTGCTATGGAACTTGATTCAGAAAACTCAGGAAATAGCCCAACTTTCAGACCAAATTAAGCTAAGCAATAAGTAACTGAGATACAAACTTAGGGGGGCAAAAGTTAGCTTGGCTTGTGAATTATCTTAAAAACACAAAAGCCCCATCATACAACACCCAATTGAGGTCTGATTTGGGCTGAGATCAGCAATCAACACCACTCAGTGTGTGCTGATGTGGTTTTTGACTTTTGCAGACAAATCAAAGGTTTTGACTTTGATGAGATTTGATTAGATCCTACTGACTGAGAATGATTAAGTAAGCTAATAAGAGACTATAATAAGCTATGACAACTACTATGGAACTGATTGAGTGATTATTGGATCCTATAAATCCAACAGTGAACCAATAAGTGAGATTAAGAAGAGATTTGACTATTTAACAAAAGGCAACTATATTTTATGACTTCAATGACCTACTGAGACTTAAAGAAACTTGTATCAACTAATAGCAACAACTTAAACAGCTTTGATCACAGATAATCAGTTTAATCCAAACAACCCTTTAAAGAACTGAGTTTATGATTTTCAAAGTAGTTTACTGATTAAAACTATATTGCTGATTCAGAAGGACTTTTAATGATGTAAGAAACTATTTTAAGCAAAAGATTACCATTTATAACAACAAAGCAACATAAATCAATACTATGCTTAACATGACAGTTAGATAAACAAAAATGAGCATAAAGGAAACCAATGAACAAGTACTTAATTTTAAGCTATAACTTCACTAAGATAGACTAATTAAGTATAAATTCACAGAGATAATCAGATAACTAGCATGTATACAGTAACTTGCCAAAATATGGACTTTTGCTTACAAATGCATTTCAGCTGCAAACCAATGAACAAGGACCAATAGAACCAACCTACAGGCTTCCCAAGAAGCCTCTAACCCAAGGGCAATCCAAATTCTCCCTTGCTCCAGCTTTTCTTCATCATTCCTTGAACTTTGACTTTAGTTGACCTGTTTTGTATTTTTGACTTTTTGATGCTAAACTGATTTTAATGATTACTAATAGCTTAAATAAGCTATATGGGAGCTTATGTGAGCTTATGAGTCCAGAACCATTCTAATAACAACATACAATTGATTATGAGATTTTTGAAATAAAGTGAAAATTGCATAAACTGGAAAGTTAATTGGAACTTGAATTAAATTATTGAGAAAGGTTTATAACATTCTGAAAACATAAATTACAACACTTGCAAGATTAAAATTAAACTAAGAACTTGAAATTTTATAATTCGACATTAATAAAACTAAATTACACTAGATAATCTATTTCACACTCTCTCCTCTGCTCTTTATAGTATCTAATCTTCTTGTCGACATCTCTGAGAACTTCCCACCATCTTTTGACCATTGATTTCCAAGAATTCATCACAATCGACCACTTGGCAATTTTGGCGGGAAAAGTGGATTTTGGTAATTAACTCTGATTTTGCTAGTAGGGAGTGGGAGAGATGCATTAATTGGTTTTGGCATGTTAGGTGGAGTGTTGAGGAGGGGGGATGAGGTGGATGGTGGTTTTGGGTGAGCTGGGATGGTGACTGGATGGTTTGGCGGCATGGGTGGTTTAGGGAAGACGGGTCAAAGTGGGTTTGACTGAGTTTTTAAACTCAGATAAGGGTTTGGGCTTGTTTAGATTTGGGCTTGGGTTATGGGTAAATGGTTTAGTAAATAGGCTGGGTTTAGTTTTTGGATTTGGATTTAATTGGGATAAGTTTGATCCGGATTTAGTTAACACAAGGACCATTTTTGTAATTCTTTGAAAGTTGAGGGGCTTGAGTTGTCATCTTTCCAAAGTTAATCCAAGGACTAAACCTGCCATAAAATAATTACACAAGGACCATATTTGCCATAGATAAATAGTACAAGGGTTATAATTATTTATTTTCCATTTTAAATAACCCAGGGACCATTTTTGACACTTTTCAAAATTGAGGGACCTTTTTGTAATTTTTGCCCATACAATCATTCAAGGACCAAATTTGACAATTAAGATTATTTTAGGGACCTTGAATGATAAATTCCACTTTTTTAGATTCTAGGGACTAGTTTTGCCAAATTATGAAAGTTCAGGGACTAAAATGCAAATTATGCCATTTATTGTTTGTTTTTCCCTGAAACTTATAAAAACACAGTCAGATGATATTTTTATACATTTTTAGACTTTTTAAAGTGTTTTTGACTGTTTCTGAAGCTTAAATGTGAAAGAAATGATGAGTATTTACACACTCATCAATCCCCCACACTAAACTATTGCTAGTCCCTAGCAATCTTTTATGAAGTTTTTAATGGATGTATCTCTTTACCAGAAGCCATCACCTCTGGAGTAGCCAAATGTTTCAGTTCAAGTAAGAACTATGGTACACTGATAACCATGTGATTTTGAGCAAATCACCAGCTGTCAACGGTTTTGGTTTGTCTTTACCAGAAGCCGTTTGCTTCTGGACTAGCCAGCTCTTAGATAAATTACAACTATTATCTTTGGTGAGCTGATTACCAATTATGGTATTCCAAAGCCTTTACCACAAGCCATAAACTTGCGGGCTAGCCAACTCTTCACTAATTAAAGATATGGTGAGTCGAGAACCATACAATTTTTGGCAAATTGCAAGCCATAAACGGATTTGATATATCTTTACCCAGAGCCGTTTGCTCCGGGATTAGCCAATCCTTATGTGGGTTAGACATGGCGGACTGATAACCATTTTCTGAGTTCTAAGTGAGAAAAAATTTTTAAAATTTTGGCTAAAATGGGGGTGCTAGATGATACATTTGATAAAATTCGCTAGAATTTCCCCCCCACACTTAGAACTGAATATTGCCCTCAATATTCAAAGAACCGGCTGTTAAACCAACACTTAGAACGTAAAAGGGAAATACTGAATAGCCATTATTTTTATATACTTATTTATTTTATTTTTATTTAATTTGCATTTAAGCCGTTAAGGCATGCAAATTCCCCCTCTTTTTTTTTTTTTTTTTTTTTTTTTTTTTTTTTTTTTTTTTTTTTTGAAGAACTTATATACATATATACAACCTGTGGGGTATCTCCCCCACACTTAGATGGTAGAAAATAGAAAGAAGTCAGAATATATGGGTGAAAACCCATATGGTGCGGGCTAATGTTTTTTATCACCGAGTCACTAGCTTGACTCGACCCCGAATTAAGTTGATTCCTCCCGAATAGTCAGGTTTATCACGCTAGCTAACCGCTTGTGAACGGCCAACTGTAATAAAGTGCTCCTGAACAGCCCGGGAGAAAAAGCAATTTAAAAGTCTACGGGGAAGTAAGTGGAAGGGACCATCTCCCCCACACTAGGTAGTAGAAAAGAGAAAGAAAACAGAGACACGGGTGAGAACCCATGTTTTGCTAATGTTTTTGATCACCGAGTCACTAGCTTGACTCGATCCCCGCATTCATTGGTTCATGGGGAAAGTTTGAAGATCCGGGGCAACCATGAATGGTATGTCCTCTCCAAAGTAGTGTTTTAACCGATGACCATTCACTTTGAAATTTGGTCCATCATTTTGAGATAACTCAACGGTACCATATGGATAAACTTTTGTAACAGTGAATGGACCAGACCAACGGGATTTGAGTTTTCCCGAGAAAATCTTTAATCTGGAATTGAAAAGAAGGACTCGATCCCCAACGTTGAAAACGCGGTTCTTGATTTTTGAGTCATGAATCTTCTTTGTCTTTTCTTTATAAATCAAAGAGTTCTCGTAAGATTGATCACGCAGTTCATTTAATTCATTCATTTGAACTTTACGGTGATCACCCGCAGTTTGAAGATCAAAGTTAGCATGTTTCAAGGCCCAGTAGGCTTTGTGCTCTAATTCAATCGGAAGATGACATGCCTTTCCGTACACAAGCTTGTAAGGTGTACACCCGATGGGTGTTTTGTAAGCTGTACGAAAGGCCCATAGTGCATCATCCAATTTATCCGACCAGGATGCACGATTTTCTCCTACAGTCCTTTCTAAGATTCTTTTAATCCCTCGATTTGAAACTTCAACTTGCCCACTTGTTTGTGGGTGATACGCAGTGGAAAGACGGTGAGTTACACCATACTTTTGCATGACTTTATCAAATTTGTCATTGCAGAAATGCGTACCACGATCACTGATTATAGCACGTGGGGTTCCAAAACGGGCAAAAAGAGCTTTCAGGAATTTTACAACAACTCGGGCATCATTAGTGGGTAAAGCTTTTGCTTCAACCCATTTTGACAAATAGTCAACAGCCACGAGAATGTATTTGTTTCCTCGAGATGATGGAAATGGCCCCATAAAGTCAATGCCCCAGACATCAAAGATTTCACAGACTTGAATTGCATTTTGTGGCATTTCATTCCGTTGTGAAATATTTCCGTGACGCTGACAAGCTTCACAAGTTTTGATGAGATCTTGGGCATCCTTATAGATTGTGGGCCAATAAAACCCGGAATCAAACACCTTTTTGGCGGTGTAGTTTGGACTATGATGGCCCCCCGTGGGTCCAGCATGGCAAGCTTTGAGAATGTCAATAGCTTCCTGTCCGTAAACACACCGTCGGATGACTTGATCCGCACAGATTTTGAATAAGTAGGGGTCGTCCCAGAAATAATGTTTAACATCCTTGAAGAATTTATTCTTCTGTTGGGTCGACATCCCTTTCACTATGAAGTTACCTGCATGGTAATTTGCAAAGTCGGCAAACCATGGGGTAGTAGAATCTCCTCGAAAAGTAACCGCATTGAGTGTCTCGAGAGGAAATGTTTCATTTATTTCCTTTCTCTCGAAAACATCTTGGTGTGGGTTCTCTAATCGGGATAGATGATCAGCAGCTAGGTTTTCAGCTCCTTTTTTATCACGTATAATGATATCAAATTCTTGCAGGAGGAGAACCCAACGGAGTAATCTCGGCTTTGCATCTTGTTTTGCAAAGAGATATTTAAGAGCCGAGTGATCCGTATACACTACACATTTTGTCAAGATTAAATATGGCCGAAACTTCTCAAAGGCATACACCACAGCCAATAATTCTTTTTCTGTAGTGGTGTAATGAGTTTGAGCTTCAGTCATTGTTTTACTTGCGTAGTGGATAGGCTGAAAATGTTTGGCTTTTCGTTGCCCCAGGACTGCACCGATAGCAAAATCACTTGCATCGCACATGAGCTTAAAGGGAAAATCCCAGTCGGGGGCAACTAGAATGGGTGCCTCAGTAAGCTTTTTCTTTAATATGTCAAAAGCTTTGATGCACTCTGGGGAGAAGATAAAAGGAGCATCCTTTTCAAGAAGATGAGTCATAGGCCGGGCGATTTTAGAAAAATCTTGTATGAATCTACGATAGAAACCGGCATGACCCAGAAAACTCCTAATTCCTTTGACGGTAGTGGGATGAGGTAATTTACCAATGACATCAATTTTAGCTCTGTCAACCTCAATCCCGTTCTTTGATATCTTATGGCCGAGGACAATGCCCTCTCTGACCATAAAATGACTCTTCTCCCAATTTAGACAAAGATTGGTGTCTTTACACCTTTTCAACATGTTTTCTAAATTGGAGAGACATGCTTGGAACGAATCCCCAATGACCGAAAAGTCATCCATAAAGACCTCCATTGTTTTACCAATCATGTCGGTAAATATAGCCATCATACACCTCTGGAATATGCCTGGAGCATTACATAAGCCGAAAGGCATAAGTTTATAAGCAAAGGTTCCATAAGGGCATGTAAAGGTAGTCTTTTCTTGATCCTGTGGATCAATGGGGATTTGAAAGTAACCTGAGAAACCATCAAGGAAACAATAGTACTCGTTTCCTGCTAATCTCTCAAGCATCTGATCCATAAAAGGCAGAGGAAAATGGTCTTTGCGGGTGGCATCATTTAGCTTACGATAGTCAATGCAAACACGCCACCCCGTAACCAATCGAGTTGGAATCAACTCATTTTCATCATTCGTGACAACAGTCATGCCACCCTTTTTTGGAACACAGTGAATGGGACTAACCCAAGGACTATCAGAGATGGGATAAATCAATCCTGCATCAAGAAGTTTGAGAAAGAAGTTTGAGAACCTCTTGTTTGATAACATCGTGGATTTTAGGATTCACCCTTCTTTGATGTTGGACTGCTGGTTTAAAGTCATCCTCCATTAAAATCTTGTGAGTACAAAATTCAGGGTCAATACCCTTTATGTCGGAGAGTTCCCAAGCAATGGCTTGCTTGTGTGACTTTAAGACCTTTATTAGAGCAGTCTTTTCCTCATCACTTAAATCTTTAGCAATAATGACGGGTAATTTATCATCACCCTCCAAAAATGCGTACTCAAGATGAGGCGGTAAGTCTTTGAGTTCGACCTCAGGAAATTCATCAGTTTTCTCAACTGATCTGATTTCCTCTTTATGAAGTTCAACGGGAGGGAGTGGAGGAGAATTGTCCTGATTTAACAATGTCTCAAGAAGAAGAATATCTCCCTCCAGATCAATCTCAGCGTCATCAATCCCCTCTAGGAATGAATCACACTTGAGAAAATCATCGATCTCTTCCAAATTGAAATCACTTCCCTCAAACGGAGTGAGAGAAGGGGAAGAATCGGAAATGACAGGTAGAGAAGATGTGGTGGTATCCCCACTCACAGAATTATGAGAATAACCAAGAAACTCTTGAGAGTACTCCTCTGAAGCAATATCAATGACATCGATTCGATTAACCGATTCAGAATCATAATTTGAGGAGTACCTCGAAGTTTGATCGAGGTTAAAGGTGACAGCTTCATTACCCACACGTAATGTGATTTCATGCTCAAATACATCTATGAGAGCACGGCCCGTTCTTAGGAATCCTCTTCCAAGAATGAGAGGAACCCTAGGATCAGCATCGAAATCGACAACCACAAAGTCAGCTGGAAAATGGAACTTTCCTACTTTCACAAATACATCTTCAGCAATGCCGCGTGGATGAGATGTGGTTCGATCTGCAAGCTCAAGAGTCATGCAGGTAGGAGTAAGTTCAGGAAGAGAAAGTTTCTCCCATACTGAGTAAGGCATCAGGTTGATGCTTGCACCAAGATCGGCCAAGGCATAGCATTCAACCATTCCTGGAAAGACACAAGGTAGTAGAAACCTTCCAGGATCTCCAAGCTTCTCGGGAAGCTTTTTCAAGATAACTGCTGAGCAGTTCTCATTTAATGGAGTTTTTGCCATTTCAAACAGTTTTTCCTTGTTGCTCAACAAGTGTTTGATTGTGGATGCAAACTTGGGCATCAGAATGATAGCGTCCGCAAAGCTTATGTCAAAGTGTAATTCTTGAAAAATTTGGAAGAATTTATCCATTTGTTGACTAGCTTTTTCGCGGAGCTTTTGCTCATTTAAACGTGATGGGTAGGGAATAGAAGGTTTAGATTTAGGGTTTTCAACCGGGGTTTCAGGATGTTCAAAGACAACTTGAGGTTTAGTCTTGGGTTTCGGGACAACTGGAGGCTGGACGTTGTTGGTACTTCCGTTATTAGTAGGAAGTACCTGGTCCTTAGTCACCTCAGGCTCACTTCTCACTACCTTGGGGGAAGAAGAAGAAGTGGTAGTGGAAATAGTGGGTCCCTCATATGAAACACCACTTCGGGTTGTGATCGCCTTAACATCGCCCTTCGGGTTAGCGATCGTGTTGCTCGGAAGTTTTCCTGAGCCCGAAGGTTGATCATTTAAAGATTTTTTAATCTCAGAGATCTGGCTGACCAACAACCTGTTTGTGTCCTCTTGAGCTTTCATGAACTGCCTCAATAACTCATCAGATGATGGTTGTGGGGCTGGAATGGCTTGATGTTGATTAGGGAAATTTTGCATTCGGTTATTTTGATTATAACCTTGATGTTGAAAATTCCCTTGATTTGGATTACCATTTCCCTGAAAATGATTTCCCTGGTTGGAATTGTTTCGATTAAAGTTTCCTTGGTGTTGGAAACCTTGATTTTGTCCAGAATTGAAATTCCCTTGGTTTTGATAACCTTGGTTCATTCGAGGTTGATTTTGGTTCCGGTTTTGCAAATTCTGGTTTTGATTAAACCCGGGTGGTCCTTGGTAGCTACTAGCTCGGTATGGTTCCATTTGAGGACGGTATTGATTACCTCCTTGATTTGAAGTACCGGCTACAGCATTAACTTCAAAAGGACTACCATCGGTGGCAGTACAGTCGTAGTATGCATGAGGACCACCACAAGTAACACAGACTTCCACTTTCTTCACTTCAGCATATGAAGGAGTTTGTGTGAAAGTGACTTTCTTTTGGCTTGAGAGAACCAAAGCTTGAATAGCATCCGTGAGTTTGTCAATCTTAGCATCGGTGCTAGAAGTACTCACGGGAGATGAAGTAGAAGGACCGGCACTAGCCTGAGAATGATATGGCTTTGTTCGTGCAGTACGGACCTTAGATTTATTTTCAATAATTGCTAAAGCTTCTTTGACAGTTCTACTCAAAAAGTTACCTCCAGAGGAGGCATTGAGAGAATCTTGGTCAGATTGGCTCACTCCATTATAGAAAGTGTCGATTTGCATCAACTCGGTAAAACCATGATGAGGACATTTACGAAGCAATTCTTTGAAACGATCCCACGCGTCACTAAACGATTCATCAAATCTTTGTGTAAATTTGATGATTTCATTTTTAAGACTTGTCGTTCTAGACGGTGGAAAAAATTCGTTCACAAACTTTGTAACTAAGTCCTCCCATGTCTCAATTGAACGAGGGGGTTGTTTTTCAAGCCATATCCGGGCTTGTCCCTCGAGAGAAAATGGGAATAGAAGAAGTTTGATTGAGCTAGCAGGGATGTTCTTATATTTGATGGTAGATGTAATCTTGTTAAACCATCGAATGTGAGCATGAGGATCATCCCTCTCAAAACCGTAGAATTGGCTTGAGGTTACAAGATTCAGTAACCCGGTTTTGAGCTCAAAACTCTCAGCTACAATAGCTGGAACAACAATGGCATCTCCATAACCCTCGATGGGTGCTTGGAGAAGCTCATTCATCGGCAAATCTGCCATGACGACAGGATCAGTACGTTCCTCAGATACGCCTGATGGGGCAGAACGTCTACGACGCCTTCGAGGTATGTTTCCAAGCTCACGGAGAGGGCTTGATGACCTAGAAGAACGAGTGCGCATGCACTAAGACGAGTCTGAGAATCCTTTATAGTGGAGGAAACTCAGAAAAGGGTAAGAAGATTCTTTTTGGATTTTATGAAAACAAAATTTTTTTATTAAAAATCAAGATCGAGAGAAAACACAAGTGAACTTAAACCAATAATCAACAGGCGTACGGTAGCTCTCTAACTGACAAACGCACAGAGTGGCGGAGAAGCAAAGGTGGGCAGTTACGCTCCTTAAAAACCCGCTTCTTTCAGTCCGACAATTTAATGTCAGACTATCCTAGAACCTCCGTTAGAGTTTGTTTATCAATTAAAGGTGAGCCGATATTCGCAAGTGATACAAAGGCAAGTTTTTATCTTAGGTTTGGGAACTTATTATGGCCGCACCCCCAGTTAGGTAGTACTCTGTCTTGGTTCTCGATGGTAATTTTTTTATTGTTTATTTATTATTAACAAAGAAAAAGGAATTTATTTTTGGTGTTTTTATTTTTTATATGATAATATTAATAATAATATATATAGAAAAGAAAAGAAAAATATTTTTGTATTTTATATGGTTTTTGGGAAATAGGAACTTCTGATAGAAGGGTCTCAGATCACTAATCGCTAAAACTTACACAACTGTCGCAGCACACCTCCCCGGCAGCGGCGCCAAAATTTGATTGGTTCTGAAACAGTCAACTTAAATCAACCACGGATGTGGTCAAACAAAGTCAAACTATCAAGGACACAATGCAATATTCCAAGGAGTATAGTTTTATCCCCGGGTCGTTTAAGTCCCAGCGAAATGTGAAATTGTGCTTTAAAACGGATTGTGATCAAGTGTTTATGAACAGAAAAGGGATTATGGTTTTGATTATACTAATGAGATAAGAAAATAGCTTTAACCAAGCTATATAAACAAGGATGGGAAATCAAATTACTTAAAAACGTATAAAAACCTAAAAACGTACGTTTAAATTTAAATAAACGTAAACGTACCAAATAAAAAGTGAGTTTTAAGAAATAAAAAGCCTACGGATATGAAATTTATATTTTTACAACCCTAATAATAAAATAAAATTATTAGAAAAAGAAAATTATTTTTTAGACTTATTAATTAATTATTATTAATTAAAAACTATTTAATAATTATTTAAACTAATTAAAATTCTAATAAATACCAAAAGATCAAAGAAAAATCTGAAAATTTTTCTATAAATACTTTAAAGTAATAAAAAGATAAGAAAATTATAAAAATGAAAATTACTTAATTAAAATTTAAAAAGATAAATTCTATTAAATAGAAGCTATCACTATATTTCTATTTCGTTTGTTTTTAAGTCCTAAAAATATTTTTATATTTTTCCTAGATTAAAAATGACAAAAGAAAATTATGAAAATTGGAATTATATTTTTTTTGATTATTTTTCTATTTATTATGATTTAAATACTATTAGCTACTAATTAAAATGATTAAAAATATTAAAACTGATCAGAAAATTATGAAAAATTACAGATAATGCTAAAATATTATAAGGAAGCTGGGAAAAATAAAATGAAAAGCTGACACGGCCCAATAAGCAGATTTGGGCTAATAAGCAATAAGCTAATAAGCCAAAAATAAGCAAATAAGCAGTAAAATTGGCCAAATGATCAGAACAAGCTTAATACACTAAAATAAGCTTAAAACAACTTAAAACTACAAATTAGCACAAGAGATTAACAGATTTGATCCTTGGCTGCTATGGAACTTGATTCAGAAAACTCAGGAAATAGCCCAACTTTCAGACCAAATTAAGCTAAGCAATAAGTAACTGAGATACAAACTTAGGGGGGCAAAAGTTAGCTTAGCTTGTGAATTATCTTAAAAACACAAAATCCCCATCATACAACACCCAATTGAGGTCTGATTTGGGCTGAGATCAGCAATCAACACCACTCAGTGTGTGCTGATGTGGTTTTTGACTTTTGCAGACAAATCAAAGGTTTTGACTTTGATGAGATTTGATTAGATCCTACTGACTGAGAATGATTAAGTAAGCTAATAAGAGACTATAATAAGCTATGACAACTACTATGGAACTGATTGAGTGATTATTGGATCCTATAAATCCAACAGTGAACCAATAAGTGAGATTAAGAAGAGATTTGACTATTTAACAAAAGGCAACTATATTTTATGACTTCAATGACCTACTGAGACTTAAAGAAACTTGTATCAACTAATAGCAACAACTTAAACAGCTTTGATCACAGATAATCAGTTTAATCCAAACAACCCTTTAAAGAACTGAGTTTATGATTTTCAAAGTAGTTTACTGATTAAAACTATATTGCTGATTCAGAAGGACTTTTAATGATGTAAGAAACTATTTTAAGCAAAAGATTACCATTTATAACAACAAAGCAACATAAATCAATACTATGCTTAACATGACAGTTAGATAAACAAAAATGAGCATAAAGGAAACCAATGAACAAGTACTTAATTTTAAGCTATAACTTCACTAAGATAGACTAATTAAGTATAAATTCACAGAGATAATCAGATAACTAGCATGTATACAGTAACTTGCCAAAATATGGACTTTTGCTTACAAATGCATTTCAGCTGCAAACCAATGAACAAGGACCAATAGAACCAACCTACAGGCTTCCCAAGAAGCCTCTAACCCAAGGGCAATCCAAATTCTCCCTTGCTCCAGCTTTTCTTCATCATTCCTTGAACTTTGACTTTAGTTGACCTGTTTTGTATTTTTGACTTTTTGATGCTAAACTGATTTTAATGATTACTAATAGCTTAAATAAGCTATATGGGAGCTTATGTGAGCTTATGAGTCCAGAACCATTCTAATAACAACATACAATTGATTATGAGATTTTTGAAATAAAGTGAAAATTGCATAAACTGGAAAGTTAATTGGAACTTGAATTAAATTATTGAGAAAGGTTTATAACATTCTGAAAACATAAATTACAACACTTGCAAGATTAAAATTAAACTAAGAACTTGAAATTTTATAATTCGACATTAATAAAACTAAATTACACTAGATAATCTATTTCACACTCTCTCCTCTGCTCTTTATAGTATCTAATCTTCTTGTCGACATCTCTGAGAACTTCCCACCATCTTTTGACCATTGATTTCCAAGAATTCATCACAATCGACCACTTGGCAATTTTGGCGGGAAAAGTGGATTTTGGTAATTAACTCTGATTTTGCTAGTAGGGAGTGGGAGAGATGCATTAATTGGTTTTGGCATGTTAGGTGGAGTGTTGAGGAGGGGGAATGAGGTGGATGGTGGTTTTGGGTGAGCTGGGATGGTGACTGGATGGTTTGGCGGGATGGGTGGTTTAGGGAAGACGGGTCAAAGTGGGTTTGACTGAGTTTTTAAACTCAGATAAGGGTTTGGGCTTGTTTAGATTTGGGCTTGGGTTATGGGTAAATGGTTTAGTAAATAGGCTGGGTTTAGTTTTTGGATTTGGATTTAATTGGGATAAGTTTGATCCGGATTTAGTTAACACAAGGACCATTTTTGTAATTCTTTGAAAGTTGAGGGGCTTGAGTTGTCATCTTTCCAAAGTTAATCCAAGGACTAAACCTGCCATAAAATAATTACACAAGGACCATATTTGCCATAGATAAATAGTACAAGGGTTATAATTATTTATTTTCCATTTTAAATAACCCAGGGACCATTTTTGACACTTTTCAAAATTGAGGGACCTTTTTGTAATTTTTGCCCATACAATCATTCAAGGACCAAATTTGACAATTAAGATTATTTTAGGGACCTTGAATGATAAATTCCACTTTTTTAGATTCTAGGGACTAGATTTGCCAAATTATGAAAGTTCAGGGACTAAAATGCAAATTATGCCATTTATTGTTTGTTTTTCCCTGAAACTTATAAAAACACAGTCAGATGATATTTTTATACATTTTTAGACTTTTTAAAGTGTTTTTGACTGTTTCTGAAGCTCAAATGTGAAAGAAATGATGAGTATTTACACACTCATCAGTGTTATTAGTTGTATTGGATGATTGTTCATCTATGTTAGGCTTAAGAAAACTGGCTAACTTCCTATTCGGTAACTTGCTTGAACGTCTTAAGAAACATGAACCAATGCGTACTAAAGGTTTTTATGGTTGTATTTAATGCATGAGCGAATTCTAGTGATCCCATGTTAGGAGCTTCTTAGCCGGCTCGACATAGGAGTGAAGTAGGAGTTCATAGAGTTGGGGAAGTACGTACGCTACCCCACGAATGGTATTAAGGAATACACCCGTCATCCACGCAACTAATACACACTAATCAACCGGTAAAAGATAGTTAGGGAGTAAGGAAATCTAAGTAAACACATTTCTCCATATATAAGTTTTACCACCTTTTCATTTTCTGTTATTTTATTTTATTTGCATTCGTAGTAACTTGGGTTAGTTGACTAGCAACTAATTCCGCCCACTCTTTCAAACCCGAGATTTTACTTGCTTTCATAAAAATATAAAAACATAAAAAGAATCTTCTCTCACCCTTAGACCTATTAGAGTAGTTTTTCATACCTAACGAACACTATTCCCTGTGGAGAACGATCAATCCCCCGTACTTACCACTACACTATACTACATCGGTCAGGTACACTGCCTGGTGGGGTTGTAAGCCTCTTGAGATCCCTCGAGAGGTAAAACCTGTTGCGAGGGCGCAATCTCACGCATCAACTATTCACGACCATTAAGTTTCAAAATCACTACCATTAAAAAAAATCCACTAGTCTCGAATCGCTAGAACACTGAACATTAAGTGTTAAAAACTTCCTTCTCTCGACCGTTACTGTCACTATTCATAGCCTATGAATGCAGTAGTTGATCCAACATTCAAATTTAATTCGTCTGGTACGAATAAATCAAATTGGATCCTGTTTCCTCGATATTCAAATGAAAATCTCTCGACGACATTCTCCATAAACTCTCATCTCAGAATACTACATTTTTCAACACCTATCACGGACTGAACTTCGGGACGAAGTTCAAAATTAGGGGTGGATACTGTGAGATCCTGTAAAAATCCCTCGTAATAAATCTCACTGATTAATGATAATCTCAACTTGCGGTTTAATAAAACCCATTTTTATGGGAAAATTTAAACTTTTCTCTTAGTGCTATAAATACCACGTTATGTTTTCGTGATATATATATTAAATAGCAACCTCTACCCAAACCACAAACAAATCACGGGATTTCCATTCTCATTTAATTTGATACTTCACAATTGATAATAGTTAGTAATGATAAGATCCCTACACAAAAGTATATACACTTTTCCTAGTTATTCTTAATTATTTCACTTGATTTACACTAATCACTACTAAAAATCTTCATTAAAATTCTTGGCAAACTAAATGGGCTGTATGTTATTTCTCAGCCCACATCACCATTTCACCAGCCCACTGTCCAGCCCAACTCCTCTTTGCTATTCATGCAATTCGAACCAGCCCACACTCAAATTCAGTTGCACTTTGTAAATTCGACC
Organism: Artemisia tridentata subsp. tridentata; assembly: GCA_021014915.2. Lineage (NCBI taxonomy): Eukaryota > Viridiplantae > Streptophyta > Magnoliopsida > Asterales > Asteraceae > Artemisia > Artemisia tridentata. The sequence goes on along the minus strand of CP139503.1, from coordinate 131,664,134 downwards.
AACCACAGTCCCTCCAAAGCGCCTTTGTATTTTTCGATTCTCGAACGCGACAATTAGATATTATTATACCTCTTAATTACTCTCCCGGCCAACAAATAGGACGCCAAATATTAGCTCGAGATATGAACGTTTGATACGTTTAAATGAGCCAAAGTGTTTGTCCCATTTCAATAAAACCCGCATAGGTAGAAATCTCAAAACTCGACTAATTCGAACCCGACTCTTTCCTAGGCTTTCCCAATGGTAATATTAGCACAATATGATGTAAAGAAGACATTGAAGTCAAAAGTTTATGAAATCACACGCTAAAGCTATCTAACCTCCATTTAAAATATCAATCGAATATATACATATGCCAACCACAAGAGACAAAGTCCTATAGATCTTTCCACACCTCCTACTGATTGCTAAGTCAGTCAAGATAGCAGTAGACGTGTATGATTTACTTAACCCACTTGACACTCATTCAATGATACAACCGAATATATATCCATGCCAACAACTAAAACCAACATATCTTTGAAACCTTGTTCCCACTCATTCATTCGGTTAGACACTGCCACACTCAACCGAAAATATCCATTGAATATGTGTATAATCCAAAGACTAAAGACAAGCTCTCAAACCACTCTCATACCTCCTAATGATTCTAAATTCAGAAGAAGAGTTAGACAGCAGGAGCATGTGAGGCTCATCGACTTACATATGAGAATTCGAATGATGATAACGTGTGCATATATGCATCACGTATACATTCCAATAACAAAGGACAAAGATCCTCAATTCTCCCACACTCAACCAAAGTCAGAAGCGTGCCATGAGTACTGATCATCCACATGATCTTAAATGATTAAATGTGAGGGTAATATGGTCAAAAACGTGTGTACTCCTTCTATAAATTCTACCACTCATTTGGCAGACTTCACTGCCCACTTCCTACTCATTTCATTCTCACTAACCACCTTAGAATCCCAAGATATAAAAAACATAATTCGAACCTTGTAAGCAAACTGCCTACTTCGTCCTTGTGCTAACAGTCGAGCGCCACAATCTCTTACACACCCACAACCCTTTTTGCACCATTTAAACTCAAGTGGGTTGTTCAATCTTGTAACCAGTCGATCACATGCAAGTCTCCACCACCCTCAAAAAGTGTAGTAAGTATCCTATGACTCTTTTGATTACATTTCTCACGCACAAAAACACAACATGCATGCATATCCTATTTCACACTCGAACGTATAGATATTCTAGTTTAGTTTACATGCACCTTCTTTTCGTATAACTCACAGTTGGTGTCGAAAACTCCATCATGAAAGGCTAGCATTCGATTCACAATACCACTCTCACGCTTACACTGGATCACATGCATCATAGAACTTTTGCATTCGAACCTATCATTTATTTTGCAAAGATGTATATACTCTTTTATTCGAGTAGATTGCATGAAACCATTTGTTCATAACTGTCACTGAGGACAAGTCCAAAACCACGCTAGCACATGATACATGCATGCACACTCTCTTTTGTTTTTCAACTCGAACGTACCCTTTTGTTTGTTCGCATACTGATTTTGGATTCATGATAACCAAAATGGCGTGACAAGTAACCACTAAGGAGAATATAGAGATCATGCACATTTCACTCTCATGCATCACATTTCATGACACCACCGAACAAGTAAACATTGTATATCACTCGCCAAGACTTAACTGGGAAACCCTAAACCATTTTCTAAATAATTTGTATAGTTGAAACCACCCAAGTAGGCTAGAAACCAAGTCCATATCTCGCGATCTACTTGAACGACCACGTCTATTTTTACACGACCCATTTCACAACACAACTAGCTATGTCTTTCGTATAAACACCTTACAAAATACTCATTCTTCGATCTCTTAAAACTGCCCAAGTAAAACATATAAACCATGTATTTGGAAAATAACTAAAAATGATTTGTGGGCCAAATTTTGTAACTCGTTAAGGGCCCAATAAAGTATAATTAAGTACTAGCCGAATAAGCTGATGAAATAAGTTTCATTTATCTTAAATAAGCCTTATAAAAGTCGCACACTTTTTCTTTACCATTTGACATTTTTGGACTAAAAATGTAACGCGATTTTAACTGGAAGGACTAAAACTGCCAAACTGTGAAACTTGAGGATTGAAGCCGTGAAAACAGTTTAGAAAGGACTTAAGTTGACCTTTGAATTAACTCCAAGTCTTATATATACATTTAAACTATTTTTGGACTATTATTGAATTTTATATTTAGCAAAGGACTAACGACGTAACGCAAACTCAGTTAGAGTAAAAGTACAAGGACCAACTATTTTCACTTGACATTCTTACTTCATTTTCCATTTTCATCATTCCATCACTTCATATGCATTTTATACATTTTAGTTATGTATAATTAATCTCCGTTAAATATTAAACGATTTCACTCGCATATCATTTCATCATATCTTGAGAGAGAAAATACCTCGAGTCAAGTGACATAAGAAGCAAGATAATATCATTGTAAGATATTATATTTTCTTAACTTGAGGCATTTTAAGCATATCACACCCACGTCATCAAATCGTTGTATGATTTCTCACGTTCACACTCATCGATAGTTACAAGTCGAATACTTAGATATTCCTCATATTCAGGTCTCGTATTGAAGACGTTTCCGTGATCGTTTCCATAAGTTTTATTTGAACTTATAATTCTATCTGGTCAGATACACTCCAGGTGAGTCGTGGCCCCTACTTTTAATATTTGTTTTAATAACTCTTTTGGGGGAGATACATGCTACAACTGTTTTAAGTATTTTCATACTTTGAAAACACTCATGATTTACTTAAAATCATCAACTATGTTTTACATGTTTTGAATCACCCTTTGACGGGGATATATACTCGTTATATTTGCACACTGCTTGCTTATCCTAAAATGCTATATTGAAAAGATAACATTTTCAAAATACTTGTTGTAACAAGATACTGAGACTCATTTTATGCATTCATATAACAGCTGAATGTACTGTTAACTTAACTATGATGTTTATACATCCCAACTGGAAATAATTGCCAAAACTAAAGTACGCATATTCTATGAGAACCTGAACCCTATATTGCCTAAGTTTAGCTATATTGCCATAAAGTCCCTCGATCATGAGCCATTAATCACTGCGGTGAGCGCGAATATAGTGGACAGCTTCGAAACCTGTAAAGGCTGACGACCTATCCCACTAAATACTGGATGGAATGCCGGATGGCTAGTCGTATTTAGTCGCGATACACTATATTTGACACAAATAGGATGAGGCAATCACCTATTATTTAGGGCAAAACCATCAGTAACCCTGATGTGACTTTCGCCGTTGTACGGTACTTTTGTTAACGTTTTGCGCGTCATGAGGCTTAGAGCAATATAACCTTTTGAATATATATGTCTTCTTATATATATTCGGATACAGCTGTATTTAGAAACGACCACTCCACACTGATAGACATCAGACTTTAAACTATTGTTTTCACTATGTGATTTGAATATGTAGCACGTACTTGGAACTTAACTGCTATCATATGTGACTTAGTTGTGTCTTATGATAAAGACAACTCAATGCTTGGCATATCCATACTTTTAAAAGTTGAACTATTATTTCAAATCAAGCATATAACAACGTAACTCATTTTCATTTAAACTTGAAACTTATGAACCTCTGAGTTCATAAATGATTTATTCATGGATTTTTACTAAATTACAAACTTGCTAGTTACTGCAAGAAGTACTAGTACCTATTCCAACTATCAACTCTTAAATTCAGTGGAAAGAAAGTGATTTTCTATCAAACTCTACGAACTCACCAACCTTTGTGTTGACGTTTTAAGCATGTTTATCTCAGGTAATCAACGGAGCAGGACAAGACACGGAGCGGGCATTTAATACTCTGATAACTAAAATGGTGTGAAAATCAAATATGTCATTCTTTCCAAATTACTATATTTTGTGAGATTTTCAAACCATATTTCCCAACCTTTGTACCAAAACTATTATTTTGAATGACATATAACTTTCAAAGCGCCTTTTCAAGTCGTTTTCTAAAAATTTTGACTTCGATCCTCGGTGTAACACCTAATTATTTTCCGCTGCCACAAAACCAAATTAGGGGGTGTTACAACGTGCATCATATTGCATAACATGATTTTGAAAGATCAACAATTTGCGATATCCGAAATTAGTGAAATGTATATTTGTCCGCGAATAAATTTACAACGGGCATGGATTGAACGATGCGAAGTGCAACGAAAGAAGGGGAGGGAACTACGCGATAAACGCGTACACGCAGCGCTTCAACGAAATCTCATCGAGCATGTTTGGCAACTACATCAATGGGAAGAATTTCAACAACAGCAACAACAACAACAACATAATTAGTTTCTTTATAATTTGATGTATTCCTTTAGTTGCGTATGTTTTTTTATCGTTTTTTTTTCTTCGTATCGTTAGTTTATGTTTCTTATGTGTTTTAATATGTTGTAATGTATTTTTATTTTTAATGAAATGAATTTAGTTTATTTGGATATTTGAATCAAAGAAATAAAAATAGATAGTGGTAGGGTCCAAATGAGTAAGTTGTGGTATGTTATGGGAATGGGGGTTGTAAAGGGAGGTATGTCATGGTGATGTGGCACCCCGTGGAGCCCGAATGAGGAGTTTTGACTTGCCATTACACATATTGCTCGTTGTAGTTCGCCGTCCCTCGTCGTGACACCCTCCTAGCTCGTCATCCCTCGCCGAATATCACCTCCTCGTCTGCACGGCGAAGGAAATGAACTGACAAGTGGGGCCCAAATTATTTGAAATGTTTAATTTTAGTTTTCTTACCTTTTTTTTTTTTTTTTTTTTTTTTTTTTTTTTTTTTTTTTGTGGTTAAATGAACTTGACAAAAATGGCACCTCCTTGTGTGGTTCGACTGAGAATGAACAAAAATGGGGTCTTTTTGTGGTTTGTAGTTGTTTGCTATTCGGTTTAAGCAAGAAGAAGATGACAAGAAAATTAAAGGTAATTGTTTGATTGGTTTGATAAGGAAAGAAGATGACAAGAAAGAAGAAAATGGGTGGCTGCTATAAGAAATGGATGTTAAACTTTATATAAAAATATTACACATTAAATTTATAAAATTGCATCACACATATATAAAAAAACATAACACACCTTTTTTTACACACTATAAACATAACACACATTTTCATATCCAATTTAGTTTATGTTTAGTATGTGTTTAAATTTGATGTATTGTATTTTTATTTTTATGAAATGAATTTAATTTATTTTGATATTTGAATAAAAAAAATAAAAATAGATAGTGGTGGGGCCCAAATGAGTAAGTTGTGGTATGTTATAGGAGAGGGATTGTAAAGGGAGGTATGTCTTGTGACGTGGCACCCGTGGGGCCCGAATGAGTAATTTAGCCTTGGCATGATACCTAATGGTCTTAGACCATGTGTAATGGGGCGCTGAACTCCCCAAAAAACCCATTTCCGCGCCCCTTCCACGCCCCTCATCCACTACACACAGGCGCTGAACCTCCAAAAAAATGTTGGGGCGTTTTTCCTTCCACGCCCGCGCCCCTGTTGACCACCATTTAATCATTTGACTCTCGTGGCTGATTTGGAGTTAAATTGTTGATTTGTGATTCAGATTTGTAGAGATTTGGGGTTTTTTTCAAACCCTAATTTTTTTTAGGAAGAAGAAGACGCAAGAAATTGTCGCTTCCTTTTTTTTTATTATTTAACATTGGGCCATGTACCTCAGAGTTAAAAATAACTATTGGGCCTTTTTTTTTAACTATTGGGCCAATGAGTGTAATGTTTTATTTTTTTTTTTTAACGAAATTGTCTTTGGTTTATTTATTTACTTTTATTTAAAAATGTCAATTTAGTACATAAAAAAAATAATAAAGGTTAATTTTGGTGATTAAAAAAAATAAAAAAAGAAAAGAAAAGGGGTGTCACATGTCACACCATGTCCCATCTATCGTTACATCACTTTTCCTTCCAAGCCTCATGGTGGCTCACACTGCTACATGTCATACCATGCCCCATGATACACCATCTACCATTACACATGGTCTTATAAGCTTTGATAACATGATACAAAATACCAACAGTTTCGAATTTGTGTTGTTTAAAAGGGACCACAAGATATAATCGTGGCCTTGTGGACTTATGACTTATGAGACAAACGTCACAACAGAATCTAAATACAAATTACATGTCTGTATCAATTATGGAACTAGTGGACCACTATGTTTGTGAAAGTTAAAAAGAAGCAATTTAAGCTAGGTACGTTAGTATGTAGGTTTCTCTATTGGACCCAATTTACATGAGTTTCAAGCCCAATCGAAAACAGAAGTTATGATGCTTTTATACTTTTGATTTAAGTGAATAAATAAAATCATTTGAGGACCAAACTTTTTTTACATACCAAGGGACTAATCTCCACCCTCCATCTTTATTTGATCTAATGGATGAGATTAATCCCAACAATTTAAAAAACCCACTTTCATCCTTTTTTTTCAAATATTAATATCTTTCAAACCGTTAATCGTTAAGCGAAAAAAAATATGCCGTTACGACGAGCATTTAATTATCTTTCTATAGATAGGCAATTTGATATATTTTCGACAATTTTTTTTTTTTTCATTTTTTTACGTTTTTTTTCGTGGCCGAAAAAATCATATATGATATATCATATATGATATTACATATCATATATGATATTATATGTAATATCATATATGATATATCATATATATCATATATGATATATCATATATATCATATATGATATGTAATATCATATATGATATATCATATATGATTTTTTCGGCTACGAAAAAAAACGTGAAAAAAACGAATTTTTTTTTTTTGTCGAAAGTATATCAAAATGCCCGTCTATAGAAAGATAATTAAATGCTTGTCGCGATGGTGTAATTATTTTCGCTTAACGATTAACGGTTTAAGAGATATTTAAATTATAAAAAATGGGTGAAATATTAAATGCTTTTAATCTCAACCATTGATTTCTTTTTAGATGGATGGTGGGGATGAGTCCCTTGGTATGTGAGGAATGTTTGGTTTCTAAAATAACTCGACTCTTATACTTTTGGTTTAAATTAATAAATAAAATCATTAATATATATATTAAATGCCATTTGATACGACGCCGTGTCATATCTACTAAATTGCGGGCTTTTTTTTTTTTTTTTTTTTTTTTGGCCTGTTACATATACAGTAGCCCAAATGTATTACAACCAAAAAATCCTACAGGCCCATATAACAGTTAACAAACCTTAAACCCAAATAAGAGGTAACAAAACTTTAGCCCAAACAAGAAGCCAAAAAAAATAAAACAAGCCCAGTAACCATTTAAAAAAAAAATTGTATATTTAATATACTTAGATAAAAAAAAAAAAAAAAAAAAACATTATAAAGCAAAAGTCTAATAACAATACTAATATACACATGATTTCGTGCGACCGTTTCATTTCCTTTTACCGAAGTTCGTTAACATGTTCACTTTTCTCCAAAAAAAACTTATCTAAATTCTATGCTAACTACAATGCCCCGCCGCAACGCGGCGGACCGGCGCCCAACTCGTTATAAGTAAAATCCAAGAATGCAATTATTTAATAAATTAATTTGGATGTACATTGGAAGTCAAACGAGTAACAAGTTGCGTCGCTAGCTTTTTTTTATTGCAAAACTAATTCTCTGAAAACAACACTGTGAACCTAGGTGTCATAACATCTATGCATAACACGTTGAACTCTGTTGAGAAACTCCACTTCAAGTGCAAGAAAACCAAAAGTATCAAACGCGAAAGGAATAAAAACATGTTGAAACAACATCACACGCGAAGGTAAAATCTAGGGGTGGAAACGAGCCGAGCCGCTCGTGAAAAGCTCGGGATCGGATCGGTAAAAAGCTCGAACGAGCCGAGCCTAAACGAGCTCGAGCCTAAGTTTGGGCTCATTTAATAATCGAGCTCGAGCTCGAGCTCTATAAAAAAAGCTCGAATAGGCTCGCGAGCCTAAACGAGCCCTAGAAATATATACGTATATATATTGTCTATACGTATAAACGAGCTTAAAAGTAGTAAACGAGCTCGAGCCTTATGTAATTAACGAGCCGAGCTCCATTTTAACTTTGTTTTCTTTAAAAATCATACAAATTAGTCGAGCCCGAGCTCGAGCTCGAGCTTGTGAAAATTTTCACGAGCAGAGCTCGAGCTCAAATATTAGGCTCGAAACGAGCTCGAGCTCGAGCTCGAGCTTTCTAGAATATAAACGAGCCGAGCTCGAGCTCTGGCAGGCTCGGGCTCGGCTCGGCTCGTTTCCACCCCTAGTAAAATCTCAAAATCAATAAGAACCTCTAAACAACATTGAAACATATCGCATGTTGTACCACAAAAAGTTTATTAGTACTCCACTCAATTTGTGTATGGTTGTGTTAAAATCGAATCGAAGTATTAAACCAGTGTTTGATTTCTTTATGATTTGACAAAAATTAACTAAAATGGACAAAAAAAACCTGAATGTTTATATGGCTTACATAAAAAAAATAATAATAAAAAAAGAAATATATATATATATATATATATATATATATATATATATATATATATATATATATATATATATATATATATAGAGAGAGAGAGGGTGGCGTTATTGTGGTATACATCTTAAAGAAATATATATATATATAAAATAATAGGCACACTTGTGCACCGTTGGATCAATTATTATAGATGAGATTCAAATTAATTATATATGTTTCATAATTAATGTACTTAATGGCATTATTGTAAATAAGTAGAAGATTGAGTACATTTTGAGTAAGGCAAAATAAATGTATATGCAAATCTTACGATGACACAATTCTTATTTTTCTTTATTCTAGATTTTTAATTTTATTATTTCAATTTCTATTCAAGATGTTGATACACAAATTTAGTTTTTAGTTTTTTTTTTTTTTTTTTTTTTTTTTTTAATTATTTTCTATCTAATATATTAAATTTATTTTCTATGTTGATACATTTTTAGTGACACGCTATCCAATTTTAATATATTTGTAGTGACACACTATGTTTATCACATAAATTTTATTGACACATATGTAGTGACACACTAGTTTTTATAACACATTTTTAGTTACAAACTATATCTTAGTCTTTTGATACATTTAGTTTCATAATACATTTCTAGTGACACATTAAGTTTTTTGTTACACACTATATCTTAGTCTTTTGATACATTTATAGTGACACACTAATTTCTAAACACACTTTTATTGACAAACTAAGTTTGTGAAACACTTATTTGCATGAGAGGACAAGGAGTCATCATTTTGAAACTTCCAACCCTCCCAACCAGTCCTCCCAACTAATTTCACTCGCGCCCATGATTTTCCAACCCTCCAAAATTTTTTATTTTTCCCCCCTAAACTATTAAACTACACAATTTATAACTAAAACATTTTATAACTAATCACAAAATGCATATCTCAAACATTAATTAGAAAAAAAAAATGAGGCTCAGATCTGTTTACACAATGAGAACATGTGGATAAATAAGCCATGGCTACAAATATTCAAAAGGTTGCAATATTTTACCATCCTCTGAATTTATTTGCCCAGCCAAGATGCAAGATCATCTCTAAATCATGTTTCAATTTCACAACTTGTCATCACAGCCTCTTAATAAGAAAAATATCATCTCAGCCAAGATCTGGCCAAATTTTGAAGATCCGGCCTCTCTTTCATTTGCAAAATCAGCCAAGATGAAAAATATCATCACAGCCAAGAAAGCATCAGATCCGGCCTCTCTTTCGAAGATCCAAGTTGTGCCAACGTTCCAAATTGACAAGTTTCAAAAGAATTAAATGTTACACACCACCCCCATATAACGTTCCAATTAGCGGCTTCACCAACGGGTAATATACCCGCTGTGCAACCCGTTTAAGCCAACCCGCTATAGGCGGAATGATGTTACCAGCGGTATTAGGAGCCCGCTGTGCAACCCGTTTCCCCACTCCGAGTCCCATGATACATTTGTAGTGACACAATAACATTTTTGCTACAATTCAAATTAAACACTCAGTATCCTTACACACAAAAATGATTATTGATATACGTAAACTTTAACACTTTAACAAAACTAGTAAAAAAATGGATACATAATTTATAACATCGACACAATAAAACATAGTGCAAACATTGATACAAAAAGTTAATTGTCACTCCTTTTTTAACATTTAATACTTTGACAACCATGCTGTAGGACCAATAAAAATGTAAATTCATCTCTATATTGAAGTTGAAACTGAAGCGAACTAGAACCAACATGCCCACGCTTTCATTTTTCTAAATATCACAATATAAAATAGTAGAGACAAAAGTTGTCTCAGTTTTACCATGATTGACCAAGAAACAATCAAGAACTCTAATCAAACATAAACATAACAAAACACGAAAAACAACGACAGTACAACAACAGCCTAACACCAATAACAACTTTAAAGATCCAAAAAATAAAACCCCTCATCTAACAGAAATACAAACAATGGGCTTTGTGGCCCAGCAGTTAATCGTTCATTCGGTTAAGCGTGCTCGTGTGAGAGTAGTACTGGCTTGGGTGACCGGCCGGGAAGTCCTCACATGAGGGCCACAAAGTTCCGTTGGTAAGGCAATGAAGAGGAGAATCTGTGAGCAATTAATGTCGCAGATTCGAATCCGAGCCAGCCCCGATTTTCATCCGGCTGTTACTCCAGCGAGTAATCTCGTGTGGAGGTAGTACGGTTTTCGGGCGGAAGCCGTTCAATCCCCACTACACCAGCGTGGGTCCGGTTCAGACAACATAGTCTGGTATGTGGTGGATAAGGGTCTGCCTTTGTGGCAGGTACGACTCTCTAATCCAAAAAATTGAAAGTCGCCTTCCAAAAAAAAAAACCCCTCATCTAACAGAAATACAAACCAAATTCAAAACAGAACAAAATAAACTTTGAAGACCTCGGGTTGATTAAAAAGACCTTTAAAGATCCGCACAAACCCATCATTGATCAATAACAACTAAAAGAAGTAAAACGAGATTCGAAAAACACTTACCCGAAACCATAAAAAACTATAACCAAACCATCACCAATATTAAATAATTGATACATCAAGATATATGGAGTTCATGCATATGATGCAACACAAAAATAGATCTTAGAAACAAGATCTAGATCCGAACATGTTATGGCAAGTACTTCATAACAAAGAAAGAGTTTACATCGAACCAACAATAGACCTTCATTAAAAATCATCGGCGATTGCTGTAGATCGAACCAAAATACAGATCGGGTTTTTGATATGGGAGGTTTTTTATTGATATGGGAGGTTTTTTATGGGGAGATGGGGAAAGTGATGTGAATTAGGATATTAGGATATGGTTTTGCGAAAATTATTGTGCTACCCATGTAAATGGGTAGCTGTCTCAAAATGCCCAAACGCAAGATAACGTGCCACGATATAAGCCGTCCAAAAAAAAAATTAAAACATGCATCTCGCGTAAAGCAAGACGCAGACAACGCAGGATACAAAAAAAAAAAAAAAAAAAAAAAAAAAAAAAAAAAAAAAAAAAAAAACTATAAAGTAATATCTCGCGTATGTTTGTACGCAGACTAACGCAAGATACATAAAAAATTGAAAACTTATACGCTGGTTATGGGGAGATAAATAAGGAAAAATAAATTTACTAAATTGCCCTTTTATTTAGTGTAGAATTTTTATTTTAGTTCAAATATGAAATTCCATATGTCAATCTATGATTGGTGCCTAAGTGTTATGAATGATGGTTATGAACTAGGAAAATGATGATGGTGACTAGTGAGGATGATGATGATGATGGTGGTGAAAGTATGATATGATAGTTAGCTTGGATTGAAGGTAAGTAACTCTCCCTAAAACATGTGTTATGTATGTATTTATCATATGTGTATTATGATTGTGTGAGACCATGAGACTTGGATTTAGAATGATTGTAAGTTGAAAATTGGTGGCTAGTGATTTTGGCTAAGAGTATGTTAGCTTTTGGGCTTGGGACTAATTAAGGTATGTGGTTAGTTATGGTTGTTGTGATTCGTTATTAGTTATGTTATGAGGATATGTGTGATATGGTTTGGATGTTGTAGCTTAGAAGCCTTTAAAGCGGTTATGATGCTTATGTGAAAGTATGTGTATGATATGTGTTTTATGTTGGGTTACTTACTAAGCGTAAGCTTACCCCTTTTTATTTGTTAATGTTTTGTAGGTTAATCGGGATGAAGGTAGCTTGGCTTGGATTATAGCTTTCGGATTGAAAAGCGGTTTGGAGGATAATATACGTTAGGAGCTAGGTAGAATACCCAGCTCAAGTGTCAAGGTTGTACCCCCGAGAGTCTTTCTTATGATTTTTATAACGTGTGTCAAGGTCATCGTAAAGTTTGGGTGGTCAACGGTGTGTCCAAGTGTGTTTTAGGTGTTTATAGTCAAAGTTAAGGGGGCGTTTGGCAAAAGTGTAAATATACCCATTTTGGGTTGTGAACGGGTCAAGTGTTTATGGAACATGTTTAATATGTTAAAGTAATGATGTTGGCCAAGTTTGGTGGGTAAATGAAGTGTTATAGATAGTTTGTAGTGTAAATGGGTCAAAACGGGTATTTTGGCAAAACCCGTCGCTTTGTAAAGCATGTTTCCGCGGGTCGTTATGACCAAGTTTATTTATATATTTGATGTTTATAATGTCATAATGATTTCTGGAAGTTTTGGTGTTATGTCATGTTATAGAAGTCGTTTTCCGGAAAATGGGTCAAAAAGTGCACAAAAGGGGTTATGCAGAAAAAGGGGTGTTTGGGACAAGGTCTATTTTAACCCGTTTTGGGTCAAACGGGTTAAGAATTTTGGGAAACAATGTATATGGTATATTTTAGTTCAATGTGTATTAAATGTGTTTAATTATATGTCTAAAGTGTCGACTTTTGTGTTTAAAGGCGTACGGGTCAAGTTTAAGAAAATAGTGCACTTTAGGGTGTCACCCGTCATTTTTAAAAGTATTTGAGTATAGTCTCATTTAAAAATGAGTTCAAGGTCTATATGTCAAAGGATTTTGTTAATGGTCAAAAGAGTTTTGGAATGAAGGTCAAAGTTGGGTCGTTTCCGCGTAAAAGTCAAAGTTTTTGGTCAAAGCGTTTACGGGATGTAACAACTTGGTATCAAAGCCTCGGTTTAAGTGAATTAGGTTTCCACTATAGGTTGCCTAGACTTAAACCACTTGTAGACGCGTTGAATGTAAGTTAAAGTAATGCAACTAGTATTTGCCTTTGAGGTATGACGTAGAGGCGCTTATAGTAACAAAAAGACTAGATTATAGTTAAGATGTAATGTGCGTGTTGTGATGTGGATGTAGTGAAATATAGAAGTAATGAATTGGATGCGAATTATAGATTGCCTTAATTATGTGATGGAATGCAGGACGTGGTATATGTATTTTAGTCAACAGGTGTGCTATGTGTTATGGTGTCAATGTATATGTGAAGAAATTCTATGTGGGAATGTATAGTGTTAAGTGTTAAGTAAGTGAATGATAGATCTCGTGTCGGATAGATTAAAGTTTTAATTATGTGAATCTAGGTCTTAAAGGCTATGAGTTGTAGGCGAGGAATGTGTTATGGTATAATACGTAAAAGAGCAAAATTCACTTAGATTGCATAAAATGTGGTTTGGCGAATGAGTTGCATGGGTTGTGCTTAAAAGGATAATGACCTAGTAAGGGTTATAGGATTGAGTAAGACTTGTTTTATGTGAATGATAAAGATGTATGAAGATGTGTATGTGATAAGAATTTAGATGCTTAGGTAAGGCATATAGTGGGAATGTGTAATCGTGAGGTATTATAGAAATGCTTGAATAATGAATGATTAGTGAACATAGAACTAGTAAATTAAAAGCGATTGATTGGTGATGACATGTAGCAAATTGTTTACCGTGCACTTTGGTTAGTGCCGGTAATTATATTGTAATTATATGAATGAATGTTAAAGTAACGGTAATGGAATATAAGTAGGAATGATAAGTGGTATTAGAGATGGGCTAGCAAGTGAATTAAGCAATGACACTTTAAGTGTAGATCGTAATGATATTAAGCGCACTAAGGTATAGCGTGAAAAGACAAGATGAAACTAACGAAATAATGATTAGGTGTTTAATGACTTGAGGTTAAAGAATGAGGTTAGGGAATGATAGCACGAAATGTGACCAACATATGGTCTCATTATATTTAGTGACTAAAGACTAATGTTAAAGTGGTATAGAGACGGGGTAATGGTAAGGTAAAGTACGTGAGGTCTAAGTGTGAACGTGAAGTTGTGATAAAGAGTGTTGGTATACATATATAGGATGGAACTAAAAATAATAATAATAAAAATAAATAAAATTAAAAAAATTAATAATAATAAAAAATGAATGAATGCTAAAGGCTAGATGCGATAAGTTAAGAACGTAAGTGAGAATGATATGAGTAGGTATGAAGTTAAGGTAAAGACCTGAAATTATCATTATCACGGCTAATGTGCCTCATTAGCGGTGCTTATTAAAACGAAAGTATTGGTAAATAAAACATGATGAAAATGTGTAAATGACCAAAATGTGTAGGAAGAGGGGATGATGTTAACGAATGTAGTTAAATCTATGTGAGGTTTAAACACGAAAAAAGGGTGGATAGGCTAAAGGTAAAGTAAAGATGTGAAAATAACTAACGCGGATTAAGAATGTAGGATGGTAAACACATAGAATTGTGTAATTACAATAAGCAAGCTCATATGGTCTATGCGCTTGCATTTCACTAAAACAAGTGGATATAATAATGTATGTAAGGTGCTTATGACTTGGATCCATTGCTAAAGTGATAAAGTGTGAATGTTAATGATCCTTCGGGATGAATGTTAAAGGTGGTATCCTTTGGGATGACCAAGTAAAAGAATGTTAAGGAATCCTTCGGGATGAATGTTAAAGATCCTTCGGGATGAAAAGTATTGCCTTCATCGGCAAATGGGGTTGCCTATATCCTTGGCAGTAAAAATATCCTCATAATGAATGTGTTAATGATATGGATCCAAGTCTAAAAAGGAAATATGAAGTATAAATATGATGAAATAATAAAAGTTAAATTGGGAAATAGGAGTAGTAGTGTTATGTCGGGAGTACATAACCATGAGTTTATATTTTGTAACCACTCGTAAAATTTCCTATTTACTTTACAGAATTATTATCCTTTTTCCACGGGTAATTTTTTTTATTTGAATGTATCTCTCATCTTATGTGACGTAGATCACATCATTGATAAACGTGCTCCCACAAGACCTGCCTAACAAACCTAATGTTTATTTCATAAACATCATGATATAAAAACATTACAGAATACCATTTACCACTTTACGATAAATCCCTAACAAAACATTCATTATCTGAATAGAGTTTCTAAGAAACCCTAAAATTTACCACAACACCAAATATGAACAACTAAACATCAGAACATAAAAATACAACATATCTGAGTTAATGTACAAGTTACTAAAGCACCAGAAACCCTAATTCTACCTTGTTCCCGGTAAAACCCTAAATTCACATAACTTTGATTTTATGTGTTCATTTCACAAACCCTAATTTATTTCTAGAATATTTTTACAAAATATAAAGTTTACAAGTTATTTAAGCTATAGTACAAGTCATTTATGCATAAAATCAATTATTTACAAAATCTTTATTAAAATCTCATTTATATTATTTTTAAAGCACAAGTTACAAACCATTTATGCATAACTTTTATAAATTATATTTTCTAAACTCCTTAATTATTTTTACAAGTCTTTTAGCCCAAGGTACAAGTGCCTAATGCACAATAACTATAAATTCTATTTAATTACCTTTTAACATAATAAACTTTAACAAATAAATTTTATAAATTACTAAACTATTAAAAATATATTTTTCACACTTCCTAAATTATTGTACAACTAAATTAAGCCTAAGATACAACTCCTATAAGCTCAAACCGATTTCCTTTTCATTTCATGTATAATTTGATTCACATAAATAAGAATAATAAACATACTTATTTTCTAAATAACAAAACCCTAAACTAAATTAGTTAAGCTTCCTAAACCCTAAGATACTACTTCCTAAACTCATTGTACCACCACTCAAAGCTCACACGCCCCTCCTTAGAAAACCTGGTTCGAAACAAACTACAAAACCAAAACCGAATTTCATCTTGAAGATGCAATGAATCTAGCCTAAGACATACTCTCCTATTCATTTCTATAAACCCTTCCACTTGTACATCTTCTCCATCAAGAAGCCTCCTTATTTGTAGTTAAAAACCATGGATACAATTCGACCACATCACCACCACTTCATCCCTCCTCCTCCTTCTATCCAAGTGGCATATCCCACAGTTTCTGTCAGCCCTTGTATGCATACTTTGTCTCCTTATCATCTCCTTACAAACCCTAATTCCCTACCCTATAAATAACAACCTGATTTCATACTTTCATTTCACACCAAAACTCGACAAACCCTAAAATAGCTCCAACCCATTTCTATTCTAATCACAACCTCACAATACTCTCAAACCAAATTTAGGAAGTCCAGAAGAGGGGGAAAGCAAATCGGGTTCAAGTGACAACTTCCTTTCACCCTATCAAACCCTAACCGAACCTACAACTAAGTAAGTATTGCTATCTCTATTTTCATTCTAGTTTTATTTATTTTACATACTCTAAAAACGTAATACACAAACACAAGTAGCAAAACATAATCAAGAACACTAAAATTCTTTTCTTTGTTTCTATTATGTTCGAACAAGTATAACAAATACACCCATAGTATTCGAGTTTTTGTTTAAACCAATCACTAATATGTTAAACATGATAAAACACATCAACTATAATCGTAACATGCATAAAAACCCTAGCTAGAAACCCTATAAATAATAAAACCCTAATCGGGTGTTTTGTCTGAGTTTATATCGAGTTCAAATCGCCCCACAGCCCTACTTTCAACCTGAAAACCAACGAGTAAATGATCTCTGAAAAATCTAATTTTTTTGGTATTTAGAAAGTTCACCCAGCTAGCTTGAGTTAGGAAAAAGAATCATTGAAAATGATCAAGTATTCGTTGAGATATCGAGTTTTAAAATCTGCTTCAAATCGCTATAAGTAAAAAAATGAATTTCCAGTTATAACTTTCTTGTTTTGATCGACCAATAGCCCTATTTTTAACCCTGTTTTCGAACCTCAAATGACCACTAAAAAAAACTCTGCCCTTTTGGCATATCCAAGTTTACCTAGCTAACTTAATTTAGAAACAATAATCCTCAAAAAAAGGTTGAACGAGCCAGAAGTTATTGAGTCTTAAACTTTTCCCTATATCGCTAAGATAGAAACAGATTTTTCAGTTATTAATTTCAAATTAATGTCGACCAACTCATCAACTTTGAACCTTGTTTTCGACCCTCTTTTAGACCTTTAAAAATTCTAAGTTTCTGGCATACTAGAGTTCATGTAGTAAACTATTTTTAGAAAGAAAAATCATTTAAAACCGTCGAGTGGTTTAAAAGATATTTGAGTTCAAAGATTGCCCATCACTAGTCCAAGAACTCCTTTCCAAATTCTTATTAAAAACTGTTTTGATCACTCGACTTTTGGAACATATTTCGAATACCAAACGATTTTTATAAATTACGAAACTTGTTGTGTTCAGAGTTGACCTAGGTGACTTTTTATAGAAACCAAGAGCTCGTTAAATGATCCCGTTTTCATTGAGTTATTCGCGTCCAAAACTCTAGCCAAGTCCTATATTTCATGTGTGTGATTTTTATTAAATTAAAGTTTTTATGGTTGATTTTGTAAATAAATATAATCCAGGGTTATTTTTGGCAATATTAAATGAACAGGGTAGAAATTGTTATTTTTGAAACTTGAGGGTAAAAACTGTCATTTTCCAAAAGTCCAGGGTGTGAACTGTCATTTGACCAAACTTTAGGGATTAAAGCGTAACTTTTCGTAACTATTATTTTCATCCTTTCTATTTTATTTTCCGAACTAATATTAACATAATATGTTTATTAACGAACCAACGAACGAAAGATAACTTTAACTAACAAACCGAACCGAAACTTACAGATAAAAGATAAGATAAAATCTTACTTTTGAAACTACATATTGGCTAAATTAAAACATTTAACCATCAACCAAACAACAAAACAGAACGAAACGGAATAAACTATAATCATTAGAAATGATTACTAAATATTGGCATAACAACCCAGGTTCTTTGTCCGGAGACATTTATCAACTTTCTTTCATTTGTTTTCCATCCAGACTGATCAGGTGAGTTCATAACCCCTACTTTTTACATGTTTTGAATTATTTTTGGGGGAGATACATGCTCAATTATATGTTTTTACTTTCACAAGCAATTCTAAGTTTTCATATATTGATATAAATTTCATAGCCCTTATTTTCATATGATATGAATTAAATTGGCAAGATTGGCAAACACTGTTTGCATTTACATGATTTATGAATCACTAATGGACTTTTTTCCCGTATTAAACACAAGTAATTTCCCAACGTTATTCTTATTTTATTGCCTTACGCTAAGTTAGATTAAGCCAAAAGACCTCCCATCATGAACCTCTAATCACCCGTAAACCAGGGTGAGCGCGAATATTGTGGATAGATCTATTGGGATGACAACCCCTTTGTGTTACCGTAACGTAACCCAAAGCATTATATTTGAGATGAATAAAGAGATGTGGCTATCTCCTACCCGGGGGCAAGGTTACCTACATTTAATTATGGGGTAACCATTACATCATTAGTTCATGACTGTTGATGTTCTGTTAATGTTTTGCGTGTCACGAGGCTTAGCGCAATAAAATACATCTTTCCCTGATAATAATTGTGTGTGTGCCAATTATTATATTTAATCTTGTGTTTAAATGATTTCCAACTGGACTGAACGAAGTATTTCCGAATAACTGAAAAAGGGCTTATTTTCTGAAATATTGAAAAGGGCTTATTTATGAATAACTGAACAAAGTATTTTTGACATCAGAAACTGGCTTATTTCTGAATAACTAGAACCAACATATTTCTGAATAAATGAAACGGATTATTTTCATCTAAGAAACTTTATGAATTCACTCAACCTTTGTGTTGACGTTTTAGCATGTATTCTCAGGTTATCGGAAGCATGGATTGGCACGGGATTGGCTATGGACTATGTTATCATTCAAATCAATAATATACTTTTATAAATGTATTTTGAGAACCTCCTGCTGGGACCTGCATATTGTAACACTGATATAAATGAATGATAACAATTTTATCTAAAACGTCTCATTTTCCATTCGTTTTCTATTATCATGACTGTGAACCGTTTAGTAGCACCCCAACTTATATTTCCGCTGCGAATATCGAAAATGAGGGTGTTACATATTTTTTGATTTACATCGATTGGGACGCCTCTCCATGTAAATGAGGAAGTATAAATGAGTGGGTTTATGTGTTGCCGACACGGCACGAGTAGGGTTAGAGAAGTAGAAAGCGGAAGTTTAGAGTTAGTTAGGAATTATAAGGACTAAGATAGGAGGATTAGAATTAGGCCATGACTTTTAGTTGAGACTTAGGAGAAACCTTGATGGGATGGAGAAATTGTAATGATGATATAGTGTGCCTTGCGGCGTGATGCAAAATATGATGAATGAAAATAATAGAATGTGCACGTATTAGTCGAGTGTAATTATGTAAAGTCAAATAGTACGAGTTTCTTAAGTATCAAGTAGTCAAAGAATGAGAGTAGAGGATAAAGCGAATGAGATGGTTGTTGATATAAATAATGCCTAAACACGTTATTAATATTTTTCGATATCTCTACGTTTTGATAATCACAAAATGTAAAATCATTAATCGGAAAATTATGACATAAACAAGTATTTAGTTGTAAATATCTATTTCTACAACTCAAATCACTTAAGGTATGAATGAACTAATGCTTAATGCATTATATGATCAAAGGAACATTTTCTTAATAACTAGATTTTTTATAAAACATCAAAAACATTTTATATATTTTTGAAAAACATTTTTGGTATTAAATAAAAATGTTTAATCTTTTATAAAAATATGAATTCAAATTTTTAACCAAAATCAGTTAAAATGTTCCAGAAAAACCTTCCCCACAAAAGGACAAATCTGGGCAACGGACACCTTGGGCGGCCCCCTTAAAATTAAGGGGACCGCCCCCCTATTTAAGGGGGCCGGCCACGCTCCAGTAGGTCTCCAGCTGTCCAGTTTTTCTCCTATAAATACCAGCCTTCTCCTGGATTTTTACTCACCTTTTGCACCCCAAAACATTTTGTTTTAAATCTTGTATATCCTTTCTAAAAACCCTTTGATCATATTCTCTTAAGCATTGGTTTCTAAGTGATCCAAGCTTCCACCATCAAAGTGCAAAAGAAGAATACTCCTTCAACTAGAGAAGAAGTATTATAGCTCAATTCATATATTCATTGTTGTTGTGTAAAGTGTTGTATAGTTGTGATAAGTAGATCCTAGTGTAAGTAACTAGTTGTGTTGTAAAGAAGTTGTGTAGAAGTAGTTGTGAAGTAGTTGTGAAGTAGTCGTGGAAAAGAAGTCGTGAAGAAGTCGTGAAGGAGTCGTGAAGAAGTCGTGAAGCCGTTGTGAAGCCGTCGTGAAGAAGTCGTGATTTAGTTGTGTAGAAGTTGTGTACAAGTTGTGAGATTGGTTCTAGCTACGATTAGAACTCGACATCTAGCTTTGTGTCGTTAAGCCAGTGTAAGCTAAAGTTGTGTAAGGTTTCTCCGCCATAAGGGAGTTTGTTGACATAGTGAAGAAAACTCTCGAGTAGGTGACTCGAGGAGTGGAGTAGGGCAAGGAAGGTGTCCTTGTAGCCGAACCACTATAAATCTCCGTGTTGTGGTTTGATCTTTCCATCTCTCTCTTTCATTTCATTATATTTACCTTACTTGCATTACTTATTTATATTTGTTTATATATGTTCAATTGATAATGCGTTTTCTAGGTTTAACACAATCATCACAAGTTTAAAGGCACTTGATGAGAGTTTTTCTAGTAAGAATTTTGTCAGGAAATTTCTTAGGGCTCTTCATCCAAAATGGCGAGCTAAAGTTACGGCGATTGAAGAATCGAAGAACTTGTCAACTCTTCAACTTGAAGAGTTGATTGGCAACTTGAAAGTCTACGAAGCAATAATCAAGAAAGACTCCGAGATGGTCAAAGGAAAGAAAGAGCAAAGCAAGTCAATCGCGTTGAAAGCTAGGAAAGCATCGAGTGACGAGGATAGATCAACCTCCGAAAGTGATGATGAAGAATATGCCATGGCCGTAAGAGACTTCAAGAAGTTTTTCAAAAGACGAGGAAGATTCGTTAGACAACCACATGACGAAAGGAAAATACTCCAAAGAAACAAAGACGACAAAGGTAGCAAGAGCGAGAGGAAGTGCTTCAAATGCGGTGATCCAAATCATCTCATTGAAAGATGTCCTATGATGTAAAAGGAGCAAAACCAAAAGGCGTTCATTGGAGAAGCATGGAGTGACAGTGACGAAGACGAGAAAGAAACTACAAAAGAGGAGAAGTGTCTTATGGCTAAGACATCAAGTGAGGTACGTTCTGAAACCGAATACTTTAGTGATGAAAATTTATCATTAGATGAAAAAGACCTAGATAACGAATATAATAGGTTATGTATATTAGGTCAAAAAGTAATGACTAAAAATAAATCACTAAAACACATAAATAACCAATTAGAAAAAGAAATACTAGAATTAAAAATTAAACTACATAACTTAGAAAAAGGCAAAGAAGTCTTTGAATGTAAAACATGTCAAGAAACTAAAAATGAAAACGAAATACTTAAGGAAGAAATTTGTAGACTTAACAAATTTGAAAATAGTAGTAATTCACTTAGGGATATAATAAGCATTCAAAGAATATCAGGAGATAAAACCGGATTAGGATTTAACTCAACTAAGGCTACAACTAGTGAAACTAAAAATGTAAAGTTTGAAAATGAAACTAGTAATAAAAAAATATTAGAGTCAAAGCCTAAATATATACTTATAAAAGATAGAAAAATACCCATAGCTAATAATGAGGAAATAAAAGCTTTCTACAAACCATCTTTAAAAACCGAAGTAGAAAACTCTAAACCAAAGCTTAGGTCAAAAACACCTCCTCCTAGATGACCACCTAGTCCTCACCCTCGGCCTAAAACACCTCAACCTAAAAGAAACCAAAATAGACCAAACCGTCATAATAATAGTTACCCAATGTGGAATTACCCGAATCCACCAAGCTTCAATCCTTGGGGACTACTTCCACCATACATGCATCCTAGTCAACTACAACCCATTTTTGGTTCAAACAACTTTGGATCAATGAGACAATGGGGACCAAGTGGCTAAATTGCTATCACATTGGTTTATTGGCATCTCTTCCTTGATTGACTTCTACAAGTCAAACATAAACGCTTTGAAGTGTTTGAAGACCACATGTTGAAGACTAAAAGGTACGCCTCTCTTTCATGCTCATCATTATGTGCGTAGATTAATGAACTAGCCAATTGCACGCCCCCATAAGTTTTTAATGCCTAGTTTAGTTAGTACTTGTATGGTAGTTAGTAGATAATCCCTTATACATATACATAATATAAATATATACATATATATATATCCATATTATTATATATACTATATACATATATAAATATATCCGCACATAACCTAGATACGTCATTTGTTGACTATCTAGATCTAAAAGAAATTGTTCGTCCTCGAACCTTTTCTTCCCCCTTTGCCTCTTTTGAACTTTAACGTTCAACACGAAAATCTTACGTGTCCACTATCACATAACTCATGGTGATGAAGAGGGATGAGTTAAGTGGATTAACGTAGAAGTAGCACTTCGACCGTCGCGTCAAGAAAACTATGGATGAAACAAACTCCCGTCGCCGTCAGCACCTATCTCCGTCATTACCTCATCATTTCTCGACTCCATTCAACATCATATATATATATATATATATATATATATATATATATATATATATATATATATATATATATATATATATATATATGCACATTTACTCTCACTCCCTAAAACCTTTGTCGACTTGACATCTTGATCATTTTATCCAAAATTCTTAAGAAATATTTTCTTAACGAAATGTTAATAAAATGTCAAGTATTCCTTCCTCGTGCCAATAAAACCCAACGTATTTTTGATATATATAATGAATCTATCTATATACATAAAAATATTTTGTTATCAGAAACTAAACCCGACAAAAATCTATTTTTGGCAGGCGGCCCCCTTAATGTTTAAGGGGACCGACTAGTAAACGGGGGCGGTCCCCTTAATAATTAAGGGGACCGGCCTACTGTTGCCACCAAAATCGTTTTTTCCTTCTAAAATCTTTGCCAAACATCCCATTTCACAAAACACTCTTCCTCTCCCCTCTGCTGTGAACGACCAAAACCTCAAAAACCATTCACCAAATCACCATTTCCGACTAATTTCGCAAGGGGCAAACACTTGTATCTTGATTAGCAACACATTTTGTAATTTTTCTAATTCACATTTCATCTAATTCCATTCAATTTTGAGTCTAATCATAATTAGGTCTTTTACTCAATTTTCTTTTAATCCAAATTTTGTTAAAATTAAGTCTAGAAATCTTATAACCAAATGCTCCCCATAGGATTAGAATACTTAATCAACCTAGAAACTAAGTAATTAAACACCATTATGTCAAAGCATTGATAAACTAATCACTCATTTTCAAAACTAATCACATTGTTGAATTATGCCATAAACACTTGTTAAAACTAATCACATTGGTTTATTACAACTCACTAATCCTAAAAATATATTTTTCGAATCATAAAAATATTTTTGTTAAATATAAGAGAGTGTTTGGATTAGGAGCTAGAATCATCAAAATTTGATCAAAATTAAGTTCACAACTACTTGTCAAGTTTATAAACACGCAATTAGTTGTTTTAAGTCATCAAGATACATAATTCATATGTATATTGAAATTTTACTAGTTATTTTCATATTTAAAGGAGCGTTTGGCACAACATTTTGAAAGGAATTTTTTAGTCAAAATCTAAGTTACTTAACATAAACACTCGTAAGAAATAGCTAGATATACAATCCAATGTTTGTCTAGCCACATTTCAAAGTAGCTTATGACGTATAAAAGAACGTTCGGATATTTTTGATTTCGTATCATAATATCCCTATAACTATTCTTTAACATCATAAAATACATTTTAAGCGAGTTAAAAATTAAAACTAAGGAACATTGTAAACTACTTCTTAGGATTTAAGTTTTAGAGTCGAAGTATGTTTACGTTCCACATAAGTAGCATATATAATATATGCATGTCATTTTCTTATTTTTCTTTGTTTGTTGCTCTCTTGTATAGGTGAAAATGCCCAAAACTACAGTCGGTGATGTCTCAAAAACAAAAGAATACATTCCAAAAGTCTCTGCCACTCCAGGCATTTCTCCCGCTGTTGCTTGTTTCTATCGTCCCATTGAAGATAGAAACATTCATGAAGGGAGAGTTGTCTATCCATCGTTCTATGAATCCGACTATATCGAACGAATGTTCTCCAACGTTAGTCTTGACTGTCTCTACAAAATCAATGAGCCTATCATTCCCCGCTTTGTTCTTGACTTCTATAGCCAAGTGACGGTGCAAACCGATCCCAATGGCTATATCCTCATATCCTTTATGATTCAACACGAATTCATTACTCTTACTCTCGCTCAAGTCGGTCAAATTCTAAGAATCCCCTACTCCGGTCAAGCCGTCTTCTCAAATGAGTGGGATCTCTCATCTATTGAGCAACATCGACCTCAACAGGGTCCTTACTACTCTGAGATTCCATCCTCTGAAGAAATTCGTCAATATCTTAGGCTAGCTCGTGGTACGACTAGCCGGAAGATCAAGTCAAAAGATGTTGACATCCATGCCAACCAAATCCTCCTCAAGGAGTTACGCCCCGACATGAAGCGTTGGGAAGAACTCATTCGTGAGAATGCGTTCGGTACCGGTGGTCACCGTGATCATGTCACAGCGAGCATAGCTCACATGTTGTATTGTATTGTCGCTGAACAGCCGTACAATTTGGCATATCTCTTTGTCTTCCGCATCTTGTCCGCCAAAAACACTCATAATGAAAATCTTCCGTATGGCATGTTTCTCACTCGCCTCTACAATCATGTCATGATACACTATCCACATCTTCAGAGTCCAATTTATGAGTCTGTTCAACCGGTCCTTAATCCACTTGTTCGTGTCCGTGCCCGTCGCTCCCGAAGCGACAAGGGAAAATCTCGTAAATCTGTCTCACTTCCACCTCGTGGTTCCACGTCACATCAAGGAGACGATGATGATGATGATGAGGAGGAGGGCACAACACGTGCTAGTACCCCATCACCTAGGACCTTCGTTGAAAATCTTCCGGATCTTGATTACACCGAGTATCAAGTTCCTTCTCGTTCCGAACGAACAGACGAACTACTGTTTGAAAGACAAACCGAACTACTCAACACCACACAGCAGATGCACCAAGAAGTACGAGGCGGTTTCAAGTCTATTGGAAAGACACTTGGAAGGATGTTTGGAAAGAAGAAGAAATAGACATGTTTGATGAGTGTTTAGTTGATTATTATTGATGTTATGATTAGACATTTATATGTAGTATTATTATCTTAACATTTGTTTGCTATGACTTTTATTATGTTAGATGATAAACTTATTAGAACTAAGCTACTAGTTTACTTGATATAATATGCCTATGCTTCTAATATGATTTTTCTAGTCTTAAATATGTATATTATTTGTTTAATATGCTATTGATAATATTTAATCATTCTTGATGTACATGACTCAAATGGAACTTGCTGCAAATACACCCTAAAAATGACCTTTTTCTGGAAATTTTTCAAATTTGGTCGCCTGGGAAAACACCAGATGGGCGGCCCCCTTAATTCCCTAGGCGGTCCCCTTAATTTTAAGGGGGCCGGCCAGCAATTAAGGGGACCGACCATCTGGACAGTAAAATTTACTGTTTTCTTTTGCATCTTGTGACCACTTTTACCTAGCCCCAGCTACCATTTCTCCTTATGGATGAACTGGTATTGGAATCTTCCTACAAAACCTCAAAAATCAACCTAAACCAACCACATTTTCATACTATAAATTCCCTCCATACAATCACCTCTCATTCCATCATCCTTCATCATCCAAAACCACCATGTTATCACCAAAATCCTCCATCTCTAAGACTCCAAGGAAGCAAAGACTTGTTATCATACCACCAAAACAATCTTTCATAGACCTAACCCAAGATGACATCAAAACTCCATCACCACCACCTCAAAGTTCATCCCCAAGTGCACCTAATGCACCATCAAAAACACCCTCTACCCATGGAGCTTCATCTTCCTCCATTCCATCCACTTCATCCATCAATGACTACATCCACACTCACCTAACATCATCACCAAGAGCATCATCACCACCATCCACTCAAGAACCTTCATACACCCAACTTGCCATTTCCTTATCACCCATCACACCTCTTGATGCTCACTTCTTACTATCACCAACCCCACAACCATTCTTTCCTATACCTTGGGCATTGCTTGAAGCCCATGGTGACAATTGTCTTTGTTGCATCCATAACCGGACCATAATCTTTGGTCTTAGAGATGAGATACACTACATGTTTTCATCTCTTGAACACATGATTACCAACCCACCACCACCATCACCTCCACCACCTTCACCCACTACACCACCACCACCTCCATTTTCACCCAATTAAGCATATGCAATGCTTATAAATAATTTTCAAACCCTTTTTGTATGCAAGCTCCATGGAAGATCATGTACTCCTAGGACGATTATGTAGTATCATTAGTTTTTTTTTTTTTTGAATGTTTCCATGCCTTATGTTGTAATCTTCTTGGTTGTGTATTCATACACAACAATTTTATTAAATGAATGTTCTTATTCTATATGCTTGCTTATTGTTGTTACATATACTTGTGCTTCTAACATTTTTCTTGCAAGCGTTCCATAACTCGTTTCCTTGGTGCCCCCAAACGAGGGGGAGTACACATCAAGGGGGAGTTCTCGTTCCGACAAATTTAGATTCTAAAACTTGTCGGCATAACCTTTTTGATTCTACAAAAAGGGGGAGAAATAGATGTAAACTCACTAAATACTTGTCTAAAAACTAATTTTTAGATTTAATGAGTTTAGATTTTGTAATCATCAAAAAGGGGGAGATTGTTGATATAAATAATGCCTAAACACGTTATTAATATTTTTCGATATCTCTACGTTTTGATAATCACAAAATGTAAAATCATTAATCGGAAAATTATGACGTAAACAAGTATTTAGTTGTAAATATCTATTTCTAAAACTCAAATCACTTAAGGTATGAATGAACTAATGCTTAATGCATTATATGATCAAAGGAACATTTTCTTAATAACTAGATTTTTTATAAAACATCAAAAACATTTTATATATTTTTGAAAAACATTTTTGGTATTAAATAAAAATGTTTAATCTTTTATAAAAATATGAATTCAAATTTTTAACCAAAATCAGTTAAAATGTTCCAGAAAAACCTTCCCCACAAAAGGACAAATCTGGGCAACGGACACCTTGGGCGGCCCCCTTAATTTTACTAGGCAGCCCCCTTAAAATTAAGGGGACCGCCCCCTATTTAAGGGGGCCGGCCACGCTCCAGTAGGTCTCCAGCTGTCCAGTTTTTCTCCTATAAATACCAGCCTTCTCCTTGATTTTTACTCACCTTTTGCACCCCAAAACATTCTGTTTTAAATCTTGTATATCCTTTCTAAAAACCCTTTGATCATATTCTCTTAAGCATTGGTTTCTAAGTGATCCAAGCTTCCACCATCAAAGTGCAAAAGAAGAATACTCCTTCAACTAGAGAAGAAGTATTATAGCTCAATTCATATATTCATTGTTGTTGTGTAAAGTGTTGTATAGTTGTGATAAGTAGATCCTAGTGTAAGTAACTAGTTGTGTTGTAAAGAAGTTGTGTAGAAGTAGTTGTGAAATAGTCGTGGAAAAGTAGTCGTGAAGAAGTCGTGAAGAAGTCGTGAAGGAGTCGTGAAGAAGTCGTGAAGCCGTTGTGAAGCCGTCGTGAAGAAGTCGTGATTTAGTTGTGTAGAAGTTGTGTACAAGTTGTGAGATTGGTTCTAGCTACGATTAGAACTCGACATCTAGCTTTGTGTCGTTAAGCCGGTGTAAGCTAAAGTTGTGTAAGGTTTCTCTGCCATAAGGGAGTTTGTTGAAATAGTGAAGAAAACTCTCGAGTAGGTGACTCAAGGAGTGGAGTAGGGCAAGGAAGGTGTCCTTGTAGCCGAACCACTATAAATCTCCGTGTTGTGGTTTGATCTTTCCATCTCTCTCTTTCATTTCATTATATTTACCTTACTTGCATTACTTAGTTATATTTGTTTATATATGTTCATATTGATCAAGAGTTGAATTCACATAAGATAGAATCGAAGTTTTAAAAAGTAAACAAAAGTTTTCATAAATTAAAAAGGACGTAAAACTATTCAACCCCCCTTCTAGTTTTCCACAATGGTGATGTAACGGTAATAGAACGGACTAAAATGATAACTAGTTTTAGTGAGTATGCCTTGTTTTATGTAATAGGCGAGGTAAGAGTTGTATGGTTATAGAAGTAAGCGGGAGGTCATGTGAATTAAGGCCATGTGATGTGTTATAGTATGCATAGAGTTGCAAGAGCACTTAGATAGTTGCAATTAAATGAACTAAGAATCGAAAGTACTAAGAATGAGGTGTATTATGTGACAAAGTTTTTGTTAGTAATAGACGATAGATTTCGGTGTCAAAATCTAAATAAGGGGGGTAGAATTGTTAGACCCGTTTCTCGTATTCAACTAGGCCCCACTCTAGATGGGTTGAATAAGGCTAAATGTGATTGGTTCATCAACGGTAGTTACGTTATGGTCAAACCCGATAGTCAACTTTATGGTAAAAGAATGTGTTATTAGGTTATGGAAAGTACTATGTGGCATATTTATAAAGGAAATATATTTCAAGGACCTAAGTTCCAAGGACTAAATGTGTTATAAAGTATTTGTGGCCAAAGTAGAAAAAGGGAACTTAAGGGACTAGTTGTGTCATTTAGCCAAAGATGCAATCTAGCTAGATATATCCAGGATATTCTAGACATTCTACCATTATTTAGAGAGAGAGTTGAAGGCCGGTTCTTGGAGGAGAAAAAGAAGAGGGAAAAATGCAAGTATTGATGATCAAGTGTAGAGATTAAGTCCAAGATCAAGAGTTTAAGCCTAGCAATAATCCTTCCAAGTAAGTAACCTCTAATTAGTGTTTAATTGGCTAATTCAAGAGTTAGGGTTTATGTACCCAATTTGGGGAAATTGGGTAAATGGTGTTTTAAGTACAATTAAAAGGAAATGATGATTATGTGATGGGTTTAGTGGGTATTTTAAAGGGTGTTCATCATATGATCAAAGTATGATCATATGATGAT
The DNA here is from genome assembly GCA_021014915.2 of Artemisia tridentata subsp. tridentata. Lineage (NCBI taxonomy): Eukaryota > Viridiplantae > Streptophyta > Magnoliopsida > Asterales > Asteraceae > Artemisia > Artemisia tridentata. Next base: position 131,634,357 of record CP139503.1, on the reverse strand, counting down.
CAAGTATGTAAAAGGGTGTGTTGGTTGTTATAGTTTATGGTTATGTGTTATTAAGTGTTATGAATGATGGTTATGAACTAGAAAAATGATGATGGTGACTAGTGAGGATGATGATGATGATGATGATGGTGGTGAAAGTATGATATGATAGTTAGCTTGGATTGAAGGTAAGTAACTCTCCCTAAAACATGTGTTATGTATGTATTTATCATATATGTATTATGATTGTGTGAGACCATGAGACTTGGATTTAGAATGATTGTAAGTTGAAAATTGGTGGCTAGTGATTTTGGCTAACAGTATGTTAGCTTTTGGGCTTGGGACTAATTATGGTATGTGGTTAGTTATGGTTGTTGTGATTCGTTATTAGTTATGTTATGAGGATATGTGTGATATGGTTTGGATGTTGTAGCTTAGAAGCCTTTAAAGCGGTTATGATGCTTATGTGAAAGTATGTGTATGATATGTGTTTTATGTTGGGTTACTTACTAAGCGTAAGCTTACCCCTTTTTAGTTGTTAATGTTTTGTAGGTTAATCGGGATGAAGGTAGCTTGGCTTGGATTATAGCTTTCGGATTGAAAAGCGGTTTGGAAGATAATATACGTTAGGAGCTAGGTAGAATACCGAGCTCAAGTGTCAAGGTTGTACCCCCGAGAGTCTTTCTTATGATTTTTATAATGTGTGTCAAGGTCGTCGTAAAGTTTGGGTGGTCAACGGTGTGTCCAAGTGTGTTTTAGGTGTTTATAGTCAAAGTTAAGGGGGCGTTTGGCAAAAGTGTAAATATACCCATTTTGAGTTGTGAACGGGTCGAGTGTTTATGGAACATGTTTAATATGATAAAGTAATGATTTTGGCCAAGTTTGGTGGGTAAATGAAGTGTTATAGATGGTTTGTAGTGTAAATGGGTCAAAACGGGTATTTTGGCAAAACCCGTCGCTTTGTAAAGCATGTTTCCGCGGGTCGTTATGACCAAGTTTATTTATATATTTGATGTTTATAATGTTATAATGATTTCTGGAACATTTGGTGTTATGTCATGTTATAGAAGTCGTTTTCCGGAAAATGGGTCAAAAAGTGCACAGAAGGGGTTATGCAGAAAAATGGGTGTTTGGGACAAGGTCTATTTTAACCCGTTTTGGGTCAAACGGGTTAGGAATTTTGGGAAACAATGTATATGGTATATTTTAGTTCAATGTGTATTAAATGTGTTTAATTATATGTCTAAAGTGTTGACTTTTGTGTTTAAAGGCGTACGGGTCAAGTTTAAGAAAATAATGTACTTTAGGGGTCCATAGTGCACCGGAGATGTTATAGTGCACTTTTGGGGTCCATAGAGCACCGGAGGTGTCATAGTGCACTTTAGGGGTCCATAGTGCACCGGAGGTGTCATAGTGCACTTTAGGGGTCCATAGTGCACCGGAGGTGTTATAGTGCACTTTAGGGGTCCTTAGTGCACCGTACATGTTACAGTGCACTTTAGGGTGTCAACCGTCATTTTTAAAATTATTTGAGTATAGTCTCATTTAAAAATGAGTTCAAGGTCTATATGTCAAAGGATTTTGTTAATGGTCAAAAGAGTTTTGGAATGAAGGTCAAAGTTGGGTCGTTTCCGCGTAAAAGTCAAAGTTTTTGGTCAAAGCGTTCACGGGGTGTAACAACTTGGTATCAAAGCCTCGGTTTAAGTGAATTAGGTTTCCACTATAGGTTGCCTAGACTTAAACCACTTGTAGACGCGTTGAATGTAAGTTAAAGTAATGCAACTAGTATGTGCCTTTGAGGTATGACGTAGAGGCGCTTATAGTAACAAAGAGACTAGATTATAGTTAAGATGTAATGTGCGTGTTGTGATGTGGATGTAGTGAAATATAGAAGTAATGAATTGGATGCGAATTATAGATTGCCTTAATTATGTGATGGAATGCAGGACGTGGTATATGTATTTTAGTCAACAGGTGTGCTATGTGTTATGGTGTCAATGTATATGTGAAGAAATTCTATGTGGGAATGTATAGTGCTAAGTGTTAAGTAAGTGAATGATAGATCTTGTGTCGGATAGATTAAAGTTTTAATTATGTGAATCTAGGTCTTAAAGGCTATGAGTTGTAGGCGAGGAATGTGTTATGGTATAATACGTAAAAGAGCAAAATTCACTTAGATTGCATAAAATGTGGTTTGGCGAATGAGTTGCATGGGTTGTGCTTAAAAGGATAATGACCTAGTAAGGGTTATAGGATTGAGTAAGACTTGTTTTATGTGAATGATAAAGATGTATGAAGATGTGTATGTGATAAGAATTTAGATGCTTAGGTAAGGCATATAGTGGGAATGTGTAATCGTGAGGTATTATAGAAATGCTTGAATAATGAATGGTTAGTGAACATAGAACTAGTAAATTAAAAGCGATTGATTGTTGATGACACGTAGCAAATTGTTTACCGTGCACTTTGGTTAGTGCCGGTAATTATATTGTAATTATATGAATGAATGTTAAAGTAACGGTAATGGAATATAAGTAGGAATGATAAGTGGTATTAGAGATGGGCTAGCAAGTGAATTAAGCAATGACACTTTAAGTGTAGATCGTAATGATATTAAGCGCACTAAGGTATAGCGTGAAAAGATAAGATGAAATTAACGAAATAATGATTAGGTGTTTAATGACTTGAGGTTAAAGAATGAGGTTAGGGAATGATAGCACGAAATGTGACCAACATATGGTCTCATTATATTTAGTGACTAAAGACTAATGTTAAAGTGGTATAGAGACGGGGTAATGGTAAGGTAAAGTACGTGAGGTCTAAGTGTGAACGTGAAGTTGTGATAAAGAGTGTTGGTATACATATATAGGATGGAACTAAAAAAAAAAAAAAATTAAAAAAATAATAATAATAATAAAAAATGAATGAATGCTAAAGGCTAGATGCGATAAGTTAAGAACGTAAGTGAGAATGATATGAGTAGGTATGAAGTTAAGGTAAAGACCTGAAATTATCATTATCACGGCTAATGTGCTTCATTAGCGGTGCTTATTAAAACGAAAGTATTGGTAAATAAAACATGATGAAAATGTGTAAATGACCAAAATGTGTAGGAAGAGGGGATGATGCTAACGAATGTAGTTAAATCTATGCGAGGTTTAAACACGGAAAAAGGGTGGATAGGCTAAAGGTAAATTAAAGATGTGAAAATAACTAACGCGGATTAAGAATGTAGGATGGTAAACACATAGAATTGTGTAATTACAATAAGCAGGCTCATATGGTCTATGCGCTTGCATTTCACTAAAACAAGTGGATATAATAATGTATGTAAGGTGCTTATGACTTGGATCCATTGCTAAAGTGATAAAGTGTGAATGTTAATGATCATTCGGGATGAATGTTAAAGGTGGTATCCTTTGGGATGACCAAGTAAAAGAATGTTAAGGAATCCTTCGGGATGAATGTTAAAGATCCTTCGGGATGAAAAGTATTGCCTTCATCGGAAAATGGGGTTGCCTATATCCTTGGCAGTAAAAATATCCCCATAATGAATGTGTTAATGATATGGATCCAAGTCTAAAAAGGAAATATGAAGTATAAATATGATGAAATAATAAAAGTTAAATTGGGAAATAGGAGTAGTAGTGTTATGTCGGGAGTACATAACCATGAGTTTATATTTCTTGATTTACATCGATTGGGACGCCTCTCCATGTAAATGAGGAAGTATAAATGAGTGGGCTTATGTGTTGCCGACACGGCACGAGTAGGGTTAGAGAAGTAGAAAGCGGAAGTTTAGAGTTAGTTAGGAATTATAAGGACTAAGATAGGAGGATTAGAATTAGGCCATGGCTTTTAGTTGAGACTTAGGAGAAACCTTGATGGGATGGAGAAATTGTAATGATGATATAGTGTGCCTTGCGGCGTGGTGCAAAATATGATGAATGAAAATAATAGAATGTGCACGTATTAGTCGAGTGTAATTATGTAAAGTCAAATAGTACGAGTTTCTTAAGTATCAAGTAGTCAAAGAATGAGAGTAGAGGATAAAGCGAGTGAGATGGTGATGTAACGGTAATAGAACGGACTAAAATGATAACTAGTTTTAGTGAGTATGCCTTGTTTTATGTAATAGGCGATGTAAGAGTTGTATGGTTATAGAAGTAAGCGGGAGGTAATGTGAATTAAGGCCATGTGATGTGTTATAGTATGCATAGAGTTGCAAGAGCACTTAGATAGTTGCAATTAAATGAACTAAGAATCGAAAGTACTAAGAATGAGGTGTATTATGTGACAAAGTTTTTGTTAGTAATAGACGATAGATTTCGGGGACGAAATCTAAATAAGGGGGTAGAATTGTTAGACCCGTTTCTCGTATTCAACTATGCCCCACTCTAGATGGGTTGAATAAGGCTAAATGTGATTGGTTCGTCAACGGTAGTTACGTTATGGTCAAACCCGATAGTCAACTTTATGGTAAAAGAATGTGTTATTAGGTTATGGAAAGTACTATGTGGCATATTTATAAAGGAAATATATTTCAAGGACCTAAGTTCCAAGGACTAAATGTGTTATAAAGTATTTGTGGCCAAAGTAGGAAAAAGGGAACTTAAGGGACTAGTTGTGTCATTTAGCCAAAGATGCAATCTAGCTAGATATGTCCAGGATATTCTAGACATTCTACCATTATTTAGAGAGAGAGTTGAAGGCCGGTTCTTGGAGGAGAAAAAGAAGAGGGAAAAATGCAAGTATTGATGATCAAGTGTAGAGATTAAGTCCAAGATCAAGAGTTTAAGCCTAGCAATAATCCTTGTAAGTAAGTAACCTCTAATTAGTGTTTAATTGGCTAATTCAAGAGTTAGGGTTTATGTACCCAATTTGTGGAAATTGGGTAAATGGTGTTTTAAGTACAATTATAAGGAAATGATGATTATGTGATGGGTTTAATGGGTATTTTAAAGGGTGTTCATCATATGATCAAAGTATGATCATATGATGATCAAGTATGTAAAAGGGTGTGTTGGTTGTTATAGTTTATGGTTATGTGTTATTAAGTGTTATGAATGATGGTTATGAACTAGGAAAATGATGATGGTGACTAGTGAGGATGATGATGATGATGGTGGTGAAAGTATGATATGATAGTTAGCTTAGATTGAAGGTAAGTAACTCTCCCTAAAACATGTGTTATGTATGTATTTATCATATATGTATTATGATTGTGTGAGACCATGAGACTTGGATTTAGAATGATTGTAAGTTGAAAATTGGTGGCTAGTGATTTTGGCTAAGAGTATGTTAGCTTTTGGGCTTGGGACTAATTAAGGTATGTGGTTAGTTATGGTTGTTGTGATTCGTTATTAGTTATGTTATGAGGATATGTGTGATATGGTTTGGATGTTGTAGCTTAGAAGCCTTTAAAACGGTTATGATGCTTATGTGAAAGTATGTGTATGATATGTGTTTTATGTTGGGTTACTTACTAAGCGTAAGCTTACCCCTTTTTAGTTGTTAATGTTTTGTAGGTTAATCGGGATGAAGGTAGCTTGGCTTGGATTATAGCTTTCGGATTGAAAAGCGGTTTGGAGGATAATATACGTTCGGAGCTAGGTAGAATACCGAGCTCAAGTGTCAAGGTTGTACCCCCGAGAGTCTTTCTTATGATTTTTATAACGTGTGTCAAGGTCGTCGTAAATTTTGGGTGGTCAACGGTGTGTCCAAGTGTGTTTTAGGTGTTTATAGTCAAAGTTAAGGGGGCATTTGGCAAAAGTGTAAATATACCCATTTTGGGTTGTGAACGGGTCAAGTGTTTATGGAACATGTTTAATATGTTAAAGTAATGATGTTGGCCAAGTTTGGTGGGTAAATGAAGTGTTATAGATGGTTTGTAGTGTAAATGGGTCAAAACGGGTATTTTGGCAAAACCCATCGCTTTATAAAGCATGTTTCTGCGGGTCGTTATGACCAAGTTTATTTATATATTTGATGTTTATAATTTCATAATGATTTCTGGAAGTTTTGGTGTTATGTCATGTTATAGAAGTCGTTTTCCGGAAAATGGGTCAAAAAGTGCACAAAAGGGGTTATGCAGAAAAAGGGGTGTTTGGGACAAGGTCTATTTTAACCCGTTTTGGGTCAAACGGGTTAAGAATTTTGGGAAACAATGTATATGGTATATTTTAGTTCAATGTGTATTAAATGTGTTTAATTATATGTCTAAAGTGTCGACTTTTGTGTTTAAAGGCGTACGGGTCAAGTTTAAGAAAATAGTGCACTTTAGGGGTCCATAGTGCACCGGAGATGTTATAGTGCACCGGACGTGTCATAGTGCACTTTAGGGGTCCACAGTGCACCGGAGGTGTTATAGTGCACTTTAGGGGTCCTTAGTGCACCGTACATGTTACAGTGCACTTTAGGGTGTCACCCGTCATTTTTAAAAGTATTTGAGTATAGTCTCATTTAAAAATGAGTTTAAAGTCTATATGTCAAAAGATTTTATTAATGGTCAAAAGAGTTTTGGAATGAAGGTCAAAGTTGGGTCGTTTCCACGTAAAAGTCAAAGTTTTTGATCAAAGCTTTCACAGGGTGTAACACCAAATATCTCTTCCATTTTTTCGTTGTGCCCCCCCCCCCCCCCTAGCACCCCTAATTCTTCCATATCACTTGATTAGCTAAGTACTTCATTTAATGCTCTTAGCTTATATGTTTTGGAATTAATTTCACAAACACATACACTTCACTAATAAACTAGCTAAAATAACTAATTCTCTCATCTTTTCTTCTTCCTTTGCTCGGCCACACCTCAAGAACAAGGAGAATTCCATAAATTTTTCAAGAACAAGTGTTAATCTAGTCTCATTTATGCTCCTAGTTAGGATTTTGAAATAAAAATCCCTAGGTTACTTTCACATTTACTTCCAAAAATCATCAAATCATCAAGTAAGTTGCAAGTAAACTTTTCTACTCTTTTATACTTCCATTTGATATATTTTGTTGTTCTAGTAACTAATCATGCAAGTATATACATGTTAATCATACCACTTGATACACATTTTCACTATAAACTTAGATCCATGGATTTTTAGTTGTATCCTCATGAAATACACGATTGTTGGTGATGTTTAGGACCCCATGATATCCTAAGAAGGTGTATGGTAGGATTAGATTACTTGTGGTGTTGATTGATTGTGTTTTGAACAAGCCTTGAACCATAAAAGTGATTATTTCAAACAATAGAAAAGGTGCTGTCCCTTTTTTTGAAATCTGGAAATCTCAGAAAATATTGAACTATTTTGGCCTTCATATTCAGAAAATACTTTCAAAAACGAAACCGTGGCCGCTTGAATGAGTAAAAACCGACTTACGACGAGAAACTATCTATTCTCTCTGCCGGCAATTCATCGAACCACATCCGACCGTGACCCAATAGGGTGGAATTAAACATGTGGCACCAAGTGGGCATAGCCCATCGCTCGACTTTGGCCGCAGTGCAGAAATTCTTTAAGTGGTCCTCCGGATCCCCCGTTCCGTCATAGGTTTTCACATTGGAGGGCATCCGAGTCCTCTTTGGGAACTCAAAGTTTCTGATCTGTGGGAAACTAGAAGGGGGGTTGAATAGTTTACCGTTTCAAAGTCCTTTTAAAAATCTTGTTTTAAAAGTTGGTTATTGGAAACTTTGATTCGAACTCTATATGTAATCAATCAACACCAATATGAACTACACACTAAACTAACAAATATAAAGTAATGAAAGTAAAGAGTAGAGTTGGAAAGATCAAACCGAGACAAAGGATTTATAGTGGTTCGGCTACGAAGCTCTTCTTCGCCCTACTCCACTCCCCGAGTACCACACTCGAGAGTTTCAAACACTATATCAACAACCTCCCTTCAGGCGGAGAAAACCGTACACGTCGCTTATCCTATTACCGACACTAAGCTAGATGTTGAGTGCTAATCTTAGCTAGCACCAATCTACCACGGTCCACGTGACCAAACACTCAAGCCCAATGGCTTCAAGAGATCACCAAGATCTCAACACGATCACAATGATCAACACTCACTTCACTCTACTCAACTAACACTAATCTATCGACCCTTGATCTTCTTGATCAATCACACAAGCCCAATGGCTATAAGAGATGTTCACTATCTCTATAGATCACACTTGATCTTCACTCTCACTCACAAAAGAAAGATAATCTTGATGTATGCTAAGATACAATCAAGGATGTAACAATTGTTACAAAAACCTAACAACTATAACTCTTGTATCTTCTTAAATACTTGAGTTCTTCTCTTGCTAATGAAAAGGGATGACAACACCTTGTATCTACTTGGATACTTGTGTTCTTCTCTTGCTAATGAAGAGGGATGACAACACCTTGTATCTACTTGGATACTTGTGTTCTTCTCTTCCTAGTAAAGAGGTATGAAGAGGATCACTTGAGGGATGATTGGATCACTCTTGAAACAAAGAAAAACTAATCTAAAGAAGTGAAAGGTTTGAGAGGATTAAGCAAAGGGATTTTTCTGTGTGTGAAGGGTGCCTAAAACTGTGAAAGGGGTTGGTATTTATAGGCAAAGAAAATCTGAACGTTACAGAAAAAAATGGTACGGACGGCTCCTTTAAATAACCCACGGCTCCGTTAAATTTAACGGTACCGTGGAGCCGTGGTAGACTAGGACGCTCCAAATTTTGTCTTTTCTGGTGAAAACTTATTTGGGGAAGGTTGGAGCTGATTTTGGGGGGGAAAAATAGCTGTTGTGATTTTCAAACTTATTTTTCCATTAAAACATTTCTTAATATTTCAAAAATAATTTGTCATGTGTATTTTTGAAAAAATGTTTTGTCCCATTTAAAATGTGAATTTTCAAAACATAAATTCACTTCTTTGATCACTAGTTCAAGTTGTAACTTTGTTCAAGAGTGATTTGCGTAGAAACGGGATCTTCCGATTAAAGACTTGTTTACGTTGATTTTAACGTATTGTGATTTCACATTTTGTCATCCTCAAAATGTGAAGTAATCAAAAGATATAAATAACGTTTTTAGAACATTATTTGCATCAACAATTCTCCCCTTTTTGATGATGACAAAATATAAACTCATGTTAGGTTAAAATTAGCTTTTAACAAGTTTTTAATGAGTTTACTCCCATTTCTCCCCCTTTTTGTCTAATCAAAAAGGTGACAAAGGCTCCCCATTGATGTGTACTCCCCCTCATTTGGAGAACACAAAGGAATCGAGCAATGGTTCGTGCTACAAAACAAGGTTAGACGACAAGTATACAATATCTAACAAGTAGCACATTTGACAATTATCCAACCACAAAAAAAAATATGGCTAAGTAGCCAAATTGAAAAGCCCATTTCATAAATAAAAAATAAATGTCATACATACGTATGACTACAATAGGAAAGAAAATTAAACTATCAAGAAGACACATAAACATCTAAAGTAACATGAGGCTTCTAGATTTGCTTCCAACTTCAAAAGGTTCCTAATCATTTATTGGAGGGACTAAACATAACCATGTTTAGTTTGGGCTATTGTGTGGTGGAGGTGGTGGAAGTATGATGGGTCCTATGGGTGGTGTGAGGAGGTGTTCTAGGTATGAGAACCTAAAGTTAAGCTCATCTCTAAGGTTCATGATGAGTTCAAGGTTGTAGTTGCAACAAGGGCAACTCAAGGTGTGTGAGTGAAGGGGATAAAGGATGGGATAACCCATTAAGGGTTGAGGTGATGGTGATAGGGAAGGAGATGATGTGTAGCTTCCAAACTCAAGTGGAGTTATTGGTGATAAGGTGAGGGTGAGAGCTAGAGGTTGTGGTGATGGTGAAAGTGATGAGGGTGTTGTGTTAGTTCCCAATTCAAGGGAAGTTGATGGTGATGAGTTGAGTGTTAAGGCTAAAGGGTGAATGGGACTAGGTTGAGATGAGTGTGTGTTGGTTCTTGTTGTGGAGGATGAGGATATGGGTTTGTTAGAGGTTGCCTTGGATGGAGCTTGGGGTGTAGTGAAGGAAGATGATGAGTTGGTAGAGGTTATGGGTGTGTGAGTTTCATCTTCATCATCCAAGGTGAGATCAATGAAGGCAATGTCATTGGTGATAGGTTTAGTTGATGATTGAGGTGTGTCAATACTCTTGATCCATTGATCAACTAGAGTGGTTTGATTTGTTGGTTTGATGTTGAATCTAGGTTTCTTGAACACTCTTGATCCCATGATGGTTGTGTGGTGAGTGTGAAGGTGTAAGGATGGGTGTAAGAATGGCAATGCATGATGTTAGCTTAAATAGCCAAATCATAAGCATGCAAGGTTGAAAAGGATGTTTAATTTGGGGATTTGGGTGCATGAGAATCAGGTTTTGTTTGCAGTTTTTCAGGAAAAGAAAGTCAAAAAGTGAAAGAGAATTGTTAAATTCGTCTTCCAGAGGCACGGTACCATTAAAGGTACGACGGTACCACTAAATTTAGTGGAGCCGTGGCCTATTTAATGGATCCGTGGGCTCTTTTGACCTTCTTTCCAGGTCTGCAGGTTTTAGGCAGCCTAAATGGGGAAATTTCTGGGAATCCATTGGCTGCAAATCTCAAAGCCTCAAATTACTAAACACATAGAATTCCTAAAGCTAGTTTCAACTAGCAACTAACATGATCATGTGATCATCTATGTATTTAGGTAACTATTAAGCATGCATGAATTCAAGCATTTTTAACATCTAGTGCATGTAATAAAATAAGCTAACATGCATGAGTTAGGCAAGATAAACCAACATGAGGATTAATTAACAAGAGAATTAATCATGTTCAAGTGTTAAAAGGAAACACATCAAGCTAGTTAATGTATTAAGCAACAATGCCACAAACTATTAGTAGTATTTTAATCATAATGCTTATATTAATAATACTACTTAAGTTATTTCCATCTAATCCTTTCTTTTCCCCAACTTCTTAATTTTGTTCCCAAGCCCTTTGATCGCCTTGCCGATGGACTTGAATCCCCCGATAGTTTGCTCATGCATCTCCACTTGTCTATTGTACATTGTGGTTTGCCTTCTCATCACGTGGGATAGATTGACCATCCCATTTTCGAGGTCGGTTGTACGTCGAAATGATGAGGTATCAAGGTTGTCAAAGAAGGTGTCGGGAGAGGGAGTATTAGGACGAGATGTTCCTTCTTCGTTCACCTCATCATCACCCTCATCCATGGGTTGAGATGACGAACTGTGACCGAATGAGGAGGAAGAATGGGGAATATCGGAAGTAGATTTACGACCATGTTTGGACCCTTTGTCCTTACGTTGCTTTGTGCGACGTCGTGGTCCACCAAGAGGTTTCATAACCGGATTGACTAGGACATAGTCGACATCATTGAGAGATGGGTAGGTTTGTATAACCCACCTGAATAAACGAGTAAGCAACATGCTGTATGGCATGAGCTCATCGGAACGACGATGAATACTGGCCATCCGTTTGACCATGTAGTATGCGAGGTTGTAAGGTTCCTCGATACTAAGACAGTAGAGCATGTGGGCAAGACTTTCCGGAACGTGATCACGGTTGCCTGCAAGGCTTAACGCGTTCTTACGCAGAAGAAGTTCCCAACTTCTAAGGTTGGGAAGGAGCTCTTTGAGGTAGATGCGGTTGGGGTCAAGATGAACAGTGGAACCATCACGCTTTTGATACGTGTGGACGACTCAAGGAGTTTGGATGACTTGTTTGATGGACTCGAGGTCGGGAATTTCAGTGCGATAGGCACCTACATCCTCAAGATTATAGAAGAGAGACTCAAGAGTATGGTCTTCAGTGTATGCACACTGACCATATGCAGGAACACCGAGAATTTGTCCAATCTCGGAGACAGACAGGATGATATTTTGGTTTTGAATCCAAAAATCAAGAAAGACATTAACATCATCATCAGTGAAGGTACGGACTCGACTATAAAACTCGAGAACAAAACGAGGACAGACTTGATCGTTTATTTTGTATAAACAATCGAACTCGATAGAAGGGAAACAGGCACTGATGTTGTCTGTCGTGACATAGACTACATCGACTACACGCCCTTCGTGTATGTATCGATTTTGGACTTTTGCGAGATAAGCTCTTTGCTCATCAGGAATGTTTAGATTTTCAAGAGTACTAAGAATGTATTGTTTGGTATCTTGATAATCATTTCGAGGCATTGTTTATCTACAAAAAAAATATTTTTGTATATGTTAGTTCGTTGCATTTTAATGATTACACTTCTAGTGTGTGTGCCTAAATACAAACAATGTGGAGGTGCGGCAATCTCGACTCTAAAACTATCCTAAAGAGATTACCCAAACGCTCCTAACTTCACTTTTGCTCAATCAAATATGTCGAACAATACATATCAATTATGTGCTTCGAGCCATATTTGAGTGTTCATGTATGCATGCAAAAACGTTTTTAATTTGCATCAACAATGCATGAAAAAGGTTTCATGATCCTAGACTTGTGAAGTTTTTCGAAAAATGATCGAATTGGGGTGTTTGGAAAATGCCTCAACATGGCGCCAACGAGCTTTTAGATTGAAAAGCTTTAATGCAGAACGTTCCTAATCCAATTTTAATCATCCTAAACATGATTCCATTGCAAATAATCAATCATAATCCGAATTTAGTGATTAATTTCAGATTAGGTTTTGCAACATAAATGGGTTTTTGGAAATCCTAGGTTTAGGGAATCATGTGAATGCTACATTGTCTAATCCTAGTCTTAATTTCACAAGGGTTTAATTAATTGTGAAAATCCCCAATTCGGATTTATACTCAAGAACAAACCCTAGACTCAAATTAAATGAAATTAAGAGTGATTTACTTACAATTAGTGATGTTGTGATTAGGATTTGTTGATTCCAATGCCTCAATCTTGATTTGCAAGAGTTTAGTTGAATTAAGGTGTTATGGTTCGGTTTTGACAGCAAGTGAAAGTGTTTTTGGATGTGTTTGGAAAGTCTGTGCAGAAGAAAGGAGAATGGGCGCGTTTTTCAGATGCACGGCTCCACGGTTCCATTAAACATTAATGGAGTCGTGCCTCTTTAATGGAGCCGTATATCTGATGGTCCAATTTTTCTTCCGTTTTGACTTTTGGCTGATTAATCTTACTTATTTTGTAAGACTTTTTGACACGAGGAAAAAGTTTATACCTAATAAACTTTTTGACGAAAGACGATTAGACGGGATGACAAGGAATGACCTTAGTGTTTCCAAGGAAATTGACTAAGTTGTCATTGGATGAGGATTTACTTCTAGTATTTCCCGTGAAATAAATAAAAGTTATGAGTTGTGTTTTGGAGGATGACTATTATATTTCCCATGAAATATTTAATTAGTCGGAGTACGAGACGCGAGGAATGACTTAATATTTCCCGTGAAATATTTGAGGAGTCATAGAAGGGATAAAACGTACATAAGATATGACGCGAGAGATGACTTTAATATTTCCATTGAAATATCGAAATAGTCATAAGCGGGATGAGAGGAATGACTTAAGAGTCATGAGGCGATGTGAGTGAAATGACAAATGAGTCATGAAACAAGACGTGAGAAATGACGTTAATATTTCAAGTGAATTATTAGAGGTCATGAGGAGAGAGGTGGATGATGACTTTAATAATTCGAAAGAATTATCTAAATAGTCATGAGTGGGGTGACGAGAACGTATTGGTTGGTGAATTGACAATGTTGTCATTCAAGAGACGGAGGAGATGACGTACTTCGACGAGCTTCGTTCATGAGCAAACTACAGGGTTCCCAGTCAAGTCAAATGGCATCTTGACTGCTACTCTTCATAGGAGGTTGTCTGACCTATAGTGTTTGTTGTCATGCCTTTCTGGCGCTTACGTACTCGGCTTCGGTCGTGGTGACAATAAGAGTAGTTTGTTTCTTGGGGAACCAAGATGTTTGTTAATAAACCTATGAAGGTACAAACATTACTCATTATGTTTCAATCCACATTAACTCTCACATTATCAGAGTTGGTATAGAAACATTTTCTACATCAATCTCCTCAAGATATCGTAATCTCAAGTGTGTAGTATCTTTAATGTATGGTATGATACATTAAACACTTTGATGTAAGAAGTTTTGGGACACTTCTTACAAGTGGGCACAAAGCCAACACTATTCATGATAATGGACCTACTTGCCGTTAGGTAAACTACTTTACCTATTATGCCCCTAACCTAGTTATATCCGCGCACTCACCTTCTTCGTCTCTTGTGAGTTTCGTATTTGCGAATATGGGCGTTATTGTCAGTAAAGACTATTACTTAAACTATGTATCTCATACATATAGTATACATAAGTTTAAAGGGATACTTAATTTAGGCAAGATTACATATGTGCAAGAAAGGGAACTTGATTCACTCATCAATGCTTAATTCAAACTTGTCACGCATGATCTTCAAGCGATCATCGAACATTTCTGGACAAGTTGAATTTGACATGATGAGATGTGAATAGAGTTTCTGTGTTATAGTGCCTACTGATGAACTCAAATAAGTACATTTTATTACTATCATTTATCCTATTAATTTGACTTGTTTTACTATATTATGTATGAGGATTGATACTTAATCGTTTACTTTTGTAATTCTCAGGTAAAAACAAGCATTTGGTGAAACTTGGCGATTTTGGACTAATTATGGAGCAAAACGTGCATAAAGTGAAAGTCTACTGACATGGACAAGATCAAGTCAATTCTGCTCCAGATGCGCCGCATCTCACTCTGGACATGCGCCGCATCTCTATCAAGATATCACCAGATACGATCCAAGATACAAGAGGACATGCGCCGCATCTAATCATGGAGTTACGCCGCATCTTCTGGCGGTGTACGAATATTCCTGAATATTATAATCTTGGACCCCACGCGAAGTTAAGTACATGCGCCGCATCTACTCCTTAGATACGCCGCATCTTCCCTCAGACAGAAACTATAAATACCCCGTAGACCAGACAAGTTTTCAAAAAGTTCCGAAAACCCTAAAACCGAAGACCGAACAGGAGGAACAAAAGGACGAATTCAGTCAAGGAGGCAGCACAAGACACACCCAAATCAAAGATACAAGAGCTGTAAGAAGGTGCTGCATATGTTTAATTCATTAAGTAGTTTTGTTTTATTGTGTTAGTAAACTTTAATTCATCAAGATTGGTGGCTTGTGTAATGTGGCAACGGAAAGGTTGCACTCCCTTAAAACTGCTTTCTCATTAATTAAAGTTTATATGTTGATGTCTTTGGTTACTACTTATTAGTGCATTGATAACCTCTGTGTTTATTAGTGGCTTGCGGGCATTTGACTGCGGGACATAATGTGGCTCCCACGGTTGTTTCTAAATTGATCACTTAGGAATAACTTTTAGACATAAGTAATCATTAAGGGTTTACTCGCCGATAAGAATAGGACCAACGAGAAAGGATTAACTACATACACTTCATATAAAGCTATCAATAAAACAAGTGACAAACTACTTAATTATAAGGACAGCCCTCTTATTGTCTCGAGTATTTATCTGTGTACGTGTGTGCTACTTGCTGATTCGTGCCTATTGGTTTATTTTATTATTTAATTGCAAACAAAACCGTACCAGTCTCTCAGGCTGAAACCCCCTTGCGTTAGGATATTAAAATACTGATTAGATTAACGAGATTATACGTTCCACTCTTAGTGATCGACACTCTACTTACCATTATCTTCATACTGACCGGGTACACTGCTCGTTAAGTGTGTGTGTTATTGATAAGTCGGCTAAATATAAATTTAAAACTTGAGTAGGCATTAAAACTGCTAAACCGCAACGACACATCACGCGCATCAAGTTTTTGGCGCCGCTGCCGGGGAGTGAATTGTTATTTTCTGTTAATTTGACTAGTATTTTAATTAGGTTTTTCTTTTTTTTTTATTAGATTAATTGCATCATTGTATTATTTTGCATATTTGTTGTTTTGTGTGTTATTTGTTTGCTTTTATTTTTGTTTTTGTGTGTTTTATTTTCGTTGTGTGATTTTTATTTGTTTTAATAATTTTTTCGTATTTTCTGTTCTCGTATTTTCTGTTCTGCTATCGTTGTACTGTGCTAAATCAAACGATACGGCGCATCTGATTTCTCAGATACGGCGTATTGCGTTTAATTTTTTTAAAAAATACGACGCGTTTAATTAATTCGATACGACGCATCTTTTCCCCAAGATACGGCGTATCTGTTTTTAACAAGAAATTTTTTTTTTCTAAACATTAACGCCATACGACGCATCTGCTTTCGTAGATACGGCGTATCTATTATTTTAATTAAAAACAGTTTGCGAATTATTAAACAGATACGACGTATCGATCTCTGTCGATACGGCGCATCTTACTGAATCAAAAATCTTGTACTTTTAAACGTAACGAAAGTACGGCGCATTAACTTTTGTTAATACGACGAATATAATTTGATAAATATAGTTGATTTTTGATATTTACTTTGATCGGTCCGCTACTCTCGTGTGCAAGTTGTTTATTTTCAGGATAAATGATGACTCGAGCATCACCAAGAAGGATTACATTCTGAACCAAACCAAGAGACGCTAGCTGAAGTGACCGAACATAAGACGACAAGAGTGGAGGAAAACTCAGTACTGGTAACATTGAACTTCTTAAATTCTTGAAATTGAATCCCAGGTAAACTCTACGATAATTCAACCTGCTCAAAGGAAAGTTCTCTAAAATTATAATCTCAGTTTTATTATCCATGTTATACATCTAATTCAATTCGTAATCTTAATTTTGTATGCTTAAAAACGATATTTGTTCCTAACCTCGGAATAAACCCTTATCCACTAAACAATAAGATTACAATTATTAATGAAACGTTTATGCCTATTGTTCTTATTTTAAATTCGTCTATATGGTGTGCCGTTTAACCCAAAATTGATGTATAAGGAACTGTGTTGCGGAGGCCAAGGTACGTTCTTCATTTAAATTTCGTTAACTAACATAGAGATACGGCGGATCTAAATATCCAAAGCGCCGTATCCCTGACCAACTAGGACTTATTGACTAGTCAACGAAATTAAATAGATACGGCGCATCCCAATTTTCTAATACGGCGCATCGTGTCGCCCTATAAATACGACGGGAATACGCCGCATAAAGACACACAGTTAAGAACACGCACTAAAATTATACTCGAAATCCGATCATCTTTCTTAAATCCTCCGTTAATCCGATCTATAACCTTTCTCTTAATCATCAAATTAAGGTAATTATCCTATTTTGATTTAATTTCGTTTAATTATAAATTAGGGTTTATATGACCAATTCGATTAGGGCTTAAACGATATAGGGATATGATTAGAACTTGGCATTGATTATTCCCCCTAAGTTAATTTTAGAATTGGGCATCGAATTTGGCACTAATTAAATCGGACGAAAAATAGGGTTTTGGGTGATTGTTTTTAAATTTTAGAGGGAAAGTGTGATAGAGGTTTTTGATAGGAACAATTCAGTAAATTTGGTCTGTGATATAATGCGGGAGTTTACGTCACGGATACGGATTCTTGAAAAACGTGCCTAACCCTTTATTTTATACTGATATGCTTTTAGATGCGGCGCATCTAGGTTGATTAATACGGCGTAACGACCTATTTCAAAATTGCTAAAATTCTAGATACGCCGTATTGATTAATCTAGATACGACGCATCTCAATACGCCGTATCTATTATCTTGCACCGCATCTCTTATACTTTATACAGATACGCCGCACTGATCAAGTCGGATGCGCCATATCTACCTTACTTGCAGACTGTTTATAACTGTGAATGTTTATTTCAGATGGTGTTACCTGAACCTGCACGTAGACACCCGTGGCTTCGTTTTGAAACGATGGGACTAGCACAGGGTGCTGTTGATGATTACATGACTAGGCTTAGAAAGTTTTATCAGAGGAAGGTATTTAGTGTTCCAGTTTTGGATTTTGACAGCATCGAGAATATTGACGAGGGTAACGCTGCTGAGAGGTTTAGAACTAGGTTGGAGATGATACACAAAGATGGGGAGGGGCAGGTTTTATTCAGGTCTTACGCCTGGGAAAGGTTGTTTAGGATAGAGGAACCGTTGATAAAGGTTTTGATGTTGGAGTTTTTCTGCACTATACATTATAGGGAGACTGATCTCGGTCTCGACACATTTGATACTCTGGTATTCAGATTAGGTGGTTTTGAGCGAAGGATGTCTATGGGGCAGTTCATTCTAGCTCTCGGGTTGCATACTACAGCAGAGATGGCATCTCCAGGTTTTATTGATTATTGGGATCACAGTTTGAGAGTAGTTTCAGATCGTGGGGAGTTGGCAGATTATTGGGCTGAGATTTCATCTGGAGGAGATTCTACCACCACCACCCCCTCATACACACTGATTAGAGAGCCGATGAGGAGGCTTTGTCATCGTCTGATTGCCCTGACTATTGCCGGGAGGGGACAATCCCTGAGAAGGTGACTACTTTGGATCTTTTTCTCTTACGGAGCATGGACGGGGGAGCTGTGGTGAACATCCCTCACTTCTTAGCACATTATTTACACAGAGTTGCTCCAGGGAGAGATGGTAGGAGCCAAATGACTGGGGGTCATTTTGTCTCTCGTCTTGCTAGGCACTTTGGGGTATTAGGCGATGAGATTCCCGGTGATCTTCCGGTTGATGTTGCTAGGTTACCTGGTATGGATGCGGACTATCTTGCGACTAGACTTGGGATATGTGAAGAGATGATAGATGGGTACTTCTGGGCACCATTAGGACCACCTAGGCCTGCTGAGCCAGAGCAGGGGGATGCTCATGTAGCCCCGGCTGCTGCTCCTGCTCAGGAGGGAGTACATGCACCAGCACCACCAGCTCCCCGCACTATTGGACAGAGAGTCGAGAGGATGGAGCTTGAGGTTAGATCACTGAGAGAGGGTCTCGAGGCACAGAAAGTTGAGCTTGCTGGGGTGAGGAGAGATACGAGCTGGGTAGTCAACGGTGTGAGTAGGTTGATGGCTCTAAATGGGGTCAGCCACAACCTCCCGGATGGTGCTTATGTGAGAGGGATGACGACATACGAGCGCAGGGTTCGCCCCAGGACAGACGGAGCTAGCACTTCAGGAGCCCAATCAGATGACGTGACTCCCGACCAGCCCATGGCTTGACCACTCTTTGCATTTTCATTATGGACACGTTTCTTCGTACATTACATATATTCATTTTTGATTGTACTCATCACTATTATCGTGTGTATATTTAATGTTTCAGCTTATGTTTCTTGTTATATCTGATGAAGACTGGCATTAAGTTCAGCATGAGAGTACGAGAGGACGTATGAGATTAAACCGTGGAACGAGTCATTTTACAACAGACTGTTATCAGTCTGTTTGATTACTACATGCGCCGTATCTGCTTAAACAGATGCGACGCATCCTATCCTTTATTTCATTTTATTTTATTTTTATTTTTATCAGTTTATTTTAATGCGGCGCATCCTTGGTTAAGGATGCGGCGCATCTTTATTCTGATCCGTATTAATTCCAGGCTCGATACGGCGTATCTTCTTCCATAAGATACGGCGCATCGACTGACCTGATGATTTTCAGTTTTAATTTTTAAAGTTTTATTTTTCCTAACTACTAATGTATTATGCAAGCTTGAACCTTTCTTATCTTAGGTGTGTTTTAAAGTATTGGTGGTATTATAGTTTCCTGAATTTCCTGTGGATACATCAAGTATGAAGCTTTAACGTTCTAATCCACATGGAAGATGATTTTTGCTCTTACACTAATGGAGGATCATACCGAGCAAATCTCAGGGGAGTTTTTCTGTTCTAATTCTTTTAATTTTCCAGTTTTTAACCTTTTATACAAACAACGAGGACGTTGTTTAACTTAAGTGGGGGGATTGGAGAATTAGAACACTTAACAATTACTTGTCCTAAACTTTTTCAAAAATTATGCTTAAAATGTGCTTAATATATCAAACTTAAAATTTTTTTTTAGCATGTTTTTGTTTAAGATCTAAGTTGCATAGCTGCACACATGACGTTATTTTCAAAAATTGTGATTTTCCAAAATTCACAAATCTATGAGTGTGCCGGTGACTTGTAAACTTTAGAACTTGGCTTGTATACTATTCGAGACCACCATAATGAGTATTATTTATATAATTGGAATGACCTGTCTAACTTGGTAAAATTCTAGGATTACACCCAAAAAGCCTTTATATGTTATGTGTTATTGACTAACTACACTGGTTAGTTAACCCCCGTATAAACCCTTTTGTTACTCTCATTTTTAGAGTAAGATACCCCTAGAAAAACACTCAGAGCCATTCCTTTCGTTTCTTACACCTATGTTTAAAATGTTTCGTTACACCTTACACCTTAGCCTACCCTGTAGATTAAAGTCCGTGGTTGGTTAATTGCTATAGGCAGAGTGTGTTTCCTTACATTACCTGTGTTCGCGTGCGTAATTCATTATCTATGGTTAGGTCGGGAAATTGCCCAATGCAATTGGAGTGAAAGTAAATATTGTATATCTTTGAGTTTATTTTTTCGTGTGTTTACTACTTTCACTATTACCGTTATTTCTGAAGTATGAAAAGTATGGAAAAATTATCCAGAGTATCATTATAGTGATGTGGTGAAATTTTACACATCTACGTTTGTGTTGATGTCAAAAAAAAAAAAAAAAAAAAAAAAAAAAAAAAAAAAAAAAAAAAAAAAAAAAAAAATCGAAAAAATGAGAAAAGAAAAAGAAAGAAAAAAGAGTTGGATGTTTATTTTAAGCCAACGATGTAGAGTTATGTAAGTGGTTCATATGGCCACTATTTGTTGTATTATATCTATGGATTGAATGGGAGTTGGCAGTTATGGGAATGCCAATTAAGGTTTATTCTTTGATTAAGATCTTGTTGAGTATAATTCGTGTCTACCTAAAGCGTATGTTTCAAGTGTTAAAGCGTGAGTTATCCGATGATATGAGTCTTGTTCGTGGGATGGTTGGGATAGTGATTAACCACACTTAGGATTTTAATTTATTTGTTTTGTTTATTTTTCATTTTACACCAGTTTATATCCCAAATGTTATCCATACCCTTTATTATTCTTTATCCAACCAAACCTTTGATTTATTGAGATTAGGGATTTGAGCAATCTTAAGTATCGTAGTCGTGGATTCGGCTATGTATTTATGATTTTGTCGCCCTTTTTGATATATTATTATTGGTGAAGTTTGGACCTATCTTTAGCCTATTCGAGTTAAGGATTTGAGCAATTGCAAGTATCGTGTTCGTGGATTCGATCATGTATTTGTGATTTTGTCGCCTTTTCTGGAATTTGAGATCGATAGTGAAAAGAGAATAATCAACCCTTAAGCCTAAAAACCCTTTTTTACCGCTTTAGACTTGTTATTCCTTAGCTTTAGTGGTGGAGATGTGTATACTTGCCAAGCTTATGATAGAATATTCGTCACGACTGGACAGTTAAACGATTAGATTTGCTTTTATCGACTTATTTTATTTTACTTCTAATTCGTTAAGTGTTTAGTTGTGTGATTATGAAATTAAACGAATACATGCTTAAATATAAAAATAAATCCTAACATCTTTTAGGATACATTTTCATAAGAGAAATTCTAAGGTTTACTTGGGGACAAGTAAAGTTCAAGTGGGGGGATATTTGATGAACTCAAATAAGTACATTTTATTACTATCATTTATCCTATTAATTTGACTTGTTTTACTATATTATGTATGAGGATTGATACTTAATCGTTTACTTTTGTAATTCTCAGGTAAAAACAAGCATTTGGTGAAACTTGGCGATTTTGGACTAATCATGGAGCAAAACGTGCATAAAGTGAAAGTCTACTGACATGGACAAGATCAAGTCAATTCTGCTCCAGATGCGCCGCATCTCACTCTGGACATGCGCCGCATCTCTATCAAGATATCACCAGATACGATCCAAGATACAAGAGGACATGCGCCGCATCTAATCATGGAGTTACGCCGCATCTTCTGGCGGTGTACGAATATTCCTGAATATTATAATCTTGGACCCCACGCGAAGTTAAGTACATGCGCCGCATCTACTCCTTAGATACGCCGCATCTTCCCTCAGACAGAAACTATAAATACCCCGTAGACCAGACAAGTTTTCAAAAAGTTCCGAAAACCCTAAAACCGAAGACCGAACAGGAGGAACAAAAGGACGAATTCAGTCAAGGAGGCAGCACAAGACACACCCAAATCAAAGATACAAGAGCTGTAAGAAGGTGCTGCATATGTTTAATTCATTAAGTAGTTTTGTTTTATTGTGTTAGTAAACTTTAATTCATCAAGATTGGTGGCTTGTGTAATGTGGCAACGGAAAGGTTGCACTCCATTAAAACTGCTTTCTCATTAATTAAAGTTTATATGTTGATGTCTTTGGTTACTACTTATTAGTGCATTGATAACCTCTGTGTTTATTAGTGGCTTGCGGGCATTTGACTGCGGGACATAATGTGGCTCCCACGGTTGTTTCTAAATTGATCACTTAGGAATAACTTTTAGACATAAGTAATCATTAAGGGTTTACTCGCCGATAAGAATAGGACCAACGAGAAAGGATTAACTACATACACTTCATATAAAGCTATCAATAAAACAAGTGACAAACTACTTAATTATAAGGACAGCCCTCTTATTGTCTCGAGTATTTATCTGTGTACGTGTGTGCTACTTGCTGATTCGTGCCTATTGGTTTATTTTATTATTTAATTGCAAACAAAACCGTGCCAGTCTCTCAGGCTGAAACCCCCTTGCGTTAGGATATTAAAATACTGATTAGATTAACGAGATTATATGTTCCACTCTTAGTGATCGACACTCTACTTACCATTATCTTCATACTGACCGGGTACACTGCTCGTTAAGTGTGTGTGTTATTGATAAGTCGGCTAAATATAAATTTAAAACTTGAGTAGGCATTAAAACTGCTAAACCGCAACGACACATCACGCGCATCACCTACCATGTTAGATTCTAACTACACTTTTTCATGCCAAACATTACTACTAACAAAGGGTGTTTTAAGAAAGCGTACCTGTGCCTGAGGTGTTGCTCTTAAAACTAGAGGATTAGACTACCTTTGTTGAATGTTGAGCATATAAGACACGACTTGACTTTTGCGTCACCAGACTTGTTTGATAACACATCATACTCCTTTTGTAAGACTCTGAAATTTATTTACACTCATGTTTTCCTAGCAAAACAAAAGTTCAAACATCTGGTCCCCAATATCTCATGGGTCCAAAGTTGTTAGAGTCAAACATCCTACGCATTTGTTGCGTTAGTTTAGGATGTGAGAATGGAGGACACATTTCCCATGGTAAGTAACCTTTTGGTGGACGATCATTCCAAGTTACGGGAAAGTTACTTGGATGATTTTGTCTTCTAAAGTTACCTCTCGGTAGAGGAGTTCTAGACCGAGGTTTGGGAGAGTTCACCTTTCTAGGCGGAGGAGTAGTCGACTTTGTGTCACGCTTTACAAATCCATGTTCGGGAGATGACAATGGTTTATAAGAGCTTTTGACCTCCCCTTTACTAGGTGTAGACACTCTAGAACTATTTTTAACTATGTGACTCGGTTTAGGACTTAGACTATTTTTCAAAATTGACCCAGTTTCGTCTTCAGCACCAGACGGTACCACGGTACCACTAAATTTAGTGGTGCCGTCTGTACCTTTAGTGATGCCGTCCCCTTCAGACTTAGACGTTTCAGGCATTACAAATTTAACTTGTTTGGTACCACTTGTAGAAGCCTGATGATTTGGGTCAAATCCTAAACCCGAACGGTCATGTTCACTATATCTAATATTTTCAAGTATATCATTAAGCTTTTTAGTTCCTTCATCAAACTTAATGATTCTTAAAGCATTTTCTTTAAGTTTTTCATTTTCTACTTGAAGACTTATACATGACCCACATCCTAAGTCTACTTCCTTGTTTTTCTCAAGTCTTTTGACTTGATCTTTTAGTTCTAGGACTTGTAGTTCTAGTTCTTGTAGTTTTAACTTAAGTTTTGTGTTTCTACCTAAGATCTTAGTACTAACTACGCATAGTTTGTTGTATTCGTCATGTAATTCACTATCATCTATTGACGAATTATTATCACTATAATAAGAAGAGTCGGAATGTACCTCGTTAGAAGCCTGAGCCATTAGGCACTTTTCATCGTTAGGCTTCTTCTCTTCTTCTTCACCGCTATCACTCCAAGAACCTCCTACAAAGGCTCTTTGGTTGTTGGATTTTGGTGGCTTAGGACATTCACCTATGAAGTGATTAGGATCTCCGCATCTATAGCATTTCCTATCACTTGTCCCTTTTCTTTCATCATGATTTCTTTGGGATGACCTCTTCTCATCGCGAGGTTGTCTAGGAAATCTACCTTTCCTCCTAAGGAACTTTCTAAAGTTCCTAACGGCTAGTGCGTACTCTTCATCTTCACTACCGGAACTCAAACATTCCTCATCACTGGACTCTTTCTTGGCTTTTAATGCTAGAGATCTAACTCTCTCACTTTTGCCTTTGACAATGTCGGAATCCTTCTTGATGATCATCTCGTGAACTTTCAAATTTCCTATAAGTTCATCGAGTGACAATGCCGCCAAGTCCTTTGACTCTTCTATGGCGGTGACCTTTGCTCTCCATTTAGGATGTAGAGCTCTAAGAAACTTCCTAACATAGTTCTTACTAGAATAACCTTCATCAAGAGCTTTAAGACTAGTGATAATAGTATTAAATCTAGCAAAAGCATTATCTATTGACTCATCCTCCGAAATGGAGAATTGTTCATATTGTTGAACAAGAAGATCTATCTTGTTCTCTTTGACTTGGTTATTACCTTGGTGAGTGACTAACAAAGTTTTCCAAATATCTTTTGCCGTATTACACATGAAATGTAACACCTAAAAATTTGAAACATGGTAAAAAGACCAAAATGCCCCTATGATCTTAAAAACTTAATAAAAAGCTTATAAAGTACCGAATCAATCCCGAACTTCTGGAAATGGGCAAGATATGATACCAAATAATTTTGGCAACTATGATTAATATTTTTAAAAAGTACAAAATACCCTTTAAGAACCGAATGAATATTATATGCATTATTATTATTTTTATTATACATTATATATAAAAATAAATACAAATAATTATGGAAACTCATCAATTTGATTTGGCCCAAATTAATTCTGAGATTTTGGCCAGCCAAGCCCTCCCCTAAACTCGGCCACATTCCTTTTATTGTGTAACAAACCCATTAAACCTAATAACAAGTTACCGAAAATCAAAAACACACACATAAATCCAAAACGTGTTCATCCGGCCATCTAAAAATTTTGTGGTATTTTTCTGGAGTTCTTCATCAATTTAGGGAGCAAGGAAAATTGGTTTGAGGATTTAAGGTCCATTCGTTTGTTCGTTACATTATTTCTTGTCAATAAATCAATCCGAGAGGTATAAATTCTAAAAGCTATTTCTACACGTTAAATAATGGTTCTAATATTTTTCTTACACTTAGTATATCATGTATGATCTGTGAAAAATGTTGGAATTAAATCATGCAAGCTTTAAGTGGTCGAATGGAATTAAAATATGTAACATGGATTAATTATGTGAATCATGTAATACGATTTTTCTAGGATGCCTTAATAATTTTTATGAGTTACTTGGTCATCATATAATCTGGAAAAAATGGTAATTCGAATTTTAGAGGCCTAGGTTGGTCGTGGTGAATTTAAAGTAATAAAACGGGTGTAAATTCTAATATATGCTAATCGAATTTTTGAGGCATGGAGATTATTTTTATTAGATTCTATATAAGGTATATGATCCAGGGAAAATAAGAGTTTGATTTTTAGAAGCTCAAAATGTCGAATTTGGATTTAATTTAAAATTGGGTTTTTAAACTAAAATGGAGAAAAACTAGAAATTAGGGTTTACGATGGAACTAGGGTTTTCAAATCTGGAATCTGTGATTTAATAATATAATTATGATGTGTTAATTATTGGGTAATGATTGGGGAAGGTTAGGGTTTGGATTTTGAATTTTTATGATTATACGATTTGATTTTAAAATGATAAGGGGGTGTTTTGTAATTAAATAAACTTGTGGGTTATTTTTTTAATGTTAATTAGATCAGTACTAAAGTGTAAAAATTATAACATGAGGGTCTTATGTGTAAAATTATCAAGTTTTGGAATTAAAATGAAATTAGGGTTTCGAATTGCAAATTATTTAAATGGAGGGGTTAAAAGTGTAAATTCACAAAACTTATGACTTTTCTGTTAAAATAATGTTATTAGGGAGGTAATATGTGAATTTGGATATTTATGGGGTTGATTTGTAATTAATATGGAATTATGATTTAATTTATAAGTTTTGTTAATTAAAGGGACTAAAAATGTAATTATGTGAAACTTGGGGGTGTAATTCGTACCACACTTAAATCTGGGAGTATAATCTGTAATTTAGTAATTATAAGGGTTGATTGTGTAATTACGAACATTATATGGGTTAAAATGTAAATTATGTAATTATAAGGCTTATTTTGTAATGTTGATAATTAAAGGGGATAAAATGTAAATTATGAAACTTATGGGACTAAAAGGTGATTCTGATTTAAATATGTGTTTTAAATTAGTAACTTGTAATATTTTCATTTAAAAACCTTTGACTTTGGAATATTTACATTTTAAACCCTAATTTATGGAAACTTGTCATATATGACCCTGAACTATCAGAACTTGTTAAAAATATACTCCATGTCCATAATATGATTAATTTTGATCTAACTTAAGTTAAAATACTTTAATCTTCTAATTATGGGAATTTACCAAATATGGGAACTTTCTAAAAATGGAAACCTGCTAAAAATGGAAAGCTACTTAAAATGGAAAGGCAAGTAAATAAGAACAAATTGTAACTCTCTTCTACTCCTCTAGGTGTGAAGAAAGAGAAGTCTTGAGCTATTCTCTGTATTTCTGTCGCTTGTTTCTGTTTGAATCCATCATAAGGTACAGATACTCTGCCCTTTTTCAGTAAGGGTGTCTTATTCCCTTGACATGATCTGATTTCTGATTCGTTAAGTTTTCCCAAAGCCATTGCTATGTTTCCCTTTGTTGTGAACCTTCGATATGACCTTTGTTTTGTATACTTTGATCTGTTAAACTCTGATTTGGACCTTTGATACTATTTCTGAAATGATTTGATATGAAATATTTGATATGAACCGTTTGATATGAACTATCTGTTTTGGACCTTTGGATATGACCTTCTGATTTGATTTGACACATGACTCTTAGTTTGATACCCGAGCCAAAATTTGTGACCCTAGCCATGAAGGTAACATGGCCATGTCATTGATGCACCGATGGCGTGACTCTAGTGTGTTGGAGTGATGTTACACACCGTCCCTTTGATTTGGTCTGCATGTGATTGGGTAGGGGCGTATGGATGCATCCTAGATCTGTTCTGTTAGTGGATTATCTATATTGATTTGTTATTGTCTGGTGATTGGTACTGTGTGCGATACATGCCCTTCACATATATCTGGGAGCTAGCTACTCCATTTGAAGAATGAGGACACCCCTCATATTATCTGATTATCTGAGAGGTCTCCCCTCTATATGATTATGAAGATGTGGTTACTATATCTGATTTGTCTAGGCTCGTGGTGGATTACTATCCTATTCTGTTCATTATACCTTCACATCATTTATACCTTATGATATTTCCCCATTGCACTATATCTTATTTCTGTTTCGTTATCATTACTTTGTTTATGTATCTGTTCACTGAGCTTTTTAAGCTCAGCCGCATTTCTTTTCCTGCGGCAGGTTCTTAGTTGGAAGCTGGGTTTGAGTGAAGAGACCTTTGGACTTAGAAGACTTTGATAGTATTCTGAAGTAGAGGCTATTAGAAGGATTTGCATTTACAGACTTAGTATTTAGTTTTAGTTTCATTTGTAACCTTGTAACTCCAGTATTTCATTTGTAACCTTTGAAATTTCTTGTATTACTATAGATGTATGCTTTGTTTGATCTGATATGAAACCATTATCGTGATATCTTAACCCCTGCCGGGTTGGGGTGTTACAATTATGGTATCAGAGCGACAGGCTGCGACTCGTAATACAATTACCCTTGACCTGTGAAGTTTGGACCACTAGGTTTCCACTGTAGACTCTCATAAGATAACCTGTAAGAATTTGCTTTAGGATTTCCCTATAGGAACTTAAGTTCTGACCAGTGAGGAATGGGTAGACTATAAGGCTTTTGGTTAAGTATCATTGCTTCCGCATCACTCTGATTCGTACTTTGTTAGATCCTGTTGATACCACTTTTGGAAATTGAAAGCTCACGACTTGCACCACCTAAGATCTGAAACCCATTTAAATCTTGGAATCATTGGAAATTGCATAGAATTTGCCTAACACCATTTGAACCTCGTTTTAAGATTCCGACTCCGAACTCTGATTCTTTTGTAAATCGTTTTGATACCTCTTCGGGCATTCTGAGAATCTCCCTGACGATGATATACTTGACACATTTTGTTATTTGTCTTTTAGTTTGATAAACGTCTATAAATCTTCCGACACTATTTGATTTCGTTTCACCCATCTCTGTTCCTATGAGAAGTCTTGTGGTTGTGACCACGAGTATAAGAATGTTTCCCCTTATTTTTTTAATGATAAAGATTTGATTTGTGATCTGTCTTTCCGTGGTTAGTTAAACTTCGATTTTATTCTGATAAGAAGTTGGTTGATTGAGTATTCCAATATCGACAACTATCCTTCCATGTCTCACCTTTGGCGTTTGAAACAATTTTGAACTCCCTACCACAATTACCTACTGTTAAACCTTGGCCTTGGCTATCACTATTATTTTCCTGCCGGACCTGGAGTTGACAACAATGGCAGCTACCCTGAAGAGTGAAGACCTTAGCGATGCAGAAGAAGAAATTCTAGTCAAGATGGCGAGCCTGGAGCTGATGAAGACATGCAGTCTCACTTTCCTATTCATCTTGGTTGTACTAAGATGAATTGAGAGCGGAAGCAGACTGGATGATGAAGAGATTTAAAGATCGTGCCAGAAATCCACGTTACTCCATCACAGTCTCAAGAAGAAGTGTCGAAGGCTTGAGGGACCAGACTCAAGTTTATCACCCCTTCTCACCGTACGGTCAGATGGACAAGCATAGACAGACTACTCGGACTTGGAAGAGATTGAAATCATGAATTCGAGTGGACGACTTTGGAATGATCAATTGTGGTTGGATGAGTTGCTTTCGTGAAGGACGAAGTTATTGATGGCGTGTTCACTTCTGCTTAACACACTTAAGCTCCCATTACCTGATGATAAGATCTTTTGAATGATTCGGGTTCTCCGTCAGTATTTCCGTTTGGTCTTCTTTCTGCGTATGTTGGATGACGGTTTTGTATGAAAATTTTGATGTGTTGTAAAAGACCTGACGCCTTGGACGACGTACTTCATTGATGCTTACTAATTCCGTTACGTTATTTGTACGATCTGTATCCCGATTTTTGAATTCGTAGTAATGACCGATTTGGACCAACCCTAGGGCGTAGAATTGACTGTTAGGTGGTTGATTGATGCTTATTCACGACTTGAGATAAAGTATGACCATCATGAAGGTATACTCATATGATGCCGGTATTATGACGAGTAGCTAACGTGATAATACTTACGTCATATGACGTACCCTCATTGTGATCATAGGATATTTCGAGGAGTGCCTTAGAAACCATAGAATTTCTGATATCTGATTGAGACCTTAAGATTCGTTCTGCCTTTGCGCTTAAATCTGCCTTCACCGTGATACAATTGATACGTTTTTATTCTCGACACGCGTTTGCTGACCTCTGTACTTCCGATGAGAATCTTAGGTTCTGTTGTAGAGCTTTCTGCCGTCTGATAATCTGTTTTCTGTCTGTATGGACTCTATCCGTTACTATGAAGGAGTACACCTATGTGTTGCTATATGTACGTCTAACATTCGATGAATTTATTCATAAAGATCTGTTGTAAATTATGGTCTGTCCCTTTCGAAGAAACCGAAACTATTTTGATTATCAAGAGAGAATCATGAGAAACTAGTCATTCACATTTCCGTTCGCAGTCCGTTATGCTTTCCGTTTCGTCTCACTTCCATTTTCGAGGACGAAATTTTTTTTAGAGGGGAAGAAGTTGTAACACCTAAAAATTTGAAACATGGTAAAAAGACCAAAATGCCCCTATGATCTTAAAAACTTAATAAAAAGCATATTAAGTACCGAATCAATCCCGAACTTCTGGAAATGGGCAAGATATGATACCAAATAATTTTGGCAACTATGATTAATATTTTTAAAAAGTACAAAATACCCAAAATACCCTTTAAGAACCGAATGAATATGATATGCATTATTATTATTTTTATTATACATTATATATAAAAATAAATACAAATAATTATGGAAACTCATCAATTTGATTTGGCCCAAATTAATTCTGAGATTTTGGCCAGCCAAGCCCTCCCCTAAACTCGGCCACATTCCTTTTATTGTGTAACAAACCCATTAAACCTAATAACAAGTTACCGAAAATCAAAAACACACACATAAATCCAAAACGTGTTCATCCGGCCATCTAAAAATTTTGTGGTATTTTTCTGGAGTTCTTCATCAATTTAGGGAGCAAGGAAAATTGGTTTGAGGATTTAAGGTCCATTCGTTTGTTCGTTACATTATTTCTTGTCAATAAATCAATCCGAGAGGTATAAATTCTAAAAGCTATTTCTACACGTTAAATAATGGTTCTAATATTTTTCTTACACTTAGTATATCATGTATGATCTGTGAAAAATGTTGGAATTAAATCATGCAAGCTTTAAGTGGTCGAATGGAATTAAAATATGTAACATGGATTAATTATGTGAATCATGTAATACGATTTTTCTGGGATGCCTTACTAATTTTTATGAGTTACTTGGTCATCATATAATCTGGGAAAAATGGTAATTCGAATTTTAGAGGCCTAGGTTGGTCGTGGTGAATTTAAAGTAATAAAACGGGTGTAAATTCTAATATATGCTAATCGAATTTTTGAGGCATGGAGATTATTTTTATTAGATTCTATATAAGGTATATGATCCAGGGAAAATAAGAGTTTGATTTTTAGAAGCTCAAAATGTCGAATTTGGATTTAATTTAAAATTGGGTTTTTAAACTAAAATGGAGAAAAACTAGAAATTAGGGTTTGCGATGGAACTAGGGTTTTCAAATCTGGAATCTGTGATTTAATAATATAATTATGATGTGTTAATTATTGGGTAATGATTGGGGAAGGTTAGGGTTTGGATTTTGAATTTTTATGATTATACGATTTGATTTTAAAATGATAAGGGGGTGTTTTGTAATTAAATAAACTTGTGGGTTATTTTTGTAATGTTAACTAAATCAGTACTAAAGTGTTAAAATTATAACATGAGGGTCTTATGTGTAAAATTATCAAGTTTTGGAATTAAAATGAAATTAGGGTTTCGAATTGCAAATTATTTAAATGGAGGGGTTAAAAGTGTAAATTCACAAAACTTATGACTTTTCTTTTAAAATAATGTTATTAGGGAGGTAATATGTAAATTTGGATATTTATGGGGTTGATTTGTAATTAATATGGAATTATGATTTAATTTATAAGTTTTGTTAATTAAAGGGACTAAAAATGTAATTATGTGAAACTTGGGGGTGTAATTCGTACCACACTTAAATCTGGGAGTATAATCTGTAATTTAGTAATTATAAGGGTTGATTGTGTAATTACGAACATTATATGGGTTAAAATGTAAATTATGTAATTATAAGGCTTATTTTGTAATGTTGATAATTAAAGGGGATAAAATGTAAATTATGAAACTTATGGGACTAAAAGGTGATTCTGATTTAAATATGTGTTTTAAATTAGTAACTTGTAATATTTTCATTTAAAAACCTTTGACTTTGGAATATTTACATTTTAAACCCTAATTTATGGAAACTTGTCATATATGACCCTGAACTATCAGAACTTGTTAAAAATATACTCCATGTCCATAATATGATTAATTTTGATCTAACTTAAGTTAAAATACTTTAATCTTCTAATTATGGGAATTTACCAAATATGGGAACTTTCTAAAAATGGAAACCTGCTAAAAATGGAAAGCTACTTAAAATGGAAAGGCAAGTAATTAAGAACAAATTGTAACTCTCTTCTACTCCTCTAGGTGTGAAGAAAGAGAATTCTTGAGCTATTCTCTGTATTTCTGTCGCTTGTTTCTGTTTGCATCCGTCATAAGGTACAGATACTCTGCCCTTTTTCAGTAAGGGTGTCTTATTCCCTTGACATGATTTGATTTCTGATTCGTTAAGTTTTTCCAAAGCCATTGCTATGTTTCCCTTTGTTGTGAACCTTCGATATGACCTTTGTTTTGTATACTTTGATCTGTTAAACTCTGATTTGGACCTTTGATACTATTTCTGAAATGATTTGATATGAAATATTTGATATGAACCGTTTGATATGAACTATCTGTTTTGGACCTTTGGATATGACCTTCTGATTTGATTTGACACATGACTCTTAGTTTGATACCCGAGCCAAAATTTGTGACCCTAGCCATGAAGGTAACATGGCCATGTCATTGATGCACCGATGGCGTGACTCTAGTGTGTTGGAGTGATGTTACACACCGTCCCTTTGATTTGGTCTGCATGTGATTGGGTAGGGGCGTATGGATGCATCCTAGATCTGTTCTGTTAGTGGATTATCTATATTGATTTGTTATTGTCTGGTGATTGGTACTGTGTGCAATACATGCCCTTCACATATATCTCCCATCATTATCCACCTTGACCCGACCCACCCATTACACTAATAAACCCAATCCACTATCCACCTTGACCCGACCCACCCATTACACTAATAATAATACAAACCGGGATCAAATGAGATATATGGTCAACTCCCCCAAATCCATCGGTCAAAATCCCTAACTACTACTTTTCCTTCTACCTTTCTTCTTCCCCAAAACATTTTCCCGCCCAACCAAGAACAAGTACACCATCTCCCATCACCTTTCGTACCTTCCCCAACATACTTGTCTCCTACCACCACTCCCCATAACCTACCACACCCAAAGTCAACTGCCACGCTGGCAATCCTCACCCATTTGAGCGCTAAAAAAGAAATCAAGGGCCAAGATCGCTTCTCTTTAATCCAAGGGTTGGGAAATGCTCCAAAGAAGCACAAGTGAGTCCCCAGGACTGTTTTACCTCACTGAAGAAGCACAACGAGAGAAATGAAGACCTTTAGTTTTTCTTCTAGTATAAATAGAAGTCGATTGTAAGCAATAGAGGAGTTAATTTTTAGTTAGTTTGGAAGTAGCTTTAATTGTAGTCTTAGTTTTAAATTAAATTTCAGTGTATTTCTAAAAGCTTGTACTCAGTTTTTTTTTATTATAAAATTTCAAGTTCAGTTTCATTTCCTGTTTTCTTTTTCATAAGCTGTTATTTAAAAGATTAAATACAAGTCTCATATTAATCATAACCCATCTCAGTAACAAAAACAAAAGAAAAAAAAACATAAAGACAGAAAAATCAAAAAAAAGGGATACAGGTTTTACCTTAGCATTAGACAGGATGCATTTGGAAGTGGCCAGAAATGGATTGGCCAGAAGGACTTTACTAGCTTGTTGTAAAACAAGCTAGAGCTTGTAGCTGCCTTAAATGGTGCCTCTGTTCAGCTGAGGCAAAAGTGAGTTTCAAAGTTCTAATTTTAGCTTAAAATTTGCATAGCTTAGATTAGTTGTTTAATTCTTCTATTGTTAGCTTATTAATGTTCTTCTTGTTTGTTTACATAATATTATAGCTTATTAGAGTAGTCATTGTCATTTGATAGCTTGTTGCATATTTTCCTTTCAAAACTGCTTAGCAACTGCCACATATTGCATAATTAGGATAGACCTGCACTTAGTTGTTTAAATCTGTTTCTCTGTGTTTAATTCATCCTTTTATAAGTTAGTATAAGTTATTTAGTTGATTTAATAGCTTAATTTCACAAATTGCTTCCTAAAACTTCATAGCAGCTAGGATTTAGGGTGTTTGGATTTAGCATCATTTCTGTATTCTAGCTATTTTTAGGTGTTGCATTCAGTCAATATAGCTCATATTAGTTCACTTTTGAGTAATCAAGCAGTAAATTCATAGGATATTCAGCAAAAGTCAAAATCCTCTTTTTCTGCTCATAATGTTAAGGTTTTAGTTTGCATGATCAATAGGTTTAGTTCATTAGTTGTTAACATAGCCTAATTAAGTCTTACACTAGCTTAATATAACATAATAAGTGATTTAGAGTAGATTAAAATCCATTTTAGTCAACCTGTTGCAAAATCTAAAAAAGTCAACATTCATCAAAATCTGAAAAAGTCAAAAACCAAGTCTGCACAGACCTAGTGTGCAGACTGCTTCAGTTTTTTTTTGACCCACAATAAGTGCTTATTTGTGGGTTTCATAGCTTATATCTCTAAGATATTAGTTGTTTGCTTGTTGGACTTTGCTTATTCACTAAATCCAGGACATTGTCTAGCTTATTTGAACTCAAAACTAAGCTATAAAGCCCATACTTATGACAAGCACACACTGATCAAATCAGTGTTTACTTGTCTAGGTAAGTCCTTTCTCAGCTTGTTCTTAAGCACTAAATAAGCCTATCTTGGTCTGAACTTTGTCCTATGAGCTTATTGATGTATGAGTTGCATGTTCCTTCTGCTTTTGTGGCTTTTCAGTCCACCCTAGTAGCTTTTGATTAAGCTCAAAGTAGCTCCTTTGGCCTGATAATTGCCCTGCACCCTTGATTTTTCAGCATACTTTGAGTGCTTTTTACCCTTGCTCTTTGCTTATTTATTTGTAATTATAGCCTATTCAGTGCTTTTGTAACTTATTTTCATTGGCTTATTTAATTTTAGTTCCCATTGCAGCTTATTCTAGCTTATTTTGCCTTTTTAGTCTTAGGTTTAACTTGATTTTCTCATATAGTTCACTGCCTAGTTTTCAATAGCTTTTTCTCAGCTTATTTCCTAGTTTTAAAAATAGTTTCTTTTCAAAAGTAGCTTAATGTCACTAGCTTATTAGGTTTTTAACAAAGAAAAAAAAATAAAAAATAGTTAGTGAAAAAAAGGTTGTTTGTGGGAATCGAACCCTGGTCACTCAGGGAACAAGCACAGACCCACTACCATCTGCTCTAGGCCTTTTGTTATTTAAATCTTTGCAATAGTTTTTATTTAACCTTGTTTCTTTTTTTTTTAAACTCATTTAAGCTGTTTAACACAGAACAGCTTTGATGAAGCGAAAAGTGTACCGCTTTTAAGGGGTCATTTAAGCCTTAAATCGTATTTATTTGATCAAATATTGCCCTAAATCGTTCCTTTTGTCATTTTAGGTACTTTTGAGGAGAAATCTGGAAAAGGAGGCATTTTGGACGTTTTTGGAGCATAAAAGTGAAGAAAACGGCAAAGTCTCAAAAATCGGCTAAAAGTTACTCTTGACGGCGTCAGACTTTACTCTGGACGGCGTCATGCCTTGGCAAGAAAAGTTGGACGTGAAATTTACTCATGACGGGCCAGTGAAAATAGCATATGAATTCTGACGGCGTCACGCTTTAACTTGATCGAGGGCGTCACGGCTTAAATCATAAGGGGACGGCGTCACGTTCATGGTTCGACGGCGTCAAGCCTTGATAAGCCAGAATGGATTTTTGAAGAGCTAAAGAGGGACGGCGTCAAGAAGGTCATCCGGGAACCCTAAAAGCGGCGAGGTGACGGCGTCACACTCCATAAGGTGACGCCGTCAGATCCAAAAATCTATATATAGTTTTCTAATTTTTTGTCATTGGAGAGAGCTTAGTGTGTGGAATTTTGGGATAAAACCCTAAGACGATTTTAGCTACTTTTTCAGGGCTTTTTGCCTTGAGATCTTCCATGTTTCATTGAAAGATAAGTTATCAATTAATCATTCAATATGTCTATGTGTTGTTTGATTCTATCTTATTCTTGTCTTTTGTTTAACATGTTAGGCTAAATTTATCTTGTGTTTGCTTAGATCTAATGAAACCTAACTATTGATTATTGGTTGTTAGTGTGTTGTTAGTTGTATTGGATGATTGTTTATCTATGTTAGGCTTAAGAAAACTGGCTAACTTCCTATTCGGTAACTTGCTTGAACGTCTTAAGAAACATGAACCAAATGCGTACTAAAGGTTTTTATGGTTGTATTTAATGCACAAGCGAATTCTAGTGATCCCATGTTAGGAGCTTCCTAGCCGGCTCGACATAGGAGTGAAGTAGGAGCTTGTAGAGTTGGGGAAGTAAGTACGCCACCCCACGAATGGTATTAAGGAATACACCCGTCATCCACGCGACTAATACACACTAATTAACCGGTAAAAGATAGTTAGGGAGTAAGGAAATCTAAGTAAACACATTTCTCTACACATAAGTTTCTCACCAAACTTTTCATTTTTGTTATTTTATTTTATTGCATTCGTAGTAATTTGGGTTAGTTGACTAGCAACTAATTCCGCCCACTCCTTCAAACCCGAGATTTTACTTGCTTTCATAAAATTATAAAAACCTAAAAAAGAATCTTCCTCAACCCTTAGACCTAATTAGAGTAGCCTTTCATACCTAACGAACACTATTCCCTGTGGAGAATGATCAATCCCCCGTACTTACCACTACACTATACTACATCGGTCAGGTACACTGCCTGGTGGGGTTGTAAGCCTCTTGAGATCCCTCGAGAGGTAAAACCTGTTGTAAGGTTACAAAACCACGCAATCAAGTTTTTGGCGCCGCTGCCGGGGAATAGTTATTGTTTAGGTTGAATTTTTATTTCTATTAGGTCTACTCACTAGATTCCTTTCTAGTGAGATTTTTATTTTATTTTTCTAGGTTTTCTTTAGTCTATCTATTTTCTTCGTGTCTTTGTTCGTAACCATTACCGTCCGACATCATGGAAGATGGTAATATCCTTAACCCCCACAACCCACCACCACAACAACCACCGCTACCTCCTAGAGCCCGTACTTTAGGAGAGTATTCCCGTCCTAGCCACCATGGCTATCGAAACACCATTGAGCTCACTCAAGGAGCCAATATCACACCCTTGCGATCCGACACCATCCGGTTGGTGCAAAGCGGATGCGCATTCCATGGACTTCGTTCTGAAGATCCTAATCAACATCTCAAGGACTTTCTTAAAATCGTTGATTCTATAGACCTTGATGTTGCCACTCGAGAGACGACCCGATTGCGTCTCTTTCAATTCTCTCTGCGGGACCAAGCTAGTCAGTGGCTAGAACGTCAACCCGCAGGATCCATCACCTCTTGGGATGATCTCACCACTCGTTTCCTTGCTCAGTTTTTCCCACCGGGGAGAACTACCAAGCTAAGGAAGGATATCTTGATGTTTGAACAACGTCGAGGCGAAACCCTCTACGGGGCATGGATTCGATTCAAGGACTTACTTCAAAAAGTCCCTCACCATGGCATTAATCTATGGCTTCAAATCCAAATCTTCTATGACCATGTTGATTACCACACCAAGCGTGCCATCGATCGAGCCGCCGGGGGCAGATTGCGCGACAAAAGCGCCGAGGAATCATGGGAGATCATTGATGAGCTTGCATCCGACGATGATGAATTGTGGCAAGTCTCCCACGACGTGCGCTCGGCAGTCAAGACATATTCATCGCCCGATACAGCCAATCAAATCACTGAGGAAAGCGTTAGTGAACTTGAGAAAAGGGTTGCATATCTTATGGAAAAGCAAAAGAGACCCTTAAGTCCACAAAAAGCAACAATTAACTCAGTCTCAAGCATTAAGCAAATACCATTGTCCGAATCACCCCGTAGGGAAAATACTAAACCCTTCCATAAGCACGCCCCACCCAACTCACCACCTCAGGAACTTAGTCCAACATTCGAAGCTCGAATGAGAGAGTACATGACAAAACACTCCGAACGGTTGGCAAAATTTGAGGAAGCCGTCTACAAACAAAAGGAGGAAATGGAAGAGAAGATGGCGGAGATGATGAATCTTTTGAAAGAATACACAAATACAAAAGCCCCTGAAAAGGTGCTGGTGAGGAATGACGCTGATGTTCCTAACACTAAATTTGTCAAGGCCACCTCCGTTGTCCAAGAGGGCGGAAATGATGGAAGAGGGAAATCCATAACTATGGAAGTTAACAAAATTGACCTCATCCCACTTAATAATGGAAACACCAATGCGTACAAATGCGATTCCGACAAGGGAGAGGAGGCGCCCTCTGAGGAGCGCCAATTGGTTGAACCGCCAGTGTCACAACAAGTGAAGCATTACTTGAAGCACGAAATAAACAAGGAGACCATAAACGATTGGGTGAGAAACTATCGACGTATTCATCTACCCAACAAGAAGTCCGAGAAGGTGGAACCGGATGATAAATCTGACATATTACCGGTGGGCAATTGTATGAATGCCTCATAGGACAAAAGTTAGTGGAAAAGCAGAAATTCTACGGGGTCTTTGAAATACCATGCAGCATTGGAAAACACAAGTATCTGGATGCGATAGCTGACCAAGGTTCCGACGTAAATTTGATGCCTTTATCCGTTTATGTTCAGTTAACCGATGAGTTGCCATCCATCACCCATACTAAACTCTCCTTTGCAAAGCATTCTTATGAGTATCCGTTAGGAATTGCAGAAGATGTGTTGGTCAACGTTGCCGGATTCCTGTATCCGGTCGACTTCATGATCATTGAGAGAAATGATATGAATATGCCAATAATCCTTGGGGCACCCTTTCTCGCTACCACTAGAGCACAAATCAATTACGAAAATAGCACCATCCAAATGAAGAAGGGGAAGAAAACAATAAACTTCCCAATGATCCCACGACATATACGAGATGTTGCTCTGCAGAAGAAGAAGGAGGCTAACACTAATATAGTCCGTGGTAATGTTCGAGAGAAAATTCTTGCATGGGAGGCAAGGATTAAGAGTTATATGGAAAATGAGATTAGGGAATGTAAGGATGGGAATAACGATTATATTGAGGCTGATGAGCAACCCAATAACCCCGTTGAATTTACAAAAGGAGACTCAGTGCTCCTAAGGCATTCAGAAGCAGAAACACCTACCAATGAACTAAGTCCCTGGTGGTATGGACCATTCACAATTAAAAGTTTACACCAAGATGGGATAGTAAGCTTGACCAGCAAAGGAGGAGGTGAAGTAACTGCGAATGTCGAGCGATTGAGACACCACCACCCTGATAACAAGGATCATATCTATCAGGGATACGTCATTATGAATGATGGAGTCACGTAATGTACGTGACTTTGAGTCTAGCTACAAGACTCGTTAATAAAGAAAAGCGCTTCTTGGGAGGCAACCCAAGCTTTATTTGTTTTATTTGCTTTGTGTGTTTATTTATTTGTTTGTTTGATTTTATTTGTTTCCGTATGTGTGTTTAATTTTTATTATTATTGATTCATGTTAAAAACTAATTTGTGAAAATGCTTTATGTTGTTTTTAACTTCGTCTTAACTACATATAAAGGTATTTTGCAAAAGATAAGTGTAAGGGAAATCTAAATCGGTTTATTAGAACACAAATTAACATGAATCGTAATAATAATAAATTAACATACATATTAGTATTTGTTTGAGTCAAATGCTTGTATCGAGTCATAATGATGCTTTGCAGGATTTCCAGGAAGTAAGGTAAAGGTTTTTCCAGAAATTTTCCGGAAACTTAAAATGAAAATTTTTGTCAGGTCATTTCTGACGGCGTCAGGGGTTATAACCTGACGGCGTCAGATTTAATTTCCAGAAATTTTTGAAAGTTTTGTTTTTAGAAAAGTTTTTATTAAAATCTCCAACTTATAATCTCCAGGAATCTGCAAAGTTATCATTCCACAAGCATTATATCCTTATATATAGATTTTTCCCGCCGATGTTATGCAGGTTTTCGTGTTTGTTTTCTCAGGTTTAACAGGTTATTTTGGACAAGGAAATGTTTTGGGATCAAGCTTATGGCGATGCATTAGTCATGGAGTTTCAACATTCTCTTTGGAGGAAGATTTAACCGTGTAATTTCATTATCCACCGAACGAATCAGGGGAGTATTTGATTTCATTCTTTTACTTTTTGCTTTTACATCTTGTTATTTGAACATTGGGGACAATGTTCATCTTAAGTGTAAGGGGGGGTAAAAGTACGATTTTTGAGAATACAATTGCGCTTGATTTTTGTTTGTTTAATAGTAGATGTGTAATAAAACTAAGATAAATACCTGTTAGGGTAATTTTAGTGCCAAATTTAAAATTTTTTACAACATTTAGGAGTGAAACTTTGGTCTTAATGAGCGTCTCACGGATAGGAGTTATATAACTAGCACAAAAACCGTACCACTAAAAAATTTTCCACCCCAAATATGTGAGGTTCGCCCCTAGAATTGGTAGGAAAAGCATTTATGCTATGATGTGTGTACCGGTAGCACTTAGATTCTAGAACTTGCGTTAGGACCATTCCAAGGCCACAAGTGAGACTACATTCGTGTAGTTAGATTTACTACATGATAAGAGGCATTAGGATTAACCCATTGTTTTACACCTGTGTTTTTGTTATAATTACTTTGGCTACATTGGTCAAGTAATTCTCCCACACCCCTTTGCGTTGTACTCATTTTTAGTACACGATACCCCTAGTACACCCCTCAGAGCCTATCTTTTCGTTTCGACCTTTAAGCATTTTACTTAAAGGAAGAATTTGTTTACACCCCACTAAAATGTACACCCAAATCGCCTTAGCCTACCTTGTATGCACTCATCTTTAGTGCATTATTGTTACAACATTTGTTTAAACCCCAAGTTAATTATCTAATTGATTACATGGTTGCTAAGTCGAGTCATATCCTTGTACATATTGTTTTGGGACGATTGGGACTCATGGGTAAAGTACTAGTATAATGGAGTAATGGGGAAGAACATCATTTATTACCCCATATGTGCTAAATATTTTAAAAGTACTCCAAGTTTTTCAATTATCTTAATTCGAGTCATTAGATTAGTATTTGTAAAGTTATGTAAAAGTTTAAGTGTAAGGGGGATGCAATGCCCCTATGATGTATTATTTTGGATGGTAGGGTAAAAGTGTATGCAAAAAAAAAAAAAAAAAAAAAAAAAAAAAAAAAAAAAAAAAAAAAAAAAATCAAGAAAAACACAAAAAAAAAAAAATGAGAAAATGAAAAATAGAAAAAAACATACGGACTACCATCCCGTTTCATTTTATGTTTATTTTATGTTTTTGTTATTTTGTTTTTAGCTTAAGATTGAGTCTAGTCTTGGCTTAGCAACATTGTATAGTACATGTAATTGATCAAGATTTTTAACTCGCCACCAGTAAAACATCCTTTATCCAACAAAACCGTGTTTTCCTTTTCCCTACACCTAACGTT
Organism: Artemisia tridentata subsp. tridentata; assembly: GCA_021014915.2. Lineage (NCBI taxonomy): Eukaryota > Viridiplantae > Streptophyta > Magnoliopsida > Asterales > Asteraceae > Artemisia > Artemisia tridentata. Next base: position 131,592,761 of record CP139503.1, on the reverse strand, counting down.
ATAACCCGTTTAAAAGCCCTCTTTGATAGTTTATCTTAGGTGCTTACGCCTAGTGGAGGAGGTTTTCGATCCTTTCCCAAGCCTATGGTAATCTATTTGCTATGACAGGTAGTGAGAGATATTATCCGTTTTCATTTATGAGATTTATTTTGATGACACTTGAGAGATGTGAGTATCTAAACACTACTTGTGAGGTGCTAGTTTATAATCTCCGTGCTTATTATGATTGAAGTGGAACGAATATTTGTTGTAATTACTTTTATGTTAGCATTAAATGACCCCTAACTTGTATTTTGATTAGAATAAAAGCGCATTTGCTTGAGGACAAGCAAATCTCAAGTGTAAGGGTATTTGATGAAGCGAAAAGTGTACCGCTTTTAAGGGGTCATTTAAGCCTTAAATCGTATTTATTTGATCAAATATTGCCCTAAATCGTTCCTTTTGTCATTTTAGGTACTTTTGAGGAGAAATCTGGAAAAGGAGGCATTTTGGACGTTTTTGGAGCATAAAAGTGAAGAAAACGGCAAAGTCTCAAAAATCGGCTAAAAGTTACTCTTGACGACGTCAGACTTTACTCTGGACGGCGTCATGCCTTGGCAAGAAAAGTTGGACGTGAAATTTACTCATGACGGGCCAGTGAAAATAGCATGTGAATTCTGACGGCGTCACGCTTTAACTTGATCGAGGGCGTCACGGCTTAAATCATAAGGGGACGGCGTCACGTTCATGGTTCGACGGCGTCAAGCCTTGATAAGCCAGAATGGATTTTTGAAGAGCTAAAGAGGGACGGCGTCAAGAAGGTCATCCGGGAACCCTAAAAGCGGCGAGGTGACGGCGTCACACTCCATAAGGTGACGCCGTCAGATCCAAAAATCTATATATAGTTTTCTAATTTTTTGTCATTGGAGAGAGCTTAGTGTGTGGAATTTTGGGATAAAACCCTAAGACGATTTTAGCTACTTTTTCAGGGCTTTTTGCCTTGAGATCTTCCATGTTTCATTGAAAGATAAGTTATCAATTAATCATTCAATATGTCTATGTGTTGTTTGATTCTATCTTATTCTTGTCTTTTGTTTAACATGTTAGGCTAAATTTATCTTGTGTTTGCTTAGATCTAATGAAACCTAACTATTGATTATTGGTTGTTAGTGTGTTGTTAGTTGTATTGGATGATTGTTTATCTATGTTAGGCTTAAGAAAACTGGCTAACTTCCTATTCGGTAACTTGCTTGAACGTCTTAAGAAACATGAACCAAATGCGTACTAAAGGTTTTTATGGTTGTATTTAATGCACAAGCGAATTCTAGTGATCCCATGTTAGGAGCTTCCTAGCCGGCTCGACATAGGAGTGAAGTAGGGGCTTGTAGAGTTGGGGAAGTAAGTACGCCACCCCACGAATGGTATTAAGGAATACACCCGTCATCCACGCGACTAATACACACTAATTAACCGGTAAAAGATAGTTAGGGAGTAAGGAAATCTAAGTAAACACATTTCTCTACACATAAGTTTCTCACCAAACTTTTCATTTTTGTTATTTTATTTTATTGCATTCGTAGTAATTTGGGTTAGTTGACTAGCAACTAATTCCGCCCACTCCTTCAAACCCGAGATTTTACTTGCTTTCATAAAATTATAAAAACCTAAAAAAGAATCTTCCTCAACCCTTAGACCTAATTAGAGTAGCCTTTCATACCTAACGAACACTATTCCCTGTGGAGAACGATCAATCCCCCGTACTTACCACTACACTATACTACATCGGTCAGGTACACTGCCTGGTGGGGTTGTAAGCCTCTTGAGATCCCTCGAGAGGTAAAACCTGTTGTAAGGTTACAAAACCACGCAATCAAGCTTATTCCAAAAAGCACTTTAATGTTTCTCATTTTTCTTAAGACTGTTTCAGTCTGAGGTTGCTTCACAAAAAGTTTCAGATTTATTTCAATAGTTTTAGTATTTATTTTGAGTTAATTAGTGTTTATTAGTAATTAAATCATATTAAATAGAATTTTAATTAAATTTTTAATTTTCTTTTTTCTAAAATTTTGTTTTGTCATCTAGTACGTTAGAAAATTGTTTGTAAGCCCGTAGGACTAGTCGTGCTTAGATTTCACTTTTATTTTTGCGCGTTGACGTTAATTTTAATTAAAACGTGCGTTTTTAGTTTTAAATACCTTTTGCGTTTCATTGCTTTGAGTAATTATACCACAACACCTAATAATCTCCAAATCCAATCATCAAGCATTTTAATTCCGAACCTAAAACGAAATCCTCGATTTACACCTCGCTGGGACACGACCCGGGTGATCACTTGCCCGGTATCACACACATCACATTCACGGGTTTTGCAAGTTTGACTTTTCCTAAGGTTTGACTTGTCATTTTCCAAAGTATCACGTGTGCACGATACTATATTTATTTATATATATACTCACGCGCGATCAAATATACTTTAAAATCTTGACTGACGTGGCTTCTGATACCAATTGTGGGAAACTAGAAGGGGGTTGAATAGTTTACCGTTTCAAAGTCCTTTAAAAAATCTTGTTTTAAAAGTTGGTTATTGGAAACTTTGATTCGAACTCTATATGTAATCAATCAACACCAATATGAACTACACACTAAACTAACAAATATAAAGTAATGAAAGTAAAGAGTAGAGTTGGAAAGATCAAACCGAGACAAAGGATTTATAGTGGTTCGGCTATGAAGCTCTTCTTCGCCCTACTCCACTCCCCGAGTACCACACTCGAGAGTTTCAAACACTATATCAACAACCTCCCTTCAGTCGGAGAAAACCGTACACGTCGCTTATCCTATTACCGACACTAAGCTAGATGTCGAGTGCTAATCTTAGCTAGCACCAATCTACCACGGTCCACGTGACCAAACACTCAAGCCCAATGGCTTCAAGAGATCACCAAGATCTCAACACGATCACAATGATCAACACTCACTTCACTCTACTCAACTAACACTAATCTATCGACCCTTGATCTTCTTGATCAATCACACAAGCCCAATGGCTATAAGAGATGTTCACTATCTCTATAGATCACACTTGATCTTCACTCTCACTCACAAAAGAAAGATAATCTTGATGTATGCTAAGATACAATCAAGGATGTAACAAGTGTTACAAAAGCCTAACAACTATAACTCTTGTATCTACTTGGATACTTGTGTTCTTCTCTTGCTAATGAAGAGGGATGACAACACCTTGTATCTACTTGGATACTTGTGTTCTTCTCTTCCTAGTGAAGAGGTATGAAGAGGATCACTTGAGGGATGATTGGATCACTCTTGAAACAAAGAAAAACTAATCTAAAGAAGTGAAAGGTTTGAGAGGATTAAGCAAAGGGATTTTTCTGTGTGTGAAGGGTGCCTAAAACTGTGAAAGGGGTTGGTATTTATAGGCAAAGAAAATCTGAACGTTACAGAAAAAAATGGTACGGACGGCTCCTTTAAATAACCCACGGCTCCGTTAAATTTAACGGTACCGTGGTAGACTAGGACGCTCCAAATTTTGTCTTTTCTAGTGAAAACTTATTTGGGGAAGGTTGGAGCTGATTTTTAGGGGGGGGGGGGGAATAGCTGTTGTGATTTTCAAACTTATTTTTCCATTAAAACATTTCTTAATATTTCAAAAATAATTTGTCATGTGTATTTTTGAAAAAATGTTTTGTCCCATTTAAAATGTGAATTTTCAAAACATAAATTCACTTCTTTGATCACTAGTTCAAGTTGTAACTTTGTTCAAGAGTGATTTGCGTAGAAACGGGATCTTCCGATTAAAGACTTGTTTACGTTGATTTTAACGTATCGTGATTTCACATTTTGTCATCCTCAAAACGTGAAGTAATCGAAAGATATAAATAACGTTTTTAGAACATTATTTGCATCAACATGATCCTTTTCGTGAAAGGGTCCTTGTCATCGATGTCGTACGGGTGATAAAGATCGTCCGAGTCCCCTTTGTTCCTCCCAGACCTGGCTTCCCAATATCCCCCATCGCTGTCTCCACTCTCCACAGGTGTACGGTCCCTTCGTCTTCCAGAACCGGAGCAGACTGCTCCGGCTCCGACGCCTCTCTCCCTTGAACGGGGGGCGCGGCTGTAGGTCGGACTGGGAGTTCTCCTTCTTGGGCTATCCGGACTCCCTTCCACAAAGGGTCGTCCGTTTCGTCTGTAGCGTTTAGCTTTAACTCTACGCTCCCTTCGAGCGCGACTTTTGGATTTAAGCCGAGAGAATACATCCGGCTTTCTCTCCCCCAAGCGTGACTTAACGCCTTCTCTTCTCTCCCCTAAACGAGTGAAAACGGCCGACCGGGGATGCTTGGCCCTTTCATCGTTGTCTTCGGGTTCTTTACTAAGTTTGGAGAAAACACTCCGGAAGTAGGAGCTTTCGGAAGGTTCAGGCCTCGCACCGGGGCTAGTCTTCCGTTTTCTCCTGTCTCTTGATTCAACATTTCGAGATGGCTCTCGAGAGTGTGAGTTCCCCTGTGACTCATTATTGAAGTCGAGACGAGTTTTTAATTGTCCCAACTTCTCTGCATGGACCTTTTCGGTCATTAAGGGCAATAGTTGGTGATAATGCTTGTCGCAAAACGCCCTTATTGCCTCGTCTGGAAGGGAGTCTGAATGTTGCTCTCCTTCTTTCCCCTTCCCCTTCCCCTTCTCACAAGTGTTCCGTACTGTGGAAGGCTCTTGGGATGGGGAGGGGTTGTTTGTTTGATTGCTCATGGTAAAGTTTTTTTTTTTTAGAAACGCAGTTGTGTAACTGGTCCCACGGATGGGGCCAACTTGTTAGTACAAATCTTGGGCACACTACCAGACCTAGGTTAGACTAGCTCTTGGCGGATGCATATCTTGTGCTAAGTACTTCGTGAGCTGCTAAGAAAAAGCACCACCGTTAGTCTTACCGCGGAAGGGGGGTTCCGCGGTTGGCCTCCGGTGTAAGAGTAAGTATATATTTAGAGAGAGAAAATATATGTGCAGACTAGGTGAGAGTAAATGTTGTTAGTTGAGGGTAATAAATGAGATGGGGGTATTTATACTACCACATTCATCTCCTGTAGCTACCTCGGGACTCTGCGAACTGACTTATGCCTTACCTAGTAGGTAGATGTCAGAGCAGAGCCAACTTGCGCCATACCTAGCAGGTAGGTGTCAGGTCAAGTGAGAGACATAATCCCACAACATCTGGCTTTTGGCAGCGTGGCGGCCAGGCGCGGCCGGTGATGTGTTTCGGCCCGGCCTAGGGAGACCGGGGCGTGTTCTTGTTCGTCTTGACCCTTCCGCGATTAGTTATGAACATGTCCGGCCCAGCATGCTAGGTCCGGGGGTACTATACACAATCACTAATTAACTTTGATTTTGGGATAAGTTGAAAGTGTTTATTAACGATTTAGAGATTATGTTATAAAGTCTTCTTGGTTTTAACCCAAAACCAAACCAATTTTAATTTGGTGTTTGGTTTAATTTTATCTATTTTAAAATTGGTCTATTTTGGTTTTAGCGTTTTCAGATTTTCAAACGGATAAACCCTAACAGTACAACCAAAAGCTCGAGAACCGAAACGACGAACACCTCCACTTCGAAGTTCAAATACACATGCAAATATTTTTATATTTAATCAGTTTCATTTAATGTCTAAGTTGGAGCTTTTTTTAATACAAGTTTTTTTTTTTTTAAATTAGTTGTCTTTTGTGTGCTAACCAAATTAAAATAGTTTTTAAAAAGATTCACCATGAAAAAACCAATGTAAATGAAAAAAATTATATTTAGTCGGTTTCATTTAATGTGTAAGTTGGATTTTTTTTTCCCTTTTCTTAATACAAGTTGGTTACCTTTTTATATAAACAAGATTGGCGATGGTCGCCGCGTTGCCGGCGTGCCTGTTTATTTTAGCCAATGTTTTTTTACATTAAAGGCGTAGCAGAATAGCGAACATTGTTTTAGACAAAAATGTTTCTGGGCACAATATGCATTTTACTTTCAGCATCTAATCATTAATATGCATCTTATTACAATACACTAAACTACCTTCTTCTAGCATTCCTCTTTGTAAAATGCATTCCTATTAGCAGTATGCGGCTGAAGTTTTCAGAATCGTAGGAATCTTGGCAGTAGTAACATCACCTGCAATATTTTTTTAAAGATAATCAGCTATGGATTCACTATCTAGTAGTTATTTGATATTAAATGTCAAAAACAACTTTAACGGTTGTGAGTACTGACCAACACGACGGAATAAGACAAATGGAGGCTTAAGAAAGACAATTCCATAGGATTTTGTGTCATCAGCCTAGGTATAGCTTGGTATTTTTTTCAACCTTCTTCCGTGTTGATATAGTTGATGTAGGAACAGCCAATGGAGAATAGGCTTTGATGGTATGGTTCTTGCCGTACCCATTCTGAAAGTACGCCCCCCTGAGACAAAGGAGGTGTTTGGCATCATTCAGCAGATTGGAACTACCCAACTGGAAATATGCTAGTGGTTATTTACTTTAAGAAAAGCATAAAAGGCATTTTATTTAGACATTTAATTGCTTATCATAAGCGTATAAATACTTATATAAGGAATCTGTAATATAAGCAATCTGTAAGACATTTGGCCCATCTTAGATGAACAAAATTTCAAGTTGTGACCAATCACATTTCTTGCAACATAAATTGACAGAAAACTCCACAAAGCTATTGCACACATTGTACCTGTACCTGCAGTAGGTGTCCTTGAGGTTGATGTCGTCCCTCTCTGAACTATTTGCGGTTTAGTTCGCCTTTCCACAGCTGTTTCTCTTGAGCATGTGGCACACGGCTCTGATATGCCTGGAATGACAGTAAAAATTTACGAAAACTGATGTGAACAACATATTTGTAGCAACCATGCAAAACAGGCATTTAACAATTGTGACGTAAATGCTTTTACAACAATTGATTGAGTAACATCAGAAATACAGGAAAGCGATTTAGAAAATGCATAGTTGGACAGGAGCAGAGATAAAATACCAATTTGTAACTTTTTTTTTTCTTTTGGCTCTGCACTTTGGCAAACAAATTTTGAACTTTAGAATCACATATAGAGGTATAAAGCAGCAAGTCAACTTGTAAAAGAAATTAACAAAATTCCCAAAGTTGTCATCTATAGGTTATGTGGGTTCATGCGTATATGAAACCATTTATAAAAGGCAAGGATCGGAACCTGAGTTCATTGCATCTGGTTTTTAAATTGCTTAATTGACAACTTCTATCGTGGTTGCTGGTGTTTCGACATAGAAGACATCCCTGTAGGTTTAATACAAAGGTAAACCGTTACCATCGAATGAAAAATTAATAAACGAAGAAGGTATGAGTTGCAGACGAACGTAGTACCTGATGAGACAAAGCCGCATGGACTAATACTGGTCATCGAAGACTAATATTGGCAAAATTAGTAGATAAACCCAAAAACTAAGTTATTCCAAACACCCCTTAACCACCTAATAGGCGTGGCTTGAATTTCCAGATTCTCTACAGCCCCTACAAACCGGTTATCTAACATTATTATATTGCTGATGATGAATACGCATAATTATAGCAAAAGAATGACAATAGACAAAAGAGAAATACCGTGAATTGCTGTGCGTTGGTGTCTAGCATTCATATGTAATAAACAGAAGCTGTGCCATTCGTCTAGGTATTGTCGTTATTGCTATTTAAACACTCGCGAATGCATAGGGTAACTTACCTATGTTGGCTGATTGTGTACATATAATTATAGCAAAAGATCCACAGCAGCTGAAAGAGAAGGGCATTTAGTTCTTGAGCGTCGGTGTGTAGCGTTGGTATGTAGATTAGTAGAAGCTGGTAGTATTCGTCTCGAACTTCCTGTACCAATAACGATTGCTAGTGTATTAGCATTACATGCTCTGCTTTTCGTATAATGTTTAAAGAGGAAGTAAATATCCGATATTGAAAATGCAAGTATTCAAGTATCTGTGAATACATAGCGTAACTTTCCTACATTTGGTGTTTGCATCGATTGGTAGTGTATTAATATTACGTTATCTGCATTCCATATTTTGTTTAAACAACCATTTATATAATGTATTCAACAACTAACTAACTGAAGGACAAATAAGTACACATACCTTGATTCATACACTAATTCGATTCATTCTTGGCAACAACAGTTTCTGCAGTTGTCGTTCTTTCTTGTTGTACACCTGTAATGATAAGAGGTTTAGGAATTTAGCAGACCTTAAAATGGCTCTTGAACAATCAAGTCAAAAAAAAAAAAAAAACGCACCTGCATATGCTTTACAAAATCTTTGAGACATGTTGCAGCTTCTTTGATGCGACATCTACTAAAGAACCCAATGAATCAATACCTTAAAAAATAATAGAAAAAATTATATAGAAAAGAGACATTGTTGGCTTATTCTATTTTGGGGTGTTCTGAACTTCTAATCCCAACATATAACAAAATTAACAACATACAGTACAGCATATAGTATGCCACAATACAGCACATATGAATTTAATTAAGAACGGAATACCTGTGCTTTATATTCTGCGCGCTATTGGGGAAAGCAAGCTGCAATAATCTTGTCATAGTTTCCATCTTCCAAAGTAGCATGTTGGGTAGGACAATTACTCGCACAAACGGGGCATTCTTTGTTGGTGAATTGAATAAGAAATATCAGTGCCTTTGTATGTTTGATGATACCTATTCATAAACAACGACAATTGTTATTACTTTCCGTAATGAAAAGAAAAAAATAAGGAACAATCAACAGGTTTTATATAAATTTGCATTGAAATTTAAGTGACAAACTATACATGGTATATATCTAGGATCGAGTGTCGATTTTGTTAACATTACCTTCACAAAGTTTACAACTCAGGTTGCCACGTAATTCGTTAACATCAATAGTAATGTACCTGCAGTTAACACATATGTAATTAGCTCGCGGAACGCGGCAATCATGTGAAGATAGTACTACAAAAACGCATCCTACAAATATATAATAGATTTATGAAAGTATTCAGCCCAAAAGAAAAAAATACAAAACTTGTTAAATGGTATAATTATAAAAAATGTTATAATTATAAACAAACATGAGTAAAAGGGCGGTATAGCAGAGAAATGAAACAAACCTGGAAGCGAAACCGGTTCTCGTTCATGTCCAAATGAAAATTTTAAATAACATAAACCCTCAAAACCACAACAAATAAGGCTCAGATCTGCCATGGCTGCAACCATAGCTCGTGTGTGGTTACCGTGCCAAGATATATTTCAGAAAACAATCATCATCGCCTAATCATCAGCCATTCAAAGTAAAAAGGGCCCAATTTGAATGGCAGGTGAAACGACGACACCTCATGTGCGGCGTTTATAGGCAAATCCAGCATCAAAAAATGCAGGGACGCATCATTAGAGCATGTGGTAAGTATCAACAACTCATGTTGTAAAAAGTATCAATACCATTGTATAAGAGGTTTACACAGGGAAACAATCGAAAAAAAAGGACACATCCAAGATGGCTGCAAACGTAATACATTGCCTCGCCAACATGCGGAGCATCTCAATTTTATCGAACCCACTGACATGCATCACAGCCTCTTACAATGGCAACTAACATCATACAAATATAAAAAAATATGATCGAAACTCAGGTCTGCAAATACAGAACCACTACGAACTGCCAACTAAATAGAAAATAAAACCTGTCGCATAGTAATTGCTTATACTACAAAGTTATCATCATCGCTTTAATAGCAATCATCATAGGCTATTACCTTTATCAATTACTATGTATATATAATGTTATATATGCTGAATAAATGTAGCAGGCCAGTAAAAAATAAGGCTCAGACATGTACATATATAATCAACATTAAAGACACGCCATGGCTGCAACTACAGTTTCAGTTGCCCCGCCAATGAACGCGCGTCGAAATAATGTAATTGTACAAAATAGTCATCACTGCCTTAATAACATGGCTGCAAATACAGACCTGCAGATGGGGAAAGGGCCACATAAACAACTGAAGTCGACGGTGGCTGCAAAACAGAGCCGGTTGCTTAGTTACCGTTTATACTATGCCATCCGGTCATTGGGCCGGTACTACCTTCAAAGTCTGAACGACCCATTCTGTTTCCCCACCAACTACAGCAGAGGGGTCTATATGGTTGTACAGGAGGCTCAGATAGGGATACGACAAAGAGGATACATCCGCCATGGCTGCAAAAGTAATAAATTGCCTCGCCAAGGTACGGAGCATCTCAGTTTTATCTAACCCGTACATGCTCATCACAGCCCCCTATCCAAGTACATTAACCGTGCCAATACCATTGTGTAAGAAGCTGAGACAGGAAACAATCGAGAGAAGGGTGCATCCGCGATGGCTGCAAACGTAATACATTGCTTAGCCAAGATGCGGAGCATCTCAATTTTATGTAACCTACTGAGACGCATCACAGCTTCTTACAATCACAACTAACACCATACAAATATAAAAAAAAAATGCTACAGATGGGATGGTACTACAAATTAAGAAGTTGAATCTTGAGTCAGTGTTTGTTCGCATCATCTCCGTTCTCATTTGCAGAACTAAAAAATAAAAATACGTGATAGTTGCTTTGGATCCTGAAACATATATATAAAGCTATAAATGTTTTAGTTTATTGTTTGAAAAGATACCTGCTATTATTGATAACATCGATGTCATGAAGAGCAACATAACTGTGTAACCTCCCTGAGTTTCTACAGGGCCCATCGAGACACTGAACAAACTTGGTCTGAAGCCCTGTTGCATCATAATCCCCAAACCTGGAAAAGGATCTGCTGAGTTTAGTAATGTTCCCAGACGCCTTATGAATGGCGAGAGCATTCACTGTTACGTAAGTAACTTGGTTTGTAACGATAGAACATAAATAAGCCCATAAGCTCAGTAATGCATCATGCAATTTTACTTTTGGGGTGTTTAACTTAGGTCAGTAACGCTAATCTACCTATTCCATAATACAAATTTCATGGCACTCACTAATCTTACCTATTCCATAATACAAATTTCATGCCACCAAGCAGGATTGCCAAATTTTTTTGGTTAAAGAAATTAAATGGTATACGGGTTCCCATACCCTTCACACCCATACAATACATATAAGCTGATTTGTCGACCAAAACACCCCTAAAAGGTATCCAAGCACCCTTTAAAACCGACCATATTCACCTGTTTACTGCTGATGTTTGACAGCAGGCCCGAACACCCAATAAAAGCACCAAAAACCCCATAATACGACACTGAAATACCCCATAAAATACCGTGACATAGCATGTTACCTGCTATTACACCTCCAAATGTGTATTTGTCTTCGAGGGGCTTGATAAATTGTTGAACCTCCGTCCCAAATTCTTGAACTTGTTTCAGGTTGTGTCAGCCCTGCATTTTTAGTTTAACACCGATATTCCACATTAGTTAACAGAATCACAATGTGTTTGATGAATAGCTTTTTTTATGACAAAAATTTCAAAATAGTCTAATGCATTATGGATGCTCATCACCAAATTCTTAATAAGATCAAAGCCACTTAAAGCAGTTGGTTTTGATCTTAAACATAGATATTGACATTTCCATACACGCGGATTATTAAATCAGGATTCAACAAATTGTGATTTCCATTATATAATGGAAATAGTCCAAATTTTACTCATCTCCGCATGATGAAATAAAAAAACACCAACAGATTCCAAATCTTCAATTCCATATTTATAAAAACATAAGAAAAAATAAATAAATTACCTTAGCTATACATCAAGATTCAACTTCTTAATTTGTTCTGACAACGACGCATTCTCGTTCAACAAAACTTCCTAACAACATAACAAAACAATAACATAAACACCATAATCATTCATAACTCCAGCAAAAGTGTATTAGTCTATCCGTCATAAAATTATTTTCCATAAAAAAAGAGCACCAAAAAAAAAAAAAAAAAAAAAAAAATCTTAAAAGGTTTTCTTACTGGTTTGAAATTTCTATACGAAAAGTTTAATTTTGGACGTACTAAAATAAAAAAGATGGACAATAATTTTAGGACGGAATGACGTACTATATAAAAAAAAAACATTTAAATATACATAACATTAAGCAACTCAACCTGCGCCCAAAGATCCTCGACAACGACATCCCGGTCCGCGAGCTGGTCGCGTAACACAACAGAAGATTCACTTTCAAGAGCTGAGATTCTAGTAAAGACTGCAACTGAACTTATTTTATGCACCAAATCTACTTGTTCAAATGGGTCAGATGGCAACACTTCCAACACTTCAGATGGAAGATCAAATGATATAAAAAAACTGAATGTCTTTAGTAACCCAGTGCCTTTAGTAAACTATACTTGCTGCGTCTTAAAAACATGAAGGTTCTTTGACCCACATTCACGATACACAACATCGTAGGTGCTGCAAGTATAAGCAACTCATGTTGCCAGCATGGGGTAATCGTAGCTATAGAAGTGGCAATGTCATTGCACCGCTGCGGGCGACAACTCTAACATGAACAAACCCGCTTGCCAATTTACCTTCAAGTTCAAACTAAGTAAGTAAAAAACATTGTGATTATAATTCCCGATGCTCCTACGCTACATAAATTGCTCAAAGTAAACATTACCAATATCCCTTCCACCAATCAATTACCCAGAAATTTCAAATACAATAGCAACCCTTAAAAATCAACCTTTAACCAAGAAACATGTAAAAATTTAAACTTGAAGCCAATTAAAAAAACAACTGTTAATCATCCTAGCCCATCACTATATTCTACGGTATTCCATTTCATATTTAGCAAAAAATAAACCTACTCAGCTTTACAAAATAAACAAATTCATTAGTTGAAATTTGAGCTTATTAGCTTTCCAAAAACTCGCAGACTTTTTAACTGTAGACCCTGAATCATTTTCAAACATATCAGCAGTAGCATCCTTAAGTATGGTACAAAGCTTTTTAATAAAAAAAATGTCAAACTTATAAATGCGACGCATTGGGTCTGTTACAGCAAGCAAAAAACATAAGTGAGCTCATTTATGTTTCGGATTATATTTCATAAGGTTCAAATTTGCGGCTTATTATGAGACTTGTGGGCTTATAGAAGTTTATTACAATATGATAATCTTATATATGCCCATAAGTCTCATAATAAGCTGGAAAAGTGAATCATGTGCTTCAGTCACCTACATTACATACAAATCAGTGTATCACAAAAGTAAGCTAATAATCGATAAAACTAACCTCCAGGTAGGCCTTTAATTAAAACTAACCTACATCACATACAAATCAGTCTATCACAAAAGTAAGCTACATCACATACAAATCAGGCTATCACAAAAGTAAGCTAATTACAGCTAAGTCCAACTATCAAGCACAATCAACAAACACCAATATCAAAACCCAGTTTCAGATTTAATGAAAACACAAAATGTAAAGCTAACAAAAACCCCAAATTAATTAAAACCCTAATTTTTTCAGCAACACCAATATCAGAATTCAAATTCATAATAAATAGAAACACCGCACCTTCATTTTTCGTAAAACGAAATGTAACAGCCACCAAACAATTGGCGTTACAGCAACTCCCCGCCATGGCTGCAACCACAAACTCGTCGTGGCTACCCTGCCAAGATACGGGAGTCGACCGCCGTTAAGATTTAGCTTCGCACACTGTTTTAGATCTAGGGTTTGTTCTGAAAATGTTGCGAAACGACAGCAACTCCTCGCCATGGCTGCAACCACAAACTCGTCGTGGCTACCCCGCCAAGATACGGGAGTCGACCGCCGTTAAGATCTAGCGCCGCACACTGTTTTAGATCTAGGGTTTGTTCTCGGAATGTGTAGCAAAGCTTATCACATAACGCATCAAATGAATCAGGGGTAACAATATGGATAAAAAAAACGCCTCAAATGAATCAGGCCTAACAATATGGACTGAAAAAAAGGGCACAAAAACCGGCCAAGTGGGCTAAGCGCTGGTCCAGTGTTTTTGGCAGGAAAAAAGCAAGTAAAACGGTGTCGTTTGGATTGTGTTTTAATATAAACTATTAATGAGGGGAAAAAAATACGTTATTCAGAAAATGATGGGGTGAGAGAGGCTCGAACTCTCGACCTCAGGATCACTCTAATTGCTATGAGACCTACGCGCTAGCCAACTGCGTCACCTCCCCTTGCGAGTTCAAATGCCTAATCAAAATTATACAATGGACTACTTTATTTGTTTGCTATAAAGCATCTACGTTCATTTTAGTTCCAAATATTACGTTCATCACAGTTTTTAAGGCAACATACGAGTAAATCTTTCGTTAAATAGGATCGAACATGATGCACAATTCGACTCAAAGATCTCCAAACCAAATATCACATGGCATCGTATGTTTATTTTAAAAAAAAAAAAAAAAAAAAAAAAAAAAAGTTTAGAGTTTAACTTTGAAACTAAAAATTGCTCCCATCTGAATATTCTTTGATGGTGTTGCTTTGACACGAAGTCATCTTGAAGTTCTTCTGTTTGCCAAAGCACATAAAATGATAAAAGGTGTCTTCTTTTTTCTCTTTTCCTTTATGCAAAAGTGTTTTTCACTTTATAATATAAAAGAGGAAATTCCCAAACTAGTACAAAAAAAACTTGAGTGGTCCAGTCATCACTTGCACTTATTTCTCATTTTGGTCATGCTTGACTGTTCAACTGCTAAACTCAATCATTTTTGTGACTCGTGTCCCTTGCAAGAACAAGAGGTAGGTGAAGATATTTATTTTTATGAAATTTAAAAAATACCCTCCGATATTATATTATTATCTCTTTATTATATTTATTATCTCTTTATTAAATACCCTCCTATATTATATTATTATCTCTTTATTATTATCTCTTAATAAAACATAAGGGTATTTTTGTAATTTTATAAAAATCAATAAAATATATTCACCTACCTCTTGTACTTGTAAGGGACACGTGTCGCAAAAATGATAGAGTTCAGCAGTTGAGTAGTCAAGCATGACCAAAATGAGAAATGGGTGCAAGTGATGACCATGTCATGGACCACTCAAGTTTTTTTGTACACCACTACTTACCCCTAGTGCCCTAAAAATTTTCTTTTTCTCCAACTACCTCATGGGAGATGGTCGCCTTAAAATCTTCAACTACCCCATGGGATATGGTCGCCTTAAACTCTTGGGCGACTGTTATTAAAAAGTGCTAAGTGTCCCTATCATTTGCTCTACCATGTATTGTGACAAATGGTAATTTTCACGTTGTTAATTTATATTATATGAGTATTAATTACTTTTAAGCTAAGCATTTCTATGCGTATTTGCATGTTTCTGAATGTTTTTGAGCATTTTCGGGAGCGGTCCCGCATACTATAGCTTACAGCCACTGCAGAAAAAGTGTATTTTTGTCAGTAAACCTAAATTATCATATTTCTGATAGTTACTGACAAGTCTCATAATTAACCGAGAGCTTTCTCACATTTTTCTGAAAAACAACCGCACGCGCGTACCGACAGCACAGTACACATGGTAACAGCCAAAAAATATATTTTTGAGTCAGTAATAATATTTTATTACATTTCTGACAAAAACATGGATAAAAACTTTATTTTACGTATACGTGTCCAAAAACGTCGAAACGGGACTTTACGGTCACGTTTTAAGCTCAAACCGGCACACGATACACCAACGCGGGTAAAAATTTAATTCACCCTCCCCCTAATATACCCCAACCGGCCATATGGGCACTTCCCCACTAAATTCCAAGCAAAATTCCACTAACTCATAATAATCATATTTATAATGCATGTATTACCTTAAAATGTAACCATGCATCTTTCATCTCTAACACGATCCATTTCATCTCTAAACACGATCCATTTTTCATCTCCTAAATCCATCCATTTTCTTTGAAGTTCAATCACATTAGAGTGTATATTCAAGGTTTTTGGGTTATTTGGAACTTGGTTTGGGTAAATTTGGTGAAGCATTGGGTGTTCTTGGTTCCTCCTTGGCTCGTTAATCATCATAGCATTGTAAGGATTCATAAAAATTTTCAAATCTTGTTAATCTCTTGTTCATTTGATGTCTAATGATGTTTAAAAGTGTTAAAAGTATATATTTTGTTGATTTGGAAAAAGCTAGGGCTTGTATGTTGTTAAGTAGTGCTCGACATTTTTGTAGTGTATGAACAAGTTTATAAATTTCTTGCTTGTGTGGTAAATCTTGTTACATATAGTGTTAGTTTGATGATACAAACATTAGTTACGGTTTTTACGCGAGATTAAACAATATATAGACTTTTGAGACTATATATACTAATCGGCCATATATAAAATAAATGATTATTGGGGTTTTGAAAAATATAAAATTTTGGCTCAAATGGTGAAATGGTGAAAAAATATAATTAAATGCTTATTTGGAATAGCTTATTTAATAAGCCATAAGTTATAGAAAATAACTAGTAAAAATGGGAAAATAAGTTGAAATAATTATTATGGGTCGAATAGACCAAAATATAGTCATCTTTGAATATTTAGCTAAGTAGCTTATTTATTAGAGCTTATTTGATAAGTTTAAAGCTTATTTAGTAACTAATAAATACCAAATTATAAGTAAATGGACCAAACTAAAATTTGGGCCATAAAAGCCCACGTATGGACTGTTGGGCCGAGCCCATGATGAATTGTGTAGTTTTGACTTTTTGACCAAACGAACCTAATGAGCGAGAAAAATGATTTTTAGAAACGCGTTGATATATACGTTCTAACTAAAAATGTGTTTTGGGCTAAAATTGATTATTGGGCTAAAATTGATTATTGGGCTATTTCAATAGTGTTCGGCCCAATTAACAACAAAAATGACGAAATTGATTTTTGGAATATTTTCCGACTCGCCGTGGTTATTAATACTTAACGAAACGATAAATATAACGAAAACTATTTTTGGACTTGTTTTGAGACGTTTAGTCTCCGAAAGGGTAAAAATTGACATTTTCATCAAATTAATATTGAAATGGACTTTTGTTGACTTTTTGACTAAATATTGACTTTGTGTCGAAATCCATTGTTAATACTTAAAGTAACAATAACGAATAATACAACGATAAAAATATTCACGACGACTAAAATATATATCACAAACACTATTCGCACATATAGTTATCTAGAGGAAGTATTTGAGGAAAATTGTAACATTTGAGAATAATGGAAGCGTCATATAAACGAATGGGTCATGCCCAAATTTTTCTAAAAATCTAACACTTAGAGTATTTTTGTGAAAATACTTAACTTAAGTAAACTTTGTAAAAATTAACTTAACAATGTTTTATTACTCTTATAATTAAAATTGTATTATAAATGATAAATAATATTTATAATATAATAATCCTCCACTAACTCTATTATTTTATTATTTCTCAAAAGCCTATTTAATTAATCTTAATTAATTAAATACATAAGTAATTAATTTGACATATCTATATATATGTATGAGTATATATATGTGTAACACTTGCGCATTTTAAGCGGTGAATACTAGCACGGATGTTCCGTTACGTATTCCCACCGTACACTTTCACCATGAGCCACCGCCATAAAGAATGCCAACGATAAATCATTTCGAAATATATTTTACCACACAGCAAGCAAGAAATACGCGAGCACTATTCAAGCATAAACTTTTCAAATAAAATAAAGACACATGAGACACGAATATTTCGCTAAGACTTACCGTACTGGTTTAGGTTGTCTGTCGGCGCGGTTGCACTATTTTTGTTGATTAGCAGATTGCTGTTATTGAAAGGTGAGTTTATAGCCCCATATTTTATACGATTTTGTTTTATAAGCTTGGGGTGAGAAACATGCAAAACTATTTTCATGGACCAGAAATGAATTTTGTTTTTATATACACACTAGTATGCAGAAACCTAAGTTTGCTGAATCCCATTTTTTTGCCCACTATCATCTACCGTTAATTCCTGTCTAGGAAGCTGTTTGATATAAATAGATCTATTGGGGATGACACCCCCGTTCGGTTGGCTCGGCATAGCCAAGGCGAACGTATACCAAAGCGAATAATAGGCCGAGTGTCTGGGGATTAACACTCGCGGGCACCCATATGTAATTGCTAACGCCAGTTTGGCGTGTTGCGTTGTCATAGGTTGGTTAGATGAGGCTTAGTGTTTGCATAGCTGAGTAGTGTGTATCTGCTGAATTGTTTTTATGATATTGCTATTGGTCCATTTGTGCTATTTACTTTAAACCTATGAACTCACCAGCGTTAGCTGACTTTTAGCATATTTTTCTCAGAAAACTGAGGTGCATTAGCCGAGTGCAGAGCATGGCGATGGTCGTAACAAATGATGGAAATGTTTTTAATAATGCGTTAACTCTGGAATTTGGACCTTTTGTTTAAATGGGCTACATTTTCATTTGACATGGATTTTATGTGACGTAACATGACTTGATTTATGCAATGTGTTTTAAAAAGGATTTTTAATCCGTTCCCTATATCTTGTGTTGTGATTATTGATCCAGTAGCACCCAAAGTGTATGCTTCCGCGAATATTATGATTTTGGGGGTGTTACAGATTGGTATCAGAGCCAAGGTTACAGAGAACGTGGTTTATAAAAACCTTAAGCTATAACCGATTTATGAAAAACTTTCCATCATGACCACCAGATGCCTGCCAGTTTAGCTGCTATGATTTGAGCATTATTTATTCTATTTGATTAAGTGTTATGATATGCTATTTGAGTATTTTACTAAGCATATATGATATAAGTAATTTCTATATACTTATACGTGTCGCACTATATTTGTCACAGACTATGTCTCTCCCATTCGGCACACACTCCGAGGTAGCTGCTACTGGACTCACTTCTCCGACGCGACAGCCAGTTCCATTTGTGGACGACCCATTAATGGAGGTTGTCCGTGCTGCTGCTCAGCCATCTATTCCAGTTCAGCCTGTACACACCGCTCCAGTATCTACCTCACCATACTTGCACAGATCCGCCACAGCACACCGCTCATCTTCAGCACATCTATACACTCTCACCCAGCGTGATCAGGATTCCCCACCTGTCAGACGTCGGGCCTCGTATAGGCGAGTCCGTGGACGTCGTCTTCAGTTATCATCTGTGTTGTCTTCATCTCTCAGTAGGACCCGCTATGGCTATATGGGTACTCCTACTGAATCACCACCTCAGTCACCCACATCATCTCCAGACCATTCCCCACCTAGTCAGAGATTTAGGAGATCAGTTGAGACCTATTCAGAGGAGGATGAGGATCCAGAGCAGGTTCAGGATGAGCCTACTCCAGCTGTGACTGCACCTACTGAGCACACTCCTATGGGTTTAGATGATGATAGGGATAGGGATACTCCTATGGACTTGGATCAGATTATGATGCCGAGGGATGGTAAGGGCATCATGGAGGATATTTAGGGCTTGTTTGAGGTTGGACAGAGTTCCAGGGATGCTGAGATTCAGGGTTTGAGTGACAGTCAGTGGATAGATATTGCTTGTGATGTTGGTACGGGTGTACGTGCAGCTAGCCCAGAGTACACGCCGTCATCTCCTTCATTCATGCCACCATCTCCGATGCCTACTCCACTTCCATCACCAGTGGTTTCTCCGCTTGCAGAGCTCGAGGAGCCTACTGAGATGGAGCAGATCTGGATCCAGCTGACGAACCAGGCGAATTTACTTGATGTACATTCAGATCAGCTTGGGAGATTGGAGCAGTCCGATCGTATTCAGACTGTGGAGAGGAGGATTGGGACTATTGATCAGGCAGCTTGTGTTCTATTTGAGGAGTTGTACTCTGATCGTAGGGTGATGATTGGATTGAGAGCTAGATTGGATGCTTTAGAGAGGTTACATGGTAGAGAGCTTAAAGGTTTAGATTTCAGGGCCATTGGTTTAGGCAGAGGCCAGAGTAGGATACAGGGTATGTTGAGACGAGCTAGAGGTGTTGACCGTACTCAGTGGCAGAGGATCATGACTGCAGAGTACACTATTGGAGCAGTGATGAGAGAGAACCAGGAACTTAGAGATCGTGTAGGCCAGTTGGAGACTACTATTGGAGAGTTGACTTTAGCATTTGATCGGTTACGCCTAGCTGGTGACCGAGCTTAGATTTGTAGTAGTGGATGATGTACTCATTAGGATGACTAATATTTCTGTAGTACTCTAGAACTAATTATTAACCAAGCTTGTAATTTTGTGAACCTCTAACTTTCGATATATATAACAAGCTTAGTTTTCCCTATATGATTATTCGTTTTTCCTCTGTGGTTGACTTTATTCTTGTATTTTGTTTCATGAACCGTATATTCATAAGATTCCTTACTCCCATAAACAAAAATCTCATTTATCGCCATCTTTTTGTGATGCAGATAAATGGCACCTAAACGAAAGTCAACTAGAGTCACACGAGGACAAACCGTCAACACACCTATTCTGACAAGGTCAGTAAGGGGAAGAACTGCTGAGAATGTCGCCCCCGACCAGAGCCGCCCAGGGCCAGACTGCTGAGAATGTTGCACCAACCAGGGCCGCAGCTACTGCCCCAGTGGTGAATCAAGCAACTCTGGATCAGCTTGTTGCTGATCGTGTGGCCGCCGCTCTCGCAGCCGCAAACAATTCGACCACCAACACCGGAACATCTAGGCCAGTGACCAACAGTCGTGGTTGTACTTACTCTAAATTCCGAAAAATCATGGTTGGAGGATTTGGAGGAACAGAGGAAGCCGTTGGTTTGACTAGATGGATTGAAAAGCTAGAAACTGTGTTTCTCATCAGTGGTTGTAACGATGAAGACAGGGTCAAGTATGCATCGTTCACTTTCATGGATGTCGCTTTGACCTGGTGGAACAACTACATGAAGTCTGCTAACATGGATGTTGCTTATGCCATGCCTTGGGAAGATTTTAAGGAACTAGTGATTAGGAAATATTGCCCACGAAATGAGATTAAGAAGTTGGAGATAGAGTTTTGGAATTTGAAGGTGCAAAACAACAATATCGCTGCTTACAACCAGAGGTTTCAGGAGTTGGCTTTGCTATGTCCCGAAATGGTTCGGACTGAGGCCAGATTGATTGAAAGATATATCGGTGGTTTACCGAAGTCCATAAGAGGTGACGTGACTACCTCGAGAGCTGCAGATCTCCATGAGACCATGGAGATAGCAAACAAGTTGATGGATCAGGAACTGGAGGATATTCCAGAAAAGAGTGCTGACCACAAAAGGAAGTGGGAAGATCACTCCAGGGGTAATAACAACAGCTCTCAGAAAAAAAAGCAGAGTGTAGGCAAGGCTTATGCAGTTGGTTCAAGTGACAAGAAGGGTTATGACAAGAACACACCTTTTTGTAACCGCTGCAAGTTACATCACAGGGGACAATGCACAGTGAAGTGTAACAATTGCCAGAGGATAGGGCACTTGGCAAAGAACTGTAGGGCAAGACCCCTAGCCACCGCTCAAGCAGCACCACCTCACAACCGTAAGGCGGATGTCACTTGCTTTGGGTGCGGTGAAAAGGGTCACTATCGGAATGAGTGCAACAAACCCCAAAACCAAGGAAATGGTGGTGGGCCAGGAAATCAAGTAGCAATGGTCAACAATGGGAACCAGGGCAATGAAGGAAGAGCCCGTGGAAGAGTTTATGCTGTGGGCAGAAGGGAAGCCCAGGACGACCCGAACGTGGTGACGGGTACGTTTCTCTTAAATAATCGTTATGCTTCAGTACTTTTCGATACGGGAGCAGATAGAAATTTTGTGTCAACTGCTTTTAGTCCTTTACTCGATATAGCCCCGACCACCTTAGATAATGCATTTGACGTAGAACTAGAGAACGGAAACCTAGAAAGAGTAGGTACCATTATAAGGGGTTGCACTCTAAACCTAATGAACCGCCCATTCAACATTGACCTGATGCCAGTAGAATTGGGTAGTTTTGACGTCATCATAGGGATGGATTGGCTATCGAAATATCATGCCGTCATTATCTGTGATGAGAAGATCATTAGAATACCCTATGGGAACGAAGTTCTGATCATTGAAGGCGATCGCTCTGATTGTGCGCGTTCATCAAGATTGAGCATCATCTCGTGTACGAAGGTGCAGAAGTACATTGAGAAGGGATGCCACCTCTTTTTAGCTCATGTTACTGAAAAGAAAGAGAAGGAACCTGGAGAGAAAAGGTTGGAAGATGTGCCAATCGTAAGGGATTTTCCAAAAGTCTTTCCAGAAGACTTACCTGGACTTCCACCGGCCAGACAAATCGAATTTCAAATCGATTTAGTGCCAGGAGCCGCGCCTGTAGCGCCAGCACCCTATCGTTTAGCACCTACGGAATTACAGGAGTTGTCTGACCAGTTAGCCGAACTATCTGGAAAAGGATTTATCAGACCGAGTTCTTCGCCTTGGGGAGCTCCTGTTTTGTTTGTTAAGAAGAAGGATGGATCCTTCAGGATGTGTATTGACTATCGGGAGCTGAATAAGCTAACCATTAAGAATAGGTACCCACTCCCGAGAATCGACGACTTATTTGATCAGTTGCAAGGTTCATCGGTCTATTCTAATATAGACTTGAGATCGGTTATCACTAACTTCGAGTCCGGGAAGAGGATATCCCGAAGACCGCATTCCGAACCCGATATGGCCATTACGAATTCCAAGTTATGTCATTCGGCTTGACAAATGCACCAGCAGTATTCATGGATCTCATGAATCGTGTGTGTAAGCCGTATTTGGATAAATTTGTGATAGTATTCATTGATGATATCCTGATATATTCCAAGAATGAGCAAGAGCATGAGGAACATCTCAAGCTAATTCTGGAATTATTGAAAAAGGAGGAGTTATATGCTAAGTTTACGAAGTGCGAATTCTGGATATCGACTGTGCAGTTTCTTGGTCACGTAATAGATAAACAAGGAATTCACGTAGATCCTGCTAAGATTGAGGCAATTAAGGATTGGGCAACGCCCACAACGCCGACGGAAATACGACAATTTTTAGGACTTGCTAGTTATTATCGAAGGTTTATTGAGGGTTTTTCTAAGATAGCTAAACCATTGACGAAACTGACACAAAAGAATGTGAAATACGACTGGGGAGATAAGGAGGAAGAAGCTTTTCAACTCCTTAAGGAAAGATTGTGTAGTGCACCTATTTTGGCTTTACCCGAGGGTAGCGAAGATTTTGTTGTGTATTATGACGCATCACACAAAGGTTTGGGAGCCGTGTTGATGCAGAGAGAGAAGGTAATAGCGTACGCTTCTCGACAACTAAAAACCCATGAGAAAAATTACACGACCCATGACCTAGAATTAGGATCAGTCGTGTTTGTACTGAGGATTTGGAGACACTACCTTTATGGAACTAAGTGCGTAGTGTATACCGATCACAAGAGTCTACAACATATCTTGAACCAGAAAGAGCTGAACATGAGACAGCGCCGATGGTTGGAGTTGCTTAGCGACTATGACTGTGAGATCCGTTACCATCCAGGCAAGGCAAATGTTGTTGCCGACGCCCTCAGCAAAAAGGAGCGGATCAAACCCCTCAGAGTCAGATCGTTAGGGATGACGATCAGCTCGCCGCTTCCAGCAAAGATACTTGAGGCTCAGAGTGAGGCGCTCAAGGATGAAAACCGACCACGTGAAAAGATTCACAGAATGCCAGAATTGGAAAACGGCCTTGTACGAAGATCCGATGGGATTTTATGTTATGGAGACACGTGTTGGATTCCACTGTATGGAGGAATTCGTGACTTGATCATGCACGAATCCCACAAATCCAAGTACTCCATTCACCCAGGATCTGACAAAATGTACTTAGACTTGAAAAAGTTGTATTGGTGGCCAAACATGAAGGCCGAGATAGCTGAGTACGTCAGTAAGTGTTTAACGTGCTCAAAGGTCAAGGCTGAACACCAGAGACCGTCCGGTCTGCTTGTTCAACCTGAGATCCTAGAATGGAAATGGGAGCGTATCTGATGCGTGGTTTTGCAACCTTACAACAGGTTTTACCTCTCGAGGGATCTCAAGAGGCTTACAACCCCACCAGGCAGTGTACCTGACCGATGTAGTATAGTGTAGTGGTAAGTACGGGGGATTGATCGTTCTCCACAGGGAATAGTGTACGTTAGGTATGAAAAACTACTCTAATAGGTCTAAGGGGGAAGGAAGATTATTTTTTGTATTTTTATATTTTTATGAAAGCAAGTAAAATCTCGGGTTTGAAGGAGTGGGCGGAATGAGTTGCTAGTCAACTAACCCAAATAACTACAAATGCAAGTAAAATAAAATAACGAAAATGAAAAGGTTGGTGAAACTTATGTGGAGAGAAATGTGTTTACTTAGATTTCCTTACTCCCTAACTATCTTTTACCGGTTGATTAGTGTGTATTAATTGCGTGGATGACGGGTGTATTCCTTAATACCAATCGTGGGGTGGCGTACGTACTTCCCCAACTCTATGAACTCCTACTTCACTCCTATGTCGAGCCGGCTAAGAAGCTCCTAACATGGGATCACTAGAATTCGCTCATGCATTAAATACAACCATAAAAACCTTAGTACGCATTGGTTCATGTTTCTTAAGACGTTCAAGCAAGTTACCGAATAGGAAGTTAGCCAGTTTTCTTAAGCCTAACATCGATAAACAATCATCCAATACAATTAATAACACACTAATAACCAATAATCAATAGTTAGGTTTCATTAGATCTAAGCAAACACAAGATAAATCTAGCCTAGCATGTTAATCAAAAGACAAGAACAAGATTTAATCAAACAACACATAGACATATTGAATGATTAAATAATCACTTATCTTCAATTAAACATGGGAGATCCAAGGGTATGAAAACCCTTAAAAATGGCAGAAATTCGTCTTAGGGTTTCTCCTCCAAGGTTACACACAATAAGTTCCACACTAATGACAAAAAATTGCAAAACTATATATAGAGTTTAAGGGCTGACGGCGTCACGTTGTAGATCCTGACGCCGTCACCTCGCCGCTTTTAGGGTTCCCGGATGGCCTTCCTGACGCCGTCCCTCTTTAGACCTCCAAAATCCGTTCTGGCTTATCAAATCTTGACGCCGTCAGAAATGAGCTTGACGCCGTCCCTCTTTAATTAAAACCGTGACGACCTTGATCACTTCAAAGGGTGACGCCGTCAGATTTTTCATGCAAAATTCTCTGGCTTATCATGAGTAATTTTCATATCCACCACTTTTGCCAAGCCATGACGCCGTCTGGACCAATCCCTGATGCCGTCAAAGGTACTTTCCAGCATAATTTTGAGACTTTGTCGTTTTCTTCACTTTTATGCTCCAAAAACGTCCAAAATGCTTCCTTTTCCAGATTTCTTCTCCAAAGTACCTAAAATGACAAAAGGAACGATTTAGGGCAATATTTGATCAAATAAATACGATTTAGGGCTTAAATGACCCCCTAAAAGCGGTACACTTTTCGCTTCATCAAATACCCTTACACTTGAGATTTGCTTGTCCTCAAGCAAATGCGCTTTTATTCTAATCAAAATACAAGTTAGGGGTCATTTAACACTAATATAAAAGTAATTACAACAAATAGTCGTTCCACTTTAATCATAATAAGCACGGAGATTACAAACTAGCACCTCACAAGTAGTGTTTAGATACTCACATCTCTCAAGTGTCATCAAATTAAATCTCATAAATGAAAACGGATAATATCTCTCACTACCTGTCATAGCAAATAGATTACCATAGGCTTGGGAAAGGATCGAAAACCTCCTCCACTAGGCGTAAGCACCTAAGATAAACTATCAAAGAGGGCTTTTAAATGGGTTATAACGTTAGGTGTAGGGATATGATAAACACGGTTTTGTTGGATAAGGGATATTTTACTGGTGGCGAGTTAAAGATCTTGATTAATTACATGTACTATACAATGTTGCTAAGCCAAGACTCGACTCAATCTTAAGCTAAAAACAAAATAACAAAAACATAAAATAAACATAAAATGAAACGGGATGGTAGTCCGTATGTTTTTTCTATTTTTTCTTTTTTCTCTTTTTTTTTTTTTTTTTCATACACTCTTGCCCTACCATCCAAAATAATACATCATAGGGGCGTTGCATTCCCCTTACACTTGAACTTTTACATAACTTTACAAATAACTATTCTAATGACTCGAATTAAGATAATCGAAAAACTTGGAGTACTTTTAAAATATTTAGCACATATGGGGGTAATAAATGATGTTCTTCCCCATTACTCCATTACACTAGTACTTTACCCATGAGTCCCAATCGTCCCAAAACAATATGTACAAGGATATGACTCGACTTAGCAACCATGTAATCAATTAGATAATTAACTTGGGTTAAAACAAATGTTGTCACAATAATGCACTAAAAATGAGTGCATACAAGGTAGGCTAAGGCGATTTGGGTGTACATTTAAGTGGGGTGTAAACAAATTCTTCCTTTAAGTAAAATGCTCAAAGGTCAAAACGAAAAGATAGGCTCTGAGGGGTGTACTAGGGGTATCGTGTACTAAAAATGGGTACAACGCAAAGGGTGTGGGAGAATTACTTGACCAATGTAGCCAGAGTAATTATAACAAAAACACAGGTGTAAAACAATGGGTTAATCCTAATGCCTCTTATCATGTAGTAAATCTTACTACACGAATGTAGTCTCACTTGTGGCCTCGGAATGGTCCTAACGCAAGTTCTAGAATCTAAGTGCTACCGGTACACACATCATAGCATAAATGCTTTTCCTACCAATTCTAGGGGCGAACCTCACATATTTGGGGGTGGAAAATTTTTTAGTGGTACGGTTTTTTGTGCTAGTCATATAACTCCTATCCGTGAGACGCTCATTAAGATCAAAGTTTCACTCCTAAATGTTGTAAAAAATTTTAAATTTGGCACTAAAATTGCCCTAACAGGTATTTATCTCAGTTTTATTACACATCTACCATCAAACAAACAAAAATCAAGTGTAATTGTATTCTCTAAAGTATCGTATTTTTACCCCCCCCCCCCTTACACTTAAGATGAACATTGTCCGCAATGTTCAAATAACAAGATGTAAAAGCATAAAGTAAAAGAATGAAATCAAATACTCCCCTGATTCGCTTGGTGGATAAAGAAGTAACATGGTTAAATCTTCTTCCAAGAGAATGTAAAAGCTCCAAGACTAATGCATCGCCAAAAGCTTGATTCCACAAACATTTCCTTGTCCAAAATAACCTGTTAAACCTGAGAAAACAAACACGAAAACCTGCATAACATCGGCGGGATAAACTCTATATATAAGGATATAATGCTTGTGGAATGATAATTTTGCAGATTCCTGGAGATTATAAGTTAGAGATTTAATAAAAACTTTTTATGAAAACAAAACTTTCAAAAATTTTCAGAAAATTAAACCTGACGCCGTCAGAAATGATCTGACAGAATTCTCATGTTAAGTTTCCGGAAAATTTTGGAAAAACCTATACCTTACTTCCTGGAAATCCTGCAAAACATCATTATGACTCGATACAAGCATTTGACTCAAACAAATACTAATATGTATGTTAATTTATTATTATTACGATTCATGTTCATTTGTGTTCTAATAAACCGATTTTGATTTCCCTTACACTTAGCTTTTGCAAAATACCTTTATATGTAGTTAAGACGAAGTTAAAAACAAAATAAAGCATTTTCACAATTTAGTTTTGAACATGAATCAATAATAATAAAACTTAAACATACATACGGAAACAAATAAAATCAAACAAACAAAAGAATAAACAAACAAACAACTAAGGCTTGCATGCAATAAAGAAAATCAATGTCACAAATGTTTAGAGGCCAAAAGATGCCTTATCCTAAACTATTACAGACCAAATTATTCCAAAACAAACAACCATAGATTAAATTGTTCAAACATCAAAACATCAAATCAAATAATCACTGGGGTGGGGGACCTTGGCGATAGTCGTAGTCTGGAGGGAGATGCCCGTAGTACCCATATGGTGGGTAATCCTGCTCACGCCCAGGGAAAGGGTCAATCTGCAGGTGTGGGTCCAACTGATCACGCGTAGATAGATGCTGCATCTGCCGAACAGTGTGATCATACATCCAGTCGAACCTCTCGTCCACCCGGGTCCTCCAAGTATCAACCTGGCCCATCCATGCCCCCTGGTGAGCCTGCCAATCCCGTCTGCTCATGTGCCGGTAGTAATCTGCTGTACCAGCCTCATAACCCCCATGCTGCTGCTGCTGATGCTCCTCCTCCTCATCATCCCCACCATCATCATCCTCAGCTCCGTCTGGATGATACCACATAAAGGTCCCATCATGCATCACCATAACCACATCCATCTGCTTCAGGGACCTAACCTTCACTGTCCTGCATGCATCACCACCACTCAAATACCTCATGACCTTGGGCCTGAGGACTCCATAAGATCGGGCCAGCCGGGTGATAAACATCCCACCATAAATCCTGTCTCCTTCCCTTTCCCCAACTCCACCATGCAGAAAGCTAGCAACCCAAAATGGGATGTTGCAGTAAACCTCATTTGAGTAAATGGTGTACAAGTAGAAGAGGTCTGAAGCAGTGACACGGTGGTGAGAGCTGTGGCGCCCTGTCAAGCCGTAGGTGAGACATCTATGGGTCAACCTAACCCTAGGTTCCCTGATTTGAGATGCCACAGTAGTCGAGGTGTACACCCCATCCCCAATAGTAGGCCAGAACATGGAACATCTAAAATCATTCCTCATCGACTCTCCATGCAACAACCTAGGCATGAACCCTGCTTGAGTGGTTTCATGCTGACTATACAACCCAAGTCTCCATCCAAACTCAGTAACCGAGCACGTCCTAAGCTCACCCCCCAGCCTGAAGTAGATTGTGGTTCTGCCCACATCGGTCCTTGCCTCAGCCATGTCAAAGTGAAAAGTGGCAAAGAATTCACGTACCAATTCGTCATAGACCGGCTCTTGAATTCTAAACAGGCTTTCCCACTGAGGGCCGGTAAATATTCATCCGTCTGAAAGCTTTGAAGAAAGGTTTGCTCAAGACCTTCCCTCCTCAAAAATCTCCAATCTACCACGGCCCCATTTTCAACTTTATGCTGTAGCAATTGGGTGTATTTAGTTGTGGCAGCATCGTCATCAAAGACACCCCAACTGAGGACCGTGTCGCCAAAGTTCTCTTGTTGAGATCTGGAAGAACTCCCTCGGCTAGGTCTTTGACGCTTACTCATTATCTGGAACAAGGCAAGGAGGAACAAAAGTGTTAATATGTGAATTAAAGATTTGGTGGAGCATCAGACAGGTCTGACGCCGTCACCCTTTGCTAGGTGACGCCGTCAGGTTCGACCAAATTCAAATCCAAAATTACGAGGGAAAAATCAATATCCAAACTTTAAGCTTATAAACCAAACGCCCCTTTTTACAGCAAAATGGGTGATTGGATCATAGGTTATGGTTCAAATTCGTGGCCTCCCAATTAGTGAATAGACCCATTTGATTGCCAATCATCAAATGCTTTAATTATTGCTAAATAACACTAATTAAAGGACATTATGAGTTCTAAGCATGAATCAATCCTAGGGTTTCATGAGTTGGGGATTTTCGAAATTTAAGAATCCTATGAGTAATTGAAGCGAAAAGAATGAGTAAAAATTACTTACCACGTGAAGATTGGTAGCGGAAGTTGGCGAATTGGTCCTGGGAAATTCGAAGGTGGGGTTGGAGTGGATATGGTTTGTGGGGTTTGTGATGAAAGTGATGGAAATAAAGTTATTATTGCTGTGCAGACGGGGTGACGGCGTCACGTTCATATTCTGACGCCGTCAGACCAGCGTAATTTACCACTTTGTGCCAGTTTACAAATGAGCCCCTTGTACTTTAAGGGAGCAGCTAGTCAGGGTCAATAACCCTGATAGCTAGTCTCGTTAACAAGTTCCTCCTGGGTCAAATGTTTTGTTACTGTCACGGGATGTAGTAAAATGTTGGAAAGGGCCGGTTGACGTCTCATTCAGGTTCCAATTTCCATCACGGCAGGTATTCAGGGAGTGAGAGGAACTTTTCCAGGGGGTTTTCGAAATGAGGGTGTGCTTTAATTGAGTTCTTCTCACGCCTGGCTTAAAGCCAAAAGATCGTTTCCTAGCTTCATGAAAGTTAGGGAGCGTGACAATCATGCTTCCCACGAAAATGCTATGATCTTGAGAATTCTCTTTCTCGCGAGGGGATCCAAATGGATAAGAGGGTTTTAAAGGTGAAGGCTCGGGGAGAGGGGTTTCATCATCCCATTTGTTGTATGGTTCATTAGGGACTGGGAGTTCAAAGATCTTCTCGATCTTTTTGTGTGAAGCTTCATCCCTAATTTTCTCCTTTATTCTCGCGATAAATTTTTCTGCTAGTTCCATGAACATATCTTGGGTGTTTTTCAATTGAGTCTCTAATTCCTGGATCCGTCTCT
This sequence comes from Artemisia tridentata subsp. tridentata, assembly GCA_021014915.2. Lineage (NCBI taxonomy): Eukaryota > Viridiplantae > Streptophyta > Magnoliopsida > Asterales > Asteraceae > Artemisia > Artemisia tridentata. The sequence continues at coordinate 131,562,243 of CP139503.1, read as the reverse complement.
CTTGGTTGTTCACGAAAGTTAGCATTATCCCATCAAATTCATCTTGTCGTGAGAATTGATGAAACATATGTTTACCAATTGTGTTCACGCACTCATCGGGATTTTCATCAGCCGTAGGTGTCTCAGCTTTCATTAATCTCTCAACCTGCTTTTTTATGTTTTCGAACAGCTGTTCTTGGGTTGCACTCATGCGATTTAAAATCCCTTCTTCCGAGAACGCTGAGTCTTTCCATTCTTCTTCTTCGTACTGTGCTAAGTCTTCAATGACTTCCCAGCACTTATCGACACTGAGCCTGCTCAGCCTTCCATTGGCAGCGTAATCTATGGTTCTTCGAGTTTGATGGTTTACGCCATCATAAAATTGTTGGATTTGTAACCAAGGATCCATGCCATGGTGAGGGACTTTTTGGAGTAAGTCCTTGAATCGAGTCCATGCCACGTAGAGGGTTTCGCCTTGACGTTGTTGGAACATCAAGATATCATTCCTTAGATTGGTAGTTCTTCCTGGTGGGAAAAACTGAGCAAGGAAACGAGTGGTGAGATCGTCCCAAGAGGTAATGGATCCTGCGGGTAGACGCTCTAGCCATTGACTAGCTTGGTCCCGCAAAGAGAATTGAAAGAGACGCAGTCGGGTCGTCTCTCGAGTGGCAACATCAAGGTCTATAGAATCAACGATTTTGAGAAAGTCCTTGAGATGTTGATTAGGATCTTCAGAACGAAGTCCATGGAATGCGCATCCGCTTTGCACCAACCGGATGGTGTCGGATCGCAAGGGTGTGACATTGGCTCCTTGAGTGAGCTCAATGGTGTTTCGATAGCCATGGTGGCTAGGACGAGAGTAGTCTCCTAAGGTACGAGCTCTAGGAGGTGGTGGTGGTTGTTGTGGTGGGTTGTTGGGATCAAGGATATTACCACCTTCCATGATGTCGGATGGTAATGGTTACGAACACAGAAACGAAGAAAAAAGATAGACTAAAGAAAACCTAGAAAAATAAAATAAAAATCTCACTAGAAAGGAATCTAGTGAGTAGACCTATAAAATAAAAATTCAACCTAAACAATAACTATTCCCCGGCAGTGGCGCCAAAAACTTGATGCGTGGTTTTGCAACCTTACAACAGGTTTTACCTCTCGAGGGATCTCAAGAGGCTTACAACCCCACCAGGCAGTGTACCTGACCGATGTAGTATAGTGTAGTGGTAAGTACGGGGGATTGATCGTTCTCCACAGGGAATAGTGTTCGTTAGGTATGAAAAACTACTCTAATAGGTCTAAGGGTGAAGGAAGATTATTTTTTGTATTTTTATATTTTTATGAAAGAAAGTAAAATCTCGGGTTTGAAGGAGTGGGCGGAATTAGTTGCTAGTCAACTAACCCAAATAACTACAAATGCAAGTAAAATAAAATAACGAAAATGAAAAGGTTGGTGAAACTTATGTGGAGAGAAATGTGTTTACTTAGATTTCCTTACTCCCTAACTATCTTTTACCGGTTGATTAGTGTGTATTAATTGCGTGGATGACGGGTGTATTCCTTAATACCAATCGTGGGGTGGCGTACGTACTTCCCCAACTCTATGAACTCCTACTTCATTCCTATGTCGAGCCGGCTAAGAAGCTCCTAACATGGGATCACTAGAATTCGCTCATGCATTAAATACAACCATAAAAACCTTAGTACGCATTGGTTCATGTTTCTTAAGACGTTCAAGCAAGTTATCGAATAGGAAGTTAGCCAGTTTTCTTAAGCCTAATATCGATGAACAATCATCCAATACAATTAATAACACACTAATAACCAATAATCAATAGTTAGGTTTCATTAGATCTAAGCAAACACAAGATAAATCTAGCCTAGCATGTTAATCAAAAGACAAGAACAAGATGTAATCAAACAACACATAGACATATTGAATGATTAAATAATCACTTATCTTCAATTGAACATGGGAGATCCAAGGGTATGAAAACCCTTAAAAATGGCAGAAATTCGTCTTAGGGTTTCTCCTCCAAGGTTACACACAATAAGTTCCACACTAATGACAAAAAATTGCAAAACTATATATAGAGTTTAAGGGCTGACGGCGTCACGTTGTAGATCCTGACGCTGTCACCTCGCCGCTTTTAGGGTTCCCGGATGGCCTTCCTGACGCCGTCCCTCTTTAGACCTCCAAAATCCGTTCTGGCTTATCAAAGCTTGACGCCGTCAGAAATGAGCTTGACGCCGTCCCTCTTTAATTTAAACCGTGACGACCTTGATCACTTCAAAGGGTGACGCCGTCAGATTTTTCATGTAAAATTCTCTGGCTTATCATGAGTAATTTTCATATCCACCACTTTTGCCAAGCCATGACGCCGTCTGGACCAATCCCTGACGCCGTCAAAGGTACTTTCCAGCATAATTTTGAGACTTTGTCGTTTTCTTCACTTTTATGCTCCAAAAACGTCCAAAATGCTTCCTTTTCCAGATTTCTTCTCCAAAGTACCTAAAATGACAAAATGAACGATTTAGGGCAATATTTGATCAAATAAATACGATTTAGGGCTTAAATGACCCCTAAAAGCGGTACACTTTTCGCTTCATCAGTATCACCATGGATTTTATCACTAAGTTGCCTAAGACGTCGAGTGGTTACGACATGATTTGGGTCATCGTTGACCGTCTTACTAAATCAGCTCATTTCCTTCCTATAAAGGAGAATGATGGTATGGACAAACTCGCGCGACTGTATGTGAAGGAAATTGTCGCGAGGCACGGTGTGCCTGTTTCTATTATCTCTGATCGAGACAGTCGATTCACGTCTAATTTTTGGAGGTCGCTTCAGGATGCATTGGGAACCGACCTTGACATGAGTACAGCTTATCATCCTCAGACTGATGGTCAGAGTGAGAGGACCATTCAGACATTAGAGGACATACTGAGAGCCTGTGTGATTGATTTTGGGAACGGCTGGGATAGGCATTTGCCTTTAGCCGAGTTTTCCTATAACAACAGTTATCACACCAGTATTAAAGCTGCACCGTATGAAGCACTTTATGGTCGTAAGTGCAGATCGCCAGTTTATTGGGCTGAAGTAGGAGAAAGTCAACTTACCGGACCGGAACTAGTCCACGAGACTACTGAAAAGATCGTGCAGATCAAGAGCCGAATGCAGGCGGCTCGTGACCGTCAAAAGAGTTATGCCGACAAGAGGCGGAAACCCCTTGAGTTTCAAGTGGGAGACAAAGTAATGTTAAAGGTCTCGCCATGGAAAGGCGTGATCAGATTCGGCAAGCGTGGTAAGCTGAACCCTCGCTATATTGGACCTTTCAAAATTCTTGCCAGGATCGGGCCGGTAGCCTACCGACTCGAACTGCCATCTGAGCTCAGTGTTGTGCATGACGTTTTTCACGTCAGTAATTTGAAAAAGTGCTTGTCTGATGAAAGCGCCGTCATTCCTTTGGATGAGATTCAGCTTGATGAGAGATTAAATTTTATCGAGGAGCCGATTGAAATCATGGACCGGGAAGTGAAACGGCTAAAGCAGAGTCTTATCCCAATTGTGAAGGTCCGATGGAACTCTCGCAGAGGCCCCGAGTATACATGGGAGCGAGAGGATGAAATCAAGCGAAAATATCCTCATCTCTTTTCGAACCCAACGAGTAACGTAAATTGAAATCCGGGACGGATTTCCCGATTAGATGGGGAGACTGTGACAAATGGTAATTTTCAAGTTGTTAATTTATATTATATGAGTATTAATTACTTTTAAGCTAAGCATTTCTATGCGTATTTGCATGTTTCTGAATGTTTTTGAGCATTTTTGGGAGCTGTCCCGCATACTGTAGCTTACAGTCACTGCAGAAAAAGTGTATTTTTATCAGTAAACCTAAATTATCACATTTCTGATAGTTACTGACAAGTCTCATAATTAATTGAGAGCTTTCTCGCATTTTTCTGAAAAACAATCGCACGCGCGTACCGACAGCACAGTACACATGGTAACAGTCAAATAAATATATTTTTGAGTCAGTAATAATATTTTATTACATTTCTGACAAAAACGTGGATAAAAATTTATTTTACGTATACGTGTCCAAAAACGTCGAAACGGGACTTTACGGTCACGTTTTAAGCTCAAACCGACATACGATACACCAACGCGGGTAAAAATTTAATTCACCCTCCCCCTAATATACCCCAACCGGCCATATGGGCACTTCCCCACTAAATTCCAAGCAAAATTCCACTAACTCATAATAATCATATTTATAATGCATGTATTGCCTTAAATGTAACCATGCATTTCCAACTTATCCATTTCTATCATCTAAACATACTTAGATCATTTTTCACTCTCAAAACTCACGATCCATCTTCATCTCCTAAATCCATCCATTTTCTTTGAAGTTCAATCACATTAAAGTGTATAATCAAGGTTTTTGGGTTATTTGGAACTTGGTTTAGGTAAATTTGGTGAAGCATTGGGTGTTCTTGGTTCCTCCTTGGCTCGTTAATAATCATAGCATTGTAAGGATTCATAAATTTTTTTCAAATCTTGTTAATCTCTTGTTCATTTGATGTCTAATGATGTTTAAAAGTGTTAAAAGTATATATTTTGTTGATTTGGAAAAAGCTAGGGCTTGTATGTTGTTAAGTAGTGCTCGACATTTTTGTAGTGTATGAACAAGTTTATAAATTTCTTGCTTGTGTGGTAAATCTTGTTACATATAGTGTTAGTTTGATGATACAAACATTAGTTACGGTTTTTACGCGAGATTAAACAATATATAGACTTTTGAGACTATATATACTAATCGGCCATATATAAAATAAATAATTATTGGGGTTTTGAAAAACATAAAATTTTGGCTTAAATGGTGAAATGGTGGAAAAATATAATTAAATGCTTATTTGGAATAGCTTATTTAATAAGCCATAAGTTATAGAAAATAACTAGTAAAAATGGGAAAATAAGTTGAAATAATTATTATGGGTCGAATAGACCAAAATATAGTCATCTTTGAATATTTAGCTAAGTAGCTTATTTATTAGAGCTTATTTGATAAGTTTAAAGCTTATTTAGTAACTAATAAATACCAAATTATAAGTAAATGGACCAAACTAAAATTTGGGCCATAAAAGCCCACGTATGGACTGTTGGGCCGAGCCCATGATAAATTTTGTAGTTTTGACTTTTTGACCAAACGAACCTAATGAGCGAGAAAAATGATTTTTAGAAACGCGTCGATATATACGTTCTAACTAAAAATGTGTTTTGGGCTAAAATTGATTATTGGGCTATTTCAATAGTGTTCGGCCCAATTAACAACAAAAATGACGAAATTGATTTTTGGAATATTTTCCGACTCGCCGTGGTTATTAATACTTAACGAAACGATAAATACAAAGAAAACTATTTTTGGACTTGTTTTGAGACGTTTAGTCTCCGAAAGGGTAAAAATTGACATTTTCACCAAATTAATATTGAAATGGACTTTTGTTGACTTTTTGACTAAATATTGACTTTGTGTCGAAATCCATTGTTAATACTTAAAGTAACAATAACGAATAATACAAAGATAAAAATATTCACGACGACTAAAATATATATCATAAACACTATTCGCACATATAGTTATCTAGAGGAAGTATTTGAGGAAAATTGCAACATTTGAGAATAATGGAAGCGTCATATAAACGAATGGGTCATGCCCAAATTTTTCTAAAAATCTAACACTTAGAGTATTTTTGTGAAAATACTTAACTTAAGTAAACTTTGTAAAAATTAACTTAACAATGTTTTATTACTCTTATAATTAAAATTGTATTATAAATGATAAATAATATTTATAATATAATAATCCTCCACTAACTCTATTATTTTATTATTTCGCAAAAGCCTATTTAATTAATCTTAATTAATTAAATACATAAGTAATTAATTTGACATATCTATATATATGTATGAGTATATATATGTGTAACACTTGCGCATTTTAAGCGGTGAATACTAGCACGGATGTTCTGTTACGTATTCCCACCGTACACTTTCACCATGAGCCACCGCCATAAAGAATGCCAACGATAAATCATTTCGAAATATATTTTACCACACAGCAAGCAAGAAATACGCGAGCACTATTCAAGCATAAACTTTTCAAATAAAATAAAGACACATGAGACACGAATATTTCGCTAAGACTTACCGTACTGGTTTAGGTTGTCTGTCGGCGCGGTTGCACTATTTTTGTTAATTAGCAGATTGCTGTTATTGAAAGGTGAGTTTATAGCCCCATATTTTATACGATTTTGTTTTATAAGCTTGGGGTGAGAAACATGCAAAACTGTTTTCATGGACCAGAAATGAATTTTGTTTTTATATACACACTAGTATGCAGAAACCTAAGTTTGCTGAATCCTATTTTTGTGCCCACTATCATCTACCGTTAATTCCTGTCTAGGAAGCCGTTTGATATAAATAGATCTATTGGGGATGACACCCCCGTTCGGTTGGCTCGGCATAGCCAAGGCGAACGTATACCAAAGCGAATAATAGGCCGAGTGTCTGGGGATTAACACTCGCGGGCACCCATATGTAATTGCTAACGCCAGTTTGGCGTGCTGCGTTGTCATAGGTCGGTTAGATGAGGCTTAGTGTTTGCATAGCTGAGTAGTGTGTATCTGCTGAATTGTTTTTATGATATTGCTATTGGTCCATTTGTGCTATTTACTTTAAACCTATGAACTCACCAGCGTTAGCTGACTTTTAGCATGTTTTTCTCAGGAAACTGAGGTGCATTAGCGAGTGCAGAGCATGGCGATGGTCGTAACAAATGATGGAAATGTTTTTAATAACGCGTTAACTCTGGAATTTGGACCTTTTGTTTAAATGGGCTACATTTTCATTTGACATGGATTTTATGTGACGTAACATGACTTGATTTATGCAATGTGTTTTAAAACGGATTTTTAATCCGTTCCCTATATCTTGTGTTGTGATTATTGATCCTGTAGCACCCAAAGTGCATGCTTCCGCGAATATTATGATTTTGGGGGTGTTACATGTACTTAGATAGTACTACTTATACTTGGTACTTTCTTGGGCGATTGATACCCACATTTTTTGGGCGACTTGTCTTTTTTGTTTTTCGTGAAAAGGTTAATAATAGAGTTAAGTACATTTTTGTTCCTTGTTGTTTGCTTGGTATTTCATTTTTGGTCACACTCTTTCTTTCTCTTTTATAAGGCAAGATGACAATGACACACAAACTTCATCTTACACCTCAGCGCCACGTCAGTTTTTTCTCTCCTCTCACTTCCCCTCACCTCCACTCACTTTTTAGTAGGCAAGGTAGTCACCTTGGTCACCTTAACCCTCATTTTTTTAATACTTACGAAATAAAAAACGTAAATGTAAACATATAAATACAAAAACGTAAACATACGAAATAGAAAACTTTTATTCATAACTTAAAAACATCACACAAACTTAGAAATTAAAAACACTACATTAAAAACTGGAATTAAATATTACGAGACAAATGTTCGACCAAATCGGCACGAAGGTTTTGATGTATTTGATGTGATCTGATGTACCTAATAACTTTTCGCATTTCTTCATCGGATCGTATGGGGTCATCCGGTTGATGTGCTTCCTCTGGGTACCATTTGGGAGATATTGCATTTTTTTTTGTCTTTTCGAATCATATTATGTAATATGATGCAAGTATACATCATATTAACTATTCTTTCTTTTTTCATGATTTTTGTGGGAGTGACAAGTACCGCCCGTTTCTTCTTCAAAACACCAAACGCCCATTCTATATCTTTCCTTGCCGATTCCTGCATTTGCTTATACCTTATTCTCTTGTGGTCATCATCTGATGGTTCTGGAATCGTCTTAACGAGTGTTGCCAATTCCGGATATATCCCGTCAACAAGATAGTACCCAAATGGGTAAGTTACCCCGTTAGCAACAAATGGAATCTCCGGTGCGATTCCATGTTTAAGATCGTTAAATAAAGGAGAACTATCTATAACGTTGATGTCGTTGTTCACCTCAGCAGTACCAAAGAAAGCATGCCATATCCATAAGTCTTGTGACGTAACCGCTTCCAGCAAAATGAACGGATTCGGACCATGATCACGTCTAACATATTGACCTTTGTGTGCATTCGGACAACCAAACCACTCCCAATCTGTACAGTCAAGGCTTCCTAACATCCCCGGAAACCCGTGTGTTTCTTCGTGATTTCGATAAAGCTTTACGACATCAGTCATAATGGATTTCCTCAAATACTCTGGACCAAAAATTTCCATAACAGACTTACAAAAATGATCAAGACATCGACGAGAAGTTTTCTCACCCATCTGCAGATATTCGTCTAAAGCATCAGGAACCGCGCCGTATGCCAATTGACGAATTGCGGAAGTGCACTTCATCAACGCTGAAATGCCTTCTTTTCCGATACAATCAACATTACTACTAAAAAATGGATTATGAATAGTTACCTCCCGAACTATCTAGTTGAAAAGAGATCGATTCATTCGGAACCTCTTTCGGAAAGTACGTGCATCGTAGAACGGGTTCTTAGTAAAATAGGCGTCGACTAAACGGTCATGAGCACCATAATGATCTCGATTAAGGCGTTTTATCACCGGGCGATTTGATTTTCGTGTATTTTTAATAAACGACAACGCTCTTGCAATAAAATTCAATCTCCGACTTGTAATTTCTTGTTCTCCGGCGAGGCAAAGCAGATTCCGGCAGGGCAAAGCAGATTCCGGCAGGGCGGGGCTAAGCAGATTCCGGCAGCTGTAGGTAAGAATATTCCGGCAGCGGCTTCAAAGACATAGATCTACAAAATAAATGCATAGATCTATTAAAAAAATATGATCTTTAAGAAAAACCTACAAAACTAAAAAGAGACATGGATCTATAAAAAAAAATACTTAGATCTACAATATAAAAACATAGATCTATTAAAAAAAAAAGAAGAAGAAGACAAACCTCAAAATATGCAAAAACCCATTCGTGTTATAGAGGATCCGACGGCAGGGTGGTAGTTAGTGTCAGATGTGGTGGGTCTCGGTGGAGGTGGGGGTTAGTCATCACGTGATGAGGAAAATAAAGTGTAAATATGTCAATCGTTTTCATTATTCCAATGTTGTTGTGTTCTTTCTATCATTGAAGGGGTAAGTTTTCAAGTGTAGGGGCAGACGTTTTTTAGAGCAGTGGAGCACCTTGTTTGCTTCAAGGAGTTTAAAGTGAAAAATTAAAAGAAGGAATCAAGAGATTTTGGGAAAAATATTTGATTTGATCCATGTTGTTAGTATTCTTGTGATCATTCTAGGTTATACATTTATGAGAATCAAACTGTTACATGTAATTGTTTACATAGGGAGGGTATGTATAACACATCCCGTATATAAAATGAAAGAAAGTAAAATGATTGCTTTAATTTCCTTTAGGAAATGGTGTAAGCAGATAATCCAAATGTAATCTGACAAGATGTTTAGGGTCCGTTTGGTTTGTAAGTGTGATTGAAATTGTATTTGGATTTAGTATTGGTTTGAAAGAAATGAAGGAGAGAGAAAATTAATTAATATTTAAATTACGTATATGTTTAATGAGTTTTATTTATTTGTTTGAAATTAAAAAGTAAAAAGTAAGAAAAACATAAAATAATGTGTGGCTCAAACAATTCATCAAATAAAAGAAAAAAATTTGATTGGTTGGATTCATAAAAACCCACCAAAGTATGTTGGTATCAATTTTTGAATTCAAATTCATTGTCAAAAGGAATCAAATTTATACCAAACAAAATATTTAAGGATTCTTTGATTCAATACCCACTAATACCCTTTAACCAAACGGGCCCTTAGACTTTGGTTGTTTACTATTGTGACAAAAATGATATAGTAAATCATAATCTATCAGTGTAACAAAGTAAATTTTTGTGGTATGTAAATCATTATCCTTTTTTAAAATTTGGTACCAAAAATGAAACACAAAGTAAACAACAAGGACTAAAAATATAGTTAACACTTTTTTACAAAAAGACAAAAAACAATTTGCCCAAGAAATAGTGCTCCCAGTCGTCCAAAAAAGTACAGTTACAAACTAATACTATGTTAGTACTTGGTAGGGCCAATGATAGGGACACTTGATATTTTTTTATGATATTAGTTTAAGATTTTTGGGCGACCATCTCCATCAGGTATTTAGAGATTTTTTGGGGCACTAGAGGTGAGTAGTGTTGACTTTTGGTGTAAATAGGGAATTACTCCATAAAATTATATTTAGAGCTTTTGTAGGAAAGAAGCACAAGTAAGCTGTGAATTGCTACATAGGTTCATGACACTCTCACACTACACGGAGTCTTCTGTCTCATACTATTAGATAAATCTTAGGGTTAAGTTTACATAATAATAGCAACGAGAAAAATAGCCCGCGCGATGCTGCGGTGTGATCGTTTTATTGCTATGTTTTTATTTAGTTAAATGTTTGTAATTTTTTTACCCATGCATTTTTTTAGAATGGTAAGTTTTTTATTTAGAAAAAAATAGAATTGGAAAGTAAAAATGGGCTTAAGGTAATTTGTATGGTTAGTTCATAAGGGTAAATGGGCTTTATTTAATTTGGCAATGCAGTTTATGTTTTAAGCCCATAGGAAATGAGCTGTAAAAAAAATAGGTTTTTGTTTAGGGTATTTAGTAAGGGGCCGTTCTTTAGGGTTTTAATTTTTCTTTAAGAGTGGCGCGAAATCGATTATTGGGGAAACAATTGGGGAAAGAGTTTAACCAAAACCCTAATAATTTTCTTTTACATTTGCCTAATTCTTTGCTTTCATAATGGCTGCACCACCAACAACATCTGCCTATGGATGTGCCCGTACACCTAATTTCCAGAAGCTAAAGTTTGCTGCTGGTTCCGATGAAGTTGATGATTGTTTGGTTGCAGCGTTTAGCCAAGATTACACTGAAAATGATCAGCTGTTAATGGTGCTTGGGGAGCAGCGCGATCAGTTATGTGCAAAGGTTAAGTGGTTAGAGGATTTGGTGGAAGAAGGGGAAGGTTTCTTACCGTTACATGAGGAGGGTCACATTGGTTTGGACCGTTTGAAGGAGACTCTGAAGAGAGAGAGGAAGGTGCTTGCTGGATTGATTAAGGTGATGGATTTGGCCCGTAAAGGAAGGGAAGAGAAGAAGATCAATCTTTTCTGGTTTGAATGATGTGTTTTGTGTGGTATATTTTGGTTGTCTTTTGTGTTTTTATTAGAAGTATGTATGCTGTTTATGATTGAATGTAGATGTTGTGTTTTGGGATGGTTAGTAGAATGTATGAAGTTTAAAATTGTGAATATAATATTAAGGGTATGGCTGTTAATATCTTTTTTTGTGTTGCAAAATTATTGAAATTTTTTTGTGATATGCATTAGTGTTTTTATTTTTAATAGATAAAAGTTATGGCTGTAGAGGTGATGTACAAAATACAGTGGCAAAATGTATAGGAAAATGTAGAGTTGTTGCACCAAATAAGAGTGTTATTAGCCATTAACAGCTGACTTATATTACATGATGTTGTGCATTTGTTATACAAAAGGGTGGGTTAAGACATTTGCTGAATGGCAAACTAACGTAAACATAAGTGGTGCTAGTAGTTCTAGATATGTACATAAGTCATTGATCATGACTGTTGGCAGTGGGCATAGGGAAGTTTGCATTTAAGTAACAAAAGATGATAGTTGCATATAGCAGATTAGTTTTTTGGTCTTTTGGTGTCTGATGGATGCTCTGTGAAGAGTGGCCGCTTCATTGTTTTTTGATCAACATTCGAGGGTGTGTCTGTCTTTGATCTGGTTTGCATACCTGTATAGGATGCTGGTGGTGGTGTTTTTCCTGCAAGAAAATGCAAAAATGATGATGCTATGTTAGATTAAATTGTAAAGTTTGGTGTTTCTTTGTTAAGTATTCCAACTTTGTTACCTGCTGTTTTTTCTGTGTGTGGTGGATTGTCTTGGTCTTTTTCTTTTGAAACTTTAGCACTTTCGGAATGTTCATGCTGGATGATAGTGTTGGTGGGTGTTTGTATCACCTCTGTTGTTGTGGCTGTTGGTACATAGGTGTTAGGAGGTAATGGTTTTGGTAGTGATTGAGTACCTGCATTATAAAATTAATATGTGTAACTATTAGGATGAATGTAGTTGATATTTGTAAATGGTGATGACAGTTATGTTTATTCACCTGAAATTTGTGGTTCAATCTGTTTAAGTTGGTCTGGTATGCCAAACACTTCATCAATGACAAATTCAATGTAGCCTGGGTTGCAAGTTAGATTGTAATGAAATTGAAATGTATGGGTTGTTCCTACAATTGCTTCAATTGCATTTGGAAAATGCCCAGGCTCAACAATTTCATTTGATGTCACCAAGTCTGCACAATTCACACGGATAAATTCATCTGCTTTAGGTGTGAAGAATATAAATTATGCGGGTTTGGTGCCATCTGTTATAGTAGCTCTGAAATTGTATCTGCATGAATGGAAAGATTATGTAAGTAAGTGTAAATTAAGAAAGATGTATATGTTGTATTTGTTTACCGATAGTTAGGGGCTGGTATGAATCCGTGTTTCCTGCATTCGTAGTTTCCTTGGATGTTTGTTGCTTTATTAGTGCAGATACAACATGAAGTATAGTACCATCCTCTGCTAGTATTGAGGTTCGTTATTGTTCCTTGGCAAGTAAACCGTACTCCCTATGAAAATATGTAAAAAACGGAGGTCAGATATGTTATTTGCATTTGTTATAGTTGCAATATAAATGTACATTAGTAGTTGTATCTTACCTTGTATGTATCTGGATTATGTTCAAGAAGTGTTGCAATTGGAATACGGTTTTTCTGCTGTTCTTGTTCAGTGTTTTGTAATCGGTATCTAGTGACACACAATGGGGCCTTTTCCTCATACAGTGCTTTGTAGCTGTTACATGTAGAAATTATTTAGTCAAATGTGTTTACACATAAAAATTTATAACACTGAATAAGGATAATGAAAGTTACGCTGCTTTATATCGTTCCAGTTCTGGGATGTCAGGGTTTATGTAATAATATGTTGCTGGTGTTGATGAAAGTTGAAGTTCTGTAGAAAGAAAATGGTTATTTTTTTAATGTTTGTTCTGTTTATGCATTTATAAGATACATATTTTAGTGTGAATAATAGTAATGTTACCTCTGTTTTGATACTTTGAAACTCTGCATGAGCTGACAGCTATTATGATAGGCCTTTCAAGTTGTTCAATAGCTTCTTTTGGAAAATTGTCGGCAAGCTGATCCCACAATGTCAATTCAATAGAATTTCGGCTGTTGTAGTAACGAATTGTGAATAATTAGCATGAAGGTAGTCTGCATTATAGGTTATTTGTGTTATATTTTTTTTAACTAACTTACTTTAGATTTTGTATCTCAACTTTTCTGATTCTTGATTGATTCTTGTTAGGATCGCCAATATCGCCAGCGTCTCCTGATGTAATATAAGATCCAACATAATCTGCAGTTTTTAAGGTATGTAGAGTTATATGTAGGTTTTTAATTATAGTAAATAAAAGTATTAGAAGTTGTTATTGCGTACCTGTAAGTACTGGATATTCTTTCTTGGGTTTGGTGTGTGGGTCGTACACTTTTCTAGGTAACTGATTGTAGGATGTGAAATTGAAGTAGTGATTCGGGAATGATTGTGCTGGTATGGGTTCCAGTTTTGTGAGTGGGTTAAATGAGAGTGATGTCTTGTTCTCAAGAGTTTGCTGCCAATTTTCTGTTGGAATACAATGGAAACCTGATATACGAAATGCTGTTCCAGGTATAAGAAGAGGCCTGAAGTGATGAATGTCTTCAGCTATCATGTTTTCTTGGACTGCGTCACCCTGTTTGTATTAAGAAGGTTAATGACGAAGTAAGTATAATGTTTTTTGTATATTGTTTGTTTGACTTACGTGTCTGTCTATTAAGATTGCACGGTAGCCTTTTTCAGTTGTGTCTGGAGGATTTCGAGTTGCCCATGCACGATATACTTTAACCTCGATCAATTTGTCTCTGTCTCCAGGTTTCAGTTCCCGAATAGAGCTTAATGCCATAGTGGTTAACGCCATTCTGTGATAACAACAGTCGGAAAAGCTATTAGGAAGCATACATGTGAACTGAAAAAAAAAGGTAATTAAATGAGCACATACCTTTTGTATTATATTTAATTGAATGGAACAGGAAAAAAAAAAAAAAAAAAAAAAAAATCCTAAACGAATGGAAATTTGAAGTTATGCAAATGCTAATGATGCTTATTCTGTGAATTTTTTTTTTAAGTGTCTAAATTTCTGGTGAAGTAATTGTGGAAAGGAAATCTTTGTACACTATGTTTTTAGTTGTGTTGGGGGGGGTGGGTTTCTTGTGTTTTTATAAGGATTTTCAGACCATTTGGGGTTGTTGCTCGTGATAATGCGACATAAAGTTGACCATGTGCGAAAACAGGCTCTGGAAGATAGACGCCGATTTTGCTAAGAGACTGCCCTTGACTTTTGTTTATCGTCATTGTGTAGCAGACCTTGACTGGGAATTGTTTTCGTTTGAATGTGAAAGGCATGCCAGCATCATTTTTTTTCAAAATAATTCTTGGTATGTAAACTCTTTCGCCAATCCTGTTGCCTGTAATAATTTCTGCCTGTATTAAATTTGAAAACAGCTGTGTCACAATCATTCTTGTTCCATTGCAGAGGCCACCTCCTAGGTTTAGATTGCGTAGCATCATAATTGGGGTGCCAATTTTAACCTCAAGCTTGCTTGGAGGGAATCCTTGGATTTTCATTGTGTTTAGAAACTCCGGCAGATACAGAGGCTCATTTGCAGCACCATCATTTGTAAGAGGAATAGCTTCATCAAAACTTATGTAAGTTGTTGTTTCGCCTTTTACTAATGATAGAACTTTTGCGTTTATTGTATCGGCTGTCTCGTTCTTAGGGCACACAATGGCTTTTTGCTGTAAGATTTCTGCACTTGGTGATTCTAATGTGTCTTTGTCATAAATGAAATTGATAAGTGTATGTAGGCCTTCGTCGTTGTCTTCAATTAAATACTCTTGAGGAATTGTAATCCAACTGCCGTTATGTGGGTCTTCCAAATCACGCTCACCTATTTTGCCATCTCCTATATCTAACAACCATGAAGCAAATGTTTCCGTCTTTTTTTTTTCAATGGCATCAATGTCGCTCTGCAGTAACCTCATATTTTGTTTCAGTCTACATACTTTAAAATGTTGCCATAGATACGAAGCAGTTATTGATGCATTCACTATATCTGCTTTTGTACCCTTTTTTTTTTACTGGTAGTGTTTGTCTAAAATCACCACCAAGCATTACTGATTTTCCCCCAAATAATCTATCCGGATTGCTGAGAACATCTTTAAGTGTTCGATCCAGTGTCTCAAAGCATCTTCGGTCATTCATAGGAGCTTCATCCCAAACAATCAAATCTGTTTGTGAAAACAGTTCTGCAAGCATTGTTTTTTTTTGAACATGACACATTGATTCATCTGTTAAATCAAGTGGCAATTTGAAGCGCGAATGTGCTGTGCGGCCACATGGAAGTAACAATGATGCAATTCCAGATGATGCGACTGCTAGAACTATTTTTCCTTGTGAGCGTAATCTGTTGATTATTGTCTTCCATAAAAATGTTTTACCTGTGCCTCCATGGCCATAAACGAAGACCAATTGTTGCTCATTTGTTGCTGAAGACTGGACAATAAGGTTGTAAATAATCTGCTGCTCGTTGTTCAGTTTGGTGATAGCAACATCTGCTTCATTTTTTAGTTCATCGTGATTGTAATTTTTTTCTTCCATTAGCAACCTGTTATTTAAGTCGTCTAGTAGCTTCTGAGGAGGAGGTTGTAGGCCAAAATCAGTAACTGATTTTGAACTACTGTTTAGTATGACCTCTAACTCATACAGAATGTAGCCTTTCATTTGTGGATGGTTGATATGAAGATTTCTGATATGAGTCATAGCAGATGCTCTTGCCGGAATGTCATCAGCCATGAGGGACCAGTGATTTTCCCAGAGGCTTACTGTGTCTCCAACATCACAATAAAGCAAGATCTGAGCAAAAAGTGTTCGCAACTCTGCTGATGTTGCCGAAATAGCTGCTTCTTGTAAAGCTGTTTCCCATTCTCGGTCATCTTTAAGTAATCCCATGGCTTGACATGCTGCTCGATAAGTAGGAAAAATTGTGTTGTTTACTCTTCTAACTTCTGTAAATGATCTGCAACCTTTTTGGTGACACAGCAACATTCTGAAATAGAATAATTCCCCTGCAGCAGGATGCACATACGCAAGCCTTCCAATCGACGCCTTTGTTTTGTGTTTTCTAGGCTTCCAGGTTTTCTGATTTTCATACCATACGAAAGCCGAAGGGAAATCGACGTATGTGAGATGGTGTCCTTCCTCATATAAGCTGTTGAATTCAAACCATTGGGTAAGTGTTGTCAGTGTTCTTCCGTCACCACTGATAACATATCCCAAAGGTTCTTTATCACGGAAACTTATCCGTTGCATGCCTTCAAGATGAACTGCAAGAATTTGGACGGCTGGTTCACGGTGATGTATCGGGAAGTTTAGTATCCTCCAGCAGGCTTCGTGCGGACATATAAAACGGCCATCTATGAAGTTCTGGATTTCATCTACATGTACTGTTGGAGTGTTAGATGATGTTGACGCTTCACCAATGGGTCTTGTGATTCGGGCTGCAATTCTATCAGTTCCTTTGGATATGTATTTGAATAAGTATTTGATAAGCATACTCCAGCCACAATATTCCACATTTATGTGTGCGTGAAACATTAGGCAGAGTATCCTATTATATGGAACAACATACGTATTATCTAGCTTGACTTTGTTTTTCGTTGCATAATGTCTGCTCTTTCTTCTACGATAATGCACATGGCCGTTGTTATCAAAGAATGTTTTTTCTTGATATTTTTGAGGGAATTTTTTTGTGCACACATCTTGCTGCATACATGGGGCTTTTGGATTAACAGCTCCACATGGTCCATGCAACATCATTTCGGTTACAACTTTGTATCCCTCTGGATCAGCTGTTCGGTCAGGTAGCTCTGCACAGATGAACTTGTCCACATCTTCAGGTGAGCGTATCTTGTGAGTTGATTTTAGCCATAGCAATGTGTGGCAGTGTGGCAAACCCCGTTTTTGAAATTCTATTGTGTATAAGACTGCATTCATAATCAAACAGAAGAAAATATGAGTTATTTATATGTTTATGTATATGTGTGTGATATACATGTATATTATATGTATATGTTTAATTTGTTATGTATGTATTTATAATTTTTATTATGTATTATTCGTTAAATTTACTAATAAGATATATATTAAAGAGATACCTCCTGTTGCAGGTCCAAATATGGTGCCTTCTTTCAGAATTTTCAGAAAATCATTGACCTTTTGTTGAAACACGCGAACAACGATGTCAGCTCTATCATTTGGTGAAAGATGTTGGCGAGACTGCATATATCTGCGGATTTCTGGCCAATTGACATTGCATGTGAACGTGATGAAAAATTGAGGATTGCCAAGAACTCGACAGATAGCAAGAGCATCTAGATAATGACTGTACATGTATCTTGGCCCGCCAGTAAAACTTGAAGGTAAAATTATTCTTTTACCTATATCTGCACCTGAACGGTCTCCCCTTGAAATAGCATCATAGATGCCTGACAAATACTCACTTCTAATGTTATTTTGCTTGGCCCTTACAAAGTCAAGCCGATCTTGCTCTAGTGCACAATAGACTGACACCACGTATTGTTGAAATAATCTTCCACCTTTAAAAAGCAAACCATAAAGATGAGGCCTTTCGTGTAACTGATAAATGTAATAGGTGTTCATAGACATCTTAGGTCTTTCACCATGTGCATTACGGATTTCCAATCTTAATTTTGTAGTATAGCCTGGCTGACCATACACAAAAAGAAGTGGAAACTGTAATGACATATAGGTTGAATGCAGCTTGTTAATTCTTTGAGGGCGTTCGCCTTTTTTTTGTATTATTACATCGTAATCTGTCTTCGTTTCAGGTCCATTTTCAAAGACGATAGCACCAACGATGTCTCCAGATGGCAACTCATATTGCCGAGCTCCATCTACATTGTAAAGCCGAATGGTGAAATCAGGTACATTTTGTTGCTCCCAGATGTCTCTAGATGTCCTAAACAATGCAACCAACTCATTATGAGTATCCAAAATATGTATCAGACCTTGGACAATTTCAGGGTTCAAGGACGATGATTGTGTTCCACCAAATCTTCTTAACCTATTTTCGACTTCATTTCTCGTGTCGTATATGTAAAGTTGCAAAAACTTTGGTTTTTCATTTTCTGGAGGACATAATGCCCCTAACCAATGACACACCTGACCACAAATTCTGAACACATATGGTGCTCGTCCATCATTAATTTTTTCATCTATGTGTGCACCAAATGATGTCATACTAAACATTTGGTTGTATGCTCTAATGTTTTCCATAAAGTGCTTGTCATTGAACAACTGTTTTAAAGAATCTGGCGGATCTCTTTCTTCTTGAAGACACACCTTCCCTTCCCCACAGCATCGACTATAACGAATGTGTAATGGTGTTGAATTTTTGAGCCTTTCACCATACCAAAATGCAGCCTCGCAGTGGTTGCATGTCCAATCAGGATCGCCAATATCAATATATAGATTAGAAACACCTGATAGAAAATGCAATGAATTTATTTATGTAAGCTTAATTTACAGTAACTGTTTAAGTAAAATTAATCTTAATAAGGTGAATGAATATAGTTACCTTGGGAATTAAGAGTGCGGCTACGGGTTTGGCGAAATGCATTAGGAGCATCAGTGGTGTTCATAGGTGTACGATCGTTGCTTTCATTTTGTAACACATATGCATCATCTAATGAATTTGTAGACGTATAATCTGAGAAAAATTGTGTGAAAATTAATGGGTATTAAGTCAGTAAAGTTTATTTCATGTAATGAAGAATGCAATATCTACCTGAATAACCTGAAGGCCCTTCCGTATTGCTGATAGGGGCACGATTGGTGCTTTGATTCTGTAAGACGCATACATTATCTGCTGAACTTGTAGAAGCATCTTCTGCAGCAAATTTTGTTCAAGTTAATGCCTATTAAATTTTGTAAATGATAAGTGTGTCATTAATATTGGCGAAAATAAACCTGAAATATTATGCATGCTAGCCTGGAAATGGAGTGAAGGTGGGTAGATTTTAGTAGCATCACACAGATTTTCCTGTTGTGTTTGTATTTTCGCAACTGCAAAAGGCAACTATCTGTAAATAAAATGATAACTAAAGAACTTTTTATCAGTTTATAGAATAATTGCACTACCTTTTGCTCTTCTTGTATGTAACATATTATTGTCTTCATTTATGATTGACCCTCTGTTTTGTATATTAATATCGGTACTAATTTGGCGCAGGCTGTTGGTTGACTGTATCGTGTGACTATCAGAAACGGCGGAAAAAATAGGCTTATGAAGGTTTGTATCGAAAGCCCTGCTACTCATATCTGAAATTCCATTGTTGAAATTTCCAAATGCCTGTGCAGCTATCATATTCTCCATTTGTATTTCATTCCTTGCATCTGTAGAAGTTGTAGATGTGTCAGTCAAATTGTAATTAGAAATCTGTTTAATCAGCTGAGATAACAGGTAGGTTAGCCTTAATTTCAGAAGCAGGCATACCACTACTCTGCTGATCTCCCATTAATCTTCCATTGGTATTCCTATTAGGCACACCAATTTGTTTAATCTTCTCTCCTAATTGTAGGGTGTCAGCATCATAAGTGTCCATAGAATTTAATGTGCTTGTATTTCTAGAACCTGCACAACACCAAATCAATTAGTTTACAAACAATCAAGTGACAATTTATAAGGATAAATGGTACAATTACTATTCTCACCTGTGGCATAATCCGAAGGATGATGTAAACTTGTATATGTTGAATGAGGCTCCCCAAAGTGCCTGATAAATTCTGTCCTTTCCAACATATGCTTTTTTTTGTTTTCAGTGTCATATTTGTGTGACATCAAATCAGTTTGTAGGTACACTTTCTTTTGAGGATTCTGTTTGTGGTCATAGTTTGATACAGACAGGTTGAACAAATATCCCGTTGACACATCTTCACTTTGGTTTGTAGTTGGGCCAGAAGTTTCCCTTCTAGTTGGGCCAGTGTTTTTGAAACTTGTAACATCCCCAAATGGTCTTTGCATTTTTGTGTGTCCAACAGGGTGATTGACAATATATGCAGGAATGGTTGGTTGATTTTGTGTTGCAAATGCATCAACTATTGAAAAACACTGATTTGCAATATTTTTTTTTCATGATCCATTATGTTACAACTAATGTGTTAATGTTATTTTTTTTTTTTATCTACCAGGTACAACATGCATCAAGTATTCAACTGTATACAGGTACAAATGCCATAGTGTATAAAGAAGATTAAAAGATACAGCTAATGAGAAGCATGATACATGCATACATGAAATCAGAATAGAAGGAAGGTTTTAGAAAACATACCTTTGGCAATCTTTGCTCCTGAGATGTATTTCTTCTTGAATTTTTTTTTTTTTTTTTTTTTTTTTTTTTTTTTTTTCTGCTTGGTTTTTTGTTTGGTTCAAGAGGCTGATTTGTTTTATGTGTAAAATGTGGCTGCTTGTAGTAATGTATATCTTTTCACTCGTTCCAGAAACTTACCAAGAGATGTGTGTGTTGAAAGTCAATAACAGCCATGCTTAAGCAGAATATTTGGTAACACATGGCAAGGTAACATGAAATGTTACAATGGTTAGGTCTATTAGTCACTTACTGCTATTAATAATACACTATTAGTGGAGATATAGAGTGAACAGGAAAGTTGGAAATGTTTGATATCCAATGGCATCTTCACAACTTAGCACCCGGTTACTGTTCCAATGTTAATTTTTCTGTCACAACCAATAGGGAGCCGAATTACACACTGATAAAGGAGTTAAGAAAACTAATTAGTGTCACATCATAAATCTCTATTAGTATATATATTAATGAACTTTTAAAAATGTATAAATCTCATACACGAACTTTGAAAACTACTAATATCATATACGTACTTGAAATTTCGTTTCCATATCATACCAAACTTATTTTTAACATAAAAAAGTTCTATGTGTGCATGTCATGTTGGATTTTGTTACTATATACTTATTTAGATTAATTGCTCCATCCGCTACTCTCGCTACTAGAAGATTATTTTTTATTTTTTATTTTTTATTTTATGTACCGGAAGTGTGTTCTTTTTATTGTAGTGGAAGATTTTTTTTTTTTTTTTTTTTTTTTTTTTTTTTTTTTTTTTTTTTTTTAATCTCAATGTAAATACTATTAAACAAATGAAATAACAAGAGAAAAAAAAAATATATGTTGTTACACTTAAACCAACGGATGATAAACAACAAAAATGAATAACGATAAGTAGACCCCGATATTGATATTATAAATTGCTTAATATCATGTTAATCCTACTAGTTCTTCTTAACTGTTGACTTTCTTTGAGTGGCTAGTATCATCAAATGAACATTTTCAGGTCCCAATGGTTGAGTCACATATATAATCATCGGCAATTGCATGTTCCACATTAGCAGGCTCATCATGATATATAGAATCCTCATTAGCATGTTCATGCCGTTATCACACAAATACATAGATTGGTATGTAATACATACTATATATATACTAAGAGGGTGTTTTGGCAAGCTTAGAATAAGCTATTAAGCACTTAAGCCAAAATAAGCTTAGTTTGTCCCAAGATAAAATAAGCTATGATATTATAACGAAATTTAAAAGTACGTATACGATTTTGGTATTTTATAAAATCTGCGTATGATATTTGTACGTTATTTAAAGTATGTTGTTATTATATAGACTAAATCTTATGCCAAACCAACTATAAAAACTTATAGATGTAACTTATAAATTTAAGGGGTGCTTGGTTGGGGACATAAATTTAAGGGTTGAAATTTCTAGCCAGTATTCAAAAGAAATGGTAAACATATTCAACCATCAGGCACTTTCCAGTTTCCAAAAGGCTCCATGGGAAAAAAATGGTCATCATCTAGAAGACTCTCTCCAAATGCGACATTGCATGTAGGGATGTAAACGAGATGAGACAGCTCACGAGCTATTCGAGATCGACTAGTAAACTACTTGAAATTGACTCGATATAAACGAGTCGAGCTCGAGCTCGAGCTACTCGAGTACACTTTCGAGTCGAGCTCGAGCTCGAAAATACTTAGCTCGTGAGGCTCGCGAGCCCTT